>OU823255.1:20710652-21986304 GCA_917490735.1 Dryobotodes eremita
TTAAATAAAAATGTCTATTTAGATTGATTAAATAAAATGTTTTCTTATGTGTAGATCGATGAAGTAGTATCTGCTTTTGCATTAAGTAATAAAGACTTTTCATGATTGTTGCTTATATACTGGATTTTTCACCTTAGTTATTCCTGACATTAAAATGTGATACAAAGATAAAAATAAAAGATTTTAAAGGTTTTTACTGCGTAAAATAAACCATTAGTAGTCTGTAAATTTTCGCCGTTAACGGGTATCGCAGCGATTCAGCATACCCGTAGGAGTTCATCCAAATCACGTTGCGGAATGGCCACCCACGTCCGTAGTAACAGACGCCAAAAGATTTTCTAGTGTGTGTACGGCATCCATATTTGGCAGAGCTTTTCTTTAAAGCTCATTGAGCACCCATGGGATATCATGCGTGTTCAATGGGATTCCAGTCAGGCGATTGAGCAGGCCATGGTAGGACGTTGATTAGCTGCGGCAAGTATGTTTGCAATGATTCTGGCAGCGTGTGTAGGTACGTGCATTATCATGCATAAGCAGAAATGAAGCAAGTTGGGTCCGCAAAAGTATGACAACATCTGTTACAATCGTTTCAGAGTAAATCTGTGAATTGAGATTTCGTCTGATCCAAACCAGTTCGGTTCTTCCGCCGATCCAAATACCTACCCGTCCATATCATGATTGTTCCACAAGACAGAAGATTTACATCTTTTGACCGAAATTCAAAAACTATTTTCTTTTCAAATAACGGAATTTACAAAAAAAATATCCATGGGGGTTACAAAAAATATAATAAAAAAAACAGATTTTTTGTAACTAGCAAAAACGTGCTTGATCACTAGACATTTTTGATGTGTGTATATTTTTTATTTTTTTATGTATGACCACGCATAACTTTTTACAGAGTAGGTAGTCGGATTTGAATATTTTTTTTTTATTGGTTAGGGTATACTTTGAACTTGGTCCCATTAAATAAATTGAACTGAAAAGCCAAATCCACGTCTAAGTGTCCAAAAATAGGGGTTGATTATAAAGTTGTTATTAGGGGTGTGTATAGGCAGAGTAAATAAAAGTCTATCCGCTATAGTACTCACGGTTGTATTGAGCAACACACACACACACACACAACCCAGAAAACAGTCAGAAGGAGTACAGTCACATTAACAATAGGCACACACAGTCACAATAGTCACAGCACAATGATTACAGTTATACTGATTCGCATAAACAATAGGCGAACGAGGTGTTATAAAATCATGCGCAGCCGAGCGTTGTGTCAGCTAGTTTCGAGTAAAGGTCGTGGCAAGGTGATCGACCGATCGCTTCTCGTTCTCCCACCTCGGGCGCTTGCCGACTACATCACAATAACGTAGGACGGCCGTGCGCGAGTCCAATGTTTACCGGTAGCTCGTCATCAACCGAATGCCGGTGAATATGTATGATGATGTAAATAAATATTGTGATGGTTTTTGTGTTGTGTAAGTTTATAATAGAAATAAATATATAAATGGTATGGTAGGTATGTACCCCACAATTAATTTACCACCTACTGAATTTTCACTTGTGGACCGATTATGTTGAAACTTGGCACACGTATGTAGTTCAGATGACGCTTTAACAAAATTGAGACCTGGAGTTGAACTGATGATGGAGACGGAAGACAGCTGAGAGAGCTCCTCAACAGTATACAGCAGTTGCATCGTGTTTGGGCTTATTTCATTCATCTCGATGAAAACTTTCGACCTAGTCAGGGCATGACTGTCATCGAAGGTCTGATAGTGGAGACGGAAGGCCGTCGAGGGAAGTTTCAACTATTAGCTGGGCGACCATACACAAAAAATTAGAAAGTTTAGATATTAACAAAGGTGCGGGCCCTGATGGCATACCGCCAATGTTTATTAACTACAGCTTGCGCGGCGGAGTTAGTGTATCCACTTCTGCTAATATACAGCAAGTCTTTAATTTCTGGCATATTCCCTTGAAAATAGAAAATGGCAAAGGTTGTGCCTATACATGAATTGGATAACAATGACAACATAATTAAGTCACTAATCTGCCCGCATTTGTAAAACCATTTAAAGCTATTCATTAGCAATCATCAGCACGGATTTGTTTAATCACGATCAACAGGTACTAAACTAGTTCCATATATTGAACTTTTAATTAGGCCTGTTGATGCTGGTCATCAGACTGACGTCATTTAAACTGACTTCAGCACGGCCTTTGATAAAGTTTTCCACAAAATCCTTTCTTATAAGTTGCGTGCTAGTGGTATCACTGCCAGCTTGCTCGAATGGGTAATTTCATATTTAGCAGATATATCTTTCTTTGCCGTGGTAAATGGTTATCCATCTATCGTCCAAAATATCTCCTTTGGAATCACACAAGGCCGATCTGGGGGTAATTTTATTTAACTATTTAATTAATGACATTCCCAGCTGTTTTCAGCACTCCGAAATTTGTATGTATGCGGATGACTTAAAGTTTCACAGAATAATGAAGTCTGTCAGAGAATCCTCGCTCTCACATGTGATTGGTCGTAATATGACCAATCACAATTGCTCATATTATGACCAATGTATGCTATGGCGAAGCCATTCATTTTGACCAAGACGTAAGGTTTGTAGAGTAAGGCCTCGGTAGAGTTAGGGGCATCATGGCTCTACATTAGATCTGATAAGTTTTTAATAGTAAAGCGTTATGTAACTCTTGGAAACCTACTTTACATGAAATGTTTTTGGTGGGATTTAATTTCTTTTTGTAGGGTGCTCTATTTCTTCTTATTTTGGGGGTGATATTGTACTGATATTACACAGACATATTAAAGGCATAACCATTGGTTTTAGCTGGGGTAAAAAAACTATTCCTTGCACACCAGCAGTTACTTTCTTCATAGCCAACTAAAAGAGTTTCTTCTTTGTTGTTTATGTACTTACATGTTAATCTAGCTTTCATAACAAATGGAAGTAGGTATACCGATTATCCGTAAGAAATACAGAGATCGCTTTAAGGGAGTTGGAGGGTAAAAGTTACAAATATCTTCTGTTTTTGTTGTTTGTGTGCAAATCCTAGCCTACATACTAAATTTCAGCTTTCTAAGACTTCGGGAAGTGCCCTAGAGGTATTGATGAGCGAGTGAGAGTCAGTCAGTAACGAAATCGACGTATTTTAGGTATTAATAAAATCCAAAGCAAATAAGGTAGACACATACAAGTTAGTGTGTTTTATAAGTCTAAGTCTGTTAACTACGTTTTATCCTGAGAATTTGAGCTTTCTAGCATTATCCAGACTGAAACTATGAAGGTATGAAAATACGACGAAACGCTTCGAAAAAAAAGTAGGTAGTACCCCAGCTTTTTGTTTTTGGCTCGTCTTGGCGGGGGTACTTACTACCATGTCCCCCGATCCCAAGAACAAACTTGACGTTGTACTTGTAGAACATGTTCTCCCATACATTCCAATTGTAAGTTTGTATGCACAATATTGAAAGATTTACCATTTTATTATGTAAGTAAAGAACTAATTTCTGTATTTTTTCAAAATTCTAGGCTCAGTAGTTTCGGAGATAAGGGCGTGGGGAATGGTCAATTTTAATATATAATAATATATTTTTAATTTATCATATTTTCTTCATATATTGTTTATATACAAAAAATATATTTGAAAGCCTCACAACAATTCCTTTCATATGATATATCACACGGTACAGTTTGCAAAACTTTTGTTTTTATTTTTTCTAGTTTGTCCACCAAAAGTGACCCTTATATTCAAAATTAATTTATTTACGATACACGTCCGTGTTTGGATCACAGAAATTCATAAAAGTGTACCAAAGGAAAATGCCCAGTTTTCTACTGACCGTCGTTGCGCATTTTTTTTTTTTGTATGATCCTTTAATTTGGATATAAAAGAGGGGTGATGTCGTATTGTCAAAGGAAATAAAAATTATCCATTTATTTTGTGGGATTTTCTGTTGGTCTTTGATTTTCTGTTCAGTTTTGAGGTTAGTGTTGCAACATGGCTTCCACCAAAAAAAGCAGTCCTTTACAACAATATGATTTGAATTCACATAAGACAACAGAAAATAGTTCCAACAAACCAATGTATGATCCCAAATAAAAAGTATTACATAGGTAAGTCATACTAAATGTATGTTTGTATAGGTAAAAAATAAAAATGCTTGATGAAAGAATGAAATAGTTTTATTCGTCCATATCTCTACATAGTATAAAAAAGTCGTTCCCGCTGTCTGTACGCTTAGATCTCTTAAACTGCGCAACGGATTTTAATGCGGTTTTCATCAATAGACAAAGTGATTCAAGAGGAAGGTTTATATGTAGAAATACATGCATATTATAGTAGACAAAAAGCCGAGAATTTCAAAGATTTGTAATGTGATATCGTAAAAAACATATTTTTGTGCGCTTACATTGGCAACGCTGGCTAAACCTTACGAGATAGATCAGAATAATGTACTACAGAATTGTATATCTTAAAAAGATTTACAAAATATTCCGCGATGGTATATGTCTATCTCCTAAGGATAACCCACAGTAACCATTTCTATCTTTTACAATTACTAAAAACGTATGGGTTATTTAGGAAGCTATTAGAAGAAGTTATTTAGATGATGACTGCATATACGGGCACTAGCTGTTACATACAATTTATGCTCTAACAGTAACATTTCCTTTATAACAGATGGTACCAACAAACGTTCTGTATTCCTACACTCTCCAAAAATACAATGCCGTGATGATGCAGCAGCTCTTTTATAAATACGTGAGATTATTTTAGGGTGGTGTACAACATTATGATCCTGATGTAATTGCTGAATGGGTTGGGGTGGTGGTGTAGGTATTGAGAAATTCCTTGAAGTCGTAGATGTTTCTGATACATTGACCGCCTCGTGTCTTGATGTAGGAACATCCATATTATCTTGTGCTGCAACAGTCTCTTCATGACCAAGCTGCTGTTGCCTATCCTGATCATACTGAGTCTGTCTCTTTACACTTCTATAGGCATTGGTCCAACAACGTAAGCAAACTCTTTCAAGTCTGTGTACCTATAAAATAAAAATAAAAACACACCCAACATGACCACCATGACCATGATGAACCCATACATGCTAGACTAACATTTATATAGAGAGGGTCTAAAACAATTGTGGTATGTGAAATAAAGGACAAATACACATGAACAACTTGGAAATAGCATGCTCCATATTTCATGAGGTGTTTGTGTATAATCCGAGACCTATTACATTATTTTATTGCAGCAAGTATTATTAAAAGTATAGATACCTGCTGAGTAGGTATGTACGACATGATGACATTTCCTTCAGGGCTATCAATTGATACTTTGTGTGTCTTAGCTCTTAATATGGAAGATCCACAGACAAAGCACATTTGTTGATGTTCATAAGCTCTTACAACTGTTGATCCACTTGACAAGTTTTGAGATGCTCTTTCTCTAGTATTGCAAAACATTCTTGATAAAGGACATCCTCTACTGACATCTAAAAATAAATATAATAGATAAATAATATAATCTGTTAAGATATTAATCTTAGCCTTAGTTTTATAGAAAATATACATATTATTGTCACAGACAGGCCAAAGCAAAACTAAATAAACAACCACACAAACTAAGAAAACTATAACTGGTGGTTCTCATCTCATCATGATGCATTTACATATATATTTGAACACAATTAAACAGTTTCTAGTATCAGCTGTAAGACTTAACTGTAAACAAAAAAATATAAATAGTGCTGAAAGACTTGTGGCACAGTTTCTTAGTATTCATATTATCTATATTATCAATACAATATTATTGATAATATAACATAATATAACTATCTACCTTTGCACATACGTCTAAAAAGTGTGTGTTTTGAGAAAAGTGAAAAAAAATTATAATAATACATAACTGAATAATTAAGAGATACTAACCGTTTGCTGGAGTAATCCAGAATCGTAAAATTCTAAACATTACATCACTTGCCTCCCCGACTTGACGACGGGGTAGAGGATGTACCATAGAAAGGGAACAATTCACACAGCGTGACATTTTTAACGGAATCGTTGGTGATTTACTGCACAGAGGACACGGACCGTAGTCGTAAAAACGTTCTACACAATCCACACCACCAGCACAGAAACAGTACAAATGGTCTTCAAAAGAGTTCTTGATCGTGCAGGAATCTGAAGAAAGACTGAACACGAACTTAACGCAATGATAATATAATTATTAGCACAACAAACTCAACAACTATCAATGCATAGGTAAAGACAAAAGGTCGCTGCCGAGTGACACGATGCTTTGATTGACAAATTAACAGTGACACTTTTGACAGTCCACCTTTCACAGTGCCCGTGATAGTGTTACCAACAGTTAATCTAAATCACCCTGACTATGAGTGATTTGTATACTACAGAAAGATTTTTAATTAGTAAAATAATATTATTTTAAAGATTTTAATTAAAAATGATAATATTGTAATTATCTTTATTAGAAATAAAAATATTAATAACGAGGAAAAATGTCATAGTTGAAATTATTTTTTAAACTCAGCGTCTGCCCTTATACTTCCGTTATGACCGAGTATGGGAAGATTCTTAAAATTGACAACACTGCTTTCACTAAGATACGCCAATAGTAGGGTAATATTGGGCATTCTATACCACTGTCGGCAAGTAGCTCGGCTAGTGCGCCTCGCTACGCGCCAGTGGCATACTATGCCCAATATTGAACGATCGACTCGACTGTGTAGTATATTACTGTACTCACCTACAGATCATGTGAGTTATACCACTGGCCGTCAGTAGCTGGGCAAGTTCACCTCGCTGCGAACGATGGTATGGATCATTTCGACATGCGTTTCGTTGTTAGAAACGACTTGATGATTAGTGATATGCGCTTCAAATGGTGGAAACGACTTGTTGGTTTTTGTAATGCGCTTCAGTAATGGAAACGACTTGATATATTTGGCACGTTCAGTATTAGAAACGATTGGTATTACTGTACTCATACAAAGATCATGCGAGTTATACGACTGGCCGCCAGTAGCTAGACGAGTTTGCTTCGCTTCGGACAGTGGTGACAACTATCGACACGATCAATGATTAAGATTTAATTTAGTCATTATGAAATGCGTTTCGTGGTTAGAAACGACGAAACGACTTGTTGGTTTTTGATATGCGCTTCAACAATGGAAACGACTTGGTGATTTGGTCATGCATTTCAGTATTAGAAACGACTTGGTTTTTGTAATGCGCTTCGTGGGTGAAAACGACTTGGTGTTTTTGACATGCGTCTCAATATTAGAAACGACTTGTTGGTTTTTGTAATGCGCTTCAACAATCGAAACGACTTGGTGTTTTTGACATGCGTCTCAGTATTAGAAACGACTTGTTGGTTTTTGTAATGCGCTTCAGTAATGGAAACGACTTGATGAATTTGGCACGTTCAGTATTAGAAACGATTGGTATTACTGTACTCATACAAAGATCATGCGAGTTATACGACTGGCCGCCAGTAGCTAGACGAGTTTGCTTCGCTTCGGACAATGGTGACAACTATCGGCACGATCAATGATTAAGATTTAATTTAGTCATTATGAAATGCGTTTCGTGGTTAGAAACGACTTGATGATTTTGATATGCGCTTCAACGGTGGAAACGACTTGCCGATTTGGTCATGCATTTCAGTATTAGAAACGACTTGTTGGTTTTTGATATGCGCTTCAACAATGGAAACGACTTGGTGATTTGGTCATGCATTTCAGTATTAGAAACGACTTGGTTTTTGTAATGCGCTTCGTGGGTGAAAACGACTTGGTGTTTTTGACATGCGTCTCAATATTAGAAACGACTTGTTGGTTTTTGTAATGCGCTTCAACAATCGAAACGACTTGGTGTTTTTGACATGCGTCTCAGTATTAGAAACGACTTGTTGGTTTTTGTAATGCGCTTCAACAATGGAAACGACTTGGTGTTTTTGACATGCGTCTCAATATTAGAAACGACTTGATTTTTTGTAATGCGCTTCGTGGGTGGAAACGACTTGGTGCTTTTGACATGCGTCTCAATATTAGAAACGACTTGGTGGTTTTTGTAATGCGCTTCAACAATCGAAACGACTTGGTGTTTTTGACATGCGTCTCAATATTAGAAACGACTTGGGTTTTTGTAATGCGCTTCGTGGGTGGAAACGACTTTGTGTTTTTGACATGCGTCTCAGTATTAGAAACGACTTGTTGGTTTTTGTAATGCGCTTCAACAATGGAAACGACTTTGTGTTTTTGACATGCGTCTCAGTATTAGAAACGACTTGTTGGTTTTTGATATGCGCTTCAACAATGGAAACGACTTGGTGATTTGGTCATGCATTTCAGTATTAGAAACGACTTGGTTTTTTGTAATGCGCTTCGTGGGTGAAAACGACTTGGTGTTTTTGACATGCGTCTCAATATTAGAAACGACTTGTTGGTTTTTGTAATGCGCTTCAACAATCGAAACGACTTGGTGTTTTTGACATGCGTCTCAGTATTAGAAACGACTTGTTGGTTTTTGTAATGCGCTTCAACAATGGAAACGACTTGGTGTTTTTGACATGCGTCTCAATATTAGAAACGACTTGGTTTTTTGTAATGCGCTTCGTGGGTGGAAACGACTTGGTGCTTTTGACATGCGTCTCAATATTAGAAACGACTTGGTGGTTTTTGTAATGCGCTTCAACAATCGAAACGACTTGGTGTTTTTGACATGCGTCTCAATATTAGAAACGACTTGGTTTTTTGTAATGCGCTTCGTGGGTGGAAACGACTTTGTGTTTTTGACATGCGTCTCAGTATTAGAAACGACTTGTTGGTTTTTGTAATGCGCTTCAACAATGGAAACGACTTGGTGTTTTTGACATGCGTCTCAATATTAGAAACGACTTGGTTTTTTGTAATGCGCTTCGTGGGTGGAAACGACTTGGTGCTTTTGACATGCGTCTCAATATTAGAAACGACTTATTAACTCACTGCTTTGAACTACAAAACATGTAGCTTATAAACGGAAAACGAACGTTAATTCACTATGTTAAAAATGACTGCAACCGTTCATATAATGCTGTGTAAAACAACTTTTTTCCTTAGACGCATTATAGGTAGTATCGAAGAACTTCATATGTAAGCAGTTTACCACAACTGTTACCGCCCCGATTCTGTAGTGCCCGAGCGCTGCAAGCAGAAATAGTCCTTACGGTGTATAGATATAAACTTCTTCGATGGTAATTCATCGAAAAGTGTAGACTAAGGATGTTTCAGGTAGCATCGAATGACGACACAGCGAACCGACTTAGGGTTGACAAAACGTTAACCAGTAGATAAGTTATCAATAACGATAATAGGGAATATTCTTGCAAGTAATTTAATTATTTGGCAACCTAGAGACAATCATAAGATTAGTATTTATCATGTTATACATCCAAGTTTTACTTGTAATACTTTTATGCTCGAGTGAAGTAGGTACAGAAAATAGGTGAACTTGTAACTGTAACAAAGGGGAACGCCCGAAAAATGCCTGAAATGGACAGAAACTACTAATAGTCCATAATTCTATTTAGAATTTATTATGTATAATGAAATAATTCTCAAGTTTGTTTATCTAGGGTAAAAATATAATGATCTTTAAAATATTTAACTTGATATCCGTTAGTTCATTCTTATTTTTTTATTGAAAGTCAGTGTTTAATTGACATGAGTAAGTGACATTCAGCCAAACCGGAATCGTCAAATAGTTCTTAACGAACTATTTTATAGAATTAGTGCACAGTTATCATTAATTTTATATAACTCGACCTATATGTACCCTAAATCTAATTAAAATAATATATGTATGTCAATATTAATTAAAACTCAAATTATTTTCAAAATCGAAAACATAACGTAGGCTGTATGAATCACATGTCTTTTGCCTTATTGACAGTTTGACATTACTGGTTTTAATTTTTTCGTTTGTTGACACAGAGTACCTTTTATATTACTTGATTCATGTTTTTGCGGAATTACGGATTGCTTTCTATGATATTTAACAACAACTGTGGCTATTTATTAAGGTTTTTGATTATACTTCTGCACACGATACCCGGCACGAACACGGACTTACATTGGATCTGCCTAGACGACGACTTGGCTTTTTGACGACGGATCTGAACCTGCTTTATATACAACGCTGCTGTTATTTTGGATTTAGGCCCAGTATACTTTTAAACAAATGGATAGAAACCTACACTGTCTTAATTGCTATCTCGATATTGCAAGGATGATACGTATTCTCTTATCAGTGCAAAATGATGAAGCACGTTATTTAATACAGCCATGGATAACACCACAAGCTGTAAGTATTAGGATTCCCTAGTTTTCTTGCCTATTTATATTGAACGTATTGATATACAACAACAAAATGAGTTTTTGTTCTTTCTCACAGGTTCAACAAGACAATGTTGTTTGTGGTGCATGTCTAAGATTAGCAATTCAAACTATCACCGAGACACCAGTAACGAGTCGACCAAATAGACAAATAGGCCACCACCATGTGAGCGTTTGCTGTGGACAGTCTGTTATATGACAACTATCACATAGCTTAAGAAATAACATTCATCGTGAAAGGCACATAATTAATGTAGTAGCACAGAATTCAACCACGCCAGGTACGATACTTGCTTATATAATAAGTTGTTAATTCCTGAACTTCATCCCTAACTCCACAGCTTTTAATAAAAAATAAAAAAAAATAACTTTTGCTTTTATTTTTTTTCGCAGATACTTTCTTGACATTTGATATGTCGCCCATGTTGGCAACAATGAAACCGGGCTGCCTCACCCTCTACTACTCCTTCACCAAGTCCAGTACCCAGTCAGGCAGATAGTTTGAATATATCTCTCTCTTGAAGAAGTTCCTCAAATGAGATCCATCACCCTGTTACCTAATTATGGAAGAGCAGTCGACACTCGAAAGTCATTGTTTCTATCCAGGATATAATATCAGAGACAGACATGTAGTACCTTTTTCATTAAAGGTGTGGCTCTTCAAGGACTCCAAGTATTATCATTATGTACCAAAGAATTCAAAATATGTAGTCATCATTTAAACGGTGAACTATTGGTATCTTCGCCCATACTACGTATGATACTTAGCATGGGCCCAGTACCAATCCAATATCTATCCTCCTGCATTTCTTGATGATATATATTTTTATAATGATGAATAAAACATTTAAATACTTTTTGTTGTTTAATTATTGCATATTAATCCTTAACCTTGACTTAACCTATATTGTAGAAAAACAATTTGGAACTGGCTTCTACCTAGTTTTTTGATAATTATTGAAATTGTATTGGGTTTCCTACGATTTGTAGTGCCATTTGGCTTTTATTTCATTGTTGTTCATTTTAGGCATTTTTTTGTATGGATGATGGGCATTGCCCTTTAAATCAACTTAATTTTAAATTCTATTCTTAAGGTTAGAAACCAAATAAAATGTAGTATATAACTACATTTTATTTATTTTGTGATAGTGTACCTAGTTTCTGATGCTTATCCATACCTTAATATGTATGCGTGGCAACCTTGGTTAAAATAGCTTACTGTTGCGAATGCAACTTAGCTAACGAAAAAAAGAAACAAGGTTACACGTGTAATGTTTTACGCAATAACAATTATTTCAATCCAATAATTTATTTATTTTTCGGAAATTGATCGTATGACTAGGTAGTCAATAACGAATACTTCGTTAGTTAGTAACGTTTAAAAGTCAAAAACTAAAAACTAATTTGCCATTATCTCAAAGCTACGCCGCGTGACAGATTCACAGCGAATGTCTAAATACCTACAGTCTTATAATCTCCCGAAGCTAGTACCTGACGTTTAGTATTGTGATCTGAATACACCCACACATTTGAACTACATAAAATTGGAACATTTATGTACAACATTAAGTAATTTACAAGAAGGTGAATATGTTTCGTATTTTCGTTTAAAATATTGTTGATTTTAACAAAAAATAGGTACTAACCGATCTTTCTTTTTTTCAGACACACATTGATACCTAATCAGATGCACTGCTTGATGAATAAGTAATCATCAAACTTGAAGACGTATGCAGACCTGGTCCAGATTGGAACATTTATGTACAACATTAAGTAATTTACAAGAAGGTGAATATGTTTCGTATTTTCGTTTAAAATATTGTTGATTTTAACAAAAAATAGGTACTAACCGATCTTTCTTTTTTTTCAGACACACATTGATACCTAATCAGATGCACTGGTTGATGAATAAGTAATCATCAAACTTGAAGACGTATGCAGACCTGGTCCAGATTGGAACATTTATGTACAACATTAAGTAATTTACAAGAAGGTGAATATGTTTCGTATTTTCGTTTAAAATATTGTTGATTTTAACAAAAAAATAGGTACTAACCGATCTTTCTTTTTTTCAGACACACATTGATACCTAATCAGATGCACTGGTTGATGAATAAGTAATCATCAAACTTGAAGACGTATGCAGACCTGGTCCAGATTAAACAATTTGATAATTCTGTCACACTACACTTACTTCGATTGTTCATTAGTCGGTATACGTGGGTAAGATCGTTTCATTTCGAGTTTAGCGTCTATATTGGGAGATAATTATTTTCAATTAGTAAAATAATGCCCCACTGTTCGGTTTGCAACTTATTTGTAGATAATCGTCGATGGTCTGGTCATTTACGTAGTAATGTTCATAAAAACAATAGTGCGACCACTGTTTTCGATAATGTCGCAATTATTAATTCTGCGTTTAAAAAACGAATCGTTAGTTACAAGATCATCGCAACTGGCGAAGAAATAAATAATTTTCCGGAAATGTTTCTCATTAATATTAGTGAACAAGTTAAAATTCTAATAAACCGATCATTATTGAAACATAAAGCTGTGAAAATAAATTTCGAACTTTTTTCTTTTTTTCTTATGTTTAAAAATGATCAAAAGGAAATGAAATCCTTCGCCACAAAAAACATTACTATTAATTTTAATTACGATTTTGATTCAATATATAAAGCAACGATTGATTTACTGTTAAAGAAAATTGAAGAGTTTCAGGAGAGAGATAGTGGTTGGACATTTTCGAGCAATTCCCATGTAGAAATAAATATTAACAAATATCAACCTCTCGGCGGATCTAAATTTATAACTTTACCAAAATGTATAAAAAATAAAAAAGCTTGTTTGAATATTCGTAACAATGATGAGTATTGCTTTTTATGGTGCGTAGTGGCGGCTCTGTACCCCACTAACCAACATCCCGACAGAGTTTCATCTTATCCCTACTTCCGGGATGTTTTGAATATTGATGGTTTGACATATCCGATAACATTTTCGGACATAGCTGTCTTTGAGAAGAATAATCCGTTTTTGAATATTTACGTGTATGGTTTAAAAAATGATAAGACTATCATTGGACCTTTGTATTCAACATCGAATCATAAATGTAAGAGCATCCATATATTGTTGTTAGAAAATAATTCTAATACTCATTATTGTCTTATCAATGATTTACCTCGTCTAGTCAGAAATCAGATAACCAAACATCATGGAAAACTGTACTTCTGCGAAACGTGCTTATTGTTTTTTCCCACGCGCAGCCGAATTGAATCACATCTGTGTGGAGGGATTGCCACAGTATTACCAGAAAAAGGAACATTTTTAAAATTCAAAAATTATGATAGAAAACAAAACATTCCTTTCGTCATATATGCCGATTTCGAAACGATACTCGAACCGATTTCCGGCGATGAATTCAACACCGCTAACACGTCATACTCACATCGGCACGTGGCGGCTGCGTTTGCCTATAATGTAGTGTCATCATTTAACGATAGGGTTGACGGCTATAGAAGTTATCGCGGAAAAGATTGTGTTTCAAAATTTATACATTTACTGACTGAAGATGCTAAAGCAATGCACAGAATTCTAACTAAAAGCGAGCCTATGATATTCACAGAAATAGATGCTCTTGATTTCAAACGCGCTGTTAAGTGCTACCTTTGTGAAAATTTACTGTTGACCGATAGAGTAAGGGATCACTGTCATATTACAGGCCGGTACCGAGGTGCAGCACATCGACACTGCAACCTACAACACAAAGTACCAAAATTCATCCCAATATTTTTTCATAACTTAACCGGATACGATTGTCATTTATTTATTAAAAAGTTAGGCGAAATTCCAGGACAAATTAAAATAATACCCAAGACTAAGGAAAAATATATAGCGTTTACAAAGTTTATTCCTATTGCTCACAACGAGTTTATACAAATAAGGTTTTTAGATTCCTTCAACTTTTTAGGAACTAGTTTAGACAAACTTGCTAAAACATTGCAAGTAGACGATTTTGTTAACCTTAAATCGATTTTTACTGATGAAACACAATTTAGTTTGCTGACTCGTAAAGGTGTGTACCCATATGACTATATGAAAGATTGGAAATGTTACGATCAAAAGTCATTACCATCTAAATATTATTTCCATAATTCTTTGACTAACGAAGGTATTAGCGATGAAGATTATAATCATGCTCAGAATGTTTGGGCTGAATTCAATATTAATGACCTAGGCGAGTATACAGATCTATACTTAAAAACAGACGTGCTTTTGTTGACAGACATATTTCAAAAGTTTCGGAAAACATGTAAACAATATTACAAACTCGATCCTGCCTTTTACATAACTGCACCCAGTTTATCGTTCGATGCAATGTTGCTAAAAACAGGTGTTCAGTTAGAACTGATTTCGGATTTAGCTATCGTCAGAATGATTCAAAGCGGTATACGAGGGGGTTTGTGCATGTGTTCCCATCGGTATGCAAAAGCAAATCACAAATACATGCCGGAATATAATGCATCACAGCCTCAGAGTTTCATAGTATATCTAGACTGTAATAACCTATACGGCTTTAGCATGTGTCAGTATTTACCGTATTCTAGTTTTAGATTTCTTAATGAAAATGAATTAAAAAATTTTCGTGTTGAAAATGTCGAGAATAACTCTGAGTGGGGCTTTATATTAGAGGTCGATCTTTTTTATCCTGAACATTTACACAAACACCACAATGATTTACCATTTTGTCCTGAGAAATGTATACCTCCAGGAGGTAAAACGAAGAAACTAGTTGCAAATTTGCATAATAAGTACAACTACGTAATACATTATGTTCATTTAAAAAAGTGTTTAGAACATGGTTTAATATTAGGTAAAGTTCATAAAGCTATTACTTTCAGACAAAGTCCCTATTTAAAACAGTACATAGAATTAAACACTCGATTAAGACAAAAGGCAAAAAGTTCTTTCGAACAAGACTTTTTTAAGTTGTTAAACAACAGTGTTTTTGGTAAGACATTAGAAAATACTGAAAATAGAGTAACCGTTCATTTAGTTAATCAATGGTGCGATCAATCTAATCGAACTAAGAAATTTATATCCGCCGAGAGACTTGTAGCCAACCCCTATTTCCATAGCGCTTCTATTCTAACTGAAAACTTAGTTGCAATACAAATGAAACCTGACCAAATTATTTTAGACAAACCTATTTATATTGGATTCACTGTATTAGAACTTTCTAAGACACATATGTATGACTTTCATTACAATATTGTAAAACCTTTTTATGAAGACCGAGTGCAGCTGTGTTATAGGTACAGATACTGATTCGTTTGTCTATAAAATATTCACGTTTGATTTTTATCGTGACTTGAAGTATAATTTTTTGCAATATTTCGACACCAGTAACTATGATGATAAAAATGATTTTAACATACCAATTATGAACAAAAAAGTTCCAGGTTTGTTCAAAGACGAAATGGGAGGAAAATATATCTCAGATTTTGTTGGTTTGAGGTCAAAACTTTACTCAATAAAAACAGTCGATAAAATCATTAAAAAAGCAAAAGGAGTAAAATCAAGTGTAGTAAGAGACTTAAATATATCAGATTATGAAAATATTTTATTAGATGGTGGAATTATTCGTAGAAAAAATATTATGTTTAAATCCATAAAGCACGAAATATTTACTAAGAGTGTCAACAAAATTGCCTTATCTCGAAATGATGATAAACGATCAATATCTGTAGATCGAATATCAACGCGAGCCTGGGGTCACTCACTTATTTTAAAGAGCGAAAATTAATTTTAAGATTAAGCTAATTAGTAATAGAGTTCGAATATAATTCACTAGCTTCTGCCCGCGGCTTCACCCGCGTGGATGTCGGAAATTATCCCACGGGAACGTGCTACCGGGATAAATTATTCCACGGGAACGTGCTACCGGGATAAATTATCCCACGGGAACGTGCTACCGGGATAAATTATCCCACGGGAACGTGCTACCGGGATAAATTGTCCCACGGGAACGTGCTACCGGGATAAATTATCCCACGGGAACGTGCTACCGGGATAAATTATCCCACGGGAACGTGCTACCGTGATAAATTATCCCACGGGAACGTGCTATCGGGATAAATTGTCCCACGGGAACGTGCTACCGGGATAAATTATCCCACGGGAACGTGCTACCGGGATAAATTATCCCACGGGAACGTGCTACCGGGATAAATTATCCCACGGGAACGTGCTACCGGGATAAATTGTCCCACGGGAACGTGCTACCGGGATAAATTGTCCCACGGGAACGTGCTACCGGGATAAATTATCCCACGGGAACGTGCTACCGGGATAAATTGTCCCACGGGAACGTGCTACCGGGATAAATTATCCCACGGGAACGTGCTACCGTGATAAATTATCCCACGGGAACGTGCTACCGGGATAAATTATCCCACGGGAACGTGCTACCGGGATAAATTATCCCACGGGAACGTGCTACCGGGATAAATTATCCCACGGGAACGTGCTACCGGGATAAATTGTCACACGGGAACGTGCTACCGGGATAAAATATCCCACGGGAACGTGCTACCGGGATAAATTGTCACACGGGAACGTGCTACCGGGATAAAATATCCCACGGGAACGTGCTACCGGGATAAATTATCCCACGGGAACGTGCTACCGGGATAAATTGTCCCACGGGAACGTGCTACCGGGATAAATTATCCCACGGGAACGTGCTACCGGGATAAATTATCCCACGGGAACGTGCTACCGGGATAAATTATCCCACGGGAACGTGCTACCGGGATAAATTATCCCACGGGAACGTGCTACCGGGATAAATTATCCCACGGGAACGTGCTACCGGGATAAATTGTCCCACGGGAACGTGCTACCGGGATAAATTATCCCACGGGAACGTGCTACCGGGATAAATTATCCCACGGGAACGTGCTACCGGGATAAATTATCCCACGGGAACGTGCTACCGGGATAAATTATCCCACGGGAACGTGCTACCGTGATAAATTGTCACACGGGAACGTGCTACCGGGATAAAATATCCCACGGGAACGTGCTACCGGGATAAATTATCCCACGGGAACGTGCTACCGGGATAAATTATCCCACGGGAACGTGCTACCGGGATAAATTATCCCACGGGAACGTGCTACCGGGATAAATTGTCCCACGGGAACGTGCTACCGGGATAAATTATCCCACGGGAACGTGCTACCGGGATAAATTATCCCACGGGAACGTGCTACCGGGATAAATTATCCCACGGGAACGTGCTACCGGGATAAATTATCCCACGGGAACGTGCTACCGGGATAAATTGTCCCACGGGAACGTGCTACCGGGATAAATTGTCCCACGGGAACGTGCTACCGGGATAAATTATCCCATGGGAACGTGCTACCGAGATAAATTATCCTATTATCCAATTCCATTCAGCCGTTAAAGCGTGAATAGGTAAAGCACAGAGAAACAGGACACAGGAAACAGAAACAGGTAACGACAGACGGACAGATAATAAATGCATATATAAAATCTTTTTTTTTTTTATTGAACACGTTTTTTTTATTCTAAATGTCTAACTTTATAAGTAACTAGCTTCTGCCCGCGACTTCGCGTGGAATAGTGGGTAACCCGCGACTTCGTTTACGTAGAGGGTGGAAATATTTTAAAATAATACGTACGTTAAGGAGCTGTTTTAGGTACCTACATCACGCTTTTATCAGTACACGGAGAAATAATTTCTTAAAATATTTCTGGGGAGTTTATGAATTTTTACTGGGGCTCTGCAGTAACGCGGGACCATAATATGTGCAAATCCAAGAAAATTTACCGGGTTACCCAATACAAATTCTAGAACAATTTTTTTTTAAGGTTTTAGAAATTTTACTGGGTTACCGATTCAATTTTTACTGGGGTACTGAACGTCATTTTTGGTATCTCGCAGAGGTAACTGGGGCCACCGCCCTTCCCCGTCATGACCACCCGCCGCCGGCCTTGCACCATTATTTTGCTGCGATGTTATTTTAATACTGCGATATCTCCTAAGATATTCATTGAAATCAAATGATGTAAAGGGCAATTTTGTTTTAAATTAAATACTTGTGATGAATAACGTATTTATTTGGATAAGGATTAATATCATGTTTATAAAAACACCTTTGCAAATAATGCATTATTTTAGAACAAATTTGGTTAGAATAAAAAAGTTCATAGTGAGCCAACCTTAAAAGATAGACATAAGCTGTCGCAGACTTTTTTTTAGGACTTTTAAAGGGGAACAATTCTGTAATACATGATTTTTGTGAAACTTTAACCGTTTACGCAGCGCACGCAGCGGAAGCTCTCAAAAGGAAAAAAATAACCTACGATTTTGAAACATTGCTCATTGATGCTCCGTCCCTATTAGTCTTAGCGTGATGATATATAGCCTATAGCCTTCCTCGATAAATGAGCTATCTAACACTGAAAGAATTTTTCAAATCGGACCAGCAGTTCCTGAGATTAGCGCGTTCAAGCAAACAAACAAACAAACAAACTCTTCAGCTTTATTATTAGTATAGATGTAACATAAGTAATATCCTAATCTTAATATAGTTCTTAAAAATATACCTAGGTAACTTTTTAATGTAAGTTATATATAATTCATAGTTTTAAAAACCTAAGTTAATGTAAACATATAAATAAAATGTGAATGATTATGACTACTTGTTTAATTTATGTTTTAAAACATCATCCTCCTTTTTGTAGTTGGTTAAATAAAATGAAACCCGACCAAGATTCAATAAGTGCATGTTGAAACTTGAATCGTTCATTTGTCAGAGGTAAAATGTATTTTGTACGTAATACAATAAGACTGATTATACAAATAGCGAAGAGCCATGTTTACGTCAATTGCATAACGCTGATCATACAAAATACCTACTACAAATACACAACAGTGCATTGCCCTCACAAATGCTTAGTTAACATTCTAATCTAAATTGTGAATGATTGCAATGGTTTTTTTTTTGCCATTTACCAAATAATACTCATCTTGAGTACTTGTACTAAGCACACAGTTTTGTACTTTTTGCGAGCATGTCATCGGTAAGTTTCCTAATTTATTTTTATATTGTTTAGTAACTAGCGACTGAATTCGCAGCAATTTTGCTCACAGTTATTAGTGAATCTGCTATGAATATTTTGACCCGCTGACAATTGGACGTAGTTATGCTACAACGTTCCAATCCACACGCAGGTCGAACTGAGTAAATCGCGTTTTTGTAATTTTGTGGTACGCTTTTTTTTGGTAGCGAGTACAACTAAGTAGTATGTATCACTTCAATTAAATAAATAAACATTATTTTATTATATACTTGTCATTAAAATTTATTAATATTTCTCATACAAATTTTGAAAAAAATGCACTTGGAACGTTTTTGAAAAAAGGCTTTTTGTATGGAAGTAGCTTTTAACTTAATTTGCAAAAACGATCCAATATCTGAAAATTGGTATATTTTGGTAGTTAATATATTTTTTTTTTAAAACATAAGTATAACAATGAAACAACATTATTAAAAAAATATTTTAAGAAATAGTTGTATCAAAGGTGTACGTTACCCCAGCAGGAAAGTGTATCCTAGAGTTATATGAGTGGAACATTTAATTGGTGCCTTAGCTGCTGTAAATGTGCCCCCACATAAAAAATGTGTGCCCCCTGTCGTTTTGAAAAAAAAACGGAAAAAACGATTCCTGCTGGGGTAACGTTTTTCTAGCAGGAAAATTCTAAACGAATGATCGGAGAGAGAAAAATTGTGCATGGCCAGATAGCTTATATGTGTGCCAAAATGTGCCCCCAAAAATAAAATCTGTGCCCCTTCAGGTTTTCGAGATATTGCATTTCCTGCTGGAGTAACGTTTTGCAGAATCGTATATCTCTAAAACCATTGCATGTGCCCCTGTAGAATAAACATACACGAGTAGCTCTTAATATATGCCCCTTTTTTTTTTATTTGTGGTGGGAAAAAACCCACCCGTGTTCCTTCAGTTGCCTGTGCGCCAGGGCCACGGTAACTCTTTCGAACAATCCGCAGCCCCGGCAGGCATCGGTCCTCTCGGACCCCGTCAATTTTGCTGACATCTCTTTGAGGCGCGCGTGGAACACGACGCGCCGTCGAAACGGGTCGAGTTAACCGTGTGGTTTTGTTAATCCTCCTCATAGGTGATGATGTTGTCCTGTTTTACCAGGAGCGACTTTTGACTTCAATTACTTAATATTCCGTACTCGTATGTTTACCGCCCTTACGGGTAAGGTACATCTGCATGATCGCCAATGTAGACTAGCTTGGCGGGTACTGGCTTACCTCGAGGGGACTGACCCCCAATGTGTGCCCCTTAGTGCCCCAATTAGATTTAAGAAAATATTTGTAGTTTTCAAGTTTTCGCGGTTTTATGGAAACCCGAAAAAACATCGCAGCGCCTAAATGAGAGAAGGTATAAGTTCATTGAAAACTATTCGGTCCTTCTTGACGCTAATAATAACCATACAAAGTTTCAAAACTGTTAATGCATGCGTCCGATCATTCGATTCGATCATTCGTTTAGAATTTTCCTGCTAGAAAAACGTTACCCCAGCAGGAATCGTTTTTTTCCGTTTTTCCAGACTCCATAACGCATTTTTTTTTTTCAATTTGCCACAATATATCGCTACCTAGTTGTATAATTATTATTTTAGACAAGGCCTTATTATAAAAAATACGAAAGTGATGGATCGTTTAATGATTTGATAACTGTATGTTCCTACCAGTGTACACGTTTTAAATCGTTTACTTTTATTGTTGTCTTTTATTTACGCGAACACAATACATTTAAATGAAACTACTTTTACGGATTATTTCGCGATTTATTAACATTTTATTTAACCTGACGTTTCGAACACTTTACAGCGTTCGTGGTCACAGGTAGACTGAGGTTTACTTTTACCATTATGAATTATCGTACACATTATAAAGTACATGGAATGTTTTGAAGAAATAGATAATAAAAAAAATATATATAACAAGATGAATGGACCATTATTTTTATGTTATTCAGTCCAAAACGAATTAAAACAGTACGATCCAAATGAATTGTCACTTTTTAAGATTTAAAATTGTTATTTTTAAAACGTTCCAAGTTGATTGGATCATTATTTTTATTTTATTCAGTCCAAAACGAATTAAAATAGTACGATCCAAATGGAATGTCACTTTTTATGATTTAAAATTTGTTATTTTTCAAACGTTTCAAGATGATTGGATCCTTATTTTTATTGCATTCAGTCCAAAACGAATTAAAACAGTACGATCCAAATGTAATGTCACTTTATAAGATTATAATTAGAACTTTTGGTTCGTTTTATCATTTAGACCGCTTAATTATTTCAATAGTTATTGTCGTAAGAGAGTCAGTGTCTTCAGGACTAGATAGGACGATCCAAAATACCTAGCTTGGGCTCAAAAACTCAATTTTGACCACCTTGTGGATTGGAACGTTGTAGCATAACTACGTCCAATTCGTTTATGCATCACTATATCAACGTCTACGTTTAAGTTTACAATTAATGAGTGTATATTTCTTTCCAGATTACAGAATCCGATATTATGTTCAGCCAGTACGCTCAAAATCCTTATGAAGGATTCTCCGAAACGCTTCACAACGAACCCGAGCACAGCAAACAAGTGACGAAAGAAAAGAAATCAAAACAACGATGCAGGGAAAAGTCGAAGAAGCAAAATCCAACTAAATCTTTTGTGATGAGCCGATTACAGCGACGAGGGATCAAATTAATTAAAATATCAGTCGTAGATCTATGCAATAGCAATCCGCAAACCAGTGACAGTGACAGTGAGAACGTTATTATAAGTGCTCAATACATTGTTAAAGACGCTATCGACAATGTTATGGACGAAACTGAATCTTTAGTTAAAAAAATATCTAAATCTTTAATAGATAGTGATTTTTAGTTTTTAACTGGTTGCGTAAGCACTTGTTTAGGTAAATACTTAGTACTTACGAGTATTACGCTGTTTTATTTAGTTTTAAAGTGGATTGTTTTATTTGAAGATGTGTTGGATGTTTAACAAAATAAAAGCAGTTTTACTATACAAATTATTTTTTATTCATGAAACCTTAAAAGTAGGTACACATTTATAACTTTAAATACTTTCTTATACATAACACATTTTTAAGAGCACAATGCTTTAAATGATTATTACAATTTAGATTAGTTTTTCCTTCACAGTATGTTTTATGTAAAATAAAGAAGTTAGGACATTTTTCGGTCACAAGGTCTGATACTTTACAGTTCTCACAAAGTTCCTTTATCCACTTTACTTTCTCCAAACCATTAACAACGATTTCCTTATTTTCTAGATAGAGAGCGATTATACGACGAAATTCTCTATAGTCGATATACCCTTCGTTCCAATAAATACCTCTGTTTCTTTCCAGCCATTTAACTTGCCTCTTTTCGTCACTTGTTAAGTGTTTAAACAAGTATGGTGGTTTTATTAAAAATGTTTGGGTATAATCACGGGTAGCAAAAGCTAACTCTTTTATTATAAAGTTATTGTACAGGTCTTTAAACCCTTGAACATCTACAATGACAGTATTCGGATTCATGATATTTTTCTCACAGTATTACTTAAAGGTTTATATTCAATAATACAGTCGTTCAATATAAGACAATACGCAGAAGTTTGATCTGGTATTTCCGAATCACTCTCAATTTCCACTCTTACGTCCACAATAGGACCTGTCTTTACATTATCAGCTTGTCTAGAGCAATCGATGACAAATAGTGGCGCCAAATCTTTAAATTGTTTTTCACTTAATAAGGGCTCCGGTCGACGCCCGTAATAAGACTGTTGAAATCTGATGTATTGCTCGTATAATAAAGCGATTCTGTTATTCGCGAAACTCACATTTAGGTTTTCATATGGGAAGTAAGTAGAGTTGAGGTACACTCTAACATCACGAACATGACAATGATCAAATTGAGACATATCAGAACTGCCATTGTTTTTTCTATTTGTCTGTAGTCCCATAATAATATATCTTGGTTTCTCTATTTGCGAGGATGTTTTGATTGACCAGGTATGTTTTGTAGTTTTAGGTAAAGCCGGATATTCGTACAGATCCCAATTTCTGAATATCATCTGGAGTGGTCGATCTTTTTCTAATAGTTTCAGCAAATTTATTTTCTCTTTGTCAGACACTTTAACGTGTGGTACGCGCCAAATGATTTTATTTATCTGAACGTCTTCTACAATTTCACCGGTGTTAAGTTTTACAGCATTCAGGTTAGTGTTACTTCGTAGCAATATCAGTTCGTGCCTACTATTTATCACGACTTTCTTGAAATCCTCTGCGAAACCGATGATGTTACAGAGTGGTATAGAAGCAGAAAAATTACCTCCGTTAATGTTTTTTGTACCATCGATATTCCAGCCCCACGAATTCGATGTCTTTGATTCATTCTCATTCATTGATATTAACGATTTCATGGTGGTAGTTACGCCAGCATTTTTTATTCTATCAATTTCCACTCCATTTAGCTCGTACCTTATATCTTGAAACAAGTAGAGTAGAGCATTATTCGTGAAATGAACACTAGTGGCTTTATCTTTCATGTCCTTTTTGCTAACGATAACGGATCCTTCCAAATACAAGGTACTCGCTGATGGAAGGATGTACAAGTCCTGTTGGTTAATAGGTATGCGAATTTCATCGTTTCTATTGAAACTAGTTACATAGGGCTTGTAAGAATGAAATTCAATTCCTTCAACCGTATTATCATAAGTCGGAGCGGATAAAACGTCTAAGATATTCATTTTAGCAAACCGATCAGTTTGAGAAATGCCTTGTTGTCTTTAGTTAATTTTATTTTCTTCTTACGGCGAGCTCTTATTTGGTTGGGTGCTTGAGCGGGACTGATATTTTGAATTTGTTGATGCACATATTTATTGTAATCAATCATTTTTTTCTTCTAAGATGTAAATACAGCTGCACTTCTTCACCACGTAGATTTATTAAGCGGTTATTTATATCTAACAACCGGATATGTATGCAGCTTATGTTATTTTGGTTGATTGGAAAGTATATTGCGTTTTTCGGAATTTCTATAATCCTATAGCCAGGAGGTACGTTAAGTGCGAATTCGTGAATTATGTGACTCGGTTTTCCGTTTGTGTACGAGCCGCTTACGATATCACATTCGATCCTGATCACTGTCGTAGGTAAAATGTTGACTGGAAACTGTGATACATGCCATTTATTTGGTTCCAAGATCTGCTTATTAAAACCTAATAATTTTCTGATAGTATCTTCTTTATTAAAATTTATGTTTTTTGTACAGAATACAGTAGTTTTTAATGTATTGTTATTGCACTGGAGTTTGATTGATGCATCTTCAATTTTAGATTTTAAGTAATCATTAATATCTTGCAATTCGTAGGTGCCTTCTGGTATTTCAATAACTTTGTTAGAGCCATAATAGAACTTATTATTCGTTTTATCAATGTTTGGAATAGAATTAAATGTTGAGAAATGCAATAAGGCACATTCATACCGTTCATTTAGTTGCAATGTGTCAGGATAGTACGTAGATAAAGTTGACGAGTTTCCAGTTATTGACAATGTGAGTGACATATTGTAAATGGTTGAAATAAAAGAAAATCATAATTTTTATACGTTTTTATTCCAAAAAGTCCTTAGATATTCTAAACATAAGTGTCCACAGTTTTCTGTGTTAAATTTCTGATATCTAGTATAGTTATAAAAAACATTACATTTCTTAAAATATCGCATTAGTTCCAATGGAGGTTTCAAATCCCCAAAGCTATCAAAATATTCACAATAGTTGTTAACTTTAACATAAGCTACCCAATGTGTCCCAACATTCTTATAATTATCCAAGTTAACGACACCACATTCAATCCGTTTTGGCATCCTTGGTAATTGATCCTTCATGTAGACTCCTCGAAAGTAGGGGATGTTACGTGCATCCTTTTGGATATCTACATTAGTTAGAGGACGATTAGGTAGCTTGTTTCTTAGTTTTTTGAAGATTTTATAAATAAACCTTTACCATTTTTATGTGACTTAATATATAAACCCTTGCCTAACTTTAAAGACTCCATAGCCTTATTGTGTCGTACTGTTTCTTGCAAATTTTGCTGACCAGCTTTGTAATCGTTAACAGTTTTTGCAATACCCGCTGCACCACCAGCTAAACTACCTAGAGCCGATAAACCAGCAAAAATTGGGATTAAAGGTAGAATTCCTCCAGTCTTTGGTAATGGTATCACTCGCGGTACTCGAATTTTTGAGATTTTTGGAAATAATTTTTTTGCCGCTGCGTAAGCAACGTTGATTAATGTTTTGCTATCCTTTGGGTTCAGTTTCTTGATCGTTGATCTTATTTTTGACACGAAACATTTAAACGTTTTAACGCCGGAACCAGATTTCAGTTTGGCTTTCATAACTTTGCTCACTATCCATGAACTCAGTTTTTCACCTTTTCCAGCATCTTTCGACTTAAGTCTTTGTTTAGCCATATTTAATAGTTGTAAATCGGCTTTGTGGCGATTGGGTAAGTCTGTATGGTTTGCATAGGCAATGTCGTGATGCATACAAGCTTCGTCTAGCTTATTCACACCGCGATCACCTCGTTGTAATCGTTTCTCGAGTTTTGTTCCTGGTCCGCAATAATTATAACCAGGCAAATGAAGTTCGAACGGTAGATTATTAATTAATGTATTAACCAGTTCACCACCTTGCATTGTCCGAATTGTAATGATGGAAATAGTGCAAAAATAATGTTTATATTAATATTATTTTAACCTACGATTGCAGTTTTGTCAATCCAACTGTTTTCTTCATTGTTTAGACCCAACCATTTCACGAAAATTTTTGATCCTTTTCTTTTTAAAACTCTTTCTATCAAATAAACCCCAGGATATTTCGATTTTTGAAGTTCTTGTTCGTAAAAGGTCCCAATATAGCTTGCTTTCGCTGATCTTCTAAATGATATGTTACAGGTATGGTAAAATTAATCTTTTTTATGGTAAATATTTCACTTGACCAATTAGGTGTATAACCTTTCTCAAACTGGTGTTTGTATTTACTGATCCGAACAAAATCACCCACTTTAAACTTAGGTTTTCTACAAATAGGTGCACGTTTAAATGATTTTTTTATATTTTCTTCTATAACTGACATATTAGCTTTATTCACTTCGATTGGTTTAACTCTAATTGTTCGATGTTTTGTGTTGTTATATATCTTTAATGTAACTTGTAACGGTAAACCTAACCATTTATAGTTTCCATTCAGACTAAAATATTTATATAATTTATTTTTAATAGTTTTAATCAACCGCTCTACAATCGAAGCTTTTTTGGTAGAAAATGATGAGTAATGGTTAATATTGTATGACTTCATAAGCATCTGAAATGAGTTGTTATAAAACTCTGTTCCCATATCCGTTTGTAAATTATCAGGTTTGCGTTTGCTGTTAATCAATATTTGTTGAAATGCATGAGTAACATCAAGTTTATTTTTTGTTTTTAATGGCTCTGTCCAAGCATACTTTGAGAAGCAGTCAATCACCACTAAAATGTAATTGTAACCTTTATTATATTTCTTTAGGTTTTGCATGTCCATCAGATCAGCTTGCCACAAGTCATCAATTCCCTTTAGAATGACAGGACGTCTAAGGAAATTTCTTCGTGCTGCTTTATGTATTTCATTAACAATTTGCTGTTTTGCCATTACTGAGTTTTTTGAAGTAATTTATCAACCTCTGCTTTAGTATAAAACTTATCTTGCAAATGACTTACTATCGCAGGTATCTCGGCTTTTAAAGTAGTTTGAACAGTACCCTTTGCATCTTTCATGATTTGAGAACGCAATGTACCAATAATTGTATTAAATTCTTTTATCATATTAGCACTTAATCGATCTACATAATCCTTGTTCACTGCATCGGCAGCTTCTACTGGATTTTTAATTCCTCTCAGTCTTGATGTTTTTAAATCAAAATCTCCGTTTTCTGATTTTAATAATGTTCTTTTATTGATTTCAAATAACTCTGATAATCGCATTCTTTTATGAATATAATGTCCGAATTTATCTACGTTCATGTTTAAGGTGTATTGTGTTGTGAGGTTTAAAATAAAATGAACTTACATTTTTAAATACATAGATGTTTTATTTATTTATAATTTTACTTTCACGTAATTCTTCAATAATAGATATAATTTCATTATCTAATCCGGTGTTACCAGCATCTCGAGATGCAATTAATAATTTTAACCTATCCACCAGTTCATTTGGATCGTCCCAATATACAAAATCGACCTTTTTCTTCCACATTTTTGTCAAGGGTAGCCCTTTTCCCTTTGATTGAGGGGTCTGAATTGTACTTTGCAGTTTGAAAATAGGCTTAATAACTTGCATATACTTTTGACCTTTATTACTTTTTATTGGTTTATCCGGCTCATAGTCTCGTCGATGTGCGTTTGTATTAAGTAGCATTGACTTATAATGCTGCATGTCACTCTCTGTAACCATGCTTAAATCTACGTTCTTCTTCAATAACAACTGTTTCAAACCAGACGTATTTCGGTATTTGCGTCCAGCTACAGTGATATACTCATCGCTGATCGTTATACGAGCAGAACCTAACATCAATTTCCCGTTCTCTACTCTGACACCAAAAGGAATATCTGACAGTGCTTCTGAGGAAACTGACCAGGATGACGTGTCGCGACTTGGGTTGTTTTCAACTAATGATTTATATGAAGAGTCACTTTCGATATCAGATTCATATTCGTCTGTATTGTCTTTGTTATCATTGGCTTCTTCATTCTGCAAAGTTTTATCGATAAACGGCAGTTCTTCATTTTTTGTAGGACACAGGAAAGAAGTCTGCTTACTGACATTAGCAATCTGGTTCAGTGGTTCTGTTACAGGCTTGAAAACGGATTCCAGTGTTTGCTGATTGTTAATCTCAACATCTCTCATTTTTCGTACTTTTTTCTTAACAGCGTCGACGGCAACTACTATTTGTCTTTTTAGCGATTTTTCCATTGCAAAAAACGAACCGATAGTGATTGATTAAGCGATGTCTGAAGAATAATAATATATCGAAGGTAACGGACTTAAATAACCATATTCTTAATCAAAGACTACAAAGGTGTCAAATTTGTTTCTATAACATCCTTTATTTTTTAAACAATCTTTATTAATTACTACATAATTGAAGGGCTCATTCCATATTTTGGAACACATTTCACGAAATTCAGTCCATGTCATATCAGTGTTGACATGTTCTTCATAAATATGACGCAAATTAATGTCATCTTGTTTAAAAAGTATGATTAAGTTCGCGTTGTCTCTTACTAACTGCTTAGGGATTTTACTATAAGTTTGATTTAGATAAAAACAATCGATGAACTTGTGTCTTCCCATTGCAAAATAATCACGCATGCTATCTTGATTTTCGCAAGCAACATCATCAAATATTATCACAGAGTTAGGTTTTGCGTCTTGAACTCTTAGCACTTCCTCATTTCCATGATATTTCTGGAGTGAAATACCTGGCACTCGTTGTAAAACTTTTTCTAAAAAAATGTATTTGGGTTGGTACAGAGTTTTCGAATAAACATAAACATTTTCAAATCTTAATCCATTTTCGTGTATGAGTAAACCAATCAATAAATTGGTTTTTCCACAATTGGATGGTCCGCAAATGATACATCGAACTGAGTTAGGCAACAATTCTCCATGACGAAAACTAGTCGTACAAACATCCTCGCAGATTGTTTTAACATGCAGCGATTGTGGTTGCTTTACAAACTTCATGATTACACTTCGAAACAAACTGATTGGCAATGAGTAAATGTATTTGTTACATTAATATTTATAAACTGAAACAGTACCGCAATCTTTTTTGCGATAGAGCGATCGTTAGAGCGATGATAGACTCGCAAGATCATTGGTTGAGGAGAATAGGTATGGAAGCGATCGTTCATTATTCGGTTTTCTACGCTACAGTCATGTAGCAATGCGAACTCGTCCAGCTACTGGCGGCCAGTGGTATAACTCGCAAGATCTCTAGGTGAGTACAGTAATTTACTCTACAGTTGAGTCGATCGTTCAATATTGGGCATGCTATGCCACTGGCGCGTAGCGAGGCGCATTAGCCGAGCTACTTGCCGACAGTGGCATAGAATGCCCAATATTACCCTACTGCCAATAGAAAAGTATGCAATAATATTCAATAAATAACTAATTAAATACAAAATATTAACCCCACATACGATTTTGATCAAATTAACTAAGAAAAGTTAAATAAATATTTTATAATTTGTGAGTATATTTTTATGGCCATACTCTTTTACTATAAAGTGATTATGATTTCGGTCAATCTCCTTTCAACTTAATCAGTCCAATAGATTCGGAACAAATTAGCTGTGAAGACGGACAGACAGACAAATGATCCTATAAGGGTTCCTTTTTTTCATTAGGACGCACGGAACCCTAAAAAAGAAAAGTTCGTATTTGAAAAGAAAACTGAAAACCGAAAAACAAACATAAAGGCGCCAAATAAAATGACGAGCAGCTTGATTGATCTTCGCTAATAGATCTACGTTGATTGTTTGTTTGCCGCTGACTCAAAATTAGTAATTTACATTAATTTAGGAGCTTAGTTAGACTAAAAGGTTTATTTTATTGCTTTTCAGTTAATTTTTTCGTCGGGTTAATTTATTGTTAAAAAGTTTTTGTTATTGGCAAACGGCTGATATCCATTCTTGATTAACCCGGAGACAATAAATTAGTTAATCCAAAGCAATTAATGTTGTCCTTTCAAAATAGTACAATTTGGGTCATCTATCTGCCGAATTTAGGGACTGCTGTAAATCAGAGTAACTATATAACACGGTTATAGGATGTTGTTTAATTGAACAGTGGTTGATTACATCGGAGTTGTTGCAGACTTGATTTGCCTCTCGTTTTATTGAGTTTGATTTGAATATGTTTATGTAGGTAGCTATATTCAGATTAATTAATATGAAAGGCGACTAACACGGCAGATATGTGAGTGGGAATGCCAAGAAGGAATGCTCTAGTAGTCCATAATTGTAAAGACTTTATTGGTGAAGTTCTTCAGAAAGGTCAGGTGCGTAGTACACGCAACCGGCGTGCGAACGTACACGAAGCATATGGATTATTTTGGTAAGGATCGTAACAGGGAGCGTTGGACCCCAATGGGAAAAGCCTGAGTTTACGTTGACACCTATGTATGGAGGTATTATTCAAGTCGTATTGTGCCAGTTTTGTTTTTTCCAGATTAGAATGTAGCTTCAAGTTATTACTAAATAAATACCCAGGTGGTTGTTTTTTTTTTTGTGGCGGTGAAAATTTTAGTAACGAATTACTTAACATTTTTTTAAATATCTACTTTCTAATTATAACAATGCATAAAATCCATAACGGTATCACAAATCAATATCCTAATTCATTAAAATAAACCAGATTTATAATTATTTCGAATTACACGAAGGCATGATTTACAAAATAAGAAGAAGTGTTTCTTTTCAGCTATAATCTTAAACACAACCCTCTCAGGGGCAACTCTTTCGAACTTCTAACAGCTCACGAAGGCTTTGATATTTTTTGATTAATGCATAAGGACCAACACATTCTGGAAGCAAGAAAAATCTTTCAACACAGCCTCGTAACAATACCAGAACTTAAAACCTTATGTTAGCGAAATACGGTTTAGTTTTGCTTGTTTATTTTTTATTCCCAGGGCCGCACTCAAAAGTTGGGTGTAATGAAAAATGTAAGTTGGTAAAGTTAGAGTGTAGTCGGTACTTACGGTGGGTATCGCGTGTCGAATGACAAATTGCCCGCTATGACCCCCTCTGATCCTTCCTTACCCAACTTCCCCTAAGTACCCGCAAACTTTGCGAAGTATAAATATTATTTTGTTCACAAGTTATAATCTGAGGTATTCGTAAATATAAGTGCTTCGGATATTAAGGCAAGTTCACATAGAATGTTAATCTTTTTGGAGATTGTTCGCGTAATTACACGCAACTCTTTAGCAGGGTTAGCACGAAGCACGAATCGTTCATTTTGTATGAACACGGATTATGAGAGGATTAGGTTTTGTAGGGTGCGTGATAAATTATGCAGGATCTGTTGATTAATTACTTTATTTAGGTACATATGCTCACCCAACCTATCCCAATTCCCAAGAAACGGATATAGGTTTCATACACTTAAGAGGGCGCACACGGGTCAACTAGCGCCACTCCTTTAAAATAATATTATCTCGTGACTGAGAAGGAATTTTGAATAACGGCTCAATAAGCACCCTCGGTAAGTGTGTCTATAATTTTCTAATACCTTTTATAAACTTTCATACCTATTGAGACACGAAGCAACAAAATACGATCTAGAGGAATGTGGCCGCTTTTCTTTAGATCGAATTTTATTGCTTCGTATCTCAATATGAAAGTTTATAAAAGGTATTAGAAAATTCTAGACACACTTACCGATTGTGCTTATTGAGCCGTTATTCAAAATTCCTTGTGTCACGAGATAATATTATTTTAAAGGAGTGGCGTTAGTCGACCCGTGGCTGCCCTCTTAAGATTAGGTTCTCAGTTATACTGGGTCAAATAAAATTAGCTAGAGAAACATCGTAGACGTGATGGGTATCGACACCTAAACACGAAAAAACAAAACAAAAACAGAATTTCTATTTCAAGTACTTAACTTCGGGATAAACCACCGCAGGCAATGGTAATTACTAGAAATATGACTTCAGAAAATTCCTTTTTTGTTTAAGTATCGTGTTTAGACTTCGATACCCAAGTCTTTAAGTTTCGCCAGCAAATTTATACCATATCTATCTTTGGGTAGTTAAGAAAAGCACGTAAAGCCGTTGGTCCCGGCTGTCATTAATGGATCTTTAGCAGTCGTTACGGTTAGTCAGAAGCCCGAAAGTCTGACAACCAGTCTTACCAAGGGGTATCGTATTACCCAGTAACTTGGTTATGGAGGTCAGATAGGCAGTCGCTCCAAGTAAATTGCTGGTATCCAGCTGCATCCGGTTACACTGGGAGCCAACTACAACAAGTTTGGGAAAAGGATAGTCAGATGATGATTAGGGAGTTCAGGGGAAGCGGCAGGTTGCCCGCGAAATTATTATTTTTTACGTTTTTCACAATTTGCAGGTCAGTGTCAGGTTGTATCTTGAACAAAATATGATTCGCGACCGTAACAAGTACCTCCCTATGTATTTTCAGAATTATACTTAATCATTAAAATCATCAATACAACCCTCTAAGTTCATAACATCCTATTGAATGACAATTTCACAAAATATCAATCAATAGGATTATATGAACTTGAGAGGGTTGTAATGATGATTTCAATGATTATAATTCTGTAAGTACATACTTGTTACGGTCGCGGATCATATTTTGTTCAACATACAACCTGACACTGACCTGCAAATTGGAAAAACGTAAGAAAATTTTAATTTCGCGGGCTGCGTGGTACTTTCCGGCAAAAAAAGGGGAACTTGCAAGCTTTATCGTTCGGGAGATAAGCCTATATATTTTTCTATTTATTTTGTACCAAGTAGGTAATGTCAAAATCTTGTTCACCACCCCTAAGATGACTGCGCGATCGTGAAGTATTGCAAGTCTCTGTCTATTAAGTAAGGTGACTTGCCGTTATTCGGCAACTCACGCCGCTCAATGCGTCCATTAGGCGGAACAAGGGCTGCTCTAATTAAAGGCGCATCTTATTGGGAACACATCTTTGGGGGGAAGGGGATGAACGTTGATTGATAGGGTTATGTGAGTGATTTGACTTGTAAATTTTCTAAGAACTTTTGATGTCGAATCTTGTGATGATAAATCGTTAATTTAATGTCAATAGGTTTCTATATTTAAGTCTGAATTAGCCAACTCGTCTTGAGCACGCTCGTGCCTTCTTTGTTTGAGAAGATACCTTTGCCCTGCCGTGGGACAATAATAGGCTGGTATTATTATTATTATTTTCAAGCTTTTCGGATATCTCGGGACCATGAGGTCCCGGACCTTTGGTGCATACGAGGGGCCGAAACCAACTCGCAGAGGCCCGTTAGAATCTATAAGTAAAGGAAGTGAAGCACAAGCCGGCGATTATCCTTGCATGCACTGTGCAAGTGCATCCAAGGATAAACCCCGGTTGATGTTAGACTATTGCAGGATATGGAAAAAGAAAAGATATTGGACTATGTTTTTGGGTGCCTAGAGTGGACTAGTTACCTAGAACTATGGAAGGACTATGACCCCTGCCTGATAAATGTTTTATATATACACGGATAAAATGGCAAGGTGTGATATGCACACTCAATAATGGGCCCCCGGAAACCGTCGCTGGCACATAGTGACGTAGCGACTAAGGAGCAACACTTCTTGAGGTGCTTGAGGAGTGGAGAGGTATTCCACGGCTATTAGAACAATCCCGGAGCCCGGAAGATGGTCAAGATCCCTACCAGCACTTACTGAAATACTTCCTTCCTGCGAGCACTTTTGCTCTTGCGAATCTCCACTCAAGCCGGCCAATAAAAGTCAAGCCAGAGCTGAGGAACAAGACTTCTCCCGGGAGATAGGGTCCGTGGGGTCGCTCGCTACTGCCCAACAGCTCGCCACATGCTGCCCTGCGGGTTTCTGTATCTCTCTTGGTCTGGCTCCTCACCCTAGACCTGTTTCGGCAAAGTAAACTCTACCAGTACAGACCTAGACTTCAGGAGCGCGCAAGCCCCACCACGTCGTTAACGTACAGCGGTGGGGTTATTATCATTATTATGAAATTGCTTTTTCGTGCATTTTGTTCATGATATTTTGAATGGAATTTAAAGTAAATTAAACACATGTTTAGAAAAATATTAAACTTTATTCAAATTACACAACTGATATGTTAATTTTAATCTTAATATATAACAATACTGAAAACAATTAAGTATACAATATACATTCTAATAACTAGTTACATCGATTAATAAAAATATTAGTCAGTATCTACTTATAAGTCTTCAGAATAAAAGACATGTTCATGTTGTAATGAAAACCCGATTAAAACTAATTGACGACGTTATGGCGTCTTGAACAAACACGAAATCACGCACGTAACTCCAAAGAATAAATGCAAATATTTAGCAATTCTCAGCATTTTATTTTCTACTAGCTTTGCCGAGACTTTATCTGCGTGGATGTGGAAAAACAACATTGCGATTTGTTCCTAAATGATCGTCATTTGCATAGAAAAATAAAACAATTGACGATATTCAGAACGCTCGATGAGAGACAGCGAAATAATATCCTTGAATTTTCTATTAGAAACTTTATTGGGACTTCGCATCTAGCGTAAAGCATTAGAACGCTGTTTCAACGCGATGCTGAAGCTATACGGTGTCCTAGAAGAGCGTATTTATAACCAAGGACGAACAAAACAAAAAAAAATATATATATATATATATATATATATATATATACATCCTGCAACCTTTTTGGCGTCATGCACGTGGTGCATCATTACGACGTCCCCCAGTTCCCTTCACTTTATTTAACATGTCTTAATGAATATTGCTTAGTTTTTTGATTTCAAGCCCTTTGGGATACGTCGGTTCCCGATAAAAAAAAAAATTGCGATATTCGTCTTTCAGTCATGCCCAAACATTTTTGAACCCCCAACCATGGTGATACATTTTAGCCATCCTAGATATATTGATCATAATTTACCTATGGCATCGATTATTTAGCGTCCTCACAGGATGGACTGTATTTGGGAGTGCGACGTTGCCAGCTTTGGGTTTATTGTCTCTTTCTTTTCCTATCGCTTTTCTGTACTAAACAGTTTCAACGTTTATTTTGTTCCAATATTCGCAAGGTTTATACATATACGGATGCCCAATATGTTATAATGTGTAAATACAAAGCTTTCTCACGGAGGATCAGCGAAAAACTTGAGCGGATTCAAAATTTCTATATTAGATTCATATTTGGTTTGCGCAAATATAATCGTGTCTCTCATTTTCGCTCTTAGCTCAAAGGGCTGCCCATAAAACTTCGCCGGAATAATTATGTCCTCTCTATTATATTACTTTGTTGTTGTATTTGTCATCTCCTGTGTTTTTTTCCTGTATGTCATAAAAAATCTACCTACCAAATTTCATATTTACATTAATAAAATGATAGTATTTATAATAAAATGAATTAACTGGGAACAGTGCTTTCATCTTACAGTTGGTAGCTTGCAGCCACATAGTACCACCTCAAATAGTACCGTATGCCTCAAGATCACCATCGATCGGCTATTGGGCGTCCGTGTACAGCTATTGGGCATCCGTATATGGCTATTTGGCGTCTTTACAAAGTACAAAGCTTGACGCCGGTTTGTTAACACCAAATAATAAAAACTACCGATCACAGATAACAGAAGACTTAACAGTACAGATACCTATATATCATCACGATTGATATAGACGTTGTAGAAACTTCCACCCCTTTTTACCCCCTTAGAGAATGATTTCGTGGATGAAAACTATCCTTTGTCATACTATCTTCATACCAAATTTAATTTAAATCGGTTTAGCGGATATAGATTCCCTATACAAACTTCTACTCTCCTTTTTTATCCCTTTAAGAGATGATTTGGGGACAAAAGTATCCTCTGTTCTTCTCCGGGTCTGATACTATCTCCATACTAAATTGAATCTAAATCGGTTCAGCAGTTTAAGCGTGAAAAGATAACAGACAGACGGACATACTTTGTATTATTAGTATTAATTATTATCTATTTATGAATAAATTATTTAAATAAAATAACTTATTTCCTGTAGCTCTATGTTAGTATTTATCAATCTATATTTTACTGATATAGGGTAACTATTCTAGGTAAGCAAACAAAAACAAAGACATGTAAATGTAATCACTTTTATTTTCATAGTTCTCAACCATACAAAGTACTTAAATAGGTTACCATAATTTAAAAACTTCTTAAACTTTCAACAAACTTTCGTTAAAAATTTGACTTTGCCAACTTCGTTATACATTTTTAACAAAAAATAGTTTCACAATGGGTATAATCTACTCTAACTAATCAACATCATAATTACCTTCAATAAAATCACCTTAGATGACTGGCACACAGACGAGATAGTTTGACATTGCTTATTTTTAGAAGTAGTTCTTTTTAGTAGTACAATCAATAACACAACAGTAAAATTACTCCTATGGCACAAGAAATTTTGGTATTAATACTAAAATATCTGACATTAGCTAAGCTACTATAATTAATAACATAATAACGTTATTACGAGATCATCCCAGACTTTAGTTGCTGATCTAACATCACAAAAATTATGATAGATACCTAATAAAAAAACTTTATACAACGTGTTTTTTTTTATATCAAATTGCATATAAATTATTTGTCAAATCAAAAGTTACTTTTTTTTCTTTTCCATGTCAAAACGTAGTTTTGTCGAATGAATTTGTTAAGAAAAATAAAATAAAAACTTTTGATTTGACAAATATGAATATGCCACATGAATCTTTTACATGGTCTGATCAAAACCTTAGTCGTGGGATATCAAAAAAACAAGTTGTATAACTTTGGAACTTAGTTCCTTAAACTTTGCTTATAATACAAGAACAGCTCAGACTTTGGCGTGCTTTAGCAATTACTATATATGTTAGCAATTACTATATATTATGAATGTTATAGTATTGATTAATAAAATTATTGATCAAAATATTTACATACAATGTTAGGCAAGATATATTTGAGTACGTACTTACCTAGTTATTAATACTTTCTTAATAAATTTAATTTAAATATTAGAAACCAATCTTTGAACTTTTCATATAAGTAGGTACTTAAAAAAGAAACGCTTATAACCTAGTATAAAAACTTCGCATCAGGTGGTGTAGTAACACGCGTTGCTAACCTACATACGTAAGTTTATTAAATGTTTTTCTTTATAATGTCTTACAGACATACAGTCCTTCTTTTACTACCCTTATCTATTTATGTAGGTACCTACCTACATAACTTACTTAAACACTAGATAAATACTTAAGAACAGTCGCTTCGTACTTAGGTTGAGTGGTTTGATCCGTCGTCACGATAACTTTTTTTAAATTATCACTGGCTGCGCCTGTCTTCAGTATTTCCACTAACAACAGCTGGCGCCAACGTTTGACTGAAGATTGAAAAGATCGATGTAAGCAGCTTGCCAATAGACCAATCAGACAGGCCACTGATTGGTATATTGGCAAGCCGGTACTGCAATCTTCAATCTCCGGTCACATATTGGCACCAGCTGTACTCTTTCTTAACCACTCAAATTAATTACCTACGTATTCAACAAAGAAAAAAGTTTAAATTTTAAAAAAGAAATCTTTTATGGTATAAGCTAACCGAAATTATTCCGGACAGTTATTTACTGCAGAATCAAAGTTGAGTCATTACAGGGTTATTTTTGAAACACTTATAACCTCGCAGGAGTAGATTACTAACGTTATAAACAGTAAAATTTGTTCTACGACTTTTGAGAAATTGTTAGATTTTGAATTCATACAACAAAAAAATATATTTTCAGTCACTACTCGAATGTTCGTATCTATTCGCGCACCGTTCGCCCGCTCGCCGTCTTGCGCCCGCCTTCGCGCGCTTTGCCATAAAGACTTATAAAGTGTAGGTGAGTGCAATAAAAGTTAAAAAAATAATATTTAGATAATGTATTGAGTCGTAGAACAAAAGTTGTTGTTAATAATGTTAGTAATCTACTCCTGTGAGGTTATTAGTGTTTTAAAAATAACTCGGTATATCAATGAAAGTATCATAATCAAACATTTTCCTTAAAAAGTCTCCAATCGTCACTTCAACTTTTTGAATAAATATTTTGTATATATACTCGTACTTTAATTTTAAGCCAGTCTTTGTTATGAAAAAGTGTAGGATATTTATTTTTTAATTCGTCACATTCAGCTCGTTTGGGGGGTTTTTTATACTTAATGTGGTCTTTAAAATATTTTGTTACGACATTTTTTTGTTCAGTTGTCCAAGGAACAAGTGTTCTCTTTTTTTTTGCAGATGTCTTGTGGCTTATTTCTTGGGAAGGGGCAGCAACTGGCTCGTCTCTACTCAAACTAATATGTTGCGATGGACCTGCTTCTTCCAATTCAAAATCAACAACTTCCTGATTATCTATCTCGTTTCCTGTGATTTCTTCATCTAAGTTTAATTCAATCTCATCTAAAGCTTTTCCTTGATATTCATCCGCTTTCCCGTCTTCCATCAATAGTAATAGTTTAGAAATTTTAGCAGTCTGATATACGTCACTAGGTAGCCTGTAATTATTTCTATGTACACTCAGGGTGTGACCCATAAAAGTAGCTAGTTGTTCGAGCTCTGATTCAGTCATTGAAAATAACTGGGTCATTGTTGCTAAATGTTTTCTCAGACGCGTGGATGTTAAAGCCTTATAATTTTTAGCACCGCTTGCTTTTGCATATTTTTCTAAAATTTTGTACCCACAAACAGTTGATCCACCTGCCTTTACAAATAACAAATTATTGTCATCTGCAACATACATGTGTCTGTCTGATAATATTTTTTTTAAATCTTCTTGTACTTCAGTACTAAACAGTACTGGCACCCCTCTCCCTCTTTTACCACGGATCACTATTCTTTTTAATTTACTTATTAATATTTTTTCAGTCGAAGTAAGAACTTTGTCAAATTCTTCATATTTATTGCTGTCGTTGCCATGATCATTGTAATCACTTAATTTTAATCGTTGTAATTCGCCGGGCCGACGCCTATTCAATAGAAGAACGCGACAATATGTAGATTCCACCAAGTTATTGAAAGCTTCAACGTTCGTTTTTCCTTCGGATTGTGTTAAACTATCGGATGACTGTTTTGACATGCCACAAAGATAATCTTTGAATAATTTTAAATCAGCAGCAAGTGGCACTATAGTGGTTTTATTCCACTTCTTCACATTAAGGTCATCAGCAGCTTGGCTAGAAATATCAAACTTCCAATTCTCCTCAATTAATTTTGATAGTGTTTTTAAATCTGCTTGAACAGAAGCCGTTTGAACAGAGGCTTCTCTTTTACAACTTTGCAATAAAGCTATACTACAACATTGTTTTATTGATGTAGCAATGTTCATGGCATATGTCGGTGCATCAAATGTTTGTGATGCGTCATTATACCGGGCTACGATTTTGGTTGCCTGTACTAAAGTGTCATAGTATTGTGGTTTTAATACTTGTTCAAGACTATTAATATCCGGGTTCAGTTTAGTTACTTCCACAAGCAATTTCGCTAACTCCCTCATCTTACGTGAGACCACAGTTGCAAAATGTTCCTCGCGATGTGTTCTCAAATACTGTGCTCCAAACATACAAATCAATTTATCTTTTTTAGCTACTAATGATATTTTGTCTGGTTTCATACGAGGAAACACGTTTTTCATTAGATTGTTGTCGACTTTAACGTAACGTACAAGAAAATTTTGTGCATCAGCTTGTGCTTTGTTTGTAGAAGCAGCATTATCACATTTTTTTACATGTCTCCACAGTTGTTTCCTTGAATAAAAACCAAGACATTTAGAGCAAGGTAAATAGTCAGTCTTTTCAGAAAACCTACACTTCTTCACAGGTTTGAATGCAGTTTGCGAATTACTCACATAATTACCCTTTTTTCTTAAAGCGCTAAAAACTTGTTTACGTTTAAGACTATTTTTGGGATGTGCTAATGCTGATTGTACTTCAGGTTCAGCTGAGTGGTTTCGAACCATATGTCGTGAAAAATTCAAAATGAAATCTTCACAGTAGTAACAAAAATCTCTTTCTCTAATGCGTTTACCTTTCAAATTACTCTCTGATGTTTTTTGATTATTCGGCACTTCTGTATCTATATTTTCTTTGTTTGTTTCGTGATTATTTTCCGAATCTTCCCCTAAGCAATCTTCTTTCGACGAAACTTTTTCTTTTTCTGTTGGATTTATATCATCGCAATGGCTTGAAGCAGCCTGAAATAATATAAGTTTATCGTATAAAGAGCTTACGAGCTAATGTATTACCGACAGCGTGTATGCAAAATTCTATAATGATCAGTTTTGTAGTCAAAGCATGAAAGTAACAAACAAACAAATAAAATCGCTGTCACACCATATAAACTGTTTAATGAAAATTATAGCATTAAAATTAAAACAGTGTTATTTCTCTTAATGATCATAAATGTCTTTGCCAACTTTGTAGGTATGTGTACCAATTTTCTACTGACCTTATGTGATCCATCTAAACATTCGGTTTCCATTAATATTTCTTGATCAGATTCTGACGTGGATTCATAAGATGATGGTTCATAATTCATATCATTTGAAGATTCAGAAAAGTCAGACTCATTGTCAAAGCATGGTACCGACTGGTCTTGATTTCGGTCATCTGATATTACGCATGGGATTTCTACCGGAGGTTTTTCGATATCGTCTACATCTGAGACGTAAGTAGGTTTATTTAAAATTGTATTATCAGCAAGATCAAGCTGTCTTATAGGGCTTAAGATAGACGATTCAATTGCTTTTAGAGGAGGTTCGATATTATCAGTACTTAACAGGCAGGTGTAATTTTTCTCTATATTTTTAGGATCAAGGGGTCTAGCGTAGTTCAAGATAGTAGGAGGATCAACTGTTATTGACGGAGGCTCGACATTATCACTACTTAAAAGGCAGGTGGAATTTTCCTCTACAGTTTCAGACTCAGGGAAGCTAGTGTGGTTTGAGATAGCAGGAAGATCAACTGCTACTGGCGGAGCCACATCAGAAACAACTGCACTTGAGACGTAAGCAGGGTTATCTGAGATTTTATTTCCATAATCCAGAAGGAAATTATTCACAAAGGATTCAGATAATATATCAGATGATTTGCAAAAACTATGCATCTGAGAATCAGGTATGTCACTGAAAGACACATCAAAAGAACTATTATGACCTGCTTCACTAAAGGGAACACTTTCTTGATTCTGAGTAGAAAGAGACGCGTAGGAATCTGATATATGAGTAACATTTGAAGATATGGAAGGATCAACAGTGTTTTCTATCTTCTGATTTAAAATAGACGCATTAAAGTCCGAGATATTGGTAACATTTGGAAGAATGAAAGAGCAATGAGTGGAACTTGGAGGCTCGTCCACGTGAGCACTGACTGGGACAGATGTTAACAAAGTATTATTTTTGTCACTTATATCTTGATCGATTGCTTGAACAGGGTTTGCATCAACTCTACTTGTTTTCTTTTTGCGTCCTCTATTTGTTTTTCTGGTACCGTTTCCTCTTTTTTGATCTGCAAAATAATAAAAATGATAATATTTTTAATTCAGACCAAAATTAATCCATAGTAGTGTAAGTAACAAAAAAACTTATACACACTAGTGTTAGTAAACATTAACGTGCGGACAAAGTTTTTCTAAACCGGTGAGTTTTAGTTCTACTATACTGTTTTCAGAATGCTGTTGTGACTATCTCTCATCCTTCTCAGCAGCGAAATAATGCAAATTATTAATGATTTAGTCAAGTATCATATGATTTTTTGTGCGGAAAACTATTTTCAATGAAAAATCCTAGATAAAATAAAAATTCTAAATTTGAACTATGATGTTGATGATACCTACTTAATAAATGATTCACTCTTACAACTGTTAATGCGTAGATAAGTGCTTTAGATTAAACAGTTAAAAATATTTTATTGTTACCTATGGGAGAGAACGTATAATTTATGTATCCATTATATGTTATGCTGAGTTAGCTATTGGTTTGTTGCAGCTCGCTAACCGTGAAGGAAAACATCGTGAGGAAACCGGGGTGCTCGGGGTGTGTTCGCATATCTCAGTGCCTGAAACTCGAGCCATGTTAGAGGCCTTAAAAGGCGGCTCAAATAATTCTGACACTAGATGGTTCGTTCCATCACACGATAAGAAGAAGCTGTTGGTTTTCCAATAAACAAAAAAAAGTAAAACAAAAAATTTTTTTTTTTACAAAAAGTCTTTATCTCTTTGTTCTTCACTGCCTTCGATATTCATTAAGACATGTTAAATAAAGTGAGGGGAACTGGGGGACGTCGTAATGATGCACCACGTGCATGACGCCAAAAATATTGTAGGATGTATATAATATATACAGACGCCGAATTAACGCATAAATCTGCGAAATACCATCTTAATATAGGTAGAGTAGCATATTTATTCGCATTATTATTACAAAATTAATAATGTGTTCGAAGAGTAGTCTTAGGATTTGTGTCTTTATGTTTTTTACAATTTACCTCAGCATAAGCTAAACGAATAGGTGTGAAGTGTTGTATGGCAGTCGTTTACTCCTTTGATTAACATACAAATAGGTAGACTAGGTACAAGAGCGTCGGTGGCTCAGTGGCTAGGGCGGTTGTCTCTCATCCGGGAGGCGCCGGTTCGAGCCCCACCACGTACCAATGTGTTTTCGATTTTCGAATTCATATGTACGTTTATTCGACGCTCTTACGGTGAAGGAAAACATCGTGAGAAAACCTGCATACCACTGCGAAGAAATTCAAAGTTTGTGTGTGAAGTTGACCAACCCGCACTGGGCCAGCGTGGTCGACTATGGCCTATTCACCCTAGTTCAGGGTAGGCTCGAGCCCCTCGGTTGGGGGCATATATGGGCTGATAACGAGGTAGACTATTTTTATCCCGACGTATGTAAGTGAACAGCAATCTTAACCGATTTCCACGCAGATGATATCTTTATATGTAGGCACCTATTACACTTAAATGTACTTTGAAAATATTAATGTAGTAGGTACAAACCTTTCTTAATTTAATTATTTAATTCAGCACATATTATACACTCATCAGTTGGGTAGTGATCGTACAATAAATAGTTACAAATATGACAGAAAGAGACACTATTCTCTAGCCACCAAATGATGTTTAATTTGTTGTTCATGTCGACAATTATATGTTTAGGTTTCCCAAAAGAACTTGAATACACTCCACAAATTAAACACTTATTCCGCAGTATGAAATGAGTCGAAGGCCACGGCCACTTTAATTCCTTTTTTAAAATATATTTTAAGTAATTTTTGTTCAAAAATCTGTCTATATCAGCAAAGATGACCATTTTGTAAGAGAAATCTAATAATTTAATTAGGTAGGTACGTTGTAAGAAAATTGTATTGTTTAAGGTGTGAGTAGATACAGACACAAGAACAGCATAGATCGAACTGACGTTCTGTAAGACGATTAATAGAAAAACACTAGTCTCCACTCATAAAAATATTTAAACGCTTGATTAGTTAAATAGTGTTTTGTCTCATTTTGACATTTGCGAAACATTTGGTGTGAGAAAGTGACAATTTAACTAATCAAATGTTTATAAATAAGGGGTCATACATATACCGATCCTCAAACTTAGATACAGAAAATAAAACTTACCTGTAGTGAAGCCTGTAGCCAAAGTATTCTCTTCGACTAATTTTAAAATTTTTCTACCACGAAATCCTTTTGAATTCATCTTCAAGCAACATTCAATAAGTTCCAATAACTGCACGTGAGTTTATTTGCACACACTGATGTAAACAAACAATAATCAAGCGCCGAATATTATGCAACGCGTACGTGACCGAAGACGATATATATTGTTTTGATTGCGGTAAGTAGTTAGTAGATTGTGTAACAGATTTACTGAGCGAGATGGCAACGTCGCAATTGTGGACGCCAAATACGCGAATCCGTAGTCGGGAATTCCCCTAGATATACAGTGTGGATATACGCGCTGCAGCAGCGCCTCACCTGCGCGGTGATTTCTTCGGGAACTTTTCAATATTTTATTACAACCATTTAAAGCGACTTTTAGCTTCCGTCGATTTTTGTACTACGGCTAGCTAGGATCAATAGGACCTAAGTGCCACCGGCTAACAAAGTAGCGTCCGGTATGCGGACGCCAAAAGCAGGTGGACGCCAGTTTAAATGCACTTTCGCCTTCAGTGGACGGCCAATTGTTTGCGGGATATATATATATATATATATATATATATATATACGCGTCGACTTGAGAACCCCTTCCTTTATTTCTGTCGGTTAAAAAAAAGTCTGACGGAACTCCGCTAAGACAAGACTGAGTTTAGTATAGTAGTTTCAAAGCATTTCGTATTTCTACAAAGACTTTCAACAGGATTATCATAAGTTTTCCTTACATTTTTGACTTTCCATCACCGTTATCGCTGATAGAATGTCACTTTGTCTTGGCCCTTAGGTCTCGAAGTTAGGCCTACATCCTTGAGTTAAGGACATTAGCCTCATCTTTCCTCGGTGTCAAGATTGCCCATTCGTATTAACCGAGATTTCTATTGTAAATATTTGGGTTGGATTTTCATAGACATCTTGGATTACCTCTTTCACAGAAAAACAACGAAAAGAAATAGTTTGCCTCAAACTTATAAGACCTACATCCCAATTGCGTAACACACTTTCAATTACAGTCCGAAAGATTTTGAAATAAATTGCTAATCCAGTGCTTCAAATGTTTGAAAAAATCGTTTTTGAATTGCTAAAAAGAAGGCATTTTATTTCAAGTGTGTTACGCAATTACCTCGCTGATTATGATGAAAAATTACATACAAAATGAAAAATTCAAGGAGATTGTGATATTCGAATAAGAGATTTTGTATTTACAATTATATCAATTAAAAATTATAGTAACGAGAGAACAACAATATATTTCGAATAATTAACAAGTAGGTAGATAATTACTTGACAATTATACAAATATGTTATTTTTAATTATAAACAACTAAATAGGTATCTAATTAATAATATTAAATACCACGAGTTAACAATCCGAGGTATGCGAACAAAGCGTTTAAAACATTAATTAAAACTTAATATTAGTTGATAAACTAAAACGAAACATACATTTGTGATATTTTATATTTGGTGGAGTTTACATTATAATACTTATGTGAGTTGTTGTGATGCATAGTTTTATAAATTACTTACTATCGTATGGTTTATTTTATTTTAACATCATTAACGAGAGATTTCATTTAGGTTCAATTTAATTAAATTTTGTCAGTACTGTCTTTGAGATTCTTTACATGATATGGAATGTAAAAATCATTACAAAACTATTCGAAATAGATTCATAAGGTTACCATCACAAAGTACTTAATTTTCAATTAAAATAATTAATACTGGGTTAGTTTTCAGAGACCTGCCAAATTTTTAGAGATGATTCAGAATCGATACTTAATATTTTCCATATACAGGATGACTGGTATTTAGTGACCGATACTTAAACACATGATTGTACTCATCATAGCAAACAACTTTCCCGAAGGAACGATTATTTTTTATTTACCAAGCGCTTGACCCCAATAGGATATTGAGTACGTAACAAGAATAATAAACCATCAGCTGTAATTGAATTTAGTTACTTAATCCCTTTTTACAAACAAACTTATTCCACTTTTACCTTGCATTCTTCTTGTTTCATTCATTTTAACAATCGTAAGGACCACGCGCGTGCTATCAGCTGTTAGACGCTTGACCCCATTCTATCTCATGTTACTTGAATGAAAAAAGAATAATGCATGGTAAAAGACGAATAATTTTATTTGTAAAAAAGGATTACTAACTAAACTAAATTACAGCTGATGGTGTATTATTCTTGTTAGGTACTCAATATTCTATCGGGGTGATTGGAGTAAGTGCTAGGTAAATTTAAAAAAAATCGTTTCTTTGGGGAAGTTGTTCGATAAGATGAGTACAATCATGTGTTTAAGTATCGGTCACTAATTAATTACCAGTCACTCTATATATACGATTTTTTTTTCTTCAATTGCTACGATGTTTTATTATATGTGATATATTAGGTAGGAATTGACGCTGATTAAAATATCAAACTTCACATTTGAAACTTAAAGTAACAATTCAAATAAAAATCCAGATAATGGAATGCGCATTAAGAAAGGGGTGCGAATGAGAGGTAGGGTTGCGTAGACGATCCGTGTGCCGGCCGACGGACGGGAACCGATACAATAATGCGGATTCGTGTTTGTGTGTGTGCGTTGCCGAATAATAATTATGTTACAAGAATGTATAAGCGCGTGCAGTCTAAGTTGTTGAACTGAATTGATTTCCACACGTTCTGTTTTAAGAAGCGGACAGGAGTGATAATGTTGTAAAAAAAACATAAATTGAAAATATTATCGATTCTGAATCATCTCGGAAAATTTGGCAGGTCTTTGAAAACAAACCCTGTATAATATGAGGACGAACTCTGAAAAATATTAACTTAAAAGCGTCTTTTTAGGCCGAAAATGTCTTTAACACGGGTTAAAATGGTTACAATAATTTATCAACAAGAAAACAATATTTTATTTACTTAAGTAGTAGTAGCTCAGTATGGCACAACATTTGAAATCTTTTATTTTTATGGTTAAATTATTTGTTAAAAAAAATCTCACAGCGGTTTCTCTTCGATACCCGTACAGAACGATATTTGTATGGATCTGTAAGTCATACAAATATTTTCCATTGAAAATGTAAAAAATTTATTGAATTGAATTGAATTCCATTGTTTTTGTGAAATTTGAGTCTGTTATGGCACTAAAGCCATTTTTTGATTTTATACCAAGAACAAAATTTTAAAGAATTTGTATAAATTTGTCAAATAACAATAAAACTTTATGGTAACAATAAATCGAAAAGTGATCTCTTATTACGACTTTTTACTTGAAAACAAAACTACATTGATCACAAAAACTTAAATGAGGATGGTAGACAGAAAACGTCCCTCAAATAAATATGTCTGATGTCTCACCTAACCTAAGAAACAAATGAATGCATTTAGTTTAAATTTTTTGTTTTAAGCCGTTGGTCTCGGCTGTCATTCGTAGATATTTGACAGCCGTTACGGATAATCAGAAGCCCGAAAGTCTGACAACCAGCCTTGCCAAGGGGTATCGTGTTACCCAGTAACTGGGTTGTGGAGTTCAGATAGGCGGTCGCTTCGTGAAAAATACTGGTATTCAGCTGCATCCGGTTGCACTGGAAACTGAGACCAACTAGGTTGAGAGCAGACTAGGCAGATCGATTGAGTTCCGAGCCTTCAATGTGACCATACAAAAAAAAGTATCAATTGTAAAAAAAACCATGATCAATGTAGTTTTCCTTAAACAATTTAGGCAGTTGTCATCACCTTAAAACCGTTAATTCAAAGTTCATCTCTTCTCCTAGTCTTCTTGATGGCCAGGTCATCATGCTGGAACCAGGTGGCGTACACCCTGAGAGGTTCTGGTGAGGAGTGGCGGTGGAAGGATACGGGACGGTCCCGGGCTAGCACTTCGCGGGCATAGTCTTGGGGACGAGCCTAGGAGACAAAAGGCGGTTAGGTATTTGAGAAATTATTGATTAACACAGAGATGTTATACCAGCTCTCATTAGACGAATGTACTCTTAAATAGACGTATTTTTGTACAACACATATTTTTTTCTATATTTCAGAGTTGGTTGCTTTGAAAAAAGTTGTTTACATTCATGAGTTCTTTCAGTCTTTGGAAGAATGTTAATGAATTGAAAGTCAACCACACTGTATACAGGATAGTGAGACATCTACGCGCTAACTGAAACCATTAGTTCAACACATGATTCTAGACGGTAGCTGAAAAATTCTTCGTGGGTTATCAAAAAAAATTTGCTGTTTCATAGAAAAGTGCAATAGCTACGCGGTTAAAATGTAAGGAACAGCATTTTTTTTTTTAATAACGGACGATAATGGACATCGTCATAAATGGCCCTAGGACCAACAAACACCTGACGTGCATAATAATTATAAATATATTTTATTATACTAATTGCGAATATCTGTATTAAACGGACATTCTGCTTTAATATTCCTTAAAAGAGCTGTAACGATTTACGATATCACAACAAAAATGCTGCCATCTTTGACTATTAGATTTGACGTGACAATTAGTGATGCCCAATCTTTCATTTCACATATCGAGAGCGAGATTAACTTGACTTGACCGCCTGCTCACGGATGTCATACACATCCGTACCTACGTACTTTCCTTATCTACCTTTTTGTAACTACAACTTGTAGTGACTTGTGCGACGTTTTGATTGGTACCATACACCTTATGTGCGAAAAGAATTCAACAACAAAACCGATTTTCATATCCATCCATGCATCCTAAATAATTAATTATCTTTTTCGTTACAATTACTCCACATAAGGGCCTTTGTGCACTACCTCCTATTCGATTCATATTTGTGATTTTTTACGATCAGCATAAAAACGGATCAGAAATTCACGAATGGGCGCTGTGCACTCACTCGTACTCGATTCGTATTCGTGATTCGTTTTGGGGAATTTGTCATCATTCGTTTTAAAAACACGAATACGAATCGAATATGAGAGTCCACGAGCACCGATCCGAGATTTGAGTATTTACTAAAAACATTTCGTAGGCAGAGATCGCGTTCATAATGTGTGCAGCATTTCGCGCTCCCTACGAATACGCTCCCGAATACGAGTGAGTGCACAAAACGCTCTTTAGTAAGCATGACGGCTACTTCTATTCGTAAAAACTAACTCGATGTGAGAAATTCTCGAATAGAAAAACCAAAACGAAGCAGTGCACAAACAACCATACATTTATTATCGAGGCTATTTCGAATCGTATTTACACGAATCACGAATACGAATAATTAATGAACGCTAGGTACTGAACGGTATCGATTTTGTTTAAAATATATCGATACGGATCGAATGTATTGGCATCCCTAATCTTTGTTATGTCATGTCAATCAACTCAACTGTCAAGTTATTGTTATTGCCACATACAGACAATAGAAATAACATTAATGACAGGCATTTACTAGCATGTATTTCTAAGTACTGAAAGGATTGTTTGTTACTAAATATAATCTCAAAATCTTTGTTTTCTTTTAAATAAATGCTTGCTGCAAGTTGTCCGTCATTAAACTTTGTATTCACGGGCATATACTTGTAATTTAGAACACGCAAAGTAATTTTCCTTCGCTGTTGGTTATGGGCCGAAAGACGTATGGATGCAGAACAATCTCCTTTCAACGCGTGTTCCGAATCATGTACTGAATCCCTGGTAACCGCTTGCGCGTCGATGTCCCTGCCTCACCGTATTTTTCTCTGTTTAAATCTATTTTCTGATAGACTGGTCTCTAATGATAAATTTATACTTGAACATTGTCAACACAAATTTGATCATTTTCACATAAAATTAAAACTATGGATCACTGTCTTTTTATTTCCACTATAGACAAAACTCAGTAAAAAATAAAGTAGTGACCTGGTGGAACAGCGGCGAGTGCGTCAGGGACACGTTGAGGCGGTGGTGCGCGCAGGCGCCCAGCGTCATGTCGTCGGGCGCGGCGCGCGCGCCGGGCGCCGCGCCGCACGCGCACGCGCTCAGCGCGCGCGCCGCGCCCGTGCTCAACACTGTGCCGCCGCCGCCGGTTATGTAGTCATAGCCTGTTGGCGACATTATCATAGCAGCTTCATACTCTTAAAGGCTTGATCCACTGGCGAGCTTTACCACCGACGGTCTTTGTAGCTCGCCGATGCAGTCTTACTCTTAATTTTACACATAATTATAAAAACAATGTTACAACATTACAAGGACAGCTTATGTACACAGGCGAGCCTAACCCAGAATTGGGCTTTCAACAGCAAACCCCAGTGCGATAGAGACTTACAAATGAAGACAGTAAATAACACATCCAAGCTTGCTGGTGGTGCCAAGACCGCGGTATTGTGAGGTGTCGAGCAGTACACCAACGAACTATAGAGAACAACAGCATTTTAGCTCGCTCGTGCAAGACAAGTGTGGCGCGAGTGCCTATCTAAATAATTCGAAAACAGAAAATCATTTCTAATGTCAGTTTTACTACCCCTGAAAGCAGTGTTGGCATTAATCAATATTTTTTTTATAAATTAATTAATTTGATTAATTTTAATCAGATTACATTAATCATGATTAGAATAATCATGTGCATGTGTTATTGGCTGCATGGTTGACTGTTAAAAGCTCTGGGATTTCTGATATTTCCTTTCTTACGACTGATTTAAATATGTTTATACACTTCTTTTGATCAGCGGCAGTTAGTATACTAGCCACTTTTTTTAAATCTTGGGGAACACAGAGCTGCATCGGCTGCATGTTTACTAGTTTCACTCAAAAGAATGTAAAAGTGTAATAGTTAATCAAATTAATGAAAACAATCAAATTAACGATTAATGATTATGATTAATTATCTTAATCATTTTAAATTTGATTATGATTAATTAATCTTAATCAAATTTTTTGATTATGATTTTTAATCGTTAATCAGATTAAATTTGGGCCAACACTGTGAAAGTCACACAGGATTTGCTTGTCAAGGTCATTGGATGTTACCCAGCGCCTTAAAACTTTTAACTCAAGTCAAACAAATCGTTTACTCAATTCAACAGAACTTTGAACACTAACCTTTAGCAGCAGTTTCTCTTTTCCCGTATCCGTAGCCATACTTTTCCCCAAGCACAGTGACGTCACTACCACCACGATAGCAACTTAGCACTTCACATAGCCTCTGCACCCTATAACAAAAATTATTTAAAAATAATAGGTACCTGACCAAACCCTGGTCCCTGGACCCCTGGCTCTGTTCAATCCTAAAACCCCCTCTTATCTCAAAGAACGTTTCAAGTTTCTTCATGACACACATAATAGTTATCTGAAGTCATCGGAAAACTTAAGACTAGAGATACCGATGCATTCCACCAGTTTTTATGACAAGTCTTTTACAATTCAAGCAGTACGGTTATAGAGTGCCTTGCCCGTGTCGATCAGGCGTGCTCAATCTGTGTCCACTTTTAATATTCTGGTTAAAAAACACTTCCTGTCTCCTTACACATCATCACTACATTTAGTTTCCTTGCTCTTATTTCATGTTTTTTATTGTATATGTAAATGGTACACCCTGCAGTATTGTCTCTCTTTCTCCCTTTAATCCATCCAAAGGTTGTCTGTAAAATATCGCTTTTAGACCGCCCTTTGTTACCCTTTGTAAAATTTCTACATTTATATCTGTAATTTTTATGGTGGTAATAAAGAGTATTCTATTTTATTCTGACTGGTCTGGTCTGGACTTCCTCTTAGGTCTAGTGGTTGCAAACGCTACTGCTAAGCATGAGGTCCTGGGTTCGATTCCCAGGTCGGGCAAAATGTTATTGGGCTTTTCCATCTAGAATTTTTCAGTACCAGCCGGTGTCTGGAATTTGTGACCGATGGTGGCAATAGGCTCGCCCCTATTACATGGGACTTAAACATAACTGACGAAATGTGGGTGTACGATGGGTACACCTCTGCCTAACCTTTCGGGGAAACAAGGCGTGAAGTTATATTATATAATAGGTACCTTACTCTATATAGAGCTTGGATTGGTTAGCCATAACTCAAGCTCATCTATATCAATTGATTTGCAACCCTAAGAAAAGATTCACACAAGAAAAAAAAAAGGAATTCCTGTTGATTCCATTAAAAACCAAGCTATAAAAATAAAAATATGTTTATGGACACAAAATATCTTTGTATACCTTTTTTTTGTGTATATAAAAAAAAATACAACAAACAGATATCTTCAGCTTTCATACAAGGTTTTATTTAATAAATTGAGGAGACTTCACCAATCTGATGGGTATCTTGAGGGAATTTCAAAATACAATGATCTACGACTTACCCCAGTATGGTATCATCATCGCCTAAAAATATCCATTTAACATGAGGCATATTGTTGACTCTCTTCAGCACCATTCTCAATATGGCGATCGTTTTGACGCAGTGGCCTGTCTTGCTGTTTGGTACCCCTGTGCTTACTGCTGGGACGGTCGGGTCTAAAAGGAAATCATGGCGATAAAGACTCCAATTCATGGTTAAGAAATTGCGCATCATTGTTTCAGCAACATGTTTTTGTGTTGCGGTAAACATGTTGTTCGCAACATTATATACATTTTTTATATTTCTCACAAGCCGTGTGCCCGATGGGATTCTCCATTAGCAAAAATGACGAGCTTCTATATAAACTTTCAACCCCTATTTAAATTAATTTTCAAAAAATCATCCTTAGTGTTCATCTTCTAGCATCGGACATGTAGATGCACTACAATTTACCATCCCTACCTAGTTGATATTCCACCAATTCGCACTAAGCGTTTCCAAATGTCTTTTATAATGCGCACAGCAAAAGAGTGGAACTCTCTACCTGCGTCTGTGTTTCCGTACACATACAAACCAAATCTCTTCGAAGTGAGAGTGAACAAGCTTCTTCTGGGTAAGCGCACTCTTTCGTCGACTTTGTCTCTGTCACCTCTGACCTAGACTACGGTCAAGAGCAAACCCATCTCGATATAAAATAAAATAAAATCTTCGTTATTTTCACTAAGTGGTATTTTCAGCAACACAAAAACAGACCACATTTTTTTTTTTTACCGTGATTATTGGGGCCTTATGGAGGCCATATGGAGGGTATATTATAAGGCTAATCAGGCGGTCTTCTTCCTTCGTAGTGGCATGAACTACATGAGAATAGATTATGCTATGTTAAAAGTATTAGCTGTATAGTAAGAAAAGTGGCAGAGGTTGATTACTCAGGGTTCACCAGACATACATTTATGTACATTTCTACTTGTCGAGACCATTTTAATGCTAGTTGTTAATTTAAGAGATGTTTTTCTCGCTCTGAAAGGGAGCGGGTGGTATAATTCGTTTGCGTAAAATATTCACAGCTTTTACGGTCAGCAACGAAAGTTGTTTAATGATAACTTTTATTTACGTAAGAACACATCGTTTTTAGCATTTTATGGAACACTCAAGTACCAACTTTTTTTTTTATTACCTTACCATCGTAGTCGGTATAATACGCAACTATTTCCTAGTAAACCATCATAGTGTATGTATAATACGCAACTATTTCCGGTAAGACGACACTAAAAATTATCAATAACAATTATCTTTAACAAATTGGCAAGTAGAAATTGCAACACTGTCAAACAAAACTATGTAATTTTGGGAACATTTGAATTGCATTAACTTGTTTAAGATATGCTGGTCACTTAAAGTTAATGATTGATAATTATTTAGTAACATCCCTCAGTGCGGCAGTAACTTTCAAACCATATTGTGATAACTTACCATCTTTATCGCTAAAGAACTGCAGGTTCGTGACGTGTCTGCCCCAAGTCTTCTTGACCACCCTGGCTCTGGAGCTGTGGTAGCCGCTCCAGGTCTTCACGGCGAAGAATATCGAGTCCTCAGCTATGGCACTGCCCTGCCGATAACGTGGCATTTGAGAAAAGCTGTAGAGCGTTTCTCCAGCATTCCGTTTCGACAACCAATAAATATCGGTCCGTTGTAGTAGGTAACCCGACGTTTTATACTTATAGGCTTATAGGTGCTTTTCTACTGCGTGTATTCTAAGTTATGGATTTCAGAAAGGCCTTTACGGCCTGCGCTCACCATAACAACTAAACATCAACTCGACTCAGATTAAAGCATTAAAATATGAGCTTTTTTACCACACCACGTGTGACGGTAGCCTTTTCATTATAACAATAAAATCAAAGAAATGTACCAATAATAAAAAGCCATAAGAAAAATCTGCCAGAAAAAAAAAACATAATCCACATTCAATCGATACAAAATAGCAGGCAAAGTAATTGTTTATCAAATTGACTACCAGCATACAGTGTCCGTATATTCAAATCACAATCTTTAACAGTTGTAAGAAATGGCTAGAACACGACATTTCAGAATACTCACACATATATCGAATTGACGCGGATAAGTGGCGCAGTTTTCGCCGGACACTATGCAGAAGCTCAGATCAGGTGTGAGCAGAGGTCCAGGGTCAGAACCGCCGCCGTAGACCAGCTGCGCCAGTTCAAACGCAGGGTCTATTGAAAAGTCTGCCTCTAAGCGGCGCTGGCCGCTCTCGATTTGTCTTAGAAGTCTAAAAAGAGTATAGGGGGTGAATAATGCAATACTCTTTGTATCCATGTTATTTATAAACCCGACAAAAACACACAAGGCGTAAGGCATAAGCAAACATGCCAATTTTAGCTTCGACAAACGGCGATTTTGCAACATCGCGATTTGGTAATTCGCTGAGTTTCAACGTGGTTCAAAATTGCGTATTTTCTATCTATTGCTTTACCGAAAGGCGCTGTATTAAGCTTCCGAAACCGATTTCAACTGCAGATTGCCGATGCTAAGCGCAGCATGTCTACTAAGGCCCTTATTAAAATGCTTGGTTCGAATTCGTCATTACGATAACAATTTTTTTTTTCTGCGATGATTCGTCAATGATACTTCTATGTTACGTCAATGATACTTCAATGATACGTCAACGATACTTCAATGTTACGTCAATGGTACTTCAATGAGACGTCAATGTTACGTCAATGATACTTCAATGATACTTCAATGATACGTCAATGATATTTCAATGATACGTCAATAATACTTCAAAGATACGTTAATGATACGTCAATGATACTTCAATGTTACGTCAATGATACTTAAATTATACTTCAATGATACGTCAATGATACGTCAATGATACTTCAATGTTACGTCAATGATACTTCAATTATACTTCAATGATACGTCAATGATGATGTTGTCGATGTTTGAACGGACGGGAAGGTGTCCAAAAGTAGCTCGCAAGAATCTATGTTAAAAACCTCACAAGTGAAACGAAATAAAACGTTTTAACAAGTCGTTTCCACTTACATTTCAATGAGTTCTATTCTCATGGCGAACCCGCTCGCAAAGTTGGGGTACATGAAGCCACCTTCCTCCTCCAAGTCCTCGTAGAAAGTGAAGTGGTGAATAATGGTAGGCTCCTCATCGCTGAGAGGGTAGCCTATCCACATCACGTCCTGTTAGGAAAATTGTTTTTAAAGAATAGTTGTTTTTTAGGAAATCTTTTTTCGATGGCATGTTCATGAAACTATTATAGCAACTGCTAAAGATTTTCTGCTAAATACATACGAAAACAAAATCGTTACACATTTTACTGAGTGACGTGTATGATGTATTTACAATACACTTGGTTGTTAGGCCAGATTTGGGCAACCGTATAGCTGTACCCGAATTCGGACAATTAATCAATTCGGATGCCTATAGAATTCAGGCTAACAACCAAGTGTATTGTACATAATTATATCATAATGCACAGTTCCCTATAGCCCTTTTTAGAGCTCTATCTCTTTCTTACCTTCTGTCTATCAGCCGCTGCGAGCGCTTCAATCAGCTTATCACACTTGACAGCGGTGTGCGTCTCCACAAACAGCACCCATCTGACGTCAGTACGTCTATACCGTGACGTCAGAGGCAACAGCAGAGGTAGGATCGTCCACGCACCAGGCACGGGGAAGTCTTCGTGCGTTATGTGCGTTTTTGGGTGACGCTGTGTGAAATGAAATGAGGGAAGTTAAAGTTGGTGTTAGATGTTTGAAATAGGCTGTTTTTGGATAGGGCGAAAGTGGTTTCGCAGAAAGCGGACCAGGTAGATTCGAAATAGGTGCATGTTAGTAAAGCACGTAAATCACCAACATTTATCCAGATTTTTTATGAATTAGTGCTTTGCTCGACATCATAATCAGCCTATAACGTTCCCACAACTGGGACATAGACCTCCCCTCTGTGAGAGGGAGTTGGCCGTAATCTATCACGCGGACCCAGTGCGAGTTGGCCGACATACATAGAATAATGCACGCTACGTAAACGCTGCGTTTAGGCATCAACGACTAATTTTAGATCATTAAAGCTGTTTCTATGTTTGACTGTATTACTGAACTTCGATGTACGGAACTTCGAAAGAATGTCATACTGAACTTCGAAATTTGAATAGACATTCTTTCGAAGTTCCGTACATCGCTATTATGAACATGCTCAATTAGATACATCGATATTTTAAACTTCGAAGTTCAGTAATACAGTCCGTGTTTGTATCAGTACAAACTCTAGGCAGAACATTGGAAATTCGTTCAGCCAACAAGTGTCACAAATGGAACAAACATATTTCTGATAGGTGCTTAGTGCTTACCTGCACAACGCTTTAAGGTCGTTATATTACAAAACCTCACTCAAGGCTCAAAGTTACTTAAAACTAGTTTCAACCAAAGACTAAACTAGTTTTAAGAAATTATTGAATTTTGAGTGAATTTATGTACATTCGCCAGTACATCAAGTTACCACAAACTGTCAGATTTTCTTATTCTATTTTGAACTTAACCGTCAACATTTTAAGGTTTAAAATCGTTTGGAGAAAATTTGCAGTTTCGTGTAACTTGACCTGCTGGCGACTGTACTTCTGGCCTAAAAGTGTTATTTACTAAGCTTACTAGCAAATTTATTTGCACGTTTTGTCGAAGACAGTGGTAGACTGAAAGTTGCAACATTATAGAAGATAATTAGTTACATATACATACTTTTTCCAGCTGCAGGACTTGATTCTCGATGTCCTGTTTCAGTCGCTTGGCGACACTGGCGTGATACGGCTCCGGTTGACTCACTATTGTAAATACTATATTTCTTGAATCTGAAACAAAACAAATCTTAAGCATAATGTTTATTATGACATCTGTGCCATCTGCAAAAAGGGACCGTATTCTTTGAAATAAAAATTAACTCCCGTTGGTAACCATAACTATTCAATACTAGCTAAGCCGACAGACGTTGTATTGTCCAAACAATAGTTCATACAAAAATCCCATAACAAAGGACCTTTCCGGGCAACTTTTCCAGTTTTTCTTTCCGTAAAAATCTTATTCGGACTATTACGAACATTTTAAAACAAAAATTAGCCAATTCAGTTCAGCTGTTTTCAAGTGATGCGCTTACCAATGTTTTAATTTTCAACCCCCGACGCAAAAAGGGGATGTTATAAGTTTGACCGCTATGTGTGTGTCTGTCTGTGGCACCGTAGGTCTTAAACGGGTGAACCGATTTGGATGTGTTTTTTTTATTTGAAAGCAGATGTTCTAGCGGTGGTTCTTAGACGTGTTTGATCAAAATCGGTTCAGCCGTTTCAAGGTCATCAGCTCTTGTATCGGGGGTGTTTTAATTTTACCTATTATTATTATACACATAGATTAACCTCAACCCTTAGATAAACTTAACAGAGGAAGATACGTTACTTGATCACAGCGCGCTGTCCTGCTAAACTAAGTCCAATGGACACAGTGACACTTGCTCACGCAGATCATCGTCTAAGCAGCGCATGTCGATACAGCTCAATAGTTACAGTTTTTGTATATAACTGAGCATCAAAATGCCTTCTTGTGTATTTAATAAGTTATCTAATCATTCAAAAAAGAAAAATAAGACACACGGGATTACTTATCATATTATTTTATTTATTATTCGCTTTGCCATTTTTGTAAGAGCGAGATAGACAATACAGAACAGGCGTGTGAGACCCTACCTCAATGTCATTCATAATCGTAAACATTCGGCGGTTAACGCGATTGCACTCGCACGACTGTTTCGGGTCCTAGTTACCGATAGACAAGGACAGAGATTTGTCTATCAGGAACTGTAAGTATGCAACTGTGATCATACATGTGCGAGTTTCTTTGCATGTAGTTGTGCACCGAGCCCAGATTTAGGGATTGCGATATTAGAGCGAAACGTATCTTCCCTTTCAAGTTTATCTATGTCTTAACCTCTTATCATTTTTTTGTAAATTCTAACTCCACAAAGGAAATGTATAATTGGCGTACATAATTACTTAAGCCGATTCCAATTGTAGTTAAATAAAATAAATCAGATTATCTTTCATAAATCATAATCATTTTATCATTAAAACAACAGCCTATACCATCACATCTCCCCCCCGCCACTAACCCCGTCAAATTACATCCCGCATCGAAACACCGCATCACGGCTGACGGCATTACCGTCGACTAACGTCAATGCTGTCAAATTATGACAAATGGCGTCAAAGCATTGACTAACAAGCCGTCGACGCTCATCAATCATAGACAAGGCATTAGGTTTCATTTACAGGTAACTGATAGAGATATATGCCTTGTGTGTACATGGATTAATATGTGTAAGGTGATACGGACAAAGGTTTCGCTGAAACGTCTATAGACGTCAAAGGTAAAGCCGCTTACGTCTATTTGCGTCCGATAGGATTACTTAGCTTTAATCTATGTGAATGATGTAAATTATAATTTTGTGGTAAAACATGTTTCCTTTTCTAGAGAATTTATATGAAAACTTAAAGGCCGACATGCTCAAACTTGAAAATAGGTAATTTGATCCAGTAGATGCTAGTTTTGTACTAATAATTAGCTTTTTCCTGCGGCTCAGCTCGCGTGGAGGATGGTTTTACAAACTCAGAAAACTTCGCGATTGAGCACACAACAACTTGTCAAAGTTTCATCGCAATCAGAATTGACTGACTTATGTAGGGACATTAGGGATAAACAAAGAAATATACATTTTTATTTAGGTATATTTATAGATAGATTTGTTTAATTTCTAGGTATAGATACTATATTATTTAATTTATTCTGCAAGAACCTCTCTACAGGTGAAGGCCTTCTCCAAAGATATCCAGTCTTCCCTAGACTGGGCTGAAACAGACTGACTGACTGGGCTGACTGGGCTCAATCCAGTTTATTCCAGCTATATTTTTAATATCGTCTTCCTATCTAGCGTAGGGTCTCCCCTTCTCACGTGTCTCTTGGGGGCCCAGCCATTAGAAATTAAATAATATAAGAACACTTTAACATACAGCTTAGAATATAATTACTAACATTATTGTAGTTAAACTTTTTTTATTCTTATTATTCTTTTTTTTTAATGGAGTTACGGTTGGCAAGAAATATAAAGCTATTGATTTAAAGATAGATTTGTACGAATACGGCCTACATTTTTAACTGTTAAAACAGTTTACATCAAATATCTAAATCTCGACTTAGCAATTGAAATAATTCTCCATCCAATAAAGGTAAAGTATCGCAAACCGGTAACGAAAGTAAATGAGACTGCACTTTTCAAAACTGGACTATGAATAATTCAAGGCTGAATGATAAAGTCGGTAAGTCACGGCTATTGGAAACTTCTGACGTCACAGATTAACATCTGTAGCCGCTCTTACATCATCTACTAAACTTCCGGTAAATTAGGACATGGAGACGAAACTTGATTGGCTGTTTTTGCTCTGAATTTGTTTCGGCCTTTCTTCTCAGAGTAGTCAGATAAGAAAAAGCGACCTCATCTAGTTTTTAAAATATGATTGACGTGTAAAAGTGTTTGTACAAACCTACTTATAGAAATAAAATAATTTCTCATTTACCATTTAACTTGGGTTTAATTTTGTGGAGAAACACCCCTGCAATTTTTAAATAGGTAGTGATAAGTTTAAAAAGAGTCCGTTTCAAAAATGTATAAATTTACATGAACGAAATTTTCAGTCTTCACCCTCACACTGCGTATTTTTGGAGTGCCACAAAGTAACATAATGAGATATTTAATAATGTCAATTATTTATTAATTATTTCATAGTAGGTTGTATACATTTTTGTAACTGTTACTGTACTCCAAATTTACACATTTCCTTTGCCTCATTCATAAACTAACCCATTACCATCATCACACCAAAATACCATACCAAAACGCGACCAAATCACACAAACGTAAAGTGCGATCTTCAATATTTAATTTCGTCTTAAAATTCGCATTAACTCCCCACAGAAAGTCGGGTTCTTAGTCAAATCGGAGTCAAAATCGATCAATTTGGATGGAAGCATCATGAATAATGCAAATTCTGCGATCACCTGAGGTGCGACACCTTAAAATCGCATTCTGGCTTTATGATGTCCCCAGGCGAGCACAAGACGTATTACCGCTGATACCGATAACATAGGGTTAGGTAAAAATACGCTGAAAATGTGGGGGTTAACGATTTAGAAACGGGTAAATGCGGAAATATAAATCGTTCAATATTTTTGTTGGGGTGGAAATTATGATGCATTTTAAAATTAAATGACCATCCTTTACATACTTTATAACGTCTTTGTCCGTCTGTTCGGTGGTGCGCTTATTACTCCAAAACAATTTATCCGATTTACGTGTTTTTTTAAGCCTAAGATAACATGTTCTCCAGTAAGATTTCTCGCAAGCCGAGCCGGCCATAGCTAATAACAAATAAAAATAATTTAAAGTTGCCTCACTGTAGATCCGGAAGGATTATAACTATTATAAGCCTCAGGAACCTACCCATAACATTGAATGCACGAGTCAAATACTACGTCATAGTGCATCCTCCTGCTTTTATACCATTTTATTTGGAGTCGACTATTACTGCATTCAATTCATTTCCCATATCATTTTGAGTTAAGTAGTACTTCCGAGCTGCATTAAGTTTGAACCATCTGAAAATATTTTCCTCCACAAATTCTTCTTTTCAGGGACTATATTTAAGACTTTTAAAGGGAGCAGTTGCTTGTTTAAAGAAACCACTCCAGTCCGTATTTCGTGGCGATAGCGGAGCGTTGATGGCGTATGAATAATTTGTGCATCTGGAGTGGAGCGGCGACAAATAAGCCTGCTGCACTACTCTTTTATTTACTACTTAGAATTCTAGCGGTTGAGAAAATGGAGAAAATTAATTGGTGTTCAAATTAATGGAAGTTTAAATATTTTCAAGGTTTCGTCTTTAAGAAACTGTCCCTTGAGACAGTCGGAGGCAGTTTAAGAAATGCACGTCACGCAGTTTAGAGGTATTTAGTGTCCATTGCGAAATCGAGACATTCTATGATATTTTTCTTTTTTTTAACGCCACTCAAATATTGGTGTTTGGTGGTCAGCTCATTGAAACCAGATCTGTCTTTAACCAGGAAGAAGACTTGTGTAGCGTTTAGCATGGTCTAAAAAAACAAGGTCTGGCACTCCGGCAGTGACACATGCTTACGTCACTATCCAGTTGCCACTTTATTGCAACAAAACACGAATTACGGAAACCTTTTCAGTCACCATTCTGTTAAAAAATATATATAAAGCATTTAAATTGTATTTTCGTTTTTCTAATCAAACGAAACAATTCAATTTAAACATATACCAACGTAATTGTTAGTTAAAACCTCATTGTTGTCATTATTTTATCGAATTCGCACAGGTAATAATAGTACAGGATCCCAGGTACACTTTTCATCATTTATTACTAACGAGCTGATTTTTCGTGAGTAGCTTCCTTTTGACTAGACGCCCAACTTTTTTCCTTACAGTAACGTTGGTAAATGGTAGCTTAATAGGGGTAAAACAAGGATAAAATATGTTGATTTGACGAATTTTAAAAATTTATTACTAACCGAATCTTTCTTTCTTAATGATCTTTCTGTTTTGTTAGGGAGTCCCCCCTCTCCAACATGTATCATAAACAAGGTCATAAAAAATAATTACTAACCAGCTGATTTTTTTTTTATTGTTTAGCTTACATTTGCATAGTTTATCACCCACATTGTCCTACAAATTGCATGGTATGTCATCTTGGTCCTACGCTCAAAAGTTGTCAATACCGCAGGACTTTTTTTTAAATTAGTAACTGTAGGACAAAGGTATCACGTGATAGGTTAATATATTTTTAGTCGAAATAAAACAATGTCCTACAAAAAAAAAAGGTATGTTTTATTAGTCCTACAAGATTTGTAATTTTTGAGTATACAAAATGAAATGAAATGAAATATATATATATATATTTATATATTTATATATGAATAAAAATATATAAATAAATAAATATATATATATATATATATATATATATATATATACAATCAACTTTAAACGGTAAATATTGATCCAGTGAGAAGTTAGAACAATTATTGATCCGCCTATTTTACGTGTTTACTCAGCTCCGCATAGCGCAAACTGATATACTTTGATCCGTCCTTAATGCGCGTGTAACGTCGGTGGATCTGCACTTACAGGTTTTCAACATACTCGTCAGCGATTTGACCAACATTTGTTGATCCATCAACGGTCGAAAAAATCATACTGAATATGATTTCTTAGATCCAGAGTATATTTAACTTATATGCGACATTTACTTGGACTAAGTGGATCCGGAGCCAAAATTGACGAATAGGTACTCGAACACAAAGCGGCAAAGTCGCGTTCTGCGTGTGATAGAGCACCCAGTAGACTATTTCGTTTGTGAGCAAGGATAATAGTGTACCTCAGCTCCAATAGCAAAATGTACAAAATGATATTATTTTTAATTTCATGAATTTCAGCTATGTAACTGGAGGACTGGAATAACGTACCACGCAATTTGTAGGACAATGTGGGTGGTAAACTATACAAAAGTTAGCTAAGAAATAAAATAAAAAATCTGCTGGTTAGTAATTACTTTTCATGACATTATTTATGATACATGTTGGAGAGGGGGGACTCTCTGGTAAAACCTTATATTTTGTAGGACAAATATTTTTTCACGTTATTTAGATAATTATGTCGATAATTAACAAAAAAAAAATCAGTTAGTAATAAAAAAAAAAAAATCGTCAAATCAACATATTTCATCCCTATTATCTTAGTCATAAACCGCAATCGAGAATTTTCGTATAAGAATTATTTGGGCGTCTCATTGAAACGAAGCTATTCTTGAACATTCAGCTTGATAGTAATTACTTTTGCATTAAGTATTAGTACTACAACTTTGAGCGTAGGACCAAGATGACATACCATGCAATTTGTAGGACAATGTGAGTGGTAAACTATGCAAACGTAAGCTAAACAATAAAAAAAAAATCAGCTGGTTAGTAATTATTTTTCATGACCTTGTTTATGATACATGTTGGAGAGGGGGGACTCCCTAACAAAACCTTATATTTTGTAGGACAAATATTTTTTCATGTTATTTAGATAATTATCTCGATAATTAAGAAAGAAAGATTCAGTTAGTAACACATTTTTAAAATTCGTCAAATCAACATATTTTATCCTTGCTACCCCTATTAAGCTACCATTTACCAACGTTACTGTAAGGAAAAAAGTGGGCGTCTAGTCAAAAGGAAGCTACTCACGAAAAATCAGCTTGTTAGTAATAAATGATGAAAAGTGTACCAGGGATCCTGTACTATAAAGGCGTTTGGGGAGTTATTATTAACTACTGGTAACACAGCGCTGATGACGTAGGCTTGTGTCTCCCACGTGACTATTGTGTGTCGGAATGCTATACCTGGCGAAGTATATTATTATACCATGGCGTTTAGTACATATATATGTCATATCACTAGGGTTGCCAACCATAATGTTAAAAAGAGTATTATATTATTTTTCACTTTAAAATACTGTTTACTGTTCAACAAAAATGAAGCATATGAATATACTATTTTCACTGATATCCAGAGCTGTACCTAAATAAAAAGTTGCATCGACTACGTAGAACACCGTGCAAGGACCTGGGCGCGGTGATTCAATTCAAATTTCAAAATTAATTTTCAAAATTCAAATTTCAGACAATTTTCGGGACATAATAAATAGTTAATTGTTATCAGAATACCTTTAAGATACTAGTATTGTGGTTAGTTCTGCCACCTCAGTATTCACAGAATTAATGTTTTCAGTAATGAATGCTAAGTGGTGGGACGTCAGAAATAGAGCATCAATATTTTATTTTTTAAATTACCTCGTTTATTTGGTGAAGCTTACGAAGCCTTCAAAATTGGTGCTAAATTGATGAGTAGCGCGAGTAGCACCAATGAATTATGTGTCTATTTAAATTAATTTAAAAAGTACTTCAATTCTATTTATTGTTCTGACATAAGTACTGTTTATTTTTCTAAAAACACTATTTATAGAATAGAATAGAATAGAATACTCTTTATTATGTACACCATAAAAAATAACAGATATAAATGTAGACATTTTACACAGGGTGACACAATGGGCGGTCTTATCGCTAAAAGCGATCTTTTACAGACAACCTTTGGATGGATTCAAGGGAGAAGGAGAGACAATAATGCAGGTAGTCAGTGGTGTACCATTTACATATACAACAAATACATACATACATAAAACATATACTTATCTACATATAATATATACAATAATAAACATGAAACAAGAGCAAGGAAACTAAATGTAATGATGATGTTTAAGGAGAGAGGAAGTGTTTTTTAACCATAATTTTAAAAGTGGACAAAGATTGAGCACGCCTTATCGACTCGGGCAAGGCATTCCATAACCGTACTGCTTGAACTGTAAAAGACTTGTCATAAAAGCTGGTGGAATGCATCGGCATCTCTAGTCTTAAGTTTTCCGATGACCTAAGATATCTACACTCGAGAGCAATGAATCCGGGTCACTTAAAGAATCCTAAAAATCTCGGAAGCTAAAAATGCTAGGTTAATGCAATAAATTGTATTTAATAGACAATGTAATACTCCTTAAATGAAGGTATTAAAACTTCTTAGTTATTGTAAAGTTATATCATAAAAAAATCAAATTTGAAAAAGGGCCACTTTCGAAGATGGAACTACGAAATTACAGCATTTGGTTTTGCTTTTGTTTGTAATCTGTCATTTATGTGGGTACATAAACCATGTTGATAGTGCTCTATATTCATTATTCAAGCTGAAATTATGTCGCTTACGCCTGAAGAATGCACCAGAATACTTACAATGCTGGAAACCGGCCGGAGTCAGCGCGATACAGCCAGGACTGTCGGTGTGTCGCTGTCAACAGTACAAAGAGTTCTCCGACGTTACGAAGAAACTGGTTCTAACCTACGCAGACCAGGAACGGGCAGAACCAGGTGTACCACAGCACGAGAAGACCGATACTTGGTGAACACCATGCTTCGAAATCGCTTTCTCACAGGAACTGAACTCACAAATCAGTTTCGACGCCTCGGAGGAAGTAACCCAAGTGCATGGACAGTAAGACGTCGGCTTGCTGAATCTAACTTAAAACCCCTTAGACCTGCAAACGGCCCTAAACTGGAGCGTGGGCATCGTATTTCAAGACTAAGATATGCCCAGAGCCACGTAAATTGGAGTATTGAAGATTGGTCAAAAGTTATGTTCTCCGACGAATCAAAATGTATGCTCTACAAGCACGATGGAAGACACAGAGTGTATCGAAGACCAGGGGAAAGATTCAAGCAAGCATGCATCGAAGAAAAAGTAGCCTACGGTGGTGGGTCTGTACTTGTGTGGGCCGGAATTTCTTCTGAAAGTCGCACAGAGCTGGTGATCATAGAAAACGGCTCTTTAACTAGCGTAAGATATGTGGAAGAAATCCTCAATGATCACGTTGGTCCATTTATGGTCAATTTAGGTGAGGATGCTATATTTATGCATGACAATGCCCGACCTCATACAGGTAGGATTGTGAATGACTACCTTCAAGAGATGAACATTACTCGTATGGAGTGGCCAGCGCGCAGCCCGGATATCAACCCGATCGAGCATGCTTGGGACGAGCTAGGCAGATGCGTAAAACAACGAAACCCTCCCCCAATCACGCTTCGTGAGCTCAAAATTGCTCTCACAGAGGAATGGGAGAATATTCCCCAAAATCGTATAAGGAACTTGGTGTACAGCATGCCAAACCGCGTAAACGCAGTAATGGAAGCACGAGGAGGCAATACGAAGTATTAAAATTCAAGAAAATCGTAATAAAGTTCAAAAATTTCATGTTTCCTATTTTTGTTTTAAGGAGAGATCAGCAGTTTTTTTCTTTATGTAATTTTGTGTTAATAAAATGTATGGTGACTCATATTTTTTTTACTTTCATTTAAGGAGTATTACATTGTCTATTAAATACAATTTATTGCATTAACCTATCATTTTTAGTTTCCGAGATTTTTAACATTCTTTAAGTGACCCGGATTCATTGCTCTCGAGTGTATTATGTGTGTCATGAAGGAACTTGAAACGTTCTTTAAGATAAGAGGGGGTTTTAGGGTTGAATAGAATACTGTAGAGCTGAAACAAGATATGTGAATTCCGGCGAAGACGTATGGGAAGCCAATTGAGCTTTGTACGAAATTCAGAAATGTGATCATATTTGCGCAGGCCAAATATAAATCTTATGCAAAAGTTTTGAAGTCGCTCAAGTTTATCTAGTTGTGCCTCAGTGAGATCGAGATAACTGACATCAGCGTAGTCAAGGATGGGAAGTAAAAGGGATTGTGCAAGCGCAGTTTTAGTGGCAGTCGGAAGAAAGTTCCGCAATCGTCTCAGGGACTTACCAGATGCAAAAATTTTGCGACTTACGTCCTGCAACTGAGGACCCCAATTTGCTCACTTTGACCATAAAACATATATAAGTACTTTATTTCTTGTACAAAAAGTTGGCAACCCTACATATCACTTGCAACGACCAACTTACGAAAGTAAAATTACCTACTTAATGTCATCTATAGCAGTATCTATAATAGACACATGATATCTTAATTAACCCTTTTAATCGCCTCAATCCTATGTAAATCAGACATCGATAATACAAAACACACGTTAAAACCCTCCATTACTCGCCTACACCATACAGGCTCGTGTCTAAAGGCGCATCAATACGACTGCACGGTTACTGACAAATGCGTGCACTGACTGGACAGGTCCACTCACTCTGTGTGGTTTTTCCTCAAAAGACCATTGCAGACACAAATCTACATGGTCTTCACATGATCTGAACAAGATTGTGTCTGGACTTTAAAAGAGACTGTGGCCTCTGAGTTTGTTTCGGCCTTTCTTCTCAGAGTAGTCAGATAGGAAACGCCGACCTCATCTAGTTTTTAAAATATGATTGACGTGTAAAAGTGTTTGTACAAACCTACTTACAGAAATAAAATCGTTTATCAATTAATAATTCGACATCACATCATCATCAATATATTTATTATATTGGAATCTGCAAGTAGTTTTAATTAGATTCACGAAAACCCGTGGTCATATCTAGTCCTCTAAATTGGTGTGGCTCGAAATGGCTCAGTTCCAGAGCTTTCCACCAAGCCCCCTTGAGCCCCTGGTCCCTTCAGTCACCCGTCGAATTTGCCACAAAAGTACATAACTAATTCTCAATTAGCCTGTTTCCAAATTGGTCTCTCTACTGGTGCTGTGTGCAAACGGATGTTTCGCATTTTACATTTTATACAGGGTCTCATCGACGTGCAAACTGTTACCATAAATTCAACACATGATTCTAAACCCCCAGCATAGAAAAAAACAATAGGTTTAAAAAAAAAAAGCTGTTTCCTACACAACGGTCAAAACGTATGGAACAGCTGAGCAGCAATTTAAAAAAAATATAATGTCTATGGATACATTAGGGAGATTGCATAACGTAAAAATAGATTGATTGGAACCCACAGACCTCCCACAATAATCGGTTCTAGAAAAAGTCAGTCAAAAATTGTTCACTAAGAAAAAGCTATCCTCCGCGTTATCGCCCAGTCTTAAACTTGTCTCTTTTAATTATAATTATGACCGTTCCGGCGGCGCTTGGCGTCTAGGACCGACAGTTTTAATACCATATACACTCGGCGTCACAAAAATCGCACCTCTCCGAAAATAAGTTTCAAGCATGTCCCGCCATCAACGAATACATTAAACCTAATTAATATTAGTATCAATTGAAAGTATATTTAATGACCTTTAAATTAACATTAGTTAGAATTCCTAAACACAACAGATCTCATTAGCACGTAACGTTAAAAAAACATGTTGTCAAAATACGCATTACAACGGCCACTAATTGCACCTCCTTACAAGGGTATAAAAAGGGCGACCCGGGTTAAATGTGGGTCCACAGACCGCCATCGTTCCGACCTCGCCGACGAGGTCCCACGCGACGACCCCCCCGCATCCGTTCCCCCCGTCCCCAGTCCGATGAGGCCTCAGCCCGCGCCGTTGCTGAGCCTGTAGCTTTAAATTCCCCGATTAATAATCATGATATTATAAACCCTTCGATCCAGCCCGTCCCCAATATCGCGCTGCCCTCTCTCGATGACGCCCTAAGCCGAGGTCCGTACCCCACAGGGGGTGCCCTTAGCGTGCGGTCATCTAACTTGTAAGTTTAGTTTAAATTTTTCCGCTCCTGGCTGGAGGCCCTTTAGAGTAAAATCCAAAAGGCAACCACAGGACAGTCCGGTTAAGCAGCCACGACCCCCAGTGGTCAAAACTGCGAGTTGCCATTAAAAAAAAAAAAAAAAAAAAAAAAAAGTGGGTCATTCGCTATTCAACCTTTGAAGTGAATACACGTGAACAGCTACAGCAAGAAAATACCCCAGAAAATGGATACCACTGCAGATGAAGCCGCTCAAGTCATTGCATTACTGCAATCAGGGATGCGGCAATGTGATGTTGCTCGGCAACTGAACTTAAGTCGCTTTTCCGTTCGACGAGTGTTCCAACGTTTCCAAGAGACTGGTGGCTATATCCGAAGACGTGGATCTGGAAGACAACGGTGCACATCCGAAACATACGATCGCTTCATTGTTTCGACGTCTTTACGTAATCGGTTCTCCAATGCTGTTGAGCTGCAACAACAACTGCGATCAGCTCGCAGAACTTCTGTAAGCGTCTCCACGATTAGAAGAAGAATGCGGGAGAAGAAAATTGCAGCTCACAGGGCTGCAACAGGGCCAAAATTTACTGCACAGCATAGGAGAGACTGGTTGCAATTTGCCCGTGACCATGTGTATTGGACAATAGACCAATAGACAGCTGTGCTCTTCTCGGATGAGACGAGGGTGTGTCTTTTCTGCAACGACAGACGTAGAAGAGTGTACAGGAGGCAAGGGGAACGATTCGCACAAGCCTGTATTCAAGAGACAGTGAAATACGGGGGTGGCTCGTGCATGTTCTGGGGCGGCATGTCAATCGACGGCAAAACGAACCTTGTGTGTGTTTCTCGGACTGGAAGTGCTCACGGGCAAGGGTCGCTGACTGCTCATCGGTACATAACAGAGATCTTAGAGGAGCAGGTTGTCCCTTATGCAGGTTTTGTTGGCAGTGGGTTCACGTTAATGCACGATAACGCCCGCTGTCACACCGCATTAATTGTAAGTGACTACCTGCAAGAAGTTGGGATCCCTGTTATGCGCTGGCCGGCGCGTAGTCCAGACCTGAACCCTATTGAGCACCTCTGGGATGAACTGAAACGGCGAGTACGGGCACGTGATCCTGCCCCTACCACTCTCCAAGACCTCCAAGATGCCGTCGTTGCAGAATGGGACAACATTCCTCAAGAGACTGTTGTCACATTAATTAGGTCCATGAGAGAACACATGGAAGCAGTCATCAGGGCTAGGGGGGTAACACTAGGTTTTAAGTTGTTTTTATGGACTTTGTTGCAATTTTTGCTGGTATAATTAAATTAAACTTTTTAATCATTTGCATTAGCTTGCTTTTTTTATTCCCTGGTAAACAAAAAACCAAATCTATTGATTTATTCTGAAATTTAAATAAATTGCCATTCCAATGATACCTTATAGTCTACCGTTCGTGTCTACCGTTGATTATTAGGGTTAAAATGACTTTGAAGGGAATTCTTAAAGAGGTGCGATTTTTGTGACGCCGAGTGTAGATAGATGGGACTCCTACACAATGTATATTTAAATAATCAAAATGTTTTGAATTACTTGCATACTCCCTATTCCTGGCTCCAAAAGAGCGTTGAGCGCTTACTTCTGTCACGGACCACCTTCAAAGCCGTCAGTTTCTATACGCAATATGTGTCGTAGTGCGCGAAAACGATAACACGCTTGGTTTGAATGATAAGTATTGACAATGCCGCCTCTACCAGCGGCCGCCGAGGCGTTTCCTTGCTATGTGGAACATATCTAAGCTAAAGAACCTAAGTAGTTTATTAACTTGGCCTTAATTACAGTCTTGAAACACACTTAATTCTTCGTCGCACTATCTGCTTCCCTATTGGTGCAATCATTACTTTTTCGCGTTGGACGTGCAAATAGACTGGGTCTATCAATAATTCGCGAACCGTCACGGCAAATGGACGGGTTTCCATCGAAACCTACAGGGATTGCGACACCGACTCTTGTTTAGTGAGAGCTCTGTACGTAGAGCTGAATATAAATGTACATTTTTTATTATGGCTACATTTTTGTGTTAATGTAGTTTATAAATAAATATTTAAATATTTCTGCTGAAATCTTCGCCTCGAAGCAGGAGTCCTTCGTTAACATTAGTTGTGATAAAGCTCAACAACATTTTTTATACGTATACTATGCAAAATATCTCATGTAAGTATAAAAAGATGTACCATTTTAGGATGCTTTGCCCACTGTTTATTTCACCACTAGCTTCTGCCCGTGGCGTCGCCCGCGTGGATGTCGGAAATTATCCTACGGGAACGTGCTACCTTCATCCCCTATATCCGCCCCCCTTTATGGATATTTTTGAGAAAAAAAGTAGCCTATGTCCTTCCCCAGGATGCCATCTATCCCCTGTCAGACAGAGTTACTTTTGAATTTATAATATTAGTAAGGATTTAACAAGTTTACCTACTACACAATATTTTTATCAAATATATTGGGCACAAAATATAGGATTCGTATCCGATACCATTGGAAATCATTTTTTTTTAAATAAAGTCTTTTGAAAGTTAATTGGAACAACGTTGAAGTCTTTCAATTTATCTTCGGTTACTCGTTGTCAAATTATTCCTAGTTATGACTACTCCGCGATTTTCGTTTTTACAATCATCTTTGTTCTGTTGTTAACTTTCAGGATCATTTTAATCTTGGAAACACTAAAGTTTTTCCATTGATTATTTTATCCTGGCAACTTGATAGATTGTGCCACAGGACTGACTGTTAAATGATAAATTGTACAAGCAATATTTTGTGATCATCCATACCCAACTATCTACTATAACCAAGTCAAATTATTGATTTTCATCTCTAGCATTCATGCTAATCGATACATGATATATTAATGAACCCTTTAATCACCTCAACCCTATGAAATCAATCGGATACCGGTAATATGAAACACACAATAACCCTCCACTACTCGCCCTATACTATACAGGGTCTATACAGGGTAGTGTCGATGCACATCAATAATTCGGCATCACACATCGTTCGGATTCCACCATCGAATTTCTAAGGCCTCAGGCCCGAAACCCGGTTTCAATTTTAGCGCTCAATCTATTATAGACTACGTATGCAGGTTAATCTTCTAGCGTGGTAGCTTCGTCATTAATCTTTCTTATTTGTCGCAAGAGTCGTGTTGTTTACGTCTTTATATAGTCTGCTGTCTATAAAGGATAATCCTTCACAATAGGTTTGATATTTAACCTCAACGTATGTATTCCTGTTAGTAATTTAGAAGTCACTTTAAAGGTTCGAAGGAAAAATGTTTTTTTTAATATTATTTATTCATAATTTAAAAAAATATCCACAATATTAGGATTTTGTGAAAGGATTTTTGTCTAAGAATTGTTCAGTATTAACGCCATAGCTCGTATTTTACAGAATAACGTCCTATAAACAGGATGTTCGAGTGTAGATTTAGTTTTATTCGTCTTAAAAGACAGATGTTTACGATTTTTCTCGTGTCGCATTGCGTTTATGTAGAGTAATATTTTCCAGGCATATTATTAAAAAATAAAAAACCCCGAAAAATATGTCTCTAAATGTATTCGTTATATTATAATACATAAACTTATATTCAGTTCACAAACTTATTCCTATCCTAACATAAAATATGTCGCATGTCACATAAAACACAGATCTTAATAAATAAAAGTTTCTTTTTTAATGATATGACAGTAAATATGTGAGCAAACCACAGAAAAAGTCAGTTATAGGAATAATTTCTTAAAGAAACATTGGCTATCTCTTTTATTTAACACAAAAAGGGCGAATTTCACAAATATAACTGAACGCGACCAGCACATCTAAACCACGTTCAAGCGCTATCATTGTTACAAATACACGCAGAGTACATACGACGTCCTGCGTGTACAGCACTTATAATAACGCGTTCAGGGTGTTGATGGGGCTGCCGCGGTACTGTAGCGCGAGTGGCATGTTCGCGGAGGCGCACGTGGACGGTTTCCACGCGATCATACGTAAGCGCTGTGCTTCGATACTGGCCGCCCCAGCGCCATCCTGGCCGCGTGCACTAGCCGATGGGACTTTGTACTTATGGCGCACTGTATAGGCCTTCAGGCGAGGGCAAGCGCCTGACCACTGTTACTTTTTACTTTTACTAACACTAGGCTAAGAACATTGTTACTAACAAATTTATGGACACAAGTCTGAAATAAATTATATTATTATTATGAAATATTGTCACTGACAGCTCTTGAACGCGGTTTAGATGTGCTGATCGGGTTCAGTAGCATTGGTGAAAGTCGCCCTTAATTACTTAAGACAAAGTACTCTTAAAGATTCAGAGAAAGGGTTATTGATCGATCTTGAAGGGAGCACTACAGCCTCCATCAGTATCACTGAAGCTGAGATATCGCGAGAAGAAAACATCCTTTGATAAACAAAGTAGTTTAGATGCGAAATCTTTGGAAAACTCGCTCAAAATTCGAAAGGACCTTTTATCAGATTTACGTTTCGGCTCCCGTGAGGAGCGATCTAAGAAAGCAATGTTCTTTGAGATTTGCAAACTAAAATAAGGCCGGACAGTGATCTTTGTGACAGACAAAAGGCAATAGAAGTTAAATCTATGGTGGCTGTTTATTAACAGACATTTGCAGAGATTTGCGTACACCGGTAGGTCAGAATATCGCCCTCTAATTTCAACTTTGGAAGAAAGAAAAATGAAAGAAAGAATAGAATATAATACTCTTTATTATGTACACCATAAAAATTACAGTATAAATGTAGAAATTTTACACAGGGTGACACAATAGGCGGTCTAAAAGCGATCTTTTACAGAAAACCTTTGGATGTATTAAAGGGAGAAGGAGAGACAATAATGCAGGTAGTCAGTGGTGTACCATTTACATATACAATAAAAAACATGAAACAAGAGCAAGGAAACTAAATGTAATGATGATGTGTAAGGAAAGAGGAAGTGTTTTTTTACCAGAATTTTAAAAGTGGACACAGATTGAGCACGCCTGATCGACACGGGCAAGGCATTCTATAACCGTACTGCTTGAACTGTAAAATACTTGTCATAAAAACTGGTGGAATGAATCGGCATCTCTAGTCTTAAGTTTTCTGATGACCTGAGATCTCTAGTATGTGTAAAGAACATTTTATTTGACCTAGGTTAAGGCACAAAATATTAAAAAAAAAAACAAAAAAAAATATATTAGTATAACAGTTTTGTGTGGCTTTGCCAAATAAGTCCAGTTCAGGATACATTCTAGACAACTAATGCCTGACGCTGATTTTCTGACTCATTTTTAGATTCCCACACAAAATCGTAGATACCTACCTACTACGCTTCGGAATAGGCAACTAGCTTCATCTTTCAGACTGACGGACCCTTTCACAATTCAAAAGTACCTGTAATTGGTTTATTTGAAATAAATGCTTTTGAGTTTGAGTTTGAATCAGTGCCTGTAAAGTAAATGGTTGAATTGAAATAAATGCTTTGAGTTAAAATCTTGAACAAAAATATATAAAAATGAATTATAATATTTTAAATAAAGCACCTACCCTACTTGGTAGTTTTAAGCGTCAGATTTAAAAAGAGCCAAAACTTTATTATAGCTAAGAAACAAGTAACAAAACCCCTTAATTCCATACCAATTTAATTGATACCGGAATTACAACAATAATCCATTAGAGTAATCAAATTGAACACGGTACGGTTACAATTAATATCCAGCTCATTGGTTGTTATGCAATTAGGGACGCATGTGATTGGGCAAAATCAAATGGTTTTGAAAGGCGGCCCGGCCGGCCAATGTGGATAATTGATTCAATTGTCAGCAACGCCAGATTGTCTATTCATCGTGTATAGAAATTATGAACACCAGCCCATAGGGGACGAATTGCATGTGAATGCGTTGTGGGCACTAATTTACGCAGTATTGTTCAATGTGTAATTTGAAATGATTTCAGTAGATAGGGTTGGAGTGTTAGGTTTAATTACAAAACAATGTGATTCAAAGACTCGTGAAGGAACAGTACTTGTCGTTTTAATCTTGTTCTCGTAAATGTAACTATCTATACTTTTCGTTGTTTATATATGTAGTATGTATCTATTATTTAGGATATGTACCTATTTTAGTGTATTTTAAAGGTACTGTAGAGGTTATCTGCATGTGTCAACCCTATGTTGACTGGCTGGTACGAGTAATATAGTATCGCTGGTTACTCTCGAACAGTCAAGCAAGTTTGAAATAAACTTTGGAAGGAAAAGTGATGGTAGTTTGTTTAGAGAAGTAGATAGGCAGGGCTAGGGCCTGCCGGTGTGTTAGGAAAATTCCTTGATAAAATATAATAATCTAGTTAAACATTAAATATAGTTTCCTTTCTCTTACGCCCCCACTTTCATATATTGAGAAAGGTATAAAATTACTTATTATTTGCACCAAAGACAGCCCCATTTTATGTCCAGACAAATCACTGTCCATGCCAAGGTTGCCGGAAGAAGTCGCAGAAAGCGATAAGGCCGCCCATTGTATATTTTGTAGTGTTTGAGTTGTTTCTTGGTATGTATTTTGTGGTGTACAATAAATAATATATAAATTAATTAATTAAATTAAATATAATATCGTTATTATCTTGGTGGCACAGCTTTTCTTCTATTTCTATTCATCTCGACCAGCCGCTATATCAGTATTCACCTCCTTTCTAGCCATATCATCTGTGTAACAATACATCTATCGTTGCTTTGGTCTTCTCTTACTCAAATCCACCCCCATAACCAAAACTTTCCTTACAACATGTTCTATTTTCAAGATAAATGATAAATGAGTTTATTTCTGTAAGTAGGTTTGTACAAACACTTTTTACACGTTAATCATATTTTAAAACAAGATGAGGTCGGCGTTTCCTATCTGACTACTCTAAGAAGAAAGGCCGAAACAAACTCAGAGGCACAGTCTCTTTTAAAGTCCAGACATAATCTTGGTCAGATCATGTGAAGACCATGTAGATTTGTGTCTGTTGTTTGATTTGATTTGTGTCTGATTCTGTGTGGTTTTTCCTCACAAGACCATTCTTTTGAGTTAAAACCACACAGAATTAGTGGACCTGTCCAGTCAGTGCACGCATTTGTCAGTAATCGTGCAGCTCAACTCAAAACTTAAGGAGCTCAACGATTTGACGAACAATACCAAAGAAAGGACATTTGGGTAGGCCGCATAAATTACTCAAACTGCCAGACCATGATTAAAACTAATTAAGAAAAAGAAAACAATGATCCACATAGTCTTTACATTCACAATAATTAAAAGGAATAAGAAAGGCCTGTTGTGCCTTAAAGGTTTATTTAAATGGAAGCATTTGGCTTCAAAACAATATTTATCGGCTAAGAACCAAACACAAAACACATAAGTATAGTATGGCTGACTACCTAAAGAGGTTCAAATTATTAGTTTGTAGTCAGCACTGAACAATTTGTGGTCGTTATGAAAAACACCCTATAATTTTCAACCCTTTCTTCAGAGTTTCTCTTTAGTTAGAAGTTAACAAAACCTAAATAAACTAGAAACTTGTAGTTATAGAGTTTTCGGTAGCAACAACGATTTTATGTGCTTCGTTTTTAATAAACTGTAATATTTATTAAACTTTTTATAAATCGTCCTTCTCTCTCTATATATATGGCATTAGCTCTGAAATGACGATGATAGCTGTATAAGGATCTTTTGGCGCGTGGCCAAAATCGGAACTGACGCCGCCATCTTGTTTTTTCAATACATTACGCAAAACAATTGCACAAATGTTTACCAACAGCGCCCTCCTGTCAACGTCAGTCAAGCGCCAATAGTCCTTGTAGCAGTGTACAGGCCTGTATACGTCCTTATTTACGTGTGATTCTTACGTCGAAACATAATTAAGTACTTAATTAATTACTAAAACAATATTGTGGTAAACGGAAAATCCGTCTGTTTTCATCTAATAATCTTGCATAACACTAAAATCCTTACACTAAAACATACAAAGGCTCCAACAATGATTAAAACCTCCTTGCAGATTTAATAACAAGGATTATGACGTCACAACGGGGCTGTACAAACTCTTTACTTGAGAACTAAACTTCAATCGCGGTAAGAAACCCGGTATTTTAAGTAGTCCTATGTAAGTCCAACTTTAAACACAGGAAATAAGTAGTCAGTGTAGATAAAATTCACGCAGTTTCAAGTATTTATGTTTTCGCCCGCGGCTTCGCATGCGTGGATGCCGGAAAATATCCCATTTATCCATTGTTTTCATATAACTCTATTGGTTTACGCGGCACACGCTAGTAAAGTCAGCATGATTTTTTCCGACATCTTCAACAATCATCGTCACATTTCAGCCAATTTACACAAAATCGTAATGAATGATACACCTAAACCTTCCTCATGAATCACTCCGTCCATTGGTGAAAACCGTATGAAAATCCGTTCGGTAGTTTTTGAGTTTATCGCGTACAGACAGACAGACGCGGCGGGGGACTTTGTTTTATAATATGTAGTGATTAGCAACTTTCTTTCTAGTGTCTGGATAGATAGACACTTTCTACCAGAAAAATTCAAATATGGAACTAATTTTGAACATAATGTTCTGATTAGTGAACCAGAACTTATCTGGAAATGGAAAAGACAAAAAAAAAGATGCAAAAGGTGTATGTAAGAAACGTAGCAGGTGGCGGTTCTGTAGTTTCTGCCTACCCCCATGTGAAGAAAGCGTGAGTTTATTAATGTTTATGTATGTATCTGGAGATGATGCAACAGTCCATTTTAGGAATATTGAGACTAGAAGATACGTTAAACAAAATCTTTCACGTCAAGTTAAAGAATTTTGCTTTCCAGTTTTCCTGCATTTTCGTTCCAAAGAAGAACATGAAAAATGAATACAATAAATCGATTTCTATTTTCTGCTTATATCAAACACATTATACACAAAATCCTTCAAAGTAACGCCATTGTGACGCACAAACCTTCACGATAAAGAGTTACCGTTGTCGTCGGACTAACATAAGTTAACATAAGTTAGAACTTACTTGTCTAAGTACACAGCCGCTAAATTATTCAAGATACCCTCACTTCGGCTTAAAACTTTGTCGCCGTCCTCGCGTCGTGGGAACGGAGACTTGTAAGTAGTCGCAACTCTTGGACATCAACGTTTATGATAAGGAACCCGTTTACATAGTGTGCTGGAGATTTTTCCTGATCCCTTTTCTTGTAAGTTTGGAGGAGCGTAGCTTGTTTATCAGCTTTAAGAGATAGTTCTTATACATACCTATCTATTTATATGATACTATAGATGTATGAGGAACAGGGTGTAAAGTTCACTCATACTCTATAGAAAAGGGAGGATCCTCTGACCATACGGGTGTCGTGTCTGGTGGGCAACTGCCCGACGTTTGATGTCGGGACGTTGTATATATTATTATGCTAGTTGTGCGGTAAACTCTGCTTGCGCGATGCAGGATTTTCCGTGACGTCAGTGTGACGCGTAGCTCGCATTTGGCGATGTAGATACCGCTACAATACCTAAGTCTAAGCCCCGGTTCTGAAAAACACGTTGTTGGTATTTTAGTGAACCAATCACTTTAGGCACCCTGAAACACTGTATAATTCATTAATTATTCTGTGTCTGAGATTACTAATAAGAGATAATTGAAGTGCTAACTTTAAACGGATGAGTTAACGCAGTTTATACTAATTAGCCAACCAATAAGACGAAGATTTTGTTTACTACATTATTTTTATTAGTCAGATATAAAATCTAGCGAAAACAGAGTGCAGTCATGCTTACAACCCTTCAAAGAACTCTAAAACCACAGCTAAAAAGACAATTTCAACAGGCCTACACTAAACGCCCATTTAACGAGTAGGTACCCCATTAAGAAACTAACAAACAATAATTAAGTACACAGCCTTGAATCTATCAAACATACATACAACTTTCATAAACAATTACAAACTAATGACATAGTCCCACACATACCGAAACTTGTTAAAATTCAACTCGAGTGTATCGACATGTCGCCACTGACAAGGGATTCTAACTCCCAATTAATAATTGAAGGATATGTATATATATTCAGTGTTGGATTATTTTGATTTGACATGTAGGTACCTACGCTGGTGGGGCTGCCCCGCTTCTGTAGTGGGTCGGGGATGTTCGCGGAGTAGATTGTTTCTACACAATCATGCGCAAAAGGTGCACTTCCATGGTGCGCAGGGTGTGGAGCAGCTCCAACAGTATCCTAAGCATGATTTCAAGTCGCCTAGAGTATGTTTTCGTGGGACGCTGTTGTGCCATCTCTCTCTGTAATTTTTATGGTGTACATAATAAAGAGTATTTTATTCTATTCTATGGGTTGCCACAGCGGTGATCCACTACCATTTGTTTGTGTTTGTGAAGTGTCAGTTCTTATTAAGATAGTTGTAAGTTTTACTAATCGTTTTTGAGTCATATGATACTTGAATAAAAATATTTCTAAAGGCTTCGATAGGTAGTTTTGAATCATATATTAGGCGCGCCACATACTTTGTTGCAATAACTCTATTACTTTCAATATACACTAACACCCTTATAAATAAAATCGGAGTTTTTGGCAAAATTTTACCGAGAAAAATGTTGGTTAAACCGAAGTTAAAACTGGTGTAACTTTATAATACCAGCCTACTATTGTCCCACTGCAAGGCAAAGGCCTGGCTGGAGGAGCTCGTGGCTAAATAATAACAGCCGGGTTGATCGAAGGTTAAGCTACGCTTGCCGCGGTCGGTTCGTGGATGGGTGACCATCCATTACATTTCGTGACCCGTCCTTGCCTCGGAAAACACGTTAAGCCGTTGGTCCCGGCTGTCATTGGTAGACCTTTGACAGTCGTTTCGGGTAGTCAGAAGCCCACTAGTCTGACAACCAGTCTTACCAAGGGGTATCATGTTACCCAGTAATTGGGTTGTGGAGGTTAGATAGGCAGTCACTCCATGTAAAATACTGGTATTCAGCTGCATCCGGTTAGATTGGAAGCTGACCCCGACATAGTTGGTGAAAGGCTAGGCAGATTGATTGCAGGGCAAAGTCCTCTTCGCATGCAAGAAGGCACAAGCGTTGATAACTAGTTGCCACGCTTGCTCAAGACGAGTTGGTGATTTCAGACTTATTGTCTTTACTCCGGCGCGCGGCGGGGTAATTACTTAACACACTAACAGTAGGAATACCTTTAATTTTGACAGTTCAACAACATTCATTGCGTTATTTACGTTGCTGAGGAGGCAAATTTTTCGAACATAAGAAGCAATGGATTAGCAATAGGCTTCAAAATGATTCAGATTGTGATAGATAGTGTGCTACGCAATTAGGGTGCGGGTTTATTAATGAGGAGTAAGGGCCCCAAGAAATTTAGTTTTTCCTCTCTTTTCATTTCGATTTCTTCGCCAACCTAACCACTGCGTAAACGAGACATTTATAATTGACCAAGAAGATCCAAAGAAAAAGAAATCAAGCAAGTAAGAAAATACTCAATTACAATTCCAATTGCAAATCGAAACTCTCAGCCAATTACTTCCACTTAAATTCAAAACCGTTTTTAATATATAAATCTTTGATCGAGGACCTACATCAAGAACTTAGTCCATCAAAGGTGGAAAATGTTTAGTGAAACGTAAAAATCTCGAATCTCGAATTCAATATCAAAGTGAGATTTATCCGCGTGCTGCTTCAGAATTAATCGGAGTGCGACTAATCGTTTGGAAATAAAGTCAGAACGGTTGGTTGGCTCCGTCGTCGGATGAAAAGCGGGCCGCCGCCCGCGCCGTGTCTTTCGACCTTACTCAACGTCTGGAACATGTAGGTCTCAAACCAAATAAAAAATCAAGACATAGCGCTGTCAACAGTGACATGAGGCCAGTTTCGTAAACATGTGTGCACTTAAAGAGGTGTAGTTTGGTTGTAAATGTGTGCGTGTGCGCGTGTATGCACAGAGCAAGGTGTATTTTTGCATGCTTGACTGGATTGTTTGCACCTGTCTTGATTTTTGGAACAAAGTTCCTTATTGCACGGTACGGACTTGGCGGATGGGGGCTAGGCGAAAACAAGTTTATGAATTTTCCGTCAAGCGTTTCCGTCACGACCCTTTGTTTGTTTAGTTGAACGCGATAATCTCAGGAACAACTGGTTGGAATTAAAAAAATATTTTTGTATTGGATAGTTCATTTATCGAGGAAGGCTTTAAGCTATATAACATCAAGCTATGACCAATAGGAGCGGAGCATAAATGAACAATGTTGCAAAAACGGGAAAAAAATATTTCTTTTGAGAGCTTCCGTTGCGTGCGCTGCGTAAACTGTTAAAGTTACGCAAAATTCATGTATGATGGAATTGTTTCTCTTTAAAAGTTCAAAAAAAAGGCCGCGAGAGCAAATGTCTATCTTTTAATGTTGACTCAATATAACCCTTTTTATGGTAATCAAATTTGTTCTATGGATGTTCTAAATATACTACGAAAGGAACTTCGTTCAAACCGAGTGTTCCACGACACTCACGCATTTTTTTTAATTTCTTTTGAGCATATAGGTATGCGTAACAAGTTTATGTGGTTTACGTAATACACTTAAACTGAAACGGCTTTATTACAAAACAAGGTTTATCGCTAGACCCAGGTTTAAACCATCGAGCCTTTTTTGAATTTACTCAATACTCAATACTTTATTGCATTCCATAATGTTCAAAAAGAAAAAAAGTAAAGTGTTGTAAAGTTCAAATTCTAATTACAAAGCTGACGACTAAATGGTCAATTTTGTATTAGATTTTGTATAGAACTTTACGTTTGTGAGAATGAAGTACAACTATACAAAATACGATAACTACCTCGAAAGTTCGGCCTTGGACTAAAGATAGAGCTTGGGAAAGCTTTTATTACAATTATAACATTTATTTTCACTTTTGAATTCAGTCAGAAGCAACCCTTTTAAAGCGTAGTCAGTCGCTATGGAGAAGAACGGACAAGAAACTCCACGGACACTCTTTTAAATCAAAATTTTGGTTAAGTACATCATTGCGCGTATCGGCAAGCGTAGTGTGGGACGCCCCCCAGCTAGATGGACTGACGACCTTAAGAAAGTGGCTGGGACAGACTGAATGCGGGAGGCGGAGGGCAGGGTGTTGTGGCGCAGCCTGGGAGATGCCGATATCCAGCAGTGGACTGCGATAGGCTGAGTTGATTGATTGATTGATGTACGTACGTGGCCATAAATATAGCACGTAGAGTTATAGAAAATGTTTGGCTATTAAAGAGCGTCTTTTCTTTCTGTAACTTAAGCCATCAAGCCGCATAAACCCGTCGCCGCGCCTGCGTCTAAGTCCGCCTCTGCACATAAATTTGTGTGAAATGAAATGGTAAGCACATCACTTGAGAACGACTGGACCGATTTGGTTAATTTTCTTTTTAACGCCCGACGGAAAAAGGTATGCTATTGTAGAAACCATAGCTGCTGTTCTACTTTCATTAGCCGTCCCCCGACGCGGCAACGCTTGGATCAAAATATTACTTACAACTTATATTAAACATACTACTTAATAGTACATACATATCTTATCTAATTTGTTTTAATTTTCTTTATTATTACAGCTACTTATCATTTTTATATATACGTGTTTCTGTGACAAATAAACCTATTTTCTTTCTTTTCTTTCTTCTTTCATATATTTTTTTTACTTTTTAGAGATTTTTGTTAGTGTCGGGGTTTTTATAATTTTGAATTTAACTTTTATTTAAATGTTCGTTACAGTCCGAATAAGGTTTTAAGCGAAAGAAAAATTTTAAAAGCTGCCCGGAAAATTCGGGAAAAAGATGGTGTTTTCTATGGGATTTTTGTATGAACTATTGAAAGTTACATAGAAAATCGTCTGATGGGTGAGCTAGTAAATAAATGAATAAACCGTGAGACAGTCTTTTTCTAAAGTAAATGAGCTTTATCTGCCGAGCACTGTATGAACATGTTCAAATGTAATTATTCCAGTTAAACCAGAGTCGAGTTAAACCAGAAAATGCGTACAAACTTTCAAGTTTCGACCACTGAACGGGTCACACGGATTTTTAACGAGGAGAAGCGGCATTTTGAGAAACTTCCAAAATATTAAATTGCGTATGAAGTCAGTCCGAGTACTGAGTAATTTCAGTTTGTAGGGTGCCTTTTTGAACTGAAATCTTTTTGAACAGCAGGATACAAAAAAAATTGTCACATCGAACGACCTCACATTTTTTTTTTTATCTTATTGTTACATCCCGGTTTTAGCTAAATGAAAACTTTTTTACCGGATATAATAAATGGTAATTGATAACAAATAGGACGATAAAATGTTTACCTAACTATTATTTTACATTGTAATTGCTCTTATCAAAACGTATTTGTTTCTACAGTCGTGCTGTATTAAAAGTTGTAAAAAAACAAAAAAAACTTACCAAAACTTTGAATACATTCTATGTAAGCGACAATTAGCACCAACGTCACAACTGAAACAATAAATTAAAAAATATTATTTTTTACAAAATAAAAACCCCTATGTTCTCCTCCATACATTTTACGCGAATATAATTGATTTGTAAATTAATGTTAAACTGTTAAGTACGTCTCATCATAGACAATTTTTCCTACACGAACTCGGCTCGGCTACATAGCGAACTCGAACGTACCTCTCGCGGCGTACATATTGGCGGGAAACTTTGGAGCGAAGGGCGTGCACCACCCTCGCTTCTCAAATCGGTACTGACGACCGAAAGCCCAAAACGAAGGAACTTAGTTTTTTTTTTTATGAGGATAATAAATAGCACAGTCGTCGTCTTCGTCACCCTACATGAAAACTCTTCGACGTGAATGAATGAAATTAAAAATAAGAATGATTGTCAATTTAACAAAAGCTCTGTGTTGATTAACTCTTCAGTAAAAAAATCAAATACGTGTTAAATTAAAATTACACAAACTAACTATTGAATGAAATACGGAAAAGCAGTTCATCGAATATTTTTTGTCAATTTAGAGATGATAATAATATTATCGATGTTACTTTTACTTGTGTAAAAGTAACATTGTTAATCGACTTAATTGCTGACCACACCTAAATGAGTTTTTTTAGACATTATGATCTTCTCTCAATTTCAATTACTTATAGCTTTTTTTCTAAAGATTTATGTACAACTAGCTGTTGCCCGCGGCTTCGCCCAGGTGGGTGTCGGGCCTCGGTCTAGCCGACCACCACCCAAACGCGCCGTGTACTGGTGGTCGGTGGAGCTGGCGGGGCTTCGAACAGCGTGTGTGGAGGCAAGGAGGGCCTACACGCGAAGCCGAAGGCGGCGTCGACGAGACCACGTCAACGAGGACCACCTATATGAGCTGTACATTGAGGCAAAAATGGTCCTCGATAGGTCCATCGCCGCCGCCAGAGACTCGGCAAGAGCGGAGATGCTGGAGGGTCTCGACAATGACCCCTACGGGAGACCATACAAGACGGCCCGCAAAAAATTGCGCCCCTTTGGTCCCCCGGTGGCCGAGACCCTGGAGCCCTCATTTCTGGATGGGGTGGTTCAGTCCCTGTTCCCGTACAGGGACAGTAACTTCGCCCCGCCAGTGATGGGGGCCACGTTGAGGATAGCTCCGCCAGCTGAAGAAGAAGAGGAGGCCCCTCCGGTCACGGAGTCGGAACTCGGCGCGGCGATTCTGCATATCCGCGCCAAGAAGACGGCTCCGGGCCCCGACGGTGTTCCGGCAAGAGTGGTGGCCATCGCTGCCACTCAAATGGAGGAGAGGTTTCGGGACCTCTTCAGCGCATGTCTTGCGTGTGGGAGGTTCCCGAAACCGTGGAAGGAGGGGCAGTTGTGCCTCCTTCGCAAGGAGGGCCGCCCAGCAGACTCCCCCTCGGCATACCGGCCCATCGTGCTGCTCGATGAGGTCGGAAAAATGTTCGAGGGGATAATCGCTGCCCGCCTGAAAAGTCACCTGCGGCGTATCGGGCCGGACTTGTCGGACGCTCAGTTCGGTTTTCGGGCTGAGCGTTCCACGGTGGACGCGCTGGCCCGCCTTAAGGGCCAGGTGAAGGGGGCGATGGAGGCGCGGGACGGATTGTTGGCAGTGTCGTTCGACATAGCCAATGTCTTCAACTCCGTTCCCCACTCCACCATCCTAGAGGCACTCCGATTCCACGGAGTGCCTCGATACATGCGTCGTCTGCTGGCCAGCTACCTAGAGCATCGGACGATCGTCCTGGCGAATAGGACTGGCCAAGTCCGGCGGTACGCCGTCGAGGCTGGCGTTCCGCAGGGGTCAGTCATAGGACCTCTCCTCTGGAACATCGCCTATGATTGGCTCTTGCGGGGAACTCTCCTCCGGGGCACGAGTGTCGTCTGCTATGCGGATGACACTCTCCTCACCGCCCGGGGGGGGAGTTTCAGGGAGGCGGCCAACCTGGCCTCGGCGGGCGGATCCTTGGTCGCGGGGAGGATCCGCCGCCTAGGTTTAACGGTGGCGCTGCAAAAGACCGAGGCCGTATTCTTCCACGGAGCTCGGCAGCGCCCCCCACCTGACGCCCACATCTTCGTGGAGGGCGTCAGAATTGAGGTGAAGGCCCAGATGAAATATCTGGGCCTTGTACTCGACAGCAGGTGGCGCTTCGGTCCGCATCTTAGCGGGCTGTCGTCGCGCCTGCTGAAGGCCGCAGGCGCGCTCTCGTGGCTGCTTCCAAACCTGGGGAGGCCCAGCGCGCGATGCCGGCAACTTTACGCCGGCATCTTGAGGAGTATGGCCCTTTACGGGGCCCCTATCTGGGAGGACTCCCTCCGAAGGAGGGAGAACGCCGCCGCATTGCGGGCACCCCAAAGGGCCATAGCCCAGCGGGTGGCGCGGGCCTACCGCACGGTGGGCTTCGCGGCAGCATGTGCACTGGCCGGCACCCCTCCTTGGGAACTCGAGGCGTGGGTGCTTGCCAGAGTATATGAATGGACGGCGGGGCGGAGGGCGAGAGGAGAACGCCCAGCCCCGGAAGAGCGGGAGGCCGTCCGGCGGGAGGCGAGGGACGCCATCGTCGTCCATTGGACGGGGGAACTCGCCACCGCAGCCTTCGGCCGCCGAACCCTCGACGCGATTGGGCCTGTCCTGCGAGACTGGCTCGAGCGGTCGCATGGGTTCCTCTCGTTCCGTCTGGTGCAGGTGCTGTCCGGACACGGTTGCTTCGGATCGTACCTGCATCGGATCGGACGGGAGGAGACGCCGTCGTGCCACGACTATGGCGCGGCGGAGGACACGGCGCAGCATACCCTCGAGGTGTGCCCCTCGTGGTCCGAGACGCGCCGCAGTCTCATCGCGGTGATCGGACCGGACCTCTCACTCCCTGGCTTGGTTAACGCCATGCTGGGGGACGAGGGGTCCTGGGCGGCAGTCGCCTCCTTCTGCGAACACGTCATGTCCCAGAAGGAGGCGGCGGAGCGCGCGCGGGAGGAGGATCCTCACGCGGCGCTGCTCCGAAGGCGGAGGAGGGGTCGAAGAAGACGTCAGTATGATAGTCATCTCCGACTCCTCCCGGGTGGAGACCAGCAGGCAACGGGTGCGGGGACACCCTTGCCTGTATTGCACAGGCCTCCACCAGTGTCGGACGGGAGTGGCCAGGTGTTCCCGGCCATTCCCGTAGCCCCCCAGCCTGGGGGGCATGCGGGGCCTGCCAGCTAGGTGGGCAAGCGCCGGGAGGGTTGCGGATGTAAAGGCTGAGCCGGTTTCCCATGGCCCTCCCACCACGGCGATGTGGGAACACCGCTGAGTTTTAGTGGGTATACTGTCTTTCGGACAGGAGTCCCACATACCCCGTCTCGTCCCCCGACGAGCGGAAGTGCATAAAGCATTTCTCAGCGACAAAAAAAAAAAAAAAAAAAGGTGGGTGTCGGAAATTATGACCCCCGCAATTAGTATTACTAACGAACTTCATGGCAAAATTGATGTGTTCTCGTGTCATTAGTGTGAATTCGCAAGGACACTGTTATTTATTTTATGTTATAACTAGCTGCTTCCCGCGGGTTCGCCCACGTTTACGTCGGAAATTATTCCACGGAAACGTGCTACCTGGACAAATAAATAGCCTATGTTACTCCTTATAACATCAGCTATATGCCAGTGAAAGTCCCGTCAAAATCGGTCCAGGCGTTTCGAAGATTACCCGGAACAAACAGACAAACAGATAAAAAAAAAAATGGTATTTTGTTATAAGTCCGGTGTATACTTTCATATGCATTTAGTAAAAAGCTGTTATTTTGACATTACAAACAGACACTTCAATTTTATTTATTTGTATAGATACCGTAGTAGTCGTAAATACAATTAAGACTTAATTAAGTCTTAACCACCTCATTGCTTTGCTGTCACGGTTGCCGCAAACTTGAGGTTTCTGATTCAATTTGCTACTCGGAAAATATTATTTAGTTTTTTCCTCTAGGAAATAGCAGGAGCAACCTTGTGTTAGGGGCTGGATAACGGCATGTTCTAATTATGGAAACATTTTGATTTTGACAGCGCCTTTATTGGTGGTTAAAAAATCTTTATTACTCAAAAGAAAACAAAAAAAAACAGAACGAGAAACATAATACTTACAGTAAAATAATGACATTAGCGAGCAGGGATTTACAGTATTAGGTAACAGCAAACATACTCATTCATTACAAAAAATAAAATGTTTTAAAGTAATATCAAATATTTCCTTTATACAGTGTGTTTGGATAAAGGTTTCCGATACTTACAGGGCATATTATATACTCATTTTTATCGACAAATTCACTTTTATAAATACTTCTAAAACAACACGACGCGAATGGCAGCTATCTTATTTTTTTTATCGGCTGAAATAGGGTATGTTCAATAAAATGCTAATATCGTTGAATGTAAGAGACCTACTAACGTGCAAGTGACTTTATTGCAAAGGTCAACGTCGAGACTTTCGAATAACTAAATAAATTTTCCTGAATAATAAGCAAAAAGAGACTAAAAAAAACTGAAATTACGAAATTCTACACAAAAGTTTTTTTTTTTTTACAATTTCTACTCTAGTGCAAAAATAAAACTCGATTGTTGCTTATGTTTTTATGTTTAATCAAAACTATTTGAGTTAACCTACAAAATGAGACCAAACTATTGACTCTACGCCAATTATTTTAAGAGAAAAATATTTTGAATTGTTTTATTTAAAATCTTACACTTCTGGCTATGATATTTTTATGTTAAGTTAATGGTTTAAAGTATCGGTAACCGTTGTCCAAATACACTGTAAGTACTTACTTTTTTTTAGCATAAAGTGTAAGAGAAAAATCCCCGAATACTTACTCAAACCTTAGTTAGAAGGCCCGATTTTATAAAATAAATCGTTACTAAAATCAGCAGCATGCAAACACCAAAATAAATAAAAAACAATAAGTCTGCAGCAAAAAACACTTCAATTTATCCAACGTGAGGTACAAAATCAATCACCGTGATTGGCCTATTCACAATTTCTCTCTTGTTCCCATTCAAACCGCGGTTTTTCATTCCGAACTCCACTGAACGAGACACAAACAATTGCAGAGAGCACCAAGGCAGCCACTCTGCTGTATGGCTGTATACTAATTAGTACGATGGTAGTCAAGTGGATATATTCTTTTATTGGGTATATTCAATCCGCTTACTAGCAAGTCACCAGATTCTCAACTCAACAGATTCGTCATAGCCTAGGTATTCCTTTTTCCCATGCAATTATAACTTGCAACACTGATTGGCACAACTATTTTGTGTAGTAAGAAAGCCATTCAAAATCAGTATACAGGGCTTTTTTCGTAAACGAAACTTCACGATTTATTCTGGAAATAATTCACCGTGAAACATAGGTGAAATGAGATAGAAATGCCCTGTAATTTCACCTGATGCTACGGATCGACACTATCGATAGCTTCAAGCTCATTTCACCAAATTTTTCACGGTGAGATATTACTGAATAGAGAAGCTGATGAGTATCGGTATAAAATAGCAATAAAAACAAAAGTTTTTAAGTAAACAGCTGATCACGGGGTTGTAGTGTCGCACGTCGTTTCTCGAAATGATTAATTTATATCAAGTTTTTTGTCATTGCTACGCGTCTTGCGCGTCACGTCTGCGAAGTAAAAAGCCTAGTAGATACTATATTGATAATATATTTAATACGTATTGTTTGTATTATACATACTGTAGCGAAATAAAAAAAAACCCACATAAATATTGTATATTACTACAAGAAATTTTGGCTTAAAACTTCATGAACAACCCACCCATCAGGTATAAGAAATTTTATGCAATGACAAACATTGTAAAAAAATTGTTGCTTGTCAAAACAAAGAAATTCTAAATTCCAAAAAATAAGAACAACATTAATTGCCGGTCACGAAAAGCTTAAAACAGGTTGAATATTTTTTTAAACGAAAGAGTTATTTACGAAAATTTTAACGCAGGAATACAATGCTGCTATACATGATATACACTAAAATACTTATGATTGTAACGAATCTTCGGTATTTAGAGGGCTCCAAGAAAAGAGCTAAGGTTATCACAATAAAGCAACAAAATTATGTGACGTCTGGAATAACACTGAACGGTACTATATTTGTATCTTTACAGTTTTCTCTTTTCTTTATCTTTGCTGAATAAGTAAGCATTCTAGGGAGAATGGACTGAAGAGATTGACGACCTTATAAAGTTCGTTGAACAGTGGCGAAGTTTCCATACAAATCGATTCCTACCGGCTTCCCTTTGCAAAATGGCACAGTCAGTATTCTATAGACAAATGATACAATCACATTAAAGATATGTACTTCGGATTACCTCTTACAAAAATTTACCCTTCGCTACTGTCGTTGAACATAATACTTATAATGTTTTGGCGAATTGTGATTTTTAGAGTTGCATATTCGGCAACTGTTCGGTAATCGGCATGTTAGGCCAATTTTACAATAACTCAAAATACCTACCGAATAACCACGTTTTGGGAAGGGTGGTAATTCGGTAACCACACAGAACAGCTAGCTTATCAAGAAAATACAGAAGCAAATAAAATACAAGCAGTAAAAAATATAGTCCAGCACGAAAAAAAATTCCAATAAAATAATATGAACCAAACCAAAATGGTTTGCGGTACCAGAGGAAATCTCAGTACCGCTGAAACGTTTCAAGATACACGTCTGCACAGTAAAATAAAATAAACTTAGTTTAGAAAACGTAACGTATATTTTATTTTATGAGATGGCTCATAACGTCCGAGGTTTTAAGTTTTGAATTCCGCTCTTGCCCGTTCTTGGATGTTATAAATGTGGATAAGAAACAAATGGATATTTATTTCATGGTTTCGCTGAACCCTTTAGAAGCTTTCAGTTTTAAAGTTATAGGTTTTTCATATATTTTACTTTAAGGACAGTAGGTATTGTTAATTTTTTTATAAACAAGAATGACATTTTCCTTAGGAATCTTCAACCTTTTAGATAGACACGACATTTCCCCATTGTAATGAATTACAATCACTTTTCTCAACGAGATGAGGTCATGCTAGAACTGCCTACTAGAAATAAATAATCAACGAACATAATATCTAAATACGCAGAACTAGAGAAAATTTCTGTTCAATCCAGTCTTTACATGATCTTGGAGGCCTACGTCCGAGGGACATAACCGTTGACGGATCCATCAGCACGACTGCACGGACCTTGAGAGGGACTAAAGTTCTTTCCCACGTCCACGTCCACGTCTCAGGTGAAGATGCTATATTTTCACATCCTTCTTTGAAAAGATAGAGAAAAAGTGGCATAGAACATTTTTACTCGTTGTACATAGTGTTTTACAAAGGTCTTGCTGATCCTAATTTTTCATTTTAATACTGGAAACAGGCTAAAATTTACCGCTATTGTATCCGCACCAACTGACTGTCATCAAATTATTGGCGTAACTGTGATTGGTCGGTTGTGTTGTGGAAACCACAACGACGCGCGATTCGCTGAATTCGAAGCAATGAGTAATTTTCCCGAATCGATTTTTAATAGTTGTCATCGCAGGAGCAATCATAGCTGCGCGTGTTCCGCAAAGATTAAAACAAAATGATTCGGAACATAACATCACGCATGTATTCTCCGGTAGGGTGGGCTAAACAGGAGGTCTACTCTCTAAGCACGAAATCCGTAGTTACGACCGAAGTTACAATCGATTCCTATACCGTAGTATCAGTAAAATTTGTTTCGGGCCTGACCTAAGAATCAATAATATCACGATTTGACAGTCCCTTCTCCCGATGTGTTTATGCCCGTCCGAAAAAGTTAATTAATCGGGTGTAGGATTCCCTCCGAAGCTTGGAACTACTTTCGGATGGACCCGTATCTTCGTTGATGTTTATTACGACTACATTTCAGGTGTGTTTAAGTCTCATGTAACTGGAGGCGAGTATATTGCCACCAACCCAGCTGTTAGAACAATTAGAACTTTTTGCATAATTATTGGCAGGGTTTAAAAATGTTCGCGTTGTTTCGCACTGATGGCTTTCATGCCATTATTAGCAAAAGGACGGTATCCCTGATCTACAGAATGCGTGACAGCCGCAATGAAATGCCGCAAACGCAATGAAGACTGTGGCTGATAGAAGTGTTTTTCTTTTTCCTCATCCCCGCTTTTGAGGTCCTTTGCGAATCAGTCATCTAATCATAATTTTAATTTCCATTTTTGTAATGGTTTTTGTAATCTTGATACAATATTATTGTACCTATGGATCATATCTGAATTATTTAATTTATTTTTTTTATTAAAAAGAGAAGGAATTTATTGCAAACGGGGCGGAGGTTCGCAGACCGGCAGACTCGTATCAATGTGCCCGAGTTAATAGCTTACGTGCATATTGCATCGGTTCCATTTCGTGATTGGCTTTTTAAGTGTCCCAGTCCTCTGAACTGTATGTACAGTTCAACAAGCTATTTGGTTTACCTACAGGCAAAAATACTAATATTTCCACTAGGTACCCAGCCAATAAAAGTTTTTAACCTATTGCATAGCTTTTATCGCGGGCGTTGAGCGCGGCGACCGAATCAAGAAATTCCGTAACGGAAATAAAACCTAACACCCCCCACTCCGCCTACCATGTAGCTCGGCCGAGCGTTCGCTTAACGTGGATGTATATGGTACGACTGTACTTGAATTAATATCAAAGAAAAAAAATACTGCATAAATAAATAATTATAATTCCATAAGTTGATAAAAAATGCTATGCAATAGCTTTACCGCGGCAGTCCCCGAGTGCCACACGTGTTTTTTTAATGTGGGTGTAATAACTGTTTTAAAATTATGGCATAGGTATAAAGGGCCGTGTCTCGAACGAAAATTATCGTAAAATTAATGTGACAAACTGTCAAGCGTTCGTAAAGTGTTGTGATTGGATGAATGATTTATCAACAGCCAATCGCAGCAGTTTACGCGCGCCAGACAATTTGTCAAATTAATTTTGCGATTATTTTCGTTTGAGAATTTGCCCTTAAGAGTGATGTAAGACAATTGACTAGTCGGTACATTCACAACATTGTGTAAAAGTAGTCGCAAGTTAGCTGCTTGCATAAAGTCAAGCCCCGAAATACCGGTGTTTTTTGGGAACCGGTATCATTGGCCTTGGTGTAATACCTGTACCAGAGTAGTACCAATACTATTGGTACCGGTACCAGACGTAATACCTGTACTTTTGGTATTTCTAATCAGTATCGGTACTGTACCGGTACCAAACAAATATTTTCGTAGTTTAGAGTGAGAAATCAGATATACAGTGTAAGTAAAAAGGATAGTTAATAGGCATTAGAAAAATAACTTCAAGGTACAAATACGAGATTTGTGGTACGCGGCGGGTACCTGAACTTGGAACCGGTACCTGTCTGGAACCGGTACCCGTCTTTTACCGGTACCCAGGTAACGAAATGGCAAGAACCGCTGAGTACCGGTACAGTACCAGTACTTTTGGTACCGGTTCCAAACCCTGCATACAGAATAGCTTGTTCGACTCCGAAATCTATGGCTCGACTTTACCTACGTTTTTTTTTTAACTATCGTGTTTATGTAACGAGGTCTTAAGATTAGAATCGTTTCCATTTTGTGTAGAGCTTGTAGTACCTAGCGTAGCGATTGTTTTAAAAAGAATGCATTATTTATTAGCTAAGGCATTATCTCGATAAGTAAACACTCATTTTACAAGATTAAATAGACAATGGGCAATTTTATGACCGATATCGTAATGGGGTTATTTTTATCATAATGGCTGTTCATGAATAGAATCAAAAGAACAAGCCTTTTTGTATGGTCAACGTCGACCGCACATTACGAAAACAGCCTTTATTGCTACCACGTTAAGGTGCATTGTCAACTGTTACCGGGGGAGGTGTTGTTGACTGCATATTAAAAAGCTTTATTTATATTTAAAGTACCTTTAACATCAGATCAGTTCATAAATAAATTAATTGGGAACATTCTGCAGTCTATAAAGGCTCCTCCAAACAGGCGCGACACAAAGCCAATGCCTGTCGTGCAACGAGCGGTGCCTTTGTGTCGCATGCGATTCGCGTCGCGTTAAAAACATAGATAAAAGGGGATGATAAGTTACTTGATCACAGCGGGCGGTCCTACTGAACCGACCAAGTCCAATAGACACAGTGAAACTCAGTCTCACACGCGGACCATCGCCATCGCCTAAACAGCGCATGTCGATACAACCCAATAATTTCAGTTATAAATACGCATCAAAATGCCTTCTTGTAAATAATAATAGTGTTCTAATCAATAAAAAAAGTAAAATATGATACACGGGATTACTTTTCACGCGTAAGTTCGGCCAAAAATGTTAAAGGCGTGGGAGACCATACCTCAATGTCATTCATAATCGTAAGCATTCGGCGGCTAAAGCTGCGTCCAGATTATGTTCTTTTGTCCGACCCTTTCCTCCGTTCCGTATCCGCGTCGCGATCCAAGAACGCTAGTTTGGACGCGAAGAATCGGGGCGTACCTCGATGCGTTTCGAGGCGCCGTAACGCCGTATCGTTCCAAACGACGTCCAAACTGGCGTTCTTGGATCGCGACGCGGTTACGGAACGGAATGGTACGGGCAAAAGAAAATATCTGGACGAAGCTTAACGCGATTGGGCTCGCATGACTGTGTAGGGTCCTATCTCTATTCTTGTCTATCGGTAACTGTAAGTATGAAACTGTGATCACAGATGTCTGAATTTCGTTGCATGTAGTTGTGCCCCGAGCCCAGGTTAAGTGATTAGGATGTTAGAGCGTAACATATCTTCCATTTTTAAGTTTTTCTAAGGTTCAAAATAATATTTTCCAGTCTGGAAAGTACATTTGTATTGGGACATGGTTTCAAACCAAATTCGATACTTCGAAAACCAGTTCGATATTATCCAATAATGAAAAGAAATGTTTCAGTACCTCACATGTTTCCAGTTATTGCTGAAACATGTGTGTTTAATTTTAGACAAGTCTTTACTACTTTATTAACAACATTTCAAAGGAAAGAGCAAAAGAGGTTTCTTTTATAATACATGAATATTAAACTAATTGCCATAATTTTTTTCTATTATATTAGTTTAATCTTATTAATTTATAAACCAACAATAAACTGTATGTGTAGCAGTGCGCTTTATTTATTTAACTTCTTTAAGAATCAACAAAACTAGTTACAAAAAACTTTAATACAAAAATAAAACAACCAACTTCCAAAAAAAAACCACTACAACGTGAAAAATAACTTTAATTTCGGAAGTCAGTGTATTTGGTTTTGTATTTTCGTTTTTTGCCACTGACTTCCGATATTAGTTATTTTTTAATTTAATTTTTTTTTGGACTGTTTATTGTTTTTTTTGGAAGTCGGTTGTTTTCTTTTTGTAACAAAGTTTTTATTTTTCACTTTTTAGTTGTGGTACCTACCCCACACAAATTCGTATGTATACCTTCACTTCTAAGTAAATAACTCTGACAGGAAGTTATTATAAAATCATCAACATACAGTAAGTGGAAAAAAATACGTATTATTGAAGCTAACTCAAAAACCACTCATCAGAATTTGACCAAATTTATCTGGGACCACCCTATAAGGATACCCTTTCAAACAAAAGAATAATTCTTTAAATCGGTTTATAAATTACGGAGTTCTGAGATAATAAACATTTTTTTTAAATACAACCGAATTGAGAACCTCCTCCTTTTTTTTAAGGTGGTTAATAAGGGGATAGTTAATAAACTATTCCCTTTTTTTCACTAGTTTTGTTTCTCCAACCTTATTCCAGTTTTTTTGGGGTTGGCACAGTATGTCTTCATCTTGCATACGTCTCAATTAGTCATCTCCAAAATCACCCCTTTCTACCCATGTCATCCTTCATACAATCCATCCATCGTTTCAATGGTTTTCTCCTACACACAAGTGTTCGCTGTTCAAAAGAGGTTAATTTTTTATTTTTTCATGGCCCTCTGCCAGTATAAATAGATCCAACTGTCATCCCATGAATAATATTATTCTGTCGGGCCATTTACATTTTTTTTTTTACTGATTGTCCCATAAAAAGGCTAATTGAGGCTATGAGAGCCAAAGTGGCCCAACTACTTAAAAGTTAGTTTTCAGTAGTAAGGCAAAAATAGAAGCCCCGATTTCAAATAATTTAAACGAAACTAGTTTAAATACCAAATAAAAAAATAAAAAACTAATTTGTTGGGCACTGTGGTGCTATGACTAGTGTTTAGAACAGATTTTTCTGAAATAAAAACAGTACCTATTGAAAAAATTATAGTTAGGCCACTCTGGCTCTCATGGCCTCAATTATTTTTCTTCTATTACTCAACTTATTTTTTTTTTTAATGTAGACTTGATGTACCTTTTCCAAATGACAATTAATAAAAAAAAAAAAGCTGTTGAAGTATAAAGATTTTGCATACCATCTCTTAAATAAAATTAAAGCTGAAACTCGTACCCAAAAATTAATCAATTCACAAGATAGGCTACAATATTATCTGTACATACACGATCTATATAATATAAAGAACCTGTAGAGACCCCGTGTTGAGGTTATAAAAACTTGAGGATAACTTTTAATATTACAATTTTTCTCCTCAAGCTCAAACACTCAAAGTCAAAGTCAATTCAAAGTCGTCAAACACTATTTTAAATAAATTATGCATTCGTTTCAGTGATGAATAACAACACAAACAGCGCTAAAAACATTGTAAAGTTTATTCTGAATTTAATCATTTCCACTTTCCAATATTATGCAAGGACAAAGTTATTAATTTACTAGTATTAATACATACCCAACTCCATTGTGGTACATAATCCGAAGATTAAATAGTCTTTTACTGAATTTACACTTTGTTTTGAAATTATTGTTGTTGTTCCAACTTTCCGGAGTTTCCGGTCATACCATTCCAATTTAATTTCGTTCCACTTCCAAATTGAAATTCGAGACAGGTTGGATGAAATAGGAAGAAGTGATTTGTCGGGGGTTAAAAAGAGAGAACAGATATAAAACGCACAATTGTAACAATATTATGAATGGAAAGCAAAGCGGGCGCCGGACGACTAGTCAGTGTCAATTTTGACAAGAAGTGCTGTCACCAATAAAACTAGTGGTGGAGTTAGAAAGACTATCCAATCGCCTATCGACTCTGCCTGATTATCAGTATGTATTTGTATTTTCAACATTCATGACACGTAATATACACGTAGAACATACATACATATTTCTATGTATATCATCGAGCACTAAAACTTAAATGTTTATGTTTGTTATTCATTATCACGTTTCACACACAGAATTACAATATTTAAAATTTTCGTGATCGGAGATGTTAGATTTTGGGCTATCACTATGAATGTAATTGTACATGTACACTACATAGATAAATAGGAATAAATAGGGGATTTTCATAAAACTACTAACAAATTAGTTTCAAGAAGGCTATCGGCGTACAAAAATAATCATTTGAGAAGTTTTTTATTAAGAGAACCCTATTTTTAGAACAGCCAATGACAGTTGTTTGACATGACGTTTGACGACTGATAGTTCTAAGTTTTGTGAAATGACATCTTTCTTTGACTTTGTCAGTTGTCTTTGAATCGTTGTGTTCGCGCGTGTTGTATTGGATGTGTTTCGGAGTTTTTAGTAATTGTATTTGTTATGCGACCCAGTTTACTACTACGGACATTGATTCATTGCTTTTTTAATTCAGTTATAACTTAGACACGGCAATCAAATGTCATTGTCAAAATGACATTTCGCATATTTAATTGCTGATCCACCATATTTGTCGTGTTGCTCTTCTTGCCCAAGTTAATTTGAATTTATATTGAAACGAAGTAACACTATAGAAAATTAACATTAAAAAACAGCTACTATATTTCAATATAGTGTACAGTCGCCAGCACATCAAGTTATCACAAACTGTCATTTTCTCATTGGATTTTGAACCTAATCAACAACATTTTAAGGTTTAAAATCGTTTGGAGTTGTGTAGCTTGACCTGCTGGCGACTGTACATAGTGCTAGCCCAGGCTCCATACAGTTCTGGGACATCTCCTTTACAAGATTTGGGTTATTTTTGTTGACAAGCCAAGGAATTTTCAAATAAATGAAATAGTGGACTTTGCAGTTTCGTAAAAAGGAAACATATTGTAATTTTTAGTGGTAAGTACAGTGCAGACGGATGCCCAGCATCTTGACTCTCAAAATATGGTACGAAAGACGACAAAAAAGAGATATTAAACGATCATAGGTTATGAACTTATGACTTTATGAGGGATAACTTATATTTATTTCTTGCCAGTAGCTTCTAATATAATTTTTCTTAAATTGCAATAACAGTTAAAGCAGCTGAGTTTTTGTTAACTTTATTCGTAGTTGTGAATAAAGTGATAATTATATTCCCAGCTGACCTTGCACTCTGTTCAAGGAGATTATCGACTAAAGTTATATTTGATTACCATTTGGCCTTTCACAACACTATACAACAAGCAAAAGTCAACGTCACGTCACGCTCGCATGTCATTTCATTATCATTTTCAGTTCGTTGACTTCGTTGACGTTTGGTGTAACGTAATCGGTCGGTAGATTCTTATTATTGTTAATAAACTCTTTGCTTTGTTGTTGTCTTGAACTTTCGAAGTGAATATTGATAACAAGCAGCTGATTATTTTATTTATGAATTCGGTTATCAGGTATCATAAATAAACTGCAAATGTATCTAAATAATATATCTCAAATAATGTAAATCCTTTTAATAATCAATAAAGTAACTCTATCGTAAATCTTAGATAAACCGCTTATGAATAGTTGACTTTTGTACTCAAATTAAATTGGCGCGGTTCAAAGGTTCGCGTTTGCGATAATAAGAAGTGAAGTGCTCGAAGAAGTTTGTTGTTATACGTAAATAAAAGTAAAATGGAGAAGCAACAAGTAACTGACGAACAATTGAAGCAGTATTTACCAGATTTGCCGAAAGGACCATTAGATAATTACAGAAAGAAGGCATCGTTCGATTGGCGGCGAATGAAACTGGTTTACGATACATTGAACACGATAAAACTGAAAGTAAGTACCTAGGTCTAATAAGTTTGCATAGTTTAACATAAATTACCGTTATACTCAGTTTTTTGCGCCAGACAACAGTTTTTTTTTTAATAAGAAGTACGTAGCTCTGTTAGTGACATAATGGTGATTATTTAAGTAAGTAAGGAAAATAAATAAAATAAAAGTAAAACACTAAAATCCAACTATGACAAAAACAACAACTAAAAAGTTAGGTATGCATAAGATATCACAGACAGACAAATTAAAAATCTGGTTACTTTAGATAAAAATAAGAAAAGTAAACATTAGGTAGGTAGCTATGCTTTAATGACATGACGTGTGAGGCCAGATTTTATTTTTACTCAAATTATTTTGGGGTTTGGAATCATTGAGGGTATTAGGCCTACCCACTTGTTTGGTTTTCGAAAAATCAATGGTATAATTTGGAGTTTATGTATAAATAATTATAAATAACCAATATGTATATGTATGTGTATTATACCTTGTTTATTGTTGTTATTTTTTTATTTTTATTGTCAATTTTGTTAATTTTAAATGCTCCTTTTTTATTTTTACTCTTTGTATTTCCTGTGCGTGTCCCAAATAAAATATTTTTCTTTCTTTCTTTCTTTGTTTTATATTTTTGGCAATCATCATCTGTACTATAAGCCAGCATGTTGGATTTTTCAATGATCAAGATGCTTCCAACGATACCTCTTAAGTTAAATTATGTTAAGTAATTTAGACGTTATGCAGGAACATATTAACATACATACCAACTGGTCAAAACCATAACCCTCCTTTGCTTCGCTGTAGTCGGGTAAAAAAATGGAGAGAGAAGGGAGGCCTTTGCCTTACGGTGGAACTCTTTGGGACACAATAATACGTCATTGAACACAATAGGCTCATTATAACAAATAAATATAAAGGAAGATGCAAACCACTGATTAGAATCCTTCAGCTAGCAAGAGAGAGAGTTACTTTTTCTAAAGGCCAGTAAATTCTTTTTTTCAGAATGACATCTGGAGTTTCATGGAGAGTCATCCTCTGTTCAAACACACGGAAGCCACTCGAGTACTGGATGATGAGAGGCAAATCACGACAAAGAGGATGTACACGATCTATAATGAACAGTTTGTCCGCTTCGAAAAGGTAAAATGGCAGCACTACTTCATCCTCCTTCTCTTATGCCCAATCATGGTCTAAAAAAACAAGGTCTGGCATTCCAGGAGTGACACATGCTTACGTCACTATCCAGTTGCCACTTTATTGCAACAAAACACGAATTATGGAAACATTTTCAGTCACCATTCTGTTAAAATTTATATATAAAGCATTTACATTGTCGTTTCGTTTTTCAAATCAGACGAAAAAATTTATACCAACGTAATTGTTAGTTAAAACCTCATTGTTATATCGGATTCGCACAGGTAATAAAGGCGGTTGGGGAGTTATTATTACACACTACTGGTAACACAGTGTTGATGACGTAGGCTTGTGTTTCCCACGTGACCACTGTGTCTCGGAATGCTATACCTGGCGAAGTATATTATTATACCATGATCCCAATCAAGAAACTAGTGGCTCTGAGCTGTAGACCTCGCGAGTCTGTCTTTGCATAGCTTAAAACTTAAAAGCTTAAAGACTCTCCTCCACAAGCGCGTTATTAGTGGTCGATAATATCGGATGCGTTATTACGATATCTGTTTCCAGTACATTTTGTATTAGAGCGGCCACGAAGTTAAACACTGCTGCGATAATAACGGCGCAATAGAAGTAGGACGCTTGCGTTCTTCTGTCCTGCGATATTCCGATATGAGTTGTTAGAACATTTTTTTATTAGGACGCATACGATCTTACACACACCTGCGTTAATAACGTTAGTACCGACTGGTATCCTAATTAGTAGGGGTTCCATGTCTGTACGAGTGTCCAGATTTTTTTTCTATAATATGGATATTGATTTATAATCAGACGAAGAATTTTTATCACTAACTATCGGACGATAAAAACGCAGCTGGGTGGCAAGTAATCGAGACGCATTATCGCAATAACGCATCCGATATCGCCGATAATAACGCGCCTGTGTGGGAGAGCATTAAATGTTAATCGCACCTTAAAACAAAAAACGCGCGCAAAGGGCGCGAAATGGCTGAAATATGTTCCTTTTTTTAAGTTTTTTACCCCCATATCTCAGCCATTTTTAAAAATTTCGAAATACTGTATCGACAAGAAAATTCCATATAATTATCGAACCTGCTCATCACGAGAATCGGTTGAGAAATGCGACCTGTAGAGGAGAACAGCCGGACATCGGACATACGAAAGCATTATTGCCCAAGCCGAAACGGAGACGCTTCGCGCTCGCTCGATCAAGAAATTTATATGTATTTTTATAGTATATCTATTCCTTTCCCCGTCTTTCATAATTTTTCACTGTCGAACATTTCAGAATTCACCCTCTTTCAAGCCATTATAATATTTTCCTTAGCCCATAATTTCCCACTGGCAAAGGCCTCCCCCATATCTTTCCTGGAACTCTTTTCCAGTCATATCAACTTTATTTCAAAAGCTCAAAATTGAAACTTTCCTCTTAAATTAAAAAAGTTGCCACACATCACTCAACTAACTCCAAAAAAATATTGGTTAATAATTAAATTAAATAAAAGACCATTGCCCTATGTTCTACATACCTATGTGCCATGGCCTATGTTGTGTAATTAATTGATGATCATGAGCCCATTGTAAAAATAAAACCCAGGGCATTTTTTTTTTAGTAAGTATAATTTAAAACAAGAATTCAAAGTAATAAGTCTAGATTGAGTATTTGGAACTTGAACTAGGTAAAAGAATTTCACATGCCAGAATGAACTAAAATCGTGATTAAAGTTCACTATAAAAATTTACATACTAATTTAAATACTGTATGCTTAACAATCGCGACACATCCATTGAAATTTGGAAGTAAATGAGTGTAATTTACATATTAATAATGGTCTTGATCTTGGCCTTATGAAGTACGAGTAACTCAGACATAAAGGCCCTTTCAAACAGGCGCAACACTTAGACACCGCCTGTCGCGCGACTAGCGGTGCCTTTGTGTTACGTGCGATTCGCGTCGTGTCGCGCCTGTTTGACCTGAAAACTGCATTATTAAATGTACCGAAATATTTTTTATATTATTTATTAAGGTATATAATAATGAAATAAACAACTACAACATATATAATACATAAGGATAACAAAACTTGTAAGTAGTAATGTTGCAGTCCACTGCATTATCCGCAGATAAGACATATTTAAAGATCAGCGGTTGCCACTAGACTAGCATTACTAAAATTAACAAATATTTTGAAATAAATAAACTATAAAGCTAGCCATAGGTACAAATCATATAAGAAACAACTTAATTTATTTAAATTATTTATGCTATAAATAAATAATAATAATAATAAGATTGCAATTAAGATATATTTTTTTGTATAATATTATATTTAAAATTTATCGAGCACGCAAATATATCAATATCAATGAAATTAGAATTATAGGATCTCAACATTCTGTGAATAGGGCAGCGTAAGCCAGAGTTCATACGACAAGAATTTAGCGCAAACAGAGTACGAGGACGATAATAAATTTAATTAACGCAAATAGAATTATAATAATATGGTGTCACATACATACATTTTGTTACTAACACAACAACTATAGACTGTAGATGCACACGAGGATCTCTGGGGAATGTCTGTAAAAGTCTGTAGATCTCTCATCGAAACCATTGCTCCCTATTTAGCCTTCATATTTAACACCAGTGTAGACCAAGGAGTCTTTCCGGATCTTTTGAAACACAGTAAAGTAGTTCCGTTGTTCAAATCCGGTGATAGTAAAGAACCCAACAATTATAGGCCTGTGTCAATTCTGCCAGTTCTCAGTAAGTTGTTTGAAACGTTAATGCTTAATCAAATGTTACGTCACTTTAATAAAAATTCCATCTTTCATGAACAACAGTACGGTTTCACCAAAGGGCGTTGTACCACTGACGCTGGTGTCACCCTACTAAAGAACATTTTTAACGCCTGGGAAGGAGCACAGGATGCCATTGGAATCTTTTGCTACCTCTCTAAGGCGTTCGATTGCGTAAACCATGAGACACTTCTGCTGAAACTAGAGCACTACGGGATTAGGAATACAGCTCTTGATCTACTAAGGTCATACCTGAAAGATAGAAAGGTTAAAGTTCAAGTAAACGGCATGAACTCATTAGGGTCTGAAATGACAATGGGCGTTCCTCAAGGTTCGATATTGGGTCCATTCCTCTTTTTAGTTTACATCAATGATTTACCCCAATTACTGCAGAATCAACCGAAGATGGTGTTATTTGCAGATGACACATCATTGATCTTTAAAGTAGACCGACGGTCACAAAGATTCGCGTTACCGAATGTTAGAAGTAGTAAATGTCACGTTGTATTGAATCAGGAGATACTAGAATTCGTCGAAAAAACGGTTTTCCTGGGGATTACGCTTGATTCAGAGCTACAGTGGGGTCCTCACTTAACATCACTTGCAGAGCGGCTAAGTTCAGCCGCTTACGCTGTTTGGAAAATCCGTCAATTAACAGACGTGGATACCGCGAGACTAGTATATTTTAGTTACTTTCATAGCATCATGTCTTACGGTATTCTGCTGTGGGGACGGGCTGCGGATATTGATTCTATCTTTATTCTGCAAAAGAGGGCTGTCAGAGCCATCTACAACCTCCGCAAACGCGAATCTCTAAGGGAACTGTTTAAAAAAATTAACATCATGACGGTACCTTGTCAATATATATATGAAAATATTATGTATGTTCGAAAAAATCTGCATCTTTTTAGTAAGATAAGTGACAGGCATAATTTCAACACTAGAAATAGGAACAAATTAGATCAACCACGTTTCAGGTTATCTAAAGTACATACTTCTTTTATGGGGTACTGTGTTAAATGTTACAACAAAATACCTTGTGATATATTGCAACTAAATGAAAGAAAACTTAAAACTCATATAAAAAGTACACTTTGTAAACAAGCATATTACAAATTAGAGGATTATATCCTAGATAAGAATGCTTGGAAACATGCTGGTCCTGCTCCATAGGACAATCTAGAGTGTAGACAAAATCAAACTGGTTGCTAATTTAATTGTATAATTTATATGACATTGATTGTTACATTATGTACTTGACTACTTTAACTCACACACTAAATTATTACTTGTTAAAATTTTGGAAACATCATCTACTTTTCAATATTTGTAAATATGTGAGCACCATGTATCTATCACATAATTAATTTACCTGCCTTTGCATTATATTTAATTCTTTTTACCTATTGTGGTATAGCAATTTTATTCTAGGTGCATCGTCTTCACATATGATTACATAATTAATGTGAACTTACATAATATTGAAAAACATTTTAAAAGAGTAACGGTGGAGTTTCTTGCCCATTCTTCTCCATACGAAACTACCTTTTGGAAGGGGCAACTAGAATCAATTCTATTTTTTTGTAAATTTTGACGTTCAAAAGTGCCTTTTATGTGCCTGTTTGAAATAAATGATTTGACTTTGAGTTTGACACGACATGCAAATACGTATTAAATTTGTATTTTGATCTACTTTGCAACTCCACAACGACTTATCATTTCGCCGCGGCGCAGCCGCTATTTCTTTGAAAGGCAAAAGGCGCGATTACAATACCTATAACTCCTCGTACCTAAAGATAAATATGCATTTATTTGTATAAACATGTGTAACATGATACATAAATATGCACATATGGATGGAAAAATGTTTAAAATAGCTTGTTCAACATGTTTTGCCATATTCGGCGTACAAAATAGTTACGAGTAGGAAACAAGTCTCAAAATTCCATAAATTCAAATACATAATTACAGTCAATACAAAAATATAGTCAGGAAATTCAAAATAATTATAACAATAAAATTAAAATAACTAAAATTAAATCAAACCTATGTACACAAAATAAATGAATTTGAATTTGAATTTGAAAAACAATAAAATTAAAATAATTAATAGAATAAAATTACTTCAAGTACAATAATAAACGGAATATTAAATTATGATCATTCAAAATGTGTCATTCAAGAACTCCGTAACATTATAATACCCCTTACTAAGTAGCATTTTTTTTAGTTCTCTCTTGAATGAATTAATATTAATTATCTTAATAGCATTAGGAATTTTATTATATATTAATGTGGCCATGCATTCCCTACTTACTTACTTACTTTTCCTTAGAAATGCTGTTTTGGCAGGGACTGATTGCACCCAAAATCTGTACTTCTCACGTCTATTTCTATCTGAATGATTAGTCAATAGGGGAAACAAATGAGGATTAGTTTTTAAAAACAGCGATATGTCTAATATGTAAACTGACGGAAGTGTTAGAATTCTGTGCTGTTTAAAAGTTGGTTTGCAACTGTCTGTAGATTGCAACCCAAACATAGCCCGTATACAACGCTTTTGTGCTTTGAATGCAGTGTCCTTTTGAGTTGAATTGCCCCAGAAAATTATTCCGAATCTTAGCACTGATTCAACAAGTCCATAATATGCTGCAAGTAAAGTGTCTGTGTTGACAGTCGGTGCCAACTTATAAAGAGAATATGAAGAAGTACTATTTTTTTTACAAAGTTCATTAATGTGGGTTTGCCAATTTAATTGCTTGTCAATGATTAATCCCAAAAATCTGGCTGTTTCAGCTTCTTGTATTATATTATCTTTGTATACTAAATAACATTTTGATGAATTACGTAAATTTTCTCGTTGACTAAAATGCATTATGTTGGTTTTATTAAGATTAATTTTCAAACTAGATCCTAGCTCATATTCCTCACACATCTCTCATACATTTGTCTTGTATGTAAATGACTTCATTCCGCTAAGCCCCCGAAGTGTCGCGCGGCACTGGGGGCTCACTCTCCAAGCACGAATTCCGTAGTTCCGGCCGAAGTTACGGATTTTCCTACTCCGTATCTTTTTCGTACATAACATTAGTCCGAAGTCCGAACTATAAATTTATGACAACACGATTTGACAGTTGTCGTTACTTCCGATGTGTTTTTGCTCATTCCAAAATGTTAATTAATCGGGAGTAGGGTTCACCTCGAAGAATCGAATTACTTTCGAACTGGGCCGTATCTTTGTTGACGGACTTCCCCCTGGTGAGAGGCTTTTGCCGGGAATACCGCCTTCATTAATGTGCTTTCAATAGTAGATCGGTCTCCATCCGTAAAGGACCATCTTCTCATGCTTCCTAGTTAATGAAATACTCAAAAGAATAAAACTTTCAGATAGCCGAAGACCCGAAATCATTCCAAGCTGAAAGCGAAGCCATGTTCATGTTCGACAGCTCTTTAGCCGTAAAGGTATCCCTAACCTTCCGGATGTTCAGCAACGCAATCCAAGGGAACGGGAAGGGTCACCATTATCACCTCATCGAAGATGTGGAGAAGGCCAAGATCGGGGGGTGTTTTGCGTTGACTGAAGTGTCCCATGGATCCAATGCCAAGGGTATGAGGACTACGGCCACGTATGTACCGGAGAAAAGGCAGTTTGTTATGCATAGTGCTGATTTTGAGGCAGCAAAGTGTTGGGTTGGATCATTGGGTAAGTTTTAAAGAGTTAATTTGTTATTTAGAGTAATCTTGTGGTGGTGTGATGATCTGATAACGTTTGCAGGGCCGACATGGCCAGAGATCGCACTAGACGGAGGTTTGAAAGCATAAAGGGGAAGCATTTGCTCAGCAGTGGGACACAATATTAAACTGAAAAAAAATTGTGTTGAGGATATTGTATCGACAAAAAAATTGTGTGCCCTATTATTGACTCTGACATGACCAGCCTGAATCGACTATATAATATTAATATAATCAGCCTATAATATTGCCACAGCTGAGACTCGGCCTTCGCTCTGTGAGAGGGAAGGGCGCCGTCGACTACGCGAGCACTTTCTGTACCGCTTTGGGGATGTTTTTTGTCAAACGATACATTGTCTATAGTGATAAATGATAAATGATTTTATTTCTGTAAGTAGGTTTGTACAAACACTTTTACACGTCAATCATATTTTAAAACTAGATGAGGTCGGCGTTTCTTATCTGACTACTCTGAGAAGAAAGGCCGAAACAAACTCAGAGGTCACAGTCTCTTTTAAAGTCCAGACATAATCTTGGTCAGATCATGTGAAGACCATGTAGATTTGAGTCTGAAATGGTCTTTTGAGGAAAAAATACCACACAGAATGAGTGGACCTGTCCAGTCAGTGCACGCATTTGTCAGTAATCGTGCAGCTCAACTCAAAACTTAAGGAGCTCAACGATTCGACAAACAATACCAAAGAAAGGACATTTGGGTAGGCCGCATAAATTACTCAAACTGCCAGACTATGATTAAAACTAATCAAGAAAGAAAAAAAAATAAAACAATGATCTACATAGTCTTTACATTCACAATAATTAAAATAATATACTATTTTACAAAGTAAATATTCATGTCAATATATTTATAAAAATTCATCAATGTCAACTGGTATAAAAAATCCTGAAATAATCTTGGTCAGATCATTTGAGGACCATGTAAGATTGGTGTCTGAAATGGTCTTTTAAGGAAATAACCATACAGATTTGAGTGGACCTGTCCAGTCAGTGCAAGCATTTGTCAGTAATCGTGAAGCTCAACTCAGAACTTAAGGAGCTCAACCATTAGACGAACAATACCAAAGAAAGGACATTTGGGTAGGCCGCATAAAGCACTCAAACTGCCAGATCATCATTGAAACTACCTGAGAAAGCGGAAAAAAAAAAAATGCTGACGCACATAGTCCTCACATTCACAATAATTTGATAATAATGTTATACTTCAGAAAGTAAATTGTCATGTCATTCTATATGTAATAATTATCAAATGTCAAAGTTTATGTAAAATACAAATTAAAAAAAATAGCAAAAATAAAAAGTTACAAAAAAAAACATTCAGTATGCAAAAAAAAATTGGAGCAACTCAATCCCAAGCCTTTTTGTCCTCAATATAATCTTTAACGGTATAAAAGGCTTTCTGGCACAACTTACGTATAATGAATGATTTGAATTTATTAAGGCTTAGATCTTGAACGTGGCTTGGAAGTTTATTATAAAAGCGTATACATTGACATCTGAATGAGCCACCTATTTTCTTGAGCCTTGTTGTAGGTACAACAAATTTCTGTTTGTTCCTAGTATTTATACTATGGATATCACTGTATTTTTTAAACAATTTTATATTTTTATGGGCATATAAAAGATTTTCAAAAATATATTGAGAAGGCACAGTCATTACATTAATCTCCTTAAATTTATCTCTGAGAGATTGTCTCGGACTTAATTTATAAATTGATCGAACAGCTCTTTTCTGCAAAACAAATATAGTCTGAATGTCGGCGGCATTTCCCCACAACAGAATACCGTACGACATAACACTATGAAAATAGCTAAAGTACACTAAACGGGCTGTCTCTATGTCGGTTAAATTACGAATTTTTCTAACAGCGTATGCTGCGGAGCTTAGCTTTTTTGACAATTTATCTATATGTGGGCCCCACTGAAGCTTAGCATCCAAAGTTAAGCCCAAGAATACTGTGCTATTTTCAAGATTAAATTCTTCGCCCTTCATCAATACATTAGTTTTCACCTGTCTAACGTGAGGTAGCGTAAACTTAATGCATTTGGTTTTTTTTTTCGTTAAGAAGTAAATTATTGACATTGAACCAGTTAACTACTTTTGAGATCGCGATATTTACATCGTCAGTAACCAGCTGCTGACGTTTAAGTTTAAACAAAAGTGAAATGTCATCCGCAAACAACACTATATCGTGATTATCCTTTATGAGGTAAGGCAAGTCATTAATATAAATAAGAAACAAGAAAGAACTAAGAATTGAGCCTTGCGGGACTCCCATTGTTACTATAGATCCCGGAGATCTTTCTCCATTTACGTCAACGCTCTGAATCCTATTACTCAAGTATGAAGTAAGAAGATCCAGAGCGGTGTTCCGGATCCCGTAGTGGCGGAGTTTCCTGATTAACGTTTCATGAAGAACGCAATCGAATGTCTTGGACAAGTCACAAAAGATGCCCAAGGCATCGCATTTATCTTCCCATGCTTTATAAATATGTCCTAAAAGTTCAACACCGGCATCAGTAGTTGAACGACCCCTTGTAAAACCAAACTGTTTGGTATGTAATAATTTATGTTTATTAAAAAATCTTTGCAATTGGTTTAAAATTAATTTTTCAAATATTTTACTAAAGGTAGGTAGTACTGAAATAGGTCTATAGTTTGTGGGGTCTGTAGTACTACCTGATTTAAACAAAGGTATTATTTTACTTTTTTTCATAAGGTCAGAAAACTCCCCACAGTCGATACAATTATTAAAGATAAGAGCTAAAATAGGTGCTACAATGTCAATAACAGACTTAGCAACTTCTACAGAATTACCCCACAGGTCTGCAGTCTTTTTTACATTTAAAGTGTGAAAGGTCTTAATTATATCTCTACAAGTAATATGTTCAAAATGAAATTCCGAATCGCAAACATTAACATTTTCTTTAAGCAAAGACTCAGCAACAGAAGGTGATGAGTTTAGGGATTTAGTAGTTGAAATGGGAATATCCGAAAAGAAATTTTCAAAGGCCGCGGCGACTTGTGAGTCTGATTTTATTATATTGTCATTAATAGACAGGCTGAAGTCAGTATTTCGGCTCCTAGATCTTCCCGTTTCACTATTAATAATATTCCAAGTCGTTTTAATTACATTACAACTGTTTTTAATCTTCGAACTCAAATAACGCGACTTGGCCATACAACAAACTTTTTAAAATCATTTTGAATAATTTCTAACATATAAATTAAATTCAGCAGTGTTTACTGAAGTCCTTTCATTGTACAGCTCATAAAGCCGTGTTCTACTTTTATGAATGCCAATGGTAGCCCATTCACTGAAAGATACGTTACTATTAACCGAAATAGTCTTGGGAATAAAGGTGGAATCAAATTGGTTACAGTAAAAATTAAAGAAATCATCATATAGGTGATTAGGATCAACGTGAATAGACAAAAATGATAATTTATTAATGATTTTAACTTTAAAAGCTTCCAAGCGACTTGCAGTTTTAGGGTTAACAGTAATATCCTTTTTAGCCACTTTGATGTTTTGGTTTTGGATAGTAATCCTTTGCCCGCAATGATCAGAATCTAGTAAATTTATAATTTCTTTGTGGCTTGGTATAACGTCTGTATAAATATTATCTATGCATGTTGCACTAGTGGGAGTTATTCTTGTAGGCTCCGAAAATAGGTTTACAAGATTGTAGGACTGAAATAGACTTAATATTTTACTACAAGAACCTGAGTTTACCAATAAATTTACATTAAAATCACCGCAAATGATAATGGACTTGTTCGAGTTACAAATCTTGTTTAACACTTCATCCATTACCTTTTCAAAGCAGTCATACAATCCTGAAGGGGGTCTGTACACACTTAAAACAATAAACTGCTCCAATTCTATACAGTCTATTTCAACTGTTCGCTCAACAAAGTGTGTAGTGTGTTTCTTATCCAATTTCAGGCAAATGCGCGACACACGCAATAGTGTACGCGATGCTGATATCAAAAGGCAAGAACCATGGTCTTCATACCTTCGTTGTACCGATCCGAGACCCCAAGACCTTGAAACCTTACCCCGGAGTCATTGTAGGCGATCTTGGTGAGAAGATTGGCCTCAATGGTGTTGATAATGGGTAAGTAACCTACAAAAGATAGCAAGTTCTGATGCGAGTTATTTTTTTAACTGCCTGATTGGTCTAATGATCGCCAGCGCTACTTCTGAGCAGAAGGTCCTGGGTTTGATTCCCAGGTTGGGAAAAGTGTTATTAGAATTTTCCATCAGGAATTTCTTAGACAGCCCAGATTCTGGATTTGTGTCCGATTGATGGCAATAGGCTCGCCCCTTGTTACATGGGGATTAAACATAACTAATGAAATGTGGGTGTACTATGTACAGTTCTGCCAAACCCTTCGGGGAATTGGCCATGATGTTTTGTGTTTTATGTCATTGGTTGGCAAACAATCAGGCAGTCCACCTGGTATTAAGTGATCACCACCACAAGTGAAGACAATCTCCCTTTCCAAAATATAGTTTGAAAAGCCGGGGGGAAATCGCCAATTTCTTAAAAAAAAAATTGTTTAATATTTAATTTTCAATATCAATCTAATAAGTTTTTTAAAAAAAAAACCTAACAAAACTCTTTTTTTTAAAACAATTCGTAATAAAACTATATTACCATAGGTACAGCTATGAGAGATAATTAATTATGTTGATAGCTACATGATGCTCACATTAACAAATTGTAAACCGGTCCTTAACTTAACAATAGAAATGACAAATAGAATAAATTTATAAGTGAGAGAAATAGAATTTACGTAATATGTAATTTTAGTACTTGTTAAGTTGATTTATTATGTGGTACCTAATTAGTTTGCATATTTAAAATAATAATAATAATAATTATTATTATTTTGTAGTTTCGTAATGTTCAACAACTACCACCTACCGAAAGAGGCGGCCCTCGACAAGTTGGGAGGAGTTGATGATAACGGGGACTACCAGACACCTTTCAAAGACCCTAGCAAGAGATTCGGAGCTGCCCTGGGGATCTTATCAGGTATAAAGATATAATATTCAGATTCCTATAAATCTATTAAACTCGTACACAACTCGATGTCACATTATTAAACATTAAAAAAAAAATGTTCTATTCTATTCTATTTTTCTCTATGGCAATGGTGCCGATGTCGACAATTCTGCCAATGTCAGATGTGTTACGAGAAAACGTGCGAAATAGAGAAAAAAAAATATCTGTGGTCCGGTCGCTGGCGCGCTCTCTTGACATCTGTCAAATCTTTCTTCCTAAGCTTAAGAACTTCACGATGACCGATATGGGCATCGTATCCCCGAGAATTTCAAAGTTTTGTAATGATGTCAAAAAATAAAAAAAATTGTGCGCTTACATTGCTAACGCTGGCTAAGGCTTACGAGATTAATTAAAATAATGTATTAGGGAATTGTACATCTTAAAAAGGTCTACGGAAAAGTCCGGGATGGTATATGTCTATCTCCTAAGGATAACCCACAGTAACCATTTTAATCTTTTACATATTACTAAAAAAATATGGGTTATTTACGAAGCTATTTTAAACAATACAGTATTAATCTTATCCAATTAAATACGTTAAATACGTTGTGCATTTAATATAGATCAAAATTGCCCTTTACAGCATATCATTAAAATGAATATCTTAGAAGATATCACAGATTTAAAAGTGTAACATCTAACAACGGGGTCGATATAGACAACTTTGGGTATCATTGGTATAGCCCCAGCATAGTGCATACAAAAGCCCAAGAAAGTAGTATCTATTTATTGAGAGCTATATAGATGCCGACATAATATTTTACGTTAGTATTTATAAATTAGATTGAAACTTGTTGTTTTGAGTGTAAATTTTATGTCTTTAAGTTAAGAGCAGTGATGGGCCAGTAGTACCTAACGACCGGGAATTACGAGTTGTAGTTCGTAGGTTCAAACCCGGACAGGCGCTTTACTATTGTGTAAATTGTTTGTAATTTTTCTGAACATTTCATATGAAAATTGTTAGTTGAACAAATATCCTAAGTTTGACGTTTGATATGAAATTGATTATTATTATTCAATAAATATATCATTCCCGCAGTCGCGAATCGCATTTTGATCAACATACGATGTTAAACAAAGCTGCAATTTGCAAAAAACCACAGAAAATTTGTATTTGGCGGGCTGTAGCTGTAAATTTTACATGGGGTGACACAATAGACTTTCTTGTCGTTAAAAGCGATATTTTTGATAGAGCGAGCGTAATGATATAAATTAATTTTCCAGGTGGGCGAGTCCACATTACGGCTATTTCCACGTACTACCTGCAGAAGGCTATCGTCATAGCCATCCGGTACTCCGCTGTGAGGAAACAGTTCGGACCAGAGAATGCTGAGGAGGAGACACCGGTCTTGGAGTATCAGCAGCAGGTTATAATCTTCTCTCAATAAGGCTCAATTAATAGGGAAGCATCAATGTAATTGATCTGACCAAGACAGTGTCTGAACTTTAAAAGAGACTGTGACCTCTGAGTTTGTATCGGTGTTTCTTCCCAGAGTAGTCAGATGGGAAACACCGACCTCAACTACCATTTTTTATTTTTATTTATATGTTATAAATATCATAGTTACTTTCCTCGACGTTGCAAGAATTACTTGCGCGACTCGATTTTGGTCTCATAATTTGTAAGTTTCTCATAGTGCGAGACGAGCTAGACAAAATAATAGACAATGGTCCAGACCATCCCGAGTTGAAGGAAACAGCCAGAAGTTATCGAGGGATGTCTTGGCCCAGCAATGGGGTGATGCAGGCTGACAGTATCCAGTAGTATCCAGTAGCAGTATCCAGAGTAGTCAGATAGGAAACGCCGACCTCATCTAGTTTAAAAAACATGATTGACGTGTAAAAGTGTTTGTACAAACCTACTTACAGAAATAAAATCATTTATCATTTATCAGTAATTTGTACGTTACTCAATGGAGATAAAGTTCAGAATGCAAAAAAATATATAAAAACAATTATCTTCCTTGAGCAATGTAAATTGACAAAACTCAAAGCATTTATTTCAAATAAACCAATTACAGGCACTTTTGAATTGTCAAGGGGTCGGTCGGTCAGAAAAATGAAGCTAGGTGCCCATTCCAAAGCGTAGTAGGTTCCTATGGAGAAGAACGGGCAAGAAACTCCATGGACACTCTTTTAAAACAAACATAACGTTCCAAAAAATAATTGGTTACACTTACAAACATTAATCGTGTCGCTTACTACAGTAAATCAAAAGATTTTTATATTTGCAGCAAATCCGCCTGCTTCCTTATCTAGCGGCCACGTACGCCATGAAGATATTCTCCGTCTGGCTGAGCTACATACATATCAACATGGCCATCAACAGCTTTATGGGTGAGTCTCTGTAATTGCTTTATGTTACTACTACTATATACAGGGTGTCCCGTTAATAATGGATCAACCGTAACGGGTAGGCAGGTCACCTGATTTCCAACAAGTAATTAGAATAGTTTTTGTTTTTTTCAATTTTGGTCTTTACATGGTAAAAAAATACACTTTTCAAGTCAAGATTTTTTTCTAAGCCAAAAAAATGGTTATTTACAAAAATGGTATCTTATTACATTAGTAACCTATTCAAAAATGTTTAATAAAAATCATACCTAAAAATGTTATGGTTTGCAGCGACAGCAATAAAAAAACTGAATTCTGGTAGAGAAAATTTAAAAAAAAAATGGCTTGATAAAAACATTTGTACCGTGGCGTTTTTTTAAAACTATTCTAATTAGTTGTTGGAAATCAAGTGAGCTACCTACCCGTTACGTTTGATCCATTATTTGCCGGACACCCTGTAGAACGAGCTCGCGTTATACTCGATACTACTTTTTGACTTCTAAACCAATTTTTAGGGTTCCATACCCAAAGGATGCCAACGGAACCCTATTACTAAGCCTCCGCTGTTCATCTGTTCGTCGGTCTGTCTGTCAGCGGGCTGTATCTCATGAACCGATTACGGTAGACAGTTGAAATTTTCACAGTGTGTATTTCTATTGCCGCTATAACAACACATAATAAAAATTAAATGAAGTTAACCCTTAACCACCTGACGCCGGTCTCAGAGACTCTGGAGATTTTAAATTTTTTTTTTAAATTTTTAAAATTATTCCGTTACTATGCACGCGAGGCAATTGTGTGTCCATGTACTTTTTCGCCTCCCCCACCAGTACGCCCCATACGCTCGGCAACTCCAGACCTTCGCGTATCAAACATTATTGGTAATTTATATTTCGTGTGCGGTCCGTGAGACCGACGTCAGTTAGTTACGTTAGTTTGGTTATACTGTATATTTTTTGTTTTTATTGATTTATAATGTCTGAATCAAACGTACTATGATGGCTAGAGGAAGCTGATTCAGATTCGGAAAACCTGAGTGTACCAGAACTTCCGGATGAAGATTGCGGTGCCGTAGAAGATGTTACAGTGGATCACATCATTGAGGGCGAGTGTTCGAATCAGAAGTAGAAGGTGACGGGTCTGAGCTTTTGAAAATAAAAACAACACTATGCCACCGATAGAACCTGACCAAGACATGTTAAACCTGTGACCCTAAGAAAAAATGCAAAACGGCTTATATGTGTTTTGCATGTAAGAATCCGATTTGTATTGAATGCAGCCGAAAAATGTGCTTATAATTGTCGTCGCAACTTGTGAAAGTTTGTGAGTTGTGATTTTGTAATATTTGTGCCTTAATCGTGCCAAAAATTATTTTAAGTTAGAGATTATGTATTGAACTTGTCGTAAATAAGTAAAAACTATTGAGTTATAGTGAAATTTCCTACTCAGATCTCAGATTTTCAATATTCCTAGATTTTTTGCTAAAATTTATATAATTATCTTATGTGTTGATTCTTGACAAATAAATGCATACTTTTGCTTAATTTAAAAACTTATAATGAATAACAATATAATGAAATTTCAGTTGTGACTTTTATTTAATGTAATATTTTAAATAATGGTTATTAAACATGGAAAATACGCAAGCGGTCTCCAGGACCGACGTCAGGTGGTAGTGTAACTGAAAAACACGTCAGGTGGCTAAGGGTTAAAAATGAAACAGGGTCTGCATACAAGAAACGTGTTTTTTTTTCGGTGTTTTTGACCTTGTGTTGTGGTACCGAAGCCTTGTGTATGCGAGCCCGGCTCGCACTTGGCTGGTTTTTTGATTGACACATCTCGTCATTTTCTCTTCTATCTTTAAAATATTTCTTACATTAAATTTTTTTTGAGCTGGCAAACTAAACGAGCAAAGATAAATAAAAAAAATATAAATAAATAAGTACATACAATTGTCAGAATTACGTCATGTCTCTGACGTTTAATTCTTTTATTTTGTTGCAACTCGCTGATAAACTGCAATACATTTTGGCCAACTTATCTGTGAAACTTATCTGTCGAACAGTAAATAATTTTATTTGAACGATGACATCAATGCAGCCAGCATTGTGTGAAATGACATGCTTACAAAATGACAAGCTTACAAAATAACAAGCTTAAAACATGACAAGCTTACAAAATGACAAGCTTACAAAATGACAAGCTTAAAACATTACAAGCTTACAAAATGACAACCTTAAAACATGACAAGCTTACAAAATGACATGCTTATAACATGACAAGCTTTCAAAATGGATGACTAATGTGATGACGGCTGATACCGATATCAGGAAGAAAAATATATCCTAAGTCGACCCCAAATAAATTAAACATAAAAGGCAGATAATGAAGAGGATAATGTATACAATATAATGTAAAAAAAAAACAGTTTCTTGCCAATTCTCTCCATACGAAACTATCTTTTGTAAGCGGCAACTGCAACCAATTCTATTTTCTTGTAAATTTTCACGTTCAAAAGTGGCTTTTGAAATAAATGATTTGACTGTGAATGAATTGATTGACGAATTATTTTGTTCGCGATATTAGGAGAAGACAACAACGCGGCGGCCCGAGGCATTGAGTTGCATGCGCTGTCATCAGCTGTGAAGCCACTGTTCGGCTGGACCTCGCGGGACGGCATACAGAACTGCAGGGAGTCCTGCGGAGGACACGGCTATCTCAAAGGTAATCTTATTCATGGAATAATAATATACTTCGCCAGGTATAGCATTCCGAGACACAGTGGTCACGTGGGAGACACAAGCCTACGTCATCACCGCTGTGTAGTGTGTCATCATATTGTTTACGTTCATACAACGAACGACGACGACGTTTGTTTTCGTTCGTTTACGTTTGTTACGTTGTGTTTGTTCGTTCTTGTGTTCGTTCAAGGATCGTAGCAGGTGGCGTTCTGTAGTTTCTGCCTACCGCCATGGGAAGAAAGCGTGAGTTTATGTATGTATATCTACACACGCACGCTAGTTGCGATAATAAAGAATGATTCCTACCACAAATTCACTGTTCTTACATATTTTCATCGCCGCCATCTTGGATTTAGAAACGGACTGAATTTTCGGTGAATGAGCACCTCTAAAAACATTGGACACGGACATGTTTGCTGGTCGCCATCTTGGATTTCGATTTTAAGTATAAGTTTATGAGTTATTTTTGTAACCCGATGAGCCAATTTCTACGACCAAATTATTATATACCATTTCAAAGTCAAAGTCAAAAGTCAAATCATTTATTTCAAATAGGCACATAAAAGGCACTTTTGAACGTCAAAATTTACAAAAAAATAGAATTGATTCTAGTTGCCCCTTCCAAAAGGTAGTTTCGTATGGAGAAGAATGGGCAAGAAACTCCACCGTTACTCTTTTAAAATATTTTACAATATTATGTAAGTTCACATTAATTATGTAATCATATGTGAAGACGATGCACCTAGAATAAAATTACTATACCACAATAGGTAAAAAGAATTAAATATAATGCAAAGGCAGGTAAATTAATTATGTGATAGATACATGGTGCTCACATATTTACAAATATTGAAAAGTAGATGATGTTTCCAAAATTTCAACAAGTAATAATTTAGTGTGTGAGTTTAAGTAGTTAAGTACATAATGTAACAATCAATGTCATAAAAATTATAAATTATACAATCAAATTAGCAACCAGTTTGATTTTGTCTAGATTCTAGATTGTCCTATGGAGCAGGACCAGCATGTTTCCAAGCATTCTTATCTAGGATATAATCCTCTAATTTGTAATATGCTTGTTTACAAAGTGTACTTTTTATATGAGTTTTAAATTTTCTTTCATTTAATTGCAATATGTCACAAGGTATTTTGTTGTAACATTTAACACAGTACCCCATAAAAGATGTATGTACTTTAGATAATCTAAAAAATGGTTGATCAATTTTATCTTTATTTCTAGTATTAAAATTATGTCTATCACTTATTTTATTAAAAAGATGTGTATTTAAAGTAGCTTCCCCTGGTGCTGGCCACACTTTACGATTGTGGGTCATCCTTCTCTAAGTATTAAGCTATTTAGGGGAGGGCTCTAAAGAAACGCAAGACAATCTCAATACTGGGGTCAATCCTAATCCTAAATAATATTACAAATGCGAAAGTAAGTTTGTTTGTTACGCTGTTACGCTAAAACGGCTGAACGGATTTGGATAAAATTTGGCAAACAGTTAGACCATGACCTGGGTAAGAACATAGGCTACTTTCCATCCTGGATCCCAGACGAAGTCGCGGGCAACAGCTATAATTAATATATTATTTAAGTTAAATAAATTACATTATATTTATTTAACTGAGGGGCTCGTGGCTAAGTAATAACAGCCGCACGGGTCAGTCTATCAGGTTAAGCCACGCTTGCCGCGGTCGGTCCGTGGATGGGTGATCTTTACATACCGAGACCCATCCGTGTCTCGGAAAGCACGTTAAGCTGTTGATCCTAGCTGTCTTTCGTGGATCTTTGGCAATCGTTACGGGTCGTCAGAAGCCCGAAAGTCTGACAACCAGTCTTACCAAGGGGTATCGTGTTACCCAGTAGCTGGTTTGTGGAGGTTCGATAGGCAGTCGCTCCATGTAAAATTCTGGTATTCAGCTGCATCCGGTTAGACTGGAAGCCGACCCCAACTAATTGGGAAAAGGCTAGGCAGATGAATATGATAGTTATTTAATAGAAGCGTTTTACCTTACAATAAAACGCATATTAATTTACTTACCTTATTCGAAGCTTATTTAATTGAGATAGGCCCTACGTTTCCCACCTTTTAATTTTGTATATATCTATCTCTTTCTAGTACGTCACTTCCGCTTGGCAGGGGTAGGGAGGCTCGCTATGCGAGACTCGCCATTTTGATTTCATTGAGTCTAATTACCAGGCAGAGCTTGTTCATAAGCTTCGAATAAGGTAAGTAAATTAATATGCGTTTTATTGTAAGGTAAAACGCTTCTATTAATTTGACTTGACCGTTATTCGAAGCTTATTTAATTGAGACGTGTTTGTTATCGCCTGGTGGAAGTGACGAAGACGCCAATGTGAGTTAGTATATGACCATTACTAAAATGTAATGTAGGTATGATGTAGTAAAACAGTAAGTTTCAAAAATGCATACACATAGATTAATTACTAAGATGTAGACATTTTTCGATCAAATATGATCGACGTAGGCATTAATAAAAAGAGTGTAATTAATAGAAAGCATTTATTTGATCCAAAACAAAAACACCTCTTAGGTAACAATAGTAATAAAAACAGGAACTAAAAAAAGAAAACATAATTTCTAATCAACTGGATTAAATAACGCTGTTACAGAGAGACGGTTTACAGTGGGTCTAACCTCACGTTTATAAAATTTGCAAAAAGTATTTTGCGATCGCCAGTTACCTCTAGCAAGAATCTCCTCAAGGGGATAGTTATCGACCCAATTTTTTGAGGCCACAGCTGACCTAAAACTCCCAGGAGATGCCTTAATACCGGCTTCTACTAATAGGGACTTGATCCAGCCTGCAATTAGGGTTTTCGATGCAGGTTTAGGTTCACCTCTAATATTAATAAACAAATTACTACAATTTGCAGCATTTCTACGATTCTCAAGAAGCGAGATCGTATGCTTAGCCCAGTAGACTGGGTCTAAATTTTTGATATCTACATTAGAAATTAACCTCCAACCAGATTGTCTATAATCTACAGAATCAGTTTTCGATCCGAAAACCGGCCAAAACACTAAGACATCATTTTGATTAGAAAAATTATTAGAATCAACTCTGAGCAAAGTTAAATCATGGATTCTTCTCCCGGAACATAGGAGAAGTAGAGCAGCTGTATGTCTCTGAACTTGAAAACTATTATTTTCATCAATGCGCTTACCCTCTAGGAAACTAGCGAGGTCATTTATGTTCCAAACCGGGGCTTGACATGGGTGACCGGTTTATGTAACGCTATAGATTTTAGAATATGTTTTACCAAGGCATTTGAGCTTAACTGGCCGGATGATTCTGGGTTGCAGAGGGTTGCGACCACAGATTTGTGTACCAAAATGGAATTGTACGATAAATTATTAATTAAATGGAGATCAGATAAAAATCTAGCCAAATCGCTTGCTATTGGAGTCGAAGGGTTAACCTGGTGCGTTTCGCACCGAACTAGCCATCTCTTCCAAGCAACGCTATAAACTTTACGTGTTGAGGGACGCCATGACTTTTCAAGAAGTCCTAATTGACTACTATTCCAGGTTGTTAGCATCCCAGACCACCCCCACATTTCCACACTTCCAGAGTCATGTGGTGGACGTTCGGTGGTGGTAGCCCTGTTGTCGTATCGATCAGGACTTTGTCTAGGTGATATAGCGTAAATGGGGGTGCTAGGGCACGCAATTTGACGTCGGGTCGCCAAAAAACTCGTTCCCATCGTGGAACTACTAGTAGGTACGTTCCCTGTGCTTGATTGAGATAACCTAGGACCTTGGGAATCAGAAAGGGTGGAGGGAACACCCACGCTAGGTTGTATTTCCACATCTGGGAGAACGCGTCGTGAAACAGAGCTTGGTCGTCGTTTTGGTCTAAGGACACATAATTCGTCACTACATGGGCTCGGTTGGACGCAAATAGGTCGATCAGCGGAACTCCCCATTTGGAGAATATTTTGTTCGTGCATTCTGCAGACAGATGCCACTCTGGGGTTACTCGAAACCTCGACAAGTGATCCGCGTGACCGTTGTATATTCCTGGTATATAGAAGATGTTCATGTGAATTTGATAGTTCTCCGTTATTTGGAAAACTTTGTAAGTTAGTCCTAGAGAGGAGCCGACTTGGTGCCGCCCTCGTGACGGAGATATGCGACTACCGATTTGTTGTCGCTCTGAATCAAAACTGTCTTGTGTCTCAGGAGCTGACAATGATCTTCCAAAACTTTTAGGATTGCCAACATTTCTTTTTGGTTGCAATGAAGATCTTTCTCGGCTTCTGACCACAGACCCGAGAGAGAGAGATTGTCCAGGCGAGCGCCCCAAGCGATGTCTGACGCATCTGTTGTGAGGAAATGAGAAGGAAGCGGCATGTGTATGGCCGACGGAAGATGACAATTCTGGCGCCACCATATCAGATTGTCTATGGCAGCACGAGGTAAGGTATGTAGTAGCCTGTGCTCTGACTTCAAGATTTCGTTCAGTAGGTATAGAAGCGCTCGAAAGTTGAGTCTTCCTTTCGGAACTGCAAAGCTGGCAAAATTGAGTAAACCAACTAGGCTCTGGAGCTCCCTGGGCGTTGTACGTTGTTTCCACAGCAAATGGCAGATTTTGTCTGCAAGTCCGGGATTTTTTTCCTCGGGAAGGCGCTTTCGATTCGTCCATGGATCCCAATAAATTCCTAGAAACACTAGGCTTTTCGACGGTGTGATTATCGACTTTTTGTAATTGATCAGCCAACCCAATGTTTCCAGAGTGTCGAGCACATTTTTCACATGACTCCGTAGCTTGTCTTCGTCCTGGTGAGCGATCAAAAAATCGTCGAGATAGACTATTATCCTGACACCTCGTTGCCTGAGTGTCTGGGCTATCCAATTTGTAAGCGCAGCAAAGATCTTGGGCGCTGTGCTCAGGCCAAAAGGTAAGCAGGTCATTTCTAGCAATTCGTTGCGATAAATTAAGCGCAGAAACCTTCTGTGACTGCGAGCCACAGGTAAATGAAAATACGCCTGCGAGAGGTCGATTTTGCATAGCCAATCCTGTGGTTGCAGGAAATCGGGGATGCGATATGCATTTATCAGCTTGAATCGATCCGTTATGATGTAAGAATTCAGTGCTTTTAAATTGAATATTGGTCGAGTTGAGCCGTCGCCTTTGGGGACAAGAAACATCGATGACAGGAAGCTTGGCGAAACAATAGCTCGTCCTAGAACTCCCTGTTCTATCATTTTGTTTATGACAGATGTCATTACGGAAGATTCTGGAACATCTATGTTGGTTCCGACAACGCTTGGGTGAACAAGCGGTGGCTTCTGGCGAAAAGGTATGCGATACCCTGTTATTATTTTTACAATGTAATTTGGGGCATTCATTTGTTCCCATTGGTCTCGAAACTGTAGGAGACGGCCCGCTCTGAACGAGTCAATACTTGCGTTGCTTGTTGTCGTTATTCTGCTGGGGAGGCGATGCCGCGCGTCTTCGCCCGTACCTTGGCTGATTATTTTGCCGAGCCTTCGATCGGCCTCGAAAGCTATTGCGATTATTCGGTGCGACCGAATTATATTGAACAGCATGACCATGAACGTTACAGCCACTTTGCAGAGGTGGGTTACCGCTGCTATTAACCACCTTGCGTAGGTGGGTTATTGCTAGCACATTGCGAATGCGCATTACTGTGTTGGCAAGCCTGAACTGTATGAGCAAAGCCCTGCGAGGACTTATGGTAAGGCTTTAGTCCCTGCGAGGGGCCACGAAACTTTTTTGCATCCACCTGCGAGGCAGAAGACGTATTACCCTTTTGTAAAGGCCAAAAGCATTTTCTTACTCCGCCAGCTTTTTCTACAGCAGCAGTAAATTTCTCTGTGTTGAGCAGGTTGGTACTTGTCGGCGGAATTTTCTTTAAGCTGGCCTTCATCAAGGGGTCCTTTGCCTGTTTAATAACACAGTCTCTCCGCATTTGGAGAATCTCAGCACGATGACCACAAACGATCTGTAATAAGTCTGAAGAACACTTACTAAACTCCCCTGTGGAAAAAAGGTCGTTTACTTTTTGAAGAAGAGTGTCAGAATTTAGTGAGTCACTATTCCTTGCCCATAGTAACAATTCTTGAAGAGTTCCTTGCAAAACCTCCCTTTGTTTGAGCACACACATAGTCAAGGCTGCGAATGCCTTATCAGCATACACGAGGTGACAAGGAGACTCATATACCTTAACTTCCTCGTTAATTTCAATGTCTGTATAACCCGGCGAGTGATTGTACAATTTTTGGGTCTCAGAATACCTAATTTCATTCCAGTCACTTTTATCTAAATGTTGCAAGTCACATAGCAACTTCAAATAATTCTCGGAAGTCTTAGGCATCGCAGGTTCCTTCAGCTTTGTTTCAAAAGTTAAAGTAAATTCTTGATCACCACGTGGACTACCATTATCCGGTTCAATATCAAACATTTGTTCGTAAAGATTTTCACTAACCCCGGACACAAGTGAGATGGCATCATGATCCAAATTGGTACTCACGTGTCGACCGGTGTCCTTGCAAACGAATTGCCGACGAAGGCTACGTACCTCTTTAGCTAGTTTCCGAACCTTACGTTTGGAACGACGCTTGCGTTTGCCCCCCTTTTTCTTGTTGCGGCGACTTCTCTTTGGGTTGTCTCCGCTAGACGAGGAGCTACTACTGGAATTCGAGCTACTGGAACTCGAGGTACTAGAACTATTCGATCGAGCTCTACGCTTCTGCGGCAAGGAAGGTCCTGGAAGAACATCACTATCCGCCCTATCGGCATTATCACACAAATTTTCCATACTGAATATCGAAAGATTAAACTTTGTTCACTTTTTAATTCGAATAAAAACCGTTAGGATTATGTTCACTTGTACACTTTTTAATTTGAATAAAAACCGTTAGGATTATATTCACTGTACACTTTAAGGCAGCTAAGTGTCGGCAGTTCAGCACGACACGACCGACCGCGGCGGGAAACAAGACGCCAATGAAATCAAAATGGCGAGTCTCGCATAGCGAGCCTCCCTACCCCTGCCAAGCGGAAGTTACGTACTAGAGAGAGATAGATATATACAAAATTAAAAGGTGGGAAACGTAGGGCCTATCTCAATTAAATAAGCTTCGAATAACGGTCAAGTCAAATTAATAGTTTACTTTCATATTCATATTTTGTAAGATTGTGAAATAAATACTTATTATTATTTACAGCGGCAGCAATCGGCGACCTTCGAAACGACAACGACGCAAACTGTACCTACGAAGGAGAGAACAGCCTCTTGCTGCAGCAGACCAGCAACTGGCTCCTCAACGTATGGGCCAGGCGGTCTACCATCACCGCCAACGACTCACCCCTGGGGTCACTGCAGTTCCTGGACAATGTGGACCAGCTTCTAAAGCAGAAGTGCCCGTGGAACAATGTGGCCGAGTTTGTGGAGCCTGCTAGTAAGTGTTTTGATGAATATAACATGACATGAAACCTCGGGAGGGGTCGCCCTCGAAAGACATTAGTGACCTTATTGGTGATATTCTTCAGAAAGGTCAGTTGCGTAGTACTCGCAACCGGCGTGCGTGTATGACCAGATGTATGAACGTAAACGAGGCAAAAGGAGTATGTAAGGATCGTAGCAGGAGGCGTTCTGTAGTTTCTGACTACCCCCATGGGAAGAAGGCGTGAGTTTATGTATGTATAAGATAACATTACGCCTGCATTCCTTAGTTCGATCTCCAGGTCAAGCAGTGTTATTGGGTTTATCCACGGAGTATAGAAAGAAGCGGAGGTGCCGCAAGGCAAGTAGGTCGTGCGCCTTCAATTAGGTCATGACGTCACAGTGGGCGGGGCCGCAAACCTTAGTTGTGAGTGAATCGGCATCGCGTTCGGGTGCGTTGTATTTTAATCGTTTTTTAGTAGTTAAATTATTTTAATAATGAAGTGCGCTGTTGTTGGATGCAAAAATTGTTCAGGATCCAAACTGAAACATATTGATGGCATAACATTTCACGTGTAAGTCCCTAAAATTCATATTTTCCTTTTTTAAACACATTTTCTCGTTTGCTCGTCAGATTGTAGCTAGAGACATCTATCGTCGAAGAGATGTATACTAACCACTTCTCACCGATTTCGTGTTTTTATCATTAGCAATGCATATTATTGTAACTCAAATTACTTGCTTAAGTTTATTTTGCTCGCTATAAGTTATTTCATAGATAATTACGTACCTTGATACATGAAATAAGAAGAATTCAACATAAGTAAAATGCGCCATCTGTCGGTAAGTAGTCGGTCCTAACTGATAAATAAAAATGTGTGCATCATACTAGTAAGACCCTATTTTATCGAATTGATTTTCTTCATTTATTTGTTTTTTTAATCCTTACTTATTTTTGTTATAATTTTAGATTCCCTGTAAATACAGATATTAGAAATGCATGGATACGTATTATAAATAAACCTAACAACTGGACACCAACAAAGTATTATAAAATCTGTTCACTTCATTTCGATGAAAAAGATTTTTATAAAACAAAAAACGGATATAAGAAATTGCACCAAGGAGCGTTACCTAAATTGTTTATATCTAAACAGGTACTTAAGATAATATTTAAAATAAAGTTTTAACTCATCAAATTGTCTCATATATAGCGGGTTACATAGTACGTGTGTTGCAGAAAAAAATAAAATGCGAAGAATGTGTTCTCGCCCTTCACGCTTTACAAATAAAGACAGGACATAGATTTATTTCACTGAAAAGCCGCGGGCAACTTATTTTCCCGTCTGATGATGTTATCAAAATCTGCTTACGCACAGAATTAATAATAAGAAGAATGAAAAAAGAAAGTTTAAATGTTCATAATTTTAAGCCTCGTAATATTGTTCATGCTACACTTAAGAGTCTAATAGGAGAAAACTACTTCATATCATTAAATGCACATGCGCATGATCAAGATCCAATTTTCAACCATGTCACGTTGTTAACCAAAGCTATAAGCCACTACTATTGTAATACGAGACTTAATTAATACAGTAAGCTCGAAAACATTGTTTTATCTAAAAGGCAGCATTTAAACAAAACTGTGTTGTTTAGTGGACAATAATAATACCTAACCAATGTCTAATAAAAAAAATAAAGATTGATGATTTAACAACTTTTTGATTTTACTACGTACCTATCCACCCTATATACCCAATACTGCACATGATACTATAAACAAATGTTTCAATCTGAAACAGGGAACATATTATTATCCATCTTTTGGCTTCGCCCACAGTTGGGTAATAAATAATATGGTCCCGCCATACTAATGCACATAGAATGTTCTGGAAAAAGTGTCATGTTTTTTTATGCCACAGTGGCCAATAGACGAATTAAAATGAAAAATAGCTAGTTCAGTTTCACTGTAATAATTCCTTTCTCCGCTAGATGAATTTACAAATAATGGGCGGGGGCATCGTGTACTGCACCCCTCTCACACCCGCATTTAGGCGACGCTCCTTTCTATAGAGATTTTGGCTTGCGACACCTCCGCTTCTTTCTATACTCCGTGGGTTTATCCATCAAGGATTTTCATAGTGAAAGCTCAGAGTTTGGTTTTGTGTCCAGTTTAAACATTACTAGCGAAATATTAGCGAACCATAACCATATTATGTTTATATACTTTTTGAACTAGGTTATAATGTATTTATTTTATTTCTTATTTTAATGTTTATTTTTAATTTTCGTATGCTGCACTGGTTGACGTCATCACGTCAGCGCCGGCTATCGCTGAAAACCAGCGCTGGGGCTCTGTCTCGCATAGGGTCGTAGCATTATGCTGAGCGATTGTCGTTATGCGTGAATGCGACGCATATTTTTCCCCAACTTGTTATTTTTTGGATTTGTGTGATTTTTCTTTGCGACATGTTTACCGCAAATAAATGTATTTTCTTTCCTTTTTCTTTAACCACCCACGTGCCCGCTTTGTCGGAAACACACGCTTGATTTTATGTGATGAAAATAAATAGCGATAGATTACAATATTATAATATCGTAAGTAACAACGAAGAGTAAACCATGAATCTGTTTGATGGTTAGGTGAAGTATGATGCAATCTTACTTTTTAACCGACTTCAAAAAAAGGAGGAGGTTCTCAATTCGACTGTATTTGTTTTTTTATGTGTGTTAGCTCAGAACTTCTGGGTGAACCGATTTGGATGATTCTTTTTTTATTTGAAAGCTGGTGCTTCACATGTGGTCCCATTTAAACTTGATCAAGTTCTGACCAGCAGTTTTTGAGTTATCCTTAATACTGCGTAATTTTTGCACTTAGTTTATATTGATGATTTTTTAATAATTTCCTGTCACTGTTATTTTTGTCACTATACACGCTATTCATTTATCAGACCGTGTCATAACACGGTCATAATATCTTGAATTACTAAATTCAAGATATCGAAAAAAAAAATGTGGGAAGCTGTGACCCTCTCACAGGTATTATTCCACCTAAATGATATCACCTGGTTGAATTTGAATTTGTTTCACTGCGGATTTAAATCATCTGGGCTAATATAAAATACTTGTCCTTTCTTCCAGATCTCATCCTCACATACAAATGGCTGACGGCATTCATGCTGAAGATGACAGCTGAAAAGGTGGCCAAACTTAAGGGCGAGGGCAAAGACAACTTCTCAGCGAAGAACGACTCGCAGTCCTTCAACGCGGTCACGCTGTCCATTGTCTATGGAGAGGTATGGCTCGTTGTCTACGTAAATACTTAGTGTCTATTTAAATCCTGATTTCCAATTTATGTTATTTCCGATCAAACAAATATTAACTTTACTGAGTTTCAAGAGGTACTCAAAAAAAATCAACAAATCATTTTTATTTTTAGTTTTATCATGTTTTGATATCGATAACCACCGCGCCTGTGGAGTTTCACTAGCTAATTTAATTTGATCCTGTATAGATAAAAAACGAATGATAAGTATTTTGATTCAAAAGAGTGTCCATGGAGTAGATTCCTTGTTTTTTTTCACTGGGCTCTACGATTTGGAATGGGCAACTAACTTCAACTTTCTGACTGACCAACTCCTTGACAGCGAAAGTACCAGGGTAGCCCTAAATACAACTCTCTAAGATTACAAAATATAAATCTCTACAAAATATAGATTCTTCTATATTTTGTGAATGTGAGAACGTTGTAGGCCTTACTTGTAGACTGTAGATTTGTAGACCTTTTTCTATTTTGTTGAGTGCCTCTTACTTGTTGACAGGCCTACACTGTCCTCCCATACCTATCAACACTGTAATTTGAAACATTGCAAAAGCACCTTATTTTTAAAAGAGTAACTGTGGAGTGTCTTGCCGGCTTTTCTGCATAGGAAACACCAAACGTGCACCTAGCTTCAGACGTTTCATAAGTGCCCGTGTAGGTTTATGTGAAATAAAATAATTTGATTTGATTTTAGTTCAAAATGCCCTATTTAATAACTATTTAATAAAATCATGAAATGTGAGGCCTATTCTAACTTAAAGAGTTGTATTGATGATTCTAATGATAATAATTTTGTTACGGTCGCGAATCATATTTTGATCAACATACAACCTGACACTGACCTGCAAATTGCAAAAAACGTAAGAAAATTTGAATTTCACGGGCTACCTTAGCGCATCGCCCTTAATTTTATGAACGCAGATAACATTTGGCGCTCCCTAAGTTGGCCATTTCTTTTTTCATTACTTCATGTGCTATTGAACTTTCTTTTACATTTTGCTAAAAAAACTATTACAGAACTACGTACTGAATCACTTCTACAAGTCGGCATTAGATTACGAAGACGTCTCTTGTCGACTCGTGTTGCTCAAACTCGTGTCACTGTATGGCGCTTTCCTGTTGGAGAAACACATGGCCACACTTTATATTGTAAGTATTAAATGCTATGAAATTCATCATCATAAAATCACGCCTAATTTCCCGAAGCGTTGGACAGAGGTGTACTAGTACACCCACATTAGGAGGCAAGCCTATTGCCATCAACCGGACACAAGTCCAGACTCTGGGCTGCCACTGAGAATTTCTAGATGTTAAAACCCAATAACACTTTGTCAGACCTAGGAATCAATCCCAGGACCTCATGCTTAGCGGTAGCGCTTGCGACCACTATCCAACAAGGCAGTCATAGCCGTCACAGGCATGTTGTTTGAAATTCGTGATGGATCAATTCATTTAGTTGGAAATGTAGCGAAATGCACATTATCTTTATTGAGCGATTGATTAATAATTTTAATTAATCTAAAAGAAAGCAAGAAAAATAGGTTTATTTGTCACAGAAACACGAGCATACAAAAATATAATTAACTCGAATAGGTGAACTGAAAAATAAAACAAAATAGATCTACATATCGACGGCGAAGTATCAATCCTACTAATATTATCCTACTATATATAATCCTACTAATATTATCCTACTATATATAATCCTACTAATATTATCCTACTATATATAATCCTACTTAATATTATAAATGTGAAAGTGTGGATGTTTGAATGTTTGTTACTCAATCACGCTAAAACGGCTGAACGGATTTGGATAAAATTTGGCACATGGGTAGACTATGACCTGGGTTAGGACATAGGATACTTTTTATCCCGATATTCCCACGGGACCGAGATTTCTGCGGGTGAAACCTCGGGGCGCAGCTAGTATTATAATAAGTTAATAACTATAATTTTTGCGATTTTCACTTTATTGCATATTCGTAGGTAAAATATGAAAGACCTCGTATTTGCAAAGACATACATGACATTACAAGAACATTATGGGATACTTTCGGATACCCCTGGGCATGCAGTCTCGACATAGATACCGACAAAAATCGGTCGTTAAGTCCAATCGATGTCAAATTTCTTTAATAGATTTTCAACCTTATGCTTTGGAAATAAAGTTGAAAATCTATTAAATAAATTTGACATCGATACGACTTAGCGACAGATTTTGTCACTATTCGTGTCGAGACTGCAGGGCCTCGGCATGAGGAAACTACTATGACGTCACTATTTGGCCATTCTTTTTGTTTTCTTGAAAACCTCTAGCCTCTATTTTTGCTCATACCATGTTCTACATCCCCAGGGCGGCTATCTGACCGGGTCACAAGGCTCGTACCTGCGTGACGGCATCCTGCACGTGTGCGCGCAAGTGGCACCCGAGGCCGTGGCGCTAGTGGACTCACTGGCCCCGCCAGACTTCTGTCTCAAGTCTGTTCTCGGCATGGCTGATGGCGAAGTAAGTTGTCAAAACAAATATCAACATTACAGATATCCAAAGAATAGTTGGCGCTTCGGGAATCATCGTCTATATTCAGAAATATGAACGCGCGATGATGAGATCTAATATAGAGCTGTACAAAATACCATACCATGATAGCAAAATTATGGATTAACAACTCTATGCAAATTCTAAAAACTTTTCTACGACCGAAATACAAAACTAGTAAGTTTTGCCTCTGTGAGGGGTTACTTTGTGGCGCGGCGTTCTTGCTAATACGGAAACGTGAATATTACCGAAGCGCATAAGTTTTCTGGTTTAACTGTACGTGAGTGTAAATAAAGTTAATTTTGGAAAAGTCATAAAAATGTGCGAGGTTTATCAGAAACTAAACTTTATGTGTAGGCATTAAAGCCTCTTGTTCCATATTCATGGCTGATAGAGACGACGCTCTATTAAAAGTGAACGTCCACTGGTTCGCATCGACCGCAACGCACGCACGGCACGCAACGGATTTTTGTTTGCCTGTGCGGTACCGTTAGTGGACGCAGTGCTATATGAAGTCATACAGAGCAAACCATAATCCAGGAGAGCAGTGGTGGCCTAATGGTAACGGCCTAATTTACGAGTTGTAGGTCGTGGGTTCGAACCCAGACAGGTGCTTTACTTTGTGTAAATAATTTCATCACCACTGCTGTCAAAACGGTGAAGGAAAACATTTTGAGGAAACCGGCATGTCCTTGAAGCAAAAATTCGAAGACATGTGACATGTACCAACCCGCACTGGGCCCGCGTGGTAGATTACAGCCCCAATCTCGAAGAGAGGAAGTAAACAAGTATTTCATCCATGTTATTTTTACAGGCTTACAAACACATTCAATCCAGCGTGATGACGTACCCGGGGTCAATGACCCGGCCCGAGTGGTGGCGCGATGTGGTGTACTGGCAATCGTACGCACCCTCCAAGCTGTAAACTACCTTAACGAACAAACAATAAGGCCGAGAATCAACTGTGCATAACATTTTAGTCACAATTTTTTACTATTAAGTATACTCTGGTATTAGCATTTTTTTTTTTATAATCAAGTCAATTGTTCACTTTTTGAACGCTACGCCATAAGCGAACCGACGGCGATGCGGTGTCCAGGCCCTGCAGTCTCGACATGAATAGCGACAAAAATCTGTCGCTAAGTCGTATCGATGTCAAATTTCTTTAATAGATTTTCAACTTTATTTCCAAAGCATAAGGTTGAAAATCTATTAAAGAAATTTGACATCGATTGGACTTAACGACCGATTTTTGTCGGTATTTATGTCGAGACTGTCGGCCCTGTACGCCAAAATACATATTTTTTTAAGATAACACAGAAGTCGAGTTTATTTATTTATTTACGTATTTTCGTAAACCGTTTTTACGTCTATTGACGTTTTTGGCTTCGAGGGCCCACTTTCGTTTGAAGTGCGTGTACGCAGTCCTTTCACATTTTACCTCTGGCAGCTGCAACCTTGTTGCAACGACATTATACAGGGTTTTTGGTAATACGTCGGTAATCCATTAAGGGGATGTAGGGGAGGTCATTTGCAACCAAATGACCCCTTATGACCTCTATACAAATGTCAACCATTTGCGAGTAATTTGTCATTTTATATTTTTACCGCCAAAAAAAGAAAATGTCAAATTACTCGAAAATGGTTGACATTTGCATAGAGGTCATTAGGAGTCATTTGGTTGCAAATGACCTCCCCTACATCCCCTTAACCTTTTCACCGCCACGGACTTCAATAGAAGTTCAGCTGCCTTGAAATTTTAGTTAGATTTACATGTTTTAATGGCACGTACGCCTTTAAAACAAAATCAATTTCTAAAGGACACACTCTTATTTTGTTTTAAAGGCGTACGTGCCATTAAAACATGTAAATCTAACTAAAATTTCAAGGCAGCTGAACTTCTATTGAAGTCCGTGGCGGTGAAAAGGTGGATTGCCGACGTATCACAAATAACCCTGTAGATCACTGTGATTTTGCCAGTGATACAAAAGGAGAGGTAAAATAAATTTGAAAGGACTGTACACGCACGTCAAACGAAAATGGGCCCCGGACAGCCCTCAAAAGGTTTGGATAAATATTTGGCCCCTGATGAACGTGTACACATTTTCTGCCCCTGACATTACGGTTAGAAGACAGACCAATGTGACCCATGTTATTGTAATAAATTCAAAATGATTGGTTGTAATTAATTTATTATTGTAAGTACGCATAATATATTTATTTTTTATACTTTAGTAATAAAAAAAAAACGTTTAAAACGTTTTGTTAGTGGTGGAGATATTTTTATACAGGGTTTTTGTAAAATAAATATTTTATACACAAATGTTGGTTAGTTTTAATTAATTTTTAATCCTTGCCATAAAAACACAACTAATAACTATAGAGTATTTGTGTGTCTGCGAGTATATGGGAGCATGGCTCCACTATGAGTGAACCGATTGATTTATTAAAATAATTAACCTGCACCCAAAACAAAACCAATTAATGGACTGTTTTTTAATGCAAATCAACTGCAAGCAAGAAAAACATAATAGGTCTTTACCTATGAAATTGCCGTTTTGTATGAAAAAATTTAAACGAATTTTTTTCATGAATTTTTTATTTGTATTAATCGAAGTAATCACCCATGCAATCAATGCATCTTTGCCATCGCAGTGGCAGTTTATTGATGCCCTTCTTAAAGAAATCAGCTGGACGGGAGGCAACAAATTCTTCAAAGGCATTTTGTACTGCCTCTCGGGTATTAAATTTTTTTCCCGCCAAGAAGTTATCCAAATTCTGGAAAAAGTAGTAGTCTGTAGGCGCAAGGTCTGGTGAGTAGGGCGGATGACGGAGAGCTTCCAACCCCAGTTCTTGCAACTTGGAGACCGTCTGCTGTGCAGTATGAGGTCGCGCGTTGTCGTGCAGGAGCAGCGGAGACGAGCGATTGACCAATGCTGGTTGGAGATGCGCCAGCTTCTCCATCATTGTGTTCAGTTCTTCACAGTACACATCTGCAGTAATGCTCACCCCGTTTGGTAAGAAGCTGTGATGAATCACACCGGCGCTAGACCACCAAACAGTGACCATCACTTTTCTAGGGGTAAGTTTTCGTTTAGGGCATTGTTTAGGTGCTGAACCAGGATCCAACCAACTTGCTGAGCGCTTACGGTTATCAAACAGAATCCATTTTTCATCGCAGGTAACAATGCGGTTCAAAATTCCTTCATTTGTGTGTCTGTTGAGCAGTGCAAGGCACGTCTCGACGCGTACTTCGCGCTGGCGATCATTGAGTTCGTGGGGCACCCATTTGTCAAGCTTTTTTACCTTGCCAATTTGACGCAAATGGACCAATATTGTTTTGACGCTAACGTCGAAAGCTGCTGCTAATTCAGCCGTAGATTGTGTATCATCAGCTTCCACAATCGCCTTTAATTCGTCATTGTCGACCAAAGTCTTCGGACGACCGCGAGGTTCATTTTTCAGGTCGAAATTTCCAGAACGGAAGCGAGCAAACCAATAACAGGTGGTGCGTTGGTTTGTAGAGTTAGCTCCGTAAACGTCGTTGATGTTGCGTGCCGCTTGTGCCGCGTTGCTGCCACGACGGTACTCATATTCCATAATTACTCGAATTTTTAACGTATCCATGATGACGAAAAAGATTGAAATGCGATGAAAATGTAACACTAATCAATAAAGAAATGACTACTTTTAGAAAAAAAAATCCATGTTTTTAAAATAAAATTAATTTGAAATTAGAATTCATAGCCAAACAAAAATTATTTTGATTTGAAATGGCCAGTACTGCAGAACGGCAATTTCATAGGTAAAGACCTAATATTTACAGGAAATTTATCGAAAGAACTTCAAATCATAATTGTCTATTGCTGACCGTACCCTATGGCCCGGTAATTCGGTCTCCACAAGGTCGTATGTCAAAGTCAAAGTATAGTTAACTGCATATCAGTTGTCACATGAACTACGAAAACCGACCTTACCGCTACGTAATAAAGTTGCTGTCAATGTCTAAATGTTACCATGGACATGCGGTAGACTACTACCCAAACGTCCGTGAACGGTTAAATAAATTGAATTTGTTATTGGGAAACAAAATAGGGTTCTGTGATTGGATTTCACATACATAATGAGCATGTCAATCATACTGCACGAAGTGACTGAAACCAGTTAGGTTTTAGACACAATTACCTAGCTGTTTCATTCTTTATTCGACTGTTAGGGAAACGCCACATACATACGTGATTTCATACATATTCCTTTAATTACGTTCCATTTTAAAATGTTAAAAATACTCATGACAGTTACTCTAATTGGCGCGTAAGTATTTTTTGTAATAATAATAATCTATAAATGTAGTTTTACAATCCATACTAATATTATAAATTCAAAAGTAACTCTGTCTGTGTCTGTATGTTACCTTTTCACGCCTAAACCACTGAACGGATTTCGACAAAATTTGGCAAGGAGATAGATGGCATCTTGGGGAAGGACATAGGATACTTTTTTGTCCCGGTAGCACGTTACCGTGGGATAACTTCCGACATCCACGCGGGCGAAGTCGCGGGCAGAAGCTAGTGTATTATAAATTAAAGTCGCTTTTTGGGTCTATCTGTGTGATCGCAGACGCAATGGATTTTAATGCGATTTTCACCATCATTTAGAGAATTTATTTCCGGAGGTTTATTGAAGGTACCTATAATTCATTTAGATTTAACTTCGTTATAGCTCAGAAATCTTAATTCTGAGACATGTCGCAACATTAGTAGATTGCACCCGTGCTAGGCAAGGGCGGGTCACTAGTCTGTTTGTTTGTTTGTCGTCTATGGACTCCAAAAGGGCTGGACCGATTTTGATGAAACTTTGGTGAGTTTTTCTGCATACGCCCGCGAAGGTTTGGGGATAGGGTGGGGTAGGACACCACGTGAACGAAGTTGCGCCGAGCAGCTAGTAATTTATAAAAGTAAACAGGAGAAGTGTCAGACTGTTTATTTCTTGAAATTAGCTGACCAGACAGCAGCTGTTCGTTCAGATACGAAAGTCGCTGACTGTACCTACTTTGCCTAACTTAGATACCTTTACAAAATAATTGTTACTAAATTGTTCGATCAAGAATTTATGTTACGTTCGGTTAAGGCTCCTGCACACTGGGGCGACGCGACAGCGCGACGCAACACTATATTAGAACAATTTCTATGAAAACATCATAGAAATTGTTCTACCAGAATCGCGTCGCGATTGTCTGCGGGAGCCTTTATGATATATATTTTTTTAGTGTTAATGACTCGTTGCTGACCGCACCACCAACTAACGGCTTTGATTTCAGAGTGAAACTCGAATCGTTTCCCATTTTAAAAGACCTCCACGATCGCAATGACCTGGATTATCTCCTAATCGATCTTCTAAATGTCCTGACAAAAGATTACGAGGTCACCTGCATGGCGATCATTTGCGATGAAGTTTACCTGAACGTGTTTTCTGGGCCCTTGTTTAAAAGAACCGCCTCCGTGCCCTTCGTTATGGTAGGTATACGAGAAGAGAATTTCTCAACAGCAAAACCGGAGTTAAAAATTTTACGGTATGACACCCCAGTACCTCGGAAGGCACGCAAAGCACTGTCCTGCACCAAGAAAGAAACAATGTTTTATTGACACAGAAACACGTGCATATTAAAAAAGACAAGTTAGCTCGAATACGTTGTAAAACAAAACATATATATAATTGAAAGCATGGAAAAAGAGTAGTTAGTCGGCAGCTGCACAACTTACACGACTGTGACAAGAAGCCGTCCACTCAGCCGATCGATTGCCGATCCATCCGAGTATGAGGAAGTCCCCCTGTCAGCGCACACACCTTGTAAATATCTCCTGACTAGTTCTTCTTTGTTCTTAGACCGTAGTTGAGGATTATGAAGACCTGCTGTCTCCAAATTTCGTCACATTGGAATCATTGAAGGCGGCGCGGAAAGAAGGTTGCAACGTCTACGTCATACTGCTTGCTAACGGCCTGCAAGCTGCACGACTGTTGAGGTTTGGGGACAGGTGAGCCATAGGTATATTGGATCGTAGTTGATCTTGAGTTTGGCTGCTGACCGTACCTACCGATACCTTCTACTCTGGATGTGCTCATTTTACAAAGACGTATATTTAACGTTTTTTTTAACATTTTCATTCTTGCAGACACCGCATTCTTGACACAAGAGCCAAATACATAATGTTGCACGATTTCCGTCTATTTCATAGCGAATTGCACTACATTTGGCGAAGAATAGTCAACATTATCTTCATAAAATACCACAAAAAAGTGATAGGTAACGCGAAAAACAAGGCTTGGTTCGAACTATCTACCGTACCGTTCCCTAACCCTATCAAAGGCATTTTCGTACCAAGAAGGGTGGATATTTGGAAAAACAAAAATTTTCACTACAAAAGGCCTCTGTTTGCGGACAAAACAAGTAACTTGAATGGAGAAGTACTGAATGTCGTGTATTTGGACCACGTTCCGTCTGTGGTGGTAGTGAAGAACAATGTTAGTAATAAAATAGGGGGCGTTGAAGTTGAAGTGAGTATTTTTTACCGGTAGGTGTGTAACATTGATCCAGATATAACGTACCTAACAACTTTAAAAACATTGTAATTTGTGTTGAAACTATCCTGGGTTCCTGTTATGTCCAAAAACATACAATTTAATTTTAAGTATTACTAGCTGCCCGCCCCGGCTTCGCACGGGTTGCGGTACTTATCTACGGCGTACCCTACCTACCTACCCTACCTACCTACCCTACCTACCTACCTACCCTACCTACCTACCCTACCTACCTACCTACCCTACCTACCTACCCTACCTACCTACCTACCCTACCTACCTACCCTACCTACCTACCTACCCTACCTACCCTACCTACCTACCCTCCCTACCTACCCTACCTACCTACCTACTCTACCTACCTACCTACCCTACCTACCTACCTACCCTACCTACCTACCTACCCTACCTACCTACCTACCTCCCTAACTCCCTACCCTACCTACCAAAAAAAAAAAAAAATAGATGTTGGCCGATTCTCATAGATACCGGATAAGCACAAAAAATTTCATCAAAATCGGTTAAGCCGTTTCGGAGGAGTATGGCAACGAAAACTGTGACACGAGAATTTTATATATTAGATATTTCAGATCTTGCATACACTAGCCGAGAAAATGAACTTCAAACCGAGACCTTACCAAGCTGCTAACGCCGATACGCAAAAATGGGGCCAGAAACAGTCAAACGGCTCTTTTTCTGGACTACTAGGCGAAATGGTGAATGGAAAGGCGGATGTTGCTCTAGGCAACCTGCAGTATACGCCGTACCACCTCGAACTGACGGACTTGAGTATACCTTACACATCTCAGTGCTGGACTTTCTTGACTCCTGAAGCTCTTACTGATAACTCTTGGAAGACTTTAATTTTACCGTTCAAGTAAGAGAATATCTTAAATCTAAACACGAACCCGAAAGCAAGTAATATGTACCTACTGTGAATCGTCATCTATCTAAGTTCCTATTTAGTTTTACTTGCCCTTCTTCTATCTTGAGCAGTGGTAGCTAAGTGGTAACGGCCCCGATATACGTAGGGGGGTCGCAAGTTTGAAATCGGGCATACATGCACTTTACTTACATGTAAATTTTATCACTACTGCTCTAAAAACGAAGAAGGAAATCGTGAGGACATGTTCACGGCATGTTCTCCTACCTAACAAAAAATCAAAGATATGTGACATTCACAAACAAGCCCGCAGGTGTGCGTGTTGGATTCCCGGCCACTCCGTACAGAATGCACTAGGAAGGAGTCATGTACCTATTAAAACTTCTCTCCAGACATACATGTCTTTCGAGACAAGAGACAACCTTATACATCCATTAGTCAAGTTGTCTGTTAACAAAATGAATAACATGCAGGCTGGCAGGGGCATCGACGCGCAAACTGGCACCATGAATTTAGCACATGATTCTTGACCCCCTTTTTTTTTTGGGTGGGATTCATCAAATGACTTCTCCCGCTGTGGGCGGAGCGGAAGGGCGTGTCAAACTCTTACTGACTAAAACCCACCCGTGTTCCTTCAGTTGCCTGTGCGCCAGGGCCACGGCATTCTAGACCCCCTAACGTAGAACTTTGGCCGGTTATCAAAAATAAAAAAGTTCTTTCATAGAAAAGTGCAATACCAATGCGGTCAAAATATATGGCAAAGCAATTTTTTTTTAAACTAATCGACGAAAACTTTCAACGCAGCGCAGGGTGGTTCAGAATCATGTACCTACTGAATCCTTGGTATCAGGTTGTGCGTCGATGTCCCCCTTTTTTTTTTTTTTTTTTACTTGCCTGTATATACCGCCCATTTGTCACCTATGTAAAATTTCTACATTTATATCTTTAATGTTTTGATGGTGTAGGTACATAATAAAGAGTACCTATTCTATATATCTAACATACATAACAAAACATCACGCCTGTATTCCTCGTAGGGTTAGGCAGAGACAGACCTATAGCATCTCCATATTTCGCCAGTTATGTTTAAGTATTTACGTGATGCTGGAAGTCTGGAACATACATTCAGACAAACAGACAAAAAATCTGAAAACTATATTATTTTCTGTATTACTCGTAGAATCGTAGCAATTACTTTTTTTCAATAATATTCAATGTAGGTAGGTACTGTTTTGAGTTCGCTACGATTTTATTATAGGTACCTATGTACCTAAGTATACTCGTAGATAGATACAGATTAACTAGATTATATTTCCAGATTGTACATGTGGATTGCAGTGCTTCTAGTATTACTGACAACTGGAACCATTTTCTATGGACTGGCAAAAAATCACATGAACCTTCAAGAATACAAGAAAATTAAAAGATCTAACAAATTGAACTATGACGATAACGGTTAGTTTTTAATGTTTTTTGCTGAACTATCCGACTGTACCTACCAAAGGCGGTTTGGTTTACCTGTTGTGACCAACCTGAACTAAAGTCGTAATTATTTCCTTGCAGATGAGAAGCCCGGCCTGTACCTGTTTGGAGAAATAGTGAATAGCATCCTGTACACATACGGAATGCTGCTTGTCGTTTCTTTACCCAGGTTGCCCGTGGGTTGGTCGATTAGACTCCTGACGGGCTGGTACTGGCTTTACTGCATCCTTCTCGTAGTCTCTTACAGAGCCAGCATGACTGCGATACTCGCGAACCCAGCACCAAGGGTAACCATCGACACGCTCCGAGAGCTTGTCGACAGCAAAGTGACTTGCGGCGGATGGGGAACACAAGCCAAAATGTTTTTCGAAGAATCTCTAGACGAATACAGTCAGAAAATAGGCGACAAATTCGAAACCATCGACGATCCTCTGCAAGCTGCTGATAAAGTAGCCCAAGGCGTGTACGCATACTATGACAACTCTGATTTCCTAAAGTATATCAGTGTCACTAGGAAAAATACTTTTAGAGATTCAAAGCAGAATAACACAACTAACGCAACTGAAGTGACTGCTAGAAAAGATACACAAAGGAATTTGCACATCATGTCAGATTGTGTGGTAAACATACCCATATCAATCGGATTTCATAAGAACTCGCCTCTTAAGCCATTAGCTGATAATTATATGTGGAGGGTGGTTGAAGTTGGACTTGTTGAAAAATGGCTCAATGATGCAATGTACTCTATACGGACATCAGAAACAAATGAGGATGAAGTCAAAGCACTTATGAATCTGAGAAAACTCTATGGTGCTTTTATTGCATTAGCCATAGGATACTCAGTTAGTGCCATTTGCCTGATAGGAGAATTAATTCACTGGCACCTCGTTGTTAAAAGGGACCCCAACTTTGACAAATATGCTCTGCATTTGTATTACAAAAATAAAAATAAAAAACACTAATATTTGCGGGCGTCGTCGCCGAGGGAGGCCTAGAAGACGCTGGTGTGATGACTTAGAACAATTTATGGGAGATTGGCCAGAGAAGGCAACACACGGGGAAGACTGGAAAGCTATACGGGAGACCTGCGGGGTGATTACGTAACACACTAACAGTAGGAATGAGTTTCATTTTGACAGTTCAACAACATTCATTGCGTTATTTACGTTGTTGACCAGACAATTTTTTCGAACTTATGAAGCAATGGATTAGCAATAGGCTTCAAAATGATTCAGATTGTGACAGATAGTGTTTTACGTAATAAGGGTGCAGTACAGGTTAAATAAAACAAATAAAAAACTTGCATCTATTTATTTAAAAATTATTTACATTCAACAACATGATTGTCACAGTGCAATAAATATTTGTTCAGTCATGTTTAGTCTTCTACATTTATTGGTATCTTAAAAATAATATATTATTATTAACCATGATTATTGAGCTAGAATTTAAGTAAAATCAGAAAAAAAAATATTCATAAACTGCTTAACTAACACATGAATAAGCTACTGTAGATTGGGATGTATTGCAAGCACTGGGGTAAAAAACAATTTAAAAAAAATCTTTATATTGACAACATTTACATTTAAAATTCTCTATATTAAAAATTAATATGGCAATTTTTGATTTTAATATAGAGAATGTCAAATTTTGTCATTACAAAATGAACATTTTTCAAAAAAGAAATTGTTTTTCATCCCAGTAGTTGCAATACAGCTCAATTTATGGGTATATAATAAAGAATTAATTTCATACTCTAAATTCCTATTAAATTGTTATATTACGTTCTACAGAATGAAAAATTACAGTTATTTTTGCTCGTGATTAAAGGCAGGTGGTTGCGCACCTTCAGGGGCATTCTCTGTGATCCAAGGATGTTGCAATACATTTGTCAACGGCAGTCTTTGTTCTGGGCTGATGACTAGCAATTTACCCATCAAATCCTTTGCTTTATCTGATATAAAATCGGGATACTTAATTATGACATATCTTATCTTCCTGTATGTTTGGTGGGAGTCTTTAGCATCAAAAGGTGGTAAGCCCACAAGTAACTCATAGCACAGCACTCCGAGGCTCCATATATCAACAGCATAGCTGTGTGGCTTCCCTTCAATCATTTCCGGAGACAAATAGTCAAGTGTACCACATAATGTCATTCTCCTTGATGATGGTGAGTGCACAGACCAACCAAAATCAGCTATCTTCAACTCCCAGTTGTGACCAATGAGCAAGTTTTCTGGTTTAATATCACGGTGAATGACCTTCTTTGTGTGGCAATATACTAAAGCTTTAGTTAAATCTCTGATATATATAGCCACTGTTTTCTCATCAAAACGTTCACGTTCTTTCAACAATTTATACAAAGAACCTTGCTTTGCATATTCCAAAATTAAATAAATTCGTTTCTCGTCGTGAAAGTATCCGTACATACGCAATATATTCGCGTGACGAAGTCTGCATTGGATTTCGACCTCACGTCTCACTTGATGTTCAATTTCAGAATCTAATATTTGGCTTTTAAAAAGGACTTTTAACGCGACAACGTAGTGCGACTCCTTTTCACGAGCCAAGTACACATTACCAAATTTACCTTTTCCCAGCGGACGCCCTAAGTCAAAATCTGATAGCGACCATGACTTTTTCTTCTCTTCGTTTTTTGCTGGTCCCACTATGTTTTGACCCGCAGAATGTTCTTTAGTTTCGTTAACTTTACCACAAAGCGGTCGGCTGACCGGAGCAGCTGGCACTTTGAAACTGTCCATTGGCATTTTTTGACCGTTGTTACAACCGCAACCGGACCGACCAGCAGTTGGCGGACGGTTTTCCTTACAACAACACTTATTAATGTTCATCTTCACAAATATTTGGTTTCTCCGATAAATAAAGTTATATTTCCAACTTTTCAGGCAATTCAATTCAAAGTTTTGAAGTAACGTATTTTTCGATCTCGAACATCAACTAACTGTCAATGTGTCAATCAATATAAACACACAGTCAACACATGCTCGAAGAGAAAGCAGTGCTGCCAACTCAAAAAGTTCAAATTATTGTATTTTTACGTCAAAATTATTTCTTGACGACAAAATTATCTTACAATCGGATATAATAAAATAAAAAATATACCGTAATATTTTTTTTTGTCTTTATTTTTAAATATCTTTCTTACCCGCTGCCGCTGATCTTGATTATGTACACACGGCTACATATAAAGCTGTACAGTCGCCAGCAGGTCAAGCTACACGAAACTGTAAAAATTCTCCAAACGATTTTAAACCTTAAAATGTTGGTTGTTAAGTTCTTAGGTTGTTAAGGTAACTTGATATGCTGGCGACTATACATTTCCAGTATAAGCTAACCTCTCATTGTATGGATATCCTATACAATGCAGGATCAAGATTAATATTAAGGTCAATACTAGTAGCACCAGCAATACAAACTTTACTGTAAAAAATGTTTTCTTATGGCTTTGAATTGTGACAATTTTGTTATGTTTTGTGTTTAGACGACTACCGTTCCTAACATTTCCACAATTTTTTAACGAAATAAAACAACGAGAAAATTTGAAATCGCATTGCTGTGAATTATCGCTGACGACAGTAATTGTGCCGCGGTATTTTAACAGTGCATGTAACGACCATTTGGGTTGGACAACTACTCTCGTAATAAGTTCAAGACACAGTGGGGACACTCGCACTCTCTTACACCTTACATACGCTCTTTGTTATTAATTACACAGGCCTGCAAATTTAGAGTCATTACGTCCTCTCTAGAATCTGACAACTGCTTCTGGGGTATTTTGATGAGCTGATTACGAACATGAACTCAGTTTTTTCTATCACCTGTAGATTTTTCAGAAAAGCTACAGCTATCTGTAGCTTTTCTGAAAAAATAAAAAAGAATAAATAATGAAAAAACGAGACTAAACACGCTTTCACTCAGAAAAAAATATACATTTAAAACAGTGACTGAAAACTATTAAAATATAATTACAAAACATTGTAAAGCTAAAATACATATCAATTTTCTTTGTGGAACGTGGTCCTTTTTCCTCAAAGCTTTTATTGTACGATTTTGTCTTAAATTTCCGTTTTGGCTCGACCCGCTACAGTAGCTAACAATAGTACGCCATTATGCTGGAATTCCATCGTTTGTGATACCTGTCTTCAATTTCTTTCAAATCTTGGTAAAATCTTTCTCCTTGTTCTTCGCTAACGACTCCCAGATTTTCTGGAAAGTATTCAATGTGCGAAGTCAGGAAATGTAGTTCTATGGTCATATTACAGCCCAATAAACCTAAATTCGTTATTATTTTGGCTACTATTTCTTTATAGTCGAAGCTTTTATTATTCCCTAAAAAGTTTTTTACCACTTCCTTAAATGATTTCCAAGTTTGTAATTCGACATCATTGAATTTTTCGTCAAAGTTTTCATCAGACATTAATTTTCTAAATCAGTGTTAGTACTTATACAAAAAACGTATTGCTTACCTTCATTATACCCTCTTCTATTAATATTCACAACATTAAGGTAATTTCACCTAATCATCATGTAATGATAGGCTCATTATTAAATGAGGCTAAAATTACCCGTTTTCGACGAGGTAAAGGCGTATTTGTTATGTAGGAATTAGCAAAGTACGGAATAGAATTAATTAGTTTGTCTCATCAGATTAATGAAATGCATAAAAAATTAGGCTGAATTAATATAATAAAGTCTTATAGCTTTTCAAATGTAGGCGCCCGGGCAATTTTAGACGTGATGTGTTTTTTAAATAATTTTTCTCGGAATCAGCATATCAAAAACTACAATTAAAGTTATTCAGATCCTAGAAAGGAAAACCATTGTAGGCCTCTGTTATTAGTACAAGTCTCCTACTTATCTTAAATTTAAGTTAATCTCATTATAACAATTTTTATTAAATCCTCAAAATTATCGTACTTTAGATATACGCTAACGTACACACGATGACATAACATATATTTATATATATATAAGTTTATTTATTTTAGCATTATTGTATGTTATTTTTATTTATATTTTGTATGTAAGTATATTTAATATTCTAGTTTAAGACGTTACATAACAAATTCTTCTCTTCTTGTTCTCACACACTATTGTCTACATTTATTTTTCATTTCTCATATCGCAGGTTTGCTGGAAAAAAAATCTTAAGAAATAAGCAGTAACTTTGTACTTAATACTAATATGCCGTATCCGTATCTATTTTACGGTGTGTACATAAATAATAAAATAAATATCAAGCTATACATTTCCAGTTTTAGCTGATCTCGCATTGTATAGGCGTTTCGTACAATGAGAAGTCAGCTTATACTAGAAATGTATAGCTTTATATGTAGTCGTGCGTACATACATCGTATATTAGGTCAAATTATTCGCCCCCATAATTATCGTACGGATTGGCAACACTGAGAGGAAGACGCAACTGTAAAAAATATATTTTAAGATTCTGGATACGAAGTTTGTTAGCCATGTCCCTTAGCCCTATTATTTTTTAGTTTTCACTTTACAGTAATGTATCAAATTCCATAATAATAATTATTCAATCAATCTTGGTATAAGGTGGAATGGGCTAACTGGGTGAATTCGTGAAAAAAAAGGTGGTAATAGGTATAACCCCTGCTCCAAAAGATCGTTTGAGCTATGCTATCACTATAATACTTATTATTCTACTTTATTATTGTTGTGGTTGTATGTCGATGTATGTAGATAGTTGGAAACATGTCTATTTTACACGAATATCAGTTATATCACTGCATAAGAAAGTGCCTTTTACGAATTACTGTAACAATAATTTGCCGTGTTTAAAAATTAGAATAAACTTATTTAAGTACAATAATTTTATATGTACATAAGTACCTAATACCCATATAGATTTTATATACATTATTTACATCAATTATTGTACAAATTCGCCCTGCTGTTGGACGCAGACGGGGCTGCACGTTTTACTCTATGTCCTTGCACTACCTATTCATCACCATTTTTAATTGTTTCGCACTAGATATGGTATGGATGGCCGTTATTACCATAAACCAAATCTTTTGAACCCTACCCCACACATGAAAGTCCAACGGCGTAAGAACAGGCGAGCGAGCTGGCCAGGCGTCGCGACCGGTCCAGCTCGAGCTATCCAACGATTGCCGTACTCATTAGAGAGATATTCTCGAATGCGCCTATCATAGTGCCAGGGTGCGTTATCATGCTGGAAGTACATCGACATTGTCCCTAAATAAATAAGTGGAATGTTTTCCGGCGTGGTCGCTAGTTCGCCTGTCAAAAACTCTAGGTATGTTTGATCAATAAACTGATCCAGGAACACAGGTCCCAACAGTCTATCGCCTACTAACCAAGCCTACATATTAACACTGAAACGGGTCTGGAAATGACCCGGCCTAACAACACGTGGATTTTCTGATGCTCACCAGTGCGCGTTGTGGATGTTAAACAACCCAACGCCCGTAAAGGTGGTCTCGTCCATCCACAGCATGCACCGCGTTGGGTCTTTAAATAACCAACGGCAAAATTCCACGCGTGGAGTTAAGGGGGAAAGGCCAGGCTGTTGGCGACATTAAAAAAAAAAATGAGATATATCCTAAAGAGAGTAATCGAATTTAATTGAATCTGGCGTCCTAGGTAGGTTACAAGACTTACGTTACGCGGTAACCTATATTAAGGTTCGCCAGAATATGTAGAAGTATTTACAGAATTATAATCATTAAAATCATCAAAACATCACTCTAATGTTATATAATCCTATTGATTGATATTTTATGAAATTGTCATTCAATAGGATTATATGTAATCATGAACTTGAAGGATGAAGACGGATGAAGGTCATCAGCGCCACTAGTAGTTAGAGAGGAGAGGAATATGTAAGTAAGAAGGGGAAATAAAGTACTTTCTAATTCCATGCTTGATTCTGACTTCTCCATCCTCTGATCTAAGTTGGAGAAGTCTACCGGTCTCAAACAGATGTCAATGTCATGTCAGTGTCTGCTGTCAGGCTGTCAGTGTCGTCACCGTCAGCAGTTAGCATTGCTATTTGCTGTCGTTTAATTTTCGTCTTTTTGAGAAAAACTGCAGAATGCTGCAAAGAGAAAATCTCGAAAACTAAAAAATCCGTTAGATAATTCAACTTTTTGTCACAGTTAGTAACTTAATTGATTAATTTTAAGCAAGTTTTCGTTTGAGTTTTTTTTTGAGTTAAGGTCATCAGCTGCAACAAGCAAGTGTGTACACTACTCGAATAATTACATAAATATAAATGTGAATTAATTTATTATTAACGCCGTAGCAGAGTACATAGATCCAGGTAATCTATGCGAACGTGTTAGCCAGATAGCTCAAGCTAATTTTTTTGTAGGTTATGTTTAGTTTTAGAGAACTAGTACTTACTCTAAATATTTCCATTGCAAATTTCATAGGCTCGCTTATTAACGTGTCAAATTGTGTTTATACCAATAATTGTAAGCTACCGTTCAGATCAGGTAGTTTGCAACTTATGTAATTTTTGGCTTTAATTTTCTCTCTAACAAATCAGTGTCCTTGGAAACCGTTTTGTAGGTAACAGTTTTTTTAACTGCTTTCATGAGAACTCTCCACCCCCTATTTGTATAGAATAGAAGTCTTTTAGTAGACATTCCTAAAGAAATTGTTCAAGTGGTGTGTAGGATCCACATAGATAAAATAAAATACTTCTTTTCCAGACAATGTCTGATGATGCTGAGTTGCAGACTGAGGAGACGGAGGTGTTGACATCAATTTATGAAGGAGATGATAATTTCAAACAAGTTGATGCTAAAACGTATCAATACAAGGTAAGTTTTCATACATCGTCATCTGAATATTCTTTCTAAATCTTAGATCCATTGCCCCTTACTCAAGTATCTACTTTAGCATTATGTAGTCAAGTTAATTTTTGAGTGACTATAAAGTTCAAATGTTCAATGACATTGTTGCCATCGTGGGTAGAATCTGGATGAGGCTCGCACAGGGGTGTGGGGATTGGCACAAGAAAAGAGAGGCCTATGCCTAGCAGTGAAGTGGGGCTGTGGGGGATGATGATGATGATGATGAGAAAACTTCAAATTCCATGTATAACATTGAGTTTGTGAACTTGATAATGGTCTAAGATTCAGCATTAAAGTTTGGACTTGACTTTCTGTATGAAATTACTGGCCAGATAAGTTTACAAGATTTTTTAAAGAGTGGTAATACATGCCATAAGCATACAAGCTAATAGGAAAATATCTTCTTTATCAGCTGCAGACAAAGTAATACTTACATCACTTGTTTTAAACTTAAGTTATAATTTGTAGACCATTGCAACAAATGAAATAGTTTTCTTTTTACTTTTCAGTACATAGAAGGAGATAAGTCCTTTATTCTGGAGATATCATGGGGTCCTACATACCCGACGGACAAGCCAAGCTTTAATTTGGATATATTCTACAATCAGTCTTTGTAAGTACTAAACGGCCTACCCAAATGTCCTTTCTTCGTCGCACCGTTGAGCTCCTTAAGTTCTGAGTTGATATGCACGATTACTGACGAATGCGTGCACTGACTGGACAGGTCCACTCAATCTATGTGGTTCTTTCCTCAAAAGACCATTTCAGACATAGATCTACATGATCTGACCAAGATTATGTCTGGACTTTAAAAGAGACTGTGACGATATTTATATCTAAATATGAAAGTGTGCGTTTATGTTGGTTTGTCACTTTTTTTTACACGGCAGCAAATGGATAGGTTCTGGGTTGAAAAGCAAAGTAATATTTTTATAAGTAACCAACATCAGTGCATGTTGCCAGTGACAACCTATCGCACTGAAACATGGCCACTCATAATGGCCTCATTAGAAGACTGAAAGTTACACAAATAGCAATGGAGAGGGCTATGCTTACTTTCCCTATGTGATCGAATCAGAAATGAAGAGATCCGTGTGAGAACCAAGGAAACCGATATTGGGCAACCGGCAGTAGGCAGGATAAATTGCTCCAGGGCCGAAGGTTCTGGAGTGGGGACCGCGTACCGGTAGGTGTACCGTTGGAAGGCGTCCCACAAGGCGAACTGATGCCCTTATGAAGACGCAGCATTCTGCTAGATGCGAGAAGCATAGAACCGGTCCATGTGGCGACGCTTGTGGGTGGCCCATGTCCAGTAAGTAATTGCTATGAGGTCTGGGGACGATTCTAATGCCGAAAATATAGATTTTAGAATTTTTGTCTGTTTATCTGAATGTATGTTCCGCAAATAATACTTCTCTTTGGTGGAAATGAATGAATGATGGTGAACACCACCTTGATTACAGATTACTTCCCATAAAAGAAAAAATATTGAGTATAGTGGATACTGAAGCGGAGCAATGGGCTGGGTGTGCAATGACTTACACACTGTTTGAGTGTTTGAAGGAGAAAGTATCAGAACTGCTGGCCGAACAGACTGACGAGGCAGTGGTGACTAGAGTGGAGAAGATAGTTATAGATGATCAGGTGAGCTAATGAGAGCACAGTAGAACTACTGGTAAAGTTGCTTTTCCACCACAGATGTGGATCAAACAATAGGATAATTTGATTTTCATAGGATAGCTTGGGTCTGGTGGAAAGGGGTTCCACAAAGCTAAGTTTTTACATATTCGCATAGCACATCTTATTTTCTCTGCTACACCATTTCGCTTTGGTGGAAATGGACTCAGAGCTAGCTTAGCTTCATCACTTAGCTACCTCATGGTGGACAGGCATGAAGCCTTTTTCACAGGAGGAGTTGTCGCCGGTCAAGAGGCGAGGATGTCCATGCGAGACTCATTGACACTCATCATGTCAACCATTTATCAAAGGCTTAGTGCGATAAGTCGCTTGGCGATTCCCCTACGAGTCTTGCATAGAAATTACACCTTTGCCTACCCCTTCGTGCTATACCCGCCCGATTTTATGAAGAAAATTATCTTAACTAATATTATAAATGCGAAAGTAAGTTTGTTTGTTACCTTTTCACGCCTAAACCACTGAACCGATCATCCTGAAATTTTGCATATACGTTGTCAGGGATACAGAAACGGACATAGGGTACCTATCATCCCGCAAAAAAGTACTGTTCCCAAGGAAAACAACAAAAATGTTCTTATGATAATAGATGGCGCCACGTGTCTTTCGAATCATGATTAAATTATAACCCGAATTGTTAGTCAAAGTCTAAATTAACGCGAGCGAAGCCGCGGGCAAAAGCTAGTCTTTAATAAAAATGTAAAGTAACATTTTATCATAAAAAACCCAGCATAAGCTGGGCCAAAGAAAAATATTATTGTTTTATTATTATTAGGTTAGAGATTCATAAACAATATATTGCATGCCAGTTTTTTTTTTTTTTTCTTTTGTTAATGTACAAAGTAAAGCACCTGCCTGGGTTCGAATCCACGACATACATCTCGTATGTCGAGGCCGTTACCACTGGGCCACTACTGCTAGCAAGCTAATTAATTATTAAGCAGTGCTTTCCTATGCGATATCTCTAATTATGACAAAGATTGTGAATACATAAATACACATAAGTACATAAACTCACGCCTTCTTCCCATGGGGGTAGGCCGAAACTACAGAACGACATTTGCTACGATCCTTACATACTCCCTTTGCCTCGCTTACGTTTATACATCTGGTCATACACGCACGCCGGTTGCAAGAACTACGCACCTGACCTTTCTGAAGAACATCACTAATAAGGTCACTATATGTCCTCCTAGGGCGTCCCCTCCCAGCGTTTCCGCTCACATCTGCCTTGTAAATACCTTTTGTTAGTCGCCTTTCATTCATCCTCTCAACATGACCAAAGCATCTAAGCATACTCCTTTCAATTTTTGTCACTACATCTTCTTTTAAACCGCACCGTTGGTGGCGTTGCTGTTGCTGTTATGCTGTGTGCATTTTTAGTTGGTAAGTCTTAATATAAATAAACAAATAAATTATTTGATAAATTCCAGAGTGAAACGAAGAAACCTGTTGAGAAGAAGGAGCAGTTAACGAAGGCGCAGAAGAGAAGAGCGTGGGACAAGGCAGAGATCGGCCGAGCGGGCGAGAAACCTCGCGGGTTTGACTGGGTGGACATCGTGAAACACTTATCGCAAGCACCGCATCATCAGCCCGCCTCATGACCCTCACAAAACTAATATATATATAGATCTGCCGATGGCGTCATGTAGACGGTCAATAAATATCGCGATACCGACCTCTATGTGGTGTAATTTGGAATAACCCTGAAACCGTCAAAACATCTGCTGTTCCATACATTATGTCATGTAGGGAACAGCACCCTAATTACGTAACACACTATCTATCACAATCTGAATCATTTTGAAGCCTATTACTAATCCATTGCTTCTTATGTTCGAAAAATTTGTCTGCTTAACAACGTAAATAACGCAATGAATGTTGTTGAACGTCAAAATGAAACCCATTCCTAGCGTTAGTGTGTTACGTAATTACCCCGCTGCTGGGTAATTGCGTAACCGACTTATAGTGGCAATGGTTTTCATTTTGACAGTTCGACAACATTCATTGCGGTTTTACGTTTTTGAGCAGACGAATATTTCGATCCTATGAAGCAATGGATTAGGAATTTCCTTCAATATCCTTCAGATTGTGATTAAAGAAAGTGTGTTACGCAATTAGGGTGCAGATGATTTATTGACGCGTTTTTAGGTTTGGTGCTTTAGTAAAATTTATTTTGAATGATGAGTCCAATTACTCCTTTTCGCGTTTTGTGTTTTTTGTTAAGATAACTTCAAATAACACCTTGTATAGGTATTCAAGAAAGTGTGATTACACGGGCAACTAATTGCACTATTCTTGGCTATTGTGGGGAACTATGACGTCACGGGAACATCGAGCTACCATGCAAAGATTGTTAGCAATTATTGCTAGAGATACCACCTCACCATATTGAGCGATATTTTATTTATTTATTTTATTCCGTTCTGGGAACTTACAGCTAGCTTAACAAAACACATACACACACCTATATGGAGCAATTAGTTTGTTAAGTTGCTCAATATCGCTTCACATTGTTCCTCGGCCTCGGCAACTGTTGCCGGCAACATTTACTGGAAAAGTTGCCCGTGTGTCAAGCTTCGTTTTGATAACGGTCAGACGGTCTATAACTATCACGATATTTTGTGACCCTGTCAATAATTATTGATTTAAACGCGATGTATTTTGATATAAAGGTTCTGTGATTTATAAAGATTTGGATTGGTATCGCGATATTTACTGACAAGACGTAAGGGCCGGCGTACATCTGGCGAGACGCAACGCAGAAACAAATATTAACGCTGCGTCTCTTAAGAGGGCGCACACCGGTCCAAGCACTACTCCTTTAAAATAATATTATCTCGTGACTGAGAAGGGATTTTGAATAACGGCTCAATCAGCATCCTTGGCGTGTCTAGAATTTTCAAATACCTTTTTTAAACTTTCATATTGAGACACGAAGCAACAAAATTATATCGTATATAGTATATACGATATCATATATCTATATCATATTTTGTTGCTTCGTATCTCAATATGAAAGTTTACAAAAGGTATTAGAAAATTCTAGACACACTTACCGAGGGTGCTCATTGCGCCGTTATTCAAAATTAACTCAGTCACGAGATAATATTTTTTTAAGTTGTGGTGCTAGTGGACCCGTGTGCGCCCTCTTAAAATAAAGTCGAAAATAAATAACCTGAGAGGCGCACCTCAGGCCGCTTTGATGCGCTTTCGGACTAATGGAAGTTTATTTATTTTTAACCTTATTTCCACAAGTGCAAGGTAGATATTTCTTATACTGAACTTACATTTTCCTAAATGTATTTATTAGTATGTATTTTGGGAAATGGGACTGTCCTTAAACTGTTATTCGTTATAAACAGCGAATGTCATTATGAAGTTTTTTATTGTTGCATTTTATCGAGTTAGTCAAAATACTTTTTAATGCTCTTTTGATGTGATTAAGAAACTAGAGGGTTTTGTTACAACAATTATTAGCATTTCTATCTGTAACGGTTCGCATAGCCGCCATAGTAATCCCTGTTAAAGTTATTTTGTTGAAAACTTGGTCGAATACAAGTGCAAGCGCACCTCATAGCTAAAACTCAAGAGTGTGTGATTATTATTATTTCTTATAAATTGTAATATATTTACATCATTATACAAATATAATGTCTTACATTGAAATATTTTATTATTTAGTAGAAATAATCTCTCCATCTCTTTGTTCTGACAGCGAGTAGGTAGTATTTTTTTATGGGGTTTTCTCCTTTTCAGCATTTATTATTGCTCATTTAAAACAATAAAGGGTTTATTTTTAAACGTTGCTTAAAGTTAAGAAGCGATTAAACATCAAAAATGTATGATTTAACAGTCGCTAATTACTACTTAACTATAAGCGACGTTTATAAATAAAGGGGGCAAGTGAGTAGATTTAAATGAATTGCATGATATTTTTAAATGTAATAAAAATCAAAATAAAACATACGAGGGATAGTTTCATTGATTTAAATATTTAGGTACTAATATTATAAAGAGGTAAAAGGACGATGGGCAATCGACTATGGACTATGGCAACAAATTGGGGACCGTCGTCCCCAATTTGTTTTTTTGATACAAGAGGCATAGTTTTTGGCACATATTATTCGTTACGGGCTCCAAAATAACAAACCGTTTGTAAGTCTTAAATATATGGGGTTTCTTGAAAAAAAATCATCGTTCAGTTTCATTTATCTAACGAAAATGTAAATGATAAATGCTTTTATTTCTGTAAGTAGGTTTGTACAAACACTTTTACACGTCGATCATATTTTAAAACTAGATGAGTTTGGCATTTCTTATCTGACTACTCTGAGAAGAAAGGCCGAAACAAACTTAGAGGTCAGTCTCTTTTAAAGTCCAGACATAATCTTGGTCAGATCATGTGAAGACCATGTAAATTTGTGTCTGAAATGGTCTTTTCAGGAAAAACCACACAGAATGAGTGGACCTGTCCAGTCAGTGCACGCAATTGTCAGTAATCGTGCAGCTTAACTCCAAACTTAAGGAGCTCAACAACTCGACGAACAATACCAAAGAAAGGACATTTGGGTAGGCCGCATAAATTACTCATACTGCCAGACCATGATTAAAACTAATTGAGAAGAAAAAAAACAATGATCCACATAGTCTTTACATTCACAATAATTAAAATAATATACTATTTTACAAAGTAAATATTCATGTCAATGTATTTATAAAAATTCATCAATGTCAATAGGTATAAAAAAATCCTGATATAATCTTGGTCAGATCATTTGAGGACCATGTTAGATTGGTGTCTGAAATGAAATGAAATGTCTGTCTTTTGAGGAAAGAACCACACAGATTTGAGTGGACCTGTGCAGTCAGTGCACGCATTTGTCAGTAATCGTGAAGCTCAACTCGGAATTTAAGGAGCTTAACCACTAGACGAACAATACCAAATAAACCACATTTGGGTAGGCCGCATAAAGCACTCAAACTGCCAGATCATCATTAAAACTACCTGAGAAAGTGAAAAAAATAAAAGTGACGCACATAGTCCGCACATTCACAATAATTAAATAATAATGTTATACTTCAGAAAGTAAATTGTAATGTCATTCTATATATAATAATTATCAAATGTCAAAGTTTGTGTAAACTACAAATTAAAAAATAGCAAAAAAAAATATATATATAAAAACATTCAATATGCAAAAATTGGAGCAACTCAATCCCAAGCCTTTTTGTCCTCAATATAATCTTTAACGGTATAAAAGGCTTTCTTGCACAACCCTGGAAAACCCCCATACTTTTGCCGGTCGTCGCCACGTATTTCCAATCTATACAAGGCCAAAACGCAGCCGTAGGGAAGTACTCCCTACATTGTAATGCTATTTTTAAATCTGTGATTACAATGTATACAGGATGTCCCAGAACTCAACGTCAAGCCGAAACGGGGCGACAGGATTGATTGTAAACATCATGAGCAAAATCAGAATAAAAATCTATCCCATGCAGTTTGAAAATTATGGGCATTTAAGAAAAACCTAAAAATTTGGTCAATCTGTAAGCATTTTTCGGTTATTGTGGTTAATTTTTATTATTTTTGTTCATTTAAACTTTGGAACCGTAACCCTAAATAATATTTCGAAGAATCACAGTCAAAAATAATGACACAATTGCCCCAAGTTTCCTAGAATTAAGACTTTGTTAAACTATGAATTTAAAATTTTCAAAATTTGTCGACTTTGAAAGGCCCTCCTTTAAAAAAAATTTACTAGAGTGCCTTGGCAAGTGCCATTAAAAGTTGGCGCATTTAATCAGTATTGTAAAATGGTAAAATACTTGTTACTTTCATACTAAAAAAAACGAGTAAAAAATAAAAACCTCAAGTAACCCGATTTTTGCTAACCCATTTTACTCAGTTAAAATGTTTTTTATTCGCACAAGCTCTTGGTAGGTTCTTAATTTAAATTTTATTTTTGATTTTTTTTCTGATTTTTCTCATGATGTTTACAATCAATCCTGTCGCCCCGTTTCGGCTTGACGTTGAGTTCTGGGACACCCTGTATACGAATTTTGCCTACTGCGTGTATAGTTTGTAACGTGGACGCGCGCGTCCTGATTCCAAACTATACTACATCACTTACGCCTGAAAAGATTTTTAAAGATAGTGTAATAAAATCATTGTTAGTGACAGGAAAAACTTATTAGGGCCTCCTATTTCTGAACGGCGATAATAATAAGGCGTAGTCAACGGCGCCCCGCTTTGCGGGGCTCCTACGTCTGGGTGGTTTAAAAAAAAAATAACGACGAAGGGGACCTTCTAACCTAATCTGTCCAAGTCGGGGTGCCCCAAGTCCCGAGATCGTTTCGCTCGCTCTTGCATGCTAGATTCTCCTAGTACCTGCAGTAATATTGCATTTTGTACCGATCCCTTCGTCACAATTTTTACGACAAACGGCTGAGATAATTCCTTACAAAATCCATGAAATAGAAAGAGAGGTCAACAAATCAAAATAGCGAGCATTCAACTGCTCGCGTATAGATTGGAATCTTGCGCTTATTCCGATCTATACATGATTAGTCCGTATGCGTACTGGCACTGTATATTATGGAATAAGGTAGTTAATTCGTTTACTGCGAAGTATAAGCGAGTACTTATTTGCGTACTACTCTTGTACAGATTGGAAGACGTTAGTAAAAAAGTGATTTCCAATGTAGGTACCTATAGGTACGCGAGCAGTTTTCTATGGCTGTATTTCTAGCCTTGTACAGATTGGAAATACGCGTTGTCGCCATAGCAAAGAATGATAAGTAGGTAAGCCAAAAGCTTTTAAATGAGATATGTCTGAAGTCTGTTGATTAAGTTTAAATTTTGGGGACGCTAGCGGCCGTCATCCTTTGTTTGTTTGTAAGTATAGTAGGGGGTAATCTCTGAAACCACCAGTCGGATTTCAATTTTTTTTTTGTAATGATAGTCCAATTCTTGAGGATTCTATATTTAAAATACGCTAGGATCCTTAGGAGCCGAGCAAATAGAAAAAGAAATCAGAAAGAACGCTAAGCGAAAACGAAGTAATTTCACGCGGACGAAGTCAAGCTATGAAATATATTTGTGAAATCTTGTAAACAGGGCCGTATTTAAGCGTGTGGAGGCCCTGGGGCAACCAAAAACTGTAGGCCCCGAAAATTTTGTGGAACAGAAGATAAAAAAAGTAAAACACAGTTTTCAATAATTTTTAAACAGGGTGGATTTTTTAGCTAGGGCAGTAAGGACAAGGTACCCTAACGGTTGTACGGTTGTACCTACACACCGTGTGTAAAACAGCGAAAAAAAATATCAAAGGAAAAGTTGTTTACTGGTGTTTACTGGTCGGAATTTAAAAATATACTTTTTTTTCGAGGTCTCTATTGTGGGGGCCCCTCTTTTGTGGAGGCCCCGGGGCGGTCGCCCCGGATGCCCTCCCCTAAATCCGGCCCTGCTTGTAAATAACTTCATTAGTTAAAAAAAATATTCAATTTATTATAACTTCGTCGTAAAGGATCATGTTAATGACTTGAAGCATCCCACTGGTCTTTTCAGTGCACAAGCATCATCTTGGCAGTAACAGTCATGTCTCGGCGGATCTGTAAATGAAATGAAGGGTTAAGCCAAACGCATATTACAGCCGCAACGGGCCGCAGCGCAATGCATTTTCATACAAAAAAGTGCGGCGCGCCGGTTATGTGCGTTCATAGGAAACTAGCTTTTGCCCGCGGCTTCGCTCGCGTTAATTTAGACTTTGACTATAAATTCGGTTTATAATTCAATCATGATTCGAAAGACTCGTGGCGTCATCTATTATCATAAGAACGTTATTCTTGTTTTCCTCGGGAACAGTACTTTTTAGCGAGGTGAAAGGTACCCTATGTCCGTTTCAGTACACCTGACAACATATATGCAAAATTTCAGGATGATCGTTTCAGTGGTTTAGGCGTGAAAAGGTAACAAACAAACAAACTTACTTTCGCATTTATAATATTAGTTAGGATAGGATAGTTAGGATTAGGATTAGTTAGGATTAGGATTTACAAAAGCGATGAAGCCGGATTTTTGCAATGCGTTGCGTGGCGGGCGGCGCGGCGGCGGCGGCGCGGCCCGCCCCAATTTGCGCTAGGCTTTACCAAGCACTTATGCAGGCCAATATATTTAACTAAAGTGAGGTCTCATGTGAAGTTAACACAAGTGCCAAGCGATTTTGAACCATTTGCGGTGCAACTATTACTGTTGGGTTGACCCGACCAGCGTTAAACCAGTTAGTACTTTATAATATACTGCTTAAACTACGTTGAGATGCGAAACCCATCCGTAGGTATTGGAGGAAAAACCTTCCTGCATGTACTTTTGTTTAGTTGAAGTATAGTCAAACTCGTAATTGCTTTAACGGTTTTGACAACAATTCCCAGTAAATTGAAACTTCACTAAGGTTGAAACTGTCACATAGACATACTAGCTTCTGCCCGCGGCTTCGACCGCGTGGAGGTCGCAAATTACCCCACGGGGACGTGCTACTGGCATAAAAAGTATCCTATGTCCTAACCCAGGTCATGGCCTATCGGTAATCTACCTATCATCCAAATCCAGTCGTTAAAGTGTGAAAAAGTAACAGACAGACAGGCAGATAATAAACGCTACCTAAATATTACCTCAAGGTGCGGACTCTGACTAAATTCCAATTCCTTAAATCTTTAGAGGCATGAGGAACAGGGTGTAAAATTCACTCATTCTCCATAGAAAATGGAGGACCTTCCGACCAGACGGGTGTTGTGTCTGGTGGGCAACTGCCCGACGGTTGATGTCGGGAAGTCTTATACAAGGAGCAACTGCCTATCTGCCTCCACAACCCAGTAACTGGCTAATACGATACCCCTTGGTAAGACTGGTTGTCAGATTTTCGGGCTTCTGTAGACCCGTAAAGACTCTCAAAGATCCACGAATGACAGCCGGAAACAACGGCTTAACGTTTTATCCGAGGCACGGAGGAGTCTCGGTCTGTAAAGATGGTCACTCATCCACAGACCAACCCTGGCAATTGTAACTTAACCTGATGGATCGACCCGCGCGGCTGTTATATATTACTTAGCCACGAGCTCCTCACATGTACTTACTTATAACATAACATTACGCCTTGTTTCCCCGAAGGGTTCGGCAGAGGTGCACTTGTAGTACACCCACATTTCACCAGTTATGTTTTAAGTCCCATGTAATAGGGGGTGAGCCTATTGCCTTCAATCGGGCACAATTCCAAACTCCGGGCTGCTACTGAGAAATTCCTTTTGGAAAAACCCAATAATACTTTGTCCGATCTGGGAATCGAACCCAAGACCTCATTCATGCTCAGCAGTAGCGCTTGCGACCGCTACATATAAGGGGAAAAATTAGTTCCTATTAATAACAGTTACATATTTGATACATCTTGATACCTTGGTTGAGATTGGACACCGGTGACAACAATGATTCATTAAATCTATTTATACACATAAGTATACTGGCATTATCAATGTCGCATATCACGAGCCAACGCGAAAATCGGGATGTCACATATTACTGATACACCTCTACCTCAGAAAGATCCTATTTGATTCTGTTGGGGGATGATTTTGGAAATACTGTGATACATGTGTTTCCCAATTTTAATTGAAGCGTATGTGTACAAATTTTAGAGTCAAACGACACAGAGAATAAAAAGTTTTACAAAAAATTCAACCTCCCATTTCACCCTCTTAGGTGTGGAATTAAGGAAAACCTTTTCTTAGTGGATACTTACTATTCATAAAGAACAGTCCCTCCAAATTTCATGTCTCTAGGACCAGTGGTTTAGGCTGTGCGTTGATATCTCAGTCAGGACATTGAATATTATATATATAGAAGATAGATTTCGGATCTTTTGGCGTGTGCCCAAAATCGGAACTAACGCCGCCATCTTATTTTTAGGGTTCCGTACGTTCTAATGAAAGAAACGTAACCCTTATAGGATCACTCGTGTGTGTGTCTGTCTGTCTGTCCGTCTGTCACAACCAATTTGTTACGAATCTACTGGACTGATTAAGTTGACATTTGGTACACGTATGAAATGAATGGCTTGGTCGTTCAATAAACTATTGCATGACACAATATTAAATTACCCGTGTTCTAATATCTTACCATAAGCCCATAGGAGTGTCTTTGAGACGGCCGCGAAACGGCTAAGCCGTACATTTTGACCAAGATGTCAGGTCTGTAGAGTTAATTAAGCCTTGTAGAGCTTGGGGTTTGGCTCTACATTAGATGTGATAACTTTTTAACAGTGAAAGCGTAATGTATTTAAGTCTTAACAACCTACTATACATGAAATGTTTTGTGTATGGTTCCGTACCCAAAGGGTGCTCACGGGCTCTTTGGGCAAGGCTCCGCTGTCCGTCCGTCCGTCTGTCACAGTAGGGCCGTAACTTTTGAACTGTAATAGGTAGGCACTTGAAATTTTTACAGAGCGTGTGGTGGCTATAACAAAAAAAAAATGCAGTAGTACGGAACCCTTCGTGTACGAGTCTGACTCGCACTTGGCCGCTTTTTTCAATACAATTTTACAAAACTATTTCCCAAATAATAGGTCTTTACCTATGAAATTGCCGTTTTGTATGAAAAAATTTAAACGAATTTTTTTCATGAATTTTTTATTTGTATTAATCGAAGTAATCACCCATGCAATCAATGCATCTTTGCCATCGCAGTGGCAGTTTATTGATGCCCTTCTTAAAGAAATCAGCTGGACGGGAGGCAACAAATTCTTCAAAGGCATTTTGTACTGCCTCTCGGGTATTAAATTTTTTTCCCGCCAAGAAGTTATCCAAATTCTGGAAAAAGTAGTAGTCTGTAGGCGCAAGGTCTGGTGAGTAGGGCGGATGACGGAGAGCTTCCAACCCCAGTTCTTGCAACTTGGAGACCGTCTGCTGTGCAGTATGAGGTCGCGCGTTGTCGTGCAGGAGCAGCGGAGACGAGCGATTGACCAATGCTGGTTGGAGATGCGCCAGCTTCTCCATCATTGTGTTCAGTTCTTCACAGTACACATCTGCAGTAATGCTCACCCCGTTTGGTAAGAAGCTGTGATGAATCACACCGGCGCTAGACCACCAAACAGTGACCATCACTTTTCTAGGGGTAAGTTTTCGTTTAGGGCATTGTTTAGGTGCTGAACCAGGATCCAACCAACTTGCTGAGCGCTTACGGTTATCAAACAGAATCCATTTTTCATCGCAGGTAACAATGCGGTTCAAAATTCCTTCATTTGTGTATCTGTTGAGCAGTGCAAGGCACGTCTCGACGCGTACTTCGCGCTGGCGATCATTGAGTTCGTGGGGCACCCATTTGTCAAGCTTTTTTACCTTGCCAATTTGACGCAAATGGACCAATATTGTTTTGACGCTAACGTCGAAAGCTGCTGCTAATTCAGCCGTAGATTGTGTATCATCAGCTTCCACAATCGCCTTTAATTCGTCATTGTCGACCAAAGTCTTCGGACGACCGCGAGGTTCATTTTTCAGGTCGAAATTTCCAGAACGGAAGCGAGCAAACCAATAACAGGTGGTGCGTTGGTTTGTAGAGTTAGCTCCGTAAACGTCGTTGATGTTGCGTGCCGCTTGTGCCGCGTTGCTGCCACGACGGTACTCATATTCCATAATTACTCGAATTTTTAACGTATCCATGATGACGAAAAAGATTGAAATGCGATGAAAATGTAACACTAATCAATAAAGAAATGACTACTTTTAGAAAAAAAAATCCATGTTTTTAAAATAAAATTAATTTGAAATTAGAATTCATAGCCAAACAAAAATTATTTTGATTTGAAATGGCCAGTACTGCAGAACGGCAATTTCATAGGTAAAGACCTAATATTTACCAATAACGACCCCTTGTTAAGTCATTGAAGTGCCAAAAGATACTCATAGCACTGTATGTTGAATGTAATTCAAAATCATAGTTACCTTCAGTCAAGTCATCGTTGTAGTAAATCAAAATGGCGGGTATGTGAATGTTTTCAGGCAGCGCTACGTCACTAAATCTATCCCGTTCGTCGGGTATACCGTTGCCTTCCAGAGTCTTGTTGAGGCAAAGGCCTTTGCCCATATAACGCCATGTGTAGGACATTAGATGACTGTTATGCGGTAGATATCTCATCATAATCTCGTAAATGGTTTCTTCAGAACATACTTCCAAAGTCACTGTGGAACCTAATAGAAAATTCTAAGTTCATATATTAGATAAAAGAAGTGGAGTTTAAGATGATAATAATCTTAATACAAATATACTGTAATGTAGGTCCTACTATAAAACCGACGGAGATACTCGTATTATGCTAAACTAGTCTTCTTCAGTGTTCGACTCAACACAATCCATCACTTCGTAAAGCAAATGCTGCACGGAACATAAACCAGCACCCTAATTACGTAACATACTATCTATCACAATCTGAATCATTTTGAAGCCTATTGCTAATCCATTGCTTCATACGTTCGAAAAATTTGTCTGGTCACCAACGTAAATAACACAATGAATGTAGTTGAAATGTCAAAATTAAACTCATTCCTACTGTTAGTGTGTTAAGTAATTACCCCGCTGTCCAAAGATATTTTGGCGCGTGACTACAATCGGAACTAACATCATCATCTTGTTTTGTATCACAATTAACTGTTTACCAACAGCGTCCCCAAGACAGCGTCATTCGAGCGCCAGAAGTTTCTTGTAACGCTGTAGAAGGTACCCATAAATTCGTAGCTTTCGGATCCAAGCTACAACAATGTACATTACGGCGGGCCGGCGCGGCGCGCGGCGGCATTATGTCGCCGAAAAACGCGCGTTCAACTGCCTTGTGGCATGGCTCATAGAATTCTTGAATTTAGTGTAGTGTAATAACCGCTTACTTAAACCGTCTTTAAGTACTTGCCTGTCAATGTATTAGTGATCCTGATCGGCCTAGTTTTAGCCGATGCTTTGCCTATCACATATTTGTCGCCACTCCACCACGGTTCATCCAGTGCGCGCCACTTAGAGGAAGGGACTATGGGGCGCCGGAAGGCATGGCCGTAGGTGCGGTACGTGACCTGTGTACCAGTCACAGCATGGGTATGCCGCACCCAGTCCCCATCTTTGAACCAATAACTCAAGTCCTTGCCGGCGTGCGCCACCACAGTCATGGCTAGCTGCAAATGAAACTTCAGTTCAGAACCTTTGATAGGTTCAAGTTATGGAACGAAAAAATATGACATTAGATCAGCTGTGATTTATTAGAAGCTAACATTTATATTACTAACCCTTTTGCCGTCGCAATAGAAGTAACCTTGTTTAAAACAATGGCAATACTCCACGCAATTGTTACAGAACCAGTTCTTATTGGCACATGAGCAGGTCTTGACGCAACGACAGATTCGGAACTGATCTTGGAGCCAGCTCGTCAAGTCGTAGACCAACCCGTTGACCGACACCCAGCAGTCCGAGGGTTGGTTGTGAACAGCCACCTCTGCCGGGGTGTACCATTGCTGTTTCGTGTACGTCATGGACCTATAATATTATCAAAATATATGGATAAGTATTTTGTTTACAAATGGATTATATATTGATTAACTACATGTCATTTTTTTTTGTTTACGAGACATTTACTATCGTTTTTTTTGTTGAGTTTTGTTTAGTTCGTATTGAAACCTTTTTGATGGGGGGAAAAAGTGGGTTCTTATAATATGGCAATCAGTCTCCAACCGGTGTGTGGAAATTATACTTAACTAAAATTGAAACGAATGTTGGTACCTAAGTACCTACTGCGATTGGAGGGGGGAGGGGGGGGAGGCGGGCATTGAGGCAGACCACCCCGTATTCTTTCAGTGCTAAAATTATTAAGCTCGGTTCACTTGCTCTTCCATTCGTAATTTTCTTAATAATTTCTGAAGGTTTTCTGCATAAGTCGACAAAGTAACTCCTATTTCTGTATGCATGATGGTCAGAAGAAAATCTAACCCAACCCATGTGCTAAAATCGCTCGCTCTTGCATTGGTTCCTTTTTTTCGAAAAATCACCGTTATGAGGAAACGCGGGCGGCGAACCCCCTCCCACAAACCTCCCTGTTGTTGAGCGCGAAAGAGATAACTGCAGCTCGGACTGATTATTCCTATGCAGGCTAAACACAATTATAATCTCACATTCCTTGTTTTCTTTATCTTTAAAACTGGACCTATTTTAATAAAAAACAGTCAAGAATAATTTAAAATCAAATCAATTCATTTATTTGCTTGAATATGATATATGCTTTACCAAATAAAAATATACACATACATAAACTTACGCCTACCTCCCATGGGGGTAGGCAAAAACTACAGAACGCCGCTTGCTCCGATCCTTGGATACTACCTTTGGCCTGGTTACGCTCATACATCAGGGACGTACACGCACGCCGGTTGAGAAAAATATTTATTACATTAATCCATAACAAAACAACAAACATTAGCCTATAAAAAATATTAATATTACACTATTTATTAACATTTATTAGTTATATATTTACATTATCATTACTTAATTTATAAATTAATTACATTTATCGTTTAAAAAATCATTCACATTAAAATAGGCTTTATTGATCAAATAAAACTTTAACCTATTTTTAAATGATTTAAGAAATACTTTGGCTGTGTCTTTCTTTTATTTTTTATATTCGTCTAATTTGTTTGCCAGAATAAGAATAAGAATTATTTTATTTTTGCAAATATGGGTAGATGATACATCAATAGGTGTTAGTATAGTACAAAGATCAGCCATATTTTGCCATTCAGCACGCAAATATTTACGTCACGTACGTACGTCGTCGTCGTACGTCGTTATTTACATTAAATTATTGTCATATATTATTAACATCATAATATTATCATATATTATTTACATCAAATTATTATCTAACATCAGATCAATTATTATTAAATCATATACCATTAAACTAATTATTATTCAATTAAATTAGAGTTATATATAACGAATACTAGAAAAAGTCAACTAATCTTTTTCTCAGCTAGGAACTCAGTCACACTGTAATACGTTTTATTTATCAAAAATTTACGTAATCTATTCTTCAACAGCAAAGCATTTAAATCTTTCCAATCTCTTGGTAATTTATTATAAATAATTGGGCCCATGCAATAATCACTCTTGCGCATCAAAGCGGTTTGACACCTCAATTGACATAACCTACTGTTGTCACGCCTATTTCTCTTGGAGCTACATCAGCCATACGTTCAAAACGATTTGGATTGTGCTTTACGATCATAGCTACTTCCAAAATATAAATACAAGGCAGTGTCAGAATATCGTACTGCTTAAAATATGGCTCGCAGCTGTCGGTGGTTTTAAGTTTAAATATTGCTCTTAGACATCTTTTTTGAGCTTTAAATGCTGTGTCTTTGTCAGTTGAGTTCGCCCAAAATATTACACCAAAGCGCAAGTGAGACTCAACTATACCGTGATATGCTGTAAGGAGTGTGCATGTGTCTACTATGGATGATAATTTATATAAAACATAGGAAGATGAACTTAATTTTTTACACAGTGAATCTATATGCGCTTTCCAATTTAAGCTGTAATCTATTTGTAGTCCTAAAAATTTGGTATCACCTACTTCGTCAATTTCGTCATATTTATAATGTATGTGGAGGATCGGCACACCGGTACCCTAATTCCGTAACACACTATTAATCAGAATCTGAATCATTTTGAAGGATATTGCTAATCCATTGCTTCATAGGTTCGAAAAATTTGTCTGCTCAACAACGTAAATAACGCAATGAATGTTATTGAACTGTCAAAATGAAAGCCATTCCTTCTGTTAGTGTGTTACGCAATTACTCCGCGGGTGTTCGTTGTCTAAAGTGCATTTACCTTTGTTTTACCCAAATTGATAATCAAATTATTTTTATCTAGCCATTTAATTATAGAGTCAAGAGAATTATTTATGTCATTTCCATATGTAATTGGGTTTTCACAAGGGCTCGTTATGGTGCTATCATCAGCAAACATAGTCAAAGATTGTTCAATGTAAAGGGGCATGCCATTAACATGTAATATAAATATAAAAGGGCCCATAACACTTCCCTGTGGTACACCGAATGCAATTTTACGTTCTCGTGACCGTGATATTTCTTCTTGTTTATTAAGTACATTAATGCGACTAACTTCAGTTATTTGTGTTCTATTTTCTAAAAATGATTTTATCAGGTCAAGTACGTTACCTCTAATGCCGTAGGCTTCTAATTTATTTAGTAAAGTATTGTAATGGACATAATCAAACGCCTGAGTCATATCACAAAATAAGGCACATATTGGAGAGCGTTTATCCATATTTTTAACAATATTATATAAAAAGTCATAAATTGCCATATTAAGGGTTCTGTGCTGCCTAAATCCTTTTTGTTCTTCACACAGTATTTTATTTTTTTCGATGTAGTTATATAGTTCTTTGTAGATGTATTTTTCAAATACCTTTGAAATGACAGGTATGAGTGATATGGGTCTATAATATTCCATCAATTTCTTATCTTCTTTCTTAAATAAAGGTTTTATTATAGATATTTTGAGTGCTTCTTGATTTATACCTGTACAAATACTGAGGTTGATAATGTAACTAAAATGACTGCATATTTCAGCTGCCACTGACTTCAGTACCTTAGTTGTGATTCCATCATAACCTACACTAGTGGTGTTTTTTAATGACATTATTATTTGATGTATGTCATGTGGTGTGCTAGGTGCCATAAACATTGATTGGCTCTTTGCAGATGACATGTCTGGCTTTGGCTTATATTTAGGATCTATTTTTGGACGTATTTTATCAATAAAATAGTCATTAAAAGCATTAGCAATATGTAAAGGTTTATGTATAATTTCATTTCCAACCTTAATTTTTTCAATTTGTTGTTTAGGGATATTGTATTTTGCCTGATTAATTACTTGCCATGTAGTCTTTGATTTATTTTTTTAATGTTGTATCTTGTGAATATTTTGTGCTCTTTGTGTTAGATTAATAATTTTATTGTAAAGTTTAGAATATGTAGTAAATTTCTTTTTATTTTCATAGCTAGGGTTTAATCTAAATTGCCACAGAAGATTTCTTTTTTTCTTACTACATAATTTAACGCCACGCGATAGGCATTTTGGCTTATTTAATATGTTCATTTAATTTTTTTTATATGGAAAGCATAAGTTGTAAAATAATAAAAATATGTCAACAAATTCATTGTAAGCTACATTAGGATCATCGGTAAGATAGATCTCCGAAAACTTTAGACTTGTTATACAATTTTTAAACTTTATTACATTCTCGTTACCATAATCCCGTCTAGTCACGTAATAGTATTTTAAGCTACATACATTAGACACTGGGCATTGAAGTAGCTGTGCTGTATGGTCTGATAATGCAAACTCCAGTACTTCCACTTTGCAAGTCTTTTTAAAATTATGCGCAAAATTATCTATGCATGTCCTGCTAGCCATTCGAGTTGGTTGTTTAAGAGCAAGTTTCAAATTGTAACTTTGTAGCAGATACTCCAGTGTAATTGAGTTCTGATTTCGTTTTAAAATATCAATATTAAGATCACCTGCAATGACAATATTCTTACCGCGCCTGTTGGATATATCTTTGAGTAAGATTTCAAGTTTATTAAAACAGTCATTTATATTCCTAGCATTTGGTACTCTATAAATACATACTACTATCAATTTAAAATCTATAAGCTCAACAGCACAACACTCAAATGTTCTTTGAGCTGACAACTTTGCTATTTGAGGTACATCCCTGCACTTGTGACAATTTTTAATAATTATACATGCTCCTCCTCTCTTTTGTCCCTGTCTACTATAAAATGCAGCTAAATTGTAATTTGGTATACAAAGTTGTTTTTCGCAACCTTTCATGATGAAATGCTCGGTAACACACAAAATATCAACATTTATCTTTTTGCCAGATAGCTCGTCTAAACTTACTATAAGAGCATTCGATTTATTTAGTAAACCTGCGATATTCTGGTGTAGTATGTTGATACATTTATTGGAGAAAAAACAGTTCTTTTGGTTCACTATTTGTGTTGCACTTATTTTCCTCCAAAATTTCCAATTGAAGGTTATATAGGTCTTCAAATATAGTTTTCATGGCGTAGTCTTTAAAGGCTCCCGACCTTGTGTACATAGTATGTTCATAGCTTAATTTCAAATTTGAGTCCAGAATATATGAGTACTCATGCGTAACATTGTCCAAATATAGGATGTTATTGAATGTTTCCAGCCTTGAGTTATACAAAATATACGTATCATTATTACTATCTTTGTATGTTGGTAAAGTAATGATTATGTTTGTGTTCTTTATGTCCCGCAGCGCATTTCTTATGTATGTGATTATATCTAAATAACATTTCGTTGTTTTAAAATCTTCCTCGCCGATCATTATTATGCAGAAATCATTTTCTGTGTAATTTCTGAGTTTAGTTTGTATATCCCTATCCTATTGTAGTAAACATTTAGGATCAAATTTGGTAGCACTTGAAGGAAGAATAAGATTTGTCTGCTTCATGCTTGTCAATTTTAGGAACATTAGGTATAATCTAAATATTCATTTGAAGTTTTAAAATGTAATAAAATAAACATACTATGAATATAAGGGTACTTAAACATATCCAAAACATCAAATAAAAGTACTGCAACAGGACCTTATTCGACCTTATTCGGCGCCAACTGGTGAGCACAAAAACGATAGCCGCCATTGCAGCAGGGCTTTAAATACCGGTAAAATGTTCGTAACGTTACCTCTATTTGACAGAGTTACCGTTAATATTTAAATAAGGGTAATAGATTTAACGTTACTTTTGCCACATTTTAACGTTAATCTTTATTAACGTTAATAGTTAAATAACGTTAATTTTTCCGTTATTTTTTAACTGTTATCTTGTGAAGTGGAAGTAATGGGGGTGGAGGTGCGCGGCGGGCCGCTCGCCGTGCCGCTGTGGCCCTCTCAGGCGTCGTTGTGATGCCGTGCCGATAAAAACATTGTCTGATTCTTACGCGTGACTAGTATAGTGAGCTGATTTAGTCAGTGATAAGTTTGATAACTGACAATTTATCCAATATCAAGATGAGTGAAGACAATAATCAAAGTAATTAATTAACTTATTTATAGTTATTACCATAGTCGTTGTAAACATGCAGGATCTAATAGTCTAAGGCACCGCCACGGCATGTCGACTGTTGTCACCGACCGCCGCGTGCCGTTCAAATGTATGAGCGCTTACATTTACGCATTTCAGGCATCCCCCGATCGCGAGGAGGCGAAACGCCAGGGCGTAACTCCGCTGCCGCGAGAAATCGCGGCACAGCGGACGGAGCCCCGGCGGGATCTCATGGCGGCATGGAGAGTGCGACTGTCGCAACCCAGCACAGGGCACGCCACAATTGCGGCGGTAAGTCCCCTCTTTGAGGAGTGGTCTGAGAGGCGCCACGGCGTCCTCACCTTCCGCCTGACGCAGGTCCTCACCAGACATGTCTGTTTCGGGAGGTTCCTGTTTCGGATAAGGCGGGAGGAAACGCCCGAGTGTTATCATTGTGTGGATCGACCGGAGGACAAGGTGGAGCATACGGTGGTCGGCCCGGCTTGGGCGGAGCACCGCCGTGTCCTCGTGGCGGTGACCTCTCGCGTCCAACCCTGCAGGCGTAGCATGACGCTTTCTATTTCTTGGAAGACAATACATAGCTATTTCTATACAAAGTGACATTTCGTTTCTCAATTTTTGACGTCGCACCGTAAAAATCCTTCTACAATCTGTCATTTTGTCTTTCGTTTCTTCCAATCGCTGTCTAGGTCCTTTTATATGTAGACTATTTCAGAAGAAAGATTTCTATCCCAAACGTCAAAATCACTCTGACAACTGACTGTTGTCTAAGGTAGTGAAGACAATTTGATTTTGTAATCACCATGCTAAAGACATTAGACAACTTTTTACTCGACGGCCCCAAACTATAAAATTGGGATGGAAAAATTGAATTTTTCACATTTTGTATGTAAAATGTGAAAAATTATTACCTACATGTTCAGTTTTAGGGGTTTAATAGTTTCATAAAGGGGGTCGAAATTTTCATTATTTTTGCGATAGGACACACCATTTTCGAGATATAAGCAAAATAAAAGTAAAACGTGAACGTTTTACTGAATTTCGTAAAAAGTGCAGTTGCTTTGCTGCCGTCGAACTGTCTTCACGGAACGTAATTTTTGTCTATTCTTCCGTCGTCAAAACCAGTTTCTATAATAGTCATGCTACGCGTGCTGGTTCAGGCCATGGTACGGAGCGAGAGGGAATGGGAAGCCGTCACCTCCTTCTGCGAAGCTGTAATGCTTGCGAAGGAGGAGGCGGAGCACGTGAGGGAGAGGCAATCGCTGCGCCCTCGCGCCCCTAGACACGTCGCGGGTCGGGAGTCGTTTGCCGACTCCCGGCCACCGTAGGCGCGAGCTTGCGGTAAGGACCAGGCCCGGTTCGACGGCGCGTCGTGTTCCACGCGCGCCTCAAAGAGATGTCAGCACCATTGACGGGGTCCAAAAGGGCCGATGTCTGCCGGGGTCGCGGATTGTTCGAAAGAACCGTGGCCCTGACGCACAGCAACTGAAGGAACACGAGTGGGTTTTAGTCAGTAAGTCTGACACGCCCTTTCGCTCCACCCAGAGCGGGAGAGGTCATTTGAAGATTTCCCACCAAAAAAAAAAACTATCCCCGTGATGTCTGAAATTTGCCATAGGTAAATGGGCTCAATTAGGGGTAAACCAGTTTATTTTAAAGTCAATAGCAAGTTATCGCTAGCCCTTCAGGAAGAAACCTCGTCTGAAATACCCAACCAAAAATTTTGCGTCTCGAACAAACCAACTCACTGTAGGTATTACACACGAATGAGGCGCGACGGCACGGCGGCGGCGCGGCGCGGCAAAGCGGCAACAGTGCATCTATAGTGATCCAACGCTATGCCAAAGCGAGCGCACAAAAATGTAAATCTACGGAACGGCAACGTAGCTAAATTAACGGTAAAATTAACGTTACTTGTGTATTTTACGTTAATGTTAATTAACGTTAAAATACTGTTAAGTTAAAAAAGTAACGTTACTTTTTTGTAACGTTAGTAAGGTAGCACATTGAAATTAACGTTACTTAACGGTAATTATTTTGTTATTTGGTAACGTTAACAAGCCCTGCATTGCAGTGTGTTTATTAAACGCGTTTACAGCTAAACATCGGAATTGTAAAGTTCACAGCGATCATTATAATGATGTGGTATGTCTCGTTTTAATCTTAATCAAAACAGCAGCTTGGTTTTATTAATAAGTAAAGCTAGAGGTCCCCGAACTGATTCAGTTCGTGGGCTGCTTTAGACTTTAGACCATTAATTAGAGTTTATTAAGTAGAGTATTGATGGATTATTATTCTTCAAATACATATTCGTTACGGGCACATCTAATTCATTTATTACCATACAACTTGATACTAATCTGCGAAAAAAATAACAAAAGAATTTCGCGGGCTACCCTAGCGCTTTCGTTAACTCTGATTGAACGTGGTTTAAGTGAGTCCAAGTAAGAAATTACAAATCTCAAATTTTCAGTTAACTCTGTGAAAATTGTGAGTAGGTTACATTATAATAATAATAATAATTTATTTGGCAAAAAGAAGAAATACAATGCATGTTACGTTATTAGGACATAATATTATGTGCTCAATTTTTGTGACCAACCCCGATGCTAGGAAAATCCTGTGTTATAGGGGCTATGCCATTTATATTATTATTATGTAGGGAATAAGCTGTTTTTATCATGTTTGCTTCATCATTTGATTAAAAACTTAATAAAAAAGCAACTGTTTCAGGCTAACAACTGCCCTTCAAATCATATTGTTCTCTCAAGTTGCCCGCTTACTGACTTGGGAAATCCCTCCACTACGTTATGTCGATTATAGCATCAAAACCAAGACTTCTACTTCGACAGAATCGGTCCACTGACTGTAAACCCTTGTAGAAACGGTAGGAGTTTCGTGAACAACGGTTTATGAGTACTGATAATTTCTGATCAAATACTGACGTCGTAGAATCCCATTAAAAACATTATAAAGGAGGGTAGAATATTGATCGAGTTATATTGAACAACTATTATTGCACGCACAAGAAACGTAACAGGAAAATGGAATTATGTACATGGATTGTAAGCAAGCTCTCCTGCGGCCGTCAAATTCAGGATTTATTTGATGATTTAATGACTAGGAGTGTTTTTTTTTTAATATTTTGCCCCACACTAGGAATTTCTTCTGTATTGTGGGTGCGTTTACAAACATTCAAACTTACATACACAAAAAGCCAGACCGGGAATAATTACTTGTAGGTCATACAAATATTTGTTCCGTGTGGGAATCGAACCCGCGACACGCAGCGCAGCAGTCAATCGCTTAACCACTGCGCCAACCGTGCCAGAGGCACGGTAGAGGGATTTGTGGCACGGGACCAGTGGGGTAATTACGTAACACACTAACAGTAGGAATGGGTTTCATTTAGACAGTTCAACAAAATTCATGGCGTTATTTACGTTGTTGAGCAGACAAATTTTTCGAACATATGAAGCAATGGATTAGCAATAAACTTCAAAATGATTCAGATTGTGATAGTGTGTTACGTAATGAGGGTGCAGGAGCAAAGGGCAGTTTCTCCTTTATACGATTTATTAGTGTCCAGAATACATAACAATCTTAATGTAAGCACTATGAGAACGGAAGACCACACCATGGATACAATATACTTATGGCACATACACTCACCGTGAAAATGGTGTATCTTTGACAGTGCTCGCGAGACCACACGAAAAGATGGGTGCCAACTTTAAATTTTGCGCGGTTGTGGTTGGGAGGATATTACGAGTTACTAAATATGAAGAAGATAACAATGCAGTGGTGGATTGTAAACAGTGACTGCCACGAGATTGGGGATATTTTATTTGCATACTAAATAAAAATAATTACTCAGGTGTCATCAGGCGCAATGTTGGTGTCCGATGAAAAGTTATACGGTGTGGCTAGTTTTGCATTATTCAGAGCAACAAAATGCATAATTGTATTCACAGACATCAGACCTTATTTTATGCTAATTAACAAACCCTTCACCTCTTCTGATTCACAGGAAACGCGCCCAGGTAGTTTTCCACCCAGTGTAGAGTGGCCAAGCGTAACCCAGTTGTCTCCTATCGACCTCCATCACGGAAACTACGGGCACTTCCGAAAGTAGTTGATACGTCAAAACAAGCGTCAATTTTATGTTTTCGGACGGGATAGTACATATCGAAAGAAAACACGTGTGGCACTCGGGGACTGCCGCGGTAAAGCTATTGCATAGCATTTTTTATCAACTTATGCAATTATAATTACTTTTTTTATTTTTATTTATGCAGTATTTTTTTTCTTTGATATTAATTCAAGGACAGTCGTACCATATACATACACGTTAAGCGAACGCTCGGCCGAGCTACATGGTAGGCGGAGTGGGGGGTGTTAGGTTTTATTTTCGTTACGGAATTTCTTGATTCGGTCGCTGCGCTCAAAGCCCGCGATAAAAGCTATGCAATAGCTTAAAAAAGAAAAGAAAGAAAATACATTTATTTAGCACAGACTATAAAGCACACAACACAACATATACCTACCTACAAGAAAAATGAAAACTAAGACTACTAAGTAGGGCCAACTGTTAAACCGTGTTTTCGACCATTCTTAGTTTGGGCCCCGAAGTAATCATAAGTCCGTAAGGGATACGGAGTAGGAAACGCCCTTAACTTTCGATTTCGTGCTAGTAGGCCCTCAGAACCACAAAGCCTTAATACGCATTTTTCATTCATTCATATCTTTTGAACTGGCATGTTCGGGGTCAAGGTCCAGTCATATTTATTTATTGTTATCTAGCTTTTGCTCGCGTCTTCGTCCGCGTGGAGAAAGGAAAACAGAACATTTGTTCTGTTTTTGTTTAACTCCAATGACCACGTGACCGCCTGGCACTTGCCAGGCGGTCACGTGGTCATTGGAGTTCGTTCCATACAAACATATTATTATTCATGTTTTCTCCGTAAATTGAAAAAAAAAATGTTTTAGAATAAAATTAAGAAAAAGTTAAACCGAAGAAAAAATAATTTGAAAGAGAAAAATAAAACCTTTGAGTCGAACTAGGTGGCGCCACACAAACGATCAACGATGATCAAATTGATCAAATAAGTTACCATCATTTTACGCTTTAGGTACGTAATTAATTTGTTTGGCGGCGCCTCAAAATTTATTACTTCCTTTAATTTAAGGTCCGTGTAGACAGGCGCGATGCAACAACGCGACGCGACTTTTGTAGAATAATTTCCATGAAGTCTTCATAGGGATTGTTCTACTAGAGTCACGTCGAACCTATTTGCGAGCCTTTAGGAGCTTAGTTAGGCATAAAGGTGTAATTTTTATTTTTCTCTTTTCGTGATACAGAACACGATACTGCGCTCCGAAATACAAATCGCCGACGTGACTCAAAAAGCAGGTAAGCTCAAGAGGGGACTCCTTGACCCTTGCTGCTTTGACTTCAGCCGGTCACGTTTACCGCATGTAGGATGCATTTTGAGCTAAGACCACCACAACATGGCCCCAACATCCAACGGCATCGCGGCAGACCCAGGTGTAGATGGCGGGTCGAGTTTGAAGCCTATATGCGGGACTGGACCCGATTGGCGCAGGATCGTATTGAGTTTAAAAAAGAAAAAGAGGCTTTTGTGTTGTGGGACAACACAGGCTAATTTAGAATTGTTTGCTTTTCAGTTAATTTTCTCGTCGGTTTAATATACCCAGCTAGGTTTAAAGTTCTCATTGGAATTAATGAAATAAGCCCAAACACGATATAGACATCTGTAAACTGTTGAGGAGCTCTCTCGACTGTCTTCCGTCTCCATCATCAGATCAACTGCAGATCTCTCAGTCATCAAAACTAAACTATTATAATAATATGCAGTTCCGATTCTGTCATGAGTGACAGAGTCTCATTAAGGTACCTAATCCGTTTGATTTAATAAGAAACTTTACGAGAGAGTAGATACAAAATATTTATAAAATGCCATAAGTACCTACGTCTACGGTGACCATAGATCTAGCACCATGCTTGGCCAAGCACACTTCCGGTCGAACCGAAGTTGCAAACGTCATAAGTAGGTACCTACAGAGCAGTAAGTATGTACCCACTATAAAGCTACCATTTACGGTGGACGCTTTTCTTTTTATATCGTTCTCACATGTATAATTTCAACTTGAATGGTGTAACTTATATTTTGTATAACAATATTTTGATATAAAAGAGTGTCCATGGAGTTTCTTTCCCGTTCTTCTCCATAGGAACCTACTACGCTTTGAAATAGATTGACAACCTAAGAACGGACTAAGTTGTCAGTTTTGAGAAAGGAACTGTATTTCGATTTCTGTTAGGTTCTTATTTCAAAAACAGGCTCGATGGTTTAAACCATGTTTATAGAAAAATCTTGCTTTGTAATAAGAACGTTTGAGTTTGAGTTAGGTATAGTATAATACAAAGTACTGTAGGTATAAAAACAAAAAAAAATCGTCCAAGTACGAGTCGGACTCGCGCACTATGGGTACCGTCCATACCAAAAAAAATATTGTCTATGAAACACATACCTTGATATTATTTTTAGTTAAGATTTGAGTTAGAAATAAAATTTGAAAAAAACTTGCTTATTAAATTGTTAATGTAATTTTCTTCCACATTATATTGCTTGCTAAAATAAAATAAAATGTTGTAAATAATTTAATTTAATGTGCTAAAATAAAAGATATTGTCTATTAAGTATTTGACATTTTATTCGGTAAATGTACATGTATCTCTCGGGCCTCCGACTTATGGCAGAAGAAGGAACGGTGGGGTTTTAGTTGGTAGGAGTCCGACATCACCTTTTTTTCCCAGGCGATCCATGAGGAGTGCTCTACGAAAAAATTAAAAGGTTAAGTAACGCTTGCCGCGGTTGGTCCGTGTATAGGTGACCGTCCATAACATACCGAGACCCCTCCTTGCGTAGGAAACCTCGTTAGGCCGATGTTACCAGCCATTATTTTTATGTGTCATTCAAAGTTCTTTGACAGTCGTTACGGGTAGACAGAATCCCGAAAGACTGACAATCTTACCATCGTGTTGCCCAGTAACTGGGTTGTGGCGGTCAGATAGGCAGTCGCTCCATGTAAAATACTGGTATTCAGCTGCATCCGGTTAGACTGGAAGCCGACCCCAATATATGTAGTTGGGAAAGCCTAGGCAGATGATGATCCTAGATAGTATAGTTGCCTAATGTTTTTTGTTGAGAAGCACAGCAATCTCAAAATCGCATCTATTGGCGATAATACACACTAACTTGCTTACGATCGATCGTACACATATAGACAAATCGTAAGCACCCGGAAGCAGGTTGCAACCTGTCGGGAGCAAGTTTCGACTTGACCGAAATGTCCAACCCGCACTTTGGTGGTATTGGTTGAAAGCTCTAAAATATTTAATACAACACAGAGGGCCACCCACTACTTGCACCATGGTGTTTTGGTGATATAAGCAGGCCAAAGTGTGTCTACAATTAGTCCCAGTCAAGCCGATCCCTTGTGAGAAACGAGCTAAATACCTAGGTGTAATCCACGACCACCACTTTACCTTCAGTGAGCACATAAGGATGGCTCGTTCGCGCGCCGCCTTCGCTCTCGGTAGACTTCACTCCCTATTAACCGCCTGCAGTAAATTGTCTCTCAAATGCATATTGCGCATCTACACCGCAGTCATCCGTCCCATCATGACCTATGCCTGTGTTGTATTTGCACACGACAAGCCCCGCCATCTTCATAAGATGCAGACCCTACAGAACCGTTTCCTCAGAAAGGTTACGGGAGCCCCCTTCTAAGTTCGAAATGTGAATCTTCACTTAGACCTTCGAATGCCCACCATCCAACAGTTCATGAAACGCCTTTCAAAGCGTTTCTTCGACTGCGGCATAAAACACCCCAACCCCCTGATTAAAGCAGCCGCCTGCTACACTCCCTCCCGCATTAGTAGACAAAATCAAACTGGTTGCTAATTTAATTGTATAATTTATAATTTTTATGACATTGATTGTTACATTGTGTACTTAGCTACTTTAACTCACACACTAAATTAATACGTGTTAAAATTTTGGAAACATCTACTTTTCAATATTTGTAAATATGTGAGCACCATGATATCTATCACATAACTAATTTACCTGCCTTTGCATTATATTTAATTCTTTTTACCTATTGTGGTATAGTAATTTTATTCTAGGTGCATCGTCTTCACATATGATTACATAATTAATGTGAACTTACATAATATTGTAAAACATTTTAAAAGAGTAACGGTGGAGTTTCTTGCCCATTCTTCTCCATACGAAACTACCTTTTGGAAGGGGCAACTAGAATTAATTCTATTATTTTGTAAATTTTGACGTTCAAAAGTGCCTTTTATGTGCCTATTTGAAATAAAAAAAAAGAGTAAGATTCGCTGCCCGAGGCATATCTTAGTCGACCCCGACGACGCCACTACCCCCCTCCAGGAGAGTAGTAAGGCCACCAGTACCTTAAATATACACAAACACAGACCGCCGTCCTTCCATCCTCGCCGCCAAGGCACGCCGCGACGCTTCAATCCACGTCCGCCCCGACCCTTGCTCAAGCCCGCCCGCGCCGCTGAGCCTGTAGCTTTAAATTCGTCACCTAATAATAATAATTCCGATCGAGCCTGTCCCTTGCTGCCCTCTCCCAGCGACGCCCTAAGCCGAGGCTCGTACCCCGCAGGGGGTGCCCTTAGCGTGTTGTCGCCTAGTTTGTAAGTCTTTTAAGCCCTGGCATATCCGATTAAGCAGCAGACAACCTCCTACGTTGACCTGTGAGAAGCCAATGACAAAAAAAGGGCTACAATTAGTATTGATATTATTGAATTTTTAAATTATTGATTGCTCAGTACATTAAAGTACAAGTTTAACACAGCACAGTTTCAAAATTCAATTTATCTCAGCAGTCTTAGTTCATAGTTTAGCTTCAGTAACTATAATTCAATCAGCATACAGTGTTTTTCAAGAATATACCGTTTTACTCAGGTTCTTCACGTGTTATCTATTCAGCATCCATCCACCCTGCACCTGCAATAGCCTACAGTTTTATTTATATTCATGAATTTAATGTTGTCTAAACAATTAGTAAATTATTATTAAGTTTATTACAATCATCTATATAAATATATACTACTCGCTGCGCCCCGCGGTTTCACCCGCAGAAATCTCGATCCCGTGGGAATATCGGGATAAAAAGTATCCTATGTCCTAATCCAGGTCATAGTCTACCCATGTGCCAAATTTTACCCAAATCCGTTCAGCCGTTTTAGCGTGATTGAGTAACAAACATCCAAACATCCACACTTTCACATTTATAATATTATAGTAGGATTATATATTATATTATATATATATATAGTAGGATATTAGTAGGATTGTAGGATTAGTAGGATTAGTAGGATAGTAGGATTAATAAAGCTGAAGACAAAGAGTTTGTTTGTTTGAACGCGCTATACTCTGGAACTACCAGAGGGATTTGAAAAATTATTTTAGTATTTGATTGCTCAATTCAATCATGCTAGGACCCTTACGAGCCGATTAAAAAAAAATAAAGTCAGAAAGAACGCTAAGCAAAAACGATGTAACAGCGCGGGCAGACGATGCGATGCGACGGGGCGGGTCGGGGAAACAAGATATTTCACGCGGATGAAGTCGCGGACAGATATTTTTGTTTTAAAATGTTTATAATAGGTACGTCTGAATTAGGTTTTATGGAAAAAAAAAAGTTATCTAATTTTTTTTTTAATTCAGGAAGATCTAATCGTTGTTGTATGGGATTTTTGTATTTATTGGGACAGGAAAACAAAATAAAAATAAAAATTGCCCTGCTTTAAAAATTTGTCAATAAATTTGACATAAATAGCGTGCCCATCGGCATTAATTTATAACTACTCTTCAAAGGAAACCGTGCAATTATGCGGTGGCATTGCCATACAATTTGTGTCCCCCACGCGATATCGCTATTTCTAGTTCACAATACACCCGCTTATTTGCGTACTTATGCGCCGAGACCACCACGCATGCGCGGATTCGATAATGTATCCACTTGTTGCCCTAAATTATAGCGAGCGCAACCCCATGCAAAGAACTTTAATAAAAATAAACTGCCGCGCTTTTTGTAAATACATAGAGCAGTGATGAGCGAGACCTCTATGACGCGCGCCCGTGTGACGTATTCTTTTTTTAATTTATTCAGCTTTTAGCAAAGGATATGACACTAAAGTTCAGAATAAGTTTCATTTAAAAGTGTTAATCTAAGAGCAATCTTAAAAATATGTTGTCTTTATTTTCGATGAAGTGTGAGTGTGTTTCAGTGTACTTACTTGTGATTTTTAGGAACATTAAAAAGTAAGTCTTGTTACGTTTTTGTTATTAATTTGTCAATTTATGATTCACGTATACCTTTGATTTAGATAGGTACCTATTAGATGTGATAGTTAGGACCGTTTCTTTTTAAATAGAATTTGATTAATTTGATCATATTTTAAGACATTAGACGCTTAAAATTGAGGTATCATAAAGTTTGGTATACCCCACCGAACCAGAGACAAAGACATCAAAAACAACCTATTGTGTTATCTGAATCGGAACATAGATAAGATGCTTATCGAATTGCTCTATTGTCTATGCTTGCCATAGATACCTACCGCATCCGGTAGTCCAAATTGTAAATGGAAGGACAAAAACGAAAACCTCATGTTCCAAAAGTTTTTAGGGTTCCGTAGCCAAATGGCAAAAACGGATCTCTTATAACTTCGTCATGTTCGTGATGTTCGTTTATGGTTTTATATGAAATAAGTACATAACTTATGTTTGCGGTTAGTAAAATCAATACTGTGCAAGTATGAATGCGTAAATATTTATTCCGACCACGGAACCCTTCATTGTACGTGGTCTGACACGAACTTGGCCTTGATTTTGTCTTTTGTTTTTGGTAGTGATCGTTGTTAGAGCCGCAAGCGTAACTGCCGAGCATGTTAATATGACTCTCCTGGGTTGGATCCACAGGTCAGCTAAAACGTTACCGTCAAATGGGGTGAATAGCGATGAAGGGGTGAATTGAGACGAAACTTAAGGGATTTTAACATTGAAATAATATAGTTTGTTGCTAAAAAGGACTCTAATGTGTTACTGTATTATAATTAATGATTATGTGCCTTTGTTGGCAACAAACTATTTTATTTAAATGTTAAAATTCCTTTTAAAGTTTCATTCCGATTAACCCCTGCATCCCTATTCTCCTTGTTTGACGGTATCGGATTTTTCTAACTACTCAGTTATCAGCCCACAGTCTCGTTTTGTGCCCCATACGGACAGTAATGGCGAAATTGTAGGGGTTTTGTGTTTTGTTGCCGAACACTAAAATTTTACTAAAACGATCAGTTCTTATATTATATCCCCATCTCATATTTTTATATTATTCAATTACCATAATAATTAAGTGTCTAATTTCAGGTAATTTTGCAAAATGGCGACGCTACCGATTTTCGTATCTCTTAGCAGGTAAATTACGTTAAAATTCTACGTATTCCTAATTTTCTACTTATGTATGTCGATTCTGCATTTAGATATTACTAGCGTTTGCCCGCGGCTTCGCCTGCGTGGAGGTTGGACATTATCCCACCGGAACGTACTACCGGGATAAAAGTATCCTACGTGTTAATCCAGGTTATAAACTATATGTGTGCCAAATTCCATCAGAATCCGTTTAGTCGTTTTTGCGTGAAAGGGTAACAAACATCCATCCATCCATCCATCCTCATAAACTTTCACATTTCTAATATTAGTACGATTATAATCAAATCGAATCAAAAGTCATTTATTCAAATTAGGCTGACCATCAGCCCTTTTTTAACGTCAAAATTACCTAAGACAGTCCCCCAAAACGCCTGCCCTTCAATCATCCCTCCTTCCTTCTCTTTGATGCTGTCTAAACTTAATATTATAAAGAGAAAAGATTTGAATTTTTTATATGTTTGTTTGTTACGCTTTCACGCTAAAACGGCTGAACGGGTTTGGATGAAATTTGGCACATGGGCAGACCATGACCTGGATTAGGACACAGGATAGTTTTTATCCCGATATTCCAACGGGTCGAGTCTTATGCGGGTGAAACCGCGGGGTGTAGCTAGTAACCAATATTTTGATCTAAAAGAGTCTGTGGAGTTTCTTGCCCGTTCTTCTCTATAGGAACCTACAACGCTTTGGAATGGGCAACTAGCTTCATCTTTCTGACTGACCGAACCCTTGACAGTTCAAAAGTGCCTGTAATTGGTTTATTTAAAATAAATGCTTTGAGTTTGAGCTTTCTGTTAAGAACATAAGTTTTATGCCTACGTTTTAGTCTTAGTCGTAAATTATTATAAACAATGTTCGGAACAGATACGAGTACATACAATAACTTTTTATGAGCTTTTAACGGCTGTAACAGAATCTATGCCCCCCTTTTATCGAACAATGCCCCCCTGAGAGCAAAGGAAGTGAATTATAAATATAGGCGACGGTAGTTTGTTAAGAAATATCTCATAGGCGTGTCATTAACGATATTACGACATTTTTGTCAGCGTTTTTATGCCTTGAACAGCAGCTTCATAGTAGAAAGGTAGACCACAAAAAAAAAAATTGAACATAATATTAACCTAATGTATGAATGAGGGTGGCTATACGTGTAGGCGAAGACCAAAGAAGGGATGAATGGACTGTGTGAAGAAAGGGGGTGACTACCGAGATGACGACTAATGGAGAAGTGTGGAAGAAAAAGACGTATTGCGCTGATCGCAAATAAATTGGGATAAGGGTAGGATAATGATGATGATCATGAATCAAGTACAATAAGAAAGAAAGAAGAAAGAAAGAAAAATGTTTTATTTGTGCCACGCACAGGAAATACAAACAGTAAAAAAATAAAAATGAGGATTTAAAATTAACAAAATAAATCAACAACAACAGCCAACAATAAAAACAACAACAACAACCAACAATAACAACGACACATAACATCAAACAACAACAACATAATATTCCTAACAATATACTCGTAGATACCAACAATAGCAGATTTTACGGTGATCCACGAAGTATACGCTTTACTTGTCTAATGGCGGTATTTGATCTGTTCATGTCTTTGTCGTCATTTTTCATGTTTTTAAATTGGTTGTTACTAGAGATATTGTAGAATGTATACTTAGTAAAGATGGCTTATCCCCTTTCAATTCCTGTCAACATTCTATTATCCTCATCCTCAAGTCGCATTTATTCATTTATTTACAAGGCTCTTCAACAATGAATGAGCACACTATTACTTAACAATTTGTACATGGCAAACTTAAGTCTAAGTGCCTCATTACATAAGAAAAGCACAGCATTCACAATACTATGTGCAGTTATTATCACAATATTATTTGAAATAATTAAAACAGTTTCAATTCGACTATAAACTAAATTGAATGCAATAAATTAAATAGATTGAATTAAATTATATTTTATATTAGTTTTCTTTTTTAAATTTGCTATAGAATATAATAGAATACTCTTTATTACGTACACCATAAAAATTACAGATAAAACACGGACACACACAGAATTATACAGATTATTACAGATTGCAATTATTTTTATTTTTTATATTTATAACAATCCATCCTAAACAGATACAAGCTAACACTAAAATATAGACACTATGTACAAGTATAGGGGAAAAAAAGGGAAAACCTCATAGGGCATCAAAAATTTCGTCCGCATCGCTGTCAATGAGTTAAGTGAAGTGCCCAAAAGGCTGGCAGCATTGCCATGTTGGATGGTAATGCTGATTCTTTGGGTTCAAAATAGGCCAGCCCTCTGGTCACGTGATGAGCCAACCGCTTGGCGTTGTTCCGAAATATTCGATGAGCACTGTGACCCCAAGGCCCTAGTGTTTCAACCCCAAAAAGTTCAAACATTAGCTTAAGATTAGATAAAATTAATATTGTATTTGATTTATACATTAAATGGCCAGCGAGACTTTTTTTAGAGCATTAGTAAAAAAAAAACACAAAAGTTTGTGTTCGACGAACTTTGCCGATTGCATTGGAACTTTTATGCTGTGTCATAATGTACCTACTTGAAAATTAAATGCTTGCTGTGTGCGTAAACTTTCGGCTGCCGGCCGTGGCATCCGGCTGCCAAAGCGCGCTTCCGGTGTCCGTATTAGGAAGTAAATACCAAGACGTGCCCACACCTAGGGCTACCAAGAAGGTATTAAGAATAAAATAGAATCTTATGGCACAGCAAAAAATCTCAATATAAACTTATTTGATTTTCACCATCTCACCATCATTTAAAACTACCAACTGATATTTTTTTCATGATTCTGTTATCCTAACTTGTAGGTAGGTACTACCTTACTTTTAACATTATGTTAATAATCTCATCAAAAGTAGGTACTATAAAAAAAACTAAAATTGTTTTTTGCAGGAAACCGGAAAGCCTTGTACCAATTTTCGTGCGAATCGACTAAGTATATACCTATACAAAAACTATTTAAATAGAAAATTAACGAGTTTTATTTCGTACGGAAAGCCGCACGCACGTCCAAACCAACAAAACCAGTATATAAGCTGGCCTCATACTCTATTGAAACTCCGTAGTCCGTACTAAAACGCTAAGCCAGCTCAAGGCGTTACTGACTTGCGCGCTAGAGTTCGAGTCGACATGAAGTCGGTCAGACTTTGTATTTTTTTTAAACTGTTGCTTTTATTTCTTCTCTATTTGATAAATGATAAATGATAAATGATTTTATTTCTGTAAGTAGGTTTGTACAAACACTTTTACACGTCAATCATGTTTTTTAAACTAGATGAGGTCGGCGTTTCCTATCTGACTACTCTGAGAAGAAAGGCCGAAACAAACTCAGAGGTCACAGTCTCTTTTAAAGTCCAGACATAATCTCGGTCAGGTCATGCGAAGACCATGCAGATTGGTATCCGAAATGGTCTTTTGAGGAAAGAACCACACAGTTTGAGTGGACCTGTCCAGTCAGTGCACGCATTTGTCAGTAATCGTGCAGCTCGACTCAGGAAGTCAGGACTTAAGGAGCTCAACGATTCGACGAACAATACCAAAGAAAGGACATTTGGGTAGGCCGCATAAATTACTCAAACTGCCAGATCATAATTAAAATTAAATTAGAAAAAAAAAAAAAAAAAGCAATTACCCACATAGTCTTCACATTCACAAAATTAAAATAATATAATACTTTACAAGTAAATACTCATGTCATTGTATATATAAAATTTATCAATGTCAATGTGTATATATAAATTCGGTAATAATGTTTGAAGATCATGTAGATCGGTGTCTGAAATGGTCTTTTGAGGAAAGAACCACACAGATTAAGTCGACCTGTCCAGTCAGTGCACGCATTTGTCAGTAACCGTGCAGCTCAACTCAGAACTTAAGGAGCTCAACGATTCGACGAACAATACCAAAGAAAGGACATTTGGGTAGGCCGCATAAACTACTTAAACTGCCAGTACAAGAATAAAACTGAAAAAAAAAAAAAATTACCCACATAGTCCTCATATTCACAATAATGAAAATAACATAATACTTTTTATAGTAAATATTCATGTCTAAAAAGAGTTAGCAAACTAAAATCAACATTCACTGTGTAAATTTATTGGAGCAGCTCAATCCCAAGCTTTTTTGTCTTCAATATAGTCTTTCACAGTATAGTAGGCTTTCTGGCATAATTTCCGCTTTATAAAAGATTTGAATTTATTAAAGCTTAGATCTTGAATGTGGCTAGGAAGTTTATTATAAAAACGTATACATTGGCATCTAAAGGAGCCACCAATTTTTTTGAGCCTGGTTGTAGGAACAAGAAATTTGTGTTTGTTCCTGGTATTTATATTGTGGATATCACTGTATTTTTTAAACAGATTAATATTTTTATGTGCATACAAAAGATTTTCATAAATATACTGAGAAGGCACAGTAACAATATTAATCTCTTTAAATTTATCTCTGAGGGAGTGTCTGGGACTTAATTTATAAATTGAACGAATTGCCCTTTTTTGTAAAACAAAAATTGTCTGTATATCGGCGGCATTTCCCCACAACAGAATACCGTACGACATCACACTATGAAAATAACTAAAGTATACTAAACGGGCAGTCTCTAAATCTGTTAAATCACGAATTTTTCTAACGGCGTATGCTGCAGAGCTAAGCTTTTTCGACAATTTGTCTATATGGGGGCCCCATTGAAGCTTGGCATCCAAAGTTATGCCTAAGAATACTGTGGTATCTTCGGGTTTCAACACTTCACCCTTTATGAGAACACTAGTTTCTACTTGTCTAACATGAGGTATCGTGAACTTAATACATTTCGTTTTTTTCTCGTTAAGAAGTAGGTTATTAACATTAAACCAGTTAACTACTATTGCGAGAGCGCTATTTACATTGTCAGTAACCAGCTGCTGACGTTTGAGTTTAAATAAAAGTGAAGTGTCGTTTGTCTCTGTTCTTCCTGTGCGAGTCCCAATAAATACTGTTGCTTTCTTTCTATGCCCTTTTTCTTGCGTAATAAAAGTTTGCCAGCCCTATTGCAATTGACATTAATTCAAACAGAACAGCGGCCTTATAACCATTATTATTTCGTACTGGCTATCGTTTCTCACATACAAATTGCATACCTATGAGTACATAGGTAGGTACACCCTTTGATACGTAGCGTCGACTTCCTTGCGTTGAACTATCTGACATCGCGTCGTTGAACTACCTGACATTGCGTCATTGAACTACCTGACATAACGTCGTTGAACTACCTGACATTGCGTCGTTGAAGTACCAGACTTTGCGTCGTTGAAGTACCAGACTTTGCGTCGTTGAACAACCTGACTTTGCGTCGATGAAGTATCTGACTTTGCATCTTTGAAGTACCAGACTTTGCGTCGTTGAAGTACCAGACTTTGCGTCTTTGAAGTACCTGACTTTGCGTCGTTGAAATACCTGACTTTGCGTCGTTGAAGTACCAGACTTTGCGTCGTTGAACAACTTGACTTTGCGTCGTTGAAGTACCAGACTCTGCGTCGTTGAAGTACCAGACTTTGCGTCTTTGAAGTACCAGACTTTGCGTCGTTGAAGTACCAGACTTTGCGTCTTTGAAGTACCAGACTTTGCGTCGTTGAATTACCAGACTTAGCGTCGTTTAAGTACCAGACTTTGCGTCTTTGAAGTACCAGACCTTGCGTCGTTGAAGTACCAGACTTTGCGTCGTTGAAGTACCAGACTTTGCGTCGTTTATGTACCAGACTTTGCGTCTTTGAAGTACTAGACTTTGCGTCGTTGAAGTACCAGACTTTGCGTCGTTGAAGTACCAGACTTTGCGTCGTTGAAGTACCTGACTTTGCGTCTTTGAAGTACCAGACTTTGCGTCGTTGAAGTACCAGACTTTGCGTCGTTGAAGTACCAGACTTAGCGTCGTTGAAGTACCAGACTTTGCGTCGTGGAAGTACCAGACTTTGCGTCGTTGAACAACCTGACTTTGCGTCGTTGAAGTACCTGACTTTGCATCTTTGAAGTACCAGTCTTTGCGTCTTTGAAGTACCAGACTTTGCGTCGTTGAATTAATTTTTTTTCCTCTTAAAAAGGTTTCATAATAAATATTATTAGTCATTGACTGCCTCGTTGGTCTAGTGGTCACAATTACTATCGCTGCGCATGAGGTCCTGGGTTGGATTCCCGGGTCAGGCAAAGTGTTATTGTGTTTATCCATCTGGGATTTCTCAGTAGCAGCCGGAGTTTGGATTTGTGCCCGGTTGACATGAGACTTAAACATAACTGGCCAAATGTGGGTCTACAACAGGTGGGTACACTTCTGCATAACCCTTCGGGGATTACTGGCGTGATGTTATGTTTTTTATTTTATTTATTTCTTTAAAAAAAAAAAAAAAAAATTCACATAAACCAACATGGGCACTTATGAAACGTCAGAAGCTAGGTGCACGGTTCCAATTGGTTGTTTCCTATGGAGAAGAGCTGGCAAGAAACTCCACGGTTACTCTTTAAAAAATAAGGGGCTTTTACAATGTTTCAAATTACAGTGTTGATAATGGGAGGACAGTGTAGGCCTGACAACTAGTAACAGGCACTCAACAAAATATAAAAATAAATAAAAAGGTCTACTAATCTAGTCTATAAGTTAGGCCTACAACGTTCTCACATTCACAAAATATAGAAGAATCTATATAAAATAAAAGCCAATTTAAAACAAATGACATGATTGCCATTAAAACTGTAACAAATCTGTATTAAAATCCTGTTTACAAAAGCCAAAAGTAAAGAGTTGAAATAAGAATTAGAGGTATATAATGTTAAATAATGTGAAGATTATGTCAAAGAAGAAAGTAAAAAACAATAAAAATAAAAATTTCAAATAAAGTTCGTAATTTGGGAGCAGTCAATAGATAGACCCTTACATAGTGGTGCCGTTAATGAAGTATCAGGGAAGCCACGTGTGCAGAAGGAATTATTGACAAACTTCATTGTCTTCAACGTAATATAATATAATATGCATTTTTGATAAGAATACGTTTGATGTGGGTTTTGAACTTTCCATCGCTAAGTTCTGTAACTGACTTAGGCAACTTGTTATAAAAGCGGATACTGTTTATAAGAAATGACTTGCTTGTTTTAGTTAATCTAAATTTGGGTATCACAATTTCATTTTTACTACGTGTATTTATATTATGGAAATCGCTTCTTATTTTAAAACGACCTAAGTTTTTGCGAACATACAAAATACTTTCTAAGATATAGAGAGAAAGTAAAGTTAGTATATCAATTTCTTTGAATTTGTTTCTAAGAGACTCGCGAGGACCCATATTATAGATCGCGCGGATTGCCCTCTTTTGCAAAATGAAAATTGAATCTACGTCAGCTGCCGATCCCCACAGCAGAACGCCATAAGACATAATACTGTGGAAATAAGCAAAGTATACTAACCTAGCAGTGGCTATATCAGTCAACTGCCTTATTTTTCTTACTGCATATGCAGCTGAACTTAATCTACCTGAAAGAGCTCTAATGTGGGCGCCCCATTGCAATTGTGAATCTAAAGTAATTCCTAGAAATACAGTTTCCGTAATACCATCTAGTTTCTTGCCATCAAGTCTTAAATTTAGACCCACTTGGGGTACATTTGGTAATGAAAACTTAAGACATTTAGTTTTGTTCGCATTAAGTAAAAGATTATTAGCTGCGAACCATTTCGAAAGAACCGCCAGACATCACACAACATGACATGTAAGACATCCGTATCTTTTCTATCTATTTAAAAAATTAGTGAAGTGTCATCAGCGAATAAAATTATATCCGCTAAGTTAGCCATCATGTAAGGAAGGTCATTAATATAAACTAAAAATAGGAAAGGGCCAAGAATTGAACCTTGAGGTACACCCATCTTAACTAAGGACCCCGAGGACGTCGCCCCGTTAATGTTTACTTTTTGCTGCCTGTTTGATAGATAAGAAAGAACAAGATCAGCAGCTTGTCCACGAATTCCGTAGTGGTGTAATTTACAGATCAGTGTATTGTGGTCAACGCAGTCGAACGCTTTTGAGAGGTCACAGAAAATGCCAATTGCATCCTGGGACTTCTCCCAGGATTCCAAAATGTGACTGATGAGTTTTACTCCAGCGTCAGTCGTCGACCTACCTTTCGTGAAAACAAACTGGCGACTATGTAAAATCCCATTTGAGTTAAAATGTGACAACGTCTAGTCTAGCATGATTTTTTCACAGATTTTACTCAATGCTGATAGCACAGATATAGGTATATAATTGGAGGGATCAACCTTACTACCTGATTTGAAAATTGGTACTACTTTACTATGTTTCATTAAATCAGGAAACGTACCGCTGTCTAAACATTGATTAAATATGCCTGTTAGGACAGGGGCAATTGTGTCAATAATATCTACAAGAACCTTAACGGAAATCCTCCATAAGTCTTCAGTGTTTTTTATGTTAAGACTTTTGAATGCTTTTTTAATTGTGACAATAGAAATGTGCTTGAATTCAAAACTTGGAATGTCCTTACTGAAGTTTTGTTTGAGAAGTGATTCAGCTAATATAGATGATGAGGGGAGACAATTCGTAACCTCTATTGGGATGTTGGTAAAGAAATGTTCTAGTGTCTCAGCAACCTTTAACTAATCTGAAATGGTTTCACTATCAATTTTTAGAGACAATTCATTCTGATCTCGCTGTTTTGTGTTTCCAGCTTCTTTGTTAATTACCTGCCACACAGCTTTTATTTTATTATTAGAAAGACTAATTTTGTTATTAATTAATTTAGATTTAGCTTGAGCGCAGACTCTTTTGAATAGCTTAGAATAATTTCTTACATAATCATGAAGGGTTTGATCAGAAGTCAATGATTTCTCGTGATATAAATTATATAAAATATCTCTGCTTTTTCTAATGCCAGCAGTGGCCCATTCACTAAATTTTGGTTTACTAATGATTGTAACTTTTTTTACAGGACATGCTTTATTGAATTCTTGGCATACTGTAGAAAATAGTGTACGGTAGTTTATATTAGGGTCTTGTCAATCAAAACTAGCTGTTAAAAGATTGCTAAGAACATTATTATTAAAAATTTTCAATTTATTTTTAGTTAAAGGTCTCAATTCAACGGTTTTATCTAAGTGTAACTTTCTATCTAAGTCAAACGTTACAAGTTGACCAGTATGGTCAGACCTGACGCCACTAATTAAGGACGAGTCTTTTATTTTACAATTAGTAAATACATTGTCTATGCATGAAGCTGAGGTTGCTGTTATTCTAGTCGGTTCTTTAAATATACATTTTAAATTGAATGATTTAAACAATGAGATTAGCTTACATTTTTCCTGTGAATTAACTAATAGATCAATATTTAGATCACCACAAACAAAAACTAATTTATTATCTTTAAAAACTTTACTTAGTATTTCTTCCATAATGATCAAAAATGATGACAAGTTTGAGGCTGGTGGTCTATACTGAAAAATTATTTACATTAAACAACATCCTATCCGGTTTTAACCAAAAACATAAGATATCCATATGATATTTATCTATTAACTTTTCCACGTCTAGAATTTTGCCAGAGAAGCGATTAATATTTTGGTGATATAGTAAAATAATGTTATTATGCTTCTCTTTTGTCGACTCTAAAAGTTTAAAGATTCAATTACAGTATTATTAGAAGTACTAGATAATACTGTTTCGTCACTTAACCTAGTCTCAGTTAAATTATCAATAACTGCGTGTATATTGTAAGCTAATAAAGTAGCTAACACATGTTGAATTTTCTTGGGAAGAAACATACGTTCCCGAATCAACACAAAATCTCTGACAAAATTGTTAGTAAATACAATAAACGGTCACTATGACGACATGTCAAAATATGCATCAAGTTGTTTAAACTAAAAATGTAATCATTTTCTTCAGCATTCAAATTATCCGAATATGGCAACGCACATAATATTAATTTACCTAGTCTTAATTTAAGTAGGGTTTCAATACCATTAACTATGTCCCTTTTAGTTAAGCTCAGACTGTTTCCAATTAAAAGAACTACAATAATCTGCTCATTCATTTTTGTATGTTTTATTTTATGAACAAGTTCATTAAAATGCAGGTTATGGTAACAACAGTTTACTATAGTATGTTTAGAGCGGTTATTTAACAATGTTCCAAAACCTGCTCCTAATCTATCAGAATATACCAAAACATTACTTTGAGTGGGATTGACCGTTTTAAAAGTATGAGTTAAAATGGGTGAAGTGGCAGTAACAATATGCTGTGACATGAGAGGTGGCGGAGTGGGAGCACAATTACTACAAGTGAGATTGTTTGTCAGTGACTCGTACCTCTCTGCATTGTACTTCACTACGTCCTCCAACTCACAGGCCTCCTGCAAGCGCTCGCTTAACATTTGTTGAATAGACTCATACTTACAAGATATTTTTTTAAGTGTATTTTCCCTGCTCAGTAATTCCTTTTGAAGGTTTTGTATGTTAACATCATACATTTGCCAGCTAGTTTCCAACTTATTATTACATAAATTAAGTTGGTTTTGTAAGCTGATACGCTCTTTCCTAAGATTAATGTTAAACTTATAAACACTTTGTTTCTTCAAGAGTTTCTTATACTTTTTAATATTTTTACTAATTTTAATGTATTTCTTAATTTTATTATGACTAGTTAGAATTGGACAACTAGTTAAGGTATCGTCCCCAGTCAGGTCTATGGCAACGGTGGGCTTTTCGTACTGCAGTCCGGATACACTGCCAACCAGCTCGTTGAAAAGGTTATTGGTGTTGGCAACCTGTTTGCTGGCTTTCAGAGAGTTGATGCTCGAAATAGTGTTGTGTGCCTGGTATAATTCTGCTTCAAGGCCTGATATGCGCTTCAGTGCGTGGTCAAGAGTGTCACTGCATTGTTGGAAGTCTGACACTAGTTGACGGAGATGGTGATGCTGGTCAAGCATGTCCATGTGCAGGGTGTGAAGTTCTACAAGCTGATTCTTGAGTTGAGTGTTTTTGTCATTAATTCTCTTCCTCACTGTCTTCTCTTTCCTGCAGCATTCGTTTTTTGATGCCTCCAGCTCCTTCAGTGCTGCTTTCAGTTTGTCATTCATGTCACGAACAGTGGCTCCGCGGGTCATCATATTCAAAAATTTCCCCAAATGGCACCTGGAATGAGACAAGAAACAGCTGAGTGTATGAGGAATCTAAAATATAGGAGGGTAAGACGGTAAGAAATAAGAAAAACAAAAGATGAAGTTTAAGAAAAGATTATGAAAATATGAAGGTATAAAAGAATAAAAAGCTATTTAATTTATTCTGGGGCTTATCACAATTTTTACTGCTTATAGAAAGATTTTTATTATTATTTAAGATAATTATTGGGCTAGCTAATTTCCACTAAGAATGTAAAGGACATGAGATTAGAAGTAACAAAGTTTTAGCATTTAGACAATGCAAATTGGTTTTCAAACAATAGTATACTATATTTAAAGCAATTTAGGGATAAATATGTGTGAAGTAACGTTTGTGGTGTATGTTTTATGTCTGGGGCAAGTGTTTTCGTCGTCGATTCTGCTTCCACGATTTGTCAAGCAAAAGGATACATAAACGGTGCCGGTGTGTACTGGACGTTGCTCATAACTCTGAGCAGTGTTTACAGATGTTGAATAGTGTGTAAATATAACTACAATAATGGATAATTTAAAACAATGTACTCCCCGGGTTCGATGAATTCAAATTCGCAATCCAAACGTTGACAGCCGGTGGATGATTTTTCAAAATATCGATTACAATGAATAATCACGACAAAAACACGGCACAAACACAGCATGAGACACTTTATAGTAAGATTCTAAGATAAACAATCCGATGTCGAAGTCGTATCGATGTTAAATTTCTTTAAAAGATTTTCAACCTTACGCTTTGGAAATAAAGTTGAAAATCTATTAAAGGAATTTGACATCGATACGACTTAGCGACAGATTTTTGTCGCTATCTAATGTCGAGACTGCAGGCCCTGGGACTGGGCCGGTCGGCACCTCAGCAGCCGGCAGATGCATGTGAAGGCAGTTGAGTGGGTAGATAAGACCGAATTTCGGCCTTATGACGGGTCTTTAACCCTAAGACAAAAGAAAAGAAAGAAAGAATGAAAAATAATAAAATAATTTGTCACAGAAACACGTGCAAAAGGAATTCTTAGATCAAAGACAAGGCGCGAATAAAATTGAAAGGAATAACGAGCCAATGAAGAGCAAGCTTTATTAAAAAATCATCTTTTTGTCAGGAATACCAACGACTGACTGAAGTTTCCAAAAAATTTCTTGACGAGATTGTACAGAACAATTTTCAAGTTTTGAATATAAAAAAAAAAAAAACGATAAAAATAAAAAGCTGACCGATTGACGCGTAAAAAGAATTTAATCGGCTTGAGAACAAAAGTATGTAATTGCAGGAATTATACTTTAATGTGTCTTAGGATGTTGATAAATATAAACTGTAGTCATAACCAAGCAAACAGAGTTTTTAAGTTAGTTTCAAGTAAACAGGCGACGGAATAAAGATGGGGTAGGTAGACGCGAAGCTAAGCATTCAAGAATAAGCGGCCATTTTGTTAGCGTTGACAATTTAACTCGGCGCGTGCACATGGAAGTTTACTACCGGACCGCTCCTGCTTTGGACGGTTTTGACTTGACAAAACATAGAGATTTTTTTATTATACTAATTAAGTTTAATATTAATGGTACCATATAAACCTTCCGGAATAAATTCTTTATAGGTACAAATGGTGAAAACCGCATCAAAATCCGTTGCGTAATTTAGAAGTACAACGCGGTCACATAGACAGACACGATGTATGATTCCTTGCGCGTGCACTCTGCGTTCGCCTGCGCACCTTGCCGTCTGTCATTGTCAAAGCGGATCGTGCGTGACAGTAGCCGTACATGCACATGGCTTTTAGCTAACTAATAGTTATCAGATCATCCTTGTATGTACAGTACCTCATCCCTTCATACTTATTAGACGTTGATAACGTAAGAGGTATCTGTCACATATTCACACGTGAGAGCCGTTTCTTCCGCGTTGGCACTGAATTTGGCTATCACTAAATGTTTTTATAAGGAAGAGATGATTATGAAGTATTAATACATGCGGTTTTCTTATTTTACCTACAGCTGGCCTGCACCCTAATTACGTAACACACTATCTATCACAATCTGAATCATTTTGAAGCCTATTGCTAATCCACTGCTTCATATGTTCGAAAAATTAGTCAGCTCAACAACGTTAATAACGCAATGAATGTTGTTGAACTGTCAAAATGAAACCCATTCCTATTGTTAGTGTGTTACGTAATTACCCCGCTGGATTGTTTACTGTGGGAATAATTTGACGGCACTGTCTGCTACCATCGGCTTCTGTACTATGGTTAGTGTGCTCGTGTTAAGCGGCAGCGAGATGGGCGGACGACATTGTTGCCATTGCGGGAAGAACCTGGATGAGGCTGGCACAGGGGCGTGGGGATTGGCACAAGAAAAGAGAGGCCTATGCCGAGCAGTGGGTGTAGTGGGGCTCGGGGTGATGTGGATGACATATAAAGTACAACTCATCGTGCTTATGTCACAATGTTATTACAGGCAAAATCCTAGATTCGGATATTGTCACATTTTTCTAGACTTATGATTATATGAGGTGATACATTTTGAGGCCATCAATATTGTCTGGTCGACGTCGATGGACCGCTATCTAATTGCATCTTCATTAGAACTATAAACCTACTACCTTTTGCTCGCGATTTCGCCCGCGTGGAGGTCTAAAATTGTCCTCTGGGAACGCACTATCGGGATAAAAAGTGTCCTAACTCAGGTTACTGGGTCTATATGTGTGCCAAATTTCATCCAAATCCGTTCAATCGTTAAGGCGTGAAATGGTAACAGACAGATAGAGTTAGTTTCGTATTTATAATATTAGTATAGTACTAGCTTCTGCCCGCGACTTCGTGCGCGTGAAATTTATTGTACCCCCGTCCCACCCCGTCGCATCGCATCGCCCGCCCGCACTGTTACTTCGTTTTCGCTTAGCGTTTTTTCTGACTCTTTTTCTTTCTGCACGGCTCCAAAGGGTAGTCGCGTGATGTTAAATAGCTTATAACCTTCCTCAAGAATTGGGCTATCAAATGCAACAAAAAAAAAATGAAATTCGACTGGTAGTTCCAAATATTACCCCCTATATATACAAAAAAGAAACAATCTTTACCCCTTTATAATATTATTAGTAATTAGTATTAGTATAGATATAGCCCTAAATTGGGTTGGCTCTCAAGGTCAAGGCGTTCAAACGCATCTATACTAATTAACCATGATCCAGAACGGTAAATGGCAGCTAGAGTTGCGCCGGCGCACATCCGGTTAGGTCTGTCGTTATCAAGTTCCGGTTGCAACCGGTTTGGCAGCCCTAGGTGTATGATACAGTTAAGTTTCCGATGTCTTTTAGCTGGCAAATCTCCGAAGCAAAATGGTATATTACAAATAGGGGGTACATAACATATTTCACGCCTAAAAGTCCCGAAGAGGCAAGCAGAGGTGAATTATATAACACTCATATTTCGCCAGTTATGCCTGATGTGATCGGTAGTCAGCTTATTGTCATTAAATAGGTACTAATTCGGCTTTCACTGATAAACTAATGAAAAATCTAATAACAACTTGCTAGACCATGAGACCTGCATGGGGATTGAAACCAGCGGGGTTATTGCGTAACACAAATAAAATGCCAATCGATCGCAACACCTTTCATTTTGACAGTACAACCACGTTCATTGCGTTATTTAAGTTGTTGAGCAGACGAATTTTTCAAACCTATGAAGCAATGAATGTCAGAATGAAAGGCATTGCCGTCGATTGCCATTTTATGTGTTACACAATTACCCCGCAGGACCTATTCTCTGCAGTCTCGCTTGTCACCATTAGGCCGAGGCAGTTACAAGATTAATAAATTACCTAATGCATTTTATGACTGTAAGGAGGAATTTAAAAAGTTAATAAAGCCTAAGTCAATGCACTTGGTGCAGTCCCTACACCCACGTGCTCATAACATATTTATATTAATGACACCTAAACCTTCCCTAATTTCGGCGAATTCTAATCTTTGATATAAAAATCGGCTGCAGAAAATTGGATATGGTAGCAATTGTGTGCCCAATATTATAGTAGATAGATAGGCAGATTGCTTTACTTACCCTAGGGGCATTTGCCACCAAAAGTATGTTGCTGCAAAGATAATTTGGCAAAATAGCGCCGGGGCTCTGTCTCGCATAGGGTCTTTTGCGATTGTCGTTTTGCGTGGATGTGACGCATATTTTCCCCCAACTCGTTCTTTTTTATATTTTTGTTTTTCATTGGATCCTGTTTATCGCAAATAAACGTATTTTCTTTCTTCTTTCTATCGATCCGTCCGACACTTATTACAAATGCGGTGCTCCTAATCACACCAAGTACCTATGTCCTACTTGCTAGAGTGTCCCAAGTGGCAGTACACCTCTTTGACAAATTGCTCTTGCTCTGCTCTTTGGACAAACTGATGCTGCAGTTAAGTGACTACCTATGGTCTGTTCCAGAAGTATAAGGTTGGACACTTACTTGAACCCGAAATTCTAATTTTAAAACACCATAAAGATGTTTTTCATTTGACAATTGAGGTTATTTTTTTACCTTCAATTTTCGTCGATGATTTTTCAATATCATTTTTATTTTTATGATCAAACAATAATTGTCGGATAAAGTAGTGTAAGAGTTAGATACTAATTCCCGTTAGTGAGTGATTGCGCCTGAACAGGGTTTGTTTACACTTTCATCAGATACTTTTGGAGCTAACTATACTTCCTACCGGGCACAAGCAACAAGAAAGTATCTACTGTTAATACAAGAAGAAGAAGCATATTTTCGCCAAGATGTCGTGTCGTAAATAGCGTGTTGTCTTAAATACTCAGTTGTAACATCTAGGTTACAATCAGCATTCCGCCAACGTCCAATAATTGACGTATTTCCACCGCTAATTACAAATTACAGCGGTATTGTTTCTTTGGCATTAAATGCGGATACAGAGATTAACTAACGCGTCTATAATAGAGCAAGATTTACTTCAAAAAGAAAGTTCGGAATAGATTAATTTTAGTGCTTTTGATGGATTTTTCTGGGCATAGCGATTTTTTGAAACTAACAAAATAAGTATTTGGGTACAGGGTCAATTCTGTGAAAATCTCACCGTGGAAATTTAGCCGAAGTGAGCTGTCACTTCACCTAAGTTTTCAAGGTAAGATTTTGACAGGATAGACCGGCTGTTCTTGCTGAATGGGAGTCAAACTCGCGAATAGGGTTTCATGTTCTTTTATGTTTTGCTAAGCCTAAGCTCCATGGGAAAATAACACCGCTTGTCATCATCATCATCAGCCTATATTAGTCCACTGCTGGACGTAGGCCTCTCCTAGTGAACGCCACTGAGCCCGATCTTCGGCTCTCCTCATCCAGTCTCTGCCAGCCGCAGAGAGGTGTCACCGCTTGTGATTTCATCAAAATTATCTCTAAACTTTCTTGAGACAGTATCATTAGTTTTCTGACAGACGGGCAGACAGACAAGGATCGTTGTTTTACCGCACTTTTGCGTATAGTGACTTAAAAATATTTGCCAAAAAAACCACATCCGAAGGCAAATTAACATGTTCGAAATTCAATGAAACAAAAACCTTCCCACCGTCCAAAACTGACGCCTCCGCAATTACTCGAAACACATTAGGATCTATCCTTATACGGCGTACTGGATTACTGCATTCATTAATCGTTTATCACTATAACTTTTATTTCTATAGACACCTAATTCCTTTGTCTCTAAAGTTGACTAATGGAGGAATATGATTTAAAAAATTGCGCGTGAAGCACCGTACACGTGATAGAAGTGAAATTAAATAAAAAATAGAAGAGATTTAGTCTGAGAGACAGAAAGAGTTATATCTTTCATCTCTCTCATGTAACAAAATCTGCCGAAACGTGACGCGTCCTTGAAATTTCACTCTCAATTCTTGTCCAATGATCGATTCGCGCCTAAGAAGTTTCACTTCAATTGATATACAGGTTGGCAGGGATTCGACGTGCAACCTGTTACCATGAATTCAGCACATGTCGTCACTGCACAGCACTCGTCGGTTTAAAAAAAAGAAATCAGCTGTTTCATAGTTAAGTGCAATATCTACGCGGTCAAAATGTATGGAACAGCAAATTTTTTTTATAATAACCGATGAAAAATTTCAATCTATGGTAACAAGATGCGCGTCGATGTCCCTGCCACCCTGTACATAGATTCGCAGACGTCCTAATTTATGTCTCATCAAGTTTAAGTGAGGTCAGCTTTGTCCAGATGGACAAAGCTTGGATGGACTTTGGATTAATACCAGTATGACGCTTTCTGAAATTCAATGTCCTGGATCCGATTCCCAGTTCAGGCATAGTGTTATTGGATTTTTCCTTTAGGAATTCTCAGTAGCAGCCCGAAGTTTAAAAGTTGGTGGTGTGACACCCCCGTACCTCGGAAAGCACGTAAAGCTGTTGGCTCTTCGCCTGATTTCTCCCTGGTTATGCTGGTTGCCGTCCCGTGGAGCTATAGCAGAAAAGGAACAGAGTGTGCACCTGTGTTTGTGCACACATGTGTGCCACAGAGTAGAGAAACGACTTGTAAACTATAATATCTCCTGCTTACCTGGCTAATCTCCGTTAAGAATAGCCACCGTGACCGAAATCGGTCGGGAGGATTATTATTTTGGTAATTTTTTAATGTACCTACTGAATTCGACTGGTCGGTCTGGTGGTCTGGCCTTTAGGTACCAACAAGCAGGGCCGCTCTGGTGCATGCCGCCATAAGATGTCAAGTTATACTGGACGCCTTCTATGGAAGCCATCTTCAAACTATAATTTCATGGTCTGCCAATTTTTAGGAATGCACCTGTTATAAATAATTGTGTGGGATGTTCTGAAAACCTTAAAACATTGTGTTTATATCATTGAGTGATGAAGTGATTTTAATATTATGCTAACCATACGGATGCCTACATTTGGTATAATTATTTTGTTACTATCTGTGTTATCTTCTACTAACTACATGGTTCGGATTTCGGTCTAACAACCACCCTGATTTAGAACTGGGACTGGAACTATCAAAATCACTTGCAGTGCAGTTAAATTGAAATTCCGTACTACGCTAGGCTAGTTCAAGATCACAATGTTACCAACGACGTGCGGTGGCCTGTACATTTAGGATGTATCGTTAGCAGCATTGTTCGTGCATGCTATTCTGCTTACCATTTATTCCCATACACTCGTGCTTGCTGATCGCACTCCAACGACAATTTCTAGCGCGGTTGACCGTGACGTCAACCTACGTATTACGACATAGTTCCCTAGGAACCTACGGTCAGTGCCCAGGGAAATAATGGACATGGAACGTCCGCTTAGCTGGATAATGACTGAGAAAATTGTAGGATATCTGCTGATGTAGGACCCTACTACCCTACCCCTATTGTAAAAGGTGGCTTACGTAACTTTAGCTCGAACTCAGATACTGTGCAGGAGACTAAATTGTCGTTTTTCTTGCGAACCTTACCTACCTTCCGCTTTTTGACATTCTGCGAATACTCCTTGAAGTAATTTTAAAAGTTAGGTATGGTCTCCCAAGAAAACTTTCATGTAGCATCAATAAGATAGTGCCCTTAATGCCACATTCATCATCATTATCATTTTAACCGAAAGACGTCCACTGCTGGTCATAGGCCTCCCCCAAGCAACTAGCTTCAACTTTCTGATTAACTGACCGACTCTTTGACAATTCAAAAGTGCCTGTAAATGGTCTAATTTAAATAAATGCTTTGAGTTTGAGTTCAAGCACCGCCACGTCGACAAGTTCGATGCTTCTCGCATCCAGCGGTTTCCTGTGGCCTTCACAAGGACATCAGAATGCGTCATTAAATTACCAAAATGATAACAGCTGCACGTGTTGATCGAAGGTTAAGAGTAACCGTCCATTCATTACATATTGAGACACCTTGCCTCGGATAGCACGTAAAGCCATTGGTCTCGACTGTCATTCGTAGATCTTTGACAGTCGTTACGGGTTGTCAGAAGTCCAAAAGTCTCACAACCAGTTTTATCAAAGGGTATCGTGTTATCCAGTAACTGGGTTCTGGAGGATTCGCTCCATGTAAAATACTGGTATTCAACTGCATTCGGTTAGACTGGAAGCCGAAACCAAGATAGTTAGGAAAAGGCTAGGTAGATGGAGTATACCAAAGACACCTAAGTCTACCAAAGAATACTAACTGTTACTACGCTTATACTTATGCAATAAACACGACCAGAGATTCTTAAAACAAAACGTTTGTACAGCCGTGCGAACTCGCAACAATCTGATGAACATCACACAATTGAATTCCCAATTAGCATAAAAATCTATCTGCAATGTTTATTTAGAGAAAATAAATTAAGTATTTACATAGAACAGAAAAGTTGCAGAAACCTTAAAAGAAAATCAAAGCTAAATAGTAGTCGAATGTTGTTTTGTTTTTATTTAAAAATAATAATAATCAGCCTGTATGCCACTGCAGGGCAAAAGCCAATAAGGACCAATCCCTTCTATACGCGTTAATCTCGAACCGCAGACTAAATTTAAAAAAAATGGCGGCATAAAAATATTTGACAGCTATTTGCGACGTTGCCTACTTTCTGAATGCACCCTCTTAATAGCAATAGACTCGTCCCCTTTTCTAAGGGATTTATGAGGATTAACACATAATAAGCATTGGGTGGTACATTGGCTCCGAAATGTTCCTGTTGTTTCATGTCGTTATTAGTGTGCCTACTGAATATTTTTACTTCTTTACTTCTTTTAGTCTGCATTTGTATGGTAATTTGTTTCACACGCCCATTGTCCAAACGCTTTTAAAATACTTAAGCGTAGTTTTAATTTTTATTAAAGAATTGCATAAATATCTAGCACTATTTTTCAATGACCTCGTGGTTAAAAACAAACATTAAACAGTAGGAATTTCGCTTATGAAAATTTTCAGTAGCCACCCGGAGACTGGATTCGTTTCTGTTACTGGCAATAGGCTCGCCAGTCTTACCAAGGGGTATCGTATTACCCAGTAACTGTGTTGTGGAGGTCAGATAGGCAGTGGCTCCATGTAAAATACTGGTATTCAGCTGCATCCGGTTAGATTGGAAGCCGTCCCAAACATAATTGGGAAAAGACAATTGTCGAAATATGGGTGTAACTCTGCCTATTCCTTCGGGGAATACTAGTGTAATGCATTTAGTTTCTAGTACGGGGTAATTATGTAACACACTAGCAGTAGAAATGGGTTTCATTTTGAGAGTTCAACAACATTCATTGCGTTATTTACGTTGTTGAGCAGACAAATTTATCGAAAATATGAAGCAATGGATCAGGAATAGGCTTCAAAATTATTCAGATTGTGATTGATAGTGTGTTACGTTATTAGAGTGCTGATCTTCACCAATTCTCACGGATTTCTCTACTCACATCTCTTGTCATAGTTATGGGTAGATGTCGTGAATTTCCCCGTTAACAATGGTGCTGTTTGTTGTATTGTTTATAATCATCCATGGGATTGTATCGGCAAGTCTTTTGTTAGCAATTATGTTGAGAATCTGTGTACAACGACATGTAAGAAAGTTCTTTTTTATTGTTGTTTAGTAGTGACAATCACCACCGCTGTCTATGAACATCGACGTCACTTGGGAGTCTCTGGCACATTTTCTCGGGCAATGGAGATTAGTTCGATGCAATAATAATGCAATACCTAATACAGTTACATTACGAGTTGCACGTCGTAGGTTCGAACCCACAAAGAAATGCACTTTGTGTAAATTATTTCATCACCACTGCTCTCAAAACGGTGAAGGAAAACACCGTGAGGAAACCGGCATGTCCTAGAATCATCTACTAACCCGTGGATTATAGCCCGCTCCCTCTCACAAAGAGGAGGCCTGTGTCTTAGCAGTGAGAACATAATAGGCAGATTATGACCAAATTCAGAGCAGTGAAACAAGAGCTTAAAAAGCATTATACAGTTGCTAGATGTATTTGTTGTATATGTAAATGGTACACCACTGACTTCCTGCATTATTGTCTCTCCTTCTCCCTTGAATCCATCCAAAGGTTGTCTGTAAAAGATCGCTTTTAGCGATAAGACCGCCCATTGTGTCACCCTGTGTAAAATGTCTACATTTATATCTGTTATTTTTTATGGTGTACATAATAAAGAGTATTCTATCTATCTATTTATCTAGATGAAGGAAGAAAGTTCCATCTCAAAAACTACCCTGAATAGTCTTCAAACAGGACAGCAAAGCAAGTTACCGCTCCATTCCGTAGAATGACAGCTGGTACATTCTGATTGACCGACAGAATACAAAAAAAAAAGCAAAGATACTAAACGACATTGAACATCATCTCCTGACAAGGTCGCGGGCATACCTAGGAGTTTAACAACTGTCTATAAATGGCGGTCGTCCACAGGTGCCTATCTGGTTGTAAGGTAAACGGTCGATGCTTTGAAAAATAAAATGTCGGTGCTATTTATGTAATTATTGTAGTAGTTTGCCTGTCTTTCGTAGATACAAACTTCGACCACCGTTAAGGCGACGTCAGGGTACCCCGCGAAATTTAAATTTTCTTACGTTTTTTTCAATTTGCAGGTCAGTATCAATGGGGTAATTACGTAACACACTAACAGTTGGATTGGGTTTCATTTTGACAGTTCAACAACATTCATTGCTTTATTTACGTTTTTGAGCAGAGAAATTTTTCGAACGTATGAAGCAATGTATTAGCAATAGGCTTCAAAATGATTCAGATTGTGATAGATAGTGTATTTTGTAATTACGGTGCTGTTGCTGTTGCTGGTTGTATGTTGATCTAAATATGATTTGCGATCGTAACAAATATGTATTTATAGAATTATAATCATAAAAATCATCAATATAACTCTCTCAGTTACTATTACCGTATTGAATGACTATTTCATTAAATCTTGACATTTGAGGGCAATTCTAACTTAAACAGTTGTATTGCTGATTCTAATGATTATAATTCTGTAAAGCCATATTTTTCACGGTCGCGGAACATATTTAGATCAACATACAACCTGACACTGACCTGCAAATTGCGAAAGACGTAAGAAATTTGAATTTCGCGGGCTACCTTAGCGTATACCCTTTCTAAAGCTATGGTTTCCTAGAAGAGCGGTGGCCGCTACATAACGGCGGCAGTGACAGCTGTCATAAAAAATGATGGCAGCGGGGTTTGACTTTACGGGGTCAAAAAACGCTCTATAGGGAAACAACAACTTATGGTACGTTCCGAATTGCACTGTAATCAATTTGAGCGTGCTTACACCCGTTCCGAATTAGCGTGAGCGCGATAACGATGTCCTGTGAATCGTCATAGATGACGCCATGACATGCGCCATCTTGCGATAACGCCGACCATGCCATAAATTAATATCATCGTGAGCGCTGTCAAAGATGACAGTTATGCGTTGTTCTGTTGAGTTGTTTTGAGTCGCATCTTTGGTCTTAAACATCTCAACCAACAAAACAGAAGTGCCAATACGTTGCACTTCCATTTTCGAAAAAAAAACCAGTTCGTATCTCTTTCTTGCGAGCACTGTGAATGCGTTCACGAGAGTTCCGAATTGTTGACAGCTCTCAGCTGTCATAATCGTGATATCTAAATCGGAACGCAATTTATATTATATATTTTTATTATTATTATTATTATTATTTTTATATGTTAACATAGCTCGGGCTCATGATATCCCGGTCCTTTGGAAGGCGTACGAGGGGCCAAAGCCAACTCGCAGAGGCCCCTTAGACAATTTTAAATGGAATGAGGCACCAACCGACGATTATCCCTGTATGCATTGTGCAACTGCACCCAAGGACAATCCCCGGTTGGTGTTGGACTATTGCAGGATATGGAAACAAAAATAATTATTGAACTATGGGTTTCTGTGGCTAAGATGGACTGGTTACCAAGAACTATGGAACGGCTATGGCCCCTGCCTGACCAATGTTTTATATATTAAATACACGGATAAAATGGCAGGGGGTGACTTGCACACTCAATAATGGGCCCCTGGAAACCGTCGCTAGCACATAGTGACGTAGCGACAAAGGGGCAACACTTCCTGAGGTGCTTGAGGGGTGGAGAGGTATTCCACGGCTATCAGAACAATCCCAGAGCCCGGAAGATGGTTAAGATCCCTACCAGCACTTACTGAAATACTTCCTTCCTCCGAGCATGTTTGCTCTTGCGAATCTCCACTCAAGCCAGCCAATAAAGACAAGAAAGAGGTGGGAGCTCTGTTCCTCGTCATTGTTCACTCCAGCCGGCCAATAAAGGCAAGCCAGAGGTGAGGAACAAAACTTCTCCCGGGAGACAGGGTCCGTGGGGTCGCTACTGCCCAACAGCTCGCCACATGCTGCCCTGCGGGTTCCTGTATCTCTCTTGGTCTGGCTCCTCACCCTAGACCCGATTCAGCAAAGTAAACTCTACCGGTACAGAACTAGAGTTCAGGAGCGCGCAAGCCCCACCACGACGTCAACGTAGAGATACGATGGTGGGGTTATTATTATTATTTTTTTTTTTTTTTATTGATGAGAGCGCTGTGAGCGATTATTGCGTAATCCGAAATGTAACTTTACTTTCATGAATAACGTTACAGTGACGCCATTAACCGGTAAATTGCGGACACTTTGTAGCGGCCACCGCTCTCCTAGGAAACAGTAGCGTTAGAGCATTTCTACAGAGATACATGTGGCTTTCTATATTTTGTTTTCTTCAGTGGTAACAGTGTCTTTATTCTTCATAAGCCAAACGGCTCCGTGACAATTGTTATCACATTACCGTAAGAGTAGGCACAGGTAGAATTAACAATACATCGCTTGGGAACCCAAGACTATAAGTCATTGTTTTAATTTGATACGTAGCTGAGTAGTGGTATTCTTTAGATGTGCGCGGTTTGATTAAGGGATAATTGAAACGGCTCTGTACGTGTGAATGTCGATGATTATAAGATTAAAAAAACTTTTTTACAAAAAAAAAAACAACCTACTTCCAAAATTTTTGAAGTCGGTGTCTTTGGTTTTGTATTTTAGTTTTTTGCCACCGACTTCCGAAATTAAAGTTATTTTTCACTGTTTTCGAAGTCGGTTGTTTCTTTTTGTAAAAAAGTTTTTATTTTTCTTTCTTTACTTGTGGTAGGTAGCTACCCCACACAATTTCCTATACCACTACTTGATATGTAAGTAACAGTGACAGGAAGTTGTTAAAACATCTTCTAATATATAAAATCTCGTGTCACCATCTCGTGTCGTGGCTTCGATAATCTATATTAATAGTATAAAGAGGTGAAACTTGTAAGTTTGTATGTAGTGGGTAATCTTCGGAAATACTGATCCGATTTCTAAAATTCCTTCACTATTAGGAAGCTAATTGTATGTTAAAACAAGAAATTAACGGGGTCGAAGCCGCGGGCAGAAGCTAGTGTTATACAGGGTGGCAGAGACTTCGACGTGCAACCTGTTACCGTGGATTCAGTACATGATTCTGAACACCCCTGCGATGAAATTTGTCGTGAGTTGTTAAAAAAAAGTGAGCTGTTCCGTACATTTTCACTGCGTAGGTATTGCATTTTTCTGTGAAACAATAGATTATTTTTTGATAACCGACGAAAATTTTCTACGCTAGGGGGTCTAGAATCATGTGCTGAATTCATGATTGCAGTTTGCGCGTCGATGTGCCTGCCATCCTGTATACAGAGGAAAATATCGTGTTCCAAATTTACTTGGGAACGACGTCCCAAGTAAATTGGGATACCAGCAGGAGGAAAATGATGTAGCGTGCAGACCAACGATTAAAGCGCTGAACTGAAGAGTGAATGGTCTTAGGCTCGAACTTCATCAGTAGCATTTTTGACCTGAACCATGATAATTTTGACGGCATGGGCACAGTAGTTGGCTTCTCTTGGAGGAACAGGGACTTTCGTATTGTCAGCTATAGTTAGCATAACAATCAATGAGCCACTTGGTTGTATAAAAACGTGAGCATTGTTTTCTGGTTCATTCATTCGTTCATTCAGTTCCCTCGAACATCTTTGCGGGTTCAAAAGTTAATGAACTTTAAGTTTTATTTTTGTAAGTATCTTCTACGTCTTAAATTTTTATTAATGTCAAGATTTTTTGACCTGTATGCGGGACAGGAGATGGTCGATGGTTGAGTATGGTTTTGACCGAGGAATGGTCCAGTTAAAGAAACCCGTACTGCTAAAAAGCTTGTTGGGCTGAAGACATAATTAAAATGGCAGGAAATCTTGGACACACAGAGCCTCGGACTCTGTAGCAACAAATAAAGGCAGCAGTGAATGTTTCCGGGCTAATATGATGACGATGCATAGAAGTTTGCAACATAACACTATATTTCAAATTACAAGCTGTGTGCCCGACGGGATTTCCCATCGGCAAGAATGACAAATTTCCGTACAAACTTTCATCTCCTTCCACTCACCACGTGGTCTTCGTTGCATAATGAAGTCTATTCCTAACTTTCAGGCTTTTAGGACCCAGCGTAGCGCTTTAGGTTGTGTGTTGTCTTTCAGTAAATTAATTTAAGATTTTTATTAAGAAGATATTTAGAGTGAAGTAAGAAAAGGGTCCTCAAACCACAAACCAACAGTCAGTTCGCAGCGGAGCTGACTGGCCAGTATGCACCTGACGTATTTAAGTTCACTATAGAAGCTTTTTTCCTAGACAAAATTAAGTTCAAAACTTACTATGAAGAATTGAAGAGGTTATTGCTCCAGCTGACGTATGACCTTGAGGAATTGCAACACAATTGTCATGTACGTGAACTGTCAGCTCTCAGGAATGCGGGTTACCATGTTAGTTGAACATTGAATACTTAGTCGTAGGCATTTTCATGGTAATTTAGAAGCAAGGAATTGTTTGTGAATACTTCGCCTATTGAATGGTTCAAGTTTCCAGTGTTTATCTAAGCGGTCAAAGTTCTTTATAGTAGCCCGGTTCGATGTTTGTTTCACCCCGGAATACACAAATGATACTTAGCTTTAATATGTTCTTAAAAGTATTACTGTGGCCACAAAAAGAGTCAGACATAGCGTGCGAATTAATTGAGTTGCGTTTGAGTATTCCGCAGTTATTCCAGTAGTTTTAACAATAGCATCGCTGTCTAACTTAGCGAAGCAACAGCCTTAAAATCACTACTGATCATCATCGTTACAGGCAAGGATTATTACTGAACGTAATTAAAATAAAAACTCTTAGTAAACAGGCGCTAGGGTTGAAACATCGTGAAACAAAAATCAATATTCTCAATCAAGAGCTGCAAAACAGAAAGAATGCAAATGAGCAGTAAACGCGATCCGTCAATAAGTTTGGAATGAAACAACCCATTGTTGTTGGTTTACGAGCGTCGCGTGGAATGCTAACAGGAACCGGGCTGGTGGCTGAACGATAACAAACAAGCTTCCTGGTTCCTGGACATTGGGTTTAATCTGTGTTTCATGATTGGTTATTTAAGGAGAACTTGGTGGTAGTAATTTCTAAACGTCATCATTCTCGTCATCCTCCATCCTGTCTGTATGTTTTTACTTCCATGCTTATCTTTCAAGCGACGTGTTATAGTCATCAGACCTAACAGAATATCTTAACACGGTTTCTTTAAAAGTAACCATGGATTTTTTTGTCTATTTTTCATAATAGGAAGCTTTTAAATATACATTTATTTTCTATTTAAAATGTATTTTTTTAAAGCATTTATTTAAAGCAAACCAATTACAGGCACTTTTGAATTGTCAAGGGGTCGGTCAGTCAGAAAGATGAAGCTAGTTGCCCATTCCAAAGCGTAGTAGGTACCTATGGAGAAGAATTTAGACAATATATAAATGATTAACTGTAGGTTTGTGTTGCGGGTGCGCTTTAGAAGCAGTTCCTCCGCTACGCGATCCCTTCACAACCTTGAACTAAAAAGTTTATAATAAAAAATGTTTATAATAATATCAAGGAAACATTTGACCGTGACATCATGAAGGGTTCTTAGCAAACTTAACTTTGCTACCCATCGCAAACACCATCGACCTTAAGTTGAAGGCATAAAGGTTATAGTTGGTGTGTCAAAAGGTGGTAAAGTTGAACATCCTGTGGCTTGCGCGTGCGCGGATGTGGTGTAGGCAGGCGGTAATAAAGCCATACTATACATAGGAGTCGATAGCCTCAAAATACATTACGTGGGCTATGTGAATGCAAGTAAGTTATTGAGCTTATGTCATTTGCAGAAAAGGTGTTTGTATTATTTTTGGTTAATTATTTTATCGTTACTGTTGCAAGTGCCTTTATTTGTACCCAACTTTGGACATGGTATGTATTTTTGCATGCTTGAGGGATACCCAATTGATAAAGGTGTTTGCATGGGGTATCATTACGTCGGGTACGTCATGTTCGTGAACGGGCGCCGTCAGTGGGGACTGGTCATCTCTTGGCTGCCACGGCTTATTTTAATTTGATATTGGAATTGTTTTTGTCTCTTTATTACGGACGCTTTTAACGTTCTGCATCGTTCTCACATGCATAATTTCAACATGAATGATGTAACCAATATTTTGTAACCATATTTTGATTTAAAAGAGTGTCCATGGAGTTTCTTGCCCGTTCTTCTCCATAGGTACCTACTACGCTTCGGAATGGGCAACTAGCTTCATCTTTCTGACTGACCGACCCCTTGACAATTCAGAAGTGCCTGTAATTGGTTTATTTGAAATAAATGCTTTGAGTTTGAGTTGAGTTTGAGTTTATCAAACATTGTTCCATCTATGCACGCTATTAACGCTTATCATCTAATTAATATATCATAACCAGTATGCGGTTAAAGTACCTGCCCTTACTGCACCGTCTCTAAAATCTAGCCTGTATAAGAAGAGATGGCTCCAGGGCTAAGGAATCGGACTGGTAAGTAAGCGGTAGTGAGCTAGATACCAAACCGATGCATACATTATATTGACGTGAATCTAATGCTATAACCACTTAAAATAATATTTATCTCAGATGGAGACCCAAATTACAGTGTTATTACTACGGAGCATAGCAAGTCTTTGAAACTCTATCAAGAAATACGTAAAATTTTATCCAAAAAATATGTAGAATTTGGTAGGTATACTTGTCAGATAAAGTCATGATTAATTTAAACTGTCTTGGAAATCGTTCTGTATTTTCAAGAAAAATGTAAATGTTGGACATTTTTGTTGAAACTACAGAATGGTTTTCAATTCAGTTATCTCCGACTGATGGGACCGAATGTTCTTCGGTAAACAATTGCGCCCTAGGTTCCCCTCAAGTTATCTATTTAAAACTACACTCAAGTTAAGAACAACTAAACGTCTTAGCAACATTGTAACGAGGGTTACCTGTTGGTCTCTACTAATAAAGAGAACCTGTATAATTAGTCTTCAAACCGATCCATTGTTTGTCACTCGGCCAGAACTGACGCGAACGTCGACGGACCAACACGCGTACCGATCAACCGCTCTGACACACAGAGTAGAATCAATGAATCGATCTTAACGCGAAATAAAACGGAATTAGAAAATTTGTAACACGAAAACGGAAAAATTCAAAAAGTGAACTCTAATTTTGAAAATTCGAACGCTAATTTCGAACTTCTAAAAAATCAAGTGCATTCGGAATTGGAAATTGTCTTTATTGCTTTTCCAAATTCGGTTTTTTGAATTGCTTTTTGTGACAGATTTGGAAAATTTGAAGTGAAGTGCCTTTTACGCAATGACCCCTGTCGGGCTTCTGTTCAAAGTAAACAGGTACGTCTCGTTTACATGTTTCATGTTGGAGAGTGTTAAATATTGAACATGGGATGTGTTAATGTGTGTCGTGGTGGTTATTTCTTTAACATTGTTATTCCACTGGTGTTTCTATTGTAATGATTTCGAGCGAGACTTGAGACTTGGAATCTTTGGTTTAAGATTATATTGTTCATCAGTTCACTTGGTGAATGCATAATATTTTTCTTTTAAAGTATTGTATCTTTAATTAATAGCCTCATACTATCAAATAGATTCCAAAGCACTTGCATAGCATATTTTTTTAACAATAGTATATTCATAATCTCCTTTATTCTATTCAACTAAACTGACACCAAAATCCTTATGAAGTCTTTGACAAAATACCAATTAATATTTATTTTCTGTGTTAATATTTATTATTCTAAGGAGGGACATGAAACTTTGCATGCTATTGTTGTCTTAAATAAGACAACATAATTACAAGTTAGCTTAGTAGGTACAGTCACCAAAAGTAACAAGTAACCAGGGTCGTCGGATATAGTTGAAGTTTACTAACAAACCGATGGATATTTTCGAATAAAATTTAATTTAACTAATAGAAAACAAGCAGTTCATTTATCAAATTAAATTTCATTCGAAAATATCCATCGGTTTGTTAGTAAACTTCAACTATATCCGACAACCCTGGTTATTTAACTCTTTTGGTGAGTGTACTTACACAAAATTGATAACTGCTAAAGTGCCATTGAATGTTGATTGGCTTGAGATGCATGCTTAAACACTTTATGGTTAAAATAAGGAATATTTTCCATTTGTGAAAAAATACTATGTTATTACCTACCATATAAATATCATAATGCAAGGGAAAATACAGGTAATATAACATCTCACATAAGTTGCAATTATCTACGGATAGATACCTGTTAGCAACAGGTTAATTAATATTAATTACATGAATATTTACTTGGACAACATCATCATTAATTACTAATTACATTATTAATTGCTTTGGTTGTTCTGGCTTCATTGTTACATATGTATGAGTAGATTTTAACTTGATTTCGCTCTTGTACAAACTTTAACAGGTAGGTAAAGGTATCGTGGTGTTAACTGGCTGTAAGCTACTAGAGAATTAAACTCGTATTTGATATGAATATAGGATATTTATTTTTCCCGTGAAGAATTACTTTTTAGGGTTTCGTACCCCAAAAGGAAAAAAACGGAAACCTTTTAGGATCACTTCGTTGTCCGTCTTGTAATTTATTTTTTATTTTTCTGAGATGTAAAAAACGTTTACAAAAACATAAAAAAATCCGTTTTTTTTCTGGAGTACCAGTAAAACGGGGTGAATAAGAACGCAGGGGTGAATCGGAACGAAACTGTCAAAGTGATTTTAACATTGAAATAATATAGTTTGTTGCCAACAAGGGCACTTAATCGTTAATTATAATACAGTAAAAACATTAGAGTCCTTTTTGGCAACAAACTATATTATTTCAATGTTAAAGTCCCTTATAAAGTTTCGTTGCGATTCATCCCTCTGTTCCTATTCACCCCGTTTTACGGTAAGTCTTTTTTAAGAGCGCGAAAATAAAAATATGGTAAGGGGGTTATCGTTAATATGAGTTTATATTTATTTTTTTTGTTTGATAAGAAAAATATCACTTATTATAGTCGTTGATTCAAAATGAGATGAAACAAATAAAGATACATAAAATGACAATTATTCCGATGTCGATAAAACAAGCGTAGCTACTGATACAAATGATTGTAACACTGATGAAAATTTAAGTATTTTTTAAGTTCATAATAATAGTTACCTTGACAATTTATAATTTAATTGATTTAAACATAATTTGACTTTAATTAAAAATAACACAATCACATTTTGTGTTTTATTTCATTTTAGATACTATTTCAAATTTTCAGAAAAAGAAAATACGAAGATGGCAAGTTTCTTCCAATTGACATCTCTCTAACATCTGTAAGTCTGTCCAGACCATTTTTCTCGCTATCAAGTTGGAGCTCTAAAATCAAGCTTCTAAGTCGACGCAATAAAAAATACGGCCATTTATGCGACGTATTTTGATACTCGCAAACAAATCAAAACCTATGGGGTACTTTCCGTTGACTCGAATCATAAGGCAAGAAGCAAACTACCCATACGCATTATTATGGGGTGTTTAAAAAAACTTAACAAATCCATACTAAACAAACTATATCCATACTAATATTATAAATTCGAAAGTAACTCTGTCTATATGTTACCTTTTCACGCCTAAAACGCAGAATAGTTTTTTTTATATATATATTTTTAGAAATGATATAGATGATATTCTGAGGAAGGACATCAAGCTACTTTTTGTCCCGGTAGCACGTTCCCGTGGGGTAATTTCCAACATCCACGCGGGCGAAGCCGCGGGCAGAAGCTAGTCTTATCATAACGGCACAAATGTATTCTCCAAAGGGTTCTGTAGTTACAGTTGTATCTGTATAGCTGTAGAGCACACCCCAATTTCGCCAAGTGTATTAAGTCCGCTGTAAAAGCTTTTAGCTTATTACCAGTAACCGGGTAATTCCGGGTTGCTACTGAGTATTTCCTGAAATATCAATTGCATTTTGCGCGATTTGAGAATCGATGCCGCGACCCCGTGCTTATCACTCGCGCTTGCCAACGCTTAACCAACGCGGTACTCGAGAGACATCGAGGCTTCTAAATAATTTAATCTGTTACTTCAGTGATTTACCACAAAAGACCGCCTCAGTGGACAATCAGATACTGCCGGGGTCGCGGATTGTTCGAAAGAAAGTCCGTGGCCCTGGCGCAAAGGCAACTGAAGGAACACGGGTGGGTTTTAGTCAGTAAGAGTCTGACACGCCCTTCCGCTCCGCCCAGAGCGGGAGAGGTCATTTGATGATTTCCCACACAAGTAAAAAAAAACAGTGGACAATCAGATGTTTCAACGTATAGGAGATAGTAAGGTGCGGAAGGAAAGAGAAAATAATGTTAAGAAATCCTTTTCTTGTGTGTTATTCTTGTTCTTTTATGTATTTTTCTTTGCGTCATATTTATAGCAAATAAATGTATTTTCTTTCTTTGTGACACCAATAGGAAAAGACGTATCTACGTGTAATGTGGATTGCTATACGTAATATCTGACTTGATTTCTGCCAACTTGTTTTAAAGTTGCAATGAACTTTGTTAGTTTATCTGTATCTTAGGAGCGTTTTGTCACATGACAAAACAATCATCCATAGGAAATCCAGATGAATGTCCCGTGAGGATATCAAAACCGTGACTCGAAGTGCTGCGCCCGACCGAGACGTCATCGTCCATCGTCATTGTTCAATATTTTTTCTCCTCATACGAAACGTCGACCCTACAGGCTGAAAAAAGATATTTATCTAACTAAGTAGGCTTTTTAGAACACTTTTACACGTAATTTTGTTTCCTATCTGGACTACTCTGAGAAGAAACACCAAAAGAAACTCAGAGGTGACCGTCTTCCGTCTTTAAAGTCATTGTGTTGGTCAGGTCATTGTGAGGACCATGTCGATTAGCGTCTGAGATGTCTTTTGAGGAAAGAGCCACAGATAAAATAGATTTGAGCTGAAACGGCGAGTTGTCAAATGAGAGATTGAAATTACTAAAAAGTCGCGGGCAGCCTGAAAATCTAAACAGTTGAAGATCTAGTATTCCCACGTTGTAGCCTGTTCAATCAGTTCTAGTTAATAGCAATGATGGATGTGAGCAATTCGTCATAATGATCACGTTCGTGCGTGCAACACCGACTTTAATTGTTATCCAACCAGATGTTTTGTTTTTTATCATTTGTGTTAAACTTTTTATTGCAAATGTTGCCCATAAGTTAGTCTTTCGAGATTTACTAGAATAAGTCGTACATTCGTAATTTCTTGGTTCGAATAAAAGTTTTAATAAGAGCATTAAAGCCGGTTTCAAAGTGATCGAAAACGAATAAAACATGGTACCTACCTAGATTATTTGTATGAAATTATCTGATAGATAAATTAATCTGTTAGATAAGGAACTTATCTGGGGGTGCTGATAAGTCCATTAGTCATAGTGTTTATAGTTTTTGTTCCTTTATTGTCGTTGATGTAGATTGTAGACCCACACTACATATAACAGAAATAAGTTGCGAATAGACCATTCGGAAATTCTTGAAATGAGTCCGTATATCTTCCTCATTAAAGTCACGGCCTCACGGGGTGCTTTACCGCTATAGCTGGAATACTACTCACCCCACAAAAAAGAACGCAACCACATGAATACGCATAGAACTGAGTTTAATGCTTTTTGCTCCCACATGTATGAGCGTGAAGTTATTTTAAACAGACTTCTTTACAATTTCCATGTATTTGTATACTTGATTGGAGGGAAGCTTAATTAGGGCTGTCAATTTTATTGTTTGTACAGGTTCCAGAAAGAAAAAAAATTAAAGGTTTTCTCTTAAATGTCCCTCTCTCACACTCGGGCCCACGCGAAGAATAAAATAAATAGTACATACTGGTAAATAAATAGTACATACTGGGAAATAAATAGTACATACTGAGAAATAAATAGTACATACTGGGAAATAAATAGTACATACTGGGAAATAAATAGTACATACTGAGAAATAAATAGTACATACTGGGAAATAAATAGTACATACTGAGAAATAAATAGTACATACTGGGAAATAAATAGTACATACGTGGAAATAAATAGTACAAACTGTGAAATAAATAGTACATACTGAGAAATAAATAGTACATACTGAGCAATAAATAGTACATACTGGGAAATTCATTAAAAAGGGCAGCTTAGGGACTCATGATTATGAAACAACATAGCTAAAAGGATGAAATTAAAGCATGGTATATTAAGTGCCGACATGCATCCTGGAGAAACATTTCTATGAACCTACCCGGATAAAAGTATTAGTTTAAATACCATAAGTAATAAGGGTAAGGAATAATTTTGTCAATATCTACATATCTTCCTGTGTACCACATTACATCCAAATCCGTTCTGCCATTAAAACGTGAATGAGTAACAAATATCTAAACTTTTACATTTAAAATATTATTAGTAGAATTCACACATGGCATGGCAGCCCTATTACAAGTAAGGCTAGACTACATATTTATGCCTTCAAAGGCCTGTAGAAGAAGATCTAATTACTTGTCAACTAACGGTTATTCGATGTTACTTAACTTGATATCTTGCATGTCCGAGGCGCCATGTTGACGAAGTATCGACAGTTTGTGAGTTTTTACTGACATAAAAAAATGTGTGAGTTCAAGAACACCGTTGTAAAATGGATGTCCATTTTTAAACCCTTTTTAGTCTCTGAAGACACGCGTCGCGGGACTTTTCGTGCCTTTTTTTTGCTATGGGGAAATCTTAATGGATACCCTCCGTCTGGGGAGAACGGAGAGTTATGTCGAACTCCTGCCGACTAAAACCGCACGGTTCCTACCACTACCTTAAGTCGGGAGGCCGGGAGATACACGCATCTACATTCCACAACGTAAAGGTTTTTCAAAGACATGATCATTATCCGCGTACAGCAAAGTAGGAGAGAGGAAGAGGGTATCAGTCCGCCATGCCTAGCGGGCCCCATCAAACGTTTCCCTCCCTGGTGAATGGCTGATATGGCTTAGTGGATTCCATTTCTTAAAGAAGCCAAGTATCTGTGCCTAATAAACTGCCCGTACTTACCTATTAAGAAGTCGGTATACCGGATGAAAAACTGTTATTTTTGCAAAAAATATACCTGTATTGATCAATGAAGCCATGCATCCGTTCAACGGTGTTATAATGAAGTTCTTGACCTTATTTCCAGGTATTGACTAATTATAGACTGTCGCTGATAGAGTAAGATGAGGCAGTAAAACATTAGAGTAATGTGGACCACATCAGTATCTACCAATGAATTGGCCAGTAGCTTTCCCTCTTCAGGGCAAAGGCGTCTTTTCATGCAAAGCCTGCCTATACATGCCTATGCCATAAAATGAAACAGCAAAACTATGGGCCGGCATTATTTTTGATAGTGGTTCTGGTTGTTCAAGCAATACATCATAAATATTGCAGTATTTGCAGCAATACTTGCAATGTTTGGCCAGAGTGGTTAGGCCATTCTGAAAGTTTTGTTGGCAATCTATTACAGCCACATATTCCAGTGAAAATATGGCATCTTTAGAAGCGCCTTTACGAGCGTACATTTGAACAAATCCCAGTGCTAAAATGTTAGCACATGTTCAATCACGGAGTATTTTTTTCTAAACACACCTAGGCCTCTGCTGATACACCGTGACCAAAGCGCAAGTCATGCGTTGAATATATAGTTAAATGTAAGTGTAGGTATAAATTACATACGCTGGTTTATTACAAGGCGAACATGGCTTTTTGAAGCGTTCTTACAATTTACTGATAAAGTTGGCCATGAATGATTGAATATGCCAATATGAGAGGTTCTTCTGAACAGTTTTACTGTTCATAAGAAAGAAAATAAAGAAATTTATAAAGTCATAGAATATAGTTACATAAGTTTTCAATATTTCAGGAGAAAGTGATAATGTCAATTTATATATTGTTAAATATAGGAAGATTTGAGTATATTTTCACTATGAGATCGCTTTAGAAGAGTTTACCCTTGACTAATATTTTAACCACTGCTGCACTATTCCCATCTGATAATAACTGATAAAATATGTTTAAAAACAAGGATCCTTAGGCTACCTACCGCAGGAAGAGTCCCTGGGCGTCGGGAGTCGATTGCCGACTCCCGGTCACCGCAGGCGCGGGCTTGCGGACGGCGAGCAATGGGCAGCTCACCGTCCGGTAAGGACCAGACCCGGGTCGACAGCGCGTCGTGTTCCACGCGCGCCTCAAAGAGATATCAGCATCATTGACGGGGTCTGAAAGGGCCGATGCCTGCCGGGGTCGCGGATTGTTCGAAAGAGTTACCGTGGCCCTGGCGCACAGGCACCTGAAGAAACACGATTGGGTTTTAGTCAGTAAGAGTCTGACACGCCCTTTCGCTCCGCCCAGAGAGGGAGAGCAAAAAAAAGGCTACCTACCAGTGAGATATTGAATGATACTGCTGAGTACTGCCTCATTGCACTGCCGCCGGCTGTCGCAGAAAACCAGCGCTGGGGCTCTGTCTCGCATAGGGTCGTAGCATTATGCTGAGCGATTGCCGTTTTGCGTGGATAGGACGCATATTTTCCCCCAACTGGTATTTTTTTTTGTATTTGTGTTTTTCTCTTTGTCATGTTTACCGCAAGTAAACGTTTTTTTCTTTCTTTCTTTCATTGGTCTAGAGGTCGCAGCGCTACCGCTGACCATGAGGTCCTGGTTTCAATTCCTAGGTCGGGTAAAGTGTAATTGAGTTTTTCCGTCAGGAATTTTCAGTAGCAGCCCGGAATCTGGATTTGTGCCCGGTTGATGGCAATAGGCTCGCCCGCTATTACATAGGACCTAAACATAACTGGCGAAATGTGGGTATTATAGGTACCTACAACTCTGCCTAAACCTTTGGAGAGAACAAGCGTGATGTGATGGTATTGCTGAGTAGTACGTAAAACAAACATTACAGTACGTTATTCAACTTCGACATGCATGGCCAACGAAAAGTAGAGTAATAAAAAGTAGGGTTAAGAAAAGACAGATGAGTTGATAACTAATGGTGATAATGGCTGAAGATTTCCTAAAGTTTGTAAAAGTGGACGGCAAATAGTAATCACTTTGAGCAAAACTAGAAACTTACCGTATTAGGTATGGTTGAAGGAAGGCCCGGTTCCTGAACGGGCCTATAGTAATTTATTTGGTCGGGACATTGCGTTACTTAATTCTATTCCGGTAATGTAAAGGTATTTTTTTGTGGAAATGCTAGTTCTGGCGGATGGCCCTCAAAACCCATAATTATGGATATAAACAGCACACAATACATTATTATTCGACGCTCAGATTAATTCACAAAAACATGAAAAATCCGCTCTATAATCGTGAACCAACTGCCACTTTTTCTCACTACTTACAACAAAATTTATGAATGAAAAGTTTACATGCGCGTGAGTCGATTTTATCATAATTCGTTAAACTAACTTTGTACGTAACCGCATACCTTCGAATAGTTATTTAACACTAATACATATTCACACATTCGCTCATTAACCAAGTTAATAGGCTGTGAACATTGTTTTATGATTTATTGGTTTATGTTGATGATATGTTGATAATATGTGGCTGACAAGCAAGCACTAGATTTTATTTTCTTTTGGTTATCTGGAAACTAGTTGAAAGTGTCGTCCGCACGAGATTCCATTGACAAATAAAAGCGTGATTATTTCAAATTAATAATGTAGTTTCTATCTTTCTTCTTTTTAAGGCCTAAATGTGGTCTTGACTTAGACGCTCACTCTTTATAAGTACAATTGACCTGAACCTAGTTCTAGCGCTAACATTTTACTATACTGCAAGATTCATAGTCTTTTTCATCGTCTGTAGACTAATTCAACACTACCTCCTCCTACATTTTCTGTCTACCCCCTTAACTCTAAAGCCGTGACACACAGTCAGTAACACGATAGCTCGATGGACAGCCGCACCGCAGTTTCCCATCTGTATCAATTACAGCTCCCATGCCAACAGACCTGTGTTTACAGCCTTGTTTTGATACTTTGTGGGTTAAATGCAGTGGATTTGTTGAATAGAAATTTATCGATTTTGCAAATGGTGGCAACAAAGGCATTTGAATTTGCTCCATATAATGATATGGAGCAAATTCAAAATTATTTTGTTAAGAGTTCAGTCTATCAAGCAATCTGCCTAGCCTTTTCTGAACTATGGTGGGGTCGACTTTCTGTCTAACCGGATGCAGATGGATACCAGTTTTTTACATGGAGCGACTGCCTATCTGACCTCCACAATCCATTTAGTGGGTAACACGATATCCCTTGGTATTTGTCAGACTATTGGGCTTCTGAGTATTTGGTAAGATTCCAGAATCAATGTTAATAATAACATACTAGACAAAGTATCTACCTACTCTTTATTGTGCTCCATAATAAATTAGAATAAGAAACTTCGAAAATTGTACATGGCGGCGCGGCGTGGCGGCGGATGTTTTGTTTACCAATGTTATTGTAAAAATCATAGAAAAGGGGTTTTTGCGCCCTCAAGGAAAATAAGAACACACTAGAGGTCGCTTGGAACTTTGTTCCCATGCTAATTTTAGGCCTATTTTAGGGATGCATGTTTTTAAATTATATATTTTTCTCAAGCTTTTAAAGATTTTATGTTGAGTTTTTAAACACATTGGGCAGCACATTTAGGAACAATAATAACCATTATCCAATAACGCAAAACAAACTACTTAAGGTATCACTAGCAATAATATGTCTTTCATACCATTGCTATCGATTTCAATCTGCGAATTAAAATCCCTATTTATACCCGATTTTATCAAACCCAACTATCGATTCAAAATATCTCAACTAAATTCTCCGTTAGAATCGCCTTTGAATAATAAACAGCTTACATTTTGAAACTGCTCATATCAGATTTTGTTAGAAAATACGCAAAATTGTCTAGACGTAGTTTATATTCTAGCATAGCAGTAAATATTATTCTCAATCGATTTACTAGAAGTTAATCTGGTATGGTCATAGATTTAGGCGAGATTCAAAGCAAAATGATTTTATTCAACACTCTCGGACAACTAAGAACTATAAGTAATAACTTTCTTTAATAATGATTTTTCAATGTAGGTACATTTTTACACCACTGACTTTGGTGACGGAAAACATCACAACGATCGGACTTTACACCTATACTTAAGTCTGGAATCGCCAAAAACTATAAGCAAACGTTGATCAATGCCCGAGATTCTGTACGAGAAAAGGTAGTTTACCTGCAATTAAATAATTACAGGGCGGTATTATTATTTATTTAACAGCCACTAAACGTATTTAATTAAACGATCGTTAAATCTGGAAGTTAAAGCTTAACCTTTAATGTATCCGCTATTTATCTCAACGCGTTAATTGCATAAAGCTAACTGAGGGAACTTAACGGTGCTTTAAGAACAATAAGATTACTTCTTATGAATTTATGAGTAGTTTTTACTATTTAATTACCTTTAGAAGCTTACTACGAGTAGTATTACTGGGATACTACTTACCTATCAAAATCTTAAATTCGTTCAGTGATATGAAGTTCTCTAACGCGGTTTGCGATAGGAGTAAATTGGTAGAAATCGTCACGTAACGAAAAAGCGTTATGCCCCCTCCATGTGACTTTCTCTGTCTATTGTATATAATAGAAAGAGACAGAGAGCGAGATATTTAGTTTTCGTGGTTTTCGAGGACCCTGAAGCCAATAGTGAGATCAATGAAAATCCAAGATGGCGGATGATCCAGGATGGCGAATTTTTTAAAATTTTTCGTCATGACAATCGTTTTCATGGTTTTCAAGAGTGCTAAAGCCGATAGAGAGGTCTAAATGAAAATCCAAGATGGCGACAACTTTTTGAAAGCTTCTAAAAACTTATACTAGATGACTGTATTAAAAACGCGTATTACATTCACACTTTCTCCATCTCTGTCTCTTTATATTATTTACGTGTGTGATTAAGGCCCGAGTTCACCAACTACAACATAATCATTGGTTAGGTAACCGCTCTGTTAGTATTTAACAGTTGTTTACACAAAAGACGTTTTTTTCGAGTTTACCATTTATTTCTAACCAACGGTTAAATAACCAAACGTTTTTGAATGAGTGAGTCGAAAATGACCGATTATAACACTATTTTGTGAATGTTAAATGTTGACGTCAATCATTTTCACTGACAAACTCTGTGATCAAGCTCAATTCATAATTTTTTCGTCTCTTCGTGTAAGGTTTCTTTTGAATATAATCAGTGAATATGGAAGATAAATGCAAACGAACTGTAAATTTCACCAGTGACGAGAAAAATCTGTTTTATTTGTAATTATTCTATACAAAAAGAAAAAAGAAACATGCTGTTTTTATGTAGGTTGCTATGAATGTGTTTTAAAATAGTAGTTATTTAATAACAACTAATTACAACTAATTAATAACAACTATTTTAAAACACATTCATAGCAACCTAGATAATAACAACAAGTTTAATGTTTTTTTCTTTATTCTACTTTTAGTTTAATTACAAATAAAACAGTTTTTTCTCGTCACTGGTGAAATTTACAGTTCGTTTGCGTTTATCTTCCATATTCACTGATTATATTCAAAAGAAAAAGAACGCGAAGAGACGAAAAAATTATGAATTGAGTTTGATCACAGAGTTTGACAACGAAAATTGATTGACGTCAATATTCACAAAATAATTTTATATTTGGTCATTTTCGACCATAGTTTTCGACTCACTCATTCAAAAAGGTTTGGTTATTTAACCGTTGCTGCGTTGGTTAGGAATACATGGTGAACTCGAAAAAAACGTCGTTTGTTTAAACAACTGTTAAATGCTAACAGAACGGTTACATAAATCAATGATTATGTTGTAGTTGGTGAACTCGGGCCTAAGTGGGTTAACAAAGGGATGAAAGTTAGTATGGGGTCGTTGGTACATGACATCTGTTTATAAGTAAAAGTTAGCTGTAGCAATGTTTTTTGGAGACTCATGCTCTTACGGCTCCTGAGAAGTTCACGATGGGATTTCCCATCCGTCAATCACATCAGTTAATATGTGTGTTATAACAATCTCTCGGTAAACTGTATCTGTTCCGTAACAAAATATTTTTAAAACAAATTAGAACAATGAGTTCCGATTCTTTGTATTTGTTTGCACATGACAATGAATGATCCCACGCAACAGGCAAAGCAAATCTTAGTACAGTGACTGAGAATCGATAAACAATCGACTAATCTTGTATCGAAGCACATCACTATCTGAATCCCACACGCATCGTCTCAGAGATGTAAGTATGTCAAATGTATGCGTCTGAATTATGTATTTGACTACTGCAGTTGCGACATAAACATACATACATAACGTTTCAATGTATACTGAATTTGAATTGAGAAAATCGATTTGGTGGTAACGGATTTAAATTGAATACTGTTTTGAAGGAAATTGATTTTCACTACAGGACTATCAATTTGTAAGAACGTTGTCGTTCTTGTCTCTTTTATATTTTGTATTGATGGATGGACTTCAGAATGTAACCGTTTGTCTTGGTATGGGCAAGTGATGTAGAAGGATGAAACGCATGTGGCTAATCTAGAGCAATGAGTATAAATTTTGATGGATGGAGCAGATCAAAGAAAAGATAGATGGATTTTATGAGAGATGATATGAATGGAAAGGGAGTGAATGATAACATAACTGCTAACAGGGTATAATATATGAGGAAGATAGTTTGGACCCCAGCAGGCTTAGCATGAGCACCGTTTGGTCGGCGGAAGAGTAGACAAAAAAACGTTCCGTGTAGACAGTACGACGGAAGCAAAGTAAAAAGAGTCTACTGCACTTTTAACGAAATTCACTCTTTTACATATTTTTTTTCTTTTATTTTGCTTATATCTCGAAAATGGTGTGTCCTATCGCAAAAATTATAAAAAATTCGATCCCTTTTATGAAATCCCTAAACCCCTAAAACTCAACATGTAGGTAAAAAAGTGAAAAATTATATTTTTTCCTCTACATTTTTATACTTAGTAGCCGTCGAGTAAAAAGTTTTCTACCGTCTTTAGCATGGTGATTACAAAATCAAATTGTCTTCACTACCTTAGACAACTGTCAGTTGTCAGTGTGATTTTGACAGTTTGGGATAGAAGATTTTCTTCTGAAATAGTCAACGTAAAAAAGAACCTAGACAACGGTCGGTAGAAACGAACGACATAATGACAGATTGTAGAAGGATTTCTACGGTACGATGTCAAAAATGGATAAACGAAATGTCACTTTGTATAAAAATAGCTGTGTCTATTCTTCGTAGAAATAGAAAGCGTCATGCTAAGCCTGCAGGAAACAGTAACATAAGACAAGAGCAGCATGAGGGGAGGAAACTTTGAAAAGTAGGTAGCCTAATTTTCTCGAGAGTTTCAATCCTAAACAGTACGCGCGATCTTGGTCATAAAGGCGACTAGAAAGCCACATAGATAAAAAACCTTGATGTGGACAGTCATGTGGCTAGAAATAGAAGCGCCTTCTCTGAATGTGTTCGTTCAGGGAAGTCCGCCCATAGGTACCAAAATTTATTTTGTATCAGAAGCACAGCAATGCGGGGGTACTTGCTTTTTGAAGAATATACAGGCTGTATCAGAAAGGTGTGGTCAATTAGTCGTCGAATACATTTGGGTCGAGTACTACTGGTTTTTAAGTTTTGTATTGAACGACTGATTATTTTTCGTGATTACGATGTTTGTGCTATGGAGAAAGTTGTTAATTTTGATCACACCTGTCTGATACATTCTGTAGATACTTAGTTGTCAGTGAAATTGCAGGCATACGAGAAGTTTCAACTTCGTCTTTACAACGCATAGGTAAACCCCTTGCTATTACATATGCAACATATCGCATGCAACCAGAAACAGTGTTATGGCTGTCTAAAACAACATTATATTAGACTAGCTTTTGCCCGCGGCTTCGCTCGCGTTAATTTAGTATTTGACAATCAATTCGGTTTGTTCGTGGAATTATAGTTAGGAGGATGAAAAACCGGTCTATCGACACTCTAGACTCACAAAATGTATTAAGTACTTAAATAAAAAAAAAAACCCTTACCACACTACTAAAGTTTCTATAATAATATAATTTCAATCATGATTCGAAAGACACGTGGCGCCATCTATTATCATAAGAACGTTATTGTTGTTTTCGTCGGCAACAGTACTTTTTTCGGGATGAAAGGTACCCTCTGTCCGTTTCTGTATACCTGACAACGTATATGCAACATGTCAGGATGGTCGGTTCAGTGGTTTAGGCGTGAAAAGGTAACAAACAAACTTTCGCATTTATGATATTTAAAAAAAGTTAGGATAATGCTTCAGTGACGCAATAATTACGCATATTATAGCTAGTCGGAACTACCAATAACGGTCGGTATAACACAGTGAAGGCGTACATAACGCTTGGTACACCGGTAACCGTACAACACTTATGCATAATGTTTACATATTGTTTAACAATGGGGGATAGAGAGCCGTTAGTAGCACTACAATGTTGCGGCTGCTTTGAAGGACTTGGGTACTTTGTCAAGTGCGCCTGGACTAGCCGCAGGTTGAGGTATGCAGGGCAGGTGATGTGCAGGCCAAGTCGAACTGACAGATATGGTAACACTTCGCATGACTTTCGATTTTTTGCTAAATTGAAAACTTGAAATTGACCTGCAATAAGGGTGCGTCCACACGTACCAAAAACCAGACCACATCGCAGCGAATGTCGGCAAGCAGTGGTTACGTGTGGATAGTTTCACTGCAGGCCCTGCAGTCTCGACAAATATAACGACAAAAATTGGTCGTTAGGTCTAATCGATGTGGGGCTGCGGATTGTTCGAAAGAGTTACCGTGGCCCTGGCGCACAGGCAACTGAAGGAACACGGGTGGGTTTTAGTCAGTAAGAGTCTGACACACCCTTCCGCTCCGCCCAGAGCGGGAGAGGTCATTTGATGATTTCCCACCCAAAAAAAAAAAAAACAAAAGGTCTAATCGATGTCAAATTTATTTAATAGATTTTCAACCTTATGCTTTGGAAATAAAGTTGAAAATCTATTAAAGGAATTTGACAACGATACGACTTAGCGACCGATTTTTGTCGCTGTCTAATGTAGAGACTGCAGACCCTGCAGTCTCGACATGAATAGCGACAAAAATCTGTCGCTGAGTCGATTTTTGTCGCTATTCATGTCGAGACTGCAGGGCCTGGGTTCTTGCAGTTGCGTTGTGGTTACTTCAAAATCAAATAAAATGGTCGATGGAAAGTTGTGTTTGCGATGTGGCCGGCCGCCAGTGCGTGGTCTCGTTGGTGGTTGCATTGTGGCTGCGCCGACGCGCGACGTGGCCTTGATGGTCGCTATCCGGCGGCACGGTTGATTTTGACGGCAAAATATAGTCCGTGTGAATGAACTATTCATTTTCATACAAATTAGCGCCCGGCCACGTGTTGTCGTTGTGGTGTGGTTGCGGATTTTACGGGCCCTAAGAGCGTAATGGAACCTCCAGTTGGTATGCGGCCGTTAAAATAGCACATCGAGTAGTAGGATAAGTTTAGCTTTGCAGAGCATCATCTCCATCATACCTGTATGACAGTCACTTCCTAAAACTCGATGTTAAAAGAAGAAATTTCACCTCTTCAAAGTTGAGAAGAATAAAAGGTTCAGTTGCCGCTAAGTTTTTGTAAGAAAAAACACCGATAGGCATGTTTAAAATGCCCAATGATTTCAAACACGCTGAAAAACTAACATGGCGGTCCACATGCAAATATTTAATTAATTAACAAACAACTATGTATACTCACAATCTAAATAAGGCGAATATTTCACTCACACGCGTGTTAAATGGTTTAATTATGTAAATAACATTACGTGGCACAATGATCGCCTCTGTAGCTGCCTACGACGTCATAATAAGAGGCGTGATAGTGCATCGAACTAAACGCACGCCATTTACATGTTTTTCCTTGTTCAAAGTACATAGTTGATTTATATCGATTTCTCTTTCTAACTTCGATAGTGATTTGCTAGTGAGAAGAAAATTATTCATTAACAAGCCTGTATCCCGAGGCTCAAAGTGTGGGAAAAGTTATGAGTTTTCAGCGATAAAATGTACCTACTTTAAATCCTCAAAAGCCCAGTCTTGACTAGACCCCTGCGGTGTAATTACGTAACACACTAATAGGAATTGGTTTCATTTTGACAGTTCAACAACATTCATTGCGTTATTTACGTTGTTGAGCAGACAAATTTTTCGAACTTGTGAAGCAATGGTTTAGCAATAGGCCTCAAAATGCTTCAGATTGTGATAAATAGTGTGTTACGTAATTAGTGTGCCGATTTAGCTGGCCACCGTGCCAGCTTGCCATGATAAAAAATAAAGTAGGAGGGTTTTTGAACAAAAGTTATCAATTTTCTGAATGTTTAATTGGGAGAGAGACTCGACCCTATTTGGGAATGGCCTGAACTTGAGAGAAACTGATGGACGCTGACGAAAGCACCGTCCGTATTGTGACATACTGAGCTAATAAAATTAGTGCCAAACACACGCCTCTGAGATCTTACTTTAATAACACAAGATAATCCACAACACGATAATCACTAGAACAATTTACTCCAATTTCCGCCTCTGATACTCTAACAAATATCTTCGTTGAACGACCACGCCACCAATAAATCGAAGCAACTACACGAGCCATTGCATCGATTATACCGATTATTAAGCAAAACACTCGGACGGAAACATCGAGATCATCACCCGACAAAAACTGCCATATCTCATGCGCGTGCGCATATAAAGAGACGCGCTACATAATTTTCTTCGCATTACCAACTAATTACAAACGTCAAATGAAAAAATAAACGTTTTTATCATAAAGAACTACTGTACATCGCGTTCGGATTAACAAACAAAGCAAAACCAACTTTAGCAACACTTAATAACGTTGTTTTTCAAATAAGTTTTGGTAGATCCAGCATCTTGGGCGTTAAGCTAATTAGACACGATCAGGTGATAAAACCATGGTAAGCAATTTAATAGTGAGATGATTTATGGCTTTCTATTGTTTGTTTAGGAATGAAAGAAGATTATGATAGGAATCATAAACCTTCAACATGAATGATTCATGTCATCTTCTCACGTCTAATGAGAGTGTTGCAAACGTAATCAAAGCGATACAGAAACTGATAAAAGTTTTTATTTTAGTTTGTAACACCTGTTACCAATCCAGGTAGCCAAAACTGCAGTTCCACAGGAGGTACTTTTACCAAATCTAGTAGATGGTGATTTAAAGAAATATCCTGTGGCCATTGATCTATGGTAGAAAAACCAGCTGCTTCTGGTAGAAAACATATTCCCTATTGCATAGTCGTTGACCACTTATGAACATGATGTTAGGTATCTGACCTTTGGGGTCGTAGGCGCACAGAGTGGGGACTCTGTCCGCCCACCGAGCGACCCCAGGGAAGGTGGCACAGTGGTCACGTGCTGCCGTGCATAGCGAGGTTCAGGGGAGGCCCCTTTACAGTCTCCCCAGGGATGTGCTTTACAGGCGTTGCACAGGGGGGGTATTTTAAGAGGAACTGGGACCCCCTCTATGTGCTGATGGTTGTCACCGGGGTCGTTTTAGTGAGGTAAAAATCCAACATTCCCCGACCTCCCTCCCCAGAGGTAGGGTGCCTTTTGATGCTTTCCCCCCGAAACAAAAAAAAAAGGTATCTACGTTGGTGCACGATAGCTTAGAAGTGGATAAACTCATGACTTGAAGTCTCTAAGGCTATTGATTTGGGATTCACAGACTCGTAGTACCTAGGTTAAATTGGAATTTAAGTCAAAAGTTTTCTTTGTCTCCGTCATCCTTGCTTATACTGTTCATTCTCACGTTTCTCTGGCCTATCGCCAGGCTCCGCTTAACTTACCGTGAATGTTACATTTATGTACAAAATTCGTCACTAAATCTCTTATCGGTTCCCATTCCAAAGTACGCATGCATTCAGATAAACGATGAAACATGAACTATCAGAACATACTATTGTTGTAACAATATACTATACAATCCATCATGGCATCACTATGCAAACGTATTTTTATCGCCAGACAGTATCCGTCTGCTGTTCCGGTGATTATTCTCTGAGACCGTCACTATTAGCAAGTAGTATGGTAGTGGACACAAGTGTTGAATTGATATTATATTTCTGAGGTGAGCAGTTTAGTTTCTTAATTTAGTTAGATCCAAATTTTCAGTTTGGTGGCTAATGTTTAAAATTGGCAAACTACAAAACACAATGGATTTAAAGTAAGCTTTTGACACGGTCTGCTGTATTGCAAAAAATAGGTCTTCTGGAATAGAGTTTTTAGCTTTAAATGAATCATCTGAAGGTATAGGAATCATCTATAGGTATGATAAGTAAGTTAACTGTCTGACTTTTAGATTTTTGTTGTTTTTGTGATGTGGACTTGTGGGCCTTTAGGTACCATAATGTCAATTGTTTTCTGTAAACCTATTTTGACAGAGAGAGAGCTTTCAAATTCAAAACACTTTCGATTCCCACTGTACCTGCCAGTTTATAATTGCTATGCCGCCTGCAGTCTCATACGATAGCGTGACACAATAATTGTTTATTACACTATATTTTTAACACTTAATTGTTCTTTTAACTACATATTTTATTACGTGTTAACGCTAACTTCTGCAGTTTATGACAAAAATGTTACTTGAGAAGAAGTTTATGAGGTTTTTTAATGTATTTGCTGCGAATTTTGACAAGGCTATTGGCCATGGCGTAGACATGTTTTGGCTATAATTAGACAAGTTACCAGTAGTTTTTTTTTGTTAGCACTTGCCACTATGAGGTATGCTATTTGATTAGTGAGCAGAATCTTAAAGCAGAGACCATGGAGGTGAACAAAAATGAACAGATATTCAACTAGTAGGTATTTGGTGTGGCTGAAATCTTTCTAGCATTTCAGTTTTTGAATACAATGATACCGTTGAAAATACAATTTGGATAAGCGGTAGAAGAGACATCTGGTGACAAATTTTGGAAAACCAAATAACTATCATTCGAACAACCACTTTTAGAATAAAATGAAGTAGGTACTTAACATGGATGTTGAGTGTTTAATATATTTCTAAATAGGTAGAAATAAAAAAAATAAAAATAAAATGCAATATTACAAATATTGTAAAAAACACAATCAGGTGTCTAAAAATTACATGAAGTTATATATAAGGCTAATTCCCGTAATTAAAAACGTTTAAAATCTAGTCGCTGTCACATCTCGGCGATAATCAATGTCAAAAACTTGTCAAAAATGTTGGGAAATTAGAGGTGTTTTGGACAGACTGAGGCCCTTATTACAGAACGTGCCTCAATACTCAAGTATTACTTAAAACTAGATTCAAGTCATTTGATTGGTTGAAACTAGTTTTAAGTAATGGTTGAGTATTGAGTGACGTTCTGTAATACGGGCCTGAGACTGCGATTACAATGCAAACCTTCTTAAAAATACGTGAATTACCCTCTGATGTTCTTTTCTTTGTTTCAGCGAGGGCCTGTTTACTTGTCCGGTCAACGCGTCTCCCGTTGATTACGCGAAGGTAAGTTTCCAACTTAGTTAAGTAAGTACTAAAAGTTTATCTAGGTAATACCTGATGATGACCTACAGACCTGTGAGAGTCTGCATGGATAGTTTTGGGTGCGTCTCAAGTTCTCACGAACTGAAATAATAATGTCTTTGAAAGGGGATAATTTTCGTTTCTATTAATTAGCGTGTGCATTAACTATTTTTATACAAGTAAATAATGCTAATCACATTACACTTTAACTACACTACGCCCTGTCCAATAATCGCAGTGTCTCCATGAATCGCTATCGCATGCGCACGCGCCGACTTAGCACGCGGGTGGTCGCACTCTCTACGCGGTTCAACCAGCTGTGGATAGATGGCGCTGTTTACAACTTGCGGTTAAACACCGCTTGTTACAAACGAAACTTTAAAAGTTATTTTATTGACTCGTAAAACTACGAGCTTTCTTAGAATGCGTTTTATAAACAATTTTAATTGTTACATAAAGTGATCATGTAGCTTGAACAAGCTTTGGTTTGTCTAAACTCGATGTTGTGGGAAAAAAAAACTCAAGATCTGGTAAACAACGATATTTCAGTAATTGCAAATACTTAATAGATTTGCTATACAGCCGTATAGTATATATATAAATTTAAAATAATGAAAACATTCCACTGCGTCGATTTGAAAGAATTTATTACTGACTTGAAATAAAATTACCAACCCCTTACTGTATTACCGCCGTGAGGATATTCAATGTTCACAAGAAAGAAAATGAGCAATAAAATTTGCTGTTATCTGAAACAGATCGGCACTGCGCGCGCGCAATCTCACGCGGTCAATTTCAAATTCAATTGCTTCAATTACTTTAGAAAATGATATGAATGTTGTGTTTCATGTAGAGGAAGTACACTCGAGAGCAATGAATCCGGGTCACTTAAAGAATGTTAAAAATCTCGGAAACTAAAAATGATAGGTTAATGCAATAAATTGTATTTAATAGACAATGTAATACTCCTTAAATGAAAGTAAAAAAAATATGAGTCACCATACATTTTATTAACACAAAATTACATAAAGAAAAAAACTGCTGATCTCTCCTTAAAACAAAAATAGGAAACATGAAATTTTTGAACTTTATTACGATTTTCTTGAATTTTAATACTTCGTATTGCCTCCTCGTGCTTCCATTACTGCGTTTACGCGGTTTGGCATGCTGTACACCAAGTTCCTTATACGATTTTGGGGAATATTCTCCCATTCCTCTGTGAGAGCAATTTTGAGCTCACGAAGCGTGATTGGGGGAGGGTTTCGTTGTTTTACGCATCTGCCTAGCTCGTCCCAAGCATGCTCGATCGGGTTGATATCCGGGCTGCGCGCTGGCCACTCCATACGAGTAATGTTCATCTCTTGAAGGTAGTCATTCACAATCCTACCTGTATGAGGTCGGGCATTGTCATGCATAAATATAGCATCCTCACCTAAATTGACCATAAATGGACCAACGTGATCATTGAGGATTTCTTCCACATATCTTACGCTAGTTAAAGAGCCGTTTTCTATGATCACCAGCTCTGTGCGACTTTCAGAAGAAATTCCGGCCCACACAAGTACAGACCCACCACCGTAGGCTACTTTTTCTTCGATGCATGCTTGCTTGAATCTTTCCCCTGGTCTTCGATACACTCTGTGTCTTCCATCGTGCTTGTAGAGCATAAATTTTGATTCGTCGGAGAACATAACTTTTGACCAATCTTCAATACTCCAATTTACGTGGCTCTGGGCATATCTTAGTCTTGAAATACGATGCCCACGCTCCAGTTTAGGGCCGTTTGCAGGTCTAAGGGGTTTTAAGTTAGATTCAGCAAGCCGACGTCTTACTGTCCATGCACTTGGGTTACTTCCTCCGAGGCGTCGAAACTGATTTGTGAGTTCAGTTCCTGTGAGAAAGCGATTTCGAAGCATGGTGTTCACCAAGTATCGGTCTTCTCGTGCTGTGGTACACCTGGTTCTGCCCGTTCCTGGTCTGCGTAGGTTAGAACCAGTTTCTTCGTAACGTCGGAGAACTCTTTGTACTGTTGACAGCGACACACCGACAGTCCTGGCTGTATCGCGCTGACTCCGGCCGGTTTCCAGCATTGTAAGTATTCTGGTGCATTCTTCAGGCGTAAGCGACATAATTTCAGCTTGAATAATGAATATAGAGCACTATCAACATGGTTTATGTACCCACATAAATGACAGATTACAAACAAAAGCAAAACCAAATGCTGTAATTTCGTAGTTCCATCTTCGAAAGTGGCCCTTTTTCAAATTTGATTTTTTTATGACATAACTTTACAATAACTAAGAAGTTTTAATACCTTCATTTAAGGAGTATTACATTGTCTATTAAATACAATTTATTGCATTAACCTAGCATTTTTAGCTTCCGAGATTTTTAGGATTCTTTAAGTGACCCGGATTCATTGCTCTCGAGTGTAGTTGATGATGGTGTTTTGATAAAAATGTATTCGGTAATTGTAGGGAAAAAATAAATAATGATAACTTGAATGAAAAACTACCAAACAATAACAATGTCACCAAAAAGACTGAAGACGGTTGGAGGAAGCTTATAAGTTAATTAACTCGTACAATGTAGGTAGATGATAAAAATAGTTAGATCAAAATATTATTCTTCAAAGTTCAATGAATAGCAATTTCTTCAGACACATTAATAGATTCTCGTAAACATTAAACACGTGTCTCTCCCCCAGACTGCCATAACAAACGGTCCTGGGGGGATACTTGTGATAATGTGGAGAAACCTATAAAACCCAGGGTTTCAAAAGAGTCAGGGACATTACAACGTAGATTGCTTGCCGTAAAAAGTTATAAATAATATAATTAATGATATAATAATGTAAGTTTAATATAATAGAAATTTACTTTATTGTAAACCGTTTAAACGTTTAAAGGTTATTTAATTGTTGAAAGAAGTTAGTCAGTATGCTCAAACTCAAAGCATTTATTTCAAATAAACCAATTACAGGCAGTTTTGAATTGTCAAGGGGTCGGTCAGTCAGAAAGATGAAGCTAGTTGCGGATTCCAAAGCGTAGTAGGTACCTATGGAGAACAATGGGCAAGAAACTCCATGGACACTCTTTCAAATCAAAAATTAACAATTATAAACTGTTTTAAATTAATTGCTGCTAAGCTATCTATGAAGCACAACCATTCGATAATTTTAGCTTTGCATATTTCCTTATTTAAGTAGGTATATTTTTTCTTTAAATTATGGTGAATATATATGGAAATACACGTGTCATTAATCCGATTAGTTAGATTCACACACGCAATAAAAAAAAACGCGGTAAAAAATTACACAATGCAAAACAATGTCTTGTAGCCAAGGAATTATCAAATTCGCCACAGCATCCAAATTACAAGCACCGTACATATCGCGGCGAATCAACCGTAATCGATCGTTTAAACATCGATTAAACACCAATTGTGCCCACAAAATCAAAACAAGATGATTTGGCACGCAAAATGCGCGGACGCACTATTACCACTTCTCAACCGAAATTCGACCATATGTCTTTCAAGATAAAGTTTAAAATAACAGAGGAACAGGCTTCACGGATTGGTGTCACTCACCTCTTGTGACGACCTTGCAATGCTAACCAGTCACGCGACAGTGTTTTTGTCTCTCTCTACCGGATTATGTCCGGTCGTAAAGTGGTGCTGCTATCTCCTTCTAACAGTGCAAAGCTGTACGGTTGTTTCAATATGCGTTTCGAGCTAAGGAGCGTTGCGGACGTCTCGTGATTAGTTCATGCTTTTGAAAATAGATGGCGCTTTATAAACATTGAATTAGAAATATGCAAATTGAAGCGACCAAAGCGTGACTTGCGTGATTTATTAACCGTTAGTATTTTTTAATGATACTACATTAATACCAGTAATTAATAGTAATATTCAACAGAAATAAAGAAAAAAGTATAGATACAGCAACCAAAAAAGATGAATACATCCATAAGAATTCATTTAATTGTCTACAATATGTTTTTCACAATACTATGTGTTATATGTGTTGTGGGCTGACTACACATTGATACAATAATAGGGAACAAAGATTGTAGACAATAAAATGAAAGTTTGTTGATGTACACTACTTTACGAGGCTGACTGTACTTAATTGTTGAAAAATAATTATACATATTGTCTCTTTTAAACTTTAACCAAAATTCTGCTTTCCATTCCATTTTTTTTAGGTGCATTTCTAAAAGACATCCAACTTACCATTTTGAGTCAATAACGTCGTTGAGATATCATTGGAAATAGAAATAGGAAAATCGAAGGAAGTCACAAAGAGTACTTTAAACTATGAGACATAAGTTCTGAGAGTTTCTAAAAGTACTAAAACAAATTCAAAATGTCATACCACACACCAACTAAGTGCTATCTGCTTAATAAAGCTCCAATAAACGTCTACACAACAATGTCCGTCTTGCCTCCGTGTCTCGGGCCGGGCAATCTTACGGGTGCGCGGGCGCAGGGCGTGAGAACCGGCGCGAGTAAGTGCGGAACAACGCCGCCGCCCGCCGCAATCTATGTATGATCCATTGGATAATAACATCACTGAATTGCTGCTGAAATTCCACGGGTATCTTTATCTTACTTTTTTATAGGCAGAAGTAAGTATAATATCATGATGATTAAAAGCTTTCACAAATATTGGCGTTTTAAAGCCCCGAAGACGACTCACTGACCAGGATTTTTATTTTAAATACCAGGCCACGCTGTATAACAAAACTTTTCCAAAAAAATCCGGGGATTTTTCGGCATTTCAGTAGGAATAAATTTCATAGGATTATAAGTTACATTGTTTAGACTCCTGTATTTGTTCGATAAATAAGCCACAAGACTTCCCCTGCTTCATAGAACTAGAAACCTCTATCAAGTTTAAAACCCAAGAAATGTTTAAAATAGTTTAAACAATCAAAAATGTCAGACAAATTCTTCTCATAACAATGCGTCAAACACATGTGACCATTATGCTCGTCAATACCCATAGCATTGCTTTGAGTTTGTCATTGTCAAACGCAGAGGTAATTATTGTTTTATGACATAACAAAGACCAATAAATGTCACAGTCGCAGACTCACAGATATGACATATGTCACGCTAGGAGTGGTACTAACTAAGGAATTTGTTACGAGCGGTATGAGAACATGCTGTATCTATTGATTCATGATTTATGAAGATATAAAACTAGGGACTAGAGAGTAACATTAAGGGCTATCCATAAATTACGGCGCACGTAATGAGTGAGGGAGGGGGTGTCAACAAATTGTGTCGTCGTATGACGAGGTACGGGCACATTCGTGACGTCACATTTATATAATGTAAAATATTAAAACTCTAAACTCTCTAAAATAGTAATATTTTCCGTTTTAGTAGATCTAACGAAAAACATTAAAATATTACTATTATTATAAGGTTACATTTAAAATTGCAAAGTGTGTGACGTCACACGAGGGTCTCCAAATATCATGAAACACGTGTGACGTAATTTATTGATGGATCCTAAAGAAAATTCAGGGAGCATTCGTTTGAAATCCGTCGCTACCATCGTCCTCTCCGAGGCAAGGGTTTTTGAGTATAAATAATGGTAGGTAACCAGTCCACAGACTGAACCTCATGACTCGAACAATTACCGCGATCGGTAGCAAGAATTCGTGAATCACCCACGAAGTCTTTACTATCAATGTCAACATCCTCTATGGCCGTTTATTGTAGCGGTCGAATGGAATCCCTCGGCACTTCGACAGTTTTTGTAGGGTTCCGTAGTAGTTTTGCCATATCCGGTCTAAGGAATTTCTCATAATTTGTCTGTCTACGGCTTAACTCAGAGACTCTTAGAACTAGAAAGCTGTAATTTGGCATGGGTATGCATACTTAAACACACAATAGTAGTAAAATAAAATGTTGAAAAAAAAAATATGGACAGTCAGGCTCAAAGAGGTGACAGTGCGCGCTGTTATATGCGTGCCACATGCGGTCGTGGGATCGGCCGCACGTGGCAATGGGGCCTGCCAGGAATGGAGGGCCGATACCAGTCGGGGGTGCGGCGAATGTACAAGTAACTCCCGAGTCCCTGAGTCCGACATAACCCTCCGTTGTTCCGAACGGAGACGGGGGGTATCCATGAGAATTTATCAACAGAAAAAAAAGGGTACCTCCTGTATACGTAAAGTGGGGATGATGTTATTTTCTCGTCTTCCTCGTTTTGTGGGGTGTCGTTGGAAAGGTCGTTCAAAAACATTGCTGGTGTGTGAAAACCATTTTTCGATTCAGGGATTCGTTTGCGAAATATTAAGCATTAAAGTGCAAATTTTTGCTAAAGTTGATTGTCCCCACCCCCTGCCAGCTAAAAGGGAAAAAAATCACGGAAATAGTATATACATGAAGCTAAAAGGAAAGCTATCACAGCTAAGTAGGCTTTACAAGTTAACGTGAATTAGTAATAGTCGACCAACTTACATTTGCAATTGGAGTGTAAGGGAGAACATGTTTTTCAAATACAATGTTAAGTTTGTTCTTGGGATAAATTCGGGTCGGGGGGCTTTCGGGACCAGCGGGGTAATTACGTAACACACTAACAGTAGCAATGGGTTTCATTTTGACTGTTCAACAACATTCATTGCGTTATTTACGTTGTTGAGCTGACAAGTTTTTCGAACATATGAAGCAATGGATTAGCAATAGGCTTCAAAATGATTCAGATTGTGATAGATAGTGTGTTACGTAATTAGGGTGCTGGACCGCGGCCCCGGATGACACCTTTAAATATATTAATTATTTTTGAGTAGTCTTGGGGACCACAAATAAAATAAACAAAGTTTTCTCTTGGAAAAGTACGGTCGGTACGGTATGTAGGGGAGCACTAAGAAGCGGTTTTTGGAAATACGTCCTTTAAGGGGGTAAAAAGGGGGGATTTTATTTGTTTGCAATTTCTTATTGCTCGAGTTAATAAACTTGAAACTTTGGCACGAATGCTTATCTAAGTAAATTATAAAGTTCGTCATTTTTTTGTTTTTCTAAATTACCCCCTAAAGGGGGATTGGGGGTGTCAAAGTTTGTATGGAAGAATTTTAACACGTGGTCCGATTAAATCGAAACTTAGTATTTACACTTAAAACGAAAAATAAAGAATAAAGTATCCCTTTCAGCGTTCCAAGACCTTACATTCTTCGCTTAGTAAACATCCATCTTCTGCTCTTATAACATTCATACTCGATGTTCGTTTCACTCCGCGAGCCAATCTTACCTGTTTCCAGAACAGCTTAACATTGGCTTTGAAGTTATCAGAGAACTTCCTAATATACTTTTCTTCCTTTTCGTTCTTTTTATATTTTTACCCTTTCTTTCACTTTCGTTTTCATTTCGGAGTATTTCTTCTTCACTCTTTCCAAATCATCTGTCGCATTCGTTGCTTGATTCATCCGATTGTGGACCTTATACATTAAGCCGGGCCTCTTTCTTCTTCCTAACAACCTCTTTTACATCACCATCTACCCAAGAATCACCATCTACTCAAGAATCACCACCTACCCAAGAATTACCATCTACCCAAGAATCACCATCTACCAAAGAATAATTGTAAACATTTCTGCTTATAATCCCTAAAATCTACACAATTGCACATAAAAATTACCTCTATATATAAAAATAATCAACTGACTTATAAACATTAAAATGCTATTATAATAATGTACGAGTACACATGTACAAGTATTTAAAAAAGAGTGAAAAAAAATTATACAAACTTTAAACTTTTCAACTTAAAACTTTTCATTATTTTTTAAATACTTGTGCATATTATTATTATTATTTAAGTCTGCTAGCTTATATATAATGTAAATATGTATATTTATTACTTTCAAAATATTAAATCAGCTTTTTTGTTAACTGTACTTTAACTTCGTTTTTCTCGTGGTTCCGAAAGACCACTCAAAAATAATTAATTTATTAAAGGTGAAAAATAATTAATTTATTAAAGGTGTCATTAAGCCCCCCGACCCATAAATTCATCCCAACTACGGAACTGTGTGCGTGGTCCGACTTGCGTTTGGCCTGATTTTCTTTTAGAAATGGGTTCTCGCAGTCGTCAACTTAGAAGGTTGTCGGCTGCTAACCCGGGCATGCCTCAGTTGCCGAAATAAATTAAAGTATTCAATCAGGGCAATAAACTTATAAGCCGGTACAACCTGAGGTTACGGGTGTTTTAGCGCAGAATCGAATTAAAAGGATCCGCTTGCAAATTATCCATACTATCCATACTAATATTATAAATTCGAAAGTTACTCTGTCTGTATGTTACCTTTTCAAAAATAAAAATAAATCAACAATAAACTACAACAACAACAACAAACGAATAATATCAACAACATATAACAACAAACAACAAAAACATAAAATAACATTGCTAACAATATAGATACAATTGCAATTTGGACGGTGACCCCCAAAGTAGACGCTTTGCTTGCTTTTGCTTTGATCTTGGGGATCAGAGTTGCACATTTTGACACACACACACACAGCGCAGTGCCTCTGTAGTCATGCTCATGGGCGATTATAAACTCTTAAAATACTACAACATCAAGCATTTTCTTCAAACATGAAGCCTCAAATACTATTTACCCACGGAAGAATATTAAATAACCCAGTAAACGGTATCAGGTGCCATTATAACAGATAGGCGTATTCTATTGTTAATTAATATAATATATATGCTTGCCGACTTGTTTTGCTAATCGACAAACTTGAACACGATACGATGAATAGGCATTTTACTTATTAACTTAAGTTTTTTATCAACATTTTTTCTATTTATAAGTAGGCTTTACGCTTTATTTATCAAAGGGGTTTCGATTACCTAAGTATGTGTGATTGATTAACGTCTCTGGTTAATTAATAAAAATGCATTCAATTTTGTCCGATGTCAAATACAACGGCTATACAAAATATATGCTTGCATACCTAGCCTGTTTTAAAACAGAAAAAAATATGTTGAATAGACTCCAAATGACGTTTCCTTCGTCACACAACGAAACCGAATATTCTAATTCCCATGGACATCAGAAAAACCCTATCAGATCAGATCACACGGTTATTAAAATTAAAATGAAAATAATAGATAAACTTCACAAAAGAAATTTGACCCACAAAGGGATAGCCATTGCGTACAATAGGACCGAATAGTTCTCTATTCACCCCTTTCTGAGTTTGAAGAGGCGTAATGACGTAGTTCAGTATAAACTTGATTTCAAATCTATCAACGATGCGTGAAAAGGGATTGTTTTGTTTTGTGTTGTTATCTCCTTGCCTTATGTAGATGGGGTTAACGATACTTCAAGCAATGTTTAGTGGCTGTAATGGGGTGGGTTTTGATTTTTTTAAGTAGAATAAGCAGATTTTCCACTGCAAAACAAAGGCCTCTTCTCATAAGGAGAATAAGCATTGATAACCACCCTTTCTCGAAGCGTGTTGTCGAATTTAGACTATAACAGATTACGTTTAAATCCCGCACCCTAATTGCGTAACACACTATCTATTACAATCTGATTAATTTTGAAGCCTATTGCTAATCCATTGCTTCATATGTTCGAAACATTTGTCTGCTCAACAACGGAAATAACGCAATGAATGTTGTTGAACTGTCAAAATAAAAGGTATTCCTACTGTTAGTGTGTTACCCTATTACCCCGCAGGATTCTTCACGATAGTTTTCTATCCTGAAACAACACACAGCCTACAGGCCAGTTTTATTATTATTATTTGTCTCTATTAAAACATATATGACCTATTCTTTGTATTCAACAGAAGACCGATCCTCGAATGCATACGATGCATATCTCATAAGTCATAGAGACATGCATTCTCAAGCGATCACATATTATAATATTCCTTCTATAGCTCTTTGTAGAGCAGCATTTAAATTAAAGATTAATCTGTGTTAGAAAATAAAGCTCGCAGGATCACTGACCTCGTTTTGAAAAGACCCAATTTGGACATATTCAAAATGGATAAAGGTAACGTTACATGAGGGCATTGTGTTCCGGCCCAAGTAGCAAAATTCTCCAATAGGTGATTGAATTGAGTTATAAGACTAAATGTAATATAGGAATCTAATAGACACTTGACTAAGATCTCTGATCTTACAACAGCATCTTATAAGACGATTTATTTGCGCTACAAGTACGTACAATTCTAGTACTCGTTTTATAAACGTGTACAGAATTACTTTATACTATACTTACTTACTTTATTCTTACTAGAACTTGCAGTCTTATAAGCGCATGTTATAAAACTAACTATCAAAGTGTCGCTTTTGATCCTATAAACGCATTTAGTGAGATGATTTACTCTTGTTAACGTCTTGTTTCATTCTTCTATAAGACATACACTTTATAAACGTCTTAGATATAGCTGCTATAGGTCAATTATATTATAAGATTGATTTTGTCTTAGTCGTGATTTCTAATTTATTGTTAGCACCAAATTAGCATGCCCTCAGATTTTTATAGGTAAGATTCTACTTCAAAGTGTCCTACATATGCAATTACTAGAGTAATCGGCCTAGACCCCTATAACTTAAATATGAAGAAATAGGTATGTCTTGTAGTAGTCTTAGCTTTTATTAAGTTGTATTATACGTTTTGATAATGCCATATTATGGCATGTGATCCAGATCCTATGGCGGCTTAAGTTTTTGTTAATAATTATCGAATAAACACATAATAAACATATTTCGTTTTGAAGGAGCATGAAGATATGTTTATTATCACCGATCACTTTATCAATAAAATTATTGTCGCAAGTTGAGTACCTAGGCATTATTTATTTACACAACAGTCAAAAGACAAAAGTTACCTATTTTAAGCTAATAGATATTACAATGTGGATAGCTTTCCATTTGAAAAAAAAAAATGTTCTTAAGACACTAGCACGTCATCGTTACAAAAAGAGTGAAGAACTAATGCTCTAGTAATGGCAGCACGCTGACAACTGTTGAATCAATTACATCAGTAAAAGCATCTATTAAGATAATTATTAAAATGAATTGCACTTTACCGGACTGTAACAAAACGCCTAAAGCGCGTAATAGTCCTATAAACTGCGTCCAAATGCGGTTCTATAAACCTTTATAGGGTTTCTATAGGACTTCAAATACATGCTCCTTAGAATAATTACAGGACCACATTTTGCTTCTTGGGTGGTTGCATCATTTATGTAATCGAGGCTTTAAATTTAGTAATATGTTTAGCATACTGTCACGGATGAAGTTATGTTGTTGCAAAGTATTTCGCAATATTCTTAAGACTTGCTCCTTGTCAATGACCTAAGATAGAATGTCAATGAAATACAAATATTCGCGATTGACTTGTCGTCTGTGGAATGCGCCAATCTTGTGCTTAATAATAACTTTTATTTGCTGATGCTTATAAATAACGGGTGTAAAATATCATTAACGAAGCCGGGAGTCACTTGTTATATCTGTATTTTTGGTCTGGACCATACCTGGGAACCTTCTGGTTACGGAGATATTGAAGGTCAAAGTGTCAACTTTAAAAAAAAAGTTTTATAAACTTCGGGCACCTATAAGCACAATGTTTTGTGTGCGTTACGTTGCGCATTATCATAAATAGCGAACTGAAATAAAAGTCGTTTCCCAGCAATTATTTTTGCACAAACTTACTTAGTTTGATGTACAGAATGCGTTGATGACAGCTTCTTGAAGGGTTTTATTACAACCTGTATACGTCTACTAGGGAGACATTTTGAACCGAAACCATCATTCAAACTTTACTTGACCCGGAATAAAACCTAGGAACTAACGAAAAGCGACCGTGCTTGCAACCGTGTGACTGGACCAATGACGCAGTATCTAATTATGTTCTTTTTTGTAAAATATTGCCCTTCTTCAATTTGATGACACCTAAAAAAAAAGCTTCGAATAAATTATTCAAATATGTACTCAATTACCCATTGCATTTTATTCAATGCTTCTTTTATCATAGATCCAATTACCTATTCAACAAAAAGTTTTCTACCAAAATTACATAGAGGTACGTTACACCCCAATGTAAGACAACCTTTAGCTTCCTTTTCATAACGAAGAGGTTAAACGATATAAAACGGGTCCCAGCACATTATGATGTAAAGTAGGTGCTAACAATGAAGATAAGATGTCTTGTACGTGAGGGAACGTGTGGTCACCCGACTGCGACGGAGGGGAGGTAGGAGGACTGTTTCTCTCTCTAGAAGCAATGAGTCATATTCATATTAGACTAGACACTCAAACCATATACATTATACAGACATTGTTAATATTAATAGAACTTGGGTAAAGCCGCACAAGAAAAGGTCATGCAAGGTAATCAATGATAAAAGAAATAAAGGAAAATGAGAAATGTATTTTCTTTCTTTCTATAAGCCAGTCAACAAAGTTGGTACTACTGTGACTTTTTAAATTCATATGTACTATCTCAGTTTGGCTAAGTACTAACAACCGCAGGGGTCGATCGATCAGGTTAAGTTACGCTTGCCGCGGTCAATCCGTGGATGGGTGAAAATCTTTACATACTGATTTCCCTCGGTACCCCAAAAAGCACGTTAAGCTGTAGGTCCCGGCTTCATTCGTGGATCTTTGACAGTCGTCACGGGTAGTCTCCAGTCTTACCAAGGGGTATCGTGTTACCCGGTAACTGAGTTGCGGAAGTCAGATAGGCAGACGCTCCATGTAAAATACTGGTATTCAGCTGCACCCGGTTACACTGGAAGTCGACCCCAACATAGTTGGGAAGGCTAGGCGGATGATGATGTATGTATTATCTGAGTTTATCTTGGACATTACTGACATCGGTGAAGCAAAACATCGTGATGAAACCTGGACTTATATGAGTAGATAATATACATAAGTCTGAAATCACCAATCAGCCTTGGGCAAGCGTGGTGATCAATGCTCGTGCCTTCTTTGTGTGAGAAGAGGCCTTTGACCTGCAGGGTCAATAATAGGCTCATTATAAAGTTGGTAGGGAGACTGGCTGCTCTGGTTCTCTACAAAATGTGCTAAGGACTTTCATATAGCGAGAGACGGTGAGGAGTTGTTTGCGAATAAAGACCTCTTCGAACTTCAAATTAAAATTTCATCATCAAGCGGTTGGTCGACTCTTCACGCGACCAGAGGGCTGGCCTATTTTTAGCCCAAGAATCAGCATTGCCATCCAACGTGGCAATGCTGCCAGTCTTTTGGGCACTTATCCCGTTGACAGCGATGCGGACGAGTTTTTTGGTGCCCTGAGCTTTTCCCTTTTTTTAAAATTATGTACTTGTACATAGTAGGTATATATATTTTAGTGTTAGCTTGCATATTGTGATCTATTTAGATTTATTAAATATTTAATTGGTAATAATGTAGCTGAGATGAAAATAGTGTGGTTCTATGTGTTATATATTTTTACGTTGAAAGAAAATCATTTCGATCATTTCTTATACCATGTAGGAAAGCACCAAGATGTTCTCATTCACAAAATTAGAAAGCAGGAACAAATAATGATACTTAGAATTCACAGTTAACTACACCAGTTAAATGTCGGTATCACTGTGGTCCAACAGTAACCTCACTTTGAACTCAGTTCACAGAAGTTAACAATAAAGTTTATCTAAATACAGCATTAACGGCCATTTGACGTTATCTCGACTTTCTCACGTTAGGAATTTTATTTGTCATGCGCGTACGCATGGGGTGAAAGGCATTGTACTGACCGACGGAGACGCGTAGATTATAGATATGTTTAGTAGCTTATGAGACATGTGCTCTGATTCCGTATTGTGGAACTGGTGCTTATTATTTTAATTAATGTTTTTGAATAAATTAATGTTGTTTGGAAATACTTGTATTTGGGCTTTAACTGGGCATGCAGGAAGATCTTCTTTCGTATTTTATATTTTGATGCGATTTTTTTTCCTAAACCTTTGAGGTTTAGGAAAAACATTGCAATTTACGCAAAGCACATATAATATAAATAGTTTATTTTATTAGATTTGCAGCTTACCTAATTCAGTTGATTACTATCAGTAGAGCATGTAATGAGTTTATTTTAAGAGTTTCTGTTTTTTAAAGAACTTATAAAAGAATGTTCTCCGTTTATTTTAAACAGTCTATCCACAATGTACCAACTCCAGTGTATGAACAGTGCATTCCATAGACAGCATAGACCATAGACTATGAGCGACGTATTGACTGTAAATCATGGCAGTCATAGGTCACACATCTATGACCATCTCGTGTCTTTGGTATACAGTAGATGTGACGGGTCATTCTGTAAAAGTTTGGCTGCAATGTAAATCGAAGATAAAATATCTTATTAGATATGATTTTGTTGCTAAATCTTATCTAAATGCGTTAAAAAATAAAAATAAACTTTTAGATAATTTTATAATGATTAGGTAAAGATTATCTTAACAAAATAGAGTTGTTAGCGAGAAAGCTGTTTATATGGCTACTTTCATGTGTTCTTTGATAGAATATATCATGAATGTAGTAAGTAAACGGGTTGGAAGTTTTCAGATAGTCCGTTTTCTACACCTCGTTTAATATCTGAAGCCACATATTTCGGGGTTTATTTATAAACGTTACTTAAGTGACGTTTAAACGTCAAAAATTTATGGTTAAACAGTCGCTAGTCATTACTTAACTTTAAGCCACGTTTATGAATAAACCCCTTCATGTCGATTCAAAACTGACAGATTTTATACTAATCTATGCTATGTATACTCAAATCTCTGTTCTAAATGGATAATCATGCTTGTGCATCGTCCTACATTACTAGAATAAGGGCCTTAATTTCGAAGAATAGCCCTAATCTCTTTACATTTGACACTGCATTCATTTTTAACGGCCCCAAGTCTATAACGCATGATGGATAATGATTACGGACGATAAACGTACCGGTCACCTTCACGCTTGACAATGTGATATATCCCTTTAAATATTTTATAGCACTGTTCTTTATTTTGATTGATATTCTATCGTTTTGAAGATGGGCTTGTTTAATAACCAATCGTTGGAGTGAACAATTTTATAGAGGTTCGTTGTGTAGAAAAAAAGTGTCGAAAATAGTTATAAAGCGTTTTGTTACATTACAGGATCTTGAAGATAGATACATACGTACCTTTATTTAACCCCTTTAGTGGGCGTATTTTCAAAAATCTTCCCTCTGTGCTCACTTTTATTACATAAGGAATTCTTGCTTTCATGTCTGTCAGTGAATGAATTGAAGATAACTCAACTTAAGAGGCATTAAAATCATCTGCGCTAACCTTTCAATGCTGAAATATGGAATAATTTGGTATTTATAAAATTATCATTGTTCGATATATGGTCAAACAGAGAACCTATTGAAGAGACCGCCCATTGTGTCACCCTGTGTAAAATGTCTACATTTATATCTGAAATTTTTATGGTGTACATAATAAAGAGTATTCTATTCTATTCTATTCTATTGCCTGCAGATGGGTAGTTATGATTTCTGTCATTGTCTTTTAAACATGACCACATCCTTTATTCCAAATAAAAATTCGTGATGAGGTACCTATCGGTAAAAACGACATATTGCAAGCTCATCAGCCCAGGTCATCCTACATTCAAATGTAGGTATCTCAATAGAAACTCCCAGCTTGCATGAGATGAGAAGCAGATGATGTGTCGTACATCGTTTTATTTTCGTATCTACAAGATCAACCAGATGGTTCCAATAAAATCAAGAAGTTGATGGACGAGTCACGGATATTGTCGGACACCTGGAGTTTGGTTATACTTTTTAGTCTTTACTTATACAGCATAGCAACTGGAACTGGCGTAGCAGGTGGCGGTCTGTAGTCTCTGCCTACCCCCATGGGAAGGCGAGAGGTTATGTATGTATGTCTAGCAAATGGAACTGCATTTACGTACTTACCGACTCTTCATGTTGCCTACAGGTAAAGTGCTTGGTACTTGGCAGTCATAGATCATCATTTTTAACCGACGAAAAAAAGGTGGCGGTTATTTAGCAAGAAAATAAAAATGAGACAGTGAACGTCGTAAGAGAGTTTGAAGCTTTTTCTTCCAATATCCGTCTTAGTCATTGCAAATGTTAGCATAAATAATCTTCTTCATCTCCAAAGGCAACACCTGGACCTTTACCCACCTCATAAACAGTCCATACATAACAAACACAAGAACATTAACAAATGAGACGAACTCAAAATTCAACTGAATTATTCATTATGGGCTGCCGTATAGAATGCAGCAGACGTCAGCTAAGTAACCAATGAAAAACGTTAGAGGTCAAACAGGGTCACACATATCTATGGATCTAGATTGAGGATTGTAATGTAAGAGGTGCAATGGAAATTAGGAAGGTAAATCAATGTCATTTGTAAGGAACTGAGCGAGTGACCTCAGCTCATGACGGGTAAATACATAGATCACAAAGATCCCATAGAATAAGAACACAAATATAAAATACTCTTGTTTTTTTCAGTGAGTGATTCAGGTTTTTTACAAAAGTAGGTAGATCTCGCGTGGCTAGAAGTTAACAAGGGTTGTAAAGGGGATGATGTTCAATGGTGCGAATAGAATAGATTAGAAAGAGTTTATTTGCATACAGCACGTCGTGATAGTTATGCTGGTACTATCGGTAGAGAGATCTCTTGTTAACAACTTAAGGCTGCTCAAAGGAGGCGTAATAATGAGCGAGTAAGTCCTAGATGAATAATTGTAAACTGTCGAGTTAGCAACATAATTAGTTAACAAATCATTGTTCTTTTTGTGAGCGTCGATCACTTTCATACATTATTTTAGCTGATTCTTATTTCCAAGCTTTTGAAGATGACGACCAGCTGTTACACTTCCAGTGTCATTAACATAATCAGATGCCCTTTTGAAGTATTTATTGAAAAGTCGAAAGCTGAGCCAAAATGGCTTATTAAAAATAATTTGATGCAGCGTCACATTGCAAACTATCTCTCATTACGTTAGCATTCAGCTAAAATCGAGCCTTTTAAAATTGTAACAGCATAATTTTCTCCTCATCAATTCAGTTGAATACGCCAATTATCGGGTTTCGAACGAAAACTGTCATTTAAGCAACCCTCATGTGAGTAAAAAGATTTGGCTAAAAGCAAAGGTGCAGAGCGTTGCGGCGAGATTCTTAAATGTTTATGGTCGTTGTGCGCAAGCGTGCTGGCGGGGACAGCTGCGCAGGCGCACCTTGCGCAGATGTGGCCGCACGTGTGGACCGAGCCGATACTTTGTTTTATTTTTGCCCTTAGCGCTTGTCCCAAGATTGGTGTTCCATGATTTTATAGAATAGAATTACTGTTGTTATTTTGAGGGGATGATTGTAAGAAATTCTGAAGGTGTGTCGTAAAGTCTCCGTCGGTATTAACTTGACAGTCCGCAATCAGACTTATATAGGCGCCTGTAACCACTCAAAACTACACCAAGTCAGTTCTCAGAGATGACTAGATTGTTGGGATTTTACATATAGATAGTTGGCAATATGTAGCTGTGTTTACTAAGAATAATTAGTAGAAACACAATGTCAATTATGATAATTATTTCCACAGAAATAAAGTAAGAATAAAAGAGAAACTAAAGAAAGAAATGAAGTAGATTTACCTACCAAAAAAAAAAAACGAAATACCAGATTGAGAATAGAGAACAGCTACTTCTTTAAACGTGATAAAGAATTAAGGATAAGTACATTTATAGCCATTGTGAAGAAGTATCTAGTACTATCAATACCTAACAATTAGTTATTGTGGAGTAACAATCGTTATTGTCTTGTCGTTGTTGTAACACCTTTCAAAAGGGCTTTGAATTTCAAATAAATAACTGTCTAATACAATACACACTTACAATTTTATGTAAGGCATGGTAATTGATGACCAATTATATGATAGAACCTAACACATTCCAGGTACTTTCTTTATTTTCATGTTGAACTATTCAAATATTTACTACTACTTACTAACTAATTGTAACGTTGCGTGACGATACTTTTGCAAATCAATTTCGATTATATCTGCAACACGAGAGTCTTCAAGCTTAAGTAACTTCAGCATGAACAATACTTACTTAGCTTCTAACTTTAAAAGTTGTAACACCCTTCCCCACTGTTTGAATAAAAAACTGTTTGCAAGCACTCAAGTCCCAACATAATATGGACCATTGTTGTCTTAACAATAAATAATATATATGTATATTCCTCCGAACAAAATCCATTGCCAATAAGTGAGCGGTCCATAAAATCTAGCTTCTAAACGACACTAATCTTTTCCCAGACAGATGCGGTGCGTTGACCCGTTCAATCCTGTTCAGTCTAGGTCGAGACAAGGTCGCGACTAACAGGTATTGGACAGTAGACACGTCACTACCTGTCCAAGGACCGTTTTTGGGTGTGTTTATCGGTTTATCTTAATTTGATTTGGAAACGGAGCGTATATGTTAATTTAAGTATATCGAAAGAGCATTTAGCTGAGAGGGTTTCATACTAAACAGAGAGACATAGTAAAAATTAAGTTCAACAAGCAATATAATACTGAGGACTTCTCAGGTACTGAAAGATGGGTTGCAAGAAGAGAGAAAAATATTTTTATTATTGAATCAAATATGTATGTATATCATAAGTACCAACCAACGGTACACACTAGAAAATAAGAAGCGAGGTTTAGAATAAATGCTATAGCAAGAAAAGAACTGGTAAAAAGCTGAAGATACTCTAGTCTTTCTCTCTCTCTACTCTTTTTAAAGAAAAAGCTTTATTAAGATTATCAAATCAAGACTTTGTTTTTAACAACTTGGCGTTATAACTCCAGGGGCAGGGTTGGCGGCTTTTTCCTATTTTGTATAACCCTTATGTTTATCTTATTGTATCAATAAGACCGTTAGACCAGTTATATAGTCGTTTAATCCGGATCCCGACATGTCATGACATGTTCAAGGTATGTATATTTGTAACCATCTGATGGCCTCGGCGACCCGATATCGGAATTATTGCGTCGTAATACGAAGGGTATTTTATATTCTTGAAGAGATAATCGTTTCTCTTCCCAATGCAACATTAATAACAATTTGTGCTTTGTTTGAATCTTTTTATAGAATTCAGTAGGTGCTTTTGTTTTGTCTTAATTTTTAGCTCGACTGCAAAAGGACTATTAAGGACCAAGACAAATCTTTACAAGATGAGCACTTTTGAAACTAGGTGCAAATTTTTTTTTTCTTCGTTTTTTTTCTTCTTTCGTAAGTTTCGTAATAAACGCCTTATTCCAAGCTGTGATGGGCAGAAAATTCCAAAACTTGTCGTTTATTTCTAGATCATACGTGCCTAAATGAAACATGTCTACTCCCAAAAAGAGAAAGTGCAAACAAAATTTACAAAAACTTTGCAACTCAGATATCTAGAGACCAAGTCAGTATCATTTCAGAATCTCATCGTCATCCCAACGTTCATTCAACACAACAACCCAAGATTACATCAAACCAAAAAATTAATTCATCATCAAATTGTACGAACCGATTCAGTCCCAAGTTCCACATACAATCAGCAAGGCCGTACATTCGCCTTTGACGACCAGTCACTTAGACCCTTGACGAATCATACACCACCGTTTCTCTCATACTTAAAGTTGGACCAACAAGCGGCAGGGACGACCATCTTTGGCTGGTCAGTGAAGTCATAAAAAGAGGCTGTATGCAGCGGTTCGCAGTTCTTGCAAAAACTCACTTGATTGAAGGATCGTGTTACTATAATAAATAGTATGCTTCTAGTGATCTTGTAGAGCAAAAAATTGGCATCTCTGCTGCTGAGATAAAATAAATTTTATGTTAGCCTTTTAGGTATAGTAGTAGGCTTCATTTATGGAAGGAAAAGTTAAATAATGATAGTTGGTTGGTAATAGATATAATTATTTTAGTGTTTAAGATATATGGTAGAGTGTATATGGTAGTCAGATTCAGAGGTTTCAGAACCAACTGCAAAAATCCAAAAGTAATCAACAAGAAACGAAAAATCAGACCATTTCAGTGGTTACATAATTGCAACGAGTTTTTGACGATTTACGACATCTTGCTATCCAGAATTTTACTTTTCGGGAAAGAGTACCGGTGACCGTTTAGGTGTAGTAGTCTTCTCATATGCATATAAAAAGTTTATTAATGATGGTTGGTTGGTATTACATATTATTTTGTTGTCTTGAAGATTTATATGGTAGGAATTATAGTGGTTTAATTGGTAGGTTTCAAAGCAAAAGGTCAAAAGCAATCAGCAACAAGCGAAACATTCAGTGGTTACATTATTGCGCAGTTTTTGGCGTTTTTAAGTCATCTTGCTACTCAGAATTTTACTTTTCTTGAAAGAGTACTTTAGGTGAACGTTATCAACTGCGATTGGAGCACGTCTTCTTGTATCTAACGACTTGCCATTTGGTCAAGACAAGATTTTTTACCTTCTTTAGTGATAATGGCCCCGTATTGTATATTAAAACTTACCTTTTCTTTCTTATCTGAGCTTCCGGTTACGTGTGGTCGTTAACAGGCTCAATAGTATACAAGTATTGACATGTTACAACCCTTGTTTAACCAGCACTATACCTGTTGTAACCTGTTCCTATTTGTTGCTTACTGAAGCAGTCAAAGGCAACAGAGCAACAGTGACTTTATCTATGGCGTCATCTTTCGGGTCGCTTCTATCCATAGAAAATATAACGTGAAGATCATCTTGAATTTTGGGAAGTTCTGAACTACTTGAATGCTTACCTACATTTAAAAGCTGTGTATATTCAAGCATGAATTTCGAATTAAATCCAAATTTGGGTATAGGCATAGAACAGCATAGCTCTCTAGAATGTGGGATTATGTTTACAATAAAAACCTATACCTATGTAGGATATTTAGCTGATAACCAGCCTATAATGTTCCCACTGCTGGGACACAGGCCTCCTCCCTGTGAGAGGGAGTGGGCCGTAATCCACCACGCGGGCCCAGTGCGGGTTGGTAGATATCACATGTCTTCGAATGTTTGGTTCTAGGACATTTCCTCACGATGGTTTCCTTCACCGATATTAGCTTTTTAGGTGTCCAATGTTAATTTCTAAACCAGCCAGGTGCTAAGCCAAAAAAGAAACCATAAAATAAGTTCCTGCTTTAAAACCACAGTCCCATAAATATTGTCGTCATCTCCTTTACAATTGACAACAGTTACCGCAAATAATTTACAATTAGTTACGTCACAGATTCTATTAACCTATTGTCTTCTTCAAAATGAGCTGCCTTTTTAACAGAAGTACCCTTCAATGTATACCAATATATTTCTTTATTGAGTATAATGACATTTACAGGTAGGCAATTAAGCCATAAAGATGTTATTGGGATACTGTTTTGTGTGTTTAGAGCCCGTTGAAGAATGGAGGGTGGGCAGAAAGTGTTGATGGCAATAAAGAGTTTAGTAAAAACAAACGGGAGTCGAAATTGTGTAGGGTAGGTAAGAAACGGTAGTATGACTTTTGAGGAATGAAGTGCGGCACGTGCTTTAATAATACTTCTGCAATACTAGATTTGTTTTGTATTTATTAGGCTCTTTGTTTTCACTCTTTTTGTAACTCTTCAGGTAGTCACCTTCTACGACAGCTAAGGATAGAAAGCTCTTAACATGGAAATTAATAAATTGTATACTGAGTGTCCCGTAAAATATTGGATCAAACGTAACGGGTAGGTAGCTTACCTGATTTACAACAACTAATTTCAATAGTTAAAAAAACCGGTAACCAAGTTTTTATTTTATTTTACCATTTTCTTTTCCAGAATTCATTTAGTTTTAATGCTATCGCAAATGATAGCATTTTTAGGTAAGTATCATTTTTGTTAAACATTTCTGAATAGCTTAATAATGTTATAAGATATATATTTTTTTAAATAACGTTTTATTTGCCTTAGCAAACAAATCTTGAATTGTTTTTTTTTTTTACGATGATAGAAACATATCATGGGTACCGTAACGTTTTTTTTTAAATACTCATATTATTTGTTGGAAATCAGGTGAGCTGCTTACCCGATATGGTTGATCCATTAGTTACGGGACAACCTTTCTAGTGTGATATTTTTATGTAAGCCTACCGAAGTAACGCATGCTTACAAAATAGGGATTGTAATGTTCAGAACCAGATGTAACAGTTCTTTTACTCTTTCCAATCTTTCTCTTTCTCACTCTACCTCAACGTTACCCAAATATTGCGTATCAAACACAATAGAACTACTAAAATAATGGCTTTGTCTTCACAATATAAGAAAGGTGTGACGAACTCGAAGGATTATGTTCAAATGCCTTTCGTTCCGCAGTTTTGGAGATAGGAGCTGATAAATGGATGTATTTTGTAGTTGATGGCCGCGAGGTGGTATTGTTTGGGGTAAAATTGTTAATTTAGTGAGAAGTTGTTTTCAGGTAGGTTTGGTGTATGCAAAATTAAATAGTATTTTTATTTCTTGATTCTTTTTTGGACTTTGCTTTTGATAATGCTCACTGAAGCAATGTGTAACTTTACGTTCATACCGCATTAATTCAAATTTAAAATATTTTATTTCACATAAACCTACATGGGCACTTATAAAACCTTAGAAGCTAGGTGCACGGTTCGAATTGGTCGTTTCCTATGAGGTGAGCCTGTAAGAAACTTCAAGCAAAATAATTGGCTTTTACAATGTTTGTCTATATACTCGTGGCACAATGACATCAACCGACTTTGTGTGGTAAGATGGCTCTACCTTTCAGGTAAAGAGCTTATTTTTTTTTGGGTGGGAAATCATCAAATGACCTCTCCCGCTCTGGGCGGAGCGGAAGGGCGTGTCAGACTCTTACTGACTAAAACCCACCCGTGTTCCTTCAGTTGCCTGTGCGCCAGGGCCACGGTAACTCTTTCGAACAATCCGCGACCCCGGCAGGCATCGGCCCTGTCGGACCCCGTCAATGGTGCTGACATCTCTTTGAGGCGCGCATGGGACACGACCCGCCGTCCGCGTCGATTCGGGCCAGCACCCTAATCACGTAGCACACTATCTATCACAATCTGAATCATTTTGAAGCCTATTACTAATCCATTGCTTCTTATTATGTTCGAAAAAGTCTGCTCAGCGACGTAAATAACGCAATGAATGTTGTTGAACTGTCAAAATGAAAGCCATTCCTACTGTTAGTGTGTTACATAATTACCCCGCTGGTCCTTACCGGACGGCGAGATTCAGGTAAAGAGCTAACGATTCATAAATTTGAATATTATGTTGTAAGACACATTTCATTCCTTAAACTCATATTGTGTTGTCGAATGTTATACAGTAAAAAGAATTTAGAAACCGTATAATTACACTGGGCTGCATGTTTTATCTAAATTAGTCACCATCCAAAAAATACCTGTTGCATCCTTTTATTATCTGGACACCTTTCTGCCGACAGTCTTCATTACTGAGAACCTGAGGACCTCCCATCCCATTACATCGGCGCAAACAAACAAACATACTATCTATTGGATTTAGTGGAAATATCTCAATCGTGCCGCATGCCTCCCTGCTGATACGGCGGTCTTAAAGACACGACGATCACCACCCTTGATTTTGATGGGAAAATACTTGGTAAATATTTTTTAACTTTATTTCAATCACAAGAGAGTCTAAAATTGGTTGGCTGATTTATTGTGGCATGTTTAGGGAATTTCGACGTTGTGATTTTTGAGACAAGGTTGAGTTTCAATTGAGTTGAAATGAGGTGTGGTAATAAGGTGTCAAGCAACGATTTACAGGTTAATGGTAGAACACCATAGTTGAAGATTACAAATTAAATAATACATTTAATATGGACTTTATGTTTTGAGACATAAGGGTGATAAATATGAAGGTGGCTGCACCAGTTATCAGACAGTCGGCATCGGTAATGCGAGTAAAGAATCAATCGAATGTTGACAACACGTAAATTATGGTGTTTGTCGGTAATTTTGGTTTTACGGGCAAATTTTTTGCTTTTAAAACGAATTGGCCACACATGGATTCGATATTACTGAGAAATGTGTGACACAGAGTGTGAACATTAAGGTTGATTAATTTGCAATCATGATAGTACACAAGTACGTTAATTTATAAGAAATATTTTTTCGTGTTTAAGTTAAGCTAATAATATGCCAAGTTAAAATTTCTTACATCTAATCAAATGATTAATTTATTAAATTAAATTTACGCAGTTTATTAAACCTATACTTGGCATAGACTTAGATAAGTTGTCAGTAGTATCAATCCATCAATCAACTCAGCCTATCGCAGTCCACTGCTGGACATAGGCCTCTCCCATGCTGCGCCACAACACCCTGTCTTCCGCCTTCCGCATCCAGTCTATCCCAGCCACTTTTTTGAGGTGGTCATCAGTATTAAAAAGCCTAAATCGTTATCAAAAACTTGTAGCACCGCATCTATTTTACTGACGACGCATAAGACACCTACATTGTATAAAGGTGCTGCAATTTTCAATCCATCTGTTATCTTTACCAACGACTAAAAAAACGTTAGAACATTCCAACGTAATATGCAACAAGTATAATTATTATACATACATATGTATGAAATAAAATATAACCGACCCATTTGTTCATCCATCAGCATTTTTATAGGCACCAATAAAACATAGTATTTACGATGTTAAACGTCGATGTTTGCACATACATTTGGATGTTCCCGTAATGAGTCATAAAGACGCCGCTTTAAAATATAGTGCCGGTTATTGTCGCTTTTACCCGCCGCAAAGGGGCCGGTGCCGGGACGGTGAGGTCTACATTGATATTTGAAAGTGCGTAGGAGTGTCGTGTTCTCGCGATTAACGGCTACATTACTAAATAGTCGGTTTGATTTGAAAATATTAAAACGGTGAGCTTCTGTGGTAGAAGAGGAGAATAGAATAAAAACTAAAATAGTCGCAGGAAACTATTGCAAAATAGTCTTAGGTAATATAATAAGGCTGTGGCAGATAAGCAGTTAATGAAAGTACCAGAGAAGAAGAAGAACATTATTTTGAAGCCAACCTATCCCTGCCAAAAATAGATAAACGAATCTGTGTCACTATTAGTAAAATTATCACCACATGACAGCACAAGGATAATTAGCTAGTGAAGTGCTACAACATACTTTTAAGCAATATTTATTAACACAAGTTTCAGTTTTATTATGTATTAGTTTGTTATTTTGTATTTTGTGTATTTTATCTATGGGCTTCAGTTGCCTGACAATAAAGGAATTATTATTATTATTATACTGAAAACATCTGTGTAAGATTGCCGGTACAAAGTTTGAACAAATAACTGTTTGTACATTAAAGTTACACTCTGCAAATCCTTAGTATAAGTACGTTTCCAAGATCAATCAGATTTCTTTCGTTTCAATAGACACCGTGCTCTTAATGAACTGTACCCATTCTATACAAAAATACGTTAGGATCTACTTCAAGTTCAAAATGTTGCTTGTTCAACAATATTAGCAGAACCGGTGGAACTAGTGTATGGGAGCGGCGGCGATCAGCGGAACAGCTGATTTTGAGACCAGTTCGCGGTAACGGACAGACGGAATCATTTTGTTATTGAACCGGTATTCGGTATTGACCTTTTGAATACGTTATGGGGTTATGGTGACGGGGGAAATGGTAATGGGTTTTATAAAACAAAGAGTAACACGATTGATTGGTCTAATCTTGACATGATATATGTAAACTGATATTTTTGGTGAAGTCATCTAAGACGCTGAAATGTGTTGAACTCTTTACCGACACGAACGCATGACCAGATGCATTTACATGGAAGAACGAATAGCAGCTTGTAAGAATTGGAGCACCCTCATGGTAAATAGGCATGGTATGAATGCAATTTTGACATAATTTTGCTCTCTTATTGACAAAGCCAAGACAAGAGCCATTATAACTTTTAAGATAGCATTTATCATCGTGATTTTGATTTTTGCATCCGATGACTTGGTCTTCGCGATATGAAGATTTAGAAGTGGATCATCTCTACTGACAGCTTTCATGTTTTAGCTTCGCTATGTCTGAAATAGTTCTCTCTATTCGGAATTTTAATCTCACCATAGATAAAGCTCATTAGCATTACCAAAGTATCTTTTAAACTAGCATTGCTAATGTCAGATACAATATGAATTCTTGCAATCAGTGAATTGTTTATTTTAAAAACATCACTATCAGCATTTGCAGTAATGACCACAGTCTAAACATTAAGCAATTATTATTTATAACCGTCCGTTAAATGAGTCATCGTTGACTAGGTAAAAATATCGTTAAGTAAACAAAAAATATGAATGTCGGTTAACTTCTGATAAAAATGTTGTGATTATGTGTATGACTCAATAATGATCATACAATTTGTTATCGTTTATGTAAATGTAAATATGCAATGTTTACTTTTCGTTTACAGAACCGCTTATTGGACAAAATAATATACTACAGGAAAAAAATATTTAATGGATTATTTTACAATGGTTGAAATGCAAGCTAGAGAACATCGTAGTCAGACTTCAGAGGCAGTCTAGACTAGACAGTAGACTCTCAACTACTGCCTATTAGATAGCCTTACCTTCAGGAAGTTCACTGATGAGATACTTTAGGCCCTAATGTTCAATTTAGTTCGTTAGGTTCATCTACGACCTCCCTGTATCCTAGATGCACATGCCGTCTTTACACAAATTTTAAGCTGATAAATTCTCCGTTAATATAAACCAACAAGCTTTGGCTAAAACCCCGTAGAATGTGGAAGCAATAAATGCTGCAACAAAATCAGTTTCTATCAGGATCTTTGCTTATTTTCTTAGTTTGCTTTCATGGGCTTCTAGTCTACTAAAATCAATATTTATTCATTGTACAACATCACTCAGAACATTTTCCTCAAATTCATATCAACAACCTTCGAACATAACTTCTTTCGGCTTATTCCACCTTTTATCCGTTGATTCGTATCTAAAATGAGCCGACAGATTCCATTAATTCCAATAACTTTGGGTGTAGAGACAGACGATACAAATATTTCTAATGTAAACAAGGTCTGCGTGTCTCGGAAAGAATATAACGATATTCTGATCCGGTATTTGATTGTGATCTTCTTGTGGGTAAAAGGTCGGAAACCGTATATGTGAATGAAGAGTTTTTATATGATATGAAATGACTAAAAACACTTGAAGGTTTGCTATATTTTCTGTAGGAATGGGTTTGATTGACCTTTTAGTGTATTGTTGGTAGTGAGTCGAATTCAACCTCCAAGATAATGATTGTTTTCCAAATCCAGAAATATTAATGTGTCTTTATCATTGTGTGAAATTAGAACTTCTCTGAACAATAGATACCTTTCAATATAGAAACAGCTCGATTCCATATCCCCTTTATTTTGTGATGATGAGACATTAAAATCTTTAAGGTATGCCATGACATCAATTTTAACGTTGACCACAATACTGTGACCGTTCCAATGTGTAGCTATTAGTAAAAAGACGAGTGTATATTGGACAATAGAGGCATCGAGGCGCGAGGCTGTTTTATGTGAGGAATGCGCCCGCGCAGTGCCGTACGTCATATGACACAGGCGTATGCGCAAGTTCACGGTAAAGACTTGGGATTTGAAGCTCTGTATTTTATTTTTTTAACTGCATAATCAAGTATTATTACATTTTGAGGGAGCTTTACCTACTATTGGTAGATGTCCGGTATTAACTCATGTGTTTTCGCAGAAATTATGGCAGAAATCAGCTTTTCATAAACAAATTATTTCTTCGTCTTTTAACGTGATTTGACGGGAATCACAAATTCTCTGCAGTTGACATTAAGGTGTTAAACATTTCCCGTATCGGTTGCGGTATTATATTGCAAATGACCGAATGAGGAGCGTTATTGGTGACAAGCATTGTATTAGATCTAAAATGTGTATGAGGTTCGACTGATTTTAACTTAATTTTCCCCATATTTTCATAAAGCTATTCCTGAACTTTATTTTAATTATTCAATCACTTTAAAAGGGTCCAACTAAGTAACAGTTTCGGGAAGGCCGTCCTCCGTGACATAATACAGTAACTGACATATTCTAATTGACGGAGGTCGTACGGTGCCACGAAACAACAAAATATTCCCGACTTATTCCCTTTTGGACCACCCCGGGTTACACAAATAGAACTTAATTGGGCCAGAGATTAGTCTTAGATAAAATGCCGTATTTAATATGTATTATTTAGTTGTTGACAATAGATGAAGTTTTGGTTATTTTGTTAAAAAGTCTGATATGTTTTGAATTTTTAAAAGATTCGGTACCTAACTACGAGCATACAATTCTCCATTCTTCCCCTTCTCTAAAGATCAGACCAAGGTCCGGCATTTTGTACTAACTTTATAATTCTGAGCCGATTGAGTTTTCTCTTCAGAAAATTCTGTTGTTCTTTTTATACGACCCGGAAAACGAACCTATTATCAAAACCGTTAACAGTTCAAGATTATTTTATTCTGGCTCGATTATTATGATACCCCTTTATACCATTATTCCTGGTTTTAGTTGACAATAAAATTCAAAAGCCCACATAGGTGTCCACTTTCAATATAATAACCAGCAAATCAAAGATGGCGGTGCACAGCTGATAGTTGACAGTTCGCATTGTACTGTGCGCGCATCTGTCGCCGCCATTGTTGCAGCCTGCGCGGGAGTCCCTTTGTTGAAGTCCTGGCGATATTTCCAGCTTAGAACGAATAGTTGGTAGGAATTAAACTTGGGACAAATTTTCGGAGCTTTTGTATTTCTGTGACAGATACAACTTTTGAGGATCTTCTTGATGTATCCTTACGCCCGATAAGACCTTTGCTTATGCCAAAAGAATAATAAAATTGAAGAACCCATTTATTATGAGAAAGTTTAGTGCTTTACATACGTTTTAAAAATATCGAACAATCAAACGCTTTTACATCAACGATTTTACAGCAGTACCTAACCCAAAAAATCTCATAAAACTTAACGTCGTTAACGAACCAAACCAAAATGGTCGCGCCAAAAATATCCTTTTTATTAGTCTTCCACGTTTGGCGTTCGAGATTGGTTCAAGTTAGACAGTATGACGACGCACACCCTTCATAATTATTGTCAACAGTTTATACATAAATTTACTTCGTTTTGGTGTTTATTGCTTGAGTCCAGAGTTTGGTTTGTTTGTCTTCCTCCTAGCAAGCATTTTTCTATAGAATTTTTGTCTTAGGCTATTTTCGGACCAAGTTCATTACTGCACTTTTGATTTTTGCTGCGTCTTAAATCTAATCTCCATTCTCTTGGAATCTTGTCACGTAATACATTGGAAACATTGTAGGTTTTCCCTCGCATCCACAAAGTCTAGTATTAGAAACAAATTACATGTTACATAGAGTTTGTAAGCTTTTATCACCCCCTTCTGCATTCAGAGGATGATTGAGAGGCGTAAAATTAATTATCCAAGGACCACAGATGATGAAGTTAATTCATCTACCCGCAGTTGATTGAACTACATAATACTCTTATGCCACTTCCACATAAACTGGTATTATTAACGGCCGTTCATTCCTACATATTGACCGGATATTGGTTCTTGGTCTAACCGCTTCTTCCGCTTACTTTTAACTGTAATTTAATTAGCCGGTACCCGGTTGTAATTGTAACATTAAAGATTAATTTTATTGCTGCTATGCATCGTGGGTAGAGAAAGTTGATGACAAATCAGCTGGACCGATTGATATTGATAAATATATTGTATTTATATCCGTTTTGGGCTTTGAGCTTATGCAAAAACATCGCTTAACATAAACATAATAATTATGGTATACATAATATGACAATCATAACCGGAATAAAACCCCACTGACATGATTAACATGATCACTTTCTGGGCCCAAGTAATTGGAAAAGATGAAGCCAGCACAATTATGCGAGCGGAGTAATTTTGGGGGAAGTACAGCCAAATTAAATAGAAGTAAGGTTCAAGAAGAATCTGTTTAGGTACTCGTATTTTTTTTTTTTTTTGAAAGCCCCTAAGTAGTAGGTAACTATATCGGCGGAAACTACGTGGTAATTTGCAAAAGATTTATCCCAAACGACAGAGTAATTTGAAGCCAATTTTCTAAGTCCTACTATTGAAGGATCCCTAAATGATAAATGATTTTATTTCTGTAAGTAGGTTTGTACAAACACTTTTACACGTCAATAAGGTTTTTTAAACTAGATGAGGTCGGCGTTTCCTATCTGACTACTCTGAGAAGAAAGGCCGAAATAAACTCAGAGGTCACAGTCTCTTTTAAAGTCCAGACATAATCTTGATCAGGTCATGCGAAGACCATGCAGACTGGTATCTGAAATGGTCTTTTGAGGAAAGAACCACACAGATTGAGTGGGCCTGTCCAGTCAGTGCACGCATTTGTCAGTACTACCTAGACTTTATTCGCAAAATTTTACGTATCTATTACTTTTGGAGTACCTGGGTCATATTGTTATTTATAACAGCATTAATTTGTAAGAAAAATGTCGGTACAGTCTGTACGATTATTATTACCACATAAATTCTTAAATTAGCTCAGTCTGCGGTCTTGCAATTTAAGGTATTTCCTGTTATTGTATATAGGCAGCTCATCAGGTAGCCCGAGGCTATGTACCACGTATGACTCGATCAAATTGACCTTCATTAAGGTGCAGCTTAGCAACAGAACTATAAATGAGTTTCCTTTATAAACTTTAGTAGATCATTCAGTAGGGTATTGATACTGAAAGAGGAATGAGCAGAATGTCATGAGGAAAGTATTGAGTATGAATACGGATGGTTATAAGAGTAGGGGAAGACCAAAGAAACGATGGATGGACTGTGTGGAAGATGATATGGCTATAAGGGTGACTACTGAATGAAGAGTTGAGCTCCTTAGGTTTTGAGTTGAGCTGCACGATTACTGACAAATGCGTGCACTGACTGGACAGGTCCACTCATTCGGTGTGGTTTTTCCTCAAAAGACCATTTCAGACACAAATCTACATGGTCTTCACATGATCTGACCAAGATTATGTCTGGACTTTAAAAGAGACTATGACCTCTGTGTTTGTTTCGGCCTTTCTTCTCAGAGTAGTCAGATAGGAAATGCCGACCTCATCTAGTTTTAAAATATGATTGACGTGTAAAAGTGTTTGTACAAACCTAATTACAGAAATAAAATCATTTATCATTAACATTTAAGATTAATATAGAAGTATGTAAGAAAAAGACATGTTGCGCTGATTACAAATAAATTGGGATAAGGGTGATGTTAATTAAAACTGAAAGAATAGGTGAATATTACGTCACGAAGATTGGTAGTGGCACCCTCGTCAATGCAATGTAGCAATATTAATTGTATGTTTTCAAAAACTGACTATCGATTAAAGAACAAAGATTATGTTCGTGGTACAAAGATTATGAATAAAAATGTTAAGTCTATGTTTTTCATAATCTTTTTACCACGTAGCTTACAAAATTGGATTGTCCATAAAATAAATACACTATAATCCCAAAGTAATTTTTATACTCAGCCAGTGTCAACCGTTTAAAAATAAAATAAAAGTAAAGTTGGCGCCATAACTTGTCGATGGCATAGTGAGGCGCATTACCTCGATTACGATTATGTCTCGCCTGTCCAACGAATTAGTCGACTTATGTTCCGAAATACACTGTCACCGCATGTAATTAGTTCAGTTAAGCCAATAAATGTGACTATATATAAAAGGGGATGTGTTGTTTTCTTTGTTGGCAAAGCCGAGTTGTTGAGTTTTGAATTTATTGGTTCGTTAGTACACAAAGGTAGTTTATATACAAGCCCTCATACCTAAATAGTAAGAACACCTGCTACGAATGAGCTAACATCGCCTAGTTACGTTGCATTGAAACTAGATTCTTAAGCTACACAGTGCACTATTAGATTTTATGCCAATCGTAAATTTGATTGACATTTGTGTTTGTGACTCAATCGTTCTTATCAGATAATATAGTTTTAGTTCAGTTTTATCGATTTACAACAAAAAACTCTAAACTTAAGTATCTATTAAGCTTCTTGCCTTAAGTCAGACAAGGACTTATCGTTATGATGATGAAATAACATATCGGATCATGCCCGTGTTGTAACCATAAAACCATCGACACAAAGACGCTAAAAGACCCAATTTAAATAACCGATAACCCAACAATACTTTTAGAAACGTGAAAGCTAAAATCCGGTAGCGCATCCATCTGTACATACACGCATTTACCTTATCACAAATTAAGGCTCAAAACTTATGAGCTGTCAGTGGTAAGTACCATCGAATGACAGGTCTAATAAATGTGTCACTGCCTTTATTTTTTTTTTCTTACGTCAATGTCGCCTCACTATTTAATGATTTAAAAGTTCCATGCCCTTTCTTTGTTTGAATTTCGAATTAGTGCGTAATGGGATGAAGCAGTTAAGCCGTTAGTAATTTTACTTGTAATGATTGATGAAGCGATGGAAGTAGACGAGATATTTAATTATTATTGTTTATTTATGGCATTCGGAGTATGGGTGACAAAGTAAATAGAAAAATTGTAACTCCTTTACACGGGTGTACTAAGATTAGCACACTTCTTTCATTGCCTCCCTTTGATATTAAAAGTTTAATTCTTTCAAGTACCTATAAATATCTATAATGAACATTTATCAGCTTGTTAACCTGCTTCGTCAGCTGAGAGAAAGTGTGCCTTGCTTATACATTGCACTTGTCGATAAAAGGCATGCAATCTACCATTATACCTATTGTCACTTTCTTGTCGATTTCATCAACTTTATCTTTTGTTGCAAACCCAGTTTAAACTGCAATTTTAACGTCACTTATCATTGTTAATCCCGGATCCTTTCCAAAACTTAATATGATTGTGCTGTATATATTTTTCCTTCTAAAAATGTCTTTAGTTATTTTAATAGTACCTACTATTCTATCGATTTTGTCAGTATTCGCAACTCCGGTATCAGTGCTCTTTAATTTTGATGTTCCCGAACTCGTCCCGGATATTTTCCATCATTTAATTTTATGCACGTAACGCCCCAAATCATTGCTTCAATGTCCCGTAAAAGTCTTGTCCGTCAACGACGTGGGAGTGACAGTCAAATATCTATTCAATATTGTTAGAGTCTTGCACAAGACTACAGCCGTGCCGGATGCAAACCTGTTCTAGAATTGTACTTAAAAGGACTAGGTTCGGTCAGGTGACGAAAACAGTGGCTAACTGGCTGGAGGCTACCTTGTTTTGAAGTGTAGTTAATTTAAGAGCTATCTCTTTGTGAGAATGAGGCTGTTGGTTCATATTCTGGGGTAGTTGTAAAGGTCAGTGATATGGGGCGACGGAATGATCTGGATATTTGAAATGTATTAAGAATTAAGGATTGCACAATCTGTGTAAAGTTGCAAAGTTGTGTCGATGACTAAGAATGTTGTAATTAATTGAAAGATTTTGAAATTAATGGTTCGAGTATTCTGATGGTGTCATTCTGTATTTACATTGTGTATTCTGTTATAGGGGTTATTCAACTCCGGTCATCTAATGTACGTGCCTATTAGGTTTATCTTGCAAAATTATGATGAACAATCAAAATATACGTATTTTTTGTAACGTACATATATTGATCGAAACGTCAGTGTGACCGGTTGCTATGGAAGTCTGGAAGTCCCTTAGAGACCTAAGGGCGCTGGCTGAGCAGTAGCTCATCCATCATGCAATATTTGCAATAATCATGAAGATTAATTGCATTGTGATTTTATGCAGTGTACCAGCAATTACATTATAAATTATGGAATCAAACAAATTCAAAGTTAAAAGTTCTTAATCAAGTCAGTCACGTATCAGCGTTTGGCGCGTGAGCACGTCCGATAGTTTGACGAGACAATCAAAAATAAAATGGCGCCAATGAGGTCATATTGTGATTGTTAATAATCAGTTCTCGGTACGCTCGTGTGGTGGGCACACGACTTTTCCTATTATGTCATATTTTATTGATATGTTCAAGTGTTATGAACGGATGTGCGATATGAAGGGACACACAGGTTGATTGAAGCCCTTGAGTTTAGCATTCATGACTTTACGCTCCATTCATATGCTCAAAGGGAACTCCGGCCGATGAATGGATAAATCGTTGATAGCCTGAATTCTCCAGGTTTGGAACGGCTAGCAATATCACAATAGAACCGGATTGACAATGTGACTCTGTTTGTTTATCAAATTGGTAACTTGGAATTGACTCAATTTTTTGGGTGAAAACCATCTCCTGCGGAAGAATGCAATCAGATCTTGACAAAAGGCGACAAAATATTTCTTAAAGTTGGAGTCTCTATATATAACGTTTACGCCTCAAAAATCAATTCGTGGACCAGAAATGTGTTTTAATTTCGTCGTCATATTACCAAATATTTCCTCTTCGACCCATATGACCTAACAAATTAAAAACACACTGCTTCAAAGGCTACAGAATTTGGGTCATAAAAATTTAACACCGCCACGTGTGCCATCAGTGATGGCCCATCACCAAAAAACTCTGAAACACAATAGGCCAAAAAACATCTATTTGTCCACATGTGCCTAAGATGTCCCGGATTTCTTCAACGCCATATGGGACCGGTCATTTTGCTGAACTATTTTTATTAGTGCCTCGGTTCGTGCCACATATGGGCTTTGACTGAAGCGCAGTTAGATGTTACAATGGGTTTAAAGTTTAAAGGGACCGCTTGCCCCACGTGTGGTTGGTTTTTGTGTGGTTCTAATTGATTTGGGCAATGTGGTTTCAGTTGGCAGTTGGTCCGTCACTTTGTATAGTTCTGGGGTATTCATTTTATTGATGGATACTTAGCTTGCGTTGTTAATGAGATTGACATTTGGATTCCTGTTTTTGGGTATTCTTTGTCATTCCTTGATGATCAGATTTTGAATAAACCTATGCAGCTTTGTACAAAAACTTATCTCAAAATGGTACAATACCGTATTACAAATAGCAAGAATCCCACGTAAACTTCCTAATTAAAATTATCATGTAAATTCTTCCCTATTTGCTTTTCCCATAGAAATATTATTTTATTAGGTGCTTTCAAAAATTTATTGCCCATCGCATAAAACATTCCCCATAGAATAACACCATCATCGTCTACGAGGGGTGCAGATGCACGTGGGGCTTAGAAAACAAAGGCCATACAAATGCATGGAATTAATTGAAATTCCTTTCATACATGCTTGTTGTCACGGTTATGTTATGATGGCTTGTAGGTGAGCGTAGTTAGGTATTAATTACTGGCAAATGTTATTTTAGGAATAAAGAAGTATGTTGGGATCATCGAATTTTGGGACTTATTTGTCTGAATTCGTCGATATGTAAGTGCTCATGTGACCCTAACTATCTAGTATTCCTTCATTGCATGATATTTTATCCATGTTGGTTAACAGTTGGGTAATACCTAGTATACATATATACCACGTGATAACAGGTCAATTGAGGGTCTACTATAGGTACAGCTCTGCCTGAACCTTCGATGAATTCAAGCGTGATATTATGTATGTTATGTAATACGAGTACGAGTATGTACCAAAATTATTAAGGTTTTTCAGTTGGTCCTTAATTTTAGCTTTACATACAGGTTCTTCAATCCTATAAGTTTGAGCGCAAGTTAAATAATGTATAGTTGATAGTTAAAGGAGTAATGGCATTAAAACAGTAAACTCGTCCCTTTCCTGGAACACCGTAATTAGTCCATTTATAGATTTCTTGTAAATTAGTAATTAGTTAATCATCTGAGTTAAAATCGCAATCCATCGGTATAAATACAGCAATAGATGTAAGGGGCAAAATTTTTAGGTATAGTCCCAGTCGCCCCCACATGGATTGCCACCAGGTGGCAATTGGGAGAAAAAAATCCCAGTTGCCACCGGGTGGCGACTGGGACCTTATTGCCCCCATTTCAAATCGCTGTACATTGCGGCGTGGATCGCCAAACCCCCTCATCACTATATTTCTTACGGCCGCGATGACGGGGTTGGCGGTCACATTTCCAATGTGGTTTTATTAGTAGATATGTGATATTTTTTAACATTTCTGCGAGCAACTTGGAATTAGCGCTCGCCGGCCGCCGCCGCGGCACCGCTCGCTGCGCTCGCTCGGCTCGCGCGCGGTTGGTCACAGTTTTAACCTAACCTAACCTATTTCACCCAGTTCAAAATTACGAATCATACAATTTGCCTGCGAGTGGATAATTAGACAATGGTAAAACATTTCTGCGGCAGATTGTATGATTCGTAATTTTGAACTGGGTGAAATAGGTTAGGTTAGGTTAAAACTGTGACCAACCGCGCGCGAGCCGAGCGAGCGTAGCGAGCGGTGCCGCGGCAGCGGCCGGCGAGCGCTAATTCCAAGTTGCTCGCAGAAATTTTAAAAAATATCACATATCTACTAATAAAACCACATTGGAAATGTGACCGCCAACCCCGTCATCGCGGCCGTAAGAAATATAGTGATGAGGGGGTTTGGCGATCCACGCCGCAATGTACAGCGATTTGAAGTGGGGGCAATAAGGTCCCAGTCGCCACCCGGTGGCAACTGGGATTTTTTTCTCCCAATTGCCACCTGGTGACAATCCATGTGGGGGCGACTGGGACTATACGAATTTTTATAGTACCTAGTATACAGGGACAAATTAAATAAGCTAGCGAAACTCCGCAGACGTTATGGGTTTTGATATCTAAACACGATAAAAATGAAAATAAATAAATAAAATATTTTTTTTGTGGTGTCATCGACCACTCGTAGTGCAGTCACTTGAAATGTCAGTTTAAAAAATCTATATTTTTTTTGTTTAAAGCTCACAGACGTGATAGGTACCGATGTCTAAACACGATAAAACAAAAGAAAACAGATTTTCTCAACTCATTCAAGTTACAAAACTAACAGCGATCCTTGACCCCCCAAAAAAAAACATCAAATCCGTTTTTTTATTTAATTTAATCGTGTTTAGATATCGATACCCATCAAGTCTGCAGAGTTTCGCTAGCAAATTTAATTTGACCCTGTTTATCTGTATATATTTTATACCCAATTATGAATACTTGATTGAGCACTATCACTTTAGGGTCTTAATTAATTTTGGGGAAGTTTTTAAGAACGACTACCTATTTATGTTTATAGTCGTTATCTTGTGAAATATAGATAATCAGTGGTTAGAATGGAAGCCAGGCCCTGCAGTCTCGACATTAGATAGCGACAAAAATCTGTCGCTAAGTCGTATCGATGTCAAATTCCTTCAATAGATTTTCAACTTTATTTCCAAAGCATAAGGTAGAAAATCTATTAAAGAAATTTGACATCGATTAGACTTAACGACCGATTTTTGTCGCTGTCTAATGTCGAGACTGCACGGCCTGGAACAATAAAATCGACCCACCCCGTGCTCTTAGATTTGTAACAATATAATTCAACAAGGTTTACTAACAATAACCTAATATATTGTATACTAAAACCTTCCTGAAAGTATGTAGATTACGTTAGTTAAAGAATTATCAAAACTGATTTAAAAGTTTATGAAAAAATCACGAACTTACAAACATGGGGGTTCGAATAAAGAACCTCCTTTTTTTGAAGTCCGTGAAAAAATCAAGTTAAATTTTCATTAAACGAACAGAAATAAACAAAATTATTCTATTGTCAATTTCATTGGCAAAAAAAGTCACGCACTTTATCCGAGCAAAAGTGAGCGATGAGGACATCTGAAGAATTGAGTCGATCTTGTCAAGAATATTGCTTTTATCCAAGTATAATGTATGTGCAAATAGACTGTACCTTACCTACCTTCACACAATATAAATTATATTCATTACGATTTTTGAGATATCGTCTCTCAAATTGAAAGCACGGGGTGGGCCGATTTTTTTTCACGCCAGTTTAGTTAGGCAAATTATTATGATGAGTAAGACATGAATGCTTTTATTTATAGCTTAGGCTGATACCACTTTACATCGCCATTTTAACTCCTTTCCCTTGCCGTAAACAACACTCAAAAATAGGATGTCCTATGCTTTTCCTGACCTTGCAGTCTCGACAAATATGATGAGAAAATTCGGTCGTTAAGTCTAATGGATGTCAAATTTATTTAATAGATTTTCAACCTTATGCTTTAGAAATAAAGTTGAAAATCTATTAAAGAAATTTGACATCGATTGGACTTAACGACCGATTTTTGTCGCTGTCTAATGTCGAGACTGCAGGTGCTAGGATAACATTCCCACGAATTGACACCCTTGTCACATTATAGGTATTCCCAAACCAGCACCCTAATTGATATTTTTTGTAGCTTCCTTAATAAGTAATTATTCTGCGGGCCAAATCGATTACTGTCTATTGTCCTTAATTGAAAACTGGCCGTTCTAGGCGGAAATGAGTCCTCACCCTTAATTTATGGAATGAGGTTAGTAAAGATAAGGGTATTATGGTTAGAATCGGTTTTTGGGTATTATTGTTGGTATGATGATACTATGATGTGTTTGGTCACGCATATGATCATTGGGTTTCAATTTTAAAGTCGTAAATATCAAAATTAAGCTAATGGGAGTATTCATTTATAATTATTATAGTTGCAGAAGCGTAGAGAGTGACATTTTTCATGGGGTTGAAATAATGGTGATTTAGATATTTAATCGTTTCAGAAAAAAAAATGCAGTATTTGTGTTGATTAGGTTATGGGCCAAAATAATAAATTACTGCTGAGGAGCTTCCAGAAAAAATTTTAATTGTTAGTAAAAATTTTACATTTCACAAGCTCGTTTGCAAATGCTCTATGTTCTAGCTCTACTTATCAGCTGATTTAACCCTAATCACTACTTTGATTGAACTCTTGCGAACAAGTAGAGCGTTTATAGTTAATTCCCTACTCCGCATTGGTCAGCAATATTGAATATGTAGAGTGTGACAAGAAAATCATATACTAGGTAGGTATGTACAGTAATCGATAACGATTATATGACCACACACACTTTCGTATTGACACGTTGAGGTTAAAGGCTCCCGCAAACAGGCGCGACGCGACTCTAGTACAACAATTTCTGTGAAAACTTCAACGAAATTGTTCTAACAGATTAGCGTCGTCATGTCGCGCCTGTCTGCGCGAGCCTATACGAGTACCTAAACCTCATTCTAAAAGTCAATTATTTTTAAAAGCGTAAACGTGGAGTTTCTTGCCTAAAAGGCAAAAAAATTAAAAAAATTAAAAACATCGTTCGTTTCCTATAGAGAAGAGTTCTCTATAGGAAACGAACGATGTTTTTAATTTTTTTGTCTGTTTGTCTGAATGTATGTTTCAGCATCACGCAAAAACTACTGGATAGATTTTGTTAAAATTTTGCATTGATATTCCTTATAAGTTAGGTTAGTCTGTAGGCTATATTTATATTACCACGCAATTTGCTATGGGGGATGAGCAATATTGCAATTTATTCGTATTCTTCTATAGTTTAACTGCAAAATGTAAAGAGCGAGCCATAAGGTTAGAATATTGCAGATAATTACAGATTTAACCTTTTAAATGATTATCATCACGCTATACCTTTAAGGAGATAAGCAGTCCATAACGACATATACAGGGGATTTTTGAGATGGGGCAGGTACCTTAACCGTTGTCGCTAAATACAAGAAAACGGTCATAGCTTTGGCTAAGTTTTAGTTTATCAGCCGTCGAATTGGGAGTCTTTATTTTTATTACAGAAATGCCATATTATTAGAAGCCTCCACGCACAGTTTTAAGTTGCGGAGATAAATTGTTAGCGAGAAAAAAATAAACAAAATCGTAGAAATTTACCAATATTTTGTCACTTATGACATTTTATCTCGCCATTGAACGTTTCGTTTTACGCACGGATCGGATATCTATGGTTTTACGTAAGGTCAACGCACTAAAATGTGTCACTTCATATTAATGACTAGCTTTTGCCCGCGGTTTCACCCGCGTAGAGGACGGAAATTATCCCAAGGGAACGTATTACCGGGCTAAACAGTATCCTACGTGTTAATTCAGTTTATAAACTATTATTCAAATTCCATCCAAAGCCATTCAGCAGTTTTTGCGTGAAAGAGTAACAAACATCCTTCCATCCTCACAAATTTTCACATTTATAATATTAATAGGAAGTAGGATATTATTAGGATGATGTAAATACGTATATTTAGTGATTTCAAATAAACTACCATTTATAATCCTTCTAGAGCGGGTCAGACATGGTTAGGTTAGAAGGCTAAGCTTGAGACTTACCCGACCCCGGATCGGACAGGCTAGGTTCGAAGGGGATGGCGGGGTCTAGTCGGGAAAACTGATGGGGTTGCCATGACGTTGCAGTGCATCAGGGGAGCGTGTAGATTGTATTTACACAATAATGCGCAAGCGTGCAGCAACAAGGGTGGCCCGAGTCATGGCCAGGCCTTACAGGGTTCTGTAAAGGATTGCTGACAGAGTGGACTGTCCATATGTAATTCCCTGCTGTCAATTACATGTGTCATCGTATCGTATTGTTTACTAACACTTAGTTATAAGGATAATGTTACCAACCCTAGGTGTATGAGTTTTCACTCGAATTAAAGATTTTGAATTTGAATTGTATTGTTCTATGAAACAGGAGATTTAATTTTTTGGTAACCGACAAAACATTTCTATGCTTGGGGTCTAGAATCATGTGCTGAATCCATGGTAACAGTTTTTGCGTGGATGTTCCTGCCACCCTGTATAATTACGGTACCAGCACCCTAATTACGTAACACACTATCTATCACGATCTGAATCATTTTGAAGCCTATTGCTAATCCGTTGCTTCATATGTTCGAAAAAATTGTCTGCTCAACAACGTAAATAACGCAATGAATGTTGTTGAACTGTCAAAAAGTAACCCAGTCCTACTGTTAGTGTGTTACGTAATTACCCCGCAGGTTGGGTATTTTAGTGAACTTTCAACAAAGCAAATAGCTTAAAAGTTCGACGAATGCCTTGCGAACCTATGTTCGATTCCCAACTATTGGTCCTTTTTATGCCTCCATTTTTTACATTTTGTTAAATTATTGTAATGATAGTTTGTAGAACGTACACAGAAAAACATTAAGTTTAGGCCTTTACTGCCATCTTTGGTTATAATAAAAATAAATATCTATAGTTAGGTGACTGTTAATGAGAAGTCCTGAGTGTTTACCATCTACTGTTATAATATTATTTTAGTGATAGCTGTTCGTCTGGAATAATCTGTAGAAATGCATTAGTCAGTGTATCAGTGTTGTGCCATTAGGTAGGTAGCATACGCAGGCGTTCATTAATTTACTAAAATCGTAAAACTTCGCAAGCAATGGGAAATTACTACTGAAGGCTGCGGGTGTCGACCACAGGACGAGCTGCTTCTCACACGGACAACTGTACGTCGCTTGCTCCTGCGGCACCACTCCTGACTCTTCATATTTTGGCTGCTGAGACCAAACCTACAAACGTACCATACAGGAAAGTTTTATAAAAATGTGGCTGTTATTTTATTATTATTGTGGTGTCTTACGATTTCCTCGCGAACGAAGTCGCGGGCGGAAATTAGTGCGAAGAATTTTTATTTTTTATTCTGTGTACAACAGATTTGTCAAAAGTCTGTTGATCCTGGAGATGATCCAGGACGTACTTTACGAATCTTTATGCTCTTTTATTAATTAATTTAATCCACAGAAGTAACTTAATTTACATGTATGTACTTAGAGTGGGTTGCACCAAGAGCTACGTTATAGTTTCCGTCAAAGTTAATTTTAACAGTAACATTAACAATGACCATAGAATTGTACTACCTACTGTTGCACCATCGTGTAAAGTGTAAAAGTTAAAGTTACATGGGTAACAAGTGACAAGACGTGTTATTTACCCAACAAACAATTAACAATTGTTTAAATGGTGCAACCTGTATTACACTTAACCGGAGATTTGACGGCTGACAAGGCATTGGTTATCGTTAAAGTTACTCGGTGCAACTCACTCTTAGTTAACCTTTGTCAGTGTCCTTAACCAATATTTTCATTACTAACCGAAGATTATTTTAACCTAACGGTAGTAAAATTTTCAGTATGTTCAAAACGGGATACCCAATTAATCATTCATCTATTGGCTAAATCAGTTCCAAATATTCTAAACAAACTTTAAACAGAGTTTAGAGCAAACTAATTAACTTGACACGCTTTTGCCAAAGTATTTTACGGTGTTTGAACGTAATTTACGATGTACAGGAATAGTCAGGCAGATTGACAGAGAACTAATTTTGAACAAGCGTTTACTAGTTTTTAATAATAAAGTAACCCTCGCCTAACAATGTGTGGGGTGCCTGTGGGTTTTGGACAAAGCGGGATAACTCCTGATTGGTGTTTCATAGAAAATAAACTATTAAATATTTTGTGTTGTAATTTGAACAAATATTTTATTTGATTTGACTTGTCTAGGATTATTATGATTTTTATGTTTAATTAACAACGTACATTTTTATCGGTTTTTTATTGAAAGATTTTATGAAACACAAGTAACACTTTAAATACAGAAAAACGTCACTGTGTATGACTAAGGTTTACAAAAGCCGTTGCTGAAACAATTGGTTTTCCCATATAAACGAGTTAAACCGCTATTTACAATAATTGTTGTTGACCCTTAAAAGTGGTTCAATAACGGACAAAACAATAATTTATTTAAAGCACGAGCAACAACAAAGATTAAATTATAATTATAACCTGGGTTAAAAATAAACCACAATTTTATTTAGGTACCTACTACAAATCCATTTATTTTATTGTTCACTTTTACTTTTAAATGAAGGAAGTTACCAAATATCTAACGTTTTTATTTATGTAGGGTCAGGCGGGGTAAAAATAAGACATGATTGTAATTCCATAGATTTTTTTTTATTAAAAAACCTTATTGAATTTAAAAATATCTTGTTACTCATTGGGTTGAACATTCTGAAATACATTTTGTTAAATACCAAAAAAATTGGCGTGAAAATTTGACATTGGCCACTATGAACTTTCCGTTTGCATCCTCTCATACTAGCGTGCGCCCCTTCTCCGCCCGCGGCATCCCTTGCGAGCCGTACTTGCGTGGGAGGGCGGCAGTTTTAGTATACGTCACAGAGTACTATCTATATACGTGCAGTCATTTATCAGGGAACTTACGTTGTATTGCGGGTAAAAAATTAGACGCGCATTTGGGAAAATATAAGACAGTGAGTACTGTAATATTAAAACAGTTGATATTAATTGTGCATCAAGATGCCTCGCAAATATCTGCGAAACACAAAAGTTATAGTGACACAAAGCTGCAAGAAGCCGTAAACAAAGTAAGAAAGGGTGATTTATCATACAGAGAAGCTGAAACGAAGTATAAAATTGATTAATCGTTGGTATGGAGGAAAATTCACAATTTAAACACAAATACACCAGGAAGGAAGACAGTTTTGAGCAAAGAAGCAGAAGCAAGATCTAGCAGATAAAATTAAAACAATGGCTAAATGGGGATAGCGCTTACCGGGACCGAAATAAAGTGAATTATGCATACTTACTTTGTTCAACATAAGTTTTTTGTTGCTTAATTCTGTCATCAGTAGGCATATAAGTTTAATTGTAGCATTAAATTGCCTATTGCTGTTGTGATTACCAAATAATTTAAACCAAAAAATAAATTACATGTAAGCAGAACAAAGTATGTTGATATTTTTAAAGTTTACAATTTTATAACAACTTTTTGTTGAATTTAATAAAAGTTTTATTTAACCAATTGTCTTGTAATACCCCTGTATCAGAAAACCACACAAGATATAGAATTTTAAAACGGTTTTATTTTTTGACTTCTGTGTCTTATATTTCCCCCATTATTGACGAAAAAAATTAAACACATACTTTGTACACAAAACTATATACGAGTATCTAGGCCAACTATCTTCAATTTAATGTTATCATGTGAAAGATACCAACGGATAGTATAGTATAATATAATCTTTTCTAAGACGCACTAAATATTCTTTAATGGCGTCAAAAATGAAAAGATTTGTTTTTTGTCTTATTTTTACCCCGCCTTTTTTTTCTTTTTTTGGTTGGGAATTCATCAAATGACCTCTCGCTCTGGGCGGAGCGGAAGGGCATGTCAGACTCTTACTGACTAAAACCCACCCGTGTTCCTTCCGTCCGCCTGAACCTACAAAAAAGCTACATTAGAAAAATTCTTAAAAGTATAGTCACCACACTTTTCACGAAAGCGCAGATAAATCACACTGACATTTTACACGTCTTTGTTTTAACTTGAGATTAAGTTTTTATTTATAGTTACTTTTTTACTGAGCAAATTTACTTAAATCGTCAATAAACGTCTGTAGTACAAAACATGTGTGCATATTAATTATTGACTGTTAACTTTAATCCCTTGCCCGGTAAGAAAGCAGTTTTTTAAACCATGTGTTAAGTTGAAAAAATTGCAGCGTTCCTTTTTTCTGTTACCTACGTTCAATTATTTTGACGTTTTCGCTTGTTTTTTTAAGGGGCGTTCAAATATCACAACAAATGAAGCCGTATTTAGCAATACTACGTCCTTTAGTTGTTATGAAAACAATGTTTAGTGTTAACGTTTATTTTCAATACTCTAAAATTACGGCATGCGTGGAAAATCTTTATATTTTCTTTCTTCCTTTTTGTTAGTGCCGTTTTAGGTCGAATAGCCAGTAGAATATAGCCAATAGAATAGCATAGACCAGTTTTTTCTAAATAAAAACTGCTTTTCTAAATAAAAATTTAGAAAAGCAGTTTTTATTTAGAAAAAACTGGTCTAAACGATAAAAGTCATAGCGCCACAGAGGCCTACAAATTAGTTTTATTTAAATTTTGTATTTCAATTACTTAATTTATGAATTAGTTTAGTTTAAATTATTTGAAATTAGGGCTTCTGTTTTTTGTAAAATTATTGTTTAAGTAGTTAGGCCACTCTGGCTCTCATGGCCTCATTATTGTCAATGTTAATTTGAGTCTTGTCCTGTTGTAAAAAAAACAACAGTTAATTTTTAAGTACTCCCATGTCTCTTGCTTTCATAGGCCAAGCCCAAGCCAAGTGGTTCCCAAGCCAGAATGATATAAATAATCATCAGCGTAATAAATAATCGTTTTAAAAGCCTACAGACGTCTATAAAAAGGTAAAAAGGAAATAAATGTCATTTGATTTTGTTTTGATTTGCGCAATTCATTAGTTGTATTTCAAGACACGTACCGCCGTATCCGGTACTCAGGCTTATTGTCTATAACGCAAACTCTTATGCCTATTGGCTATCACCTACTGCAAATGCCTATTATATACACTCTGACTCATTTTGGACAGTTGTATGGTATGCTTTTTAAATTCTTAAGCATTATTTGTTGTTGTCACCTTGCGTACCAATTGTGGACACGATATTTGAACTGAGACGAAAAGTTTAACATTCTGCGGGGTAATTACGTAACACACTAACAGTAGGAATGGGTTTCATTTTGACAGTTCAACAACATTCATTGCGTTATTTACGTTGTTGAGCAGACAAATTTTTCGAATATTAGTAGCAATGGATTAGCAATAGGCTTTAAAATGGTTCAGATTGTGATAGATAGTGTGTTACGTAATTAGGGTGCTGGTCTTTTTGATCAATATCAACTATTGACTCATTCGTAATGCTTCAAATAATTTCTAAGTTCAGAAAATGAGGACATTTTTGGGATCTGGGCCCACTTTTCAATAGTAACAGTAAATTTACCACTGTATAGGGCTTTCCAAGAAAATACTGGCATTCAGCTGCATCCGGTTAGACTGGAAGCCAACCTCAACATAGTATATTCTCATATTGTATGTTTATACATATAAAATTGTTTTTGATTTTAACCTTACACAAGTTTTCGACATCCCTTTAATATACTCTCCTATCGCAGGTATGCTGAAAGATATTTCTTTAGAAATAAAGACCACTTCCTGTCTGTTTATATGTGTATATATAAATGGTTAAATAAATAAATGAATAGTTGGGAAAAGGATATGCACTGACAATAATGGTAGGACTTTTCTAGAAGATCATTAGTTCATTTGATTTCTTTTGGCAATCTTGTCTGCAATCATTTTCAGGTTACTTAAACATACCCCAACTGTTTATCAATCTTTGTCCTGTGTTCTATTTAGAAAGCCCTAACGAACAATACACGTTCATGGGCTTATAGTAATGATGCTTACACTTTTATCTCAAACAAAACAGGCCCAAACTTCAATCAACAAAGGACTCTAACTGCCCTTATATCGAAGTACTCAAAGCAAGAACTAGCAACCCTATCCGAGAACAATAGGATGTAGGGTTGGGGTGGTCCAGGGGCTGATTGAACCCCCGTACTCATAACGAGGGGCAGTAATGACCCCTTTTTTTGCTCGAGACAATCTTTAGTGCTGAGCGTTGTAAAATAAACAGGGAGCTAGTCATGGAAGTAAACTGATCGGGTATTCATTTATTTATAGCTCGGTAATGTCATTAGTGATGTGATTAAATGGATGATTCAATACAAAACAAAAGTAGGATGATGATAACAAGAAGCTAATAATTGTGACACTTTACAATTATTATTTATTAAATTCATTATTATTACATATACAACTAGTATTTTCCGTGTCCACGTTGATTACAAGATTACATAATTTTGGTTGATTAAAAACTTTCGAAGACATCTTTCTTCCAAGTGTCTGTTCCAAAGGATGTAAAAACAAAAGGTTCCTTACTATTCTACTCACAGTTACCATAGAACCCCTCAAATTTTATACACTCAGCGCGCATGCGCTGCGGGCGTCAGCTGCGCGCGCACGTGGCTTCAGGAAGTTGCGACACGCAATCCTGCGCACCCATTGTATCGATTCGCGTCTTATGCACCCTCCTGTTTATTACGAACCATAAGCTCCAAGTTTTTTTATGGAACTTTTTAACCACCCATCCGAGACGTAGTTTATAAAAACTCGGTCGAGTTATGGTTTGTGGGATTACTAATTAAAGAGATTGTGAAGAAGTGCTTTGATTATCTGGATACGAAGTTAATAGAAACAGTTTCTTTAGCTTCAAGTTTGCGAAGTTTTTGCCAAGTAGAGAGCTACATAGTAGCTTGATATAATAAAGCTTTATTTCTTTCTTTCCATTCGTGGTAACATGAAAAATGTATTGCATACTCCGAACAATACGCTTAAGTCGCATTTAAAACCAGTCTATATTTGCACTCGCACATATCTTAAACTTTTTGAAAAGAGAGGAGGGTGCCACCCTCGTTACGTGTAGTTATTTTCTGCGTTTATAGGGCGTTGCTAATTCAAATGAATGTGTGAGGTAGGTATATGGGTTTGAAGTCTGCGTTGAAATGCGCTTTTGAGTGGGAGAACTAATGAGCTTTTTGAGAAAGGGTATTTTATGAACTATCACTAAAACTTTTTTTTTATCCAGACCTGTTTTTTCTTGTATAGACAAGGACGGTTAATTGTTTCAAGTCAGTAATAAAAGTGAAAGGTTGATAAAAGTAGGTATTCCATTCAACAGAAAAACCTACTTTGTGCCTCTCCTATAAAACAAGTTTGTGACTAATAAGATTTTAACGAACTAAATCAACACAACAAACTGTAAATTAACTGCCAATTCATTATAACTTAAAGATGACCGTTCGAAACGTTTTTGCTCCACGAGGTAGCGCGCGATAAACAAAAGAAAATCCGACCCAAAACCCATAGGTGGCCGGACTCCGAACTGCATCGACGCACACATCGCCACCCTACACGCGCTCCCCTCCAGTCGGTCAAGTCGCAACTTGCACAGGCTGTACGTTTTGTTGCCCTCTTCCTTCGATTCCTCATTCGTCCGCGGACCGTGTTAGCGAGCGCGCGTGTCGCTCGTCACAAAGAGTTCAGTGAACGAGTGTTGTGCTTATGAACAGTCAAGATGGTGCGTAGCTTATCGCAGTGGACGAAGACCCTCAGCTTTCCAGCGAGGCTGTCTCCCAACCGCACTTCTAAGGAGAGCGTCGGGAATGGCCCTTCCTCCCCAGGAGTGTCGCCAACTCCCAGCGCCTCATCGCTCCCCCACAGCTCGGATAAAACTATCACACCAATTCCTATCACGGAGATCAGTCAAATCGTAAGTCTCCCTTTTTTTATTAGGACAGGTCCCTCAGCTGAACTATTTCTTAAAGAGGGGACATTTGTGTAGTTGCAGCTGCAACTCAAGTAGGTATGCGTTTTGAATGCCAAGTAGTTCATTAATATGTTCGAAAACTTACGGTTAGCTGTTTCGCAGAAATGTAGCTCTAAGTCTACTTTACGAATACATAATTTAATAAGAGCTGGTATGTAGAATTTTATGTCAAAAATTACAAAACACCTTTATTCATGCTGTATAAATTTGCAATACGTAATAGGAATGTCCTTGTAAGCTCTATGGATTTGGCCATCATCCACGCTTCAGTTGTTTAATTGAGCTGTCATAACGAGAGAACGTCCTTGAAAAAGCCGCCATCGTTGTTACCCTACTTTAAAACAATAAGATAACAACCCAGATTTTATTACGTGATGACAATATGGTTAATGCTGATGACATAACGATGTAACAATACTTATGAAATTCCACATTAGTTGGGGAAAATTACTCTTGCAGACTAAACCTTTGTTTACAAATAGCAGAGCGAATGCCTAACATTCTCTTACCTCAATAAGGTTAGTAACCGTTACCTAGCCTTCCCATAACCGATGGTATACGTGTATGAAATTTGAACCCAACTTTATGGGACAGAACACCATATTAGACGGTCATTAAGTACAACAGTATTGAAAGGAAGTGTATCAAAAACCATATTCATTTCCGACGAGGCACGTGGTTTGATCGTGTACATTGCTGTTTATGTTGTGTGGCACGTACGAGGGATAGTGTGGGAACGTTCGTGGGATGCCAAAAGCGGCGATGGTGTATGAAAATGTATGTTTGTTGGTGCGCGGGGGCCGGAGCGCCCGCGCAGCGCACCGTTATGTCCCCCTTGCACTCACCTTGGCAAGGCCGCGACGAGATGCGAGTTTTTTGCGAAGCATGAAAGCATGACTTTCACCTTTTAAGACGCCTTTCTAAATGCTGAAGTCTGTTTTTGATTCAGGTCTTAGGTTTTAAGTACTTGTCAGTGTAGTGTTTGGGTAGTGTAGCGTACACCTTGTATGAACAACTTTGAATGAGACCGTCTCTTTGAAGTGAAGTACCGCTTGGTACCGTTCAGTAGTATGTTGACCCGAAGAAATATACATAGGTAGCATTATACTAGTCAAACTCCACCAAACATAAGTTCACACAAAATTATCTTAGCCGTATTATTTCCAACACCTTTTTTGGAATGATCTACGTGCAATGTTGCATGTCACTCACTACTATCAGTTTGGTCTAAAATCGCTATACTTACCGATAAATTTCTATTAATGTAGGTTACCAGTTCAAAATGAGATGGCAAGGTAGATTACAGCACTTATCAACTGTATCTATGTACTGAGATAATCTAAAAATACTTAATGCCATTCTAGTCTCCCTTACGAAGATTCATCCATATAATCATTTGCATTAATTATGAATAATTGTATTTCTCTCTTCTACGTGGCGCTATTAAAAAATTTCATACTGTCTTGTTACGAAATATTATGAAGATTAATTTTCTGGCACAAAGTTTTTTATCCAAATTTTCGGTGAACTAATGCGTAACCTACATAACAAAGATAAGTTATCATGACTTTATCAAATATTATGCAAAAACCAGCGGCCAATATATGCAGAAATACACGTATTTTAACGGTATGCAAAGGTAGTTCAATTTTACTTAATTTGCTTTGCAGATGTTGCAATATTTACTGTCGGGTCGTGTTAAGAATTCCATTTGAGGATCAATGTGTAAAGCAGTGAACTCAGGAATGCATTTCATAATAATAACTGGATGTTAAAGATATAGTAAGTAGCTTTGCCGTTCATAAAAAACAGTCAATTCTATATCTTACTCTAAAATGAAAGCCTTCACAACTTTAAGCATGTGTAAATATGCATAGACTAAAAACACATAAAACATCGCTCAATACCTAAATACTAAGTCTTTTGTTTTTCTTAAAACTAATAACGTACATGGGGCAGGATTATCAAGGAAATCCTAGAGAGACCGAATAAATTGCCTATCAACTAAAGTAGTTCTGCTCGAGCCCAATAAAAATGATAGATAGGAACTATCTACAATAAAACTGATTTACAATTCATTGCCAAACGTAATACTCGTAGTAAATCTTACCAAGTTAGGCCAACGTAAAAATTTACCGTTTTAGTGATTTTTGTAAATTTTATTGTAGCAACACTACTATTTTAACGTGACGTTTGAAAAACACGATTTTTATGTTTAATAAAAAATTGCAGTTAACCTACATGTTTTTTGTGCTGTCACCTTTTTCGTTGTAATCCAAGAAAAGTAGAGAAACAATGTTAAAGTTAGCCTAGTTAAGTTTTTAGAGCTTTGGAAGTGTGTTTCAGTGCAATAAGGTTTTTTATTCTTCTTAGCTAGAATTGGCCTGTGCCCTACGATAGCGACTCACATTTTTCCATGCGCAAAAACGTAACTATGGTGTATTGTCACATCTTAAAAATTCATCGTTTTATCACCATTACTTTTTACCGAGACCCATAAAGAAATTATTGTATCATTAACAGACTACATCGACAGACGACAATTCGCAATAAAAATCTTTTCGTCCATGCTTAGTGTTTCCAGATACAAAATGTCAAACTGCTATGACCCACGTCTTAAAAAATACTCGCAATAAAAAATCATCGTAAAATGAATGGATGGCTTTCTTTTGGCGCCATTCTCGATTTATGGCGCGCTTTTTGACATGTTTTAAAATGAAAAAGTCATTTTGACGGTTGAAGTTATAAATTTTTTAGTAAAATAAGAACTTGATCACATTATTTTGTTTATGGTATTTGTGGGAGACGGGTTACAAAAGAGACCATCGTAGCCGCGGAGCTAGCAACAACTTTTGCAATACAACAAGTATGTGGCGCCAAAGTAATTTGCTTTTAAAATGCGTGAAGATACTTATTTTATTACCGATAAATAACGTAAGAATTCATTTAGTGCAATTTCGAAATGTGGATTGCGTATGATTACGTACAATGTCGGCCCTCGTTTGGCGAGGCAGGATTTTGCGCATTCCTTGCTTGGTTGTTATGTTTTTAACACTTTTAAAGTGTTATAAAACGATTAAGTTTGGTCATAAAAAATGTGGTTGGTAGTCATATTTTTATCATAATAAGTTGCAAATGTTTATGTCTCACTCTTGTTTTATTTGGTTCCACTTTTAGACTCATTTGTCATACTTGGACCTACTTTTAGACTGTCACTGACAAACACTACCTTTCTCTAGATTGCTCAATTTCTTGCCAAATGTTTCTTTGTATTGTTGAGATACATGGTTAATATTATCACTATCGTTTTCATTACCATTTTTCTGTTTAAAGTGGTAGTTAAATAAAGCCACTCAAATTAGTATATATCGTAATGAAACCTTAAGACTAAAAGCTTGTTAACTTTAGTTCAATAGGCCACAGGTTAAATCGATCCTATTGAACTTTTGTGGTGAAGCCGAAGACTATTTCGTTATTTTCCTTAGTTGGATAGGTTGAGCACAAAATTGTATTATTATTAAGTTTCGAGAGTATTTCATGTTGCTTATGAGTGCCCGAAAATAGATACTAGGTAAATTTCTGTTTTTCTTTATTTCTATAGATATGTAGATAATAATTTTGTCTAATACTCCAGTAAAACAACTCCTTCCAAGTTTAGTCTAAGTTTAACAGCGGTTCTATCTGTCGTTGGACCTATAAGTGCGACAGTTTTTTTTTAATAGAAAACTAGATAGACTTTTCTTCATTCCTACTTCATTACTTACATTTTTCATTGAAGTTTGTTTATTTAATACATTATTTACGTTGTAGTCCAACCAATACTCAGTAGGTATAAACATTTCATACGGGGCATGACATTTCGTAATGGAATGATGATATTTCCAAGCGCATAGTAATTCACACGCGCATGCGCTAATGGATATCACAGCTTTCTCATCTTTTGTATTTTTTTATGGGATTAGTATGCTGAGGTATTACCCGAAAAGATACTCACTTTTTGCCATCGTAATTATTAAAAAAAAAATTGCATGCAATCGGGAAATTTACTCGTAATTTATTTGTTTTACAATAAAAATAGGACTATAAAGTCAAACACGATATTATTTTATCAAAACTATAAATCATTAACTTACTAACTTTCTTACATATAATTAGTGGTTAGCACAATAACACCGACAAAATAATTGCGTGATAAAACTGAAATAATTTTCTAAAGTGCAAGTCGGCCATTTTTATTAGGTATTTTATTGTGTCGGTGGCGGAACGAACATCTGCGTGTCAAATTCCTGTGTGCCATGTGCACTGTGCAGGCTTGGGAAACGAACCGTGCACATGAGGCGGGGAAAAAAACGTTGTTGCTTATCCAATGTTCCTGGCTGGTTAGAAACTTGGGTTATTAGAAATTGAATTTGAATCGAAGAACGTAGAATTCACAAAAAAAAGCGATAAAGCATAAACTGTATTTGTTTTGCCTGACAACAAATAGAAAAATACTTTTAAAAAGTTATTCTGATTTATCTTCTTTAATAAAAACACACAGTATTTAAAAAAGTACCTTACATTTTAATGAGGGAATCAATTTAAGTTGGGATCTTAGAATATTATTTTATTTTTATTTTGCGAATTCCCGATGTGGTCCCGCAGTTCATACGCACATGAATTCAGGCAGCAAAATTATATATACAATTTTTTTAAATTAATTTCATTAATTTGTAATTGGTTTTATGTAAAAGGGCTTGGCATCTTGGCATGCAATATTTACTGATTTTCAAGGCACTTCTTTCATCGAATTCCTTAACATCATTTGAACTAATAAAAATATTTCCAGTAAAGGCCGCACAAAAGTGTGCACAACATTGAATAGTAACCATAGATAAAGGAAGAGGGTAGTTTTTGTAGCGTCAGCTGTTACTGAACTCGATAGCCGGGGTGTTCCGTACAAAGGACGCAAATAATAGAGATTTCAACGGATCTCTATTTTTTTCCATCGAGTTTATTTTAACCTATATTATTATTTATTTATTATGTATTAGTATATCAAAGGTTTTTTTTTTTAATTCAATATTGTTGATAATTATTGTAGCTTGTGGTTAAAAGAGGGAATTTTTAAATTATTTTATGGATTTTAATTTTACTATTGAAGGGTGCAATTTGACCTATGAATGAATTTGCATAATTATTCTAATTTGTGTTGAAATAAATGAAACCAGCACCTAAGTCATGACGGCACGGGTGGCACAGTGGTTAAGCGATTGACTGCTGCGCTGCGTGTCGCGGGTTCCTTTCCCACACGGATCAAATATTTGTATGACCTACAAGTAATTGTTCCGGGTCTGGCTGTTTGTGTATGTGAGTTTAAATGTTTATAAACGCACCCACAATACAGGAGAAATTCCTAGTGTGGGGCAAAGTTAAAAAAAAAAGTTCACATGTGGAAGCACTAAATATATTGAGTAGTGAGTATTCAAAGACACTGCATTAAAAAAAAAAAACTAATTGCAACAATTAGATAGTAACTTGTACGTGTAAAAATTGCAATACAAATTCCTCGAAACTTTCTTATTCGCAAAAACTTCGATGCTCGCCATTCAATCTCAATTTCATTCACAGTAATTGATACACAAGACCGTTCTTATCTTAATAAAGATAAGCAAAAAGTCAGCAGAATCTTCGCCAGCCAGAATCGGATACCCACTAAACGGATATGACATCCGATATCTGTGTTATCGCCAGTAATCGGTATTGGTACACAAACACATCGATATGAATCGAGTACGGGATGCGGATGCGAAAAAAAGTGGACTGATAAAATGACATTTCCGGTTATGGAAAGCAAATTGATTGAAAGGATGTGAGAGAGGGGAAAGGATATTTTTTTGCGGATATTGATTGTAAAATCGGTTTAACGATTGGTGTAGCTTACACGTGCCTCAATTATTATTCAAAATATTTGTGATGTTAAGTTAATAATATTGTTATTTTGTATCAAACCGAACGTCATAAAAATAACAGCCTCATGAAGCAGCAAAATATCAATTTCCGTAATTAAATGTCAAACTAATTGGCATTAAAGCTCAACAATTAAAATAAGTAGCAGTAAAATCCGTACGTTTGCAATCATAAAACGCGTCCGCCTCTTTCAATAATCAGACAAAAAGTAATAATTCGATACACAAGGACAAGGAGTGTTCGAAATTCAAAAATTCCGGGACAGCACCTGCTGGCGCAGATGTTCGGATACATTAACGAAACTTCAAATTGTATAAAAATTTCGGGATTTCGTGCACGCACTCGAACAGCTGTTGAAAGTTGCCACCAAAAAAACTTTTACCTGTGCTAAGAGGAATTACTGAGCATAATGGAGGCCGATCAGCTGATACCGACATATGGCACGATTTTTTTGAATATCCGAATATTGTATGGACAGTCGAGTTATTTATAGCCGACACACGACAATCGTTAGTAAGAGACTAATCGCTTTTGTTTTTCTATTTATTCATTTCGATTCCAGTAGGCCCATCAGAAAATAGATTAAATTTTTTTTCACTCTCTTTGATATTGTCCAAAAACTTTTTTACAAACATTCCAATATTAACACAAAGGAGGTCACTACTTAAAGGTTTATTTATAAAATGTTCTAAACAAAGAGCCCTTCGTGCGAGGACGTCTGTTTTCTGTCTAGAGCCCTACTGTTTATTGCTACATGTCCATTGGGAGTAGTTTTGCTTCCCCACACAGTCTTTGAGCCATCAGCCTTTGATAGTGTAGGGATCGACTGTTTTATTTAGTTAAGTCCCCTCACTATTCTAAGTCGATTAGTTTGAATGTTAAAGAAATAAGGCTGAATGTTGTCGGACAAATTATAGTGATTGTACATGACAGTGTCGTGTTTTTCGTTTTTAGATAAATATATGACTGGGAAATAATTATATGGCTAGAATTAGAACTGTCTTGTTGCGTAACTGGTAACAGATGTAATTGAGCATAATGATAAATAATTGGATATCATTCTAAAATCTTTTCAATTGTGAATGGCACTGCAAGAGTAATCATTTTCAATACACATGCATGTGAAGAAAGATTAGATAGTGAATAGTAAGACACCGAAGCTGCTTTCAAGCTATCTACTAATCAAACAAGCTGGCTATTGTAGTCTTATTAGAACACACTCCTGAGAAAAACCCTTATTAATATCATCACTAATAAGCTCGAGCTTGGATGTGCCAATCATTCAATTATTGAAAAGTAACGGCCAATCATTCGAATCGAACATTACCAACCTTATGACAATTAAATAAAAAATATATGATTACCATCGATTCTGGAACGTTTTTCAAAACTGAACGCATCAATTACTGGCTGTCAGAGTTGCCATATTATACGATTGTAATAATTATACAGATCTGATGGACGGATTTGAAAAGAACCTTTTTTGATAAAGGGGTTTTAGTTGAAATTGGTCTTTGTGGAATCTTGTAGTAATTTCTGTTTTTTTTTTTGGGCAGTTAAACATTGTTAATGGTTGCTTAAAGTCTAAAGATATTCAAGCTATTGCAGTCCCAAAAATTAGAGTGGGAGTATTTTGGAATATAAATTATATGTTTCATGGGAAGCTACAATACGTACCTACCTTTTAAGATTGAAAATGTTACAGCCATATATTGCTTTTATAATTCTTTGAGGAGATTTAAAAACAGACCCCAGCGAGACTTTACAATCCTTAAATTTTTTGAAACCTGACTAATCCAACGTCACCATAATGTTCTTCCGGGCTAGTATATATTACTCATACTAAACTTGACCTAACTGAACCGATCCCTTTATCTAATTAAAACAAATTAACCTATCAAACGTTATCTACAATCTTAATTATTTTGACATCACGGAAGCTTTCATTCTCACCATTATCTGATGGACAATCCTATTACGGTTGCATGTTGAGAATACTTATCGCCGTGTTTTAACTAAATAGGAGTGTCCAGTGAGCTTTTACAAAAATTTAATTTGATGATCGCAGTAAATTATGATTAGTTTTTATGGTAGTTGTTTCCTTACATAGAGTTTCAGTTTATTAAGTTCCTGTGAAAAACTTAATGTTCTATGAAATTTGTGGTTCTTAAAGGGAACGTAAAACAATGTTAATATTCTTTTATTTAATGTGCTTTATTTCTTTCAAGTAATTGTTAACAGCTATACTGACATTTGCGCCTATCGGAACAAGGATCGAGCTTTCTGAATTAGTAAAATGGACACTCAATTGACCGGATGCGCGGCCATATTTAAACTCTGATCGCGATTCCAATAATCCAACCGCACTTGATTTCCGGTGGCCTTCAAGTTTTTGCGCAACTTACTTTAAGAATTACTACCTATTTATAGAGTTTACATTTGAATGTCCGTTTTGAAGAAGTTGACAGACCAAATAAGTATGTATTTTACTCGTGGGAGAATTTTTGAACCGTAACTTTTACTGTACGAAGTTGAGTTTGTCTGAATTGAATACTTGACAAATTCAATGGAATCTTTAAAGATTGTATGTCCTAATTTTGTTTGTTAATGTTATGGTAATTGGGCTGTTAGGCGCAATTTTCTTCTGATGTAATTTTACGCTTAAGTGAGTAAGAATGTGTGATTAACGATACATGATACTTGGAACTGGAACTGTCTTTTTTGTGAGTTTTGGGCGAATAGTTGTTTGTTTTGGACAGTCCTTTTAAACTAGACTTATTTTTACAATGACGGTAGAGTGTCATCGACTTTAACGCCATGGTTATAAGAAATCCTATTTAGTCTTGAAAACACATAAAAAATATTTTAATAAAACTCTGTCAAGATCAAAGTTCAATAAAATGTTTTAACTTATTTATTTTCGATATCCGAACCACTTATTAGTCCAATAAATCCCTAATATGTAACCAAAAATTGTAAAAGAACACGGTTATTTCGTAAAAATCTGAATATTTCGCATTAGTCACGACAAAAGTCAGGTTGTACGAGATTGCACGGCCGATGCGATGTTTAGTCATCGTTTTGTAATGCGCACACGCACCGCGACTCTTAATTTATTAGACCTATATGGTTCTTCGGACTTGAATCCGAAATTCTCGGCGCGAATCCGATCGTCTTTATCGATTCTCAGGACGAAAAGCGGTTTCAATGTCTTGGCGAATGTAAATCAGCTGTGTTATTGAACTTTGTGGAAGAATATTTGGGATGACGTCTAGCTTCGATTCGTTTACAATTTAAATGTTTCATTTGTTTGAGGCGAATGGTTGTATATTATGTTGAGTCTGACCTCGAAAGGATTGTGCTGCGACATTTTAATAACACATCTTAATTCACTTCTCAGACATTATCCTTGAAAGTTATAAGTTACTTACTCGACCTTCATAGAAATAAATATTTGGTCAATTTCGAAACATCTTTGTTTGGATGCAGCACAAATATTGTCCGTGACAAATCGCTACCTCCTCTCGATAATAGAACCGTATCGAAAAGAATGACTGGTTCCAAACCATTACAATCCGAGATCGCGTCTACTGCTGTAATTACATCCGCCATATTTTTTACGCAACAAAAAGTTGTCGCATTTGCACCGCAACACTATTGTGTTGTGTTGAAGTTGAATACGACAGCGTAATATTAAAATTAAATTATACCGTACATATTTAAGATCGTCCGAATTTTTCGCGAATGGCAACCCCGGATAATCGTGTCGATTAAATACTTTTTATTGTTCCAACGTTCCCACGGACGATGCACGCGAACGCGACCATAGCTTTTTATTTTTTTGAACGCATCCGTGCCTCGGGCTTGATTCTGAAGGAGCCAAACTGCTTTCATTTGAATCTTGTTTGATTGTCGGTTGCTGAGGCAGCAGTACACTATCATTAGTGTATATTAACTGTGGTTTTGGTGCGTAAGCGCATTTTGACGTGTGTAAGTAGCGTGATTTATTATTATGTAACCACTATAGATATCCGACGTGGTAACCACCTTTTATGTGCATCTTCAAATTGAGGACTTAAGTATGATCTATTTGGAACTTTTCCCGCCTTACTTTTTCGTTTTGAAGCTGTCGTGACGTTGTCAGTTTTTTATTGCACCTGTACGTTATAATCTACAGTCAACTTAGTTTTTTGTCGCCGAGAAATCACAGTACTGCATGATTACCAGTGATAGGAATAGGTAGTGCCTATTAGCCTAAACTTCGAAGAACAGAGACAAGAAACGGAGACCTCCTTAGGACTACATTTTTTCCGGAACATCTGTCCCGAAATTCGGGACAACACTTTTAAATACATCAAAAAAATATGTTATTTGGAATAAGTAATTCGTCTATATTTACCTAAAGTTTGCGACTAAACATAACATAATAAATAACATTCACAGTCGTTACAACCATAAAAATTTCTGAATTTTTTTTTGGTAGATTATTGTGTAAATGACTTGTTGATCTTAATACTATGAATCACAATGTTTGTATAAGGAGCCGTACACGTTTCGAAGTAAATATCTTCTTTCTAGCTCACTCTCGGCTACGTTTAATGAGATTTCTAAAGTTTAAATGTATAATTGAAAAAAAATGACATTTTGTCTTTAAAATAATAAAACGGTAATTTTTATAATTTTAGCATTCTCTATAGTAGGAAGAATTTATCATTTCAAAAACAAACGGTATTTGTATTTTATCTTAATGAAATATATTTCTAAACTATATTTAAAAATGTGCATGATATTAAAATAATGGCCTTATCACATTGTTTAGTAACACACTTAAACTTTAAAAACATCATTTAATCTTTATTGCACCGAAAGTACAATACGACTTTTACGGCAGCGCATTTCGTTATCTATTCTTAGAAATTACAAAAAGAAACCGCCATGGTCGCGTACCTGTGCAGCGCGGGGAGGGTCTACATACCTTCCCCTACCGCTCCGCGTGCCGGTGCGCTCTGGTTACCCTCACTTCACTCTTGTACTTCAGTCTGTTAAGTGCGCATCTTCCTGTATTGTTTATGTGAATATTGTTTTTGACCCTCGCACGTTTTTTGGTTCATTGGATCTTCCTAATACGACTACCTCGGCTTGAATTTATGGATTACGATTTGCTGCAATAACATTGTTCCTGTCTGTCTACATCAAATAATACGGTAAGTCAACATTTATTACTTTTTAAGGTTTTGACTAAAGTTATTTATTTTATTTCTTGTAGGGAAACAAACAGTAAATTAGATATAAAGTAGAACATAAATGTATATATTATTTTATCTTAAACTAGCAATTTAACAGTCTAGTTTGATCTGCAGTTGTATGAACTTGACATTTTTGAGTGGAGTTTTTAAGATAATTATTGTGTATGAAACGCATTTAAAGAAAAAAAAAATGGTTATTTTAATATTTGATGACCATTACGTACAAGACAGGACATCATCCGCGTTTAATTTCTGGTCCAAATATAAAAGTGAACTTAAATACTACCAAGCATAGTGATGCTACATCTTTGGTGTCATAAAGAAATGCTAAGGCGGACGAATTCTATCAAAATATATTATGTTTCTGGCCGGCTCTACCAAAATGGATTATGTCCTTTGCGCATTGACTAAAATGTAACTCTGTAGAAGAAAAAAAACAATTTCAATAACAATGACGCTAAGCGTGTTCATATTTTCTAACCGTATTTCTTTATTAGAGCGTAAAATGAAATAATAAAATCTTGAAATCGATACAATTGATGCATCTAGGTGGAATGCGCGCGCCTCTCCCGCTTTCGCTTCCACCTCCCCATGTCTATAAGGGTTTGTTTTTCCTTTTGAGGTATGGAAAACTATAAAATTTTATTTTATTTGGTTTTAGGTACCTCTTTTTGGAGACCATTAAGATTGGCGATGGCGAACTACCCTAAGGAAGCAACAGTACAAAGTTGGATTGGACTTCATCCTGAATTATATTACGACCCGGCCAGTAATTTGATTTACTGTTCTAAGTGCGAGAGCAGTATAACAGCTAAACTTAGTAGTGTCAAGAGGCACGTTAAAGGTCCGAAACAGAAAGGGACTAGTAAGAAACCAAATGAAGAATTTTATATGGACCTAGTATAATTTCTCATATTATGTAATATACCAAGTAAACAACCCCGCTTTCAAAAAATTCTTCCATAAATATATTTGCTGTAATTGTACAAATCGACAAAAGGTTCCTGAGCAATCATTGCTGAGAAAAGTTTATTTAGATAAGATTTTTAAAACAAATATTGACTCGATTTATGAACAAACTGCAAATCAAAAGCTGTGGGTATCTTTAGACGAGACAACTGATTTTTTAGGCAGATACATGGTACATTTTCTTGTAATACCTTTAAATGCGATCACACAAAAACCATTTTTAGTTGCTTGCAAAGTACTAGAAATTGTTAATGGGAACACAATTGCCCAATTTGTAACAGACTGCCTTGAAAATATGTGGCGCGATTCGTATGAATCCAAAGTAGGAGAGGGTGCTGTATTATGCACTGATAGTGTAGCATATATGCTAAAAGCGGGACGTGTTCTGAAAAATTATTTGCCCAACATGATACACGTCACTTGCTTAGCACATGCACTGAATCTCGTGGCAGAAAAAATACGATACGAATACTCAGATGTAGATGAATTAATTTCAAACGTATTTTTTTTTTTAAAGTCACCTATTAGAGTGCGCTTGTTAAAAAAAACCTTTCCCCATATGCCGCTTCCTCCAGAACCCGTTATTACAAGATGGGGTACTTGGTTGGAGGCAGTGTCATATTATGAAAAATATTACGATCAAATTAAAACAATTGTAAATCTTTTAAGAAGTTCCGACGCGCTCTCTATTAGGTGTGTCAAAAATGTTCTTCAAAAGGAAAACTTGAAATCGGACTTGGACTACATTGAGGAATATTTTAAAGATATACAAATTGGGTTAAAGAAATTACAAAAATCGAATTTAACTCTAACGGAATCCATTGAAATATTTGATCACTTGAGAACTGTGCTTAGCTGGTGTTCGTCTGAGCCTATAAAAAATAAACTCGTAAATGTCATAGACAGAAATCCCGATCTTGATAAAATTAGAGACATATGTGACGCGATAACAGCAGGAAGGGATGAGCGATCATACTATATGTACGCGCCTTTAACCTCAGTCGATGTTGAAAGGCCGTTTTCAACTTATAAATGGATTCTTAACATAAAACGAAATCGCCTGACAGTTGAAAATATAGAAAAAATTATGATTGTGTATTTTAACTTAGATAACTCATCTGACAAAGAAAATTTCAGTTCTGATACTGAACTTGACGAATCGAATCAAGGTGATTAAATTAAAATCGTTCTTTATTTTTTATGGTATTTCTAATACAAATAAAGATTTTCAAATTCTTGGCAATTTTTTATGCGTCAAGATCTGTATCAAAACCGAACAGTTAGTAGTTCACTATTAAAACTGATTGTCCTAAATGTTATACTTCAAAGGTTAATTTGTACTTTGATTTGAGTTAAAATTGCATCACTCAACGTCAGTAAAATAAATATGACATAGATAGATAAACAGAAATTTGTAACTTAAGTTTTTTCCGTCTGTACATTTTGTTTCATGCTTTCCAATTACGTCATATTAAAAAAAAAAAATATATACCTACATATATTTGTTACAACAATATTCTGTGTTTTATTTTTCCATAGAGGATAAGTTATTATTATGGAGTTATAAATTATAAATGTTATGTCTAGTCGCAAACTTTAGGTAAATATAGACGAATTACTTATTCCAAATAACATATTTTTTTTATGTATTTAAAAGTGTTGTCCCGAATTTCGGGACAGATGTCCCGGAAAAAATTTAGTCCTAAGGAAGTCTCCGTTTCTTGTCTCTGTTCTTCGAAGTTTAGGCTAATAGGCACTACCTATTCCTATCACTGATGATTACTAACACCGTAGCTGTATTTTGCAAGCCTACTTTTCAAACCGGTTTTGACGATGATTCGCGTTTTGCTGGTGTCGATTTACCTATACATTATTTTCCTTTAATGTTTAACAAACACTAGAATGTCAATTAAAATAACATCCTCTGGCTTTTTAACCGACTTCATCTACAGATAGATGATTTTCAAATTCAAAGGGAATAAAACAGAAGTCCATTAACTTTCGGAAAAAATCTGCATTTTTTCCACCGTGTCAATGACATATGGTAGACATGAAAAAAACGGCAATGTTAATATTAAATCTGTTGATTAGTGTCCATATATAGATAGGCAGGTGTTTAAAAAAACGGCGTAGGCGCATAGGTGTGGTAACCTACCATAAACAAATTATATTTTGCAGTTGCCACTCTGACAACAGACTTTGTGCAGTGAGGTCTATTTGGTGAAGATTTTTATTAATTTGTCACTACAATAATGAGTTACGTGGAATTCCTCTACGATTTACTAGAGGTAAGCTTTTTCAAGTCCCTTACGTTAGCTTTTGTAAGTTTACTTAATTATTGATGGTGTTCGCAGTATACCTAAGAAATGATCAAAATACTCGTAAGTAGGTAGGTACAATACTTTTTTTTAACAAATTATGTTTCATTTTGTTGTGTAAAGTTGTGTTATAGAGTCCAAGTCCTCTTTCATGCTATACTAAATATATCAGTTTACCAACATTTTTATTACGGATGCAAAACAAATGCCATTTAAAATTATCCTCTAACAATACTGGCCTAACACATGCCAACATCCTATACCAATGTTGGAAGGTTTAGGACCAACATTAGTCCATAAATATCCTTATTGCACATAACAAGAACTAAACAGGTGTCCATTGGACGTCCAATTGCAACTTCTGCTCAAGATGTGCTCTTCTAAGAAAACATTACGTTCGCTGTCGTAACTACTTATTCCGTGTGAAATGCGCTCATAATGACAGAATTAATATATCACACAACGGAGAGCGTGGTTGAAGAAAAATATGGAGTGGTCTGTGAACACAAAAAAAAAGCTTTAGTGACATGTCTTGTGTCTTGCAGATGGCTAAAATCGATTAAAGTAGGTAGTTCTTCTGTTTGTTTAAAATGTTAGATATCTTTTTCAGAGCACTTAGTTGTTAGCCCCAATAAATTAAAATAATCCATTAATTAATAGGATTAGGATTTTAACAGCTAGTCTTTAGTCAATGAGTTAACCAGAAAATGGGATGCCTTGCATGGTTGTGCTTATTATGATCATCTAATTTGAATTCCTGCTCATTAACTAATTAATGCCTTCAATATAAATGGTCCAACCAAATTGTCTTTCGTCTTCAGACTTGAAATGGATAATCATTAGCTAATTAGAAAACTATTAATGAACTTTACGAGTACGACTGTCAACCATTATGGCCCATTGTGTAGACAAGTAATTAAATAACTCTATAAGGTCATGGATTCCTAGTCCTTGCCCTCGTTTCTCAGTAGTCTTCAGACTTGTCGAAACATGTTCATAACGGGTTGCCAGACCAGAATGGTTAATGGCTTGATACATCCTAAAGAAGACTTAATTTAATTCACCTTTGCTTCTTGTGGTGATAAATTTTAGTTTTGGTTATTATATTTTATGGTTTCTCTATTGGCAACACTTTGTTATGGTGATACGGGTTTTAAGGAAAGTTATAGGTATGTCCCTTTATGGTGATAATTAACAGGATCTCCCATTCCCGGCATGAGAAATTAGAATTACTGTGTCTGGGTAATCATATTTTACTAATAAGGAAAATGCCTACAGAAAGTTCGGCGCTTTCTTTGGTAACGGAGAAGAAAAGTGTCAAAAATGAGTTCCGCGTCAATGGCGCTAAGACTGTGTATGTTACTTTTATTCAGCTGCCAATGGAGTTCCTTGATACAAAACTCTGCAGCGAGATGGCGCAAAGCGTTGTCGCCGATTGGTCGTTTTTAATTCAAGATCACTTTAAAAAGTGACGAACAGCGCTCTTTCACAAGAAGCAAACAGCCCTATAGCAATCGATTAACTACATTTTGACGAATGTAAAAAGTTTCGGCTCTTTTTCAATAAATTGCAGGACTTTCGGACGCACCCCACGGTTTAAATTACTGCACTACTTCTTTGGTAAAGCACTAACGTCTACTGCCTCATTAGCCTCATACATTTAGCAATGTTGCCAGTGAAAAAAAAAATACATGCCTTCCGAACAGTTATGTCCAACTTTTTTTACACATTACCATAGATGCTCAGATGCGTTAGACGTTCCTTGCGAGATGAAATGAAACGTGCTTGCGCAACCGAATTAAATAGAATTACTTGCCTTCTAGTTAATCTAGAAATCAGTTTAGGAATGTAGTATTTAGGTTGTCAAGCTATAGGTCGACTACGGCTGGTGTTTGCGTAATTTGAATTTATTTTGAGTATGAGAAAGAGTATGCGTTCTTCCAGTGTTTTCAAGATAGCAATTTAATTTGTTGACAATAGTCAAATGGTAAGATTGGCTACAGTTGTTTTGGCCAACCAATCACAACACTATGTTGAGATGTTCAGTAGATGATACTGATTTAAGACAAGATTACCATACAGTTAACAATTGTATACTAAGCTTAATCTTTGTAAAACGACCCGAAAAATCTGTGTGAAAATCTGTACCTCGTATAGATTTTCTTCCCAACTGACTTCTACCGCCATCTAGTTACATAAACTTAAAACTTTCTCAGGACCCATAGTTTCAACCATCTTTTGTTGTTTGTTCTTGTAACGGTAATTATTTAAATATTTAGATTGAAATCACATCTTTGCGCTTTAGATTGTCACCTAAGATTCTATTATTAAGTTGTCACTATAATTAATTCCTTGTCTAGAGCTTTGTAGAAGCATTTACATATTCATCTTTATGCTAAGATACAGATCTATTCTCACAACATCTAAGTAATTCCTCAGACTTATGTAATGTTATTGTTTAGCTAATTTTAGCATTCGTTCATAAAGATCTAATTCTATCATTGAAAGGATTTGAATTGCTTATTTTTACCGCGTAATTCGGTGATTAACAAATTATTTGCCAATTATATTAACACAAGGAATTAGCCAATGCTGTTATCTTGTTTCTAGAGGAATGACGTAAATCATGATTTCGAATATTCAATTTTTTTATCATCCAAAACTGATACCTAATGCACGTTTTAGATTGCTTGTAAATAGTGTACAATCGACAGCACGTTAGTGGTCACACTTTAACCATGAGTTGCTTATACTGGTTTTGTTACGACTGACATGCGGTCTACTGTACTTTCTTTCCTACTAAGGGCTTAGTTAGCAGACCAGTTTAAACCAGCCCGTAAAGAGTTCTTTATCTAATCGTCGGTCAAAACGACTCAGTCAACAATAACATAACATAATGTAGCATTCCGATGATGGCAGTTATCACTGTGAGAAAATGATATATCTTTCTCGAATGACTAACAATTTTGTAAGTTGTTTTAATAGGAACCCATTTATATCATAGATGAAGTGTGTAGCAGCCTAGCTTACGTCAGCTAATTTCTTAGTACATAGTAAACCTATAGGAAACAAATATGTAATTACTTAAGTGTATAGGAAAATACTACAGTACACAAGCTTTAATGAAATAATGACAAATGAAATGAAATAGCCAATATTACTGATACTCAAATTTTACACAATAATTCTAATATGAACAAAGATGTTCGTGTATTAATAAGGTGCACAACACAAGCACTCAACATAATAAGCCCCATTAGGTGTATGTATGTCAACATGGCTCACATACTTGTAAACTGTTTACGAAATGCTTACACGTGGGCTTTGCGCTTTGATTACAAGGCAGAATTCCGATCTATGGACCTATTCAACTATCATCTTTATACATTCCTTTGATGGCTCTATTTAGGTTAGAAAGATCTCGTCAACAAGCTCTACAGATCTACAATATTTGAAGTATTTTACTAACTCACAGTTTTTTCAAGTTATTGGGTGTTTCAATACGGAATTTTTCAGTAGCAGCCCGAAGCCTGGATTTATGCCCGGTTGAAGGGAATAGGCTCGTCCGCTATTACATGGGACATAACCATAACTGGCGAAATATGGTTGTACTAGGTACATCTCTGTCCAACTCTTCGGGGAAACTAGGCGTGATTTTATGTTGTTAGAGTGGCTGAAATCAGTCGATACCTAAGTAAGTTTCAGCAATTCAAGTAAGAAATGCATTTACCAACAACAAAGTAATAAACACATTTATTACTCAAGTAAAGAGTTAATAAAACCGATAAATTCATCATAAATCAATAAACACAAGGCGCCGACATGGTAATCTTTTGCGGTAACTTGCGCGCGCGCATCCCACGATAACGCTACGTCACTTCCGCTTGTTGGAGGCTGCGATATCCGGTCAACAAACTCGTCATTTTGATTTAAATACTGCTGATAGTAATCTTTACTTCGTGCTTTAGTTTCATTTATTATGAGTTCAATATATTAATAATGTCAATTATGATTATTCGAGTAATGAATAGTCTTCCAGACATGTCTATCTTGAACTTGTCCCTACGTCAGTCATGTCTGTTTGCAAATAGTGACTCAACAAAGCGAACTTATCAATGAAGACGGCAAAAATATGAACCATTAGGAAACCATACCTAACTTATCGAGAACAAAAGGCAATTGGATAGATAAGTACCAATTTTAACTTTTAGAGAACAAAGCTCAGTTTTTTTAACAAAATAGATAGGAAACACAAGTTTGTTGAACATGTACCTTTTTACAAAATTAGTAATTTCAGCCAGTAACTGGGTTGTGCAGGTCAGATAGGCAGTCGCTCCATTTAAATACTGGTATTGAGCTGCATCCGGTTAGACTGGAAGACGACCCCATCCCCCACTGATTGGGAAGAGGCTAGGTAGATCAGTAATTTCTTATTTCACAACTTTGAGCGGTAGAGGCATTAGATGCATCCACATAAGGATTCTTTTTGAACAAACTACGCTAAAATGACCTAAGCACGCACGCACGTACTATAAGCAATTTTTCCCATTCCACGCATGAAATCCCACCAATGAGCAAAATGCCCATAAAATTGCGAGACCTAGTAACCCGCATCAGTATGGCAAATATCTGACATTCTGTCTGAGTCACGCCATTATTCACTTTACTACTAAATGGTTCATTGATAAGTCGAAGGTGCAGGAGTTATGCGTTGGCGCAGCTCGTAAAATATGAAAAATGTGAACATTGAATATTGGACCAATGTTTTTCAAGAGATTTTGAATTTATTTGTATAATTAGTCATTTAGAAACGACCAATTGGAACCGTGCTTCTGACGTTTCGATTTTGATGTAATTTAGAATCTAGTGTTAATAGATAGTTGTGTAATAATTGTATAAAGACAAATAAATTGTGAACGAAATAAGAGATTTTTAGTTCAGATCGACGCTGTATTGCAAACATGGAACATAGAAATTCTAAAGCTAGAAACTGGTAATTTGATGGAATTTCCATACTTTAACTTCTAGATTACCAACGCCTTTGTTCATGGACCGTTGGATAATCAATTATGGGCATCATTAGGTTCTTGAAATCTTCGCACCAAAACCAAAGATAAATCAATCAGTGCTCAGCAAATATTTGCCGCAGTTCATGCATAAAATTCTTTACATAAAGCCGACTTGTTATTAGAGCTACGAATTAGTTCCATAACAAGACTACCCATTTGTCATTTTTTTATGGCCAAATACTCTTTAGTCTTAATTAATTAAAAACATGGATCATTCACACCTTATGCCTCGCCTCTTATTTATTTCTTAACATAAAAGAACCCGTTAACTATTTCAAATGAGTTATCCGTACCGTAACTGAAGCATTAAGTCTTTTAACGCGTTCTATTACTAGATTGTTATACCGCAATGCGTCATCGCCGCCATCTTTGTAATCTGCTCACTCTCTAACATATGGAAGTAGAAGGAGAGGAGCGTGGAGAGTGTAAGAATGAGTTTTATGTCTATTTACGTGTGCCTACTTATAGTTCGGTAATTAAAGCTTGTTTTAAGGTATATAACATTTCTATTAAGGTTTCCTGAAATCTCGGGAAGTTTCAAAGACATGGCTGGAAAAGGGCAGATTTAATAGCGTTTTTTTTATAAAAGCCTTATACAATCGCTATCATGTACAATTTTGTCGTTATTTCGTGTTGAATTTCTTTAAATGGAGACGATTGTTTGAAGCTGATATGGCGATAAAATCAACTGTAGGTTGCTAAGGGGTATAAGAGTTACCTAGACGGGAAATAAAGTAATTTAGTTTAACAAGATATAAATGATACCCAATATGACCAGGCAATTAAACTTCAAAATAGTATTGAACGATGACGAAGACATAAAACCACAGAAATACATACATAATGTCAGTAGCCCACCCATCATAAATCGTAATTATTGATACAGGTAGAGTTATATGTTACTTCTTTAAGTTTATTTATATCAGCGATCGACCTAATATTTAGAAATAACAACCTTCCTTTATTAGCTCGATTTTATTAAGTTTATCACCAACGTTTATCTAGTTCTAACTAATCCTACCGCGGCCCCAATTAGGTCAAGGCAAATTCTCGTCATTCACATGATGGCCAAATCTACAGAATTTTTTATCGCGTCCTACATACACATTCGTAAAATCAACGGCCTGTGGCAGCTAGCAGCTAGTAAAAGGATTGAAATCGCAATGTCGTGGCCTATCCAAAATGGCTGTTTCCGGTAATCGATCAATCTGCGCTTGCGAACGCATTACCCTTTTACTCGGAGCATTATCCAATTGAGCTAAGCGGTTAGTGACTTCAATTGGAGCTGCACTTGTTAGGGTAGAGTTATGTGGAGTGATTGTTTTCGCAGCTAGGCCGGGTGTAACACAGATTGCAGTAGATTGGGATCTGTTAAATTGTTTCGCCATAACAATAGATGGAGCGAATGGGTCAATCGAATGGATACAGCAATAAGGTCTTAGAACTTCAAGCAATTGGCCGTAAATTAATCCAAGGCAGGAGAGATTCTGGTTTCTTACGGCAGATTTTCTTACTCATTAACAAAAATCGAACACAAGAGCAATTTCAATTTCAAATATCTAATGAAGCGCTCTTATTCCAGCTGAAAACTAAGTAACACACAGATATAAAACCTAACTAAGGGACACATTGTCTACCAGTTACAAAGTTGATAATTACACAACAACAATTGAGTCCAGTTAACGATTGTTAGTTGTTACGAAAGCTATCGTTTGATGCGCGCGCTGATGGCTGACACCAGCGACCTCTGCCGCTTCCGGTGCGTCTGCTTCAGTGATTTATTGGCATTTATTAGTGGAATGGTACTGTTACTGATAACAACTGATTGACGTGATTTTGGCTTTAATTTAATTTTCTGGTATTTCGATTTCAATTGATGTTACAAATACCAAAGTATTCTAGAGCGAATAAATTAAAATCTATGTAGTAAATATTTTTGAGCTAAAATAAACTAAAGCTAACTTATCTCAAACATCTGCTATGAGCAGATGTTGAAGGTTGGAGTATCTTATGAAGAGTCTCCAACCTTTTCTATTTCTCAATCCAGTAGCTTATTTAATTAGTATTACCGAGAATCTTAGATTAAATCGACAACTTATCTAGGTCTTAATCTTTTATCATACATAGTCCGTTAGTTAGATGTGTCTTTTCTCCGTTTCCCCTCAATATGTATATTTCTAACGGTGATCTCTCACGACTACTCACGAGGCAGAACGTGTCAAAATGACGGTTTGGAAGCGTGTGCGCATACCTGCGGTTTCTTCTAGAATTTGTGGCGTGACAGAACGACAGCGCTGACCATAGGCATTCGGGAAATGCGATTTGTCTAAATTACCTAGAATTTATCTTTAGTTTACATTTTAGGACGCGGTTTTGGAGTATTTTACTGGCATATCTTCGTTAGTTGACGTTGATATAGTAGTATTTGTGGTGGGTGTCTGTATTCAATGTATTTCGAACAAGATCACACAACACAGCTCCTTTATCTTCCTATTATAACACGGGATGTCAAGAAACTAATACTGTATATTTTTCTTTCATTCAATTAAAAAGAAAACTTAGCGATACATTTTTACATTCTAATTCCGTGTTCCCCAGAACTCCTATTTCAAATTAATTTTAACATCTAAACAAAACAAACTATGAATTAATGTATCCCAAATGGCGGGGTACGTTTTAGAATTGAATTCGTCGGCAACCCGACACGTTCGGGCGATGACAGACAACCTAATTGATATCGCGTTCCTACTAACGAAGTGGTCTATTTTGAAAAACACAACTACTTAGAAGTATAAGATTGTAATACGCTGTTAGTTGCTACTGAGGCTAATTGGTTTAATGAGATTTAACACGGTTTTGTCGGATGAAAACAAGAATTTGTCAGTTTTTGGACTTGTTCACCATTTTCCGTCTAGTGGATAAGATGTCAATAATCTGCTTTCTAAAAATGTATAAAGAAACCTGCTGCAGTTCTCGTCATTGTTATCAAACATTTTTTAATCAATGCATCTACAGATCCTAACACCCGAAGCTGTGACGTTGCGTAAACAATAACAATCAATGCATTAGCGTTGTATGATGGATCGATGTGATGTCAGTCCATTGAAGAAATCCGTTTGTTTATCAATGAAGTTTAATATTACTCCCACATTGGTACAGAAACTGATTTTCGAATGAGATAGTGGAGAAGAATGGTCTAAGTCGGGTGAAAAGTCGTAGGTTTCATGTGGGTAGTTGAAAAATGATGCACAAGAGAGTTCATCATTGTTATGATATCTGAAACAACTTCGACATAATTGACTTTCTAAATGGTTAGGATGGTAGCTTGTGCTGTCGAAGTCTAGTGAAACTGGACACGCCATGCAATTTGCTTTCGTTTTTATGGTAGCAAATAAAAATGAAACCACTTAAAAATAACTCGCAAAGTTAAAGACGGCGGCGGTGTTGATAAATAATCCGCTAGCAGCTTAGCACAAAGATTGAGAGTAAAATAGGATGATACAGCTAATTATTCGAGGATTTATTATGAGACTCACGAGATATAAAATGGTGGATACCTACTATAACTTAAATACTCTCAAAGTTGTTTCCATAAAAAAATGCGCACATCATAGCGGTACGTAACTAAGTTATTCATGATCATGTGAACGCACGCATTTTTCAGATAACAATCTTCTGAGTAGGAAAGTAGTATCTAGTAACAATACAATTACATTGTATTGTTTCTAATAGAAATGTCCGTGACCACGTCAGTCTTCTTCCGGCGTAGAGACACGCATTGATTTGTAGATAAGAATGGGAATTATTCTCGTTAATAATTTTTCTACAAATGAGTGAAGTGTCAATGTTTACAGGGTCTTCTTTTACATTTTTGCTATTGTTACCTTGCATTCATTTCTTTTTTTCTTTTAGCATTAATTTAAATCGTTCACCAGCTCTTTTCTGTCATTAGCTCTACCATAAGATATAGCGTAATTTTTCATCGAATTAGCAGAAAATTTAGGAATGCCAATCCAACCAAAATTTTCTTTGTATCTTACAGAAAAGCTCTTCGAACTAAACAATGACAGAAATCACACATTGTCAATTACATAACGTTTAATTAGATATCATTACATATTCCACGGTACCGTCCCGCTGCCGGGCGTCGAACCCGCTTCCGTTGCGCGCGCGCACCGGTGATAACCATCGAGACTTATTATTTAAATTTTGTAATACCATGCTCTTATGAATATTAAGTTATTGTTATGCGGGGCGCTTGTTTTGTTGAAGAAATTGCAGCAATTTTAACTTGTTCCGGTCTCATTTACACGTAATTCTAGTAGGTTTGATAGATCGTCGGACAAATTGTGTTATATTTTTATTTTACTTATTTATTTATATACACACAAAACACTTAAAGAGAAAAATACATAAAGGTAGAAGAGCATAAAGGCCATTAATGTTATTTATTCATAATTTGCTTTGGTTCACACAATATATCATTATAAATGTTCAAAGCAATATCCAGAATTAAACTGCCTCTATAGAAATCTAAATGTTCTTTACGGAACAATTCTTTGCACATGTTAAATGTATGTGATATGGCAGTACCTACTCGAAATAAATAAATCACAAAAATTTATTCGTAGCAAATAATCTGGTACAAAAGTGAACAGACACGAAGGTTAAGATACTGCAGAAATAATTACCACATCCAACCAAGCAAATAAATCAAATAAACTAAGTAAGTAATTTAACTTAGATTGCTGAAAAGTTAATAACTATTTCTAGACACGCAAGGCTGAGAAAATATTGCGTTTACTTTACAAGCATAAGTTATTAGAGGCATTTTTCAGATTAAGTGGCTTGTGCCTTGAGTAGGAGTTTCCATTATCTTTATTCTAAGGTGATGAAATGCGAAGTCATTATATCAGGTAAAAGAACATTTTCGTCTACATTACGACTATAACCTAACAGCGAAAATCTGATTCTCACAGAAAGAAGAGATTATAGTAGTCCATGTTACGTATGAGCAATTTATCGTTTAATTTTAAGCAAGGCAGATATATGCTGATAAAAAGGCCCTTCAACCTCACAACAAGTTCAATATACTACGGAAACACTTGAAAATAATCACTGGATATATTTTTGGTGTAATGTTTATATTCCCACGTCAGCGCGTGTCGATAGCTTAACAAATACAAAATTGTATCAACAAGATAGATAAACAAATACAAACAACATTCAACTTTATTTCGTAGGTGATAAAGGAAGGGAGAATACTCTGGAAGGTACGGCTACATTTGTACCCACATCACCGTCAGATGTCAATCAACTGACGGTGTGACTTGATGAAAACAGAAGTGTAGAAACGTCAAAAAAGTTGTACAAAGAAGTGAACCCAGAATAACATGGGAGTAAGAAAAAAATAACGGTTTCCGAACCACTCCAACCGCCATTTTCTAAATTAGAACACAAACTGACAGCTAAGTTCGCGCCATAATTTATATGGTGCGTTCCGTTTTAAACGATGATGGGTGCGTTGGGTTGAGAACTTTTTCTGTTTAAAGATTCAACATATATTTTGGGAAAGACATATTTTATGCAGAAGAGTTTACATTTTAGAAATTGAGGTATTTATCATTGTCAATAGCATGTTATTCAAGCTTGAATCTATTTTGAATAACAGCAATTTTACCGTAACTACACATTCATCAAGATTTTTTACCTTCATATTGAAGTCTCTTGACTCTAAACACTTTTTTCGCTTTATCTACTGATTTTCAGCAAAAAGTCGCTAAAAACAAGTCCCAAGTCCGTTTACTCCGGCCTCCTCTTTGACACATTTATGAACTTTGGAATATCAAACAAAACACAGGGAACTGTGTTAACAATCACCCCGAATGGTGCTGCTCGTAACAAATTAGAGACGTCAACTCGTCGCCCGCGGCCGGACACGGTCGCGGTCGTCAAGTGGATGGTGACGTGCACACAATTGTTTTGACTAAAATAACTTTTGCGTTAACGGGAGCTTTTGCTAACGAAGTTTTTTAACTGCTTTTGGAGTGACAGATTATTTGATTCGTTGGTCAAGTCTCCTAGAAGGTGGGACTTCAACATTTTTCGAACGTGAAAGATCAAAGAAGACAGCCTTTTGCCAGATTTCAGATGATTGGGTGCACTTTTGATCGGAAGCAATTCAAACAAGTGCATCTCAGGGTCCAAAAACAAAGTTATCTAAAAATTTGAAAACTAGACGGAACTGAAATCAATCTAAACTGATAGAAATCTAATACCTAGTCCAATACTTAGTATATTTCCCCAAGGTCTTCCATATCGATAGAAGGCAAGTGTCTACCCGCGTGGGAGATGTGATGCAACCCTGTATATGGTGGGCGTATGACGCTTTACCTTGTAATTAGATAACGTTTTTATGCCATATAAGATTTGAAACCTTGTTTTTTTTACCTTCCTTAAAGTTGAGTGTCTTCGTGAGAATTGTGGAACGTGACGATTTTGTTAAGTAATTTTGTAAGAAAGACTTGTTTCGTTATTCTTGAAATAGAATGGCTGGGAGCATGATGTTTTGCATAACATTTGCGGCTTAATGTTGGTCCTGATTCTGACTAGTCCTGAGATACAAGATACAAATACATTTTTTTTATTTCTGTACCAACTACATTAGTTTATGATTGGAACCTCCTTTTAAGCATTTTGACGCCTGTGTTAGAAGACTCCACACTTCCATAGCTTTGGCCGTTTGTACAATTTACATTTTTTTTGTTTAGTTTATTAGTTACATTTTTCGTTACTTATAACTAGAGTAACATATTTTTCTCGAGCGCGTGTTGCGTGCTTTATTGCCATTTACATAAAGCAGGTATAATTATTATTTTCATAAATTTAAACACACCCGCTCGCAAGATGATTCTTACTGAAGATGATGCAATAGTAAATCTAATAAATATTGTAATAAAGCTGATTGGATGTAAAACAAATGAGTGGATTGTGGAGTTTTCATGCCAAATAGAAGCGTTTTAATAATTTTATGTTTCTAACCTTACCAATATATTTAAATTTTATTTTATGTTGATGCCCTTGACTGTCACTGTGTAAATTTCATTAATTATAAAACCTATTAAATTGTTTTAATTCAAACATTGCACGTAGGAGGATAAGGTCTTGCTGCCTAATATGGTTCTTGTTATCTCTGCTTATTTCCTAACCTTTTTGTCGGCAATCATTTGCATGTGTTATGTCAAATAACTGATTAATCACATTCGTAATGATTTCCAATGTAAATAATATGGAAACGTCGTTAAAATAGCCTGAATAAGGAAAGACAACAAAAACAAAACGCTGTTTGACAGTTAGATTTAAAGTGGCAACATAAATATTAGTCAAATGAAAGAAATATTTTAAAGTAATGCTATACAATTTCTGTTACATATATTATCTAGCTGTCTAATGTCACCCCTGCCAGTGATATTTTACAAATGGCAGCGTAACATCCTCATTTTCTATGTATCCTTTTGCTGCGCGGGAGTTGCGCGTCAAAACGTCATAACCACCGCGTCACTTCAGCAACCTGTTACGTTTCGTTCCTACTATATTTACGATACAACGAGTTCTATAATTGAGCGATGCGGGAGAGCTCAACACATCGCGGTCCATCTTTTTAGAATACGACACAAATAACATTCTATATTTGTAAATTTATACACCACCAGCTTTGAGAGCACCTAGGACTTCGCGAAACGCAAAAGGATTCTCACCCTTATTCGTTGGCGTTAAAACTCACAGTTAAGTGGCGGTAATAGATAGGATAAGGTACTTCGTTTTACTTGCATAGAATATGCTAAGGTGGTACGGTTACGCAGCAGCCATGCCGATGACCACATGCATCAATGTTTGTAAATAGAAACACAGCGTACTATGGAACGGCTTTGATCTTTCAGTTTAAAAATGAAAACAGTCCATCGCCTGTTTTCTTCAGATGAAAATTGGAATGAGTGGAGAACTTTCGATGTATTTTGAAGCTTAGCAGAAACGCGTGTTCACGATCCGGGTGGCGTATTTAAAGATCTGTACGACTACTAGTGACATCTCCTGAGTAAATATTCCAACTTGGCTTTGTTTACTAACAACTTTTAGCGTTCGAAGCGCATTCCCTATTTTTACAACAGCGTGGGTCAACAAACAAGTTTTTCAGTCCTCGCTGAGTCGGTTTCATAGAAAAATTAGCTTCAACATGTGAAAGTAACCTGTTCAAAGGCATCTATAGCGTGTATTTGCTCATTCCATTACCCAGCTGGTTTGGGAAGTGAAAAATCACGCTTATCGCGGCACAAACATAGGGAACGGTGGTCCGTGGCTCGAGCCATCTGTTCGTTGCACCCATAAAGATAACGAAAATGTACAAACGGGAACGCATTCACTACGTATCAGTCGTTTGCGGTGAACGCACCCGCACCTTTACTTTGAATAAATTACGCGCGAAAAACAGTCGGCCATTTTGCATATTTCCGTACGATGTGTTCCATATTCGAGAGTACGGTGTGTATACAGCGCCCGTTTGATATTCTCTTTGAAATGTGGTTTATTTTTAATCGCGTTGTCCTATTTAATCCGTTATGCGAGTGTGGCAAGCGCCTCAATCAGTCTCAACGGTAGCCGTTGCTTCTGACGTCGTGTTTTCTGTTAAAACTGAAAATAATTCGGCAAAATGCTTAAATACATAATTTCAAAGATAAAAAAGGTCGATATATTTTTAAGAGCACGTACTTGGCTTGTTGGGATATGATTTTAAATATCGGTCTCTTTGTTTCAGATTTATCCGGATCCCGAGTCGGAGAAGGCTATTATGGGATCGGTGGTGTACTGTATTCACCACAAAGAAGGATGCCAATGGTCGGACGAGCTACGCAAATTGAAGGTGAGTGAGAAAGCTAAATATTTGCTACGATAAAGTTAAGTAGGTAAATAGATCGATCGATCTATCATTTTGTGTGCGCCTATCATGTCACGACACATTTATTTATCTGGTCGACAATAGTATTTAATTTATGACAGGGCAAGTGCGAGTCGGTTTACAAAATTAATTGCTGTTAAGTTCATTTAGCGTGAACACGCTAATTTGTTTTATGTTCGCTTGAATTAAAAATAAATTAAAGTCTTCTGATGAATTTAAATAACAGATTGTTTAAGTGCCTAGACTACAGATTTATCAACTAGTTAGCACTATAAGACTAATTAACAAGACGTAAATACTTAATTCAAATAAGTTATCTGGTTGCGTAAATATTTTTTTCTTTTTCTTCAGCATTACAAATTCATTAATATTTTTAATTGCACACTTTCCTTCATAAAATTTAAATATCGTTCGAATCACCCGTAAAACTTTAACGACCCAAACCGACCCATTTAATCTTTACACCCAATTCAACATTTTAAGATCACTTTCTTATTTGCAGGCGCATCTGAACACGTGCAAGCACGATGCGGTGCTTTGCGCAGCGCAGTGCGGTGCGATGATCCCGCGCGTGTTGATGCAAGATCACTTGCGTTACACCTGTCCCCGCCGCCGCGCCAACTGCGAGCATTGTCATAAGGAGTTCTCGGGAAGCGCCTTAGAGGTAAGAATTGAGGATCCTTTGATGTTTTCTTGCTGTTTATGTTGATGGAAGAAGAACAATAACACGTATCAGATTTTATACTTGGTAGTGTGAACGATCGTGTTAACAATTCAAATCTGATGCATAAGTAATGCTCTTGAATCTTGATTTTCATAGATCAGATACAATTCCTAAATAAGCATTCCTAACACCTGCATTACAAAAAGCTGAAAGGAATATGATGGCTTTTAAAAAAAAAACCATTTCACCGTTACCTCAGTTCTAAGGGAGCAGTTTTAGGGAAACTTGCTGGCATTTCCAGGGCCGGCAGTCTCGACATTAGATAGCGACAAAAATCTGTCGCTAAGTCGTATCGATGTCAAATTTCTTTAATAGATTTTCAACCTTATTTCGAAAGCATAAGGTTGAAAATCAATTAAAGGAATTTGACTACGATACGACTTAGCGACAGATTTTTGTCGCTATCTAAGGTCGAGACTGCAGGGCCAGTTCTGTTATAACAACGATGTAAATCGTAATTTTCAGGAACATCAGGGCAACTGTGGCCACGAGCCGGTTTACTGCGAGAACAAGTGTGGAGCTAAAGTGCAGCGAAGACATACGCAGCAGCACATTCAACAGCATTGCAGTAAACGACTAGTGCCTTGCAAGCATTGTGGACAGAGTTATACCCAGGTAAGCACCTTGTAAAATTACGAATAATTACAAGAACCCAAAAACATATCCATTGAAAACCTTCCCTTGACTGATCTAAAAGAAAAAACGAATTTGACAAGCTTACCAACTTAAAGCTCGTCTCCGTCCCTTTACTTTTTTATTGATCGTCTTTCAAAAACTTCACACCACTCATATATAAAAACCACCTCCACCCTTCCACAGGACACAGTATCAGCGCACGGAGCATCATGCGCCCGCGCACCAGTGGCGTGTCCACAACGTTGCGGTGCGAGTGGCGTACCACGTGCAGACTTGGCGGCTCACCTACGGGATCATGCCGCGGCCGCCGCTGCTGCAGCGTTACCCTGCTCCTTTAGAGATGCTGGGTGTAGGTTTAAGGTATGTGCCAATGGTTGCTATTAACGAAATCTTTAAAACCCTTGCAAAGCTACTGTTTGTGTGATACAAATAGCTATCTGCAATGCAATATGGTAAATTCGATGAGGATAGGTAAAGCTAGCGAATAAGCATAAAAGCATTTGATAGATCAAAATCAAGTCATTTATTTAAATTAGGCTGTGAATCAGCACTTTTCGAACGGACGGATCTGAAGGATGCATTTACTTTTGATGATGATAATACTTAATTTTGTAAAGAAAACTTTGAAAAATACATGTGAAGAGCTCGAAGGATCTCAGGCTAGTAATATAGGAAGATTTCAAGTCATTTTCAATATTGTGATTGAATTCTTCAAAACAACAAATTTTTCTGTCTTTACAGGGAACAAGACAAGCTCTAGAAAAACACACAGAAGAAAGTTGCCAGCAACACTTAGCCCTCGTCTCAGCTCTTGCCAGCCGCCAAGCGCGACAACTAGACTCGTTGCGCTCTGCAGTTGCGCGACTATCAGTCAACTGTTCTGGTGCTCTTGTGTGGCGTATCAGCGACTGGGCTGCCAAGATGGCGGAGGCGAAGTGCAAAGATGGCGTTGAGCTTGTGTCTCCAGCATTTTATACCAGCCAGTATGGATATAAGTTGCAGGTAAGCTTTGGAATGCAGTTATTTACTTCCATCATTCGGTTGGCCATCTTTTGGAATCCATGTTCTTCGGCCTTCCCTCACTGATGTATATTTCTGTGATCCTATTATCAGTCCACCGAGAAGCAGGTATTAGTCATGTTTTCTAAAAATTGTTATTGCAGTGCGGACTCGGAAAAAAATATGTTTGTTCTACTTTCACGCTTCACCAATATCTAACTACCCACTTTGGCATGCATGCCAAATTCCTGGTTTGTTGCGACGTGGTTGTAAGAAGCTCCTTGTCCAATAATAAAAATAAAATCGCATTTATTGCCGCGGATATGCTCTGATACTGCAAATATAGTACCTACGTATACCAATTGGCAGTGCACGTTTATTTTCAATTGTTGAATGTTGACCTCTTAACACAGAAATCGTGTTGCCATCCCAACCTCTCGTCGTAACGCCATATGTATCACATTTGTTGGTAAACAAAGCCACGCCGCTATATTTGTATGAGTCAACCCGAGTATGATGACTAAACTCTGGTCCCCACGGATACTAAATTAGATACTTGCTCATTCAGTGTCTAATGTAGGTAATATTATTTTGAGTGTAATAAATCATAGTTGTTCGTTTTGGTAGACTGTGACATTTGTTAATTAATTTAATTTCTTTTTCTTACGTTTTAAACGTATGAATGACTAGTTGGTAGTTATTTTGGTTTAGACGATTTGCGTACTTAATAGGTTTTGGATCTCCCGCATGGCAGGATCCTTTTATAATATTTTGGCAGTCACTTTTTTTTTAATTTTGGCGTCTGTGTTCATAATTATGTTATTTTAGTGGCTTGTACCATTAAACTAAATTCCCATCTCCTTTCTTTCCAGGCGTCACTATTCCTGAACGGCAACGGAGCTGGCGAAGCAACCCACATGTCAGTCTACATCAAGATCCTACCCGGTGAATACGACGCCCTTCTCCGCTGGCCTTTCGCCCACACGGTCTCGTTCACCCTCTTCGACCAGAGCTCAAGCCCCGACAGAGCCTGTAACATCGTCGAGAGCTTCGTTCCTGACCCCACTTGGAAGAACTTCCAAAGACCATCGAAGGAACCTGATGCGTTAGGCTTTGGGTTCCCAAGGTTTGTCTCTCATGAAATGCTGAAGAAGAGGAACTTTATCAAGGATGACGTCATGTTCTTAAGGGTTAAGGTAGACCCTAGTAAAATTGTAGCCGTTTAGTATTATAGTTTAGGAGATAGTTATTTTTGTACGTTAATAAGTCCGATTGTGGGTGCTACACAATTTAATCAAGGGTAACTCGATACTTTTTCAAGATTTGGCCAGTATCTATCTAATTGAGGGTACATACAAAGACAGGGAGAAAATATTAATGGGGTCAATAATTATAGTCGGGTAAATAGGTTTCATTTAAAGTTTTATGTACTTTTAGAAGCCTTAAACCATTGTTTAAATGTTCAAATTTTGAGTAGAATTACAGTGAAGTGGTTATGATTACTAAAGAATTAAGTTGGGGTGAATTTTAGGCTTAGATTTAACTTAGTTCTAACTTCAGGCTGAATCCAAGTTAAATTTAAGTTATTAACACATTATGTGTATTCTATAGTCATTATTTAGTATTAAGTAACTTGAAGTCATAGTTTTAACTGTAAATATTATTTTTATACTTATTTAGTTTAGTATTTTGTACATATTTGTAAATATTAGCTTTAGAATGCGCATACGCGATTGTTATCCTTTCACTAAAGATCTCTTGAGTTTCATTGCCGGCAGAAGAACGTAACAAGCTCAGCATGGTTTCAAAGTATTTTATACCTTATTTCTTTAGACATAGTGTACATATTTTCTTTACTTTAACGAGACTTACTTTTCTGTGCCATATTTAGTAGGATTGTTTACCTATTAGCACCATTTGAAGATGTTTTTCGTAGGATGCCCTACTAAATTTAGTTTGGCCTAAAAAATAAGATTGCCTGAAACTTTAACAGCAAACTTCTTTTGCAAAAACAAATTAAGCCATATTCTTGCTTTTAGGGTTGTTAAAATGTCTTACTAATACGACTAATGGTTTGAATTTTCAGTTTATACTAACCCATGCGTTGATATAACATTTTTCGCCGAACAACCCTCCTTTTCCCCTAACCCCTCCCGTTACTTCCTCGACTCTAACAATGAGTTATCATTACTAAACCACCTTTTCGGATCATGAAGGCAGTGCATTCGTTTTTAGGCCATCCTAATAGAATCAAACCTGTATAAATATACACATTTTTATAGTAGCCTGCAAAAATTGTGTGTAACTCTCTCCAAATGTTCAGAACGCATTTTTGTTTGCCTTAAACGAATTTTATAGAAGGCTCTTTGAAAAATGCTTGGACTTACATCTTCAAACTTTATCCCTAAGGGACCGACAGAAACCTTTGAGACATGCCAGCTTCGTTATATCGGCAGATCTTTGTAAATATTTTCTGTTTTACGAAAACAATAATTTATGATTTTTTGTTGACTACATTTCTGTACATACTGCCTAACTTTGTACATACAAATCAATGTTTTATTAAAAGTATTGATATTTAACCTAAATTTCTTATGTATTCGTTAAGCTGGAGTTAAACCAAAGTGTCGTGATTGCTTTGCGTTTTAAAAAATATGGTGTATTGTACATTTCCATTTTGCAAAGTGAATCAACTTAAAACACGGCTAAAGCTGTATGTAATTAATATATATTTATCTCTATAGACATACATTTAAGTTTTTGTTTTCGGACTTTGGTGTGCTTCTTGTATTAGCTGTCTATAACGCAAATTATATTTAGCTTGATCTAAAAGATTTCTCAAATTATGTATATTAATGGACGGTTTAGCAATTTCCGACATACGTGAACTAATACAGTTGTAATTTTTACATTCTATATTTTTTCTTTAGTTCGTAGTTAAATTCAGTAAAACATTCGTTTTAAATATCTATAAAATTTTGAAATATTTGAATAATCGCCTAGTTTTCTAAAGTTTTCTTGGTTAATTTGGATCTCTTCTAAAACGCTTTTTTTATTGTATAATTTAATCTCAACAGTAATATTACATTCCAGTAAAAAACATTATTATAAGTCTGGAAGCCATTCTGTAAGTATTTATTTTATTACAATTGGACTATGGGTTTAATTGAGAGAATGATGTAAAAAAAAACTTCATTTTACTGCCTTTTTTACTACCGGTACTTTGGTTTGTGTACTTCGTTTTTAATTATCTAGTTTTTTTGTTCTGTAAAAATCAGGAAGTATGTATTCCTTTTAAAGCCATCTGATAAAATATTCAAGACTAAATTTTTTGTGCAAAATAAGAGGTGTCTATATAAATAATTTTTCTCTCAGTTTACTTTAGCTTTTTGTACCTTTTTTTTTTTTTTGTAATCCGTAGTTTACGGCTAGGCTATTTGCTATTATAACCTTAGTACCTAATATAAGACTAATTAAAATTAAAGCATAAGAGCAGATTGTATTAAGCATAGGTTCTAAGATACTTATAAGCATTTGGCAAAAACGGACACAATAGAATGTAAGAACATGAAAATAATATGAAAAAATGGCCACATTAGATTTTTAAGAGAAAGGCCCATCTTAGATGTTAAGAGGAAATATATTATTTTTCCGATATAAATATGATTTTTATTGACATGGAATTGACCCCTTTTATCAATGAATTTTGAAAGTACTTGGCCGTCGGAATCTTGCACTGACTGCAAATCATAGCGAAAAAAGCAACAAATATTTCCAACCACATACCAATACCTCCTACCACCAAGCGAGCATCTTCCCGTAGGGTCCAACCTTCCGTGGCCCACTTGGAAGTCCCTGAACCACCTCCGAATCCAAGTGGGAAGATGTAAGTTACGTCTTCCCACTTGGGGTTGTAGTTTCATCATGTAATTACAACCTTGAAAAGTGGGGCTACCTCGATGGTACGGCAGCAGGGTTTGGATGTGGTGCCGAGGCGCATGCTATATCCCACCTCTTATCCTGCCCTCTGTGCCCCATAAAATGCAGCTATAGCGACCTCTTTTTTTTTTGGGTCCCAAATCGTCAAATGACTTCTCGCTCTGGGCGGAGCGGAAGGGCGTGTCAGACTCTTACTGACTAAACCCACCCGTGTTCCTTCAGTTGCCTGTGCGCCAGGGCCACGGTAACTTTTTCGAACAATCCGCGACCCCGGCAGGAGCTATAGTGACCTCTGCGCTGCCACCGACGATGCCGTGGAAGTGGCGAAGTTTTGGGCTAACAAAATCTAATTTACTGTCGTGCCATCGACACGACGAGGAAGACTACAAATACGGTCGAGCTTTTAACTCCTGTAAAGGGACAAAAATATATTAAACAGAAAGTATTTAAAGTACCAGAAGGTACAAGCTGAGGAGTGACATCAAAAAACATGTAAGAGGTTTTAGAAGCATTCAGACAAACAGCGGTTGGTCAACTCTTCACGTGACCAGAGGGCTGGCCTATTTTTTGGCCAAAGAATCAGCATCGCTATACAACGTGGCAATGCTGCCAGCCTTTTGGGCACTTTTCCTGTCGACAGCGATGCGGACGAATTTTTTGATACCCTATGATTCTTTTCCTTCTTTCATTTTTATTTTTATTTATTGTTATTTAGGTGTTGTACATACTATTAATATTATTTGTAGATTATGTAAGATATATTATGTTTAAATATATTATTAAAGTTACTATAAACAGTAAAAAAAAAAACTGACAAAAGAATCCTTTCCGAAATTAGACATTTTCAGTGTATTCTGACAGATAATTTTTTTACCCGACTGCGCGACAGCAAAAACGGTTCTGTTTTTAAAATACAAAACCACATGGTTACCACCTGTCTAGAAAAGCAGAGGAACATGGACTTCTACAGAGTAAAACCACTGTCTGTATCCTTAGAATATGTGGAGTCCCCTTTATAATTCTATACAGCATGTACCAGAAAGGTGTGGTCATATTTCAGGTTGCGGTACAGACCAACAAACTTAACAACTGTCTCCATGGAACTAACATCGTAATCTCGAAACAATTTTTAACTATTCCAGACAAAACTTCAATACCTTCTCGACCCAAATGTCAGTATAGGACGGTTGATATTTTTCGCAATTAAAATGTTGTCTGTACCACACCTTTCTGGTACAGTACGATTCAAACTTAATGGCGGCTGTGAAGTGCGCTATTCGCTGCGCAGTACCTCAACCTACACCACCGGTGACACGTGAATTGGTTACTGCGCAGCGACTCGCCCCATGTTCCGAGACGCCATTAAGTTTGAATCGTACTATACACGCTGTATAGTTAACCAGTTCTACAAAGACATGAAAAAGTATACCTATAAACTAGATAGAAAGTAGATAAATATTAAGAACGATGGCAAAGTTCAAAATGGACTACAAACAAAAGACTATCAGCGCACCTTTGGCCAAAACCTATTAATAATTCAATTGTAAGCTAAAAACCTATTTAGATAACATTTTATAATTGAATGCCCGACTATCGGTGTAATAAATTATAGATTGGAGCAAATTGTGGCGACTGTCACTTGTTTAAGTAATAATCGTATATCTTTAATGTGATTGAGATTGTGAGAGTATTTTGGGAATGTCTTACTGTGCGATATTTATTTGTTCTAGTTACAAATCATAACAATCCAACACCCTAATTGCGTAACACACTATCTATCACAATCTGAATAATTTTGAAGCCTATTGCTAATCCATTTCTTCGTATGTTCGAAAAATTTGTCAGCTCCACAACGTAAATAACGCAATGAATGTTGTTGAACTGTCAAAATAAAAGCCATTCCTACTGTTGAGTTATGCAATTACTCCGCTGGTGAAAGATAACCCCAACTTCTGATATAAGATTGGGTATGATTCCTGGCCACACCTATGTATTAAACAAAAACTTAAGATACAGTTTTCGTCTTGAAGTCTCATCGCCCGCCCGCGCTAATACTTCGTTTTCGCTTAGCGTTCTTTCAGACTTTTTTTCATTTTGCTCGGCTCCTATAGAGGGTCGTAGCGAGAAGTTAAATAGCCTTTTAACCTTCCTCAAGAATTGGGCTATCAAATGGAATTAATTATTTAAATCCAACTGGTAGTTCCAGAGATTAGCGCATTCAAACAAACAAACTCTTCAGTTGTATCACGGATATCGAAGTTGTATTATAGTAGTATAGAAGAGTTGATACCTAGGTATATATGTTAAGTTCTTCACTGTACAAAAGCATGACAGTAAGAACAACAAGTTTTAAACTATTAACTAGCCAGTCCCGAGGTGGCCCGCTAGAGGGCCATAACAATAAATGATTTTATTTCTGTAAGTAGGTTTGTACAAACACTTTCACACGTCAATCATAATTTTTTAACTAGATGAGGTCGGCGTTTCCTATCTGACTACTCTGAGAAGAAAGGCCGAAACAAACACAGAGGTCAGTCTCCTTTAAAGTCCAGACATAATATTGATCAGGTCATGTGAAGACCATGTAGATTGGTATCTGAAATGGTCTTTTGAGGAAAGAACCACACAATAGATAGTTAATTGTGTCTCAATAGCGATGCTTGACTAGCACTTCAGCAGGGAGTCTGTAATGTGTTGGTGTAAATATATAAATGCAAAATTAATTACGAATTTGTTTACTTTATCAGTACGAAATGCTTACAAAAATAATTATCTTCCTCAGACCATGAGCTATCTACTTAAAAACTTAAAGACTTACATACTATCTTAACAAGTAGATATTGCACATAGAGCTAAGTATTTTGTGAGCTTCCTGATTGACTGAATGTTGAACTGTTGAGGGCTGATGGCTGCTGTGTCTTCTTCTGTGCTTTCTGTAAAGAATACCATAATGGTTAGGACCTGCTTTTATCAAATCAAAAGTAATTTATTCAAATTGGGCTGAGAAGCAACACTTTTTGAATGTCAAAATTACATAAGACCGTCCCCATCCCAAACCCTCTTTACCACGTTCTAGTGCTTTCGTTGGGAAGAAGTGGCGCAAGTGGTTTGTTGTGCACAGCTTGCACAATAGGATGCCAATGACTTAATCTTACCTTCTTCCAATTTTGGTTCTCAATTGTCTTTTTGTTTTCATTATAAATGGGAGGTCCATAATAATTATGTTCAGTTCAACTTTTATAAATTAGAATATAATTTCTCCATTTATCATCAAACATGTAAGTAATGAATATTGTTGACTTCAGCGTTTTGTTAATTAGAATACGGAAGTGCACATAAAAATGAAACAATTCTGTTTTAATAGACTTTCATTAGGGTTTGATTTCCAGGTCTGGCAGAATTATTCAGATTTTCTATCTGGAATTTCTCAATAGCAGCCCAAAGTCAAGTTTTGAGCCTGGTTAATGACCAACCCTTTGGGAAAACAAGGCATGATTTTATGTCATTAGATAATTCCTTGTTTTGTTGAAAATAAAGACAATTATAACAATACTTACCATCTGTATTTGCAGCAAATAATCCATAGCAGACGGCAATAAAGGCTTTGCAGAGTTAATCTCCATCATAGTCAAGTGGTCCAGCCTACCGTAACCACCTCCGGACTTCATCAGTGCATCCATGGAGGTCCGTAACTTGGACATGCGGATGTCCCAAATGTCTTTGATTATGGTCTTTATTTCTGAAGCATTAGGGATGTCTTCGGATGCCGCTCCGAGGATCAGTTTTGCTTCAACCATGTAATGTTCATGTGGCATTTTTGTGAAGAACCTGAAATAGTGCAGTAATTTCAAAATGAGAGAAAAGTTTAACCATAACAAGTATACTAATACAGGCATATTATACATTAAGGCTAGGGTAATGTTGCTTGATAATGATAATACAGGAACTGCATAACTTATTCACTAAAATAGAGAAGAAACTTGAGTATGAAGCCTGCTGCTTCAATGACTTTGTATTTTGAGACCATTTGTATACATCAGCAGGTTATTAGCATTAAAAAGGCCAGGTGTATTATTGTGAGCTTGCAGTAAGCACAAATAATATTTAGAAATATGTTTGAACAACAAAATTGTCATAAAACTAATAACTAACCTAGATCTTTTCTCCTCTTCCTTGATATTTTCCAAAGTATCTAATTCCATCCAGTCTGGAGGTACTATACGGCATTTTTGCTTCTGTTTCAACATCATAGCGAGCCATACTGGCACATTTAGTGGTAAACCGGCACGGAATGGACCAAATTCACCGCAAATCAGGTAGATTTTGTCGTACGTGAAATTTGGTATTACACTAATGATTCTGTTCTCACCAATAAATTCTACTTCGTATGGGTCCATTTTCGCAAGCAATCACTGTTGGTAATTGAAGAAACTAACACATTTTTATACAAAACAATTGCACAACTTCTTAACAGTGAGTTTTGTTTTGAGTTTTTGACGTAAAAAAGTGCGGGAACACATGTCCATGAATACCACAGATTACATACTAAATGGGAAAAAAAACTGTCAACTTTTAGCACGGGTGTCGCTAGTATCTTTAGACTCACGAAAAAGGACAATTTACAAATGTTGAATGGCTTTTAACAAAAAATGCCGCGTTGTGTTGTGATTGGTTGTAATAAAAATGGGAATCATTTATTTCTGATACAATTACGATTAAAAAACTATGAGGAAAGAGCGACTAAATAAGCTGTTTTACAGCTTTCAATTGGAGGATAAGGCAGACAACCACAGTATTGTTTGAAAATATTAGTTACGAATTTTTGAATATACTTATTTAAGTATATTAAGAAGAATTTATCAAAACTACCGTTACGTCGTAGCGACATCTACCCAACCAATTCGCCAGTTTGTACAGTCTACATAGAGAATAATTTACTATAATCTTTGATAGATGTCGCTACACGTAGCGTTCCAAGGTAGCATATTTTGGAAAACTTCGAAATTGAATTCAAAACTCCCAACTAAATTAGTATCATCCGAGCATTATTATAAATTAGCTCAGATCCAGCATTCTAAAGCTAAAGCTCAAACATTCTAGTAAAACAATAAATTAATAGCGTAGCGATCGATGCAAATCGTTTTGGCAAAGTGCAAACTCCTAATTACTAGCCGTAAATTAGGGTGGCCGGTTGACAATGTCTCAGACGGTTGATATTTATGGGAGGCCTCGTTGGCGGGGCCCGGACTTTTGCCACCCCCATGTCTGTCACAGACTAACGTTTTATGTGACTTCGGAACTGAATTGACGGTCCTATTTCAAAATAAAATATTCGAGTTTTGTAATTTGAACTATGCGATGCGTGTTAATGAAGGCGATTTATGGGAACTGTGTCCACGCTACTTCAAAATGTGGTGTGTAAAGTTCTGTTGGTACAATTTATTGAAGTTTTCCTCAATAAAAACGGTAACTAATGGTTATGTTAGAATCGTGTGACCATTCGTATCACTCACTCACACAAATTAGTAGGTACTTCGTAGGTAAAAGCCTGGCTAAATGTAGTAAAAGCTGTTTAGATATGTGCGTTCGGATATATTATAAAACTCCAAGTGATTTAAAAGCTTTAGAACTTGGATTATTAAAAAAAAACTACATACTTAAATGGCTAAACAATAATCATTTTTAGAGCATAAAATAATTTACTGACGGCAAACATTTTGTAACATAACCTATAATATTTGCGTGCTATGCTATGATATAAGCAACACATATATGCTCTATAATATATTTTAAATTATACCATATTTTATGTAAATAAATACTTATTATTTCTATTTCTATTTCAAAAAGTTACCTGCTTTAGTGATTTAGTATGTACCCAATATTGTGACTAATTTAGTTATTATAAGTCTGAAATCGCCAACCCGTCTCGCGCAAGCGCGGTGATCAATGCTCGTGCCTTCTCTGTATGAGAAGAGGCCTTTGCCCTGCAGTGGGACAATAATAGGCTGCTTAGTATTATAATATCGCAGTTATGTTGACTAGACAGCATGGCAGTAGAGACTATGTCATGCTCACTTAAATGTCTCACTGTTGGTGGCGCGTGTGTTGGATCATTCGGTTCGCTACAAAATGGTTGAGCTGGATGGTGCTGATCCACGCGTCATGTTCGTGAACGGGCGCCGTCAGTTGAGACTGGTCATCTCTTAACTGCCACGGCTTATTTTTATTATTAATCTTATATTTTGAATTGTTTCTTTATATATTTTTTTCATTGTTCTCGCATATAGAAGCAACACGAATAATGTACCCAGGATTTTGTAATATCTTGATTTAAAAAGAGTGTCCTTGGAGTTTCTTGCCCGTTCTTCTCCATAGAGATCTACGTTTTGGAATGGGCAACTAGCTTCAACTTTCTGACTAACTGACCGACTCTTTGACAATTCAAAAGTGCCTGTAAATGGTTTAATTGAAATAAATGCTTTGAGTTTGAGTTATAGATTTTCAGATCCTGGAAAATGGAAAGCAACTACCCTCAAATGTCAAATAGCTGGACAGGCAGCAAGATTAGACTTCCGAGTACGACCTCCTTATTTCATCGGACCTTTTACAGTAGGACCGTACGATTTACAATAGAATAAGTGCTATTTACATCATGGTTCAATAGAAGTAATCATTAAAATGTAGATTTGTCATTGACTGACGCAACACCACAACAGTTAGGTGATCTTGAACCACGTCATAAAAACAACATAAGACCACAGTACATTCATGACCTCTCAAGTACACACTCCTATCAACGTGAGACGATATTTACATTTAAACTTCGTTTCAGAGAAAGAAATTAATGAATAATGCATCAGTCGCTGCTTTTCTAGACTTGGAACATGTCTGGAACGAAGATGCAAAAGTAAGTGTTAATATATTTCATGTAGGTAAGTACAGATACACTTCTGATTGTATTCTCATTATAATTCTAACACGAAGGTAGTTTTATCTACCTATATAGGTAGGTACTTACCAAAATATATCTGTTTGTATACAAATACTAGATAGCTTTAAGTCATTCGATGATTTGAAGTCTGAAAAAATCTTCGTCGTGGTCAGAACCACCAAATCTGGCTTTCTGCAATTCTTTTTCACCACCAAATTAAATGTTAGTTTGTTTGGTGTAGTTTTGTAAGTGATTTCTCGACAATAAATTCAAATTAAGGATTATTTCAAAGATTTATTTAGATTTTCGCGTAACAAAAACAGAATAAAGCAAGTTAATCTTTACAAAACATAAACTTCGATATACAGATCTAGGAAAACAGCTTTTCCAAGCAAAATAAATAACGAAATCCGTCTGCACGAATGGAAAACACACTCAGACATCTTTCTTCTTAAATCTGCATACAAATTCGTGAGATCGCGCGCAAATTCGCCCAGTCATTTAAAAGCGATTCTGTTTCAAGCGAGGCGCTATTTTTTTGGCCATAAATATGTCGCCAGTGACACCTAGCGATGTACTGCCATCTAGCGGTGGGGATCAGTATGCTAGTCACGTGCTTTCCAACATAGATGGCGTTGCATGTCACTCAAGTTGTAAATGTGTTTTAGAAGTTACTTTGAAATATTTTATTTAACTTTTATTCAACTCGTACTACATTTTGTAATAAAATGGTTAGTATTTTAGGACATACTATACAAAAACTCCAAAAATTCATTGCGAACAGAATGGCACTTTGGTATTTTAAGAATTGAAAAACCTTATTTTAAAAAACCTCTTTTATAGTCAGCTAATAAACTGTGGATGAACTCTGATGCTGCATTTAATTAGACATTCCTTTTTTTAGCTCCTACTAGTTTACACCATTTTGCATTATTTTTGCACACGTATACCTAAATAATTATATTCCTTTGAATTAATGAATAACTTTATTAGCCTTCTTAGGGATTCGATCAGATCTACCTATTTCCAAAATAGTAATGATAAAGTAATTTTCAGCGACACTTGGTTGATTTAACTTACCTATGAATTGTAAATTTTCAGGTAAGCGAGGGGCAGCGGGGTGTTTTACTAAACTTTTCTCACTTGAAAAATAAATATTATGTTAGGAGTAGTTACTTCTAATATGTATACACCGCAAATTAGTACCCAAATGTGCTAAAGCAGCTTAAGCACTTTCCTATGTGTAGGTATAGGTAGTATAATCCGCCTATAATGTTCCCACTGCTGGGACACAGGCCTCCTTTTTGAATGACAGGGAGTGGGCCATAACCCACTACGCGGGCCCAGTGCGGATTGGTGGAACTTACTTTAAAAATGAAGCATTTTATTTTTAAATCATTATGAATTATTGTTTTTTTTTTTGCTCTGAACGCTTTTGGCGTGTCCGTCTGATGTAAAATTTTGTAACATAGTATATTGAGTGTCCGTGGAGTTTCTTGTCCGTTCTTCTCCATAGGAACCTACTAAGCTTTGGTACGGGCAACTAGCTTCATCTTTAGACTGACCGACTGACTCCTTGACAACTCAAAACTGCCTTGTAAATGGTTCAATTGAAATAGATGCTTAGAGATTGAGATATTTTAATAGATTACAATCATCTTAAATAAAAAACGTAAGTAAGTAAAAAGTAAGTTATAAACCAAAAATATTTAAGTACCTGAGTGGTTATTGCATTCATAGAAACAGAAAATCACACAAAATGAAACCGCTTTCTTCCCAAAAAGTCCCACCTTCCCCAGCGTCTCATTAACCACTTAAAGATAACTTATACTTACAAGTTACATAACACCACAGTTTCACAGTCAGTTATTAAGTGAATTATTATAATTACACTTAGCCCCTGCCAGTTGAGAACAACTTAGTTCACTTATCTCATTCTTGCGGCAGCAAAAGTTTTCGCAGCGAATTTCTATGTTTTTGTTTTTAATAAAAATGTTTACGGCCCCTGCATCGCTTTGCAACTGTGAGGATTTTGTTTCATTTTAGTTTTGGTGCAGTTGAGATTGCATTTAAATAAATGTGAGGTTTTTTCGATGAAAAAAGTTTAATTTGTAGTAGGTAATACCAATTTTACCACATAGACACCAGAAAATATCCCTTTGGGTTTAGCGCAAAATTCCCTTCGCAATGCAAGTTAATTACCGAGAAGTTTTCAGGATGATACAACTTGTAGGATACTTACCTATTAAATAATTAGGAAATGAGATCACAGATTCACAGTTCTCGGATAAGTTATTGTCATTCTATGATAACCGAGACGATAATGTTATTTTTTTATTTTTTTACTAGTTTCATAAACAAAAATTCATCAACAAAATGCAGCCAAACGTTTAGCACCTCACCTCCACAAGATGTAACCGGACCGAACTTATCAAGCTGCGCCAAAATCTCCCAGCATTAAGCCAGAGGGGGCAATTAGCGAAAAGATAATAAGTTACAACTTAAAACTAACATCAGAATAACGTTACGGAAAGCCGATTTGGATGATTCATTCGTTTTCTTAAAAAAGTATCCTGTTTGGAGTATGGAATATGCTACTTGCAATGCACCTTCTTTGAAAAAGAAGTCAAGACACCCAGGATTGGTGAAACAGTGAGCCTTTTTAAGTTATTGAGCAGATTTTTTTTTTTTGAGAGAGAGAACGTATAATTATGTAATAAAAAAATATAATAAAACATTTATTTCAGACATAATTAAAAATTGTCCATATAATGTTGGTAACAAAGGTCTTAAAAACAATGTTAGTATTGCAGCATTCTCGAATAAATTCAAATAAATAAAAAAAACAAAAAAAAAAAACCAATGAATGTCAAAAATTCTAGATAAAAACAAAAATAAAAAAAAAACATTGTGTCATCTCGTCACGTGAAGCCGAATAAGCCTCCCCAGCACTGCAGACTCCGGCCTTTCTGATATCATCTTTAAAATTTCGTTGGCGCTTCACCGGATCCTACACATCAGAGATGCTGCTTTTTTACGCATTATGGCATAAAAATCGTAGACCCTTGCGTCAGCGAACACGCCTGAAGCGCTGCAGAAACGTGGAAGCCGCGAAGAACGCGAAGAGCGTTGTAGGCCCGTTGCGTGTAGCTGATCCATAGAGCGCTGGTGTAAAAGCTCTGGCAGTAGGCCCTGAACAGTGTTACTTTTAATACCTACCTGACAAAAGATAACATTGGAGCCTCCTTACGATTATGAGGGAAGGTTAATTTACAGTTGCGTACTACTGATGCTTCAGTATTTAAAATGCGTACCTAATACAAAATGATAATGGATCAGCTGAGGGCCCGGCAGAGTGACATTCTATCAGCGATAACGAAGATCGCAAATCAAAAATGTATGAAACGGACTTTCAACGGAATTGACATAAGCTTTTGTCAAATCCATTGAAATTCGTTGTAGAAATACAAAACGCTACAAAAAGCTATGACTACTTGTCTAGATTTTTCTCCATCATTATCTGCCTAGTCTTTTCCCAACTGTTCGGGTTGGCTTCCAGTCTAACCGGATGTAGCTGAGTACCAGTATTTTACATGGAGAGACTGCATATCTGACCTTCACAGCACAGTTACTGGGTAACACGATACCCCTTGGTGAGACTGGTTGTTAGACTTTTTGAGCTTCTGACTACTACTGCTGATCATCAATCCCATTGAAATTCGTTGTAGAAATACAAAACGCTTTGAAAAGGATTGCTGCTTGTCCAGACCCTCTGGCTTCGATAACGCTATCAACCTTACTGTTTTCTATTTTTCAAAGTCAAAGTCAAATCAATTATTTCAAATAGGCACATAAAAGGCACTTTTGAACGTCAAAATTTCCAAAAGAAAATAGAATTGATTCTAGTCGCCCCTTCCAAAAGGTAGTTTCGTATGAAGAAGAATGGGCAAGAAACTCCACCGTTACTCTTTTAATATGTTTTACAATATCATGTATGCATTAATTACATGTAATATTGATATGTCAAGCACCTAGAATAAAATTACTGTACCACAATAGGTAAAAAGAATTAAATATAAAGCAATGACTGGTAAATTAACAAATATTGAAAAGTAGATGATTTTTCTCAAAGTTTTATCAATTAATAATTTAATGAGTCGTTTTCTTAAGACCATATTACCAAGAACTAAGTATTTTTACCGATTTACCATTCAACAAAGTTTCACAAGATGATCACCGAAAGTCGTCTCACAAACCCGTAACCCTTTAATACCAACTGTCAAAAATTAAACCGTTGAACTTATCCCCCGATGAGTAATGCCGTGAAGGTTGGTCGGCCCGCGATATGAGGCGTTACGGGACTCATGGCGTATGCAGCGGAGTGCGGCTAATGGCTCAAGTTTTTGTTACTTACTTATATAATTGTGTTATTAATGTAATGAATGAGAGTTTATTGTCTTGGAGATATAGTTTGAAGGTTTGTTTTTAATGTTCTTAGCGTATTTTTATGTGGGTTTCTGGAAATTAAGCTAGCTTTGGTGGGGCGAAATTATTTATTATGTAAGTACTTAGGATATTTAACAATCACTGTTATACGTCATATTTTTTTAGCAATCCAGCTGGTCGCGCCACTTTCTAACTACTATCTTAAAGAAAGAAAGAAAAGAAAGAAAATACGTTTATTTGCGGTAAACACGACGCAAAGAAAAAAACACGTGTGGCACTCGGGGACTGCCGCGGTAAAGCTATTGCATAGCATTTTTTATCAACTTATGCAATTATAATTAGGGTAAGGTTGCGATTATTGGACCACTTAACTTTTAGCGGTTATAGCACCTGAAGTATGACATTTAAGGGAATAGTGATTATTCAATTTTATAGGTCTTATACATATGTCCTCGTAGGTGTGTTTTCGGATTTTTTGTTTGAAGCATAAAGGAACAAAACAGAAAAAACTGTATTTGTGATAGTTCCCTTATTTGGACCTCAGTCTCTTTGATTGGACCTCCTAGTTGCTATGATTGGACTTAGGACATTTTGTCTGCTGGTCCATTCAAGGTGCCCAAGGAAATTGAAATAAAATAAAATGTAATACAAAATTAAAACACAGTCTTTTTTATTAATAAGAATCACAAGTAATCACAACGTCTTAATTTAACGTTGAAATGCAAAATTTAAAAAATCTTAACGAAGTAATTGACTATTAAATAGCCTATTATGAGGTAGGTTAAACAATCAGTCTAGTCTTAAATGTAATAATTGTGAGCATTGGTTAATTAACCACTTAAAATAACAAAATGGATGAAACTGAACATTAAGGCACATGTTCTACATTATAAAAAATCAACATAGAGTATAATATTAATACAATAAAAATTTAATATGAAATAACTTAATTATTCTTAGTTATAGCAGTGAATAGACACATTCAATGATAATAATTTTGGTTTTAGAGATCAATCAGTGACATGATGGACAAAAATATTTCTTTATACCCTGTTTTAATGTCGCTTTTGGTACACCATATATCCTGCTTGCTTAGTTTAATCCGACCTCTTTTTTACTCAAAGCTAGTAACGCTAATCTTATACTTCCTTCATTCCAGTCATAATACTGGCCTCGTTTTGCCATGCTAAAACAAAAAAATATATATTAAAACCGAAATTTTTGAAGTTGCCTTCATTGGACCGATCCAATCAAGGAGCCTTGCACTGGTCCATTGATGGCAATTCCCTGCTATCAGATTAAAATATAAATAAATAAAAAACTATTAATCTTATGTACCATTGGGTTGGTAAATTAGCTGAACAAATAAATATGTTATGCTAATAAAAATAACCACATTGATAAACCGAATAAATCTGTACTTACATGGTAAAGTATGTCACGCAAATATTATATCGGGAGCTCTTAAAACACACCAAAGCACGTTCTTCCCGAACGAAGCTCACGGCGACACTGGCGGTTGAGGGGGGCGGGTGCGGGGTCGAATAGGCAGCGTTTCGTCATAAAGGACAATTATTATTACAATTCGTTTTCGAAAAATCAAAGCGGTCCAATCAAGGCGCTGGTCCAATGGTCGCAACCTTACCCTATTTATTTATTTTTTATATATGCAGTATTTTTTTTCTTTGATATTAATTCAAGTACAGTCGTACCATATACATACACGTTAAGCGAACGCTCGGCCGAGCTACATGGTAGGCGGAGTGGGGGTGTTAGGTTTTATTTTCGTTACGGAATTTCTTGATTCGGTCGCCGCGCTCAAAGCCCGCGATAAAAGCTATGCAATAGCTTAAAAACGGAGCGACAGCCTATCTGACTAAAACTCAAACTCAAAGCATTTATTTCCATTAAACCATTCACAGGTACTTTTGAATTGTCAAGGAGTCGGTCAGTCAGAATTATGAAGCTAGTTGCCTATTTCAAAGCGTAGTAGGTAGCTATGGAGAAGAACGGGCAAGAAGCTCCATGGACACTCTTTTAAATTATATTGTAAGAAAAATATTATTTACATCATTAATGTTTAACTTATAATTATATGTGAGAACGATGTGAAAAATACGCACACGTTAAAAGCGTCCAGAGTACAGCAAATAGAATCAAACAAAAAACCAATCCAAAAAAAATAAAATTAAAATAAGTCGTGGCAGCTAAGAGATGACCAGTCCCAACTGACGGCTCCCGTTCACGAACATGACGCATTGATCATGACCTCCACAACCCAGTTACTGGGTAAAACGATACCCCTAGGTAAGACTCGTTGTCAGACCTTCGGGCTACTGACGACCCTTAACGACTGTTAAAGTTCCAAGAATGACAGCCAAGACCAACGGCTTAACTTGCTTTCCAAGGCACTGAGGGGTCTCGGTAAATAAGTAAAGATGGTCACCCATCCACGGACCGACCGCGGCAAACGTAGCTTAACCTGATCTATCAATCCGTGTGGCTGTTATAATTAGCCACGAGCCCCCGAGCCCCTACTATCTCTGCAAAGAAATTCCGATTTCGTAAACCCGTCCACCTTAGCTTTAAGATGATTATTATAAACCGGTGTGATCGGTTCAAAGCGTAGCAATAGCTCGTAGTAGGCCTACGGCGTAGGTCTACGGCGCGCGGCTCTGTGCTACATATTTCGTGGTGCACCTATTTTCATGAATCATGGTTGGCTCTAAACATAAAATTTTATATTTTAATAAAAAAGAGTAATTTGTATAATAATATTTTTGTTACAAACAATAGTTTAAGCAAAAAATAATAAATGATAAATGATTTTATTCCTGTAAGTAGGTTTTTACAAACACTTTTACACGTCAATCATATTTTAAAACTAGATGAGGTCGGCGTTTCTTATCTGCCTACTCTGAGAAGAAATGCCGAAACAAACTCAAAGGTCACAGGCTCTTTTAAAGTCCAGACATAATCTTGATCAGTTCATGTGAAGATTATGTAGATTTGTGAAAAACCACACAGAATGAGTGGAACTATCCAGTCAGTGCACGCATTTGTCAGTAATCGTGCAGCTCAACTCAAAAGTTAAGGAGCTCAACGATTCGACGAACAATACCAAAGAAAGGACATTTGGGTAGGCCGCATAAATTACTCAAACTGCCAGAGCATGATTAAAACTAATTGAGAAGAGAAAAAAAAAACAATGATCCACATAGTCTTTACATTCACAATAATTAAACATGATTGATGATTTAATAACAAATAATCAATCTTGGTGTAATTTTGGTGTCCTGAAATACAGGCCTAGAGCCTAGTTTAGGCACCAGTCTCCCACAATATTAAAATGCTGTCTGACTCTGATACCATCTAATATGTATTTTGTAATATTGTGGTGACAAAATAAATAAATAAAAAATAAATTACCCCAAATAAAAAAAAAAAAAAAAAAAACATGTTTTATACATCAATTGATTTAAAAATATGTCATATTAGTTATTTTTGATTAGCGATTTCAGACTACAAAGGTTCATTCAATAAGTTTCCCACGTTAATATTAATAGCTAATAGATTTTTTTAATGCCTAATCCTATTTATAAAAATATTAACGAATAATTTCTGAATAATAATTAAATTAGGTAGAAAATTACAAAACCACATTGGTACAGCCCAAATTACCTACCCCCACAGTTTTAGCTTTACGGCGAGGCACCATTAGGTACCTATCAAATGTCCCATAAACACCGATAAAACCCATAAATACACATTAAAAACATTAGAATACTACTTCGGCGGATATCATGGTGTTTCTCTAAAGGGGAATATGGCAGCTCTTTTATAAGCCCATGGGGAATTAATGGTTTTATTCTTTTTCTCTCAAGGGTGGTGTTGGTGAGTTAGGGAGTCTGTAAGGTAGATGGGTAGAAATATCATTGGTCTTGTGGCTGTAAGGGCTGTGGATTTGGATTGCTTTTTTTTTTTTTAAGTCGCTGGTAGCTTTTCTAATGGAACTGTATGTACGGAATGGAATGGTCATGTTCGTGAACGGGCGCCGTCAGTTGAGACTGGCCATCTCTTAACTGCCACGGCTTATTTTTATTATTAATCTTATATTTTGAATTGTTTCTTTATATATTTTTTTCATTGTTCTCGCATATAGAAGCAACAAGAATAATGTACCCAGGATTTTGTAATATTTTGATTTAAAAAGAGTTTGGAGTTTCTTGCCCGTTCTTCTCCATAGAGATCTACGTTTTGGAATGGGCAACTAGCTTTAACTTTCTGACTAACTGACCGACTCTTTGACAATTCAAAAGTGCCTGTAAATGGTTTAATTGAAATAAATGCTTTGAGTTTGAGTTTGAGTTTGAACAAAATTTTGATTTTTTTTTACATTTTGATACAAGTGGAGAAATTTTGTTATTGCATTCGAGGTGGAATACACACACGAGCCTTAGGCGAGGGTGTTATGGAGCCGAGAACTGCAATAACAAATGCTCACGTGTATCTAACGACGTTTTTCAATATACTTTTGAAGAAATAAAATAGAAGAACGAAAAATATTTTTGTCATTAAATAAATAAGACTGAATTTATTTTTTTTCCCGCGCTTTACCTTCGCAGTTTAAAGGAGAGGCAAAGGTATAAATCCGCTAAACAGCCTAATATGAAAAATAGAAAATTGAAATAATTTTGAGTTTAGCACACAAATAAAGTTAATTTGTTGATAAAAGTTTTTTTTTTTTTTGCAATAATCATGGTTTTTGATGATATTTTATTTATAAACAAAAATTAAATATTCAAAGAATAATAACGCCATAAAGACGCATATCTCTTTGCCGAGATTTAAAAAAAACAATCACCGCCGACTATTGGCATTGAACCAATTTGGACTAAGTATAGATATATGTAGTTATCTGTGGTAATTTTTGGTAAATGAAAAAAACGCACGCGTGTGAAATACATTGCATGTTGAACCTAATCGTAGTGCGATAAGAACCAGTTTTTGAGGAAGTGTATTGAAAATATTTTTTTATAATTATAGGCTCTCAGCACTTCAAAAGGTTTCTTTTTTATTAAAATTTTTCTTTTACATTCTATTCTTTCCGTCTATCAGAATAAGGGCTCTTGCAGACGAGCGGCTCTTTGCCGACGACAGATGGCGACGGAAAATTCCTCAAAGCCCTAAATAATTTTGAAAGCCAGCATTGCAGCATACGTCTATTGATTCGCCACCCTCCAAAGAAAAAGAAAAACAAAGCTTTTTAATATGAGCACAATATCATGAGATTCTTATTTATAATAGCAATAACATATTCAATAATGACCGAGTCTTGTCCTAGCCAGTGTTGCCAGACCTCCGTGTGGCTGGTGGAAAGGAAATGTGGGTTAGAGATGTTTCCATTAAAGAAAATAAAAACTACACATAGTCCATTACAAAATTTATTATGAGTTTAATGTTTAGTCGCAATTTTTTTATTATTTTCATACAAATAAGGTATCTAATAATAATTTGGGGAAGAAAAGAGTTGGTATCGTATATCGAATCAAGCCTCTGAGCCGTAAAATAACAGACAAAACTATTAGTAGAACTGGGTTTTAATCCAAAATCCTAGTGGATTAATTCTGAAATAAATAATAACCGTTTATTTCGGACACTATCTATGATTATGAGTGTTAGTAACTATTTAAAAAAATCACTAAGTATGGTAGCAAAACAAGCAAAGTAACTTATTATAAACTTATTATTATAACATAACATCACGCCTGTATTCCCCGAAGGGTTAGGCAGAGGTGTACCTATAGTACACCCACATTTCGCCAGTTATGTTTAAGTCCCATGTAATAGGGAGCGCGCCTATTGCCATCAACCGGGCACAATTTTTTTAAATCTATTGCATAGCTTTTATCGCGGGCTTTGAGCGCGGCGACCGAATCAAGAAATTCCGTAACGAAAATAAAACCTAACACCCCCCACTCCGCCTACCATGTAGCTCGGCCGAGCGTTCGCTTAACGTGTATGTATATGGTACGACTGTACTTGAATTAACATCAAAGAAAAAAAAATACTGCATAAATACTGCATAAATAAATAATTATAATTGCATAAGCTGATAAAAAATGCTATGCAATAGCTTTACCGCGGCAGTCCCCGAGTGCCCCACGTGTTTTTTTTTATCGGGTATTGTAATCACGTTAAATTATTATTTAATCGTGCTTTTTATGTTGTGTTATGTCTCTTGTGTTCACCAAATAAACGATTTATCTATCTATCTACAAATCCTTATTAACTTATTCTTTCTTATTATTTACATTCTTTAACTATTGTTAGTTTTAGATTTTAAGGGCTGCTTACACGAATAAATTTGAAAACATCGTTCTGTCTCTATCAATCGTTTGGGGAAGACGGAGACAGGACGATGTTTTAATATGTTTAACATTAAAAGTATTTAGTGATTTCCGGTGCAAGCAGGCCTTAGTTATTTGATTGTAAATCGTGCAATATATAATACAAAAATATAGACACATAACTTAAAACCAAATATATAAATACTTAAATAAAATATAAATACCAGAAAAGCAAATGATACTATTTTAATTTAATTTAAATATTTTTTTTCAAAAGGCGCCTTCATCCTCTCTCTTATAATTTTTTTTTTTTTTTAATTTGCTGTGTCCGACAGGGTCCATAATTGATTCGATGTTTTAACATACCTACTGTTATTATGTATACATTATGGAATGCAATAGAGTATTGAGTTTTGAGTATTGTACAGGGCGAAGTTATCTTAAAAGGAAGTTTTTTTTCTTTTTCTCCAAAGAATAAATGGTAAGTAACGTCATGGTAGGTACTGCTTTCAATAATTTCTCATTACCAGACTACAATACTGAGGATATCAACACTGAACAACATTTTCTTCCCCACCACAGCTCAACTTACACTATCGCAGTGACCAGCGATTTATCGCCGGTCCTGGTTCGGTTCCCGGTCACGTCCGCGTGTCCGTCACAAATGATACGATGATTTGACCCGGTGACGTGCCGGACGACTCAGTAGGGTAGGCGTCCGGTTTTTGGGATTGGTAGCAGGAGATTTTAGGAAAGAAGGCATTTACGCAACTGCCTCAGAAGGAGGGTAATGTTTTTGGAGGAAGGCTTGTGCGATATTATGGTGCTGGAAATGTGGCGGTTCTTTGAAAATAAGTGAATAAGTCATTATTATGGATTTTACAAAATCTACATGAAGTGAAGTGAATAATTTATATCCCCGTTGATACCAACCAAGTCGTTGTTGTATCCATGTACCTGGCTGAGATACATTCATAGCACGGTTAGTGCAGACCTTAAGAAGTAGGCTGAATAGCTTCTTATCATCGGACGAACTAATGGGAATGTATTTTGTTTCTTTCTTTCTCATTTCTTTTCTTTCTTTCTTTTCTTTCTTTCTTTTCTTTCTTTCTTTTCTTTCTTTCATTTCTTTCTTTCTTTTCTTTCTTTCTTTTCTTTATTTAACTATCATCTGCAAACAGTTATAACTAAGCTATATGTAATGTTCGTCGAAGTAGGCGTCTACTTTGACGAACTTTGCATATAACTTACAAAAAATACAACGTAACGTACAAAAAAGCCTAAAATTATATCAACACAGCACCTCTCTTCTTAACAGTCGGTTAACTCCCTGCCTCCACATCTTCCTCCACACCAACACATAAATCGTTCAACCATCTCCGTAGCTGACGAGTTTCTGTTTTTATTGCTCTGCCTACCCACGACGGGGGCTAGCGTGAGGGTACGCGTCATATATTGTCTGTTAGTACGTATGTGCATTATACTGGGGCGTGAGATGCATTCACTAGTGATTTATCTCGTAATATCATTTTATGGATTGAAGGGAAATGGATAATGTTTTGGGTGATAATGTTGGTAATTGTGATGGAATGGATTTTGGAATTATGTGGTAAAGAAATCCGCGGAAAATGTATGAAAATGCTGGTGTAGTCTTAGCGTAGGTGTGACAGAATGTAGGTAGGTTCTAATAAACTGAATGCCCAACGAATTCCTGCAAAATATACTGAAAACTCTTTATGTATACCATATAAATTAATATTGTCTACATTTCTTTTTGATTTCTCCTTTCGCAGGTCTGATATAAGATTTTTTAAGAGAAATTCGCAGTACCTTTGTACTCAATATTAATATGCCGTATCTGTATCTATTTTACTGAGTGTACATAAATAATAAAATAAATAAATTACAGATATAAAAGTAAAACTTTTACATTGGGTGACACAATGGGCGGTCTTATCGCTGAAAGCGATCTTTTAAAGATAAACTTTGGATGGATTAAAGACAAGGAAAAATACTTAAATTCTCCTCGACGCTCCGATGTCGCGGAAAAACTTCGTGTCCTTTAAAATCATGTGAGATACAGTTTACTTTCCACCACCAGAAAATAAGTGCTAAAATAATTAAGAAAATATCCAGCAATTACTATGAAACCTTTAACACACCAAAAATCATTTAACAAACATTTAAATGTACATCAAAACAGTCCCGTTGTTTATTGCAAATTAAATGCAATTTAACCCTCAAAAAGCATTCGACATTCCACAACAAATTCTGTACCAAATTGGTGGAGGATCTAGCCACGATGTTTATAAAGGGGAGAAGGGGGCTAAAGTAACCCATTTGAATGCATACTTGTCCGTCACTCAAGGCGATATCGGGCCGGAGCGAGCGCTGAGCGTGTTACAAACCGACAAATTTACTTCCAACCCCTGCTCCCCCCGATTTATTCGGTGAAACAGAACTCGGAGGATATAACTGCCGAGTAATCGGAGTTCTTTGTAAACTGGTCGCTTGCTCGTACAAGCTAACTTGTCACATACGCGATTAAGCCCGATTGTGATGTAGGCTCGCAGGATAACTGTTGATTTGATTTTATGTCACACCAAAACGTCTGTCTGTACGTTTATTGCTTATAAAGTCTCGTTAGCTTACGTTGTGTATCGACAAATAAAATTGCGTGTTAAACTGTTATGATCCCGACTGGATTGTGTTGGGAATGACAATTATTTTTTATCTTTTTTAAGTGGATCTCTTTTGTATTGGTTTTTCTGTACTGTCTTCGTGTGAAGTGATTGTGTCTGGCTGAAGAAGATTCTGTCGGTTACTTTTTTGTTAAAGATTTTGCTGAGATAAATTTGTAAAAATAAAATGGTTTTATATCTTTATTTTATGACAAACTGTGTCAGCAGTTCAAATCGTTCAGAGCATCTTACAGCAAATATGATTGGAAAAAGTAAATCAATTTAAAAGATTAATAAAAATAACTGAAAACAACGTTTGCAAACAAAATAGCAACTCGACGAACGATTTTGATGTTAAAAGTAAGGAATGAAAGTGACGACTCAAACTATTATTGGAGAAACATCTTCATTACGTCACAGTCTTCAACAAAATCACGTCAACAGAAAGTGTAACTCGATTTCACAAATCACCGAACCGACCCATCTGTTTATTGGCGCTGATACCCAAGCTATTGTACCTTTTTCCCAAATAGAAATGAACAAAAACAATTCGTACTCCCGATATCATCAACACCGCACGGAACACATTCTATTCGACAAACTTCGACCAAAACTTCCGCACCCCAAACGCACAATAAATAAAGAGGGGGGGAGGCACAACAAAAACTCTCGCAGCCATCACCTCGCCACGTCACCCTGCTCAGATTTCATTACCATAAAGAACTGGAAGCCTTAAAACCCCCCGGCTGTGTAAAAGGTGACGAATACCGACCAGTTACACAAAACCCCTCGTTTTCCCCAACTTCTCCCCGACTCCCCAACTATTTCTACGGCGAAAAGGGGGTTGGGTAGGTCTTGCTTGATCGGCCGGTGGAAATCCCTAAGCGGGCCAGTCCCGGCGTCGAAATGTGCCGTAAATCGTCATAAAACTGTCTGAATCCATGATGTGACGCTGCCCGGGGGTAATTAAACTGGAATTTATAGTTTTGCGCGAGTTACCCCTGCTTCCCCCTTTGGTTTGCCAACGTCTCATCTTGACGATCGAAACCCGCGTTTTTGTTGGTGGTCGTGTCATATTTTTAGGATTATTTTCGTAAATAAGTTGGTTAGCTCGTTCTGATAAAGATTTTTATAATAACAATGTGAAACGTATGCCTCGTTTTTATTTTGTGTATGAAATGACGAAGTGGAACAGTGCATTATTGTTCACGTCAAATTTTTTAGTTCCTCAATTTATGACAAATCGTATTCAATTTAGAAGGAATTATTAATTAATTTGCGAATATTTTATTTTTTCATACCACTAAAATACAGGATTTCCCGGAAAACTAGGTTAATTTATGTCATCAAACTAAACTCTCATTTCTCAAGCGCTCACCTCATATCACCCCAAAAGCGTCCTGCTTTAAATCGCAATTCTTCTCCAAGAAATATGTCCGTATGTCCTCGACTAAATCTCAGGAACCCAGATTTAGTGGCATGCAAATCCGAGGGATGCCGCGTGGAACATAATTAGCGTCGGGCTGTTATGCCCACAGCCCACAGTCCCACACCCCAGTTGTGGGAGGTATGGCAGGATAGATTACGAAGACATTACACGACTTAGTGATGGCAGATGAGGTAGCTAAGCTAAACTTTATTGTGAAGATCTTGCGTAATTTTTTAGAGGTATTTTTTATGTTTACTTTATTTCAAATTTTCTTTCCAACTTTGTATTTAAACTAATTTCAGGGGATGGAAAACAGGATGTAAGTACTTACGGTGTAAAAATCATTAGGCACCTATCAGGGGTATTAATATTAAATATTAATTTTGTTTTGAATGCTTTTTAACTTAACATGCGGTGTATCGTTTTGGCATTTATGTAGTGTGTAGTGACTCATGTGTTACGATTTTTTGTAGAGTTTCTTACCTAGCGTAGCTAACTTTTGTCAGCAGCTTAGATTAAATGATACAAAATATCAACACTTCATCAATTTATGCAATGGGCGTATTATGCGTAATAATGACGGCCGTAGGAGTAGCACAAAACGAAAAACATCTTAGTAGGTACCACCCAAAAAGACAAACATCGCTGCAATCACCACCCGCCACTAAAACTTGATGACAATATTCACAATAACACTTGTTTTAAGCAGAATAGCGCTTTAAACGTAATATTAAAGGTATTAAGTGCATACGCGTAGCATATTCGCAGTACGGAGCAATTAGATGTATAAATAAATTCGTTTAACAACCGACAGATGGCGCTAACGCGTACGCCATCTTGTGCGATATTCATAGGTGATCTAATTAGGCCACTGTTTTGTATTGTTTATTTTTGTTTGATATTAACAGTTAACAGTGTTGCGTTTTAAGGGTTGTTATATTAATAAATGTGGGTAGTTAAAGTGCTTAGTTATGGGGTGAATAAGGGGTAGGCAGGAATCTAAACAACTGCGACACGAATGACATTAAAATTAAATTGAAGCATATTTGTTATTATTTGTCAATGTAACATCCGGATACAGTTAACTGTCATTCTATAAGTCTGATAGAAAAAGATACCTTTTTTGGTCTGTTTTAATGAGTGTATTTTTTTACATGGCTAGAAATAACACAAACTTACTAAAAACATTAAAATAAATAGGTAAGTCAATCCAATCAACTGAACCTCCACCTAATCTTTATTCAACTTTATGTGCCCCTTAATCGTCTAACGAAAAATTACCCCAACAGGCCATTAACGTTAGTCACCAAAATAATCAAGTAAATAGAAAAAGACAAAAACAATGGCGAATAGGAATCGGCAATAACAATAGCTGCTGTAACTAAACTCCTACACATTAGGCCCCTAATTTCCAATTAGCAAGCAGGTAGCGTAAAAAGACGCCATTAGTAGACGCTTCCCGATTTTCTGTTGGGGTTGCTAGCTTTTGGGAGAGAAATATCGGATGAATGCATTTATTTTGGGTAAGCGAATTCAATGAATTTAATCCATACAAGCTACAATCTTAGCTTTGTTGCAATTCTCTATCTGTTTTTTGTGTTATGAAAGAAATGCTGAATTGATTCTTAGGTATTTACAAAAAAATATTTATATACTTACTTAAATTTACCTTGGGGTCCACATTATACCTGTTGCATGACTAAGTATTTTTTTTAGTTAAATCTGCGAACAATTTATGATTGTAACAACATTTCAGTCAACCTATTCGCCAAAAAATCGCAACAAAGAAACACCGAAAACTCGGGAAAATCATTGACATGGCAGCACAGATTCGCGCCAAAAGGTCGCCGGGCCGCCATCTTGCGGGTCACGTGGTCCGTTCGGATACACGCGTGCGAATTATTGCCCAACGTTGCATATGTGATGTTGTTTATTGAATTAATTTTGGTCATTCTGATTTTCGGAACGGTTTTCCCGTTTCGGCGATGCGATTTTGTTTTGTCTTGATTTGGAGAGTTAAGTATTGGCATCTTGGTTGTTCATTTTTGTGATTGTAAGAGAAATAATGAAGCTTTTCACAGTGTAGTTATACTCGTATACTTTGATATTCTGTGGAGAACTTCACAAGTTTACACTTAATGTCTTGTTAAAGCCCCTTTTCCAGCTTTCACATTAACAGGTTTTGGGTTATATTTTGATGAAGCTAGACCGAAATTTAAAAACTGTGAACCTTGTTTCTATAGGAACCTGAAGCAAATACCTTCATTTCTCGTCTTTTATTACAAAATAAAGACCACGGATTTACCGCGTACCCGTTACGACCTAACCTAACCAGACGCCATACTTTAACGATATTGCAATCGCAAAAACTCGCGGGGACATCACATTTACAGTAATTAGAAAAGTTTGATACATTTTGAGAAAGGAGAATTAGTATTTTGTGGCTTTACTCGTTTTGTACAAGCTATAAAAGCCGTTAACTGGGAGTAACAACCGCTTCGAGGTGGGTTCCACCGTGATGTTAACTTTCAGGAATATTAAAAAGTGACACGCTATGTCTCGGAGCTGTTGGAATTAATAATAAGCCGCTCTATTGCAGGGTGCTGTTCCTACATTTCTAGTTTTTTGTCAGTCCAGGCTGGGGAGAAGCACCATTGACGGGGTCCGACAAGGTCGATGCCTGCCGGGGTCGCGGATTGTTCGAAAGAGTTACCGTGGCCCTGGCGCACAGGCAACTGAAGGAACACGGGTGGGTTTTAGTCAGTAAGAGTCTGACACGCCCTTCCGCTCCACCCAGAGCGCGAGAGGTCATTTGATGATATCTCAACAAAAGAAAAAAAAAAGAAGGCTGGGGTCACAGTCGCACAGGGGATCTTTCGTCTATTCTGAGATACTCAAATTACCTAATTACATTTCTGGAGATAATTATTTACTTACTTTTTGCTGTGCCGTACAGCCCCTGCAGTCTCGACATTAGACAGCGACAAAAATCGGTCGCTAAGTCGTATCGTTGTCAAATTCCTTTAATAGATTTTCAACTTTATTTCCAAAGCGTAAGGTTGAAAATCTATTAAATAAATTTGACATCGATTAGACTTAACGATCGATTTTTGTCGTTATATTTGTCGAGACTGTAATTGTGTCTTAACAATCTTGTAACAACTTATTAACATTATGGATCGTAAATAAGGAAACGAATATGAATATTTTATGACCTATCCGCAAATCAAGTCACTGAAGCCTGCCTGCAAGTTAAAAACTTGACCGAACCTACAGGTACTTATTCTCAATATATAACCTACTAGAATTTGAGTTAATAGGTACATATTAACATCAGCAGTAGCAGCCAGCTCAGTAACCAAGGTTTGGTTCCTGAGCCGCCCTTAAAATTTTGTGCTGAAATTAAATCCACGGCTTGCATCTTGATTAGAAATCGTATCTGAACGGTCCAATCAATATCTCGCCAACCCATTGCTTGCCAACGGCAATAATTTAACTAATTATCAAAATGATCAAGCACGACTTATTTATTCTTGGAAATATTTTTATTTTTATTCACAAATTACAAACACAAACGGACGTTAACCAAAACTAGTGCAACTGTCCCTTAAAGCCTAAACAGTGAAAAGTTACGTTCATAGTTTGAAAAGCAACGCTAGTGACGGTGTCGGACCAAATCCGAATGTTTTATTCTTAACGGCTACACGAGTTAATTGCTTAAACCCTCGTCCATCCCTAGTTTTAAACGACAATTTATTTTGGTTATCGTCGAGGTTATTGTACAGGATGTTGGTTAAGATGGGGTCTGTACACGTGGATGTGTGCATTATCTTGATTTTCTTGCTTGAGAAGATGCGTTGACGTTTCCAAGAAAAAAGCTCTCAATTTTATAAAAAACAGCGGAGATTATTGTTTGTACCAAGCTACCGAGTAGGTTAGCCATCTAATATATATATTTTACAGGCTCTAAAATTAAATGTCAAACTAACACTATCCGTTATTCAGAGATATAATTATGACACATCTGTTAGGCGAAACCTACAGAAAACCGAATTTCATTCGAAAATGGCAGCGTTTTTTTTTTTGCCCGAACTTAAGCAAGTAAGCCTAATAAAGTAATAAGTTAACCAGAACTACTTTGATCTCTTTCTTTTCAATGTACAAAAGCTACACAAATTACATTCTTATCAATCAAACCCCTGAATCTGAAACAAAGCGCTATCTCCTCCATCACATTTCCCCACATCACCCTGTATACATAAACATGAGGGGCATAAAATTAAATTTATATGACAAACTATTGTTTAAAATTCAAATTGTACGTGTGAAATCTTGCCCGCCCTTAATTGTATTGACCAAAAGTCCCTCTCACGAATTACTGAGGGCAGAAAGGGTAGTCTACTCCGTTCGTGTGAGGAAACAATAATATGGCGTTCGCAAAACCATAATGGTGTATGTCAAAAACACCATGTAGGTATATAGAAAATAATACGAAGTAATGGTTTTTGAAGAGAGTGACTTCGAACGGAATATTTCAAAATGAAAATGAAAAGTTATTTATTTAAACTAGGCTGAGAATCAGTACTTTTTTAACGTCAAAATTACATAAGAAAGTCCCAAACGCCTGCATTTCACCACTTCCTAGTGCGAGCTGGGATGAAGTGGCGCAACCAACCCCCCCAATTTAAAAATAGAAATCGGATTGCAATATGACGTAGATTATTTATAAAATTTACGTCTTATAAACAATCTACTGATACCTACTAATTGATAGCTGCTAAAATAATGTATAACCAGAGCAAAAAAAATAAACAAATTAAAATCGACATTGACTTTGTCCGACTTGGGAATCAACACAGGACTTTAGGAGGAAGCATTTTCAACAACGCGTAAAACATCTTAAGATACCACACTAAAACAAAATATTCCCCAAATATTTAAAAAATAAACTGCGCCTTAGTTTTCCGTATTTGACTTACGCCCTTACTGTCCCGTACAACATCCTGATGTAGAAATACTCTTCTACCCTCCTAATGGCTTTAATAAAGGTACGAATTTACGTCCCGCCATATTTATGATTTTGTTTCGATATATTTAATTAAAATTTTAGTGGCAGCCGTTTGAAATGACTGTTTCTTTGTCATTTTTGTTAATGTTATTGTTTAAATACGTTTTTGAATTGGCATTAGGGTTGTTTTTATTGTCATTTTCTTTTAGTCATTTTGTTTTAGATTTTGTTTGGATTAAAATTAGGTGCGGTTTTTCTTATGTTTGAATGACGATTTTACATTTTGATCGTGATGTTTTTTGCGCATTATTTTCTATATCTTTTTGTCTTAGTTATGAAGGTAAATAATCTGCATTAAATGAACAAAATTCAAACAATGACGATGAACTTAAAAATAACATAATTAATAAGTGCGACGTTAATGACCTACTAGTGTTCTTACCATTTTTAAACCACATCTTAATTTCTCAAAATTAACCGTTTCTTAACCCCCCCAATTCCACCACCAAAATAATATTCACAAACGAAAATTCAAAACATGTCTTCTCTATCAATAATAGGCCACGTATTGCCAATAAATTGCACCGATGCTCCCGAAACAAGCGGCCATCGTAAAATCGATGCACTAGGTTCTTGAGTTACTGCGGGACGTACACACGAACATAAATATAACAGTAACTCATCCTGGCCGTTCGCTCCACCTGTTACAGTTAATAGATGTGCAGCGAACGGTCATCATGGGCACAACAGTTTCAATGGAGTTTATGGGTTATTTGAATGTCCAGGAAGATAGTATTAATTATTGGGGCCAATTGCTTCATCGGAGCGTCGTAAGTGCAGTGTCTTTTTAAGTTAAGGAAAATGCCATTTTCTTTAGACGGAACTGGTTTTGGAATCGTGAAAATGCCAAATGAAATTTGTCTTCTATAAGTAATAACTTGAAAATCAAACCCTAAATATGTAATATTTTTTGCTAACAATTTGCCAATAAGAAGGCCTAAATACGGGAAGGGATTAGAAATACTATCTTTTCGGTCGACGACCTTCGGAATTCAGGTGCCCACTGCCTACATAAGAAAAACCTTAAATACTCAAATAGGTGTACAATGCTATCCAGTAACGGTGCCCATCCGGTTGTTTACCGACTGTCCGGCGGACGTGTCGTTACGGTAGATATTGTGCTACCCTAGTTTACTAAATTAATACTATTACCTATTGTGTAGGAATTTGTTTTGGGGTAAATAAGATCTTGTGTATAGGCATCGGTGTTGTATTTTTATTAAAATTACCTATTTTTTTTTTAATTGACCCAACTGAGGATGTAGTTTAAAATCTTGAAAGTAGTCTTCAGCATCATCTCATATTATGGATAAGTAATTCATGATACTCCTCATTATACCGCTACTCATGATGGGCAATATGACCCATAAAATCATACAAAAAAAAAAAATCAAATACGCCAAATAATCCCAATCACAATCAAAATTAAACCCTTCCATCAAAAAAACAAATCGAAACAAATTAACAGATCCCTTAAAATGATCGCGCATTGAAAAGTGAATATTCAGACAATAAACAATGACACGATGTCCCTTTACAGCAGCAGATCAAACACATTTTCAATTCTCATCAAAAAAGTAAAGTGTTATGACATTCCTAATAAAAACCGCTCGCAATATTCGTTGTACTCACAGCAATATCGTAATGAACACCCTGTATACACGGCGGCCATTTAATCTCGCACCTGTATCACCCTGTATACTGGTGGTGTGTGTTATAGTTGACCAGCGATTGGCTTGGTTTTTTTCAGGGAAAGGAAGAGTATTATTGTCAAGTGTACCTACTACGCTTTGGAATGGGCAACTAGCTTAATTTTTCTGACTGACCGACCCCTTGACAATTCAAAAGTGCCTGTAATTGGTTTATTTGAAATAAATGCTTTGAGTTTGAGACCAGAGCCTATCGCAGTTCACTCCTGGACATAGGCCTCTTCCGAGCTGCATTAAGCACAAAAGCAGTTTGATCAGTAACACTTACAACTAACTAAATGAGCAGTGCTAGCCTTCACAATATGCAAAATGGAGAAGCAAACATCATACAACATCCAAAAAAGGATAGGAGGGACTTGCTGGAGATTACAGTTAGTGTCGATCCTGATAATTAGGATAAAAAATTTAATTTACTTGTGTGCTCCAAAATGTATTGAAAGAAATAACTCGTGCAGAACCTAATGAAGATGCAGAAGATGTGATGATGTGTGTGTGATGTGATGTGATGTGATGTGATGTGATGTGATGTGATGTGTGATGTGTGTGTGTGTGTGGTGTATGTTTTGTATGCGTGTATTACTTAAAGTCATTTATTTGTAATGTGCGTTTTGTTTGTGCAGAATAAACTATTTTTCTTTCTTTTTTTTTCTTTTCTTTAAGATTACATTACTGGACTGCACCCTGGTTCACACACTTACGATTATTCTCTAGAAATAATTTCTGTATCTTCTCTCTCGTCGTTAATACAGACTCGGCAAACAGGCCTTCCATATCTGCTGTTCTATAAAAAACACAATCATGACCAGAGAGGCAGAGATCGGATATTCGGACGCATATTCACGCTGATTTGATCATTATGATTTAGTCCGGTTTGGTCACTGAAATCTGACGTTAGCGGAATTTTTTCGATACAAAAGCGCATTTCATATTAGCCAACATCTCAACTTTAGGTGAATATGCATCCGAATATCCGATCTCTGATCATGACACAAATCCCACCCGCTGCAAGCCATCCCTTGCGCCGGATTCCGCTGACGGGTCGGTCGCTAAACGGTCGGCAGTTTGGTTGTCCTAAGCAAATAACCCGTGCCATCTGCGTAAGGGTGTTTCACATTAAAACATTGTTTAGCAATCCGACATGCGTCATTAGTGCGATCTGCTGACCCAGCTAATAACTGACACTGTGTTTTTTTACTTGATTACGTCACCAGTATTCTGTGAAAAATCAAATCGAGAAATGCTAATACTTGGAATTCACACCGACTATTTTAGCTTTGTTTTTTTTTTTTGTTTGTTTGATAGCAATGCGTCTAATATTGTCTCTGAGATGGCAACGCAGCTAAGATGGCTATGGTATGATAATTATCAGGCTCATGAAATGTAGGTTAGGTACATCTAGGTAATCTGCATCTACTAATCTCCTTGGCAATTTAAGAACAGTAGTGGCCCAGTGGTAACGGCCACGACTTACGAGTTGCAGGTCGCGGGTTCGAACCCAGATAGGCGCTTTGCTTTGAGTAAATAATTTCATCACCACTGCTCTCAAAACGGTGACGGAAAACATCGTGAGGAAACCGGCGTGTTTTAGAAGCAAACATTAGAAGACATGTGACATCTAACGACCCGCACTGGGCCTACGTGGTATAGATTAGAGGAGGCCTGTGTCCCAGCAGTGGGAACATTAACATTGGCTGATTATACAATGTCCTTGTGGCGTACAATAATTGAATTTATATTTGGGCTCCTAATGAAGATATTGTTGAGCTTCATTGGAAGTGACAGAAGGCTCTCTTGAACTAAAGTTGGGCCCACTGAGAGACATAAGCAGGCTGCCATAAACCACGATGATGGAGTACTGTAACTCATTTGCAGGTATCTGATGTCTGAATGACATTAAGTACGATTTTTTAATAACGAAAGCTGATCTCGATCCATTATAACTGTTCGGATCGGAAAACTTTGACCTCGTAAAAATCGAATCGATTTATTTAATACACTTCAAAACTCCAATACGAACGCATCCATTTTACATTTCTACCTTCTATATTCAAAAGTTGGCGTTATCTGTGCAATGTAACTTTCCCGCCAATAGCAATCGAACGTCAATGTCTGCGGTGAAGAAATTAAAAGTTTGTCAGTTGGCCTCGAGCGGTCGACGGCGCCGGTCGTTCTGCCAATAGTTTGATTACTAGAATGTCAGGGAATCTAGATGGCTTTGATATTACAGCTACGTTTATTTCTATTTAGTATTTCTGTTTATAATCCTTTAAGCAAAAGTTTAATTACTAACTCACATTTTATTAATTGACTTGTCAGTCAATGTTAAAAGCATGGCCGCAAAATAGTGCTTGGTTACTTATAAATAATTTAGAAACTGTCATGAAATTAAATAAGAGCACAAGAAATGAATAAAATCATATCAATGACTGTTTAAATTGCTGTTTATGATGACCGATTGTAATATAAAATCCCACAGTTCGTCCAAAGCCTTTATTTTTATTGCTATCTCACTTTCGTACCAAGGCGATGACTCGCACAACTTATAATTTGATGAGGTCCCGCGGATCATTTCGCAACTTTTCACGGAGCATGAATATTAAGGGCTTCCCTTTTTGGCGCCCACCGCGGGACTAGCTTATTATTTCTTTCGTTAATGTCGACAGATTATATTTTTGAATTTTATTTATTTTGCGGAATGTAATGGGCCAGTACAATTTATTGCTTTATGTAAGATTATGACATAGATTTGAAACAAAACGGATAGCTATGTTTTGTTGGAAGAAAACCGTGATCCGTTTTTAGAAATAGAAACCGTTATTGATCTAAGATTTTTCAATACAAGGAGGAACAATCATTCAAGAATTCGTGGCTTTAGTAAATACTACCAGGTTTTTACTTGACATAGCAACAGTATCCTCTTTGTAAAACAAACAGCAAAAATTACACGTCTCCCGTAATTTTTCTCCTACTCTCACATAAGTTTGACTCCATGTTGCCCCTCAGAGAAATCACGGCGCAACGATATGAGAGCCTAATTGAACATATCTGAAGACGCCGGATTAATTGAACCACGATGAGGTTTAAAATTGTACTTAGATATAGAGGGTAGGTATGCATCTATTTGGCGGTTTTTGGTGTACTTTCTTTAAAGGTTTTGCTTTTGTGAGGCAATTCAGATGTACCTCTCTAATAAGTTGTATATGATTCCATGCAGCTTATGACGGTGGTCGGTAATTCTAATTTACATCAAGCAAGGAATAAGAATTCTCAACGGTAACTCAGGTTTCTCTTTGCAAAGACCAATTAGTATAAACAAAAGCACTGGAAGTGGGCTTAAAATCCCTGAGTAGAAAAAAGGTGGGCTCCATTATTATTTTTCTTTCATTTCCCAGCTAAAACGGAAATTAGTTGAATATTTTGTTTATTCTACCCGCAAAATACTAAGTTTTGTATATTTTAGTTGGTTGATAAAAGTTAGTTCACGAGGCTGTTGGGCCACGAAGCCAAAGATTTTTAGCCTTTTGGTTAAAACATTGCTACGTCTATGATCTTTAGGTACTTTAATACCAAAATCGTCGGATTGCGAATCCAACTAAATAAAATATCTAACATTTAATCTCGGGATATTTTTATGAGTGCCACCTGTATTTTTTTTTTTGCGAAATCAATTTTTATTCAACTAATATTGGAACTGAATTTAATTGTTTGATGACAATCATCTAATCAGACTAACTGACGATCATTGAAAAGGGTCCCCGAAAAATGTTTTGTGTGTTTATTGTCAATCGCTTCAATTGCATTTTGTATACGATCAATTTGCGCTTCAATGTGTATCAATCACGTAAAAATTGACAATTGCAATTGATCATTTCGGGGACCCATCGGTCAAGCATCGCTAATGAGACACAATTGATTTTCTATTGTAATGGCCCTCTAGCGGGCCACCTGGGGCCTGACTGGAAGCGATTTTCATAAATCAGCAATCCTGGTTACAAACTATACAATCTCTTTCTTCGTGGCCTCACAAATAAAAGAGCTTGGGAGTCTCCATCAAACGGTAGGCGAGCCCCAGAGAAATCAGCGGAGTCCATATGTGCCGCTGTTAATTAGGCTGGCTACGTAAATATTGCTTGTATCCGCCGCGAATTATTAAAATATTGGGGAAAAACGTCTTGCCTGCTTCCTCGTGTTTTGATTTTGATGAAATTGTGGTTTGAATCAACTTACTTTTACAGTCAATAATATATAATTTCTGAGATTATTTGGACATTGCTGACATTGGTGGAGGAATAACATCGTGAGGAAACCTGGACTTATTGTTAATATAAGCCTGAAATTGCCAATCCGTCTTGAGCTAGCGTGGTGATCAATGATCGTGCCTTCTCTTTATCAGAAGAGGCCTTTGCCCTGCAGTGGGCAATAATAGGCTGGTATTATTTTGGAACGAGAAGAATACAACCGCTTGTCAAATCTTATGTTTTTTTTTAATGATAGATAGTTTAGCTTTAGTAAAGGCTTCTACAAAGAGGCGTGACACGAGACGCGAATCGCACACGACACAAAGGCACCGCTCGTCGCACGACAGGCGGTGCCTTTATGTCGCGTCGCGTGTCACGCCTGTTTGCAGGAGCCTTAATACAATCACAATAAAATTATGTTAACATGAGATTTGACAGCAAATTGACAGATCACAGTCGTAGTCTGACTTTTAGAACCCGCGGGTCACAACATTGGTTTAACTAATGGGATTTTCCAGTTAGTTTCTTGGTATTAGGGGCCTTATACCAAAAAGTTTTTATGTTCTCACTTAGGGAATTAGTAGGCATTAAGTTCACTTATATTAGGAGTTTTACCAGTCCGGTTTACTTATTTATTCGACTATAAATTCTGCCGGTGACGAAAAAGCGACCAATGCGTTATAATTTGCTATTGGCAACACAGAAGCAACTGGCTCCATGAAACGCTAACTGGCTATTAAATACTTGCAGAAAAAACTACCGAGAATCGTATTCGAAACTTGAAATCTTTAAAAAAGGAACGTTCTATCAAAACTAAAAACGGTTAGCAATAAAGGCGCGCTCTGATTGGTCGGCGAGGTGGTAGACGGAGGGTGCATTTGCACAAAGGTACAGAAATATGTGACCGGTGCTAAACATTAACGATTATAGTCGCCAAGTCACGTCTAATTGCGAAAGAGGACGGGATTATGCAGAAGTGTGTCTAAAAGTCTAGTTCTGATTTTGAGTCGTCACGGTTTAAAAATGCACTTTCTTATACTAAGTTTTTAACTGCCCCGTTGATCTCGTGGTCGCAAACGCGACTGCTAAGCGTCGAGTCCTGTTTTTGATACCCAGGTCGGACAAAGTGTTATTGGGTTTTTCCATTAGGAATTTCTCATTAACAACCCGGAGTTGGAAATGGGCCGTGTGATACACCCGTGCTTCGGAAAGCATGTTAAAATGTCGGTCCTGCGTCTGATTTCTCTCCGGTTCTGTCGGATTGCCATCCCATCGGACTATGAGAGTTTGGGAAGAGAGAGTGTATCTATGAGTTTCCGCTGAGATCGGCCGCCGTGGCCGAAATTCGGTCTGGAGGACTATTCCTATAGGTTTTTAACTACTGTTGTAAAAGTATCCAGCAAACTAGAAAAACCTAGCAGATTTTGGAATAGTTTTGTTATAATTATTTTTTTCTTCATGAAATTATATTGGAATTTATAACGGAAACTGTCTATCACACTAGTAGCAGATTGCACCTACATTACTCAACTACCGCACACACTGCAGCATAATCAGCCTATAATGTTCCCACTGCTGGGATACAGGCCTCCTCTTTTTGAGATGGAGTGGGCCGTAATCTACCACGCGGGCCCAGTGCGGGTTGGTAGATGTCACATGTCTTCGAATTTTTGGTTCTAGAACATGCCGGTTTCCTCACGATGTTTTTCCTTCACCATTTTGAGAGCAGTGGTGATGAAATAATTTACACAAAGTAAAGCGCCTGTCTGGGTTCGAACCTACGACCTACAACTTGTAAGTCGCGGCCGTTACCACCTGGCCACCACTGCTTTGCACTGCAGGAAACTCCTAAAACACACAAATTTCACACAAAAACTGCATTATTTTCACATAGCCTGCATAAAAAACGGCACACTCTAACATAGCACCATCCATGCTAATTGTAAGCGCGCGTTATCGCGAGACAAACGTGCTGGCTCCGCAACGCATAATCGTTACCACTTTTTCGTTTCAGGAAATTAGCGCCTTTTTGCATTGTCTCGTCCCCGATAGAGACTGTTGTGTATCGCCATTGCCATTGCTTTGTTCTTTGTTCCTTTTACTATTGCCGTACGTAATTGGGCCTGAGTATAATTGACTTGAGTTTTTGTGAGGGTGTGTTTTTTTTAAGAGGATGCTGTTTTTTTAGTGATTTAAAGAATGCATTTAAAGGCATTTTCTATCCGGTTGTTGAAAGACTAATCAATACCATTTGCCAACAGACTGTCAATCTATCGAGTTAAGGGCTAATTTTTCAATAGCCAGACTTAACTGAAGGGTAAATATAGCCATTTGACAGCTTTTGTATGGAAAATATGTCAAGCTGTCAAAGTCAAATCATTTATTTCAATTAAGTATATAAAAGGCAATTTTAAACGTCAAAATTTACAAGAAAATATAATTGATTCTAGTTGCCCCTGTTGTCGTAATTACTCTTCAGATAAAAGTTATCTGACTATTAACAAATCAGCCTTATTTCAAATGATTTGATCAGCTGTTGTTATCTTAGTCATCAAATCACAGCAGTTAACATATGTTTACATTCTTAAAGATACTTTTGGTGTTAGCTTTCAGAAAACCAGGTGTAGATAAGTCAGAATATGTTGTTTTTTTACTTGGAACTAGCACCAAAAAGCAAAACAACATATGATTTGTATAAGCAACTAGCTGACCTGACAGACGTCCTTTCCAGATTTCAATAATACATACAAAAATCCCATCCAAAAAAAAACTTTCAGTTTTTTCCGAATTTGAAATTTTTTGCGGGAAACATTTCCAATTTCTCTTTACATTAAAAACTAATTCGGACTATTTCGAGCATTTTAAAATAAAAAATCGGTCCAGCTGTTCTCAAGTGATGCGCTTACCAACGAACAGCTTTTCATTTCTATTATATAGTAAGACTGGAGGATATCCGGCGTATGCTACAACGATAAAACGATGCATTAGGCACATTCGGTCCATTCATGAAGTTTCACTTTGTTTTTCCATTGTTTTAGTGGTCTAAAACTATCTTCGCATGATTGCCTTTCTAATGAAACTGGTTTGGGGCACATCGGTTGGATGGTTTCAAAGTCAAACGGACATACGTAGAAACAATTTTTGTGTTTTATATATATAGATATATAAATAGGGTTACGTTTAACCACTATCTTATCTTATGGTAAGAGATGATGTGGATGACGATGGTGCACGCTTTTCTAAAGGTAGCTAGCATATTCATTTGACAATTGGAGTCCCAGGTAATATAAGTACCTATCAGAAAACTAAAGACTCCGGCAAGCAGTTCAGCACAACGACATCTTAGGAAAAGTCAACTCATTACCAATTCCCAAGGCTTTACGACAGCCGAATTCCCTCGCCAATCATTATTTCACTCCGCCATGTTTCCGTAGAGAAATGGTGTATGCAGTAAGAGAGACAATCAGTCCCTTCAAACATAGTTGTAAGCTATGTAATATATACTCGAGATTTGAACACTCCCATTAATTAAATCTAATATTACTTATGTTTTTATATATACAATGACATGAGTATTTACTTGTAAAATATTATGTTATTTAAATTATTGTGAATGTAAAGACTATGTGGGTCATTGCTTTTTATTCTCATTTGATTTTAATCATGATCTGGCAGTTTGAGTAATTTATGCGGCCTACCCAAATGTCCTTTCTTTGGTATTGTTCGTCGAATCGTTGAGCTCCTTAAGTCCTGAATTCCTGAGTCAAGCTGCACGATTACTGACAAATGCGTGCACTGACTGGACAGGTCCACTCAATCTGTGTGGTTTTTTCCTGAAAAGACCATTTCAGATACCAATCTACATGGTCTTCACATGATCTGACCAAGATTATGTCTGGACTTTAAAAGAGACTGTGACCTCTGAGTTTCTTCGGCCTTTTTTCTCAGAGTAGTCAGATAGGAAACGCCGACCTCATCTAGTTTAAAAAATATGATTGACTTGTAAAAGTGTTTGTACAAACCTACCTACAGAAATAAAATCATTTATCATTTACACTCTAAAGGAATTCTTTAACGATAAGTAAATGTTAACATTGTTTTTTTTTTATTGGGACAATACATAGCACCCACAATTTTTGACCTACTACCGACCTATGTTATGATATGTTGTTTAGTGATTATTATTGTTATCGCTATTTACTTAATTTAATTTTTTATCTTATTTTAATTTATAAATGGAACTGGTGACCAAATAATTGTTCTTACCCTATCATATATTATATCATGACAATTACTTATTTAAATAATTGATGATGGTTATCTGATAAGCATGTTAAAATTTGTATTTTTGTTTAAGTACAGAGGATTTATTATTGTGACACTGTAGCATATTAAAATATTTATATTGCTATGCCCTAGCAGGGTTCATGTATGAAACTTATACACTTGTAACACCTTGTAAACTATATGAATGCAATAAATGATAATTATGATGGTGCACTGAAATGGGCAACTAAAATAGCACAGATCTTGCCAATCTCCATACAATCTTGGTACTGCCGTACCTAATTAGCTCAGTCTAGCTGAGACGTCACAAATTACCAAGAATTGCGAAATTAATTGCCCGTGTAAGGAAAAGACGACACATCAGCACTTCCCAAGTCAAATGACTATAAGACAGCCGAATTCCCTCGCCAATCATTCTTTCACCCCGACATCTTTCCGCAGAGAAATGGCGTATACAGTAGGAGAGGCGATCAGTCTGTGTAATTAACATTCCGGCTCACCTCGACCTCGGCTGGCGTCAAGACGCGCGAATTAAACCGATATCACTTCGCTACTTATTGACGGGGGCTCGCGGTGGCGTAGAGGAGTCGGGTGGGTTATTTTATGGGCTCGGGACGTTTTTAGGTTATGTATGTAGGTATTTTTCGAATTGTAAACGGATTGCTGGTCTTTAAGCTTCGTGAGAGTGTGAAATTCTTTGGTTTCTTATTAGGTACGTTATAGCACGATCTAATGGCTTCGTTATCATAGCTGCATAGTTATTATTCAGTAACATTTCTTCGAAAAGACGAAACATGTAGCATATTAAGTTCTCAAGTAGGCAAAGTGTCAAGATGGTAGCCAACTAAAGCATCTTGAATAGGAGTAGCAGTAGTAAGTACTCATGTGTCTCGATAAAACTCTAATTTCGCCTTCATTTTTTAAATACATTTGAAACTAATAAAATTTCCTCATTTGCTGCAGTACTGCACCGCGAGGCTTTGCTTGGCGCGTTCGCGAGACGAGCGTTCGACAGGCTCCGTTACCGAATCGACACAGGCATCCTACACATTACACCACGTGCGACTGTAGGATGAGAGAGCTTTCAAAATAAAAGTAGAACAGAACACAAAAAAATAAAGTCCGGAAAAGCAATTGTATTGTCAGAGTTTCTTACTGACTTTAAGTTAACTTTAATTTACGGTCCTTATAACGTTTTCGAACTTAACTGGGATTGAAACATTGTTTTTTCACTTTTCGGTTCTTGGTGACAAGGGAAGGCTTCCTGTACATGACGCTGGAGCCGTACCTGCGCCGTACCGCATCACAAACATGCGGTACATACGAATAAATATCGCGTACGCGCCGCACCTCCGCGCGCCGCCGCGGCCGCACCGGTGCCGCACCCGAACCGCGTATACACTGCATTGATGTCGAGTTTTAAATAATAAAGCAACGATTACAGTTCCGTAAAGCATTGCCAACGAAACTGTAATAAATACTTTTAATCGCTGTCATTTTAACAGTTTCACCTCTTCCGTATCCCACACTTTAACTAATGTTTTACTTTTCTATTCTACTTTTTCTTTCAGATACTTTCACCCTTTCTCCGCGAACAGGCTGTAACCCTGTCTATATTAATGTGGCCAATTTGTAGGAGGGCGCGATCACCTCATTTGTCGGGAGCGGCGGGCTACGCAAAACAAGTAGCTCTGTGTTGCCAGATCTAAGAGGATCGCGTCCCAAGAAAGCTTGTAATTTTGTGGGTGGAAATGTACTAAAATAATTTGCATTAATTCTTTTATAATCATGCTTCTTTCTTGTGGAAAAATTCATTTGTAAATGTGATACTACCACATTTTTTGCCTCAGAACAATATCGCTGTGAACCTGTTATCAGAGATGCATTTATGAACTTCCAGATAATAATCTACTAACTAACTAAGAAATACCTAAACAACAACTAACTACAGATTGCTGACTAAGAAATATCTTAGTCAGCAATGATAACTCTGCAGTCCGCTCAGCAGACACTCAGGCGATTGCATATTCTGCCAGGGTCGCGGATTGTTCGAAAGAGTTACCGTGGCCCTGGCGCACAGGCAACTGAAGGAACACGGGTGGGTTTTAGTCAGTAAAAGTCTGACACGCCCTCCCGCTCCTCCAGAGCTTGAGAAATTATTTGATGATTTCCCATCGAAAAAAAAAGGCGAGTGCCTGTTCCATCCCATCGGTCCACTTTACACCAATTTCATTTGTCTTTCTGAAGATCCATTAAATTCCATAGCTTAGCTATAAGAACTCAAGAAATATAAGATTAATACCGTTGAAAAGTAGGTACACAAATAATGAGCCACAATTAGCCAGCTATTCTAAAGCAAACAAAAAAAAAAACCTCTAAAACAATAGTCTCTCCTAAGGCTTACAACCCATCATTATTTGGTACACGAACACTTGTTAATCGGTAACTAATTACTGTTTAATTAAAGAACGAAACGTTAACGCAGTCCGTTTGTAAGACTACCCTCGTTTTAACACGAGCGTACTGTGAACTTTATAGATCGGTAGATTATTAGCAAACGGAATTTTACAATGAATATTTACCTTTTCTTGGGAATACTGAAAAACGTAATTATTGACAAGACAAAGAAATTAGTTTTTCTTGTTGCATGTTCTTTATTAATTAAAATATTAAGGATATTGTTTGTCCTGTGAGCAACTTTGTCATAGCGTTTTAAGTTCCTCTGAATCTTCTTCTTTCTTTTTATATGTATATTAATGAAATGAAATGAAATTGTTTATTGTGGCAATAGGATATCGGAATCACATCTACTCGTCATATTAAAAAATATATAAGCTAGATGAAGTCGAATGTAACATCAGGCCTTCAAGGATTCAGTTAACAAAAGATACAGATTTCATATAAAAATGTGTCTACAAAGGTATAACTAGAAAAATGAAATATCTAACTTCACATAATTGACATTAGCATTAGCATAACTGCTTTCCAAGGTAACACAGGATATCTGACACAACACAAACGCAAAATCCAAAACGCTCCCGAATTCTCAAACTTAATCAAAACGAGAGTCAACATCAGTGTTATTTAATTCTGAACAAATTTTAGCAGCACAAAGCGCGATCCGATAGTGATACAACTTCGTTAAAGCTACAGAACTCATTTATCCACCTCAATACAACGTGTTCCTGATAAAATCTAAATAACTTCGACGATCTCATATTAAAAGGCCCAAAATGTCGATAAGTGAAGGAGGTAGAGAATTTGGAAAGGGTTCGTGGTTGAAGTCTCTGTTCTCTGTGTTCGTTTCGGTATTTCTTCTCAGAGTTGTCAGATAGGAAACACTAACTTCATCTAGATTAAAAACAATATTTTGATGTGAGAAATAAATATCATTTAGCATGAAGTTGTTAAAAATTCGATGCTTCGAAAAATAGTACTTTTACAATGCAGTTAAAAAGTTTTTATTCACAAAAACAACAACAAACAAGACAAGATAAGTACATCAAGAAGAACATAAGAACAAGAATTAGTGACAAAGATATTTTTAATTAATAGTGGCAGGTGAATATATACCACGCTATCATTTAGAACCTCACCTTCACCTATGAGTGAATTTATACTTTAATGTATAAAAAATTAATAAACCTTCATACGTAGAAAAAAGCTTTTTTTAAATACTCGTTCCTTGAAGCGAGTTGAGTCCAAAAAAGTTTTCATGATTACATACCGAGTCCAAAAAAGTTTCGAAAAATAAAGTGACTCACATTCTGCCTCTTCCAGTTTTCTCAACATCCTGAAGGTTCTTATTTTAGCAGGTATCAAATAGTCCCAGTTAATCCAGTGCGATATGAGCCACCAACAAAGAGATCGTCGATATAGTCCGCCGCTGACAAGAGTAGACCTGGGAATGTTTAGAGATGAAGTAGACTTTACTCTGTGAAGTTAGATAGGTTGTTTTAAAAAATAGGTTTATAAGTTACAGAAACAGGTGCATACAAAAAATATAAATAAAATAAAAAAATAATAAATAAAAACGAAATAGATCTATAATTACGAGCACAAAATAGAAATTGTCGCCAGCTGCGTCATGACTGACAAGAAGGCTTCCAGTCAGCATGATGCTGTGCTATGTAGGACCCACAGCACAGCGCTGATTTTCAGTGGTTACCCGAAAAAGACGTAAGGAAACCAAGTCATAGGTTTAGTGATTGGTACTATAGGTAACAAAATAAAATAAACAGTAAGCATTAAATATTATTATGATTAAATATTATTAAATAACATAAAAAATATTTAATCTGCAGGCATCACTGAGCATGCATAAATAATGTACCTACGTAAGAATATCCGGTGTTTTGTGTTTTGACTCCCTCACCCTCCGCTTTTGCAGGCAATCAGATGGTTTCTGGCTAAACCGTCATATTTTGTTCCACTTGAGAGTCGTCAGCGTACGTCATTCAATGCAGTTTTGCTATCATGACCTTCGTTTCAGGTATCTAACCTGAATAATTCCAAAGAAAACTTAATTATGGTGTGACGTTGTCAGGGATTTTATTGCCCTTAAAGGCCCGTACAAGGTAGATAGATATTAAAAATATTTTACAACACCAAAATATTATTAAACATAACATATAATCACGCCTTTAATCCCCGAAAGGTTAGCAGAAATGTACCTATAGTCCATCCACATTTCGCAAGTTATGTTTAAGTCCCATGTAATAGGGGGCAAGCCTATTTATTGCCATCAACCTGGCACAAATCTAGACTCCGGGTTGCTACTGAGAAATCCCTTATGGAAAACCCCAATAACACTGTGCCCGACCTGGAAATCGGACCCAATACCTCATGCTTAGCGGTACCGCTTGCGACCACTGGGCCAATGAGACAGTCAGTTCTTTTTAAAGCAAAATATTATTTTTAGAAGATATTTTAACCTTTTTCCAAATAAACTAAATCTAACCCTGTCTTCTCTAAACCAGCTCTGTCAATCGAAGATCTTTATCATTCAGAGCCGTTAACATCGAGTTTTGGAACAAATTCCATTCGAATAGAAACTTGTCGGGACAATGAGAAACACCTTGCTAATATCCAAGAGGGGACTAACCCCCTGTAGCCCCTTGATCGAGTTCGATCGATTAACCCTTTCGTTACTCTTGTAGGGAATTAAAACGATGAGTTTGTTTTCGTCTTAGTAGAAAAGATATCTGAAGATACGAAGGTGGTAAGGTAAATTAAATACAGAATTTTTCGTAATAAAAATACGTTTTCTTACTGTCAGGCGATAAGTATTATCCTATACGTACGTCATTGTATTATTATCTATAAAAAAACAAATAAATAAAATTGAAGTGTCTGTTTTTAATGTCAAAATAACAGCTATTTACTAAATGCATGTGAAAGTATATACTCGTACGGTACCTACATATAACAAAAAAATCAATTTTTAAAAGTTTTGTCTGTCTGTCTGTTTGTTCCGGCTAATCTCCGAAACGGCTGGACCGACTTTCACTGGCGGATAGCTGATGTTATGAGGAGTAACATAGGCTATTTTTGTCCCGGTAGCACGATCTCGTGGGCGCGGGCGAAGCCGCGGGCAGCAGCTATTTATGATATATAACCCGCAGTAATAGTACCTAAGTATAGAAAAAGTATGAATTGTTGGAATTTTAGATTAGATCTAAGTTCGCTTATGAATTTATGATTCAAGTTCATACATAGGAGTGTTAACTTACTGAGGAGGGCTGCGTTTTTGCATAAAAAGAAAGAAAGAAATAAAATACGTTTATTTGCGGTAAACATGACGCAAAGAAAAAACACACAAATACAAAAAAAAAACGAGTTGGGGGAAAATATGCGTCACATCCACACAAAACGGGAATCGCTCAGCATAATGCTACTAAAAAGAACTGACTTCATATTTTGAGTGTAATTTCCAAATATTATAATGTGGAAAACTTAATTCTCGATTTTTTCTCCGTTTATTAAGACCAGCTATTTTCAGTTTCAAATACCGATAACATTTACTTGTAAAATTACACACATAGGCCATCCCAATCCGCTTACAATGACATCCCAACACCAGTGTCAAAGCGGAACTCGGTCTGCTAGTCAAACATGAAACAATGCAGCCGTTTGCGTAGGAGCACAACTTTATACGTAACACAAGAGTTATAGTTCAACTTGTAGCCTTCATATTGTTTACCTTGTCGTGCGAACGTTTACCAATGCTAAGTGATTAAGAATACTCGTTGAGGATAGTGGTGGGGTAGAGATGGTATTGTTTTTTTTGCAGTATTCAATAAGTCAGTGCAGTATTAAATCAGAAAAAAAGAAAAAGAAGAATCAGAATCAGAATGTTTTATTTGTAAACATAGGTCAAATTAGAACAGTGTGCGAGATGTTACAGATTGGTAAATCCTCTATGTTTTGCCCAGAGGCGTACAAATATATTTAATTAACATTTTCGAATTTTTTACTTTTTAACACAAAAACTTTTAAGATCTCATAAGGTGGTATATGAATCAATATTAATAGGTACATGCATATCAATACAAATTTAAAATACAATCTATTTCAATAAATGTCAAATAGATTAAATTACATGTCATATTAATGCTAATAACAATATGTCAAACAAAATTCTAAATCGTCAAAATAGGTGAGCTGATGTAAAATTTTCTGAAGCAGTAATTATAGAATTATCGCCCAAATATGCCTGTAGTGAATACCTGATTGCATTTATTTATCAAAATTCTTACTAGTTCTGTTTTGAAATTGTCCAGATTTAACGTTATTATTTTTCATGATTGTTAAATATTTTGGGTAAGAAGTTAATGAGATGTTGGGACTGATTGTATCTTATTCTTTTATTAACTTTTAAGCATGTGCTATATGTTAATAGGTCAGAATACAAGCGCTGCGACACTTATTTTTAAATGTCGTAGCATTATGCTGCCTTTAGACCTCGTACAGGACTTTCTGTTGTTATTTTCATTTTACTTTTGTTTTTTTTTTTTTTTGTTTTTAAGAGCCTCTTTAGTTTAGTTTGTGATAATATTGTGCGAGTCCCAAAAAATACTTATTTTTTTTTTTATATTGCGATTAAACATTAGTCATTTAGAATGGAGTTCATTTCCGTAAAGCGAAATAGTAATAGTTGAGTCTGAGTTAAAACCAATTTACGCAATTCAATTCTTCATATCACCTGGTCATCGTCACAAAAACTTTAATGCACGTGACGTGCACTTAAAAATCCGTATGAAAGCCTAAGGTGTCCTCAAGTCATTTCAGTGTGTGAATTCGCATACTGCAATTACATTGAAATTGAACAAATAGTGTGTAAACCAAGTAACCCTTCCAAGATCACGACTACATATATGAGAAATCAAACTCAAACTCAAACTTGCAGCATTTATTTCAAATAAACCAATTACGGACACTTTTGATTTGTCAAGCTACCTACCTTTCTAAAAATCTAACAGCGACTCCACCCCATCCGCTATCCCCACTTACACCGAACTACACAAGATACAGTTCTCTACTCAAATTCCAAGTGTTCTCTAACTTAAACTGAAATAACTTATGAGAATCGGCCGATCGCCTTTGTCGTAAGCTAGAAGGCAATTATCATTAATTATTATTAAATGTGACATTTTAGTGATAAACGGTGGGCCGATAACTTGGGCAAATAACTCAAGTTAGGGTGGATGGGTCGAAAGTACCCGCGGTGTTCACTGTTTGATTTGCTATTAGATTTTGAGGGTTGAGTTTCGTTTGTTTGATTTCTAGTGGTGAGGTAATGGTTTTTAGGTAGGAAAATATTTCAAATAGTCGTGTCTTCTTCTGCTCGTGCACATATGTGAACGACGTTGGAGAATTATGAAAAAATAAAAAAAACCAAGCTGAATAACCATATTAAGAGTGTTATGTGGTATTGATTTTTCGTGTGGTTTAAAGTGTGGTGCTCTGAATTAAGATTCCATCCTGTAATTTACGACCTAAGATGTTTAAAAAGGCATAAAGTTGTTTTTTTATGTTAAGACCCATCACTCAATAGCGTTCATCTGTCTGTTAACAAACATCATAATATGATCACTAATCTACATAGATGGACATCGATATAATAATTATGTATTTTTTTGGATGCAAACAATTCAGAGCGTATACCCTACGATCCCTTAGTGTTATTACAAAATTCTTACCCAAACAATAACACATTGACGGTACGACTCTCCATACCCATCTAGGATGGCACATCGGTAAAGTATAGCCACTTAACTCCGTCAAATAAATTTATTTTCACATAAATTCCTCTGTTATTAATCTTATCCGTGCTGTGCGCACATTTGTTAGTTTTATTGTTACTTCATACGTTATGTTATACCGGGATAGTTATCCTAATATCCAGTATGGTAGAATGGTACATGCGGCCATTTTGTTTATATTCAAATGATATAATTAAGTGAGAAAGAAGACGAATGGTATTTATTTGGATCTGTGACTGCAATTACTACGGCACTATTGCCGCGGCTATTACGGCGGCTATTGTGTGTACTATGGCAGGAGTATTATTCTGTATGAAGGAGCATAGCTTTACAACAAATTGCCTCGGAGTGTAAAAGATCAAAAATCCGTGTATACTTTCAAAAATCTCTAAAGAAACATTTTAGCGGATTTAAAATTTTAAGCTAACTTCGAGCACTATACTAATATCTAACCTATTTTTGCTGTGTAATCGTCGCGTTGCCTAATGTATTCTAATTAGAAATAAGTTTTTTCTCATATAAGTGAATGTAATTCTTTATGAGAAATAATGTTTTTAAACCATAAACCATAACTACTTACACGTGTACATATTTTTTTATACAAAAACTTCTATTGCCCTTTCAAAGCTTACTTTCTGACAAACATCAAAATCTATTAGCTAGACTCCAAATATGCCAAACACAGAAACTTACTTATTCATTTTGGAACAACGTTCCTTACCGCACGTTATGCATATACTGCACACTTGGCGAATGAGAGCTGGACCAAAAAAAACTATCTTTAACAGTAACATGCCCGGAATGTTATGTTTATATATACATTTAGAACTAGGTATAGTGTATTTATTTTATTTCTTAATTTTTTGTTTATTTTTAATTTTCGTATGCTGCACTGGTTGACGTCATCACGTCAACGCCGGCTATCGCTGAAAACCAGCGCTGGGGCTCTGTCTCGCATAGAATCGTAGCATTATGCTGAGCGATTGCCGTTTTGCGTGAATGTGACGCATATTTTCCCCATCTTGTTCTTGTTTTTCTCTGCGTCATGTTTACCGCAAATAAACGTATTTTCTTTCTTTCTTTATTGACCGTCACAACACTTTTGCTATAGTGATATACAATGATTATATATATATATATATATTTAAATCCTATCTCCTAACTTCTCCTAACTAATATTATAAATGCGAAAGTAAGTTTGTTTGTTTGTTTGTTACCTTTTCATGCCTCAACCACTGAACCGATCATCATGAAATTTTGCCTATACGTTGTCAGGTCTACAGAAATGGACATAGGCTACCTTTTATCCCGAAAATAAGTACTGTTCCCGAGGAAAACAACAATAACGTTCTTATGATAAGAGATGGCGCCACGTGTCTTTCGAATAATGATTGAATTATTATTATAGGAACTTTAGTGGTGTGTTAGGAGCCATTTAATTTTTTATTTTAGTACCTAATTCATTTTGTGAGTCTAGAGTGTCGATAGACCGGTTTTCATCCTCCTAACTATAATTCCCCAAACAACCCGAATTGATTGTCAAATTCTAAATTAACGCGAGCGAAGCCGCTGGCAAAAGCTTGTTATTAATATATTCAATTTTTATTATCATTCCTTCACATTTTTTTCCATTTAGTTACTCTCAAACGTTGTTAATTTATTTCATTGTACCTATTAGTTAAAATAATTTCCTTTTAAACACCATTAAATATTCAAAACTGCATGACTAAACAGTGGGAACTATGGCCATTTTTGGTTCAGGTTTGTGGTATGTTTTAGGTATATTTTTTTTATTTTTTTGTCCATGAATATTTACTAACCCATAAGTACGTATATTAGTATTTTCTGGTCACCTTGTAAAGTTCTGCTTTACCTCTGTCAGTAACCCGTGGCCCCATTAAACTATGACGCATAACCTTCATCAGAACTACCATATTCAGCAATTTAACCGCACAATAAATCCACGCACCTTGACTACTTATCGATCACAACTATACCCGGGTAATCATAATAAATAACGGCAAATACTGAGCAAATTCGTACATTAACCAGCTCGCGTTGCTTGCCCTGAGTTATAACGTCTACCCGACATTTAGGCGAACCAGCGGCATTAGCATTAATTTAAAATATTATTTATAGTTTGAAGCTTTATACTGATGGAGATGGTCGAAGGGATGGAGGTGATAAGAGATTTTTTTTATTTTATACCGCTGATAAAAAATAAACTCCACTTTAATATCATTATATTCAAAAGAATTTGTAAGTTTGGTTTACAAATACAAACAGACCAATTAAAAGCTCAACATGATATTGCAGTTTTATTGCAACTCTAGCAATCATAAGGATAGTAAAAACAAAGCAAGTTTTGCAAAATAATCCGTCAATCATTAAATTCTTGTCACCACAAAGACTTTGGATCATCATTAGCCCTGACTATGATAATCATAAGACCCGAAAGTAAAAATGTCTCAAGTGAATTTCACTGGCTACTCAATCAATCTGCCTAGACCTTTCTCAGCTATGTTGGGGTTGGCTTCCAGTCTTACCGAATACAGCTTAATACCAGTAGTTTACATGGAGTGACTGCCTATCTGTCCTCAACGACCCAGTTACTGGGTAACACGAAACCTTTGGCAAGACTGGTTGACTTAACTTCTTTTGGAACGAAATTTACTCTGGCCACGCTTAAAAGAAGAATATTCGCCATATTGCTTTGTAGCAGAAATAAGGATGGTTGTAGAGATTTTTCAGACAAACTCTTTCACTTTAGAATAAATCTTTAGGTATTTTACCGTCTCCAAAAATACACAAGTTCGTCCAAATCTTTTGTTCACGGTTGTGCTCACAAGTCTTCGTAGCTCAACATTGGTGCTGTGTTGATGATCTCGTTAAGGGTAAGATGACACCAAATGACCGTAATTATACCGAGTTAAGGGGCAGTAATCGCCGCCGGGGCCGTGTTTTTGGTGAATTCGCAGAGCGTCGTGTTTCATTGTTTATTAAAGTTTTTTATTTTTATTGTTATTGCTGCCGCTGGTGCCTTTAATTGGTATTGGTGTGATGGTGTTCTGAAAGTTTTAGATAAGGGGTCGATGGCAGCTGATAACTGCATGTTACAATTAATTCGCCTAAAACACAGGATTACCTAGTTCAGGCACGTACGTCTTAGGAATATAATTTACATTTAAGCAAAACTGTTCTAATTTTTATTCCTTGTAATTTTTGAATAAATATTTTTTTTTTTTTCTGGTACCTAATTATTAGACTGGATCTTACATGCTCTATACAACTTACAGACTCAGCATCTTTATCCGTCAGTGATTGCTTTCATTCACATTAAGACTGCAAGTTGAAAGATATCTATAGTTAAACTGCGTCGAAGGAAAATTCCACGCCAGAGGGAAAGCGTTAACATGACGAAAATTGAACTAGATTGCAACCTGTTCATCCAGAATGATGCTTGACGGCAAAAACAGTATAAAAATTACGAGGAATCTAATTTACAGCCGATGAGTGCCACCTGCATCCTAATTATTTTAACTTGATAGATTAAAACATGCAGGTGTTGTAACAATTAGTTTTCAATCCTAAAGATATTTGTGCTTATTCATTAACTAACTTTTGCCCGCGGCTTCACTCACGTGTATTTCGGAAAATATCCCAGGAGAAAGTACTACCGGTATTAAAAGTACCCTATGTGTAGTGATTGCAATCCCGCAGCTCATTCAATCCCGCGGGATTGATATGCGGGATTACTCAATCCCGCGCGGCATCACGCGGGATCCCGCATATTTGAAATTATGTTATAAAATCAAATTGAAAGTACAGATTTTTGTGTAAAACTCAACTTTTATTAAACATTTCTTACATTAAGCAACAGAAATTATTTATTTTCTATTAATTAAGCATAAGTAATTAGTAATCTGTTTTCTTAGATTCATCTTCAAATTTTTCGCATCGCTAAATTTTTTATTTGCGGGATCCGTGGATCCGCGCTTTGAAGGTGCGGGATCCAGCAGATTAATAAAAGCAGCGGGAATGCGTGATCCTGTTTTGCGGGATTGCAATCCCTACCTATGTGTTAATCCAGGTTATAAACTATATGTGTGTCAAATTTCAGCCCAAGTCATTGTTGGTATGAATTACAACTATGTCACAGCCTATACGGCTGTGACGTTGGAACACACATCTTCGATTATTTTTGCCATATTTTTAATTACAAAGAACATTCAGCGGCAACATAATTGTGACTGATTCCTGTTCCTTCATGTCGATGTCAATATAACTTTTTCAGATGAACATTTCAGTTTTGCTGGCATACAATAAAATGATGAGATGGCTATTGCCCTTCGATTAACATAGATTTTAATGTGCTACAAGGGTGGGGATGGTGTCCATACATTTTTGAGCATTGTTTTTTTTATAAAGTCTAAAACCAGTACCAAAATAAATAGTCCAAAGTTAAAATCTGCAGACTTCCAATCTGTTTAAAGAAGTTTCCCGTCCCTATCAAGTTAGATAACTCACTTCGAACACACAAAAATATTCTCTAACCCAGTATTACTCACAGAACTTGTATGTTGGTATTAATTTCCATACATATGTGTTGTACGCTTCACTGTTGGACTCGTATGGGCACGAGCGCCATGTTTGAGTCCCCGACCGGACATATTTAAGCTATTTTATTTATTTTGAGATACAAAAGGCCTTATCAGCGGATATATAGCTTAACAGCGTGTTCGGATTCGGGTACTTTATTATTGATAATTATTAGGGAGGACTTAATTATACGAAATGATAAATTTTTAGTTAAGTGTTGATGTGAAGAAATTGATATCTAGACTTGTTATATTAACAGTAGGTAATTGTTAAGATTACGTCATCAAATTGGATTGATAAGCAAACGAACGTTCACAGACGATCTCAAAAGCAACGATTTACCAAAAAGCACTTTAATAGTATTGAAGTTCAACTTATTTAAGTGCTTGTACAATATAGTAAGATCTTCAATGTCTTGTAAGGCCCAGATTAGGACACAAACCCTCGAGGCACCCAGATCCTACATAGATGTTCTCAGCACACGAAGAGTCATAATCAACTTCTGGAGGAAGGTGGGCTGTTTGGAATAACCACCGACGGCCGCCTTGGCTCACGCACAATGGTCCACATGAAGGACTAAGTGTGGAAACCAAAACCCTAAAGAAGAAAGAAGAAGAATGTTATGTAAGTTTAATAATTGCTCGCACACTATTTGTGTTAAACAAATGATTGTAAGTTCAATTCTAATAAAATAATTATAAAAGCTACCTTCGTATTGTACAACATATACCTCTTTATTTATAAACCTTGCCTAAAATTAAGAAATGATTAGCGACAGTTCAACTATACATTTTTGACGTTTAAACGTCTCTTAACTTTATTCATCGTTTCTAAATAAACCTCAATATGTTTAAAAACATCTGCATTATATTTCCAGCCTCTCAATGTGAACATCGGGACCCCCGTGACATCCTCTCAATAAACAAGGCTTCTCATAGTTGCTCGCGTTATCTGACTTTGATGGGACGGTCGGCGGGTAGTTTTAAAACGTGCGCAAACACCGGTAGTTGTAAATAATTATGGGCTTTTGTAGTTTTTGCCCAGCGATTATGCGTAATGACCGGGCGGTTACATTTTGAGATAGTTACCGGGTTTTATTTACGTTGTTAAGTTTTGTTTTGTACTACGTATTTTGTTTTGTGTATTGTAATCGGTTTTGTATGTAATGTTTGTTTAGTTCATTTAAATAATGAAGGTGGGGTAATTGGGTCGGTTTGTTTTTGGTGTTAGAGGGTAAATGAAATGTGAATGTTAGTAGTAAGTTTAAAAAGTGAAAGGAAAATATAAAGGACGATATGAAGTGAACTCCTTATAAATAATTTGTCAAAAATAATTACACATTTCCTCTGTCCTTTAACATTATCATAACATATAGTTCCTTGCTCTTATTTCAGGTTTATTATTGCTTAAATATATTTATTTATATAGATAAGTATATGCTTTACGTATTTACGTATTTATTGTATATGTAAATGATACACTACTGACTACCTGCATTACTGTCTCTCCTTCTCCCTTTAATCCATCCAAAGGTTGTCTGTAAAAGATCACTTTTACTGATAAGACCGCCCATTGTGTCACCCTATGTAAAGTTTCTACATATTTGTATCTGTAATTTTTATGATGGACATTATCAAAAGTATTCATCTATTAAGCAGACCGTAGACTACTTTTCATTAATGGAGAAAACGTTTTATTGTAAAAAAGAACTTTTATTTTATGTAGCCAACACTGTCCCACTGCTGGGCAAAGGCAAATCCATAATTTAGTATTAGTAAATTCGACGTTTTAAAACAATATTGTGAGTAACAAAAACGAGTAGTTGGTAGAATGTAACAATGCAATGTTGTCTACGCCAGTGCCTACGCCGTAGCACACATTTGTAGCCGTAGCAGACCGGTGCTACGACCGGGATCGCATTACTGTTCCCGTTTTATTAACTAGGTAACTTTGCAAATAGTATTTTTATGTTTGACCTATATTTCCTCTGTACTTACCTAGTTGTTTTGTGCACAAACTTAATAATTATGTAAAATGAAAAAAAAAAATAGTAGGAATAGGATTAGGCTTGCGTGACTTTTATTTTTGCTGGATTAGAAATACTTTTCTAATTATTTCCGATATAGTTTGGTTTAAGATTTGATGGAAACTAAACTCTAAAATATTATAATTTATTCTTAATATTTATTTTCTTGTTCGCTTACACGAAAACGGATTTAATAAAAATCAACTTCTGATAAAAATAATACCTACGACATATCGACAAAAAAATCAAATCAAATCCATCGAAAAACCCCATACGCTGTACATCAGGCCTTGTCCCTAAGGACAGGTTCATACTCCCGATACCAAAGGCTATAACATAAACATGGGGTACACTATTAAAACTTGGACTCGTTTTGTAAGCCAAAATATTATACGGAGTACCTTCCTTCTATCTCGATGCGTTAGGGCTGCCAGACCATTTACATTTTTATTTCAACGTATATGATATGATTGTAAAATGTTATCTGGTTCAGAACAAGATAGTTTCTTGTCAGTTTATGGCTATTGTGCTCAGGTTGGGATTGGAAAATGGAGTGAAATTGTCTCAATTGTGTTTTTGTTTTAGTTTTGGGTTTAATTGAGGGGGATTGTTTTGTAGTTATTTGTATAACGCTTTAAGGGAAACTAAACGCTCGCTATAGACTTAATAACAATAAACCTTCTATAGTGTTTCCTTCAGTGTCCTTCAACCGTTTAATCTAAGACGCTTTTACCGAAGATGAAGAAATTATTCAGAGCATTTTAATGGTCTGATAATCTTCATCACGCACTGTAACAAAGAAAATAGTTTATTGGTAAAACAAGTATAGGAATAAACATTTTTTTATTATTGGATCTTCCTTTTAGGCAGATAGAGCCTGTATTAGGAGTGTCCGCTCCTCCATAACAAGACGTGTTATATAAAAAGCAAAACGTGTATTTTTTGTGCTAAAACTACATAAATTAACATTAACTTAAATTAAATCAATTGTGTGTATGAGGGGGTGAAAGTATGTGTGTGAGTATATGTGAGTGAACGTGTAGCCTGTAGGTGTGACTGAGAGTATATAAGCGAGGGAGGGTGAGTGAGGGTGTGTATGTGTCAAGGTTTCAGAAGTGTACAAGAGTGGCGATTGTTGTGTCAAAGCTTGAACCTTTTCTGACAGAACGAAGGCTTTTATAATGCTGTTATTATAATACTACTATTTGTAGCAGATCTATATTTACAAAGCTTTCCATAAAATTTTCTGCATTTCAAGTATATTATTATGTTTATTTTTTGGCTAATGTCCACCTTTGTTTGACCATCGCATATCTGAAGGTCATGCATTGCACGATTCACGAATATTCCTTACTTGTCTTATCTTTTTACCGTGATAGGTACCTCCAAAAAGCACTAGCGTATCTAACTTTTTTTCATCAATTCCCTCGAATTTCCCGGCAGCCCTACCCGGCCGGCCACAGTCCGGCAGTCCGGCGGTTGTCTCATAAACATGCCCCCTGTATCAGCGCGTAATCTGCCGGATTTGTCGATCAGGCCGGCTATCCACTGGCCAGATTTGTACGGGGCTTTGCCGCCGATACGGCACATACATTTTGCTTTTCTTCTTCAGTGTTTATGTGGCTGGTCAGGTGAAAGGCTCTAGTTTGTTTACTGGGATGTCATTTGTTTTTGTTTTTATTTGCCGGTGCTGATTGAAGGGGTTTGGGTGGTTGGTAATTATGGGTGTAGGTACTATATTTCGTGTGGTAATACTGTGTATTGTTGTTCATGCATTTTGTATGAGACATGCCTGTTAGTGCTTATCGGACGCGAAGGATATAAAGTAACTTAAAGAATAAAGAATTTCTTTTATTTATCTAAGGTCCGCTTGTATGCTTAGTCATCAGTTCGATCTCTAGTTTATGAGAAGCTGTCAGTTTTTGCTTAATAACACAATAATCCTCAAGTAGATAAAGTTGTATGAGATGACTGAGAAACATTGGTGGAAATATCTATATATTTTTGCTTATGATGACTTTTAATAGTAGCAATGTTGATTGTACACACGGCTACATATCAAGGTATACATTTCCGGTATAAGCTGATCTGAAATTGTATAAGATTTCCGTACAATGAGAGGTCAGCTTGTACTGGAAATCATAGCTTGATATGTGGCCGTGTGTACATAACTGTGTATTTGCACATTATCGATTAGTATACCACCCATAGAACTTGACCTATAAAATTATAATCTGCAAACCTAGTAATAGAATTATGTATGTTAATGTCAATAGCGCATTGGGTGTTTTGAATGATGTAACCAATATTTTATAACAATGTTTGAATTTAAAAGATTGTCCATGCAGTTTCTTACCCGTTCTTCTCTTTAATGAAACTACTACGCTTTGGAATGGTCAATTAGCTTCAACTTCTAACTAATGGACTCCTTTGACATTTCAAAAGTGCCTGTAATAGATTTAATTGTAATAAATGCAATAATTATTTAAGATTTTATGTATTTTGTTTTCCCTTCTACTCTTACACACGTTGTCTACATCTCTTTAATATACTCTCCTATCGCAGGTATGCTGGAAGAGATTTCTTTAGAAATAAGCATCACCTTTGTACGTATTTTTCTGTTCCTTGCTTCTTGTCTGTTTATATATGTGTCTACATAAATGGTTAAATAAATAAATAAATTGAGTTTGAGATTTGTAATTACTATTTCCGGATTGCCAGTCATTTTCTATTCCTGTTTAAAACTAACATGTAATACATCAACATATCAACGTACAAAATATTCCCATTCTAAAAATAGCATCTCATCTGAATATTGATGAGTATTGACTCCAGTGCGATGGCGCAGAGGTAATCAGATCGACGCGGGCGCCTCAATTAGTTACACTTTTGACGGACTATTTATATCTGGGGGCCTAGTCTCTAAGTCCGTCAACGAATCAACGGGCCCGTCCGAAAGTAGTTCGATAGTTTGGAATGAACCCTACTTCCGATTAATTAAGTTTTCCGGACGGGCAATAACACATCGGGAGAAAGGACAACTGTCAAGTGGTGTTGTCATTCATTTTTAATTCGGGTCTCGAAAAAAATTATGTTCGTAAGTGATACGACAGGAAACGCCCGTAACTTTGATCGAAACTACGGATTTGGTGCTTACGGAGTAGACCCCTGGATCTGAGAATAACTTGGGTTTTGTGGAGGCAAATAGTTTTATAGATAAGTATTTTTAGCGTGGGATTGCAAGAGTGTACGGCTTGTCGATTTGATTAAAAGACTCATTATCGATTTCGATGTCAGTGTTCAAGCATTTGTGAAACTGAATTGACTTTTTTTCGATTTTCAGTCCTACTACGATAAAGTATCTTTTAAATCATTGAAATAAAATTATAGCTTATTTAAAAATACTACGTAATTCTCGTTGAGTTTATTACGCGACTGTTTTCCGACAAAGTATTAATATAAAATACTTTTTCTTAAAAATTAAATTTTGGCGAAATTATCCGTAATAGGCAATCACGGATAATTTCGCCAAAATTTCTTCAACGTGTTGGGTTCTTCTGACTGAATGCCTGATGCCTTTGCTCTGCAGCGGAACAGAGACAATATTACAGCTCGATAATAACGTATGTAACATACGTTATTACGTTACGTTATGGGTACTTACGTAATATTTTTTCTCACTTTAAAATCAATATTTTTATAACTCGACAAGTCTTGTACTGTTTATTTACAGTGAAATATGATAATAAAAGAAAAAAATTGGTTTATTTGCGGTAAACTTGACGCAGAGAAAAACACACAAACACAAAAAAGAACAAGTTGGCGGAAAATATGCGTCACATCCACGCAAAACGGCAATCGCTCAGCATAATGCTACGACCCTATGCGAGACTGAGCCCCAGCGCTGGTTTTCAGCGATAGCCGGCGTTGACGTGATGACGTCAACCAGTGCAGCATACGAAAAGATAAAAATAACAAAAAAATAGAAATAAAATAAATACACAATACCTAGTTCTAAATGTTTATTTAAACATAATATTTATAAAATGGTAATATTCCGGGTAACGACTCATGCGCCGCCGGCCTACCTGCACCTAGCACACTTCACCTTTAAAAACTGAAACAAATCAACATTTAACAATACCACTCCCTTTCAAAGTCGAAGAAACAACTGCAAGTCCTACTCCCCCCCCCCCATTCTCACACATCTCACTGACAATTGTAAATTAATACGTTGCACAGACCAGGCCTCGTAAATCGGCCGTCTCAATTTACCGGCCTGCGTATTGGCAAGACGGAGGCCTGGCGAGGCCAGTGGAGGCCTTTATTGATAGGCCGTTGTCGCCTTGAAATATTGCACGGCAATTTGTAGACGCTTGCAGGGTACAGAATTAGCGGTAATCAATTAATTGAACGGTTTTATGGGAAAAATTTGTTGGTGAGGTGGTTTGTTTAATTGGATTTGTAAGGTTTTTGTGTTGAAAATGGGTTTTGAAGTGGTTTTTAATCACGTTATTCTAAATCTATTGCTATAGTTGCTAACATAGGGAAGTAAGTGACGACGATTCATTCTTTATTGCATATTTTGATCGCTATTTTAACTGCTTCAATGACACACAAACTGACACTGATGCCGCAATCAACCTGGCCACCTACTGGACTCAAACATTAAAAAAAACTACGCAGAAAAGTACAATCGACACGAAAAGAAGACTGGGCCAGTATGTTAGTACATTGTCACACTGCAGGGGTATTACTTTGGCGTACCTAACTACTGATATATCTGATTACCAATTACCTTCTAATACAAAATTGGGTTAGTCAATTAATTATTTAAAATAAGACAGTATCCTTGAAATTCTAGGTGTTTTAGAGCGTGACCTATAAAGTGAAATGCGTTATCGAATAAAGTCAAAGTCAAATCATTTATTTCAGATAGGCACATAAAAGGCACTTGTGAACGTCATAATTAAAATTGATAAGGCGTGATCAAAGAGTGGTTAAATAGGCCACTCCTTATTTTTGTTTAAAATACGAAAGCACATTTACCCAATAACAACAACAATTATTGAACAATCAATTATAATACTACATTACAACTATTTTCTTAATGTCCCTCGGGAATCATCGCATTTCCGAATACAACCAAATGCTAATTTCCATGTCCATCAAATATTAGATTTATCGTGGATAATAATTTGAATTGAGAACTAGTACTAGTAACTAGAACTAGTAGTAGTAGTTATTGTTGTTACGTCAATACAAAACAACAATAAAGTACTTAGTTCTGAATTCAAATTATTACAAACGATAAAACTAATAATTGTGGACTTGAAATTAGCATTCGTTTGTATTCGGAAATGCGATGATTCCCGAGGGACATTAAGAAAATAGTTGTACTGTACTCACACAGGTGTTGGTAAAAATGGTTATTTTACACGATAAACCTAAATCTTAACCTTAAATTCTATGTAGTTGAAGCCGATAGACAGTCCTTCCGTAGTAAAATTATAAACATTTAATTGCAATATAAATATCTACTATAATAATAGGGTGACCATAATTTGAGCGAAAATAGTACTATACTTATTATTCGACCATCGCATCGATAAGACAACAAATTTGAAGTGAACGCTTTTGCTCAACTCAATTGCCAAATAAACACGAATTCCATTCACAACAAAATTCTCTACAATTTTTCACAAACACGAACCAAACTGTATAATCCAAAACAGAGCACCAATCATGCAATAACATTGTCAAATCCAGCCCCGGACAGGCGGCGGATTACTGCGTATTTACTGCAAATTAACCGCACAATTGATGGCCAATTGATCGTCTAATGTTCCCACATAGCCATTATATTAAATCAAACAGCTCTCGATGGTCTACCAAGTACCTGGACAAAGACCTATTGATTTAAGAGCTGTGTAGAGGCTGTTCACATAGATTGATGTCATCGGGAGATCTGTGCGTCTTAGGGCAGAGCGTTCGAATGGTCTAATCTCTCTTGGATGCTGGACCATTGACCAGCGATAATTGAGCTGAGGTCTTGAATGGGTGAAATTTGGGCAGCAAGGGGCAGTGTAAGACAAGATTTAGATTAGAGCAATAGCAATGTAAATCACACTTGACCATGGCTCGTTAAAACTTGCTGCTCCCGTAGGTGCTTTACCAGCCCTGTTTTGCATTGGAATAATTAAAATGAATCCCTGTTTTGTAATAATCTGAAAACTGCGTCGGTATCTTCTTTCAAGACACAAACTCTAGATAAACTTTGAAGCTATTTTACGAACAGATGCAATCTGAGGAGCGAAGCTCCCAAAACCAACTACAGAACAGAAACCAAAACTCATCCCTAAAAACAAAATCCCTTGGCATACAAAACGCCTAGTTGCACAAAGACAATAATTCGATAGTAAGCCCGCGCCGCGCCTCAGATCTCACCTGACTAACTACCTCTAACCACCGCGCGCCGGCATGGACCGGTTTAATCCGCCCGGAACCGGCGCAATCCGGTTCACAAACTTTGTTCTGTCATGCTTGCTTTGCGGTACACGCGCCGTGCCACTTGTCGTGTTGTCTGTAAACGATTTGTTAATGGATTCCGGTTATTGTGTTGCCCTTTTGTGTGTAATTGGCTGGCGTGATGAGTGTATTCGCGGTTTCGGAATTAAGAATATATTTTTCAGGATTCGTGTAGCTGGATCATGCTGTTACATCAATGAAAACAAAATAACAGTTTTCTGTTAAATACTTTCGAAAGCTTCTGCTCCTTCATAAAATATTGTATTTTTTTGCAGTCACACATTTCTCTCCTGCAATTCAACGGAAATCGTTCAAATAGAAATTAAAAATAAGAAATAAATCCCCCGAAGTATTCCTTCTAAGACCCATCACACAAAACATGACCATAACACCCTTTTAGCTAAATGCCAGTCCACACCAAATGTCCCGAACGTCCCTGAATACTCCCAAATGTCAGAGAATGTCCCCAAATGTACCCGAATGTCCCGTAAAGATTGTTGCCGCGGGCTTAATGCTCCGTGCTGGCCACGGCCCATTGCATCACCGATATCTTTGTTGCTTTGAAAAGTTGGATGTAGCCGATGTAGGAGGAGATAGACAGACATTGGAAAGCATAAAGTAGCCTTAGGAACTGCGCAGCTGCGTGTGGATCGGCTTGTTGCAGTTTGTTATTGATCCTTCGAACTAGTTAATTTTCTATGAACACGGCTAAATTGTGTTTGAGTTAACTGCTTGGTTATTGCCTGTAAAATATTGCTATGAGCAAAATTTCACAAAATAACTTTTCATGTAAATGAAAATACAATTTAAATTGAAAGAAAATCTACCACTTTATCTGTTTATTTAATTACACAACGTTTTTCTCAAAACAATCTTCACATCAAATAACTTTGCACAAAGTTTAAATCGAGCCTAACCAGTATAAACCGGTTCAAAGCGACGTAAACCAGTTTAAGGCGGTCTGAGCCAACTCACGGCGCTAAGTTTGTTTTGTCACTTGCTCCGTTTAATAGCAAGTTGGGCTCACACTCAAAGTACACAGTCTAATTGAATTGATTGTCTGGATTTGAGTGGGAATACCTGTAAGATATACGGGGAATTCCTTCAATGTGGAAACACATTTTATACAGTTTTTCATTTTAAAATTAAATCTACAAAGTAAAGGGATTCTTGGTTCTATGATTATGTGCAAGAACGTGGTAACTTGTAAATGAGTCATATGAAATAAACCATACATATTATGGGAAACCATATTTTATTTAAGTAACTTTGTTATAATATTAATGATATGTACATGTATTTAAAACAAGAAGGAAAATAATCATAATCACATATTATTAAATTACTAGCTACGCCCCTCTCTTTCACCCGCAGCGGTATGAAATATACTTTACGACCTATTCTCAGACCTACCAAATATACACCAAAAAAATCATAAAAATCGGTGAAGCCATTTCGGAGGAGTTCGATAACAAACACTGTGACACGAAATTTTTATGTATTAGAAGATAATCCATCTGTAGGAACTTGATTAATTATTTTTTATTCACCAACGTAAACAATTTTCGTTAATTACCGTGAAAGCCACCATAAAGCAATCAATTGTTATACGACTAAAAAGGGATTGTTGATGGGATTGAACTACGTACGACTTGTTAGTCCATCATTACTCCATTTCTTCCTATCCTACACAAACATCTGTCTCCATCTAAAAATCCACAAGTGAACTGAATTTGAATCGAAGCGCCGTCCAATAGTGAAATACAAGAAGTGATCATTAATCACTACATTGTTGAACTGGGGTGACAACGAGTCAGCTTGTATTGTGGATTTGTTGACAGGGATCACGTCTGGACGTCAGCGGCCGTATTCTGGCCGTTTGATGTGGGTTCGTTTCTTTCGAATGTTGTGTGCGGTGATGGGCTGATTTTGTGATAGGTGTGGTAGTGTGTTGTGAGAATAGTTTAAACGATACTAAATACAATTATGCAGTAGTAATAGTGTAAATTGTGTTTTTCCAAAATTGTGTTATATTCCCTTGTTTTTACAATTATTGTTTTTAAAGCCCATTTACATGTAAATTTTCAGATTTACCTAACTTTTTTTATGTAACCAAGCAAGCTGGATTTTATTTGTTTTTAGAATAAAAAATACTGAAATAAATGAAAACAATTTTAATTTTTATTTCTTGTAATAAGATATCTTTCATCATGACTTTTATAGTGATTATTAGAATTACGAAAAATAAGCAAAATCAAATTTATAATCAAACTCTCGTCTCCAGAATAAGTCTCCAAGCTCCTCACTCACAGTAGTGAACAATCGCGAATGAATGGAGTGGAGACAAAAGGCCGGCTCCTTTGTACTAATGAAGAATGGTCACCCTTACCCCGTGTCGTGTTAGTGTGTTAGGCGTTAGATTAATATCGTGGCTAGTGCTCATTGGATGTAACAAAAATTAACGTTTAGTGATAAATCGTTGAACTAATTGTTTAGGGATTGAGGTGCTCAGAATTTTGGTGGTAGGTTTTTTTACAAAAAATCTGCACTCGGTAAAATAGATACATATATATTAGTATTGAGTACAAAGGTACTAAGGTATTTATATGAGTTTAATTTTAATACATTGTATTGTTGTTGTTGTTGTATTGTGTTGTTTTGTATTGTATGTTACATACTTCTAACAACAACAACACAATATGTTGTTGTTAGAAGTATGTAACTAACAGTTTGTTAGATTATACGTAGTACAAAATATTGAAAGGAACCAAGTAACTTTATTAGCAAGCAAATAATTTTGACCTAAAAACTGGGTCTATTGAAAAAAAAAAATGCAAGTTAAATACTTGTCGCGTATATGGTTTTTCACTGGAAGTCAGTGCAGTTTCTCAAAACGTTAAATTTAATCTGTAGGACTTCAATATGGAAACTCACATTTCATTACTAGCCTACAGCAATCCACTGCTGGACTTAGGCCTCTCCAATTGCACGCCATTCAGCTTGATTCTCGGCAACTCTCATCCAGCTGCTACCAGCCACCCTGCGAAGATCGTCGCTCCACCTAGCCTGAGGGCGTGCTACCTTACGTTTGCCGATTCGCGGTCTCCACTCAAGAACACGTCTACCCCAACAGTCATCAGTTCTACGGCTAATATGGCCGGCCCACTGCCACTTCAGCTTGCTTATTCGGTGAGCTATGTAGACAACTTAGGTTCTCTGTCGGATCACCTCATTCCGCATTCTATCCCTCAGAGAGACTCCAAGCATAGCTCGTTAGTTGGTTGGTTTTTCAATGGAAATCAATGCCGTTCCTCTAAACATTCAATTTAATCTGTAGAACTTGATTATGGAAAATCGCATTTACCTTTGTTTTTATTTAATTTCTAAAAAGATAGCTCAATTATTAATACTCTTAAATGAAAAAAAAAACTGGAGTACCAGACACATTATCCTTTAAAGAAAAAATTCGCGAGCACATTAGTAGAGCTGGCAGTATCTTCACAATGTTAATGTTTTCCCATTGTTTGTCTTATTTGTTTTTTGGTATATTCGTGTACTCATGTATATTTATTTGTGCTTATAATTAGGTATATAATATGTTATATTTATAGGTTTAATAGGTTTCTGCGTATCTTTATATTAAAAATATATTTATTCTTAAATTTTCATTACTGCACCTACCACTGTATGTCTCTGCATCATCCAAAGGTTGGCTGGTAAAAAAGGCCTACGGCATTAAGTCCGCCTCTATACATTTGTGTGCTTAAAGTATTAAATAAATATTTTAACATCCCAACAAAACACCAACCAATTTTTACTCGTTCTAAAATTACAACCAAAACAGACCAAAACATTTTCTTTGCGTGATTTTCAAAAGTCACAAGGACTTATCCCGTCAGGACATATCAGCGACGTTTTACGACGTCAAAAGTCGCGTCAGGATTACTAGTGACGTCGCGGCCGGCCCCTGTCCCGGACTGACAAGCCAGATGGACACCCTTATCTCTCACTAAAAGCGTGTCTATTTATAGTGTATGTGTGTGTCTGTGATGTGTGTGAATGTTGGATGTGTGATCAAAAATAAGCTGTTTATATAGTAGTAAAAAAGTTCCGTTATTTTTAACCGTTGACGTAGACACAAAAATAACTACTCTGACGAGCAATATAAAAAAGCCACTAAATTATCATGATATATTTCCGATACCATGCAAGATAGCTTCTTGAAGTGAAAAACAACATTCGAATGTATTTAATAACATTAAAACAAACACCAAATTGAAACAAAAAAAAATATTTTAAAGAAGGAAAAAATAAAGTAGGACCACTTAGACAAAAAAAACAAGCGACCTTTAATTTCGGAAGCTGATGTCTTTGTTTGTGTATTTTCGTTTTTGGCCACCGACTTCCGAAATTAAAGTTTTTTTTCGCGTTTTTTAGTGTTTTTTTTTGGAAGTCGGTTGTTTTTTTGTAAAATAGTTTTTATTTTTCACTTTTTAGTTGTGGTACCTACCCCACATACATTCGTATACCACTACTTTATATGCAAATAACCGTGACATTAAAAAATTATAACCTCCTCATCCTTATGTTGTTCATTTGTTAGGTGCGTTTTGTTTGTGCAGAATAAACTATTTTTCTTTCTTTCTTTTTTTCTTTATCAATATAAACTAAGTTGAAAAAATACGCATTATTAGGGATAACTCAAAAACTACTGGTCAATACTTGATCAAATTTAAATGGGACCACATGTGAAGCACCAGCTTTCAAATAAAAAAAGAATCATCCAAATCGGTTCACCCAGAAAAAAGTTCTGAGCTAACATATAAAAAAAAAATACCGTCAGATTGAGAACCACCTCCTTTTTTTGAAGTCGGTTAAAAAACAATTAACTCTTACAGTGGGTTTACGAAAGTGAAACTAAAGTTTTTAATCATTCAATATTCCTTATTGCCGTCGCGTGTTCTCAATACCGCTTGAGGAATATTCGCCCATTCATCAATAAGTGCATTTTTCAGGGTATGAAGTGTGACTGAAGGTGGATTTCGACTTCTAACATGTCTGCCAAGCTCGTCCCATGTTCGATAGGGGTCAGTGCTTCTCACTGGCATTTGATGGATTCCCACGTCTTGAAGGTACTCGTTTACCACATGGGTTGCGTGGGGCCGGGTATTATCATGCATAAACAGTGCATTCGGCCCACACGTGTCAGAGAACCTCCGTAAGGGACTTTTTCTTCGAAACATGCTTGTTTAAAACGTTCTCCTGGCCGTCTGTACCCTCAACGTCTCCCTTCATGATTATACAACACGAATCTCGATTCATCAGAGAACATTACTCTGCCCATTCGTCCTGACCTCATTCGATGTGCTCACGGGCATATCTTAATCTTGTAACTTAATGATGCCGTTCGAGTTTTGGGCCATTTGCTGGCCGGTAAGGCTTTAAGTTGGTCTCTGCAAGACGTTTTCTGACTGTCCACTGACTGATTGGGTCCCTTCGGGTCTGCAAAAGTAGTTGCTGGATAGCAACTCCCGTCTGATGTTGAATTCTTAACATTGTTGACACAATTAATCGATCTTCTCGGGCCGTTGAGCACCTTGGCTTGCCATTTTTGGTCTTCTTAGGTTAAGTTCAGTCTCCCTAAACCTCCGAATCACTTGTCGGACAGTAGAATTTCTCACACTTCTGTTCTGGCCGTTTGTCTCTGGGACCTCACCAATTGCACTAGGTACGCATAGTGATGATCCTGGTACATTCCGCGGGTGTGAGAGGCATGATGATACCTTTATTTACAAGTCAATGTTTGCCGTAAGCACTTTTAGTTAAAAAATAGATATGCAAGGGTAAAAAAAATAATGAAATCGACGTGAAAATAAAAGAATTCAAATGTAATCCAACATTATGAAACGTGACAATTTTTTTTTTCTATCCGTGACTTGTAACAGGCCAGTATGTAATAAGGTTTTAATATACAATATAATAATTATTTTTAATATTTTGACATTTATATAACATTTTACAATTTTATATTTGACATTTAATTTTTTATACGATACTGACATTTTAATAATTTTTTGACTATGTTATTTTTTTAATGATTTATTGAATATTTAAATTTAATTAATAACAGTTTTATTTAATTAATAACAAGTTTTCATAGAAATTGTTCTACTTGAGTCGCGTCGCGGTGTTGTGTCGCGCCTGTTTGCGGAGCCTTTACTCTTTATTAGTTTGGTATAAACAAGATTATAAAATGAAAGTAACTAGGTACCCGTTTCAGAAAATTGATAAACAATTCATAATGAAAACCATCCGACAGAAGCAAACACATAGCTATTTTGAACACTATTCAAAAAGTGTCTCATTGTACTCCAGTACGACTTTACAAACGAACCTAATTGATTTGTAAGAAAACACTAATCCACTTCAGAAGCTACCTAGAGTACCCAGCTAAAGAAACAAAAACCCACTCAAAGTGACAGATTGACACTAGGGTGTGCCACTTTGACTAATAGTGCCGACTGACCCACGACACTCGTAATTACAGACACATTTATACTTAGCACACTATCAGTCACGCACTAGGGGTCGCTTTAAAAACAGTGGACACGGTTAGTGCTTAGGTTAAAACATGTATGTCCACTTGAAAGTATGGTCACCCTTTCTTGATGGATGCAATTAATTTTAAATAGTAATTTATAAGGCGGTTTCGGCGGCTTCTGAAGTGACAATAGGAACTTGGCAAGTTGAGTGTTGTGTATGAGCTCATTGGTATCAGAATCAGAATCAGAATATTTATTTGTAAAACATAGGTATTTACATAAAGGTGTTTGGTTAACATATTTGGGCGCTATGTTTTGCCGTGAAGGCGTACAAATATTAGGTAAAATTAAATTTAAAACTAAAATACTTATAAACTAAATAAAACAAATAATAAAACAAAACATAAACTAAAAAATATCATTTATAAAATCTGGAACAGTATAAATAACATTTTTCAATTAATAGCGAGGTGAGAGCTTACTTAAACTTTGATATGGGCATATATTTTAGACTATCGGGTACTTTATTATAAATTTTTGAAGCCATTCCAAAAAAAACTCTTTTTCATCAAAGCGGTTCTGCATTTTATGCCGCACAATTGTTTTATGTATTGAGAACGCATTGGAGTCTTTTTTACATCGGATAATTTTTGAAAAAGGTGTAAATTGATTTTAACAAACAAAGCAGTCTTGTAGATGTACATAGCTGGCATAGTAAATAATTTTAAAGATTTAAAATGGGGTGCACAAGTTTCGGTAGTTTTTAAGCCGCAGATGGATCGGTTACATAGTTTTTGCGCTTTAAAAACAGTCTCTCTTTCAGTAGATTCTTATAGATTGGTATAGAACGGAGGTTGCATTTCTTATCTACTAAATGACAAATGATAAAGTATTTTATTTCTGTAAGTAGGTTTATACAAACACTTTTACACGTCAATCATATTTTAAAACTAGAAGAGGTCAGCGTTTCCTATGTGACTACTCTGAGAAGAAAGGCCGAAACAAACTCAGATGTCACAGTCTCTTTTAAAGTCCAGAAATAATCTTGGTCAGATCATGTGAAGACCATGTAGATTGGTATCAGAAATGGTCTTTTGAGGAAAGTACCACACAGATTGAGTGGACCTGTCCAGTCAGTGCACCCATTTGTCAGTAATCGTGCAGCTCAACTCAAAACTTAAGGAGATCAATGATTCGACGAACAATTCCAAAGAAAGGACATTTGGGTAGGCCGCATAAATTACTTAAACTGCCAGACCATGATTAAAACTAATTAAGAATTTAAAAAAAAACAATGATCTACATAGTCTGTACATTCACAATAATTAACTAATAATTATTGCTTTCAGGGTGTAGATGGGTAATATTTTAATATTCGACTGTTTACTAAGAGGGTGGGCGCTGCCAACATAGTTCCAGTACCTCGATCGCCATAGGATTTTTTAGAAGATCCCACACATCTACCTACCTTAAAAGGAATAGATAGTACTGGGAAAATTGTTTTCTTGGCAGTCATATAGACCACTAAAAGCCTTAAGATTGCCTGATGGTCTGCATCATTAAGTGACAAAACTAATATAAACAGTTATTGTTTTGCGACCGCTACTGCTAAAGGCAAAAACATATTTAAACAAGGTCCACCCTGACGACGATGATCTACCCTCCCACATAATCGAACAGCCCACATAAATCAAAGAACTCGAGCACTGCATACAGTTGAGGTATAATTACGTCGCCCCATAAACATGCCAGGCTAACTCTGTCCCACGTGGCTGCATGGCGATACCCGCGCGGTAATAAGCGCGATAATATGGCGGTAATATACGGGGGAGGTGCTGAAATGTTACCTAGTGTAGGGGCTGTGTGGTACTTTTGAATGGTTATGAAGCTTTGGAAAGCCTCAGTTGAAACAAAAGTGTATCGAAGCATTGTAACTGCTCAAAACATCATGAAAATCATGTTTTTCTAAAGAGTGTTTTTTTTTCTTTTACAGATTTTTTTATTGTGTTTTTTTGTTTTTTTTTTTTACACGCAGCGACCGAAGGCGGTAAGAAGAGACATTTGCCTTGCCGTAGAACAATAACAGTATCATTCGTTTTTCAAGAAGCTAGTTTAAATTTTTTAAAGCTACTTTAACCTTGTTTTATTATAGGTAGCCTAGTTTCACCTACTACTTAGTATTGACCTCCTCTTTAGTACCATGTTTCCCTATTTCCAAGCAAATAAAAATCAGTTCTTTCTTCTCACTCACTATCTTTTGCAGGGTTGACATGATATTTTTTCTTTAAATAGGTTCAAAAAACACTTTTACAGGCCAAAATTATCTTATATTTGAAACCAGATGACTTCGGTGTTTCCTATCTGACTACTCTGAGAAAAATACCGAAACTAACTCAGAGGTCACAGTCAACAATCGCAGTGATCTTATTCTGCGAGGTAATTGCGTAACACACTAACAGTACGAATGGCTTTCATTTTGACATTTCAACAACGTTCATTGCGTTGTTGAGCATACAAATTTTTCGAACATATGAAGCAATGGATTAGCTATATCCTTCAAAAGGATTCAGATTGTGATTGAAAGTGTGTTACGCAATTAGTGTGCTGGTTTAAAATAAGTCAAAAATCTAGTAACTAACGGAATAACGTAGAAGTTTCTGATGATTCCCTTGACCCCTGGCCATTATCATAGTAATACGATGATCTATGCGTTTACGCAGAATTGCACCCCCAAAAGTTCTAAACCCAACCCCAATATGGAATAAATTCAAAACTCGTCCCAATTATGTTTCGGGGGGACGTAAATCAAAGTCCGAATGCACATAATCTTATCAATTTATGGTCCCAGTGTATCGAAACTTGGCCCCTTGCATGTGCAAGCGACAAACTGCTCAAGTTTGATAATAAATTAAAACCGCTAGATATTTAGTGTTGCGTTGGAGTTTTAGTGATGGGGCATGTGGTACGCCGTATTGTGGGCGTTATTAGAATATGCCACTGTTTTAATAAAAATGTGTTTATATTTTGAAGAAACTTGAAGTTACAAATGAAGATACCTATTCCTTAAAATACTGGTGGACCACTAACTGGTTTTTAAACACAGTTATTTGCAAAGTTTTACCAAAAACTGAAACCAAACTACCAGAAACCAAAAACTACCAAAAACCAAAACTTTCAGGCACGAATAATAATTGGCTACAAGTTCTTCAGAATACCTACCGCTCGAAATAGCGGTGCTTGGGGGAGGCCTATGTCCAGCAGTGGACGTCTTTCGGTTGAAATGATGATGATGATGACAGCGCAAGAGATAGGGGGGTGAAACTCTTAAATCCACGAAACGAAGTATGTTAACTGAGGTGAATAAATAGCTTTTTTTAACTACAACTCGTAATTTAAGAGGGTAAAAAGTTTGAAGCAAACACAGTTGTAGAGAACAGCTGCAGCACTTTCAACAAGAACAGTTATAGGTACTCGTACATCACTATCTGCAATAGATTCAGCGTGTATGTAAATGGATCGCAACAGTTCGACAATATCGTGTCATGAACTAATTGAATATATAACATCTGAGTACAATATTGTTATGTAAAATTATAATTGAAGGATTCTATAAGTCAATGGACAGTTCAGGGCAAGCAAATTGTTCACCCACAATTTGATTCGTCTTACAACAGTCACAAAACAATATGATGATTGCGGTCAAATCTGAAATGGATCAACAGCGGGGTAATTACGTAACACACTAACAGTAGGAATGGGTTTCATTTTGACAGTTCAAAAACATTCATTGCGTTATATACGTTGTTGAGCAGACAAATTTTTCGAATTTTTCTGAATCATTTTGAAGCCAGCTAATCCATTGCTTCGTATGCGAAGCAATGGATTAGCTGGCTTCAAAATGATTCAGATTGTGATTGATAGTGTGTTACGTAATTAGGGTGCAGTTGCCGTTATTGGGAGGACTTTAATAACTAGCAGAGCTCATACAAAAATAATTAATAACCGATTTATCCATGAAAATAATCACCTTCCACGATTCCTGACTTCCCGTACACCTTGTATAGAAATCGTAGACAATTAATTAAAAGTCTGAACCAATACGTTATTAGAGATCAAGACGGTAAGTCTGATCGTTGCCGTTGTCTTAATAAGCGACTATGTTCACATGCTGCCACTGTCAGCATTTATTGATGAGATAGACTTATCGGAGAACCTACTGGAAGCGTCCTCCAAAAATATTTCTATTGCTAATTATTGCTCTGCAAACTGCACTCTTGATTATATTTTTCTAAGGTTTTCGTGTAAAGAATCAAAGCCAATTAATAGAAGTCTAAATTAAAGCTTACAATGATTATTTTAAGCAATGGAAGACTTGGAAGAAATTCATCAAAAAAGTTAACCTGACAAATAGTGGAGTCTGGACAAAGTTTAAGATCACATATTTTGGTTGCTAACATGTTGCTAAGTAGTTTTTCGGCTTGATGCCAATGTCTGGTACTTCGTCTACTTCGTCGGTCTACTTCGTTGCATGTCTTGTAAGTGGAATCAAATACAAAAACAAAGTGTATAAATAAGAGATACTGTTTACTCTTCGGTCATATCGGATGATGATTTGACCATGTTCATTTTGATGATAAGTGCATAATTTTTTTTGTGATACAAGTAGCAACGCAGCGTTCGAGTTTACTGGGTTGCGCGCCGGTGAAATAAAGTAAATACTATTTCCTTTTGTAATTAAATCTCTTAAGTTGGCATTGCATCGGCAAACCTGGTTGTGTCGCAGATATCTATAGGCCGCCAGTATTGGAAAAATTGGACTTCCTTTAAACAAGAACTGTCATAATTGAAAGTTGAGCTCCGTAACTTCTGAGTTGAGCTGCGTGATTACGGACAAATGAGTGCACTATCTGGACAGGTCCACTCAATCTGTGTGGTGCTTTCCTCAAAAGACCAATTCTGATACCAATCTACATGGTCTGAATCACATGATCTGACGAAGATTATGTCTGGACTTTAAAAGAGACTGTGACCGCTAGTTTGTTTCGGCCTTTATTCTCAGAGTAGTCAGATAAGAAACGCCGACCTCATCCAGTTTAAAAAAAAATATGATTGACGTGTAAAAATGTTTTTACAAAACTACTTACGGAAATAAAATAATTTATCATTTAGAATACATCTGCCCTGTTTATTTTAAGGTCATGAGAAAAGTGGGGCGTACGCTTAGATGTCCAGCTGACCGTTAGGCAAGTGTACCTAACACTTCGATCAAGAGAGAATTCTTTAACGAATACCTAACAGAATTTATTTATTTAGTACGGCCATATCCAGTGTATCTATATGAAGGTCATGAGAAATGTAGGGCGGACGCTCAGAGGTCCAGGTGATGCGGCCGTTAGCCAAGTGTAACAGAATTAATTTGTGGGCGGCGGGGACACGGCCGGCTCGATGACGACACGAACCGTTTGTTATTGGCAACTCTATTCATAAATGGGAGCTCGGTTCAACATCTTAGCGGAAATTGTATTAAGTTTGATAATAAGAACATTATTTTAGGAACCTGCGCTTAATTACTCGCAAAGGGCGTGCGTGATTGAACAGCGCAGCGGGGTAATTACGTAACACACTAACAGTAGGAATGGGTTTCATTTTGACAGTTCAACAACATTCATTGCGTTATTTACGTTGTTGAGCAGACAAATTTTTCGAACATATGAAGCAATGGATTAGTAATAGGCTTCAAAATTATTCAGATTATGATAGATAGTTTGTTACGTAATTAGGGTGAAGATGTATGAAAGTAAACGGTGCTAAAGGAGTATGTAAGGGTCGTATCATTCTGTAGTTTCTGCCTACCCACCTCTAAGGGAAAAAGGCGTAAGTTCATGTATATACGTTATTTTAGGAAAGAACTTGATGTTGATGATTGTCGTCTAGCCGATTCTGGCTATTTACGTTGATAGCAAACTAAGACTTTCTATCATGTGTGATAGACGTGGACATCCAGCTAAAATAACGATTATTATCTCAGTTGCTCGGTGTAAACGAACGTGAAAATGTACGCCGAGGCGAAACCGAGGCACACATACGTGAGTCTGTCAATGCCTGGGTGTTGCCAAGACTTGAATAGTATTTTTCTCAAATAATGCGTGGACATTCTAACTAAGTAAATTACTTATAAATTTCGGAATCAATGACGAACAACGATAACTTTTCTCGCGCCAATATGTTCATTTGTTTCTTTTTCACTTTAAACAGCTCTATTTGCTAAGCCAGTTCGAGATTTAAATAAAATCTTTGATAAGTCACCTCCTTGGTTGCCATTGGGCGAAGTAAAAGTACCATTTTTAAATTACACGACAGATATGAGTTTTCATAGTAACATTGCCGGCCGCTGCTAACATGTATTTGACCAGTAAAGCATTTTCGATTTATCTCGAAGAAGGTTGTCAAAACAATGCTCAAATTTCCAAGCATGGTTGAGAAAAGTAAATTATTGCAAAGGCCGTGAAATAGGCAATTGCAGGTCGAGTATGGGTTTGAAGGCCGAGCCGTGTGCGAGGACTTCACTAATACTAGACAGGCAATTGCAATTTCCGCCGAGGCATATATAGTGCTTTTCTCAAAAGAATGCAGGGAAATAAAACATACTTTTTATATTATAATAATAATAATAATAATCGTTTATTTCGGAAATCAGGTTTCAGGATTATACATTTAATTTTCAATTTTCATTGCCAATTTTGCCAATTGGTTGTCCATTGCCAATTTGGCTTCTGATCTTAAATCTGGTGAAGTACAATCAATCTCCATTTCACTCTCTGAACCGTTGGAAGTCATTTTTAATTATTAAATTTATATTTATTAAGTATGTAAATAACAAATCAAGATGAATTTTCAGCTTTGCAGCCAATTTTTTTATTTATCACCTGTGTCGAAAGACAAACGCATTTATCTATAGAGCCACGTGAACGCAATTTGTACGAAGCAAAGAGATTGGTATGCCAAGAATGATAAAAAAGATCCAATCAAAAAGTATTTAATAACCCCAGCACGCCGTTTCATACAACATTGCTGGAGCGTTGTAATGTTCCAAATTCAAAAAACGCTCCAGCAATGGATTTGATTTTCTTTGTCCGTAAATTTGATACTTCGCGTGTTCTTTTTTCGAAAATAATGAAAATATTTCCAAGCATGTTTGAGAAAAAGTAAATACCTATCCGTTCATGGAAAGGTCCTCGAACACATGGTCTAAAAAACAAGGTCTGGCATTCCGAGAGTGACACATGCTTACGTCACTATCCAGTTGCCACTTTATTGCAACAAAACAAGAATTATGGAAACATTTTCAGTCACCATTCTGTTACAAAATATATTTAAAGCATATAAATTTTCGTTTCGTTTTTCTAATCAAACGAAACAATTCAATTTAAACATATACCAACGTAATTGTTAGTTAAAACCTTATTGTTTTATCGGATTCGCGCAGGTAAAAAAGGCAGTTGGGGAGTTATTATTACACACTATAGGTAACACAGCGGTGATGACGTAGGCTTGTGTCTCCCACGTGACCACTGTGTCTCGGAATGCTATACCTGGCGAAGTATATTATTATACCATGCTCGAACAGACGTATCGTCGAAGCAGCATGTAATAGCGGCAGCAGCGGTTAATCATGACGCAAAGAAAAAACACAAACAGAAAAAAGAACAAGATGGAGAAAATATACAGATGCGAGTTTGTAGGTAATAGATACTAACATACTATAAACATTTTTTACATACCGTGTATGATAGATTTTCAAGTTCCTACTAAAATTGAGGACTAAAGGCACAAAAGTCCGTAGCCGACTGCAGGCAGCAGCAGCAGGCGACGTGTCGCCGCGACACTACTGGTTTCTAATATATTTCTATGTATTTCTAATGTATTTCTATGTATTTCTAATGTATTTCTATGTATTTCTAATGTATTTCTATGTATTTCTAATGTATTTCTACCTTGCGAAGCTAGCAACACATCTTTATTTTTTAATACATAGAACCCAGTAGTGTCGCGGCGACACATCGCCTGCTGTTGCTTCCTGAAGTCGGCTACAGACTTGCACCTTAAACATATTTATTTATTTTATTCGGGAAAACAAAGACTTACACAAACTGTCAATAAATAGGTTCTTCATGAGAAAAAAAAACATAATATGTGTACCTCACGTTACCGCCGTTATCCAAATCTTAAATACTAAAAAAATATTATGGGACTAACGAATGTGGAAGCATACACGTGAAACTTAAAAGGTAATCGTAGGTAAAATCTAAAGAAAGGCTTAAGTGAAAAGCAAAACTTATTTTTTAACCATAACAATATATTAGTAATACCTGAAGATTAAAAAAATACAACTAAACTAACTAAACTACAGTTCTTGTTCTAAAAATTCACAATCTCTAAACTTGTATTAATTATTGTCATAGCTGTGATAATTAACAATTAACATCATAACATTTTCTGCTCTCCTGTATACAGTAAGTACCTACTTATCGAAATCACTGAAAAAACCTGATTTAGCCCTTTCATTTAAATAATGATTTTTCATAAAAAAAAAAATCTAATCCATTGTTTTATATGTTTGAAACATTCGTCTGTTCGACGACGTGAATAAAGCAATGAATGAAAGCAATTATTAGTGTGTTACGCAATTACCCCGCAGGTTTCAAATTTCGAAAAACAAGGCATTATAAACCATCAACCCGATCAACGAATCCGTGCCCCTGTTCTCATAATCTTCGTCTAGCCCGATAGACTTATTAGCAGTGCCGCACTCGACATAAATCAGGCAGCTTGGGCCAGCGCAGGTGCTTCTAATGCGCTGGCGCACGATATATAGCCGCTTGCGTAGTAATTGACGGTGCTATTGCAGATTTTGATTTATGAATATAGTTTTTTTAATTGTGTGATGATAGGGTATGTAGAATTTGAAGGTTTTTGATTTCGCCACTATAGTCATAGTGGCGAATTCAAAAACCCAAGAACCCACCCAACCAACCCATTCGATAAGTTGGCCCCCCATAGTCATGGGGGGCCAACTTATCGAACGCCAGATTTAGTTTAAAAAAAAAAACATTCTCAAAGATAAGTCTGACATTCAATAGATGGCTTCTTTATCGAATTGAAGGGAAAAACAGGTTGCCTACAGCTAAATATTGAGTTTTAGAACTAAATTAAATAATAGACAAGAAAAATAGGAGAAAGGTTGTCCTAATACCATTTTTTTTTAAATAAAATTTTATTGGTTTTATAAAAGTTCAGTAACGGCTTTCGTTAATTATTAAAATCTTAAACTACCCTCATTGAATTGCAGTTTCAATAAACTATTAATAAAACGTCGCGTATAAAACAGTTATTAAATATAACAACTCTTTCAAAAAAACGTCAAACATTTCACAACTTTCTGCCAATATTGCAAAAATAAAATTTCACCTCCACTTCATTGCCTGCCTACCACACGGCTTTACGCAGTGACGGCAACATTTTAGATTGAAGCGAATTGAAGTGTCAACTGTCGTGTGACAGAGTAGTGTTATTATTGAAAATACACTGGCCAGTCAGGAGGTTGGCGAGTGTGGAGACAGACCTACTATTTTATAATATAGACCCCTGGAAAATGAACCAAATATTCTGGTTGGGCTTTTGCAGATATATTTATTAAATATATTGACGTGTTTTTGGTTAAACAAATAATGAGTCTTTAGTTAAACACCAAACATAAATGTAGGTGATGTGGGAAATACCGAATATAGAAACTATATAATAGAATAGAATAGAATACCTTTTATTATGTACACCATCAAAATTACAGAAAAAAATACACATTATTGATTAATAAAATAACAAAATAATCAATCAAAAATATAAAAAATAAAATAATAATATCAGATTATTAATCTGTATTGATATAACTTTAAGACATTCCATGTAATTTAATATCTTAAATTATTTTTATCTAATTTTATATATTTTAATGCCAATCTGGATTTTGATAAACCATGATTGTATAATTTTGCATGCCTTACGGTAGAATCACTTGAAACATGTACATTTAATAACACCATCATAACAGTGTTTTCTGCAAAAATAAATAATTTGAATTTGAATCACAAAACAGTTATACAAACAATCGTCACACAGGATGAGACAGTTATGAGTTAGGTGGGTAATTGAAGACGCCAGCCAGTTAATCAGGGTGCCGAAGCGAAGCCAGCTAAGTTACTCAATCCAAAGGCTGCATTAAGCGGCTTTAAGCAATCTGAGCAACTTTAAATACGTAGGTATCATCCCGAATCAGATCCTGCAGTTTGGTTGTAAAATTTCACGAACTGACGATATTAAGTACATGACATACGAGTGTATGTCATGACTTCGGTCAGTTCGTGACTTTTTTCCCGTACCAGTGTATGGGAAATCAAAAAGCCTATACAAAATAATCCCCTAAAACCAAGCCACCTCCACACCACATCGCCGGTCAGCGTGGATATCAAAAAATCGTAATTGATTTTTTCACGGGCGATGCGTCAAGCGCGAACGCAAATGGCTTACGTCGGCCGTATTGAATTAGTGCGTCGCACGACGACAATGTCGCGCGGACAGAGACTGAATGGAGCTGACGAGAGTTGTTTTTTTTTTGGTAAGTTTTGTTAGTTGGTTGTGAAGGAGCGGGATTTATATTTAATATATTGGGAAATACCTACTGTTTGGGAACGATTGTGGTTTAATGAGGTAAGGACATCAACGCAAAATACATAAAGATGGATTGTAACTAAACTATGAAGACTAAAAAGGCTAAAATATTTTAGATCGATTTATGATAATCTGTTATCATAAATCGATCTCAAATATATCGTAAATTTTCGGGTTCTGGATGGATAAAGGAAACTGCTTCCTTTAAGATCTAGTCACAATAAGAATCAATAAACATTTTCTGTGTGAATATAATAATTTTATTTATTCAAAACTTACATAATGGCAACAAAACCTACACAGAAGTCGTGTAGGTGAAAGCTTCGAGTATTTTTAACAATTAAGGGGTATATTTATAAACGTTGCTTAAAGTTAGTAAGGGTTAGCGACTGTTTAACCACACATTTCTGACGTTTAAACGTCTCTTAACTTTTAGCAAAGTTTATGAATAAAGGGGTAAATGTATATTTGTATTATTAGCCTAATCTAAAAGATGTTGGCGAATATGAATAAAATTGTAATGCCACCGTGAGAATATTTTTTAACGCTAAACGGCTATTATACCTATAGCCATTTAACATGAAAAAATAACTGTAACAGCCACTCCACACATCCAAGTCCCGCAACAAAATTCACTCATAAAATTAATTAAAAAACACTTCGCGCCCGGCGATTTCGCACAAATTGATCGAGAGCGGCCGAACCCGTGACGTCACTAATGGAGCACTGTTGCCGTTTTTATAACCGCGTTAGTGGACACCCATCTTTATGTCATCAAAGACATTAAGTTCTTAGTGCGTAATGAGGTGACAACAGAAATTAGGGGGCGTCTCTCAAAATTACGGTTAAATAAAATAAAAAGTTTTTTTTTATACGTAATCTTTCTTCTACCTTACGCCTGAATTTCTCCTACGCTGATGTCGTGTCGGTCGCGTACGGTCGGTCGGTCGCATTCCAGTCGTAGCAACGTACGCGCCGCTGACATCAGCGCCGCAGTGCGGTGCTATATCGAAAACAATGTATATTCGCGACCGACATCAGCGCAGGAGTAATGCAGGCCTTGGTCTATTGTAACATGATGCTGCAATATGCCTCAAGACAGTTTAATTATTTTCAAAGTAAAAGTACCTAAATCAATTGCAACATATTGTAGATTTTGTTTGATAGCCTATGTAACACACGCACCCCATATACATACCTTCACATACTCACACACAGACATACACATTACATTACTTTTATTTCTTAGACTGTCTCGTTGGTCCAGTGGTCGCAAGCGCTACTGCTGAGCATGAGGTCCTGGGTTCGAAGCCTAGGTCGGGCAAGGTGTTATTGGGTTTTTCTATCAAGAATTTCTCAGTAGCAGCCCAAAGTCTGGATTTGTGCCCGGTTGATGACAATAGGCTCGGCCCCTATTACATGGTACTTAAACATAACTGGCGAAATGGAGGTGTACCATAGAATTATTTCATACATATGGGGTGTACTTTATGTACACCTCTGCTTAACCCTTCGGAGGAACAAGGCGTGATGATAAGTATTATTTTTATTGTTTTCATCTTCACCACTAGAAGCATAAGATCATTTATTATTTATATGTTTTTAGTTAATTATCAGGTGGACATTCTTCATTATTTCCAATACATTTCGACTATTGAATCTTGCCTACTTAAAAAATCATTATTTTGTTTCGATCCAATCTTAACATTGAACTAAACAGATTTCTGAGCAACCCACCTCTACTAAACTCAAAATCTCCACGAACCAATAGCTTTGCTCCGGCACTCGGCAACAAACAAGCGCCATTCTTGTCGTATAACATGGCGGGTTTAGGAGCCCGGCGCAGCCGCAACATTGCGTAACACCTAATTAAAGCGCAGCAAGTTGTTGATAGCCGCAGTGAATGAAGGTGGACTCTTAATTAATACATTTTGGCCGTGGATTAATACAAATTGCAGTGTTGGGACGTGGTTCGTGCAACCTGAAGGTTTAGCTTCTCGAAGTATTGGAGATAAACGATAACTATTTAACTGATTTAGTATTTTTCCCCCGGAACCCTCAGCCTGCAAACAGTTACTACCTATGAGGTTGTTGTTTGTACTTCACATGAGCCTGTTTTAGGAGGAATGTCTACGTCATTTTTTTTTGCGATCTGGCTTCATAGTTAGGTGGACTGGAGATGCAAGAACTGATAACCCAAAGAGCGCTCGTTAATCGTTGAGCTCCTTAAGTTTTTGAGTTGAGCTGCACGATTACTGACAAATGCGTGCACGAACTGGACAGGACCACTCATTCTGTGTGGTTTTTTCTCAAAAGACCATTTCGTACTCAAATCTACGTGGTCTTCGCATGAACTGACCAAGATTATGTCTGGACTTTAAAAGAGACTGTGATCTCTGAGTTTGTTTCGGTCTTTCTTCTCAGAGAAGTCAGATAGGAAACGCCGACCTCATCTAGTTTAAAAAATATGATTGACGTGTAAAAGTGTTTGTACAAACCTACTTACAGAAATAAAATCATTTATCATTTATTTTATCATTTAAAGTTACTTGTGATAAAGTCTATGTTAGTTTTAGCACTTCAGTTCCAGCTCATCCGCCATATAAAACTGGAGTAGGTATCATTTTCTTTGGCTAAAGCATCTCACGTTGAATTATGAATTAGCTGTAGGTACCTTTCATTTGTGCGCAAACAATTTTAAAGATTTTTTGAACCGTTCCTCGACGGTTTCTTCCAAGACCTCTATACTTGTCAATCAATAACGAGGGCAGGAAGACCCCTCTATTTCCCTTTGACACAAACACGGCAAAAACAGATAGCTAATCACACTAACTCAATTAACAGCATCTGCCTTCAGTCCGATCCGCTGCGCTCGCGTTATTGTGCTCAGCGCTCATAAATTGACAAACTGTCCAACTCTCATGAACAATCCGGAATAAGTTTCTGCTTCCGGTCAGTGCGCGAAACATGGCGGACATAGGGGGAGGAATTGCGGACGGAGCTGCTGCTTTTAAGGTGCTAAAGAGACTCTGATGGTTAGGTTTGCAAAATATTTGAGCGAGTCTTGCATCCATGATATTTTCAACACCGGTGAAGTTCGATGTGTTTATCAGCTGGTGTGGTCTTCTTGGAATAAGAAATTGCAATATTTTTCTATATAGTAGGCAGTGGTGACGTACGCAATGTTAATGAACAGCTACATTTGAGAGCTACAGCCAGTTCACAGTTAATTTACCTCTGATTTTGCATCACTGTCATAACACAGTGATCTTTATTGTCCTTATAATAAGGTTGCTTTTGGCTCGTGCCACTGACAAGTCTGTCAAAATCATTGTGATCTTTAGTATCGTAACAATAAGGCTGCTGTTGGGTTGCTGCTGTCAGGGGTAAAATAAATGTGAAAGGAACTACTTTGAATTGGTGTAATATTAAATTCTTATGAATTTTTATGATGAAGTTTAAGTGACATTTGCACGTTTATTTTTAATTTACTTAAATGTGTATGGTTTTTTAATCGCAGGTTATGTAGTATCTATTTCTTTTTCTTTTTAATGTTTAAGTTTGTCATAAAATAAATGTTAATGTAAATGAAATATTGATATATACATTTGCACTTAAGAGAACAGCCTTCCTAGAGCATACATGACAAAAATACTTATTCAAATTCAAAACTCAAACTCAAAGCATTTATTTCAAATAAATCAATTACAGGCACTTTTGAATTGTCAAGGAGTCGGTCAGTCAGAAAGATGGAGCTAGTTGCCCATTCCAAAGCGTAGTAGGTACCTATGGAGAAGAACGGGTGAGAAACTCCATGGACACTCTTTTAAATCAAAATATGTTTACAAAATAATGGTTACATCATTCATGTTGAAATTATGCATGTGAGAACGATGTAGAACGTTAAAAACGTCCGTAATAAAATTATATTAAAATAAAATAAGTCGCGGCAGCTAAGAAATGTCCAGTCCCTACTGACGGCGCCCGTTCACGAACATGATGAACTATTTGAATACCAATCATGACTTTTAGGTACCAGCCATGACTTCCATCATCAATACATCACCACTACCACGGTACCGGTTCCATTCAGGTCCCCGTGTGTCCCCATCTAGGGGTCCGCAGGCACCGCTCGTGATTTAGCGACTAACTTGGCCCGTGTCCTGCGAGGACCTACGGAACCAAGCCACGGTTGTTTGCTTAATGAACCATGAATTTCTATTTGTTGTCCGTTCAGGTAATTAAGTAATAGCTCGGTAACGACTCTGTTTATGTCATGTGAATATTTGTGTTGTTTATTTTGCTAACTGATAAACAGTAGGGACCCCAAGCAAGGTCTCAACAACAAAAAAGCAAAAAAAGTATGGACGCAATATTTTTTTGAAAAGAAGTCGTAACAGCGCCATGTGGGCTTATTTAGAACTAAACCAGTGTCTTGACAAATAACTTACTTAAAACAATATCACGACTATATTCCCAGCAGGGGAAGGCAGAAGGGTCAAATAGTCACCCACATTTCGCCAGTTAAGTTTAAAAGTCCCATGTCGAGCCTATTTTCGATAGGAATGCCGGTAAAGGAATCGGGCACAAATCCAGACACCCACCGGACTGCTACTGAGAAATTCTTGATCGTTAAAAGTTATAAACCCAATAACACTTAGCCTGATCTGGGAATCGAATCCAGGAATGTTCAGCAATAGAGCTTGTGATGACTAAACTAATCAGTCTGTCTTTGTCTGACAGTTATATTTAAATGAACCTATGATAAGTACTAATATCAGAATATTGTGGCATAGTAGGCAATTCCCTCGTAACAAATAAATATTGTTATCAAAACTTTTTTACAAAAAAACAACCGACCTCCAAAAAAAACACAAAAAAAGTGAAAAATAACTTTCATTTCGGAAGTCCGTGTCTTTGGTTGTGTATTTTCGTTTTTGGCCGTTTTTTTAGGAAGTCGGTTGTTTTTTTTGTAAACAAGTTTTTACTTTTCACTTTTTAGTTGTGGTGCCTGCCCCACGCAAATTCGTATACCGGTACTTGATATGTGAATAACAGTGACAGGAAATTATTAAAACATCATCAATATAAACTAGGGGAAAAAATACGCAGTATTAAGGATAACTCAAAAACGACTAGTCAGAACTTGATCAAATTTAAATGGAACAACATGTGAAGCACCAGCTGTCAAATAAAAAAAGAATCATCCAAATCGGTTACCCAGAAAAAAGTTCTGAGCTTACACACATTTAAAAAAAGACGATCGAATTGAGAACCTCCTCCTTTTTTTGAAGTCGGTTAAAAATAAACCCGACGGTCGTTAAAATATCAGGTTATCAGAAATGGTCAGCACTTTTGTAACTTAAATGATGTTATCAGCTTATCACTTTATCAGTATTCCTAAAAACCTAGAAAATAAAGTTTATCACATATTTTTTTACAGCTTTAACCTAGATAGTTATATAATTATATGCAATCAACATAATCAATATTTATTAATGTTATGCACTCGTCTTGATTGTAACTTTGACCTTGATTTGTTGAACTAAAGTTCAATATTCAGCTACAGTCAGTCATAAAAGATATATAAATCACCGTATAATTATAAACATCGTTAGTTCATCAATAATCTATCTCGCGAGATTTAAACTATCGAAAAATTGTGAACTGCAACAAACCATTTACAATTTAATCATTATTTTTCGATAGTTTATAATCTGTCCATGGCAAACCGATAAATTGTGAACTGGTATCAAACTTGCATGCGCGATCGCACCTTGCGCTAATACTAAATAACCAAGTAACTGTGGCCAACTTGGAAGTATCGCTCGCCGGCCGCTGCCGCAGCACAGCTCGCTTCGCTAGCTCAGCTCGCTTCGCTAGCTCAGCTCGCGCGCGGTTGCTCACAGTTCTAACCTAAGCCATTTGGTCGGGGTGCCCTGGCTTAGTTACTGCGACCAATTCGGCTACCGCCAAAACCGAAAAATCAGGGACGGTTCACAATTTTACGGGTGATAAAATCGGACAGATTGTGAACCTGTCGGTAAGTGCAGGTTCGTTCACAATTTGACGGTTTGACATGGATAGATTATAAACTATCGAAAATTAATACGTTATATTGTAGGCAGTATGGTAAACATGACGACCATATCAAGCGGTCCATTTCCAGTTTTAGCTGACCTCGCATTGTATAGCCTTTTTGTACAATGAGAGGTCAGCTTATATTGGAAATGTATAGCTTGATATGTTGTCGTGCGTACAGTGCACAATTTGTTGACATACTACAATCTCGCGAGATAGATTATAAACGAACGGTGTTCACAATCATACGGTGACATATACATTTATATGTCTACAATCTTCATTCCATAATAATGTATCGATGTCTAACCATAAAACATAACACAATGGGTACCTAAATGTAGTTACACATTAAAATAGTATGTATTATGGAAAACAAATTGTAGACAATCAAATGCATTGTTTTCGATGTATACATCTTTTGATGTATACGTCTTTTTGAGGCTGACTGTACCTATGTCTCAAGGTAAATAATTATCTGACTTTTATTTGAAATACATTAGAAATGTGTAAATTAAACCATACAATAATTTTGAAACGTTTATTTAAAGCATTTTAATATAAAATGTAATTTTTTTTTATAAACTATTAAAATTCGTATTTGCTTTGACCTTTTACAATAAATATTCAACAATTTCTGAAACAATGGCATTGACTTACAATTTGTTATTATGAAATTACATTCTCAAAAGAAATAAATTATTAATCTTTGACAATACTTACAGTTTTTCAGAGCCTAAATTAAAGAATGTAACAACAACAATACTATGCTTCAATAAAATTACTTTATTTATTAACTATATAATCTTTGATTTACTTACTAGTTTACCCTGCATAATATTAATTATTATACTAACGACATCATAACTAACACGTTCATAAAAAGTTATTTTATTGTACACACGGCTACATATCAAGCTATACATTTCCAGTATAACCTGACCTCTCATTGTACGGAAATCCTATACAATGCGACATCAGCTTATACTGGAAATGTATAGCTTGATATGTAGCCGTGTCTATACATCACAATGTTAACTTAGATTACTATCTAACTTCTATTTTACAGCGTAAATACTAAAAACTAAACAGAGCTTAAGTTATTATTTTTGGAATCCATGTATTATTTTTAATACTTACTACTGTTTAACATAAATTACCTTAATACTTACTTTAATAATTACCCCTTTATTTATAAACGTTGTTTAAAGTTACGTAATGTTTAGCGATTATTTAACCATACATTTTTGACGTTTAAACGTCTATTAACTTTAAGCAACGTTTATAAATAAATGTTTAGATCACAGTATTACAATCTTACCACCCACACTATGCCCATAGAATGGCAAGTCTCCAGTGATCAAACTACGCAACTAAAATCACAGACGTACAAAAAGTACCCTCCAATGGCAATACCAACACTTCATCACTAAAGTTCAATGTCCAACCTCACTATCGTTAAATGCATGGCTTTTCCAGAATTCTGCTAACTCTTTAAACTTATTGCAACACTGCCGCTGCCTTCTAGGGTTACAGTTCACTGCTGGGCTGCGAAGAATCGAGCTGAACTTCTTCACGAGCGTAGTCACTGATTCTCTAGTCACGTCGTCAACAGCATCCATTGTCATACTTGAGAAATGGCTCAACTTCCCAAAGGCTTCATCGATATATCTATCCACGTCATCTCCGTCACTTTTTTCTTTTTCTGTTGGAGTATCATCAAAAGACAGGTCTGCTGTAGATATGCTGCAGCTAACTTTCTCAGGAATAGCATTCTTTTTCCGGACCGTGCTGGTAGCAGAAGAAAGCCTCTCCACAGACTTGAAGATCTCATCAATCTTGTCACATATTTCTTCTACGGAGGCTGCTGAGAGAATCTGTCCATTGATGAAGTAGAACTGCTTTGGCTGATTCTTTTCTTCGAGGTCTTGCAAGAAGTCTTTATAGTCAAGAGCTCCTGCTTTTGATAACCTTCTTCCAACTTTCCTACGAACTTTCTTGAACAGAAACGAAGAATCGAAGGTAGTCTTCAATAAGTCCAAGGTGCTGAAGACAGGCTGAAGTTTCCCTGGAGGATGGTCTTCTTCAGTTTCTAGATCAACAGGTTCTCCCCACTTTTCTTCGAGCTGTATCCATTGCTCGTTTCCTGATAATATCGCTTCGGGGTCAAGGAATGTACTACACATTTTGGAGACGTGTTTACGCTGCGAATGATCAATGTGAACTGAGGCATAGATACATTTGTTGTGGTTATAAGGTGCGCCCGCGCATTGTTTTAGCTCATTAGATAATTATTGCCTGCTGTTGATAAACTCATAAAGGTATTTTGTAGGGTTTCCGGAATAGTTTTGTTTGTTAAGAAAGGATTAGTTAAGCATTACGTAGTAATTATCTGTTAACAAGAGATTAAACACACTTCTATGTAGTTTAACTAATAGCAGATTAAATATCTGTTGTTATGAAGTTATTAATTGTTTCGAAATCAAATGATTTAAAAAATAACATTAATATGAGCATTTTAAATTACTGAGTAAATAAAGCATACAACGTTTTCGAAAATTGACAGGTTTTTTCAAAAGTCTCGAAAGTAGGCATAAGGTAGGATGTATAAGTTCTGGATAATTAGTGGCATCATCCGTCATAATCTAATTTCGTACGTAAAGTACTCATCATAGAAAACTTTTGATGTTTCGTCGGGAACACTGCATTTTGCATTTAAATATGTCTAAATGACAACAACACGCACCCATCCAACACCCAGTGAGAGTGTAACTGCTCCCAAATTAAGTTGTCTTTTTTTTAAATACCTTTTTGGCATAATGTTCTCATTATTTGACATTATATACCTACAATTCTAATTTCAACTCTTTATTTGTGGCTTTTGATGACAGGATATTAATTCAGATTTGTTACAGTTGTAATGGCAATCATGTCGTTTGGTTTAAAAAGGTTATTATTTTTATTATTTTATTTATCTTTTATAATAAGTATCCTTTTATATTTTGTGAATGTGAGAACGTTGTAGGCCTTGTAGGATGTAGATTTGTAGACCATTTTCTATTTTATTAACTACCTGGTACTTGTTCACAGGCCTACACTGTTCTCCCATTCCTATTAACACTGTAATTTGAAAACATTGTAGAAGCCAATTACCTATATATTTTTTAAATAGTAACCGTGGAGTTTTTGCCGGCACTTCTCCATAGGAAACGACCAATTGGAACCGTGCACCTAGCTTCTGACGTTTCATAAGTGCCCATGTTGGTTTATGTGGAATAAAATATTTTGATTTTGATTTAGTGCGGTGCTTCTGATCATAACATGTCCCACTTGCTGGAGTGTCCTAAGTGCCTGTTAACTTGCACTAAAGAAAACCTGAAGAAAGCCACAGATGCCGCAGTCAACGTGGCCACGTACTGGGCTGAACAAAGTACCATCGACACGAAAAGAAGTACAGCAACACGTTTAAGACCCAGTTGCGTTTAGCGCTAAATAAGTTTTAAACATGATTCTGTCTCTGTCGTCTTGAAACATTTGAGAGAAACAGAATTACGTTTTAAATTCGTTTAGCGCTAAATGTGTTTAGTGATTGGCGGTGCAAGTGGGCCTAAGGCTCCCGCAAAAAGGCGCGACGCGACTCTAGTAGAATAATTTCCATGAAAACATCATGGAAATTGTTCTACAATAGTCGCAGTACACTGTCGCGTCGCGCCTTTCTGCGGGAGCTTTTAAATATTCATAAATTATGTCAACTACGCTAACAAGTAAACTTCAAAAAGTCCATTTTAAAATACCTAACTCGTAACGCATTTGAAAAAACAGCAATAATTAATAAAATAGTACCTACTCTTGGTTAACAATGACTAAAACAGACATGAAAAATAATTCAAAACTTTTGATAATGGCCGAAATAATATAATAATAATACCAGCCTATTATTGTCCCACGGCAGGGCACGAGCGTCGATCACCACACTTGCTCAAGACGGGCTGGCGATTTCAGCCCAACAAGCAAAGTAATCTTATAACAAAATATGATAATTCTGTTAACACTTATAAGATTCTTATAAGTGCATTGGTGTAGACTATTTTACTTATAGTAGCATTTCACAAGCCTTAATTTACTCAGGAGCATTTGCTTCTATAACTTAGTCTTATAGTAAATACAAGTATAACTTATAGAACAGTTATAAGACTCATATACTTATAAATGCATTTCACAATACTAAATATACTCAAGAGCATTGGTGGCTATATCTAAGTCCTATAGCTACTACAAGATTAACTTATAGGACAGTTATAGGATACATTTACTTTTAACATACTTAGCAGAGATCCTTATAAGTATTTGGCATTATCGTCTTGTTGAAGTCTCTTATATGATTGTTAGCATGTTACGAATACGCTATGAGAGCAAACATGCTTACAAACTACTGGACCAAGTACTTTGTAAGTAAACGTCAGCCATTTTGGCAACTTATAGTTTGTCATCTCGTAGTCAAGTGCAAGTGATTATGTAATAGAGGGTTCCGTCGAAAATAATGTTGTACCTGTTGAGTGCTATTCTAATCATGAAGAACAGGAAGAAAAGGTCATGAGGAAGAATATGATTCAGAAATAAAAGAAAGCACAGAGTCTGAAAAGAATTATGAATTACTTCAAGATATACAAAGCTGGGCTATAAAATTGAATATAATGCATTTGGCAATAATATCAATAATATTATACAAAAGAATTAAAAACATTCTACCCAAAGATGCACAAACTTTGTTAAAATCAAATAAAAGTCTTGTAAAATTGCATAAACAGTTGACGAACGAAAAAATAATCAAAGCTTAGTCGCCCATACCGAGCTAGATTTAACGGGTGAGGTTGATAAACAATTCATGAGGAACCCTAATTTGTTTTAAAATGGAGGAGAAGTGATAGTTACCAAAACTGTAATAAGTACTAATTTGCTTATAGTGATTCTATAAAGTACTCAATGCAGAGCATTTTTAAAACATGGCGAATATTCACAAGAATCATTGAAATTAAATTTTAACAACAACTTCACAATGTTCAATTTTGCTCTGGGCGTTAATAAAAAACAATATGCAGTACATATTCACAGTAAATCTGGCTTCCCCACCAGTTTCCACACTATATTCACAACGTAACTACCTATATGAAAAACGAATGAATACTTATGGAATTATTTATATTAGTAAGGAATATTTAAAAAAAAAAACTCAAACACAAAACACGTGCACGTTACAGTTTATACCTATATAACGTACTTATAACAAATAACCAAGTATGTTACAAGCGCATTATAAAATTGATAGGTTTCATAAGATACTGGATTCAGAGCGTTATAGAAGCACTAGTGCCTGTAACTGCATAGGCTAAGGTTGTTATAGAAACTATTGTTTTTCGTCAAGTATATTGTATGAGTTAATGACTTTATCCAAGTTCATTGTAAGATCGTTACAGAAATATATGCTCCTATATTTGCGCCCAAATCCTTGTTTGTAGCATACTTCAATTATTTTATAAGTGCATGAAAAAATACTCTTGAGACCGTTATAAGTACTGATTTTGCTAGTTGGGAGGCATATATTAACCACGATGTTTGTCCTTCACCGTTGTCAGTAATATCCAAAATAAACCTAGAAAGTACAGATGAATTGAATAAGTTATGAACATTTTGTAATTAGCTTTGATTTACGTACAAATGTGTACATAGCCATTCCTACCATCAGATACATCTTTCCTCATATACCGAGGGGATATGCAAAAAGGACGCTCGCGTACACATACGTTGCAATAAACTAGGCACCTTTTGTGCACAACGAGCCGCTGTCGCTTAATTATCGTTTTGGAATGAGCGTTACACCGGATTTATAATACTGGGTACACTTGAGCGCAATGGTGTTTTGGTTTTTGATTGGTTTTATTAATAAAATCATTATAATTATTATGAAATACTGCCTTGTTGATGTAGTGATCGCAAGCGCTATCGCTGATCATGAGGTCCTGTATTCGATTCCCAGGTCTGGCAATAATTATTATTGGGTTTTTCCATAACAACTTTTTCAGAAGCATCCTGGAGGTTGAATTTGTGCCCGGTTGATGGAAATAGGCTCGCCCCGTGATATTTGCGGCTTAAACATAACTGGCGGAATATAGGTGTATTTATTTACCTCTGCCTGACTTTCTCGGGAAAAATAAGCATGATCTTATGTTATTTTATGTTATGAAATAATAAAGAATTATAGAAAATACAATAAAATTAATTAAATGAGGCCTATTATTAGTTTTGGCTCCGGGTTGGCCACGTATCTCGATTGCATCGTTTTGCAGATGTTTATGGCGGTGGTCAAATAGAATCAGGGGTCTATTTAATATAACTAACAATGAGACATATTTATTTTTTCAAAAACAAAAAAAAAATTAACATTTATCCTGACACAATTTTTGTTTAATAAAGCACGATCAAATTTGAAAAAAGAACTTGCTAATTGTCGGATTATCGCGTAATACCCGTCACCGTCGGTTTTATTAAATAGGCCCAGGTCACCGTCTCACCTAACTTCACTCATTATTTTATCGAATACAAATCATATTCCTTCCTATTTAAACTTAATTACAATAATAACGCAACTGTAGGTCACGGCTTCATCTTAACGTGCCCCAATCAGCAAATCACTAAAATCTTACTTAAACTCTAATTTATTTCTGGTCGTCCAGCATGTCATCGTCGCAGAATTCATCTATCCGCCTTATATTCTTGTCTGCAGCAGCAGTCTGCAAATTATATTAATGCTATTAATTATTTTATTTCTACCAACACTTTTGTGGCCAACTGTTCATACAAATACTCGTATCCCAGCGCCCTAATGAGAAGGCCTGATATTACCTACAAATACATCGTAACGCTGTTTTGTTTCAAATTGTGACCCGAGCTGCTATTATTTTTAACTTTTTAACCGAAACAACTGATTTTTTGCGTTGTATCTTCATAATTTTGATAATTATTATGGAAATTTTTTGCTTGGGGTTTTTATTTTTTTATTGGAGTAAAGTCACTCTCTTTGTCATTTTCATTTAATTTCTGAACTTTAGAGTAAACAGCCGGCCTGCTCTGAAAGAATTTCACCGTGAAAACTTAAGTGAACACTAGCTTGAATTAAGTTGTCAATCAAAATCAAAATATTTTGTTTCTCTGGGCACTTATGAAACGTCAGAAGCTAGGAGCACGGTTCCAATTGGTCGTTTCCTATGGAGAAGAGCCGGCTAGAAACTCCACGGTTACTCTTTTAAAAATAATTGGCTTTTACAATGTTTTCAAATTACCGTGTTAAAAGGTATGGGCGGACACTGTAGGCCTGTCAACAAGTAACAGGTACTTAACAAAATAGAAAATGGTCTACAAATCTACAGTCTACAAGTTAAGCCTACAACGTTCTCACATTCACAAAATATTAAAGAATCTATATAAAAGATAAATAATATCCTAATCCTAACTTCCTATCTTAACTAATCCTAACTTCCTAACTTTTATCCTAACTAATATTATAAATGCGAAAGTAAGTTTGTTTGTTTGTTACCTTTTCACGCCTTAACCACTGAACCGATCATCCTGAAATTTTGCATATACGTTGTCAGGGGTACAGAAACGGACATAGCGTACCTTTCATCCCGCAAAAAAGTACTGTTCCCGAGGAAAACAACAATAACGTTATTATGATAATAGATGGCGCCACGTGTCTTTTGAATCAGGACTGAATTATAACCCGAATTGATAGTCAAAGTCTAAATTAACGCGAGCGAAGCCGCGGGCAAAAGCTAGTAATATTATAAATGCGAAAGTAAGTTTGTTTGTTTGTTTGTTTGTTACCTTTTCACGCCTTAACCACTGAACCGATCATCCTGAAATTTTGCATATACGTTGTCAGGGGTACAGAAACGGACATAGGGTACCTTTCATCCCGCAAAAAAGTACTGTTCCCGAGGAAAACAACAATAAAGTCGTCATGATAATAGATGGCGCCACGTGTCTTTCGAATCATGATTAAATTATAACCCGAATTGATAGTCAAAGTCTAAATTAACGCGAGCGAAGCCGCGGGCAAAAGCTAGTAATTAATATAAAAGCCTATTTAAACCAAATGACATGGTGTCAGTCCCCAGCAAAAAGTGAAACGATAGCTAACTTCAAGTTCCCTTCACTTAAGTTTTCACGGTCAGACTTTTACAGAATAGAGCGGCATGTCTTTTTTATATGCACGTGTTTCTATAACAAATAAATCATGTTTTCTTTCTTTTATTTTTTATCCTACTTAATATTATAAATGTGAAAGTTTTTGAGGATGGATGGATTGATAGATGGTTGTTACTCAATCACGCAAAAACGACTGATCAGATTTGGATGAAATTTGGCACACACATAGTTTATAACCTAGATTAACCCATAGGATACTTTTTATCCCGGTAGTAAGTTCCAGTAGGATAGTTTTTGACCTCCACGCTGGCGAAGCCGCGGGCAAAAGCTAGTAATAATATTATAAATGCGAATGTAAGTTTGTTTGTTTGTTTGTTACGCATTGACGCCAAAACGGATGTGGATGAAATTTAGCACACAGATAGACCATAACCTGGGTAAGGACATAGGCTACTTTTGATCTTGGATCGCAGACGAAGTTGTGGGCAACAGCTAGTATTTAATAAAGTTAAAACTACTAACAAAAGTTTTCGTATTCATTTAATTTTCCTCTCGTTAAACTTTTCCACTCAAAAATATAGGTAGGTTCATACTTACTCAGTGTACTTAAGCTGGTCACACATAATTTTAACTTTTCCTCGTCTAAAGAAATTTTAAAAAGGAAATTCCTTTCAAAAAACATTTACCTCCATATAACCGCTCACAAAAACATAAAGGGTAAGTAACGCCCATATTATAAACAGCCAAATCCACTATTTCCCACCTTAATCTTATTATTTATCGCGTTCCGGGAAAGCGTCCGGGGCAATTAAACGCATCCAGTGCTTGGCCATGTATCACGGACAGTAATCCAGGGGACAGAATCATAATAACAAAAAACAATAAAAATAACGAATTACCCCGTGAACTGGGCTTGAATCGGCCCGAGGATGCGGCGAGCGGGATGTCGTGGAGCCGCTGTTGTGAGGGTAGCATTTGAAGGGGCAAGCCAGGGGACGACATTGGTTCAGTCGTTCAAGACATATTTTTTCAAATGGGAAACTGATAGTGTCAATCTGCGTCTTCATTCCAGTACCTTCTGTTCTGAATAACTGTGTTTAGTCAATTGGTTTCGGTAATTTTTATTTATCATCAGATACAACCAAATATGTAGGTATTTTTACTATTTTTGAGCTGAATCCAGTGCAATTTCTTTTTTCCTACAAAGTTCACTTTGTATCAGAAACTATCCAGCATTTTTTTGCTGCAGGAGTGACGTTTATGTAGGTAAGTACCTATGTCGGTGTTGTTGACATCACTTAAGAAAAATCCTGCTTATAACCGTCCCAAGCAGCGAGAACAACCATACACTGACTCCCAACATTTTTAGTCCCTTGTCGTCTCCACGATATCGCGGGCCCCTGTTCCAAATCCACATTCTGTTTGTGCTCATTCTTAATATGGGGCAAAACTGTTGGAAGAACAACAGTTTTTGTTGTATATTTTATGTTCTGTGACGCTATAACTCAGACGGGTGACACACCACCCTGAGCCCCGTGATATACAGCCCTATACAAGTACTACTCTAACATTATTTATAACACAGCAGTTATTTTTATTTATATTCTTATTTTATTGGTTTATTGCGCCACGGCTTGTTGGTTCCGTATCTTCGATAAGTAGATATCTTCTATGCTTATTACTGTATCTTTGCCAATTGGGAGTTTTATGTCCAGATTACAATTTGTTGAAACAATAATTCGTTTTCGTTTATGTTCTGAGCGCAGAAGTTCGGAAATTATATTTCTTTGTCAATGTTTTATTGTTGAATATATTGTGGTCGAATGTTTTCTATGTTATCGTCATGGTCTTCTTAGCTTGCGAAGTGGGCAGAACTCCAAGCAGTAAATGCTAACTGTAATAAATAAAAAGAAAAGTATTCGTAATATTTAGACAAGTAGTAACAAATCTATTTAAACATACCCCGGTTTCTAAAAGTCGGTTTAATTTGGTATGTTGTTAATATTGTCATGTAAACATAGGATTGCTTGTTGTTATTTTGGTCTACGGTTCACAACATCTAACTTGCTATTAAAATTTAACAGCAGATTAAAATAATCTAAAACTTTACCAGCTTTTCTGACATCGGGAATACGACTTAGGAAGTTATGATGTTAAACCATATACATCTTATTCTGTATACCTTTTGAAGACTTTCTCAAAAAGTTCGATTCTAACTTTTGTGATAGAGAGTGACATTGCATTTTTATTGCTAATTATTAATAATGGATGGTAAGTAAATATCCTGAAAAGTCGAACTGATGGCAATGTAATGAAATTAATGTAAAATTACGATTGATGATATATTATTTAATGGTGTATCAGTACATTATCGTAAATTAATTAGACGCAAAATAATGCGCTTCCATTACACGGGCTGATGTCAACGCGGCGAACTGCACAGGATGTTCGAAAACGTGTTTTTTTATTTATTCAACAAAAACGAAAATTACTAAGTTTTGGGAATAAGTATTAGGTCAAGAATTAGAATTCCAAATGACGGAGTTTTACTTAAAACAAGTATTTTCTTCTTTTGATGAAAATGGTTCTAGAGCAGTCGATATAAATCAAATCATTATAGTGTTTATGGGAAGTCCCTCTTAGTTAAAGTTACTAAACTTTTCACAAGAAGTTGGTTACAAGTTAACTTACGTACTTTTCAATGCGAAATATGTATAATAGGAAGAATTTTTGTAAAGTTTTTGTAATGTAAGTTTTAGTAATGATTTTTAACCGACTTCAAAAAAAGGAGGAGGTTCTCAATTCGACTGTACGTTTTTTTTTGTGTTTTAGGTCAGAACTTTTTTCTGGGTGAACCGACTTGAATGATTCTTTTTTTATTGGAAAGCTGGTGCTTCACACGTGGTTTCAATTTGATCAAGTTCTGACGAGTAGTTTATGAGTTATCCTTAATACTGCGTATTTTTTCACTTAGTTTATATTGATGATGTTTTAATAAATTTCCTGTCACTGTTATTTACGTATCAAGTAGTGGTATACGAATGTGTGTGGGGTAGGTACCACAACTAAAAAGAGAAAAATAAAAACTTTTTTACAAAAAAACAACCGACTTCCAAAAAAAGCACTAAAAACTTCTATCACTTTTTTTTTGTTTTTTTTGGAAGTCGGTTGTTTTTTTGTAAAAAAGTTTTTTGTGACATTAAGTCGCGGAGTAGGTACCTACCAACAAAAAAAATATTTCAATTACATCATGATCTATAACAAAATTAACTCAACCAATTTCCTAACACCCTCTGCCTGTATCGCAAAAATATCGGCAGTCGTTCAGCGATCGCATTGATTGCTATTATTTCGAGTCATTAAATCAAAGCAACGACAATCGCGCGCTCATTATGGCGGGGCCACGCCATTTTCCAACGGGGATACACCCGCGGGACTGTATCGTGGAACTGTTGGGAGCAATCGGTTGCAGAGGGCCAACCACCACCTCACCTCGTATAGCAGGTTAATTTTAAAATTACTTCAGTGTGAGAAAGAAAGAGATAGTCCTATAGGTCTATCTCTTTTCCACACTGAAATATAATTAAATAATTACTGCTCTAAGAGGTGGTGGTAGGTCCCCGGAGCAGTTATGCTACGGCCGCGGGCCCTTGCCTTTGTCAGAGAAGATTTTTTAAAGAACGGATGCGCGTTGTTAGAACTTCTTCTATACGTTGCTATTGCTGGGTTCATTTAGAGGTGTTTTAATGAAAAAATTACGTAAGAATAAAGGAAGTTGGAGAAGGACTAGGTATGTTCAGCTAGAATCACACTTAATTCTGTGGAAAATCATACTTACCTGATTTATTACATCACACAGGGGGACGTCATTACGTCATCCGAGAGGTAGTTGCTGAAAATCAGCGCTGTTGACGATAGGTTCGTCCGAAGTCACAGCATTTTGCTGAGCAACGACCTGTTCTTGCACAGATGCGACGCACTGCTTAATTGTTCTTATTATTATTGTTTGTTTGTTACAAAAGTGGTCATTTTTCCACACTGCAATCGGCATTTTGTTTTTGTTTTGATCGTTTGTTTGTTGTCATTTGCCAGTGTCGCAACGCAGAGCAATGTGTATGGTCTTTGGTCTCTAGCATCAAGCAATAGACAAAATTATGAAACTTTTGTAACATGAATATGAGGCTTTTGGCTATTTTGTATGTCTCTAAATTAATGTCGTTCATTTGTTGGGTGCGTTTTGTTTGTGCAGAATAAACTATTTTTCTTTCTTTTTCTTTTTTCTTTTTTAAAATTAGGAATGTACCTCATCATCATTTGCCTAGCCTTTTCCTAACTATGCTGGGGTCGGCTTCCAGTCTAACGGGATGCAGCTGAGTACCAGTATTTTACAAGGAGCGACTCCCAATCTGACCTCCACAATTTAGTTACAGGATAATACGATACCCCTTGTTAAGACATACTGTCAGACTTTCGGGCTTCTGACGACCCGTAACGACTGTCAAAGATCCACGAATGACGGCCGTGACCATCGGCTTAACGTGCTTTACGAAGCACGGAGGGGTCTTGGTACGTAAGGATGGTCACCCATCCACTGACCAACCATGGCAAGCGTAGCTCAACCTGATCTATCGACCCCTGCGGCTGTTATTACTTGGGCACAAGCCCTACAGTTGGAATGTTCGCACTAAAAATATTAATAGCTAAAAACCGCTTCTAAAAAGATAGACAACAGCTTATGATTACCTTATTCGATTAGGTTACTTATTTGGCAAACTGAAGTCATGGGGGGAGGGTTCATAGTCATCAGTAGCAAGTGTGTAGTCAACATATCGTCTCTAGCTATTCATAACTTAGATTACCTTCATAGTTTTTTGGAAAACACTACAACTTTTTACCGCTCCCTACAACCCAGCAACCGGTTGCTGTTTACACAATAAACCCACAGTTAGCTATGAATTTAATCATCCAGGCCGACTAGCCGTTGTTAAATTTTGATTTATGCCACTCTCTGCGGTAGTTTTTGAACTGATTACGTTTAGTTTTATGGGTTAGTGCGCCATTCTAGCGGCAATTTATTTCGATAATTATTTTAGTTGATAACTTTTTATGTGCTGTCGTTTTGAGAGAAATACTATAAATTTTGCCTCTAGGGCACGTTTTTTGGGTTAAATAAAGGCTTTTGACTCTTTGATAGATGTCTATGAAGAGATTATAAGTCAAGGCTTGAAGGTGAACTTGGGTAAAAAGTAGGAAATAATCATTTCCGTTCACTTCATTCCTTAACATTGACATTGAAATTATGACCTTCAGTCATTTCTTCTTGTAGTAATCTCTAATCATTAAAGAGAATAGATATCTACTCAGTATTTGGTCGGAGTACACGTTTCCAAGAGAAAGTATATAAGCAATCTATCTAAGCCATAAACTTTTTCTTCACCAAAAAGTGTTGCACCCATCAACATTGATATCTTCATGGTATAATAATATACTTCGCCAGGTATAGCATTCCGAGACACAGTGGTCACGTGGGTGACACAAGCCTACGTCATCACCGCTGTGTTACCGGTAGTGTGTAATAATAACTCCCCAACCGCCTTTATTACCTGTGCGAATCCGATAAAACGATGAGGTTTTAATTAACAATTACGTTGGTTTATATTTAAATTGAATTGTTTCGTTTGATTAGAAAAAGGAAACGACAATTTAAATGCTTTATATATATTTTTTAACAGAATGGTGACTGAAAATGTTTCTAAAATTCATGTTTTGTTGCAATAAAGTGGCAACTGGACAGTGACGTAAGCATGTGTCACTCCCGGAGTGCCAGTTCTTGTTTTTTTAGACCATGGATATCTTTACCTATACCTTTGACGTTGACACTCATCAGTCTAATTACGAAGCAGGTTGCAAAGCTGATGCAATGTCACAAGTGTGAAAGAACTTTTTTGTCGACACCTTACGTCATCGTAAACAAATTAGTCAGTAAGCTTATTGGTTGGTTGACTGACCAGAGCAATGCACTGGGATTTTTGCTTGCAGCTCTGGTTTTCGTTTTTTTTAAACGGTAACCCGACTCTGTTATCCTTAGAAAATAACACAACACGTTACCAAATTACCTTCAAAACGATCACCAAACTCATTACAAGTGTACACTCAACGCCATAATATCTAAATAATGTCATTACAACCCAATCACCAAAACAAGGTGCTCGCGTTAAAATGACATAACGTCATCAGCACTCGGGAGCCGAACATATCCGAGAATTCCCGAATTTTGCCGAAATTAGCATTAATACGATCGTAAAGCCGTCAGCGTGGCTATAGGCTGTGTGATTCGCGTCGCGTTTGGAACAATGTTGCCATGTTTTATGTTATAATGTTGGTAATGATAAGGTTTTAGTGTGGCAATAATTTTTGGTTATTAGTTCATTAGGTGTTGCTGTTTCCAAGCTTATTCGTCATGCTGGTTGAGTATGAAATGGCGTTGTAATTTGGGTTCGAAATTATACAGCAGGAATGATTTGTTTTTAACGTCTTGAAGATATTTGCACAAGTAACCTTCCCAAGTGACCAAGGTGGCTATGGGATGCTTTCACTAGTAAAAAAGTAAACATTAGAATTTTTCAATATTTTTGCAATAATCCTAGGTACAGTCACCAAAAGAGATAGGTAACCAGGGTCGTCGGATATAGTTGAAATTTGTAAGAAACCGATGGATGTTTTTGAATGAAATTTAATTTGATAAATTACCTGTTTGTATTCTATTAATTAAATTAAATTTTATTCGAAAATATTCATCGGTTTCTTACTAAACTTCAACTATATCGATGACCCTGGTTACTTATCACTTTTGGTGACCGTACATGTAGAGGATTTTATTAAGTATAGAAAAATATAAGAATGGATCACTTATTTATGAAATCCAATAATTTATTTAAAAAAAAAAAAAAATATAATACCTACCTACATTCGATTCCGCCATTATTTTCACCAATTTATCATCTAATCTGTATACCAGCTAATCGGAAGGCCACAGCGCGACCATTGTAAAATACGAGGGTAAAATTAGAATCTCACCCAATAGCTGTTATTTATTATGAGCGCACTCAATAATATCGTGCGCAGAGGCGATAATGACTGCACTAAATATGATTTAGTGATAATAATCATCGAAAGGATGCGCTCGCGTGCCGAATAATGCTGTGATTAATACGCTCACTGTAATTAGTCGGATGTGTTGTCGGGTAGCTTGTTTTTGTTGTTAGAAAAAAAGACCAGAAAAATTGATCGCATTTTAATATCATAGACACGTGTCTATAATCATCTCCACTTGGAATAGATGGATAATATAATCCTTTATTATTGTAGGCCAAGTCGTAAGGTAATAAACACAGACGGAAAAGTAGCAAAAAAGTAGGTAGGTAGTCGCCAGCACAAGTTACCACAAACTGTCAGATTTTCTCATACGATTTTGAACTTAACCACAAACATTTTAAGGTTTAAAATCGTTTACAGAATTGTGACAGTTTCGTGTAGCTTGACCTCCTGGCGACTGTACACACGGCTACACATCAAGCTATGCATTTCCAGTTTACGCTGATCTCGCATTGTACGGAAATGCTATACAATGCGAGATCAGCTTATACTGGAAATGTATAGCTTGATGTGTATCCGTGTGTACAATGCGCATTATACTTACGTCATATTGCAAAATATATCGATTTGTGCCAGACGACCTGCAGATGCACAGGAATGTTCGAATTAGATAGCTAATTCGTACTGGTCATAGCCCTCATAGGCCACAATAAACGATTGACCTTAATATCGTGCTTGGAGACCAATACTGCCGTTGTCTTCACAAATATCCGGTGCTTTTGAGCTCCTCAGAATAGATACATTCTCAAAACCTCTTGATTCGATTAAGTTATAAATCGCAAGGTACCAAACCAGAAGCACGAACGAATAGATAAAGTCCAGTTATGAACACCCTTAAAAACCCCCTTTACACCTTCAGCATACTGCAACGAAAGCGAAATGCAAGCGAACCAAAACTAGCCGCCAGCGCAGAACAGGTTGAAGGCAACTTTAGCTTCAGTTTATAATTACTTGACCGATACAACTTAAAGTGGCGTAGTGTATGAGGCCCCCCAGCTAGGTAGACCTACGACCTTAAAAAAGTGGTTGGGACAGACTGGATGCGAAAGGTGGAGGACAGGGTGCGCAGACAGTATACTACCATACCTACTGCATTAAAAGTTGCCAAAATTAAAAAATGGGATGTGGTTGCCTTTGCTTCCATATGAGTATGGCATGACTTTGAGTGTCTCGTTGGTCTCGTGGTCACAAGCGCGTCTGCTGAGCATGGTCCGTGACCCTGGGCTCGAATCCAAGGTCAGGCAAAGTGTTATTGGGGTTTTCCATTAGGAATCGATATAGTTTCATAAAATAAGGGAATGTCTCAAACCGCTAAAAATTTTTTTGTGGAGGCGCAGCCTGGGAGAGGCCTATGTCCTGCAGTGGACTGCGGTAGGTTGAGTTGGTTGATTGATTGACACCTAAAAGGCCTGTCGTCCACGACGCTCAAAGTAACCAGTTACAAACGTAAACCACCAATGAATACTGTGATATGAGTATATTCTGGCTACTTATTGGTGATTTGAGTTTGGAACAGGTTAAGTCGGATTTAGACTGTGCGATTTATTGTTAATTTTTTTACTTGCATCGTGTAAACAGTATTTAGACGATGCAAGTGATTTATTGCTTCAATTTTATTGTATGCCACTGGCAAGAAACTTGCGTCATGTAATGGGGCTTTACTTTTGAGTAGCGTTGTGGAAGATGGGCCTAAAACTCAAACTCAAAGCATTTATTTCAAACTAGCTTTTGCCCGCGGCTTCGCTCGTGTTAATTTATACTTTGACTATTAACTCGGGTCATAATTCAATCATGATTCGAAAGACACGTGGCGCCATCTATTATCATAAGGACGTTATTGTTGTTTTCCTCGGGAACAGTACTTTTTTGCGGGATGAAAGGTACCCTATGTCCTTTTCTGTACCCCTGACATCGTATATGCAATATTTCAGGATGATCGGTTCAGTGGTTTAGGCGTGAAAAGGTAACAAACAAACAAACAAACTTACTTTCGCATTAATAATATTAAAAGTTAGGATTAGGATAAACCAATTACAGGAACTTTTGAATTGTGACGGGGTCGTCAGTCAGATAAATGAAGCTAGTTGCCCATTCCAAAGCGTAGTAGGTACCTATGGAGAAGAACGGGCAAGAAACTCCACGGACACTCTTTTAAATCAACATTCAGTTACAAAAGGTACGTTGTTGGTCCTAATGGCCCGCGAAATTTCTAGGTGACCCACTGCGTTATCATAATCCGTCTGAACCTATAAAGATTTTAATCAAGTTCAATGGAACTATTATTAGATTATGCTGAATATAATTAGCACTAATCAGGACCGATATTATTGTTACTGATGATAACGTTTTGTTTCAAAGCGTTGTACTAATGATTATTGTAGGTAAGTAGGGACTTATAGTTTAATCTTATTTGGTAATTTTATTATGAATCAATTTAATGTTATTGATTTAAAAATTTAATTGCATAGTTGTTCACCTTTTAATAAGAATGTTGTGCATGCCTATAAGTGATGTAAGTATTGTATTTACACAGTATCAAAGACGCGTGATTGTCTATTTTTACTATCCTTGTAAATATGAAATTAATGTGCCTTGATTAATGCATTTTTTTCTTATTTTTTTCTTCTCTGTTAGTTTTAATCATGGTCTGGCAATTTGAGTATTTTATGCGGCCTACCCAAATGTCCTTTCTTACCAAAGAAGTGTTCGTCGGATCGTTGAGCTCCTTAAGTTCTGCGTTGAGCTGCACGATTACTGACAAATACGTGCACTGACTAGACAGGTCCACTTAATCTGTTTGGTTTGTCCTTATAAGACCATTTCAGACACCAATCTACATGGTTTTCCATTGATTTGACCAAGATTATGACCGAACTTCAAAAGAGACTGTGACCTCTGAGTTTGTTTCGACCTTTCTTCTCAGAGTAGTCAGATAGGAAACGCCGACCTCATCTATTTTTTTAAATATGATTGGCGTGCAAAAGTGTTTGTACAAACTTACTAATAGAAATAAAATCACTTATCATTTATCATTATCAGTTAATAAATAAATAACCTAGTTCTTCAACTGATGGCCGGTGAAACTGACATGTTCTTGAGTAGGTGGACCGTGAATCGGCAAACGCAGTGGATCTATAGTCTATTCCAAAAGAATCAGATGATAATGTAAAGATATGGATCAGAAAACGAACCTGTGGATGCCAATTAGTAGCGCCACTTACAAATTGAGTGCTTTGATTTGATTATTTGAATACATAAACCAAACATTCTAATTTTAAATCACCTTAATGGTGGTTTTCATTTGACAGTTGAGTTATATTTTTTTGTCTGAGTGCGCGCAGAATAAGTCTGCGCGCGGCCGAAATCGGAAGTAAAGTTTGCAGCCATCTAGATGTTTATGTCAGGTGTCAAGAGTGTGCTGTTTTCTGTATTTTCCAAAGTAAATAATCGCCATCATTATGCCGAAAATAATTAAAAGTGCTGTCAGGGATATAATCTTGAAAGCCGAACGTATTTGTGAAGAAGAATGAGATAATAATGCGTCTACGGTACCGTTTTTCAAACTTAGAGCTCGCGTTGTTTATTTGACAGGTAATTTTTAGGGCTGCCATAGCAACAAAATTTTCCTGTATACCTATTCGTACCAGCGCGAGCGGTGCCTAGATAACCGTATTGGTTTTTGGGTGGTACATATATTATGTACCAGCGGCAGTATCAGACAGGCCACTGGATATAGAAATGGACAAATTTATAATTAATATTACTGACGACACATCTGACTCTTGTGGTGAAGACTCTAGCATGGATTCTGATGAAGATGATCGAATGGAAGGCATTAACCCACTGCAGGACCATTGTTACACTAAATTTAAAACTACTACTATGTATTCAATAAAAGATTTGCAAAGCTGTCATGAAGTTTTAATTTTGATTTATATTTATTATATGCTAATGGAAATAACCTAGTAGACGTTAATTAATTATACCAAGCTAGTAACTACAATTACTTTAAGTTTGGTAGGTAATGAAAAACCATTTTTTATTAAGAGAAGGAAAACAGATTAGTTAGGCTGGCAACATTAAGCACGTCACCAGTCGCGCGTAGACTTATCTTGCGCGCGCTTTCACCTCAATTTTCGTCAATGCTTTTTTTTATTACAATGTAAAACTATTTAATAATAATATTCAAACAATAATTGCTGAAAAAATTGTAAGATATAAAATTGAAGCAATCTAATTTAGATGAATGTGTTATTAATTCCCGTTAGTGAGTGATTGCGGAAGAATTTAACCTGAACAGGGTTTGTTTACATCTTCATCAGACACTTTTGGAACAGACAATAAATGGAATAACATTCCTCTCCCAACTAACTTCCATTCCCTTTTATCCCATTTCTCTCCCAAAATGATTAACATTTTAACAATTTTTTAAACGAAAATGATATTAAATTATAATTGGTGCGTAATAATTATGTTAATACGTATTGTGTCTTTGTATTGTTTATCACCCTATTTTATATAAGATAGTAATACATTTTGAATAATATTTATGTTGTACTAAATCCTGTCCTTGTCTTTTCAGCGACTGACATCTGTAGATCCATGGTCTAAAAAAATAAGGTCTGGCACTCCGGGAGTGACACATGCTTACGTCACTATCCAGTTGCCACTTTATTGCAACAAAACACGAATTATGGAAACATTTTCAGTCACCATTCTGTTAAAAAATATATTTATAGCATTTAAATTGTCGTTTCGTTTTTCTAATCAAATGAAACAATTCAATTTAAACTTATACCAACGTAATTGTTAGTTAAAACCTCATTGTTATATCGGATTCGCACAGGTAATACGGGCGCTTGGGAAGTTTTATTACACACTACTGGTCACCCTGTGTCTCGGAATGCTATACATGGCGAAGTATATTATTATACCATGTGTAGATCTACTACAAAGTGCAAAGTCGACGGCCCGCCTATGTGCTGCCATCTAAACGTGACGCTGGCAGTAAAGTCGACATGGGCCAAAAAAAGAAAAAAAAAGACAAAATACCGTCGGGCTAGGTGGAGCGACGATCTTCACAAGATGTTTGGTAATGACCAGTATTGGACTGTTAAGAGCTGATTATACTCGTCTTTGTGATAGACAGTTGTTTACAAGGATAATTGTACCACGTTATTCCTTATGGTGTTTTGTCAACAATAGCTGGAGGTGTGGGATTTGTACCGCTGACAAGTTTCGGACCCATATCTCTTTACTGACTCTATCTACTCTTTGGCATAACTATCTGATATGATAGTCAGGAAACAGGGCCTAGACAAAGTGACATTCCATCAGCTATAATGATGACGATAAAAAAAAATTGGATTGACATAATCTACCGAAAAGCTTGTGCCAATCCTGCTGAAAGTCTTTGTAGAAGAAACACTTGGAATGTGATTGCCACTTGTCCAGGCCATCAGCAGGCGTAGCGTGACGCTTTCTATTTCTTAGAAGACAAGACATAGCTATTTCTATACAAAGTGACATTTCGTTTCTCCATTTTTGACATCGCACCGTAAACATCCTTCTACAATCCGTGATTTTGTCTTTCGTTTCTACCGATCGTTGTGTAGGTCCCTTGTATATGTAGACTATTTCAGAAGAAAGTTTTCTATCCCAAACGTCAAAATCACACTGACAACTGACAGTTGTCTAAGGTAGTGAAGACAATTTGATTTTGTAATCGCCATGCTAAAGACAGTAAGAAAACTTTTCACTCGACGGCCACAAAGTATAAAAATGGAATGGAAAAATGGAACTTTTCGCGTTTTGTATGGAAAATGTGAAACATTTTTACCTACATGTTTAGCTTTAGGGGTTTAAGGGTCTCATACAGGGGGTCGTAGTTTTCATTATTTTTGCGATAGGACACACCATTTTCGAGATATAAGCAAAATAAAAGAAAAACGTGAATAAACTACTGAATTTCGTAAAAAGTGCAGTTGACTCTTTCTACTTTGCTGCCGTCGTACTGTCTTCACGGAACGTCATTATTGTCTATTCTTCCGTCGACAAAACCCGTTTCTATGACGGTCATGCCACGCGTGCAGGACACAGCACAGTAAAAACTACACTTAAAGGAATGATCAATGATAAGTCGTAAATTATTTTCTGTTATTAAGTTTCTACAAACATTTTACAAGTCAATCATATTTAAAAAACTAGATGACGTCGGTATTTCTTATCCTACTACTCCGAGAAGAAAAAACGAAACCAACTCCGAGGTCACAATCTCTTTTAAAGTCAATACATAACATTGGTCAGGCCATAAGAGGACCATGTAGATTAGTGCCTGTGTTCTTTTGAGGAAAGAATTACACAGATGTGATCAATATTGATGCGATTACTTACCAGGATAATATACCACGGTTTTTTTAAGGTTTACAGAACTCCAAATATACTTGTTCTGTAAACCTTAGTTTGAGGTCATAGGATTCATACCTCCGATAAGTTTCGAACCTTTACGGACTACCCTTTCGCCTGAACTTCCACACACGACAGTCGGGACACAGCACAGACAAAATTACACGTAAAGGAACTAACAATACTGTCAACTCCATCACAAAATCTTCAAATCTGCATCCGATACTCACACAAAATGCAAGCCAGCATCGTATTCATGGAAATAACAGTAAATCGTATGCGGGTTGTACCCATACAGCCGGCACCGAAGTAATAGGTACCGCTCAGATATTGCCAATGCACGGCCGCGCAGATTTAAGATGGCCGACGTCGACTTGCCTTGTTTTAATTGGTCAGTTTGTTTTGGAATGTTAAAGAGCTGTTGACACATGTGTACAAAAATTTACCTATAGTAGATTATTTTTATTAACAGTGGGTGATTCCGGGCTGAAATTACGATAATGTTAAAAATAATATCTGTATTTTAAGACTATTTAAAGCAACACGTAAGAGTTATAAACGGTAACAGTTGTACCTACTTATTCAAGATAAGACTACTTCTGAGAATCACATGGATTGTATATGCTATCAATAACACACCTAGATATGTTATGGAAACTAACTGAATATTGATCCAATTCCAACATACTTATCAGTGTATTTTGTTTTAATAGCAGATTTTAATCTTTACCTTTCTATTCATGAACTCATCAATCAACTCGGACTATCAATGTCGAAAGATTTCTTGACCACTTGATATCACCTTGGTTATCGTTCTTTGACCAAAAAACAGCCATATTGTCATCATAAGTATATGGCAATAACAGTCCAATGCTGGACATAGGCCCCTATAATAGCACGCCATTTAATTAACTCTATCTCTGGCTACTTTTGTCCTGCTGTTACCAGTAGTAACCCTGCAACGACCGTCGCTCCCCATATCCCGATGGCGTCCTACCTGACGTTTGCCGATTTACAGTCTTCACTCAAAGCCACGTTTACGCTGATCACCGGTTCTACGGCTAATATTTCCAGCCAATGCCACTCCAGTTTGCTTATTCTGTAGGCTATATCAACAATTTTGGACTACAGAACAGCCCAGATTAGGCCCTAATATAAAAATCTAAACCAGTATCATCCTCTCCGTAAAATCCCGTCCGGTCCGGCAGCAAACCGCACGTGCGGAGTTACGGCGCGCCGCGGCGTGCGGACACGGCGTGGTTCGTATTGCGACGCACTTTATTGCACTCCGATACATTTTGACAACCGTGTAGACAACGTACGCCGTGCCACTATCCGGATTTGTTTTTGGAACAACCTGTATAGCGGAGTTTGTGTTTTGTTGTCATTTTTAGACGTTCTGTGTGTGACCAAATGCGTCAGGTGTTTTTTTAAAGAGTTTTAAGATAGTGTTTGGTGTCTTAGCTTATCCTAGCTTTAGCTTTAGTTATACTCCTGCCTAACCCTTCGGGGAAAACAAACGTGATGTGGTGTATCAGTGAAATCAGTGATGGAACAGAACGACAGTGTTGTCATTATCATTCTCTTGCCCTTATCAGCAGCAGCATGTTCTTCCATATTTCTCTGTTAGTCGTCATCTCAGCAGTCAACGCCTTTCTTGCCATGCCATCCTTCACACAGTCCATTCATCGTTTGAGACAGTGCTCGTGGATGTCCCGTCATAATATTATTGCGATCGCTAATTCACTTGTCTAAGCTGATAAAGTACTTAGAGGGTTTATTTATAAATGTTGCATAAAGTTAAGAAACGTTTAAATGACAAAATGTATTCAACCATACATTTTGACATTTAAACGTTTCTTAACTTTATGCAACGTTTATAAATAGATAGGAATGTAGATATCCAGCCATATCAAACGTCAAGAGCATAAAATTGCATTGAAAGTGTAAATAAATTAATAAAATTATTAAAAATTATTAATATAAACTTTTAAAAGCGCCACGAAAAATTAATACATGAGCTGTCAATTTGACAATTCAACCCTGCGCCCGCGGCAGTAATTCCGCATTACGATGACCAATTCCAATTCACACTTCACATATCCGCACTAATTTAATTCGGAAAATCTCAACGGATCGTACTCTCCAAGCCATATCAATAACATTATCAAAAAGCGATCTGTTACACTCATTAGTAGCCGAGTAGCGGAACAAAATGGCGTATTTAAAACTGCATCCCGGCCAAACGGCACGAAACGATAATTATTGGTAATTAGACCCCGCGCGGTTAGTGGCCGCTATTGGTTTATATTTAGTGCTATTTTCAACGATCTACCTTGCATCAGGGTGGGTCAGCTAAGTGGCTTCGGTAATGGTCACGATCCTCCCGGGCCGAGGGTTGGGTAGAAAGAAGTGGATGTCCTAGGTTACCTTGTTAGTTACCAGTGCACTGACAGGCCGGTTTCTGGAGGTTTGAGTAAATATCGTATTTATGAAGTAGGTACCGTGTTAGATTTGTTAATAACAGAATAAGAATATAATGTTATTACTCAAAAATAATATGTCAGGTCATTTTGATAGATACTTCCTTAACGTCATAAAGATTAATTTCGTAGTAGCGAAGATGAGGTTATTGGCAATAAAACCATTAGGTATCAGCAATTTCAGTCATTCTGATTTCTCATAAGCCATTTCGCATCAAAACTGTTCAAAAGTAGTAGAATAACGGTTTTGAATAAATTTAACCTGCAAAATATCACTTCAGCATGACAATATTAACACAATAGTGATACATAACAATTCAAACATTAACACAAGTTTATTGTAGTGATTTCCGTACAGCCGGCCTCGCCATTGTACATCGCAACCAAACGCGATATACGACGGAATTAAAAATACATAAACATGTTCGCATTTTACGATAATTACGGTGCACTATGCATTGGTAGGGTTATAATGGTGGAAATAAATACGTTCAATTGTTTTAATCGGTACGGCTACTGTTTGTTGAACGATTGTAATTTTGCCGAATTAAGTTGCATGGGGTAGATATACCTACTCGTTTTGGTTGTGGCGAGGATTCTTTTGCTATAAGCTGTGGGTAGAAAATAATTTTGTTTTAAAACATGATACAAAATTTTCTCATAGACAAGTTTACTTTACAGATTGAGATCAAAGGCATTGTGTTCTCCAGTAGCAATGTTTTATCAGTTTTCTGGCATATTAACTGAGAAGGTATCTGTCTCAGGGTCTTTAGCAACGACTGCTTACTAAAAAGTGCTGCTCTGTCTCGCATAGTGTCAGAGCATTATGCTAAGTGGTGGCCGTTTTGCGTAGATTTGACGCATATTTCCCCCAACTTGTTCTTTTTCTGTATGTGCGCCTTATTTTTTTCTTAATCCGTCACGTTTAGTACAAATAAACGTACTTTAATACTTTTTTGTCTCTATAGTCCCTTTGAGCGACAAAGCTAAAATAAAAGTCAAGTTGTCCACTTGGATCACGTAAAATAGTATTTTCTAATGTCTGATTCCTCCCCGCTGTCATAATTAAAAGTTTTGCTATAAGTCAACAAGGTTCTTAGTAAGACTGGTTGTGCCTTTGGCACGCCAGACGTACAGTCAACTGCACTTCAGTGGTAACACTTGCACCACGAAAATTACCCTGACAGTTACAGCAAAAAGGCGCTGTTAAAAATCGCCATTATTGAAGGTTGTATTGATACACCCCAGTGGTATTGTGTCAGTTTACCATTTATACTAAATGATAAATTATTTTATTTCTGTATGTAGGTTTGTACAAACACTTTTACACGTCAATCATATTTTAAAACTAGATGAGGTCGGCGTTTCCTATCTGACTACTCTGAGAAGAAAGGTCGAAACAAACTCAGGGGTCACAGTCTCTTTTAAAGTCCAGTTACTCAAACTATGATTAAAACTAATTAAGAAAGAAAAAAAAACAATGGTCTACATAGTCTTTACATTCACAATAATGAAAATAATATACTATTTTAAAAAGTAAATATTCATGTCAATGTATTTATAAAAATTCATCTATGTCAATAGGTATATAAAAATCCTGAAATAATCTTGGTCAGATCATTAGAGGACCATGTAAGATTGGTGTCTGAAATGGTCTGGTACTGAACTTAGTATACTTTCAGGGTGTCAGGTTATCGACGCACAACCTGTTAACTATGGATTCATTAAATGAATTTGAACCCCCCTGCGTTGAAAAACTTCGTGGGGAATTTAAAAGCTAAGAGGGGATCTTGAATCATGTTGTGCTGAATTCATGGTTTTAGTTTGCGTGATGATGACCCTGCCACCTTGTATGTTTGCATGCTCAGTGTGTACCGGATTCTACATATTTTATAAGTGCGATAAGCTTGGTGGCCTATTCAGGCGCCGCATTTAATAAAATAATAATCTACAGACTATAACCAATAAACGAACCAGACATGTACGGATAGGCATTAAATCATAATGAAAATAAATACCCAACAGTTTGGCATCCAGAACAAACATAAATACTTAATATATGATGACGTCACACATGATGCAAAACAACACATCCCAACATGCACTAAATCCTACATCGTATAACCCTAGAATGACGCGTACGCAATAAAATGACCAACCCTACTGCCGTCCAATACTGGGACAATAAACAAGAAATAACTATAGTAATTTAAACGGGGGATGCTTTGGTGTTGCCATCTTGCGTATTTTTCCTACAATTTACACAAAATTAAAAGAGAAATATTTCTAAATATTGAGGAGTACAAAGGTGCCTACTGCTTTCGACAGAAAAATCAACAATTAATAAGAAATTTGTTTTGTTTTTAGAATTTTCCGAAGAACAAAATATTATTTTTAAAGTTTGATATTATCTGTTTGCCATTGCACTATAACTGTATCTGATGTAGAATCTAAATTTATTTACTAGGTACTTAGATATTTTATGTTGTTGTATTTTTTTTAAATGAATAGCAATTTTCTGTTAAATAAAATATTGCGTGTCTCATTTCTCACAGGCGCATACTCGCAACAAAAAGCAATACAGACAAAAATACCTAAAACGAAAGAGTATCCTAACTCCCAAAATAAGGAAAATATGAAGGTGTAACTAGCAACACTGCCGCTGGCTATGGCTGGGTCGCTCCGATACCGGTCAATGTCCATCAGTCGCCAGCCGTAAACTAGGGTTAAGTCTGCGGATTTGTCCCCATCAGGATCCATATATTTGTGTATTGATATAGCATGATATCGGATTAGGATTTATAACTCGATCTCTTGTATCATGCTGGCGTTTGAGGGTTAGTTATTTTTTATCGACTTTAAAAAAGGAGCAGCTTCTATGTTCGTCGGTATGTATTTTTTTTATATATGTATATCAATTGTTAACTGATTTGAATGATTTTTTTTTTGTTTGTAAGAGTATTTTCTAGAGGCGGTCCCGTTTAAATGTGGTGAAGATCAGATGAATACCTTCGAGATAGACAATGGAACTCCTGAATAATGGACAGTGCATGTAGTGTGATTTGATTATTGTACTGAAGATCAAAGAAAATTGCTGGTTAGTTATCTATCATCGGTGGTCAACAGATCATGGAATTCGAAGATATCTCATAGAAGACCTTATCGAGGAACAGTACTTATACATATGTATTGTGAGTGGCTAATCGTACGGAAAATGAAATAAAGTTGCTGAGCATGTAGGCATCTAGTGGTACACGAATTTGTGAAACCACAACAAAAAAATGTTTAGTTATATGTATAACTCTTTAAAAAAAAAACAACCAACTTCCAAAAAGAAAACACTACAAAGTGCAAAATAACTTTAGTTTCGGAAGTCGGTGTCTTTGGTTTTGTTTCATGTCTTGCCAGTTGCCACCGACTTCCAAAACAAAAAACAGTTATTTTGCACTTTTTTGTGTTTTCTTTTTGGAAGTCGGTTAAATTTTGTATTTTATTTTTTCGTAAGTTATGAAAGCTCTCGAAAGTAGTGCTATATACCAATTATATTAAATTTTATTATCTACTAAGGCGCGAGTTTATGTATGTATGTAATGTTGTACTAATTGTAGTTAACTCTGTGTCAGTCAAATAAGTTATTTTAAAATAGGCACTTTTAAGGCACTTTTGATCGTCTTTTACAAAGTAATAGAAATGATTCTAATCGCTCCTTCCAAAATATAGTTTCGTATGGAGAAGAATGGGGAAGAAACTCCACCCTTACTCTTTTAAAATGTTTTACAATGTCTCGTATACTTTAAGTAATGATGTAATTATATGTAAAGACGATGCACCTAGAATAAAATTACTATACCATAATAGGTAAAAATAATTAAATATAAAGCAATGGCAGGTAAATTAATTATGTGATAGATACATTGTGCTCACATATTTACAAATTATAAAAGTAGACGATTTTTCAAAAAAATTAACACTTAATAATTTTGTGTGTGAGTTAAAGTAATTACAGAATGTAAATCATTCTCATAAAAATTATACAAATAAATTCGCAACCAGTTTGATTTTGTCTAGACTCTAGATTGTCCTATGGAGCAGGACCAGCATGTTTCAAAGCATTCTTATCTAGGAGATAATCCTCTAATTTGTAATATGCTTGTTTAAAAAGTGTACTTTTAATATTAGTTTTAAATTTTCTTTCATTTAATTGCAATGTATCACAAGGTATTTTGTAGTAACATTTAACACAGTAGGTACCTATCCCATAAAATATATACTTATGTACGTACCTCAAGATAATCTGACAAATGGTTGATCTAATTTATCTTTATTTCTAGTATAATAATACTCTATCACTTATTTTATTAAAAAAAAGGTAGTTTTTTTCTTACATACATAATATTTTCATAAATTTATTTGGCATGGAACCGTCATAATATTAATCTTTTTAAATATGTAGTTCCCTAAGAGATTCGCGACGGCGTAGATGGTAAAGGCTCTGACAGCTCTCTTTGCAGAATAAAAATTGATTCAATGTCAGTAAAATATGCTATATGACATAATGCTGTGGAAGTAGCTAAAATAGACCAAACGCACGGTTTCTACATCTGTTAACTGTCTTATCTTTCTAACAGCATAAGCGGCCGAGCTTAGCTGCCCCGCAAGATATGTTATATGAGGTCCACATTGTAATTTCTCGTCTAGCGTGATTTCTAGGAAAACAGTTCGATTAATAGATTCTAGTTTTTCTCCATTCAAGATGATGTCATATCCGCAACTTCTAACATTAAAGAAAAGAAAAGAAAGAAAATACATTTATTTAGTCTATTACACAGCAATGCACACAAAGCACACAACACAACATATACAAGTAAAAAAGAAAAAAGGTAAATTAGGTAATTTAAATGTAATGCATTTGATTTTAAACTAAAAAGAAGAACGGACCCAATATTGAACCTTGAAGAACGCCCATTATCATTTAAAACCCTAATGAGTTTATGCCGTTTATTTAAACTTTAATATTTCTATCTTTCAGGTATGATCTTAGTAAATCAAAAGCTGTATTCTTTATCTCATAGTGCTCTAGTTTCAGCAGAAGTGCCTCATGGTTTACGTAATCGAATGCCTTAGAGAGGTTGCAAAAGTTTCCAATGGCATTTTGTGTTTCTTCCTAGGCGTTAAAAATGTTTTTTATTAGGATGACACCGGCGTCAGGGGTACAACGCCGTTTGGTGAAACCGTAAGAAAGATACCGTTCATGAAAGATGGATTTTTTATTAAAGTGACGTAACATTTGATTGAGCATCAACTTTTCAAAAACCTTACTGAGAACTATCAGAATTAACACAAGCCTATAATTATTGGGTTCTTTACTATCACTGGATTTGAACAATGGAACTACTTTACTGTTTCATAAGATCCGGAAAGTCTCCTTGGTCTACACTGGTGATAAATATGAAAGCTAAATAGGGCGCAATGGTTTCGTTGAGAGACCTACAGTCTTTTACAGACATTCCCCAGAAGCCTTCTGTTGATTTAATTTTATGATCTTTAAAAGCTTTTATAACAGCTTATGGGTCATAATATCACGTCCTGGAAAAAATACGTCAAATTAAAAGTTACCCCGTATAACATATAGCCGTATATTGCCGTATATGTTATCTATGGGTATTTGGGTACCCTAACCGAACGTGTGTAACGAAACCATAGCGCGATTCAGCGGGACGCCACAACGCCATCTATCGAAAAACTGGTCAAACTTTTGTCGCTGCTCTTGCGGGCAAATGCATAAACTTTTAAGAAATTGATCCGTGTTACTTTGCTAACAAATTAAATAATGTGTTTATTTTCCTGCAACTCAACCTTAATTACTTTATTCAAAGCATGTATATAAATGTTCAAGAGAGTCGCAAGCAATTCTTAAAAAAAAAAGATTATTTGGTGATATGAAAAATATTTTGTGCATTTGACTAGAAGAACAAATAATAATTTATAATATTATATCTTACTGTTTTGTTTATAACTAGCGACCCGCTCTGCTTGGCACGGTTTTAAGACTTGACAAAACATCGAGATATCTTTATAATATGTAAGTTTAATATGAATTTCTTATACACAAAACGGAATTAATTCTCTAAATGCTGGTGAAACCCGCAACAAAAGTATTTGCGTGGTTTAGAAGAACAACACGGTCACACAGAGTGACTTAAATTAATAAAATGTATAGATGTTATAGTCGATCGATAGCGATTTTAAGCTAGTTTGGAAACGAGTAAACTAACTTGCTATAATGTGTATGAATTTCGTGAGAATTTCGAAAAAGAAAAAAAAATGCTTAGATGGTGAAGGGAAAAATATGTAATGCATTTGTTTATAAGAATAAAATAATATTAATACTTACTGCTTTATTTATTATTTTATGACTTATTAACACCTATATAAACTCACGCCTTCTTCCCATGGGGAGGCAGAAACTACAGAACGTTCGTTCGCTTCGTTAACGTTCATACATCTGGTCTAGACTTTTTAAGTCAAAGAAAACTTCTTTTAAAACTTATCATTTTCCTAATTCCATGTCACGGTCAATCCGTAGCGCCCGTAGCTCCTCATTCGTAGCCGCGTAGGCGCGTAGCAGCGTAGGCGTACCAGCGTAGCTCATTACAATAAGTATGCAAAATCGTAAAGTTTAATTTGCTCACTTGATAATAACAAGAAAACACGACAAATTAACATTACTAAGAGACAAAGAATGCTGGAGTTTGATACTACGTTCAAATCAAGCAAGCATACACATTAAATATAATAGCTTAGGTCTGCGCCTTCGGATGACGACGATGTTTTAATGTGGATAATACGATACAACTTTGTGTAGGCGGAATTTAAAATGGGGGATTTTAAACTGGAAATATTTTTAGTAGTTATGTTACTTAATTATGATACTATTACATTTTGTCCTAGCGTTGGTATTCATCTGTAAACCACTGAAGACAGCTTGTAAATTTCTATGATCGCCCAAGTTTTTAATACTCATTGATAGATGAATAACCAACTGATTTTAATTCTTTCAATTATTCAGAATAGTGTTACTAGTGTGGCAGAGGTAAGAGGAACCATTCTTGGATACCAATGCATTTCAAGAGTAATAACTAAAAAAAAATTTCTCCCGAAGAAACAAATCTGTTTCTAGTAACCTGCAATCAAATGTAAAGGAGGAGTTTATCTGATGACACTTCACAGGATAAGCATTGGGGAATTGAAAGCAGAGAACAAGATGAAGACATTAATTACAGTCTTTTTTTAATGTCTGAGCAAACGCCGGCAGTGGACGCCCTAGGAAGACATATAGTGACCTTATTAGTGATGTTCATCAGAAAGGTCAGGTGCGTAGTTCTTGCAACCGGCGTGCGTGGAAGACCAGATGTATGAACGTAAACGAGGCAAAAGGAGTATGTAAGGATCGTAGCAGTTGGCGTTCTGTAGTTTCTGCCTACCTCCATGTTCGTGAGTTTATGTATGTATGTGTATTCATATTTTTTACTAAATTCGAAAATCCATGGAACCTTCGATACCACTTTAGAACATTTTAAAGTTTATTTAAAATCCTCCCACATCCACCCTAGTCCAACACAGCTCGCAGCAGCGCAGCGCAGCGTACCAACAAATTCTTGGCTCATTTGTTTTTTATTCATCCACAGCCCAGTGTAATCGAAAGTATAAATTCGCTTTAACTGCTAGCAGGCCTGCCGACCGATAACACACCCCTTGTTAACTGCGTAATAAGAAAAATAAACTTATATTTGTGGCGCCTTATGGAATATCAAAGTTTAAACTGAGATAGTGGAGATTCTGTGGCAACTTGAATCTTTTTCTCACTCAAACATTTCCTTGAGCGAGAAAAAGGTGAGATTAAGTGAGTGTTGCTGAGGTTTGGAATTGGATGGGTGACCGCCCATTGCAACTGCAATGGTCTGTTGAGAACACACTTGTGGCAAGGACTCGTAAAGACTGGCAGGTTTTTTCAGATGTTTAAAGTTTAGGAAAGAAATGTGTGCGTCAAGCAACATTTGTTCAGGTTTAGACGGTAATGGGTGACCGCTGTTTAGCTGCAATAGGTCAAATTAATTAGGTTTAACTGCTAGCAGACCTGCCAACCGATAACACACCCCTTGTTAACTGCGTAATAAACAAAATAAACTTATATTTGTGGCGTCTTATGGAATATTAAAGTTTAAGATTCTGTGGCGAGAGACAGAAACGAGCGACAAAATGTTTGAGAGTGGGAAAAAGGTGTTAAGTTGACTTTTGCAGTGAATTTGGATGGGTGACTGTTGCAACTTCGAGGTGTCTTGTTATAATGGGCTCTTGATAACATTCATGCTGTTTAATGCGAATTAAGACTTGAACTGTCTCTTAAATTTTTGTACCCCCCGAGCCGTGATACTCGCACACACACACACACACACTCGTATATAATAGAAAGAGATAAAGAGAGAGAGGAGAAAGTTGCGTGGAGGGGGCATAACGCTTTTCCTTACGTGACGATTTCTACCAGTCAACTCCTAGTACAAGCCGCGTTAAGGAATTTCGTTCCAAAAATGTGCATGTTAAATAATTGTGGTTAATGATGAGAATTGGGTTGTAGTTGAACTGTGATCGTGGGACGTGTGTGTACAAAAATATGTTTCCTTACTGGGATTTTAGGACACATTTCTAGCCTATATTTCAAGAGATATTGACAGATCGACAAAAAACATTGACGAAATGACTCTCATTTTAAATGAATATAATATTCTCTTAATTAGGATTCCTCTAGAAAACTACAAACTTCTCTTACCATTCTTAAGTCCAGCTTAAAATTTCTTCAACTAATATTTCTCCTAGTTTCCCTGATTTAATAAGCAAGGACCTCGGAATTCGACGTTAATAGGGTATACTTTACTTCGCGAACTAAAAACAACAGTCATTGGGTATTTCCACCTTACGCTAAGAAAAGCCTCTTAAAGCAGAAGAAAGTTAAAAAATAATTAATGCTTTCGTAAATATTCATACCTTGGACGGAGTTTAGAGTTAACCCTCCGTGTTGAAAATATAGTGGGGAAGGGTTTGGAGCGGAACGCTCAGTGGTTTTTTTTTTGGTAAATAATTACTGTTGAAAATCTTAGGAGACGTAGGTATGGGTGGTCAAACAATTTAAGCTCTAGAATGTTTAATGAAAGACACCATGACCTCTGAGTTTGTTTCGGCATTTCTTCTCAGTGATCTGCCAGCTAGGAATTGCCGGCGCCATCTAGTTTCAAAATATTGACCTACAAAATATTGACGTGTAAAAATGTCTTAAAAGATCTACTTACAAATAAACATTTAATTTCATTTCATTTCAATGAGAAATCATACTTTTGTATTTACCCTGAAAATTGAGTCGTTTAAAAATTTAAACTGAGTTAAACTTCCATCCATTTCATCCTAACATCTACAACTTACTGATAGAATGTAGCATACCTTGAAATATTAAGTATTTGTTGGACCAGCACCCTAATTACGTAACACACTATCTATCACAATCTGAATCATTTTGAAGTCTATTGCTAATCCATTGCTTCATATGTTCGAAAAATTTGTCTGCTCAACAACGTAAATAACGTAATGAATGTTGTTGAACTGTCAAAATGAAACCCATTCCTAGTGTTAGTGTGTTACGTAATTACCTCGCAGGGTATCATTACTTCCAGTTCAAATTATACTTTCAAGTAAAAACATGTGCTCTATTTTTAAACGACTTCAAAAAAAGGAGGAGGTTCTCAATTCTACTGCATTTTCTTTTTATGTGTTACGTCAGAATTGTTTTTAGGTGAACCGATTTTGCTGATTCTTTTTTATTTCAAAGCTGGTGCTTATCATGTAGTCTCATATAAATTTGATCAAGATCGGACGGGCAGTTTTTGAGTTATCCTTAATAATGCGTATTTTTTCCACTTAATATATATTGATGATGTTTTAATAATTTCCTGTCACTGTTATTTACATATCAAGTAGTGGTATACGAATTTGTGTAGGGTAGGTACCATAACTAAAAAGTGAAAAATAAAAACATTTTTACAAAAAAAACAACCGACTTCAAAAAAATAAACACTAAAAGTGACAAATAACTTTAATTTCGGAAGTTGGTGTCAAAAAACGAAAATACAAAACCAAATACACTTTTTAGTGTTTTTTTTAGAAGTCTGTGGTTTTTTTCGTAAAAACGTTTTTTTTTCTAATAAGTTACCGAGATGTTGAAGATTGCAGTGTATTAAACTAACACCCAATATTTTTATATCCGCAGCGGTTGGTTTCAGAATATGAGTCTGTAAGTTTACAAAAGTGAAGGGTTCGTCGAAACGACTCCGATTTAATTTAAGTCCAGCGCCGTTATCGTCGGTACCCCATTGTTTTTCTTTCTTGAAATTTTACGGTCAATTTGACGTGATTCCTTTTTTTTACGATTAATTTGAATTTAATTAGTTCTGAGCATTGTTGTCGAGTTATAGCGGTTGTGAGTTAGCGTTTATTGCTGGGTTATAGTTGAGTATATTTTAATTTTATTTTGTAAATGGTTTTTGTATTTACTTTGTGATAAAAAAGTATTTATCTTATACGATCGACTGAATCGGTAATTGATTCTTGGAAAGCCGAAATCCGTCACTATGTAGGTACCTATATTCTTCAGGATGATTTTTAATCGTCATTACCTTTTAAGAGCAATAAGTTAAAAGCGTTATCAGTTTCTATGACATATCCTCTGATAACTCTGACAGTTATAACTGCCAATCGAAATTCGAAACGAGTACAGTTTTATTAAACTTTAGGCGATATTACTTTGACATTGTTATACCCATATAAGATAAATATTTTCATTACACAATTACAATAACCCCCGCTCAAAAAGGTACATAAAGCAACCGAACAATTAATGCCAATTGATGCCGATAACGCACCTCCCACTTTAGCGCCATCCATCTCCCAAGTCCCACCACACACGAAGGAAGATCGACAAATCCTGACGCACTGCAACTTCGCACAAAAAAAAAGATCTCCTCACATATACATCTTTAGATATTGGAGTCTGTTGACATATTTACGAGCTCTTCGACTATTAAGTGGTGATTTAGTGAGGGCATATCGGGATGGATACGTTTTTATCGCGAGCAATATATCCACTTGGCTTCTAGCTCTATTATGTGAACCATTGTGAGAGAGCTTGAAGATTTCCACCCGCAGTTTTCCCTGTAGGGATTTTTTAAATGTTTTTTGATGTTTTTGGTTTTGATAGAACTTGTATACCTAGTGAATGAAGTTTGGCCTGACAAGCCTTTCAGATTAGCCGTGCCCTGCAGCTTTGCTCACGCGACTGTGTATTTTTTTGTTCATAGTAATCAGCCTGTATTGTCTCACTGCAGGGCAAAACCAAAAATTTTTTGGCATTCAAAATTATTAGGAGGTCAATTATAATGGTAAGAAAATAATATTTTTGAAAAGAAGGGAACTTAACCGCATAATCTCCTGAAGTCGTTAACTTCGGCAATTCTGCGATCCCTTTGTGATACCATAATATGTCTTGTCTTCGGTATATTAAGTGATTCCCAATCTTTATAGTAAAATAACAGCAATGTGCTATTAACATCAGCACATAGAAAAACAAGTCTTGAATATCGGCTTTCGAAGAAATGGAAAGATTTACTAGAGCAGATTTCTACACCTCATAGATTATGTATATCTTTCAATAATATAATAGATCGATACATCTGCCCATTCACTTCATGTATTAAATATTTTAACTGCCTTTCATAAAATGGTCCCAATATTTCTTAGTTAATTCAACATAATTATTCTAACTTGAAAATAGTGGTCCCTTCCTCGGATCTTAACCCTTAGAAGCATCGGTAGGCTGAAGGGTACAAGTCGACAGTAACAAGTTAATTCTTCAAGCTTAATCTAAGATATTTGCTGATGAGGTAATCATGGGTATTGCTCTAATACTAGGACACCGCAAATGGTTACATGATTGTGAGTTAGGGAAACTGGATGAGTTATAGTGGTTGAAGTTATATCAGCTTAACTCAGGAGAAAGGGAATTGGACTACTAACTGCCCTTTCTAAATAGCTCTGTTGTAGTTGTAGTTGGATTTTTTATTTAGCATTATAATTGTGGTTAGAGAACAGAATAGAGATTATACATTTTCTACTTTTGTTACCATATTTATGCTTGCGGAAGAGTATCCTTCGATTCCATTTTTCGTTACCTTAGCTATACCTTAGTCAATATTCTTTTCGAGAATTTTGTATAGGTATTGTCAAACTTTTATTTCTATTTGTTTAGTTAATTCTCTTTTCTATCCTCTTTCATTATTTTCTAGTTAAGTACGTTTTCACACTCCACCATCATCATCACCACCTTCTACCTGCGCCTTATCATTGCCATCACCAAATCCAGCATCTGTTACATCCATGTTATCATTATGTATAACATCGGCCGTCTGTAGGCCGTCGCCGCGTGTACCAGTTAATGCCTTAATCTTAAGGTGGACGCGGACCGTGAGAGCAGTGTGGACTTACCCTTGTTTGCTTGTGACTATTTTCGTTTACAAGGAGTTTGTAACGCAAAGGTCTTAACTAGCAAGGATGTTGGTACCGTTTCTTTATATAATAAGAATAAGGTGGTAGAAAGAATGTCAAGTTTTTTAAATCCAATGTTAATAAGTTCTAAGCTAAGCTGTTTTGGTCCATAATAAATGAGAGAAAGGAAGTTTTTTAGTTAACATGTATTGTCGTTTGGTATTTCTATTGTATATTCTTCAACTTTTAGCAATTTACAAGTTGGTACCTAACAATATTTCTTCGTTTTTTTTTAAGTTATAGATAATTGCTGCGGTTACAGCAATTCGTCTTTTTCTTTCTTGTAATAAACTGTATTTTGTGGCTTCAAAAGTTGACATTTAGAAGACTTGAAAATAAAATAAATTAGAGTTAAAACTTAGTCAGTTCTCAGTGTGAAACAGATTTCTTATTAGATTAGCTCAATGAGTTTACTTTATTTTCACCATCCACACCTTAAAACCTCCGTCACATCCTCTTACTCCCAACAGTAACACTGTCACCTCGGAGGTGTCTCCCCAGCCATAACTCTTCACGGAGGAACGTCCCCGTCGCCGTGTTGAGGAATTATTATTATGCGAATAAATACTCCGAATGTCACTAGTAAATGTCTCCCCTCTGTCGGGTAATCCGAGGGGCGATGGTGGCTAGTGTTGCCAGCTATAGCGGAAAATGTGGGATTTTAAATAAATGCAGCAAGATGTAATGAGTTTCTTGATGTTTCGAGATTTGGACATTGCAGGTTTTATAGATAGAAAAAATAATTTTGTAGGCAACGACTCAGAACGTACTTTTTATAATCTGCCGATAAGCCCTGGAATAAAAAAGGAAACTGGAAACTAAAAGAAAGAAAGGAGTACAATAATAATTATGTTTATAGTAAAATACATTATATTTCACGAACAACCACGTAGCGTGTGCTTAAAATGACAAATAATCGTCATGAGTAATAAATTAAAAGATTAGAGTTAATTGCTGATAAAGGACACGCAAAATTGTTTTTACTGGTACAATGTTTTGCTAACTAGGTTAAAAACGTAAAACAAAATGAGAACAATCACAAAATATTTCTTTATCATTGTTATACTTGATATTATTTTACAGAAACGTCCGTCTTCCATAATCGAGACATTTGGTGTCACCAGCCGGCCCGGCCTTCAGACAAATGCCGTTCGATCCGCCGAAATGTTCCAGTAATAGTTTTAAAGTGTAGCCAATTTCTTGACGATGTCATATTCCAGATTTCCTTGATGATGACAATAAAATCTGTCCATTATTCAGGGTTTCATATTAATAGTATGGCTCTTATTTTAATGGCTCTAACAATCGGTTTCAAAATAAACTACATTATAAAATATCTCATGTTAACTGCTGTAATTGGTTAATAAAAACAACAAGAGGCATTCAAATTGATTGATCATATTTATGATTTGGCAGCTTCCATAGACTTATAAGACCTCAAATCCGCATATGCACAAATACTCCCACATTTTCTGCATGTTCACGTCTATGCAAATTGCACTCGCACACAAATAAAAAATAGACTAACCATTTGATTACTAAACTTGCGATATGATGAAGCAGAAAGGTAATTACAGTGGAAAAAAAAAATTGCGCACATACTTTCGTACCACTCTCACATTCTGTCCCACACACATATACTCACACTTAAGCTCCCTAAAACTCACCATCACATCACACACTCACACTCATTCACAATGCATGATCACACACTTACATTCACTCATTCACATTTATTAGCGTTTTTTCTAGTTTTATTATTATTCTTTTCTTTTTGTTTGTTATGATTTTTATTTATTTTTTATTGTAATTTGAAGCAAACCTATTTAACTTTTTTATTACCGAACATGTTTTATAAAATAAATATTTAAATGGTAAACGCTCTCCATATTGGTGCCCAAGATACAGGCTTATCTAGTTTATGGTCAATGTAAAATCTCTGTAATCTATTTCGCAATAAAGTTTTTTATTATATGTTATTATTATTATAAAAACCGGGAGTGAATTTTTCCAAGTTACGTCTAGGCCGTGAATTAGAAAACTGTATAATGATTGGTCGAGGTTTGTTTTTGGTAAGCTATAGGCTGCTTCTATATGTAGCCACCTACATCATCTCGTCACAGCTTCTGCCACGTTTTATGTCACTCATAAAAAGAGGGGATGAGAGAGCTTATGGCACGATAAGCGTTATAATATTTTGAAATGAAGAGAAACAGAATTAAACGATAAAATGTTATTTTTGCTTTTAGCTGTTGCAAACGTCTGTTTTGCGTGAAGGCAGGAACAACTCTTGGATCTAAAAATTCTAGAATAAACTAGACTTTTAAGATTGATATTTTAGAGTAGGCGCAGACATTATTATAAAATATTTGGATACGAATGAGAAAATAGCAAATAGTTAAACATTTACGGAATAAAATACATCTAGACTTTAGAAAATGTAAGATGACGCAAAAAAATACTATTCTATAGACAGACCGTAGCGGTCACTTCTCCCATACAAAAAATTGAGCTAGGATGTATGTTTTTAGAATTATACTTAATATTAAAACACGTCATGTTTAATTTGTTTTTCTCTTTTCTCCACATCTCTATCATTCTCCTCCATCAACCTGCCTCAAAGACTGACAATTTAATTTCACCGTCAGGTCAGTAGGTAAGTGTAATGTTATCGCCAACAACAAAGGTGTTGCTATGGTCATTGTAGTGTAATAGAGTTCTTTATCTCAGTATATCATGGTGTCGCTCAGGCGGGGGAGCGGAGCTACGAATCACATGACTGAGATTAAAATTTACTTTGTGTGTATATTCCATACAGAGATTTGAACATTTTGGGTCTATTACATCGTCACTGTCTACTAGTATGTTCTTGTCTCGAATTTTAGCAAGTGCCAGATGAATTAACCGATACTTAAACACTTCCTCTCTCCTTAAACATCATCATTACATTTAGTTTCCTTGCTCTTGTTTCATGTTTATTATTGTATATATTATATGCAGATAAGTATATATTTTATGTATGTATGTATTTGTTGTATATGTAAATGGTACACCACTGACTACCTGCATTATTGTCTCTCCTTCTCCCTTGAATCCATCCAAAGGTTGTCTGTAAAAGATCGGTTTTAGCGATAAGACCGCACATAGTGTCACCCTGTGTAAAATGTCTACATTTATATCTGTAATTTTGATGGTGTACATACTATAGAGTATTCTATTCTATTCTTATCATTAGTCAGTAAAACAGGCAAACTAGTACTGCGGGGTAATTGCGTAACACACTAACAGTAAGCATGGCTTTCATTTTAACAGTTCAACAACATTTATTGCGTTTTTTACGTTGTTGAGCAGACAAGCTGTTCGAACATATACAGCAATGGATTAGTAATAGGCTTCAAAATGATTCAGATTGTGATAGATGTGTTACACAATTAGGATGCTGGCTTGCTCTATTTCTGTAAGCCTCATGATCTGCTGACAAATCATACATCATGATAACGACAATAATAACAAGAGTTTTGTAATATTGTCATAAAAATAATGAAAAAAATTGTCATTTTGAGACTGACGTTCATCTACTCTGAATTTAGACCCTGTTAATTTAATTTAAGCTATAATCATGTTGGGCACATGCCAATAGAGAGCTGACGACATGGCATGCAATAATATATGAGTATTTAGACAAAGATAATGTACTCCAGTCTATATAGTTCTAATACAGTATAGTTCAGCAATTGAAAGCTTTTTAAAATCAGTTTGATATTAAGGGGACTACAGGACCTAAATGCAAATTTTATAATGCCTAAAAGTATATGATGCACTGCAGTAAACAAAATCAGAAATATATAGGATCTTCTTCAGGATATACGCCAGTTAGATAGTGTGTTGTAAACTTAATACAACTAATTTGATACGATAGAAAAAAATCACAAAGATGCCTCCAAAATTTTTTTTTGACTATTAAAATCCATACGAATATACATGCAATCATTCAGATTTTTGTAAGATTTATTCTACAAGCAGCATATTAACGTAATAGTGTTTTATGTTTTTAAACCAATCAATAGTTTTTTTGTAAATAGATAATTGCTTCATATTTTGCAATAAATTAACAGCGTTGTGTCATCGCGCTTCTCTTTCTTTTCTATGCAGTCCGACAGTGACCGCGGTTTAGCTGTTGTCAGCCGCTTAACTAGCTTCGCCATTACCTTTGTGCGGTTATTTTCTATCAGGCGATATATATCTCATCAAATTGAAGCGTTATTTATGGCATCAAACGCAAACTCAAACTCAAAGCATTTATTTCAAACTAGCTTTTGCCCGCGGCTTCGCTCGCGTTAATTTAGACTTTGGCTATCCATTTGGGTTATATAATTTAATCATGATTCGAAAGACACGTGGCGCCATCTATTATCATAAGAACGTTATTGTTGTTTTCCTCGGGAACAGTACTTTTTTGCGGGATGAAAGGTACCCTATGTCCGTTTTTGTACACCTGTCAACGTGTATGCAAAATTTCAGGATAATCGGTTCAGTAGTTTAGGCGTGAAAAGGTAACAAACAAACAAACAAACTTACTTTCACATTTATAATATTAGTTAGGAAGTTAGGATAAACCAATTACCGGCACTTTTGAATTGTCAAGGGGTCGGTCAGTCAGAAAGATGAAGCTAGTTGCCCATTTCAAAGCGTAGTAGGTACCTACGGAGAAGAACGGGCAATAAACTCCATGGACAGTCTTTTAAATCAAAAATATGGTTACAAAATATTGGTTACATCAGTCATGTTGAAATTATGCATGTGAGAACGATGCAGAAAGTTAAAAGCGTCCGTAATAAAAAGACAAAAACAATTCAAAGATGACCAGTCCCTACTGACGGCACCCATTCACGTGTCTAATGCATGAACTAATCCCCATTTACATAGTAAATTATAACTCTTAATATCAATGAAGCTCACATAAGAAAAACCAGGGCAATGTCGTCATTTTATCATAACTAGGTAATACCATATCGTCGGCTAAATAAGCTAAATTGCTAACTCCCTCTCATACTACTTGTCAGAAATAAGAAAAAAAGAGTTTAAAATTATAATTACCAACCGACTGCAATATCTAAATTCCAGTTGGTAGATATTTTACCATTACCTATTATTACACCATTTTTTTAAAATTATATTAATATTAAATACACTTTAGGGCCTAAAATCGGAGTTAGCATTTTTTACACTTGCAATATTTTTTTTACCGCAATAGGTTTAGGAGTTATCAAATTTTAATATCTAAGTAATTCTATTGAAAAAAAAAACGAATTTACTTAATAAGTTTCGTTTATTAATAAAAAAGATAATTAAACATAAATGAAAACTTTATAAAAAAAATGCAGTATTTAGTGATGCGGTAAATTATCATAAAATTCTCGAAAATCTGCTGGCAGGACTTGTTTAATTTGTTGTAGGTCGTTGTATTTTTTAGCTTTAATTTTGAGTCTTCCTTGGTGTAAATTTTGCATTTCGTCAAAACTGATTGCTGAAAAAAATCCCTTTCTCTGGGGCAGCAGTGTCCATGGCTCACTGAACCGTAGTTTGTACGAGATATCCCCCGATGGAGAATACATCAGCCCACGTATATCGGTGACCTTAGGGTCTCCCGCCGAACGGCCTGGCCGAATACTTTTATAGCTTGTTAAACTATTGAAAGCTTTAAAAAAACCATGTTCCAAATATTTAACATAGAATTGGTTGTTACGGGCGGACTTAATAATTTGAACGTAGTCTGCGGGTACATTTACAATCCTGTTACGCATCCTTCGTTCTATTGAGGAATGCATAGCATCCACCTCCATTTGTGTATGTCCTACTTCTAAATACTTTTGTTCGATGGTTATTTGGTTTTTAACTGCCAAATTTTGAAGGGCGTTTGATAAAGTTACATTGCGGTTTTGGTAACCACAGCCATCAGAATAAATAATAACACATACATCCGTTTTGTTTTCAACTTTTGAGAGAATCTTTTTTTCAATAAAATACGTCCAAATAGAGGCAAACTCATCTGCATTTAGCCCTCCTTCCGATTCGTTCCACACAAAACAATAGCCATCTTTAGTAATGTTATCGTAAAAGCACAGATTATGTACTTGCAGCTTGGTTTTGTAGTACAATGTGCTGACATTGGACTGAGGTGCCATCAAAACTGCTTGGAGATCTACTGTAAATACAAACTTATTATTTTCTTTGTCAGCTTGCTTTTCTTTTCTAGCTTCTTCTTTTTTCAATATATGTAATTGGTAATCATTTTCTTCAACTGTGCCAGACTTATATCTTGTGCATGTTTCACACTCATCCTTTTTAGGACGGAACAGTGAAAGGTTTCTAGATGCCATAACTTCAAAGAAAGAAGTTCTTGATAGCGGTTCTGTGGCATGTGATTTACACCAGTCAGACACGTAAAACTTATACAAATCCATTTTGGTTTTCCAATCAGGTTGTAGATACTGTCTTGAAGATGAGGCTCGACAATAATGGGACTCCATTGTCGGCAGAGAGTCGAAGAATTCGTTCATTGATTTTTGTCTGTCTGTAAAAGGGTCTGCTCTATCTTTAGTAACTCTAAGTTGATTAGGAATGCAATCATGTTTCATTTTATCTTTCCAGGCTATTACTGTCATTCGTCCTATTGCCAACGTGTTCAAATACATAGTTTTGCATACTCTTATATAATCATCATCAGCTGTTTTTAAGTTATATTTGAATGACTGTGTTCTTCGAGATTTATCTGACTGTTTTCGATCCCTTTGACGTTTTGTTGGAATTGCCTGAACAGTATCATTGACAAATACTTTTTTCTCTCCCCATGTAAAGTTTTTCCAAAAATTATTAAATATTATTATTCGTTGTTCATCAGTTACAGTAGCGCACTTAATTATACCTGTTTTGTTGTCACATTTGCATCTGTTTTTTATACGCTTTGGTTCTCTTACAGTTTCATAGACCCATTTGGAATCTTTTTTAATTTTGCCATAATATTGTGCGCCATGTTCGCGTAATTTTTTATTTTTCTCTGCAAACCAGTCACTTTTATTTACTTGCGAACGTCTTTTTCTTGTCCTGCTTTTCGTTGGTAAGGAAGTGACGCTGTCATCATCCGAGGTTGACGAATACGCCACTAGTTTAGAGCGGCCTAATTCATCACTGAAATTGGATATTATATCCCAATTCTCCACATTACAGTCATTATCTATATCCCAATTCTCCACATTACAGTCATCATCTATATCCCAATTCTCCACATTACAATCATCATTATATGTTTCTTGCAACTGTGAAGCGAGGACAGAAACATCTTCATCATTATTTTCTGGAATAATACTATCACAAATCGTGTTTGCTTCTTCATTGGGCAGGTCACATGTAGTCATGTCAGGGAGATCAATTATTTCAATCTGTGTATTTTCTACCAGAGAACAGTTCTCAATATTAGCCAGTGGCACAATAGAACTAGATTCTAATGGGAGGTGTATCATTTCAATAAGATTGTTTGATATGTCGGTACACCTAATATCTATTCCTTCGGAATCATAATTATTAAGGAGATTGTTATTTTCCAGATTAGACAATACCGATTCTTGCGTGGTTATGACATCGAAATTTAGCTCTTTAGAAAGCGCTAAACTGATTAGCTTTTTAGCTCTGTCAGACGCCATCTGTAAACAAAACAAAAGCGATCTATACCCCCACACCAAGCAGCCAGAAAACAGGCAACAAGACAAGAACAAAAAAATGCAACAACATTAGGTACGCCAACAGATCAACCTACCTAAGTCTGTCAAATTTATTCAACCCATGTTCAAGTTAATTATGAATTATGTAGCATATTATTATATACATATCTATATCAATATCAAATAATACATTTTTTAGATTTAGGTAGTCTGATGTGTTTGTATCCATACCTACTTACAATTATTACAATGTTTGTAGAATTTATTAATGTGCGGTCGAAAAAAATTTCAAATCAAGTGTTAGTTTATTACTAAAATTAAGTTAAATATCAAATAAAAGCAGACATTGACAGGAATCAAACCCGGACCATTGCATGCCAAAAGCAAACTTAGCACCTTGCGCCAACAAAGCCCCCGAAAATTAAAAAAAATAAACAACAATAATAGTATACAAAAAAAAAAACTAAAAAAAGTAGTCAACTCCCCAAACATTAACGACAACTAAAAATGAAATTCTGCTAACTACCATCATGTGTACCAGCACATTTTGTATGCGTTTTTTAATCAATTAACCTTAGTTAAAGGTCTCAATATTACCAAAATATTATAATAGTACTTACATTTCTTAAAAAACTCCGGTCTAGTACGCTAATCTCAAAAAAACGTAAGCTTTAGAAATAAAACTCCGCAGCTCACTCTCACCAAACTTTACGCTCGAACAAAATGGCGTCGACTGGCGGGAGTTGTCAAAATTGCGCGCGTAGTTTGAAAGGCGCGGAGTTAGCATAAAATATTGCGGCACGATAGCTGTGATTTGAGGTTAGTTTGTAGCGTTAGCATCTTTGACGATTACGCGTAATTTTTTTCTTTTTGATTTGGTACCAAAAATTCAGTTTAGACAAAAATGGAGTTAGCAGCTTAGAATACTTAGCCGACGATATCCGACTCAGCCTATATCCACGTTTGACGAGGGACTGTGGCGTAACGTCTTGTTTAAATCAAGCGGGGAATGATGGCAATAACAGTTAGCAACGGAGTTACGGCTGCTAAGATAATGGTGGCTCCGGAGATTCCCTCAAAGTAATTGCTAATTTCGGTCGACGCGGCGTGCGCGATAATTGTTTGTTTGTTTCTTTGTTTAATCCTGCCTTGTTTATCATCTGGTGTATCAATATGTTGAAAATTTTTAAGTATTTCCAGCTAATCTTTGTGTATAAAAAGTAACTGGATCCACTGGAATAGATATAGGGACTCCAAACTGCGGAAATCTGCTGTTATGTAATGGCCTTTATAAGAGCAGCCGCAAATATTTGCTGCAGAGAAGCTGGTTATAGTAAAAACAGCTGTGATAAAAATAGTAACCGTAGGATGATGTCCATTTAGGTAAAAGATTATTAATTAAAGTTTTGGTTTATGTAGTTACTTTGATCTCTAGTTCTCCTTCTTTGTAATGGTCGAGTAATCCATCGTGTACCCAAGACGTATGTTACAGTATAGTATAAAGTACTCTGTGGACGTATGTGACGGCATGTAAACATCCATCACTCCACCACCCATCCATTATCGACGAAATTAAAGCCATCTATCGTGTACTAGCTGCAACTCGCGTCTTAATTACGTCTCCGCACAACAGATGGCGCTCCCATCAATATCAGTAACCGTTAACAGACCCAAAACTACTTAATATACATAAAGTACGGAGACAAGACAAACTTGTCGACTGTCGTAACTATAAATCGCACATGTTAAACTAAGACAGACATGTCGGACGTTTGCGACAACTCAGCAGCCCTTATCAAGAGGCGAGCCGTTATTTACGGCCTGGCCTGAGTTATGGCCAATTTACAGGCAGTCATTAGTGCCTTAATGGCCTTAAGGTGTCCGGGTGAAAAGTACCGGCGGATAAGTTTCAGCAATGTCAGCGTTTGCGTCGCATGATGTAGGGGTTTGTCTTGCATTTGTAATGGTAATGTTGGGTTTTAAGAGGCTTCTTGGTTTTTATGGGTTCTTGGATTATAGGGGTATTAGTTTTTAGTGCTTTGGGTTTTGATTTTGACTTATACTTGCCTGTCGTGTGGGATTAGTTAAGTGAAACTTGGAGTTACTGCCAAACACGTCTTTCTTCATCTAAACAACACTACTTATACACTGCTGTGTTCAGATTTGAAAGGTACCTAAAAGTGTTATGTGGTTCCTAGGAATATGTTGGAATTCTTTCTTAATATATATATTTTTTTTCTTGGTTCTCGCATATTGAAGCAACAAGAATAATGTACCCAGGATTTTGTAACATCTTGATTAAAAAAGAGTGTCCTTGGAGTTTCTTACCCGTTCTTCTTCATAGAGATTTACGTTTTGGAATGGGCAACTAGCCTTCAACTTTCTGACTAACTGACCGACTCTTTGACGATTCAAAAGTGCCTGTAAATGGCTTAATTGAAATAAATGCTTTGAGTTTGAGTTTGAGTTTATGCAATGGAAACATTAAATGTCTAACTAACTGGAATACTATCGAAACAATACAAGTCTTAACGGTTGCCTGTAAAAGTTTGCTTTTAGCAAAAAACCGTCCATTTTAACACACTAGCTAGTCAGTCCCTACGACACAGGTGTTTATTTTAATAGTTTTGTTTGTGCATGAGTTTTACACATTTAGGCCCACGTGCACCGGTAATCACTAACCTCGTTTAGCGCTAAACGTGTTTAGTGATTGACGGTGCAAGTGGGCTTTAGTGAGAATGTGTTCAGGGGTGACAAAGCAGGGTTGATCTTGGTACAGATGTAAGGCAAATTTTTTTTTTTAATTTCTTATAAGAACCACTAGTCATTTGAGTCCTCCCAGAGTCTGTCCAATCTTTACATTCCTAACAAATTAAAACTTCACAAATCACAACCACAAAATTTTCACCAAAAACATATGCGCAGTAGATAAAACGTCAAAATGATTTGTTAAAGCCATTCCGCCGCTAAAGGCCGGCCGACAATAGCAAAATTCATTACAACAGCGTAACTGGCAATGATAACCTCATTTTGTAACGAATGAATCAAACGCACATTAAAGCATTGTCGTGCGCGAGAATTATTGTGACGTAGCTCTCGTTACTGGCGCACTTCGATGCTGCCGGCGGTGCAGGGCTAAGGGTGCTGTGGAGCGGGTTGGGGCTAAAGATTTTTGGTAGTCTGGTTTGGAAGTTTTAGCTCTAGCGGTCGTAAACCTGACAATTAATACAATGATATTTCATCATTTTATGGTAAGATTTTTTATTGTTCTGTCTGGGAAGCAAAAGAGTTAACGTTGGTCTAACACGACTGACCAAGCTAAACTAACTATAATTGACTACATAGTAGGTGGCTTGCGCATATATTATACATACATAGGGAATCCTGAAGTCTCCTTCTTCGGAATATAGCTATGGAGCACGAGTTCGTCCTGTATTACGCTTAAGGCACATCCTGGAGCAGATGAGACAAAGTCGTAGTTTAACCTAAATGTTTGTACATTAGGTGCGGGGAGCAAGCGCTCCATGATAATTTAGGGACCGTCATGTTTCCAAGAGGCATAGTAATTGAAAAAACTGCAGTAACTCAAAGAGCATTGGTTTTGAATCACTTGTAAAATACTTGGTGATTTTATTGTATTTTAAGGCATAGGTTTGGCATAGACCTAAGTGAGAATAATAATAATAATCGTTTATTGGGATCGAAAACAAAATACATTCAAAGACAAATAATGTTAAACGATGATAGCTGCAATAGTTAAAACTGTGGCGAAGCTAGCAACGCCTAACTCCTAGTGAGAGGGTAGCTTGTTCCAAGACTTAATACTTAACCAAAAATAAAATGTAAGTACCTAATTAGTTCTCACAACGAAGTAGAGTTAAGATTCGCAAAAACCGAATTAATCAACCAATTAACCAATAATTTCGTTAATCACACCACTCCACAGTTTTCCTAGCCGCAAATTTTGCATTATCGCGGTTGGTATGACAGTTCAGTGATATATTCACCGTATTATAAATGCTATAAATAAATAAATATCGGATATTTAGGATCGCACCATTGTTCGTTATGAGCTATGTGCGGGCGCTTGTCTGCAGTCCTGTTAACAATCATTGGTGATTTAGGAAAATTTTCAAACTAATTTTCAGTTTTCAGGCTTTAAAATTGGTTTTGCTGGATTTTCGTCGCGTTTCATGATGTTTTTATGCGATTTGAAGGCAAATAATCTCTCTTTAAAAAACTAATCTTTATCTTTCTTTTCTTTTAATAAATATCTCTTTTAATATTGTGGATTTTTGTTCTATGATAAATGGTCGATATATTTTTTTTTTGTCATGGATTGTACACTGGAAAATCTTATTTCTTTTCAGAACAAAGCTATGAATACTCCAGTCCTAAGTACTTATATAATTAGGTATATAACGTAGGTCTGTGTAAAACATAACATTGTGACGTCATTTTAATCATTAAAGCCAGTCGGCCAATATTTAAAAAGAAATTACAATGTCTTGAACTTTGAATTAACTTTCAGGCCTGCAACAATAATTGCGTAACACGTTTTCTTAGAAGAAGTGTGTATTGCGACAACCTGAAAAACCTCATCCTCATTTGTATATTATTTAAGTTTTAAGAATCAATATATCAAAATCTTATCGATTGTTGCAGATTTCTTTAAGACCCTTTAGAAAGTTTCACGAAAAACGTTAGAAAATAAACTAATAAGTACTTATATAAATAGAAAAAGTCAAATAGAAAATAACATCCAAAAATAATTACATAAAACACTTATAATTCCGCCATAACCAGTTTCGGGTAGTTTTAATCGGTTTCATCTAGTTTTTGTGGTAAATGACAGGGTAGCGTCGTGCACAAGCGGCGGGCACAATCGTATTGTTTTGACGTGTGGCTGTGCAAATAAATATATACTCATTTTTGTTGATAATGAATTGTGGGGCAGCGGTCGTGGTTGTCGGCCTACCGGAATTATTGTTTTGTTTAAAATTGAGGGATGGATAAATGTTTTTGGATGAATGATAACTCTATGGGTTGGTAATAAAGCACCTTTATGAGCACCTCTGAGTTTGTTTCAGCCTTTCTTCTCAGAGTAGTCAGATAGGAACCGCCGACCATATCTAGTTTAAAAAAATATGATTGACGTGTTGTTATATACTGTTTGTACAAACCTACTTACAGAATTAAAATCATTTATCATTTATTGAGGCGTGACTACATGCTAAAGAATGTGGAATAACTTTGAAAGAAACAGTGTATGTGTTTATTCTTCATAAATTGGTCACCTAGGAATTGTGGCAAATATCCTTTACAAGATAGGTACTGACATATTGGGTCAATCTCATAGGATCTGACGAATCACGTCATTTATTGGCTAATGCGCTTAATCACGATCCGCAGAATCATTGACTAATCTTTAGGGTCACTTTTATTGTTATAGTAGACTGCAACGCACTGGTTCTTAACCCCTTAATGAAATCAATTAGTGGTGTCTTAGTTTGATACTTGCTGCCTGTTTATAGAGTGCACTTTCCTCATCCGGAAAACATGAATTCGTTTACATATTTACACAGCAGAGTCTTAAGATGAAAATTGCCACTTAACACAACACTCTATTGTCTCCCTGAAAATGGGAGTTTTAACACCAGTTTAGAGTTTAGTAAGCATTGTTTTTAATTCAAAAAACATAAAATAAAGATAGACGACAATAGTCCCTCCCACCCTATTTAATGTGCAACTGTGTTTGATTGCGGTCGTAAACGTTTGTCGTCGTACCAATAGTAATTATGATTTTTAATTATACCACGCGAGTGCACATTTTGTTTTAAATTTATTATTGTTCACGTTAATTTAATTATTATTCAATTTTAAACTGTATTTATGTTTAATTGAGCGTAATTGTTAAATAATGTGTCAAATGTAGTTTTCGTAGTTTATTTTGTTGGGGTATCCGTTAATTCAAACGAATTACGTACTTACGTAGGTAGTTTATTTTTATTTTTGTGCCCTTTTTCGTTTTACATCTACTTGAAAAAGAAAAGTATTCAGCGGGGTAATTACGTAACACACTAACAGTAGGAATGGGTTCCATTTTGACAGTTCAACAATATTCATTGCGTTATTTACGTTGTTGAGCAGACAAATTTTTCGAACATATGAAGCAATGAATTAGGAATAGGCTTCAGAATGATTCAGATTGTGATAGATAGTGTATTACGTAATTAGGGTGCTGGTATAGTTACCGTGTTCTACTTGTGTCCACGCGGATAGTTTAATTTTCAGCCAATTATGACAAGGATAATTGGTATTAGAGAATCTGCTAACTTTATTAGTTACATACTTATCTATATCTAACATTGGATTCTATTTTTGATAGATTTCAAATAGCCTACCTGTTTCATTATTGAATTACAATTCTGTCGAAAGAGTGACAATCACACAAAACATACTAAATTAAATATAGCCATTTGTTTGTTTCTGCCTTAACCAAATTTCTTAAATCACAGTGTCGTTCTTATTCCTGGATAAATGTTGTAAGTATGGGTGATCGTTTGCATGTGTGTGGTGCGCGGGCGCCGATTGACACGACTCAGCGAGATTGAGCCGCGGGAATCATTGGTCTTCTCACTTATACCGAGATTTTTTGGAGTTAGGAAGCTGTAGACAGAGCGAGATATAAAATGTTTTTATCTTGAAAAATGGATAAATAGGATAATGTAAATAATAGAAAGATACTTGTTCAACGCCAGAAATAATAATTTAGAAGATAGTATTCGACAAAATGTCCAATTTGATCCAATATTTTTGATTGATTTTGATAGGGCGTCACTGGTTTACTGCCGAATATAGGCCTCTCCAATCGTACGCTATTTAATATCGGCGCAAAGTCATTAATATTATATAAAAGCCTCATTTCTAAACAACTTCTCGTCAAGTTTTTATTTTCAATAAAACTGTAAAAGTCAAAATAGTTTAAAACATTAATTTAAAAAAATAATTTCGACCTAAACGTATATAAACGTAACGTAGCTAAATATGAATGAAACAGTTTACGTCGACCTTCCAAACAAATTTATTGTGCGCGTGATCACCCATGCCAAGTCTATCCATTCAACGCCAAGGTGTTGAGGGATTCATTCTACCGATGACGAATTGTGCTGAGATCTTCGAGAGTAAACATTGGAACTACTGTGTTGGGGGAGTGACCAAGACCTTTATTGGTTAAGAGGATAAATATTATTTGGGAGAAGATTATGATGCAACCGAATATAACATGAAAATTGTGGTTTTGTAGCAAACATCTTGTAGGCCTTACTTATGTTAGTCGAAAAATCTTTATAGAATCTTTTAGCAGACTTTTCCTAGATAATGTAGCACATTTTTTTTTTTTGTAGTACCGTAATGTGTAACTGTTTATTTTCCCAAATATATATAAAATAAAATAAAATAATGAAATGTAGTGATTTTGGTACAGTTCTGTTGTCCATCTTATAGTGGCACGTAAAAAAGTAAAAGTTATATGTTTCTGCGGTATAAAATACAGATCTCACTGAAGATTTCATGGTGATAAATTATTCCTTTTTAGGACTATTATTTTAAATAAACGAATACACATTAGGAACATCGAGTTATTCGAATGAATGCGGTGATTACATTCATGTTTAATTTCCTATGTGTAAAATGTAACCCTAACAAACTCTTTTATCTTTTTCTATTTTTTCTGTAATTTTCCCCCAACTCGTTATTTTTTGTGTTTGTGTATTTTTTCTTTGCGTCATGTTTACCGCAAATAAATGTATTTTCTTTCTTTTTTTTTCTTTTTCAAACAGGACAGTCCCACCAACTCCCCCACACATACCCACCAAATCCTGCGCACGAATCTTGATTTAAATCCCGCAACAAAATATGTACTGTTTTACTCTTAACCAACGACGGATTTATTTGACCAAACTGCTTGATTCTCAGCATTTTGGCTGTATAACTTTTTAACACATAAATATTTAGAATAGTGCGCGGCTACCGGTTGGTGTATATTGGTGTATCGTTATTATTGTTTTGTTATAGACAGAATTAGTTATGGTATGGCCGTGTTGAAGTTTTATGAGTTGTGTTAGTGCCGATGCTGGATATATTGGTCGGGGTTTTGTGTTTTGGGTGGTATTTTTTTTGAGACGTTAGACTAGACTTTTTGAGATCTGTGTTTGCCTGTCATAAGTTTAACTGTCAGAGTATCTGTTAAAGCTGTGTTTGGGAAATTTGCTGGTTGGCGACATAATTTAATAAGGTGCTCTATTCTTCTAGTAAACACCGGACGTCGTATAATTGATGGGAATTGGTTAGAACTGTGCTATATCCCCCAGATTATCACTCGTCTACATATCTTTCGTCCATATTCAACAATGAAAAACAGGCTTCTGCAAACGTTTTTTAATAGATATGTAAACACTATCTCATGCACGTAAGTAGTGAAGTCACTTATGTCAACTTTTAGTCTTCACTAATGGCGCGAAACGCTTGAAAGTGAGGGGAGTCTGCTCGAGAGCCAGTGTATCGGGATCAACAAGGTTCTTCAGCAAGTATCATCAATCATTTGTAGTTCCAAAATGTTACCTAAATAAGTTCTGGAAACACCAAAATTCTGTGCAAGTGTTCTACCGCGCTGGTAAGCCAGGTAACAAAGAGACGTGGAGTCGCATAATATCAGGCTGTGGGATCGCGCCTAACTCACTCTTAAACACAGCACTATAAATACGGGCACTAAATACCTGCTGGAACTTAAGGGGGAGGCACTGCTAATTACCGAAATTTTTAAATGTTTTTTTTTTTCAAATTTTCATGTCACAAAAATGACCTACTACACTGATTTTTTGAAAGGGCATCATGAAAGAAAGGCCTTTTAAAAGAGCAAGGCAAAATTAAATATGTTTTTTTGTTGCATGGTAAAATTCAAATGCTGTTATCCAGACTGTCACAACAGATCAGTTAGTCCTGTGTGTTTTGTCTGTTCAGACAGTGACATCATCATGTACTATAATATTATGTCATCATTATCAATCAGCCTACAGCAGTCCACTGCTGGACATGGGCCTTTCCAATGGGGGCTATCGTTTTTGTGCTTACCAGCTGGCGCCACTGTCGAGTAAACTCCTGTTGCAGTACTTTTATTTGATGTTTTGGATATGTTTAAGTACCCTTATATTCATAGTACGTTTATTTTATTACATTTTAAAACTTCAAATGAATATTTAGATAATAATCTTCCTAAAATTGGCAAGCATGAAGCAGACAAATCTTATTCTTCCTTTAAGTGCTACCAAATTAGATCCTAACTTTTTACTTAAAATCTTAAGCCATAATTAATCAAGAATGGCACAACCATTACAGCTATTATAAATCATTCGTTAAAATCCGTGATAAAAAATCCCGCAAACAGTGAACGTTCAGTACATTTTTTGACATCTAGAGACCTTACTCTACACTAGCGCCTCTAGCGGCGAACTCAAGCGAGATAGCCCTCATGGCACACCATTCAGCTCGATTCTCGGCAACTCTCATCCAGGTGCTACCAGCCACCCTGTGAAGTTCGCTGCATTATGCAACGCAATACACAATACGAGTATTATGTATATCTGACTAATGTCTAATTTTCAGAATTATTCGCTGGTATATTGAATCGTCACACTATTCGACCCTTATTACATGGACCGTGTTTCTAGTGAGTGATCATCTACTGTATCCTTTTAATGTCGACTTTTGAACCCCCAATCACTTGACCAGCACAGACCCTTAACTATGCGGTGAGCAGAAGGCAAGTATACACAAAAACTGCAAGTGTGTGTCTGTTTACGAGGCTCGCACGACTGCGGTGGCCGGCAGAATTATAAGAGGTTTAGTGTATACTACTAAACTGATATTAAACTACCTTTCTACTTGGAGATTTTGCCCGAATTTGGGTGTAGTATTGTTTTGTATTAGATTGTTATAATCGGGGCGAAGACAAGTTCTTTTTGGCAGGTTAATGTTATTACTGCTATCATTTAAAGTTTCCTATAATGTATGAAAGACACGTCTTTTAGGAAGTCAAACAGGAAGAGCATTTCTTGTTTACTTCCAACCAACATGAAATGCACCACCTGCAGGCACCAGCACCATTTTGTCGACGGAAGAATAGACAAAAATGACGTTCTGTGAAGACAGTACGACGGCAGCAACGTAGAAAGAGTCAATTGCACTTTTTACGAAATTCAGTAGTTTATTCACGTTTTTCTTTAATTTTACTTATATTTCAAAAACGGTGCGTTAAAAAATAATGAAAATTTCGACCCCCTTTATTAAACACTTAAACCCCTAAAACTCAACATGTTGGTAACCATTTTTCACAGTTTCCATACAAAAACTCAAAAATCCCATTTTTCCATTCCATTTTTATACTTTGTGGCCGTCGAGTAAAAAGTTTTGTACTGTATTTAGCATGGCGATTACAAAATCAATTTGTCTTCACTACCTTAGACAACTGTCAGTTGTCAGTGTCATTTTGACAGTTTGGGATAGCAAACTTTCTTCTGAACTAGTCTACACAAAAAAGGACCTAGACAACGATCGGTAGAATTAAAGACAAAATAACAGACTGTAGAAAGAATTTTACAGTGCGAGGTCAAAAATGGAGACACTAAAGGTCACTTTGTATAGAAATAGCTATGTCTATTCTTTCAAGACATAGAAAGCGTCACGCTAAACCTGCTGTGCAATGCAAACTCTATATAAAATAGAACAAACTTCTAGGTTCCCAATTTTCCCAAATCATACAAAAAAAAAAACTGAATTTCTATTAAAAAAAAAGGTGTAGGCTGGCATAAGCAACACATTAAGGTTGCCGTACACTAAATCAGTCAGTAATTTACAAGCGAAGCTGATCGTAAACACCTGCACATTTATTCGCTAAAGTGCACTCCAATTTTTACCGTGTTGGCTACACGGTAAAAAAATGTAGTGTCAGAATAATAACAGCTATTATTTGAGAAAACATCGCCCAAGAAGGAACTGGAAAATCTTTAAGAGTCCAACATCAAAAATATACAGTCCAATTTAACATCAGATGTCGCCGTTCAAATGTCTCATTCAAGCCTCAAATTTCACCAGCATTCTGAAACGAGAACACTCCGACGTTTTTTGACAGCAGAATTAGGTTCAGGGGAAGTACTACTGCGCACAGGCCCTTTCACGCCTAGCAGTCGCCTTTTACAGCCCCTAAAACTCCATCTCCCCCTACTGATAACCAGAAAACAACAAGCTGTAACGACCAGTTCTTAAAACCCCCAAAAACCTTACCGGGGCAGTTAAAAGCTAATGTTATTAGAAGCACGTTAGGGCGCGCGCACACTGCCGCGTTGTCGCGGTGATGTACGCGACCGAGCCCCCGTAAACATGCTCCACCTGGCTTTGCTAACGCTACCTACATGGTCAGTGTAGGGACAGCAAATATGGAAGCAGGAAAGACAATTACAGGCCCATTCTGAAATTCTTTAAAAACTTATTCATTCATATTTAATTATATTCATATTCTATTATTCATTTTTAATTATTCTTTGTTCAAATTTAAGACAAAAAAGTAATAGTGTTGCATTGTACTTATGTACATTATTTTAATCTAAAATTAGTTCTAAATGTTGCTGTTTAAAAATGTTAGTTTACAAAAAATTGCTAGTATTTTTCTTACGTCCCAAACAGCCCGGTTATTCATTTTGTTTTTATTATAATTATAATAATTTATGGTATTCTTGCAATACTAAAATGTAAAATAATAGTATCAAAATATTATTAGAACGCTTTGTGTTAATTTTCCTATATTAAAAAATAATACAGTCAGCTAATTTATTTCCAAACTTTTTTGCCAACCGTACGAGGATCTGCAGCTCGCCCGGTATCGGAGATATCAAAAAGCTTACGCCGAGTTAGGGCACTCGATTAAAGCCAGCCTTGTTTGCATCGCCGCTGAATGTGCTGACCCTACCACTACCACTTGAGCTGTTTTATGGTAATTAAAATTTTTGTTAGCGATCCTTATTGTTTTGCTTACTGTACTTTTTAGGTTTAGTGTCGTGAGATGTGTTGGTTTCGGTGGATGTGTGTTTTAGCAAATTTTAGAAGTAAAAAAAGAAGTGTAATCACATTTTATTTTCAGCCGTTGCTTTGGAAAGAAGATAATGAATTGAAGAAAACTAAAGTCACGTGACATGAAAATAAAATAGCGAATTTTATTTTCACTATGAAGCATAAAGAAAACAGACGCATTTTAACTATGACGTCACTGACCTCAAAAAGCAGAACAAAACACGACTCAAATAATAAAACATCAAACATCAACATTGAAATAATAAATCTGCGCGTCCATTCCCCCCTCGCCCCACCCCCCCTCAGGCTCAAGGAGGCATCCATGAATGCTGTCAGGGCATGATGGACGGCCGCGCATAAAACTGACGAGACGACTACCCACGGTACGAAATGGCTCTACGGAGCCCAGTATATCACTTTTATTACATGCCATCTTCATTTTCATATTTCATATTTGCATTTCTGTAGCACCCCCCCCACCCTAGGTCGTCTCCCCCCCGTTTTAAGCGTTTCGCACGTTTTTCTATGTAATCGCTCGCTTTGTGTGTGTGACGTAGTGGGCAACGCGTCAAAGGAAAGTTTTTATGGCGTTATGCTGGCTAAATGTGTTGTGAGGTTTACGGTTCCGTATACAAACAAATACTTTTTGTCTTTGTTGTCTTTGTTTTTGGTGATTCTTTTCAGAGATGGCAAACAAATGGAACAATGTTAGTGCGAATTGTAGTTTTAAGTTTAGTGTTTTACTTGTGTGCAACAAAATAAGTCTCCAAAAACTGAGAAGATTCCTTTCTTTCTTTAAACCATAAAGACTTAGTTTAAATATCTCATGTAATTGTTATATCACAGGGCGTTATTAATCTGACAGTCCAACACAGCAATAATGCAGTTAAAAGGAATGGATCACTGGATTGAACAAAAATAAATATGACAAGTACATAATCGTGTAATTTTGGTGTAAGCTTGGCAAGCCAACCGATACAGGCTGACGAGTCATTTAGCTGACCACAACTTACATTGCCAAAACCACCGAATAATTTGCTAGTAAACCTTTGGTCTAGTATTTACTAACAAAGCTGTCGGGTTAGAAGTTCTCCATTCGATTATAAAGTTGAAGACCTGACTGTTAGGTTTCAACTTGAATATTCTCAGAGACTTTTTATTTTCTGTGGGAAATCATCAAATGACCTCTCCCACTTAGGGCGGAGTGAAAGGGCGTGTCAGACTCTTACTGACTAAAACCCACCCGTGTTCCTTCAGTTGCCTGTGCGCCAGGGCCACGATAACTCTTTCGAACAATCCGCGACTCCGGCAGCCCGCGACCCCGGCAGATTCTCAGAGACCTGGAATTAGGAAAGTGTATACGGTAAATGGACATAGGGAGACCTTAGTAAATTTGACCTAAAACAAGAAAAATAATAGTTCACAATAGCATACGCTCTGGTAATCTTTCTGAATACTGGAAGTCACATAAGATTTAATATAAAAATAATTAAGTACAAAATAAATTGTCGATTCATTTTCGGCCACACTGCTGAACCCTAAAAAGCTAAGTCAAGGAAATGTATAACAAAGTTGAGGGCATGTTGTGACGTGTTCTTTAGCGGACCCCGGCTAAGTTGCCTAGTACACGTTTCTGTGTTCACGGAATTTATTTTTAACACGATATAACTTTTTTATTGTAAATATATCGGTATTGAAAGTGCTGAGCATTGAATCGACTTCTTTTTATGTCGACTGGTGAGTGTAGTTGGTGAGTGCTTGTAGGCAATTTCATTAGGACTTTTTTCGTAAGGTTCGAGGCAGCGAAAGGTCCTCTTGATCCTGAAGTAGGTGTTATAAAGAGAACAAAAAATGAGTGCTAGGATACAAAGCTGCAGTCCGTAGTTTGTAGTGTACTGTATCTATTTCTGCCCGTTGCATTAATCACCATTTCCATAGACCAGCATGGTTCTTACATTTAATTGGTAACAGCTGACAGATATTTAGTCCTGTAGCCTAAATTATTCTTTTAACCAATCGGAGTTGAATGACGATGCCAACATCCTATTGGTAGATCTTACGAAGATTTGCATTGTAGAAATTGGGTCTTAGATCCTATAGACTAAAGTCAACCAATCTAACCCTTTCCCAATTATGTTGGGGTTGGCTTCCAGTCTAACCGGATTCAGTTGAATATCAGTATTTTACATGGTGCGGCTGCCTATCTGACCTCCTCAACCCGGTTCTGGGTTACACAGCCCAAACGGTATCATAGTTTACAAAAACAGAACTTTTACATCACCACCTCCTTCAAAAACAATCAACAACGGTTGAACACCTCCCAACTCACAAGTCCCAACCATGGCAGTCAATATCACCTCATATATTTTTACCATAGGCGTTCTCCCGTCAGCATACACAAAGACGTGGCCATAACTCCTTCCAGCACACGGTGAACAATACTGGAATTAATGACCTGATCCGCCCAGTGGACCCAGATGTTTTTCACTCATTGTTTGTGGATAGAAGTTTGGCTGATCAGGTTTATTGGGTAGGCAGGTGATGTTTTATTGTTAAGCAATGAGTGATAGGAAAATTTTATTGCTTTACAACATATGCAGTGTTGAAACCATTAGGTAGTTTGTTTTATTTATTCTAACTACTTTTAACACCCTATACTATTTCAGGGTGTAATAACCGGTTTTTCGTCTAGTAATAGGTATCAAAAGCTTAACTTAATCCTGCAGGGTAATTGCGTAACACACTAACAGTAGGAATGGCTTTCATTTTGACAGTTCAACAACATTCATTGCGTTATTTACGTTCTTGAGCAGACTAATTTTTCGAACATATGAAGCAATGGATTAGCAATAGGCTTCAAAATGATTCAGACTGTGATCGATAGTGTGTTACGCTGTGTTTCCATTCCGTTGACGGAACTGGGGAGTGCTACATTATTATTAAACTATTCACTAAATATTTTAATTGAGTTTGAAGTAGACAACTTTGAATTTTAAAATAATTAGTAAACGCATTTATACTTAATTAATCACGTAAAATTTGTAGAAAGTAGGTAAATTATTTATATTAGCAAATTATCACTAAACATAGCCTCCGGTGTTAGTATATTAAGTAGGAATTCAATAACAGGTAATTTTAAAATACAGAATCAAAATGTAGCTCTTTACTTTCTATTTCCAAAACATTCACATTTCTTGCCTAATTAGTTTAGCAAGTAAGACCGGTCTGCTTACCATATTGGTATTTATAAACTAAAGGCACCGCGGGCCGCGCGATGTGCGGCGCCTTTGTGTAGCGCTGTCGCGTCGCGCCTGTCTGTGGGAGCCTTTATATCTAAATTACTTAACATAATCCTAGTTAGCTATATAAATTTTTAAAATGGCAACAATTTAAATTAAATACCCACATGAGTTTGTTTTCAATATTCTCGGTTTTTAATATTCGGTCTTTCAATTATTGCATTGATCATTCTTGTGACTTAGAATTGCGGGGACTTAGTTACTCTAGTTTTAGTATTCAAAGCTTGGTCTTATTTGTACACAACAGGACAGTTCAGCTGGACTTACTTTTCGTCTTTTCACTACACTAAATTATCACCAAAGATCGGATATTCGAATGCATATTCACCTAAATTTGAGATGTTGGCTAATATGGAATGCGCTTTTGTATCGAAAACATCTTAACTTTAACTGACACACCACCCCTCCTCTTACGCCCTACGTACACATATTTTCATCGGGGGTTAAACATTAATTTTAAATAAATATGCATCTGAATAGTTATGCAATCCAAGAATGCGGGCTTAAAAAAAATAATGTTTTTTGAAGGCGCTTCCATACTTTCATAGCTAAAAATTAGCTTTAGGAATTATGCATCCGAATATCCGATCTTTGATCATCATACACCCTTCAGGAATCATATTTCTTTTTACATAAATAAAACTAGATGCATGAAGAGTATAACTTTTATAACGTTACAAATCCTAGAACTTACTAAAATGAATGTGACAACCGTTAGAATGTGTGTGTGTGTTTATAATAAGGGTGTGTGTGTGCCTGCCCCAACTCCATCTGTGTATGTACAGACAACAAAATTATAAAAGGGTAAATAAAACAGAAAGCTTACACAAGTCATAAATTTGATTTATAGAGATTAAAAAAGGCGCTTTAGAAACGGCTCGAACGAAAATTTTCGGTGGGACGAATCGGGAGACGAGTGTAGCGTCAGCAGAAAAAATATTGTTGCTGTCAGTAATGTTGTCGTAAATTCTCGTATGTTACAAATTGAATGTTATTGGTTTAAAGAAATGGTGACGTTTAATAATAATATTGAAAAAAATAAACAACTGAAGCTTTAAAATAGGACAAAGTTTGCAGAAAAGCTTATGTTAAGTTCTGGCAAGCTTGGGTTTTTGGTCAATTCTGTCTTGAATCTTTAACAACACGACAATGTTTTAGAAAGCTTTGTTGCTAAGTTTCACTACTAAGCCAAATTTATTTTCATAAATAAAAAATTAAAATACGTAAGTAAGAAGTTACAATTCCAAAAATAAAATACAGTAACACATTTCCCATTTCTGCAGACCGTACTCATGTCAGCGCAGTGTCGATGTTCGGGGCCGTCAGAGGGGGCGCCGTAAGAAAATTTACAGGCACCGCCGTATTTCACCCCCGCCTTTTTTGTTAATCTACCCTCCTAATGCGTCGCTTTGTTTACCTGCTGACCGTACATAGTGTCCTTAGTTAACGTGTTCAGATGGAATTATTACGCCTATTTTGTTAAGGTGTCTTTTTGTGTGAGGGGTAAGCAGAAAGCTAGGTTGTGATTATAGGGTCTTGGGTGTCTAGGTGTGTTTGGTGATAGGGAAATTAAAAGAAATAATTCTAATGCACGTGAGGGTAACATCAGTTTTACTTAGTAAATGTAACGGTAAAATTAAAACGGCGAGAGAAGATCTTGGGACACAGAAGTATAAGAAAATTAATAAAAATTTGGGATTTGAAATATGTAGAGAGAGCATATTCAACTTTTAGCGAATGTTCTCACATGAATAGCTTTCTCTACGATTGTCACTCTTTTGAGAGCTTAACCGACACCCTTTAAAGTTACGGTCATTGAATTTTGTATGCATTTTCTTATAAACTACTTTTTGCTTTTATTGTCGTCTACTTACGTCTATATTTTATGTTTTATTTGGATTAGCTTTTATTTGGACATAGATACAAGACTGCGTTAACAGTTTTTTGGTATTATCAAGAATACTTTCATGTACCTACTATCTTTTATGCGTCAAAAGAATATTTCAATGATCCAATTCCGGATCTTCGTCCTATATAACGTTTGCAAATGAGAGTCGCAGTTGAAAGTTGTGCAATACAGAGATACAGCAACTTATGAGTACGGACCGAGCTTAGTTTTCGATTTGGCAAGCAGCGGGGCAATATTGTTCGGTTCGCGAGCCATTCCTACAGTATGTTTAGCGTTTTTATTAGTTATATGATTTTCGAAATATTGGGTTGTGTGCTGTTGAGAATGTGGCTGTTGTTTTTTTTTTGTTTTTGTGTGTGGTATTAGGTGATAAGGTCAGGGAGGTGCATAGGGATGTGAATCATACTATTGGTTCATAGTTTTGTCGTCTTCAAATGTGAAGGTGTTCAGAAATTCTAAATTATCATAAGGAAATGGGTGGGAAATATTATACGGTGGTGCATCGGTGGTGAGTAATAAAGTGTTGTTAACAAAGTTAATCATATTGAAATAACTTCTTGGACATATAACGACTAAATCTCAGATTTGACAGAGAGATTCGTATTGATTGTAAAATTTACAAAAACGTACAAATATCAAAATGTCTGCAACGTTTGATATAAATTTGCATTATGATTTGAACAAATAAATTGAAAAACCAATCCGTAAAATATTGTGTGTAAATAATTGGTCAGAACAGGGCCACGGAACCAGTCCTGTTCCTTCATCCTTTGACAGGATTAACAGCTGATCCACTTTCCATCCATCCCTACCAGTCTAGACATACCTAATGCTATCACCTTTAATGTCCATCCACTTGCACATTTTAACCCTTCGACTGGTCATATAATTGGTCCAATGAGGGGAGTCCGGGTTATTTCATAATCTACGGCACTCCCCCCTTTCCCCCCGCTGCAGACGGATCAACGCTGCACAATCCCGGCGATAGAATTTTATGAGACCCCCGGATGCAGCGTGGTAAGCAGTAGTCATAAATAGTTGCGAGTGTTAGAGTGGACTAGATGTGGCAGGGTTTTTTTTATTTTATTTACTTTTGAAGACAACGTTGTAGTTGAGAGGATTTGTTCCTAGATACCTATAGCTTAAGTTATGTTTATTTTAACGAAGGCCAAATATGAAATCATAAATCACAGGTACTTTAGCAAAAGTTCTGTTAACAAATATGAATAGTCACACTTGTAGAGCATGTAAAATAAAATGCCATGGACAATTGAACATGCTGGTAAATATAAAATAAATAAAACAAGATAAGAAATTAATTAATGTAACTTCAGATTTGAAATAAACTACTTTTGAATTTAATGCCAGTAAAATTATACAATGTTTCAGCTTCAGCTAAGGCCAAGGGGCAAGAACCCAAATCTCATTTTAAAAGAAAGAAAGAAAATACATTTATTTGCGGTTTAGCGGGTGCGTTAACTATTGATGTTATAATATTAGAATAGAATACAATAGAATACTCTTTATTATTTATACCATAAAAATTACAGATATAAATGTAGACATTTTACACAGGGTGACACAATGGGCGGTCTTATCGCTAAAAGCGATATTTTACAGACAACCTTTGGATGGATTCAAGGGAGAAGGAGAGACAATAATGCAGGTAGTCAGTGGTGTACCATTTACATATTCAACAAATATATACACACACAAAACATATACTTATTTACATATAATATATACAATAATAAACATGGAACAAGAGCAAGGAAACTAAATGTAATGATGATGTCTAAGGAGAGAGGAAGTGTGTGTGTGTAGGAATATTACATACAACCGAACTGGTTTTGCTACCAACCACCAACCAATACCACCAACCAACCAATTTGGTATAGCTATTGTCTTTAACGTTACCCAGATAACCCGTAAAAGAGACCACACAAAATTCTCTAGATAGGTACAGTCACCAAAAGAGATGAGTAACCAGGGTCGTCGGATATAGTTGAAGTTTAGTAAGAAAGCGATGGATGTTTTCGAATGAAATTTAATTTAATTAATAGAAAACAAACAGTTCATTTAACAAATTAAATTTCATTCGAAAACATCCATCGGTTTCTTACTAAACTTCAACTATATCCGACGACCCTGGTATGAATAGATAGATTTGCATATATAATATTAAAATAATAAGTAAATGAATAGAAATATAAAATACATAATAGGATCCTAACTAATCCTAACTTCCTAATCCTAACTCCTAACTTTAATATTATAAATGCGAAAGTAAGTTTGTTTGTTTGTTTGTTACCTTTTCACGCCTAAACCACTGAACCGATCATTCTGAAATTTTGCATATACGTTGTTAGGTGTACAGAAACGGACATAGGGTACCTTTTATCCCGCAAAAAAGTACTGTTCCCGAGGAAAACAACAATAACGTTCTTATGATAATAGATGGCGCCACGTGTCTTTCGAATCATGATTTAATTATAACCCGAATTGATAGTCAAAGTCTAAATTAACGCGAGCGAAGTCGCGGGCAAAAGCTAGTATAAAATAATTCAAACTTAATAACAAGGAAAATTAATAAAGCGCTCTTCCTCTCTCAACTAATTTAAAAATTTGCTGTGTCCGACAGGGTCCATAATTGTTTCTACTATTATTTTTTATTTACCACCTGTAAGTGTACATTATGGATTGCAATAAACAATTTGAGATACTTATCTCTTTTGGGGGCTGTACATAAAACATTTTTGTTGCCCCAACCACGTTGCAGCCACCTCCAGCAACGGCCACATCTGTTGGCAACACATTAATGCACTACGACTGTACGTAACTATCACGGCGTGAGTTGTGGATTTGTTTTGCCGGTCAGATAGTTGAAAATATGAAAACGAGTTTCAAGTTTCACTAAGATGTGGAGCGACATCAAATTTTATGGACAAAACAACTTTTGTATTAATTCTGGTATAAGTTTTGTGTTTTAGTGGATGGTGGTATGTTAAATTAAGTTTGTGGGGTACAAGTGGATAGTTATGGGTGAGCAGGGCTTTAAGTTAGTCACTGTGGTTGATATCTAAGCCTATTTATAGTGATGTAACTTTAGTAGCACTTTAGCAAGAAAATTGTATTTATTTTTGTTTTTGCTAGGGTCCCTACCCACTAAAGGACCTGGCAGCGTCAAAGTAGAATAAAGTTTTTATAACATTACAGTTTGGGATAATAATTTGTTCATTTTAGGGGAAAAGTAGGAAATCTCATTGAAGTTTAAAATTCCATGGCTTTCTGATCGGCGTTGGAAGATTAAGGGTGCTTGCGGACGGCGAGCAACGGGCAGCTCGCCGTCCGGTGAAGACCAGGCCCGCGTCGACGGCGTAATGTGTTCCACGCGCGCCTCAAAGAGATGTCAGCATAATTGACGGGGTTCGATAGGGCCGATGCCTGCCGGGGTCGCGGATTGTTCGACAGAGTTACCGTGGCCCTGGCGCACAGGCAACTGAAGGAACATGGGTGGGTTTTAGTCAGTAAGAGTCTGACACGCCCAAAAAAAGGTGTAGCCAGCACTTAACGCGATAATTTGACAGGGGCATTCAGATTGCCGTTTGACGTTAGGCGATAACTCGGGTCGCGGTATTTTTTGGCACATCAAGGAGATTTAAAGCGAGAATTATTGCGTTGAAGCGGCCACACTACGTTTGTCATTGTGCACCGTGAGTGCGACGGGATCATGGAAATTTAGGGAAGGAACATTAGCGCCAATTATATCGCCAATTAAATGAGCGTTGAGATTGACCGTTGGTGTGGCCCCAGCATTATTACTTACTCAGTGTTGCCATGCCCGTATTTTAAAGCACGTTCGCATTCTAATCTCAATCTGTCAAAAATACCTCTAATTTACTTGCATTTTTGTTAAGTTTTAACATTGATTGTTGCTGAGAAGAGATTGCGATTTTTAAGTTTTTAATTACGAGACAATTCTCGTATTCTGTCTTCTTTTTGTAACCTATTTATATTCAGAAAAAAATACTTAATAAAAACCAACATTCCTCATGACAAATAATCCACTTATTAATTTCTAACCCTCCCCATACCATTGCCATTTATTCCATCAACCTTTCAACTCCTAACTTTTGTAACCAACTCAAAGTTGAACAGTCTTGTAGAAATATAAAAGATCGTTGAGTGAAGACTGCGGGGTGACATGATACGGACAAAAGGCACCAGATTGCACCTACCTCCCCTTGTGTTAAGGGGATGTTATCTTGGGTGGATTTATTGGGTCTTAGGTAAGTTTTTGTTGAGAATATGGTGAGGCTGTAAAGGTAAACTTGTTTTTTAGTATGCTAGTTTTTTAGGGTGGATTTGTTAAATGTTTTAAACAATTATAAGATAGCATGGGACTTCCATATTTTTTCAAGACTAGTATTTGGAAAGACGAATTCAACACTATTGGCCAAAGGCTGATGTTCTAGGCTATTTTTTTTTAACTCAGTAAAACACAAAGATGTTGACATATAATAAAGCATCTATCGTCTTATCTCTATTCTCCTGACACTTGCGAAGGTTTTTAAAGCATTAGTATGCCCAGACATTCAACAAATTTTAAAAAGTATCTTTCTGACCACCAGCACGGCTTTACTGCTGCAAGATCCAGCTGTAGGAATTTAGTAACTTTTGTCGAAAATATTGCAGCTTCGCTCGACTGTAATCAGCAAGTCGACGCCGTGAACACTAATTTTAGCAAGGCTTTCGACAAAGTGTCCCACGGAGCGCTTATTCAGAAGATTGGTGTGTATGGCTTTGCTGGTTCTCTTTCTAACTGGCTTCACTCCTATCTAACTGACAGATCTTTTCACGTGGTTGTCAATGGTTATAAATCCGAAACCCTAATATTAACCTCTGGGGTGCGCAGGGTTCCCACCTAGGTCCTGTAATATAATATCTTTGTCATCGATCTTCCTAATTGCTTAATTAATCCCAGGCCATTCTTATTCGCCGATGATTTGAAAACAGTTCGTGAAATAGGTTCTCAAGCCGTTTCAGCATTACTTCAAGAAGAGGTGAATAGACTTTTGAACTAGTGTAAGGAAAATAAGATGCAATAAAATATATTTTTTCTCAGATAACGTTTACTCGGAAGTCAAATTTTATTGACTTCAATTATAGTATGAACAGTAAGTGCCTTAGTAAAGTAAATGTAATCAGAGACTTAGGGGTCCTTCTTGACCGCAGGCTAACATTACACACCCACATGTACAATCTTGTCAAAAAAGCATCAAAGACACTGGTTAATCATGCGGAAGCCAAAATGTTATCGCAAGCTTAAAAAAATACTTAAATTTAAAACCTCGAAAATTTACTTATTTGACTGCCTCGTCCGTACCGTATTGGAGTACTGCACGGTTGTATAGCGTTCCCACTATGCATCAAATAGTCTTAGATTCGAGCGCTCTGCGAGATAAGCCAAACAGGTCCAAGCTACGCAAAACTCCTTTAATGATTTGGCATGACCTCACTCGAAAAACGCAGAGATAATAGTGATTTAATCTTTCTGTTTAAAATTCTTCACAGTAAAATAGACTATCCCCAGAGTTAAACCTACCTCATAAATATCCGCGTCACCCTATCAAACTGTTACATCCACCATGCCGAAAAACTATTTCAGAGTCTAACTCCCCTGTCCCAAGACTTTGCAGACTTCTAAATAATTGTGATGAAGGAATTGATATTTTTTGCTGTTCACTTCAAAATTCAAGCGCCAAGTCCACCAAAATATGTAAGTAACTACTATGTGACATTTCTGTTCTTAAATTGATTTCTTTGATATAATGTTTTTGTATACTGTATCTGGCTTGTGCTAATTTGATGAATAGTGAAACAACTGTAGATAGACCAATAAATACATAAAAATAAATAATAATATCAGACATTCTAAATAGATGTTACGAGGTTTTACTATCGGGATTGTCTGGCTCTTTTCAAGTACAAATGGGGGCACTCTTTCATAAGCTGGTCACACTTTAAAGTAGCAAGTCTAAAAATCTAGTCACGACGTATTTACTTGCCGTTTAGAGCACAATAATCACAAAGAACTTAGCAGGATTTTTCGTTTTCTTTTTTTACCTAAGAGCCAGTCAGACAGCATCCATCCCCTTAACAGTTGCAGCGGATTTCAAGACGGACGGACGGACAGCGAGCGGGGGCAGGTAAAGGGGTCAACCGTCATCGATCGGGGTTCAACCCGCCGTAATCATACCCCACTTGTTTATTTTATATTGGAAATGTCAGCGCCGTGTGTGATGGTCGGTTGTTTCTGTAGCTGCACGAGTATGGAAGGGTTAAGATGTGTTTTGAGAAAGTGGAGTAGAGTTGTGGGAGTTGAGAGTTTTATGAACGAATAGAATCTTTATGTTCTAATTTGTACTGCTTTGAATAATGGATAAATTTGTAATTATTTGATGTTTACCTATTTATATTTGTACGCCGTTGAGGCAAAACATGACTGTGATAAATTTAAAATGTAACATCTTGCATGACATATTATTGTGTGTATACTCATGTTTTGGACAAATAAATAAATAAATAAATAAATATGAATTGTACGTGTGTGAGGAAGGTGATTGAATGAACAGCTGATTCATTTCTTGTATATTGAATTTGATTTAAGAGATCGCTTATTCAAAAACTCTGGATCAAGTACTTACTTATTTTGATGAGATAGTAAATTAATGCCTTTTTATGTTTTTCCACCTCCGAATTTATTTTCAATTTATTTTTTCGACAGATCAGATAATTTCATCCAATATCTATTTTTTTTAATCTATCCTGTTTAGTTCCTATTTGGACACTGTGAAATTGGCCATTAATCTTAATGCGACTAAGTAATTTTGAGAGCTTATATGAACTGTTTTGGAAATCTTAGAAATTCCATCACATATTCTTGGAGATTTCCACTTGAAATTATCAGGTGCATGCTTGCAAGTCCCCGTTGTGTTGCGGTGGGACTGCAGCATACAACGCCGCCTCAAAGAGACTGGCGACAACTTAACACCTTACTCGAGCAGCAGTGAATGTTTAATAGCGGTCACTTTGTCAAGACATGCTCTCATGGGCTTTTTGAAAACTGACTGGGAGTGTGTTTCCATTGTAAGGCGCTTTTTGGTATATTTAAGGTCATTTGGTGTAGGTATAGAAGAACTGTTTATTTGAAACACTGTTGGAACTCGAAGAATTGCCTGATAAAAAGGGCTTCAGCTACATTCAAATTAGTTAAAGCTGGTTTTTATTGTTAAAGAACAATATCTATCCTTTAGTTTCTGGTGCCAATGTTAAAATTAAATAACTTTGCTGTAAAACTTTCTGAAGCAACTTTTTTCATCGTTATAAGTCAAGTCAAGTATCGATCAGTTGCCATCTACCCGTATCGTGCCTTGGAAACGAACCCAGCAAGTGCATGCACGGAGTGCGTCGCGACCACACGGACTGTCTTACCCCTTTATGCAGGTCCCCTCAATACAAGCGCTGCATATTTTAACCTTACCTCGACCACAGCCCGCTTCGTAAACGCTATCTGCTTTTGACTTCGCAAACATAACTTTACCTTACCGAGAGCCGAGGTCGTTCCATTTTCAATTGTATCTTCGTCGAGGTAAGACGTGTCGTTACCCTCGCGAGTGCAAATACTATTTGGCAGGTGAGTAAAAGCAAAGTCATTGGTCGCGCTTGAGTTATTAGCAGCTTCAGTACTCCAGATGGGTGCATTTACGTGGAGATATTTCCGATTTGATAGCCTTTGAGGCGGCGTGAATTCTGAATGAGTTTGGCTTCGGCTTGCTTTTGATTTAGGTGTCGTGGGTGCCAGAGGGAATAAAGATTGGTAATTTTTTTGGAAATGAATTTTCTCGAGGATTTTTTTTTCAGGTTTTATTTGCGGTAAAAGATAAAATTAAATTTCTTCCAAATAAATCCAAAAATATAGCTTTTTGCTCTCAACAAAAATGCCTTGATCTAGACATCCCTTTACATCTTATTCAAAGGGCTCTAATCTTGTACAAACCAAAGATGTAAGAAATAGAGAGAAATTGTCGAAATAGTTTGCCTTGATCCCATCACGAACAACGATGCTCAGCACTGAGCAAACGACTGAAGGCGTAACCTTTTGAAATGAAAAGGAGCATAATTAATTTAATTATTCTGTTCATCATGGGTTCAAGAAAAAAAAAACCTCGAGTATCTAATAAGCAGAGATCGGATATTTGGATGCATATTTTTTTTTTTTTTTGAATATATCTTACATAATCTACAAATAATATTAATAGTATGTACAACTAAATAAAAATAAAAAAGGAAGAAGGAAAAGCATCATAGGGCATCAAAAAATTGCATGCATGCATATTTACCTAAAGTAAATTTTTAGCTCTGAAAGTATGGAAGCGGCTTCATAAAATATTTTTTTTGTAAACAGAATCCCGGGATGCCAGGAATACCGGAAATGCAAAACTAGTGTGGTAAATAGTATGAAAGAAAATAAAAAAAATTAAGTACTATATCCTGATTGGGCGTAAATATTACCTCGACTACAACAACTTTAATCACTACCTTTCGATCGCTATGATTTGGTCCAGTTTGGTCTCTGAAATCTCGCGCTAGCGAGATTTTTTCAATACAAAAGCGCTTTCCTTAGTATACAACATCTCAACTTTAGGTGAATATTCATCCGAATATTCCATCTCTGCTAATAAGACACTAGGTACATAAACTTTAACTTACAAAAAATTACTTACTTACTTACTTTAATTAATTATTACTATGTAAAACTTGAACTATAACCTACCATTCTTCTGAAATTCATTAGGTACTTAAAACAGCCACAAAAACACACACTCCCAGAATTTCGCAAACAATCAGTCCCTCCACAGTCCACATACCTAACATATGTTTTTCATATCGTCACATCACCCGAGGTTACAGCGAAACTAACCATTGTTCTTGCACGACAACCTGCCACCGACGAGCCAGTCGAGCTGTCTCAGATGTGACGTCACTGTATTTTTGTCAAGCAGTGTTGGTAGATGAGGACGGTGTTTATTAAGAGGAGAGTTTTTATTTAGATCGGCTGCAGGCGTCAGAATGTTAAATGGAGACTACAAACTTATAGTGCTTAAGTGGGTAAATTCAAAACCACAGCCTTATTTAAAACTTCACGAAGGTGAAAGGTCCAATGACCAAGGAAATTAAATTACATCAACTTTGGAGTCAAAGTCAAAGTCAAAAGTTTATTTGCAAAGTAAGTGTACATTTTTGTGTTATTTTATAATGTAGGTACTTACAACTTAGCGGCCATTTCCAAGCATCGAAAATTTGAGGATTATTTAACATAAAAAATTAAAATAACTATGTTATTGTCACGATTTTACATTAATAATTTCAACAATTTAGTATTACTAATTCAAATAATAATATATACACATTTTTATAATTTAATAATAATAATAAATAAGTCGAAAAAGGGCGAGGCTAAAAATAGTACTAAGTACATAGTTACATATATTATGGGTCTAATGACATAGGAGTCGACTACGACTCAGTGATTGTTCCCAAAACCTACCTTTACTGGTTTTATAGTTTTCAGTAAAAGGAAGAACTGTATTTCACTAAAGCGATCACTGAAACAAAACACTGAACACTCTATGTCCTTGCCCACCCGCTACCAAATAAGACGCAGACCCATAAACAATAAATAAGACACAAAAGATATTACAAGTGATAATACAGCAGTGTGAGTTGGTAGGCAGACAGTGTCGTCACGCGTCGCTGATAATTTGCGCTACAGCTGAAAATGAGCTGCATATCACTGGCTATCCTGTGCTCATACAGGATGTTACGTTTTCTTTTTGGAAAATATGGATTAAAATCTGGTAATAAGGAAGGGTCTTCAACTGTAATCCTAGTATTATCTGGGTTTATTTATATTGAGAATACCACAGTTCTTCACGCTGCGCGAGGTGCCTGACTTAACGACCACATCAGAATGTCCACTAATTACAACAATTTGTGTACAAGAAACATTAACTCACTACTTAAAAAAGCGTGTCATTTTAGCAATATACTATTTAGAAGTGCATGTTTATGGACTGATGGAACTGCCCTTAGCTGCCCTGAAGGGTAGGTAAAGTCTGCTGACAGTGGCCATTACGAGAACTAGTGAAGAAACCCCATGAAAATAGACCTTAGAGGAACAATCTCTTAGAGCTTCACGATTACTGACAAATGCGTGCACTGACTGGACAGGTCCACTCAAATCTGTATGGTTCTTTCCTCAAAAGACCATTTCAGACACCAATCTTACATGGTCCTCTAATGATCTGACCAAGATCATTTCAGGATTTTTATATACCAATTGACATAGATGGATTTTTATAAATACATTGACATGAATATTTACTTTGTAAAATAGTATCTATATTATTTTAATTATTGTGAATGTAAAGACTATGTAGATCATTGTTTTTCTTTTTTCTTTCTTAATTAGTTTTAATCATAGTCTGGCAGTTTGAGTAATTTATGCGGCCTACCCAAATGTCCTTTCTTTGGTATTGTTCCTCGAATCGTTGAGCTCCTTAAGTTTTGAGTTGAGCTGCACGATTTCTGACAAATGCGTGCACTGACTGGACAGGTCCAGTCATTCTGTGTGGTTCTTCCTCAAAAGACCATTTCAGACTCTAATCTACATGGTCTTCACATGATCTGTCCAAGATTATGTCTGGACTTTAAAAGAGACTGTGACCGCTGAGTTTGTTTCGGCCTTTCTTCTCAGAGTAGTCAGATAGGAAACGCCGACCTCATCTAGTTTTAAAATATGATTGACGTGTAAAAGTGTTTGTACAAACCTACTTACAGAAATAAAATCATTTATCATTTATCATTCGTCTTCCCTACGCAAAGGGAAAGAACTTTTAATCCTCTCTATCCCTGGACTAGTGACGAAAACTATTTTCATATCGCCATTATAATTTTTGCACACCATATAGAACTTCCTTGTACTACCAGACATCGTACGCCGCGCAGGCGTAAAATAAAAATTAAAATAAACAAAGGGAACACTCGTCCTACACCCCGGGGCCGGCCGTATTAAAGCTTTTGTCCTAAGATTAGCTGTTAAGAAAGGCCTTAATACCAGCTAGGTCTGTCGGCTGAACCTCACTGGTACTGGAATTAGTCGGTTTTGTGAAGGGGGGTTAGGGGGGGTGGGGACTTTTGTTGCTGTTTAGATGAGAAAACTATGAGGAATGAAGTAATGTTGTGACTTGATGTTGGTTAGTGTTTTGTTTTGTTTTTAGAATGGTTGGATGTTCTGCTTGGTGGGTTGGGATTGGCTGAGCGTTAAGTGAAGTTGGTTGTTGGGTTTTACTCGTGATTTAAGAATTCGTGTTATAAGCAAAGGTATCAACCTCAACCTCGTTGCATTTCAAAAGGAGTTGTTGATTTTTTATTTCCTTTTTCTTTTATTTTTGGACGGTTTCAAAGCTATCAAGAAAATATTTGGAAAATATTTTTTATTGAAATAGGTACTGCATTTCAATTCCTACCTATCTCCTACATAAAAATATCACTCTACTTAATCAAACAAAAGCGATATCATCATTAGCTTGAGCCTAGTGATAAGCCTATCCAAATGTATGATGTATGATCGTCAGACTTCCTCATTCAGCATCTACCTCCATGAAAATTGTGCAAACCCTGGAATGTAGAATAATTTAATTAATTTAGAACTTGACAGTTGACTTTTAATGTTGGCTGTACCTTCGCGCAAATGTAGTGCCTAGCTTAGCAATAAATCATGTTGCAACCTCGAGACCAAATAAAAAATCAAGACAGCGCTGCGAATAATACAGTGAAGCATGCAAAACTACACCTTGCTCTGTGCATACACGCTCACACGCACACATTTACAACCTAATTTACAACCAAACTACACCTCACTAAGTGCACACATGTTTCCGAAACCGGCCTCATGTCACTGTTGACAGCGCTGTCTTGATTTTCTATTTGGTTTGAGGTTGCAACATGATTTATTGGTAAGCTAGGCAGTACATTTGCCCAAAAGTACAGTCAACATTAAAGTAAAAAAATAAAAAATAAGCGGTGATCCAATGTCATTACGCCATCGCACCATCTATGGATGTATCAATACCAAATAACATTCCAAATTCACCTTCAGACATCTTTAATTTTGTACTTTCCCAAATTATTTCTAGAGGCCAAAATATTACGCAAATCATAATTTAAGTTGTCTCCTTTTTAATCATTTATCCTATACTTAAAAATTATAATGAATTCAAAACTTCACCTATAATGTACTAGAAGGCGTTTGCAAAAATGTTGTAACTAAACATTATCGATTAGACGATAAATTCCATGAATGTTAAAAATCTATTAGAACTAATCTACAAAGTAATATTTCCGAACAAAATGCTAATCAACTAAAAAACAATCTACACAAATCGCACAGTGGACAAGACACTAAATTTCTCTAGCCAAAAAAAAAATCCCGAGAAAAAAAATTATCTCGACATTTATCACAACGTAGAATTCCTTTTAAAAAGTAAATTCTTTTCTTTAGCATCGATGGAAAGAACAGCGAAAGAGAATTAATGCAAAACAAAAGTCCCGCTATCTGGATGGTGGGCGTAGCGGCGGCACTAAATTACTCGATGGGCGTCAACCCACCGCCATGTATCAATCAGGCTGGCCCAGATTTATGGGACAGTACACTTCGGAATCGTTAGCCTCCGCGACGAAAATGTGTTACTGTTATCCTGTGTCTTCCGACTTTTCTCTTTTTTCGGAGGGTGGGGTGTACTTCGTTTATCTAGACTTGCGAAAATACGAATTGCGTGATTGTGTTCACTGTAATTCATGAGGAAAGTTGTTATGTATTTAACTAAACACCTATTTTGTACAAAAAATTAAGAAAGTTGTAAACCTGAAGTTCTTTGTCCGAAACAAGGCAATTATGAGAAAATAAAACTTAGTACCTAAATAAAACAATGATATTTTATTTTCTTTCAGCGTACTTCAAGTTGTAATAGTCGAACCATGATCGTTCCACTTTGAGCCCTCTCTTTGAACTCTATGATGAAAATTCCAAAACTGATTATGATTCGAATTCGCTTGCAGGTCTGAGAATAAAAGAAAATTTACATCATCCAAATTAATATCAGAATTGTATAAACTTAACCTCAAAAAACTACATTCCAAATTCAAGCCCCATAAAAATGCTAACCACAAAACTAAAAACAAATAAATCCATTACGATTACAGTCATCAATACAATAAAAACATTTATAAAATTAACTTTTTCCAGTACGGTCTGTGTCGCCATCAGCATTGATGGTTTTGTCCCATCCTTTGTCGGCGTGAAGCACTGTGCTCTTGTCATGTTGACATAAATGGAAAAAATGCGAATGGCCGCCACACTGAGGCTAATTTCCTTTTCAATGTTCCCTGTCCGTGTCCGTGTGTCCATGTCAGTCCGGCTTGACGTCCTTTCAGCTATTTCAAGCTTTGATGTTGTTTTGATGGTAATTAATTATGTTCGTAATTTTTTATGTGTGTGAGTTTTTCGTAATTAATATTTTTATGATGTTTTAATTTTTTGCTGATGAGTGTGTTTGATATTTGAGAGTGGAATTAGCGTTATTTTTATTGAGTAGCTGTCTTTTGGGTAGTTTAATTTCCCTTGAAAATATTTGGACTCATCATTTCTTTTTGAAAGAAGAAATAATAAATAGTTTGACTAGTTACTAAAAGTCGGTAAAGCATATTATAAAGGACGGTACTTTAAGAAGTCATAAGTCATTCATAAGAATATTTCAACAAGGCCCCTACCAAAGTCGCTCTAAAAACGGCAACTAAAAGCCATAACCGAAAAAATTGTTTTATTTTCTTTAAAACTTGCACACATCTTGTATCATCATCATAAAATAAGTTTCAAGTACAAAAATATTTTCACCGTCCTCAAAAAACCTTCGCGATCCAAGTCACACGTACCCGCTACGTACCTCCTTCCGAGTACAAAATACGAGCGACACGCGTAACTGTAACGATACGATTGCGTAAACACACAACAACTCACACCTGTGCGGTATTTACGAGTTGTGCTCGACTGTACGCCAATTTATTCGCACTGTTGTTACTTTTGTGCTTTATAGTACTATGCGAGTCTATTGAATGATTGGGCGTTAATTTTGATGAAAATGCTGCGAGTGATGACTATGTTTCTTTGTTCTTTTTTATTTTGTTTTCTCAAAATAACGCTCATTCCATTTATTAAGACCGACGTATTCTTGTCTTACTTTCTTCTATGCATTTTATAGCGTGTACCAGTGTCCATTTTATCATAAGCGGATTTTTAAGACAAGTAATTTTCAAATCTTTTCTACCTCAAAACAGTAATAGGTAGATAATTGCAAAATTAAACACAACAGAGAGTAATACAAGAATAATCTTTACTACTGTCGACGCCGCCATTTTGTTTCACTGCCATTTGAATCCCAAAAAAAATAAAAAAAATATTAATAAAAATGCAAATTTTAAGTTTAATTCAACGGTCCGATTAGCCTCCTTGAGGGTACAGTGACGTAGATAACCGACAGAGCTGAGGTACAGTCGCGTAGATAAGCGGCTTTCATTACTGGCGTGTCGCGGCGACAATGGATTGCGACAACAAATCTCGGCGCTGAGTTATTTGTTGCTTCTGAGGTTATGTCGGTGACTGTACCTGTTATTGATGCTTTTGTTCTTGATTGTAGTGCAGTCTGGAGGTGATGGGAAGTTGGGGCCTCGTCTGAAGTGTAATTCGCCTAAAATGTAACATATATTTTGGCATTTCACCAAAAAAAGAATGTGTTACAGATTTTTTTTCATCCGACGGACCGTCTGATGGAAAGTGGTAACCAAATCATTTAAAAATTACCACCATCAAGTTCATTGTGCTAATCTCACAGACAACATTTTAAAAGCTCATCTTATGTATCTGAAATTACAGCTGAAATAAAAGATTGATGAGTATATTAATGGAATGAGCGTTTCCATTCAACTGTTGAAGGTTTACAAGTGTTACATTAGATAGCTTGTTGCCTCTTACTGCAGTTGCCATCTTCTCATTATATGTCATTAGAGGCAGCTGGTAAGTATATTAAAATAAACAATGTGAAAGGCTTTAGCATTCTTTTTGGATCATTTATTTTGTTTCCATTCTAGCTGCTGCCCGCGGCTTCGCCCGCGTGGATGTCGGAAATTATCCAACGGGACCGTGCTGCTGGTACAAAAAGTAGCCTATGTTACTCCTTGTAACATCAGCTATATGCCAGTGAAAGTCCCGTCAAAATCGGTCCAGCCGTTTCGGAGATTACCCGGAACAAACAGACCGACAGACAGATAAATAAAAATAAAAAAAGTATTTTGTTATAAGTCCCGTAAATATATACTTTCATATGCATTTAGTAAAAAGCTGTTATTTTGACATTACAAACAGACACTTCAATTTTATTTATTTGTATAGAGTATACATGTATAGATGTATAGATATAGGATCTCCAAAGGATAGACAATATACAATACAAATCACAATAATAAAAGAGGTTCTTTTACGTGTGCTTTTTCAATTACAGGAGACCACAGCATGCACATATTTACTACTACTAGGTGTAAACAGGATAAAAATAAAAATAGAGAAAATAAATGATGAAATTTGATTTAATAAAATACATGTCAAGATTGAGAATTCATATTACAATTGTTTAGTATAATAATTATTATTTAATGAAATGATAGACAATAATAATTACTGAAGGCCATACTAATGCATCTCCTTTATCTCTCTTCAATTGGCTTCCAATTGAACAGAGATAAAGGAGATTATTCAATTATTTTCAACACCAAAGAATTTATTATACCTAAACCTCGTTACAAGTTTAGATCGATGCAGGCAGTCGGAAATACCTAAAATCGATTTAATTTCACTCAAACACGACAACGTAATGTAAACAGATCTGCCTTTTATAACCTCTACTTTACGATGACACCAAAGTAAACTGCGCTTGCGCATCGGACGTAATATGTAAATATGTGCGCTTCGGGAAATTAGTGAAGCGGGAAGAGATTTTTTTTTCAAGCTTTTTGTTTGTTTGCTTTTCCGTTACTATGTGTTTTTGGTAAGGTAGGTACTCCATTTGTAATATTTTTTGTATTATTCTAGGTACTTTTTTTATTTTTTATTTACAAAATATAACACCAATGCCCCGAGTAGATGTCGTTTTCATTTTCATTAAGTATAAGCAGTATTTGATTTAAAAAAAACGTATTATTCGAAAAGTTGCCGAAATCTCGACCTTGAAAATCTCGGAATCGACATCTCGCCAGATGTCCGGTCGAGATCTCGGATGGCCAATCTTGATCCCAAACTTAGCACTTGAGATCTCGAGTTGCCAATCTGGACTCGAGATTGCATTCCCATTCATTCCATAATTCATTTTTCCATTTCCATTTTTTCGTTTCTTAATTTTCAAAAGAGACACAGATTTACAGATCTCTAGCTGTTTCCACTATTTAACTGCACTTATTGTTAAGTATTGTGTAATTTAACAAGCTTACTTATAGCTGCGCTATAAGCTAGCGTACTTACGCGGTATGTCATTATTTAATTAAGAAGTGAGTAACTCTTGAGTGCTTCGGTAGGTATATTCATTAGCAGATGAAATGTATAAGTGCACTACATTATTAAGAAGTGGTAGCGACTTTTCGTTCCGGCTAAAGAAACGAAACGTATTCGAATCTTAACAAGACAGTTTCTCCTAGTATATCATAACATAACATCACGCCTAGATTCCCCGAAGGCATGGGCAGAGGTGTACCTATAGTAAACCAACATTTTGCCAGTTATGTTTAAATCCCATGTAATAGGGGCCGAGCCTATTGCTATCAACCGGGCACAAATCCAGACTCTGGGCTGCTACTGAAAAATTCCAGCGGTAAACCCCAATAACACTTTTCCCGACCCGGGAATCGAACCCAGGACCTCAAGTTCAGCAGTAAACTAACGACGCAGTTTATGCTAGCATGTCCTTGTCTATTTGATAAGATATTTGTTACCTACTCTTGGCTAAATGCTGCTAAGTATTTTATTTATATCCTGGAGTTGAATTGATGGCATTACATGAGGAGGTGAAGGTATTCTAAACTAAATTTCCGTATGCATTGGTAATGCAGAAAGAAAACCCTGAACATACACAGTCTGATCTCAGTCTCGTCCGTTTTCGACATGTATTCTGTCCTTTCAGGAAGGATCCCTTGTCCATCCAGTGATATACTGCAATAAAATGGAGCCAAAGAATAAAAATATAAACTCCTGAAACTCCCGTACGCATTCCTCTCAGCAGTTACGTCCTACCGTCGTTCTTCACGTATGTTTTGACACTCTGACGATATATTACTCGAACCAGTAAACGTTCGTGATGTACGGCGGAAGATTGCACCACAGAATAAATAGGTAACAGAAGGTCGGCTTCTAACAACGAGCGAAAACGTACGCACACATAGACACTCTTCACGTACAGCGAGTGAAAGGACACTCTCGAAGTCGCGACTGATATTAACCCAGCACCTTAATTGCGTAACACACTATCAATCTTGATTTAAAAAGCGTGTCCTTGGAGTTTCTTGCCCGTTCTTCTTCATAGAGATCTACGTTTTGGAATGGGCAACTAGCTTCAACTTTCTGACTAACTGACCGACTCTTTGACAATTCAAAAGTGCCTGTAAATGGTTTAATTGAAATAAATGCTTTGAGTTTGAGTTTGAATCTCAATCTGAATCATTTTGAGGGATGTTGCTAATGCATTGTTTCATATGTTCGAAACATTTGTCTGCTTAGTAACAATAATGCAATGAATGTTGTTGAACTGTCAAAATTAAAGCCACTGCTACTGGTAATGTGTTACGCAGTTAATCCGCATTTATCAACGCTCTGCTTAACGCCGAGAGTTGAAAATCCAACCGAGTTGTTTCTTGATGCACTTGGATGCGCTGTGTTGGATTCTCAATGCTTGGCTCAATACCGAGAGTTTAAAATTCAGTGCGCGAAAAAAAAGACATCGCGTAATAAAATCGCCCGTGCGAACCTGGGCTTAAATTCTATTCAATTCTTTGTTTTCAATTGATGTTATTTCTATTTAAACGAAAACAAACTTTACGTTAAATAGTGTGAATTAAGTCGATTTCCGAATGATACTCGAAAAAGTCATACATTTTTTTTTTGAAGCTGTTGTGTAAACTTAACTTTATTTGTGCGTATTTAAGATGTTTTTCCAAAAACATATATTTATTTACATGTTTGGACATTCAATAGCAAACGCAATATAGACCGAGATCGCTGTACGTACGCGTCTGTGTGCGTGCGCCTTTTTTCGCTCGTTGTATTAAGCTAACCTTCTGTATCTATTTATTTTGTGACCGCACAGTGGGCCGCACAGGTGATTCTGTAGAAATAACCAATGAAATACAATGGTTGCGTCAATTTCAACAAACACTCAATGAGTCATTATTGCTTATTTTACTGCACGTTCCAATGTAAATAAAATGAATTAAAAGTCAATTTGTTTTAGTCATCAGTCTGGGTTTTTTTATTTTATTTACTTGAGATGCTTTTGGAGCGGATGTCGGAATTAATGATGGCGCCTCCATTTAAAAAAAAGTTGTATATTTACTAATGGGCCAGGGTCATTACACAGTGGGTGCTTGATGAAAGACGGGCCTAAAAAACGCTGGCGCGACGACCTAGGCTCGTTCTTGATTGATTAGCCAAAAAAGCTGACAAAGATAAATAGAAATGTATGGAGACATTTGTCCAGCAGTGGGCCAGATTAGGTTAAAAAAATATCTACTATTTGACTGCCTACATAATTAAAAAAGAAAAGTCTAAAGCCGGCTCTCACTAACAAACTATTTTACAGAACCTGATAATGATCAAATCAGACAGATTACAATGGAATCAGTAAAATATTAGTCATTGCTTAACTTTACTTCAGTTCACCGGAGTATAAAATTGTGCAGGTACAGTATCTCGCAATACTCATTATATACAAAGGTAGTGATGAGATTGGGTCATTATGTTGTACAAGTCAATTAAAACAAGCAGTCTTTTGTCAATCTTGCCACACAGTAATAAATCTGAAACAATATTAAACCTGTGCGAAAAGTGATAGTGAATCGGCTGTGTAGAGTATGATCACAATAGGTCATATTTTACCTCTTACATCAGGGATGGCAAACATACATACCTTTTTTTTTTTTGGTCGGAATTCATCAAATGACCTCTCCCGCTCTGGGCGGAGCGGAAGAGCGTGTCAGACTCTTACTGACTAAAACCCGCCCGTGTTCCTTCAGTTGCCTGTGCGCCAGGACACATACCTAGTATTAAACAAGTGACATGACAAAAAATGTCTCGAAATTGTCATGTCAACGACTCAACGCCATAAATTTTACTGTTCTGCATTGAGTTCAACTGTAATATCGAACATTTTTATGAGTTGCAATTTTATTTTCGTCTTTATTTTTATTATGCTCACTTGCTTTTCTAATTCACTTTACACATTGGCAGAATGGTCGACTTCGGCTTTGCTTGCCATAGTAAGAAATAGAATAGAATAATTTAACTGTTCAGAATAATATTAAGTTTAATGAATTCAGATAAAATCAAATATTTATTGGAACTAAGAACTCAATTTTAAACAATCTGTGTACGTTAACATATATTATCATTTAGAACTGTATTACGTAGTAAAAAAGCTATGTCACACTCATTAGCGCCCACCTCTAAAAAATTGAGACATGAGCGTTCCAATCACATACAAACATAAACTCACGCCTTCTCCCCATGGGGGTAGGCAGAAACCACAGAAACCCACCTGCTACGATCCTCAAATACTCCTTTTGCTTTGTTTACGTTCATACATCTGGTCATATACGCACGCTGGTTGCGGGTACTACGCACCTGTCCTTTCTGAAGAACATCACCAATAAGGTCACATGTCCTGCTAGGGCGTCTCCTCCCGGCGTTTGCAGTCTCATCTGCCTTGTAAATACCATTTCTTAGTTGCCTTTCACCCATCCTCTCAACATGACCAATACATAAGCATGTTGTTTCGTTCCGATTAACATTAATAGCTAATTTGATTTAATTTTAATAGGTACATGATTTTTTATTTCTTTGACAACACTTACCTACCACGTTTAATTAAAATCATTTGGATGGTAAAATATCTCAATATTAATACTGACTCCACAGTTACATTCTGAGCCAATGGTTTGCCATCCCTGGCCTTACATAACTTTACTACTTATTGTTTTTCTTTTATTGTTTCACTTAGAATTTTCATTCACTTGATTGATGGGTACAATATTCTTATCTGTCAGTCTATCTTTCATAGTAATGACAGGTTAGAAATCAATTTGCGTGGTCTCTTTTCGTAAGTCGGGTAAAAAGAGGTTATGTTTGTATTGTAGTTTTGGAAATATATCGAGATTTGGCTTTTGTGGAGTAATGTGAGATGAGGCATGTGAATATTTGTTTTATTGCTGTGGTGGATAAAAAAATAGAACATATTATTCTGATTTGTAATTTTTTTATGGATTTCGTTAGATGTACAACGAGAAGCGAGTCAACAGGAGTAAGTTACACTACATAATAAAATGGTCATTATACTTAGCAGCCAATTTTGAAAGCAATATTATTAACACTCCTACCAATAAACAATAAAAAGTTATACAGGTCAAATTAAATTAACTAGCGAAATTCCGCAGACGTGATGGGTATCGGTATCTAAACATGATATTTTTTTTAAAAAGAAATGAATTTGATGATGTATTTTTTTTTTGGGATCATCAACCGCCGATAGCGTGTAGTCACTTAAAATATCAGTTTTTTATGTGTAAACTTCACAGACATGATGGGTCTCGATATCTCAACGCAACAGATTGTATCTACTCACGCTTCAAGTAACAAAACAACCAGCGAGCACTGACCGCAAAAAAAAACATTATTTAAAAAAAAAAAATATCGTGTTTAGATGTCGATACTCATCACGTCTGCGGAGTTTCGCTAGCTAATTTAATTTGACCCTGTATATGAGTATGTCTGAAATATATATTTGTTTTATCACGGAAAACTAAGGGAAATATACACATACACATTCTTTCGTTGCTAACCTAGCCATTAATCTTTATTTTTCACTTCTAAACCTTAAAATTAAACGACATCCTCACAATAAAAAATCAGAACTATTAAGTGTGAATGTCGTCATGAAAAAAAAAAACCCTGCACAAAAAAGTAATCAAAAATAGAAAGAAGAAAAAGAAAGAGAAAAACAAAACGCTTATTTGCGGTAAACATGACGCAGAAAAAACACACAAACACAAAAAAAGTACAGCACCCTAATTACGTAACACACTATCTATCATAATCTGAATCATTTCGAAGCCTATTGCTAATCTATTGCTTCATATGTTCGAAAAATCTGTCTGCTCAACAACGTAAATAACGCAATGAATGTTGTTGAACTGTCAAAATGAAACCCATTCCTACTGTTAGTCTGTTACGTAATTACCCCGCAGGTTGGGGACAAATATGCGTCACATCCACGCAAACGGCACCCAACTATTGAGAGCGACGGTGATTAGGTAATCAAATGGACAGATTTTTTTAGTACACACCCACAGTCACAGAGTCACTAATAAATACCATCTTTCCCATACTAATGTCCATCCAATAATTTGACATAAATATGTTAAAGACTTGGCACAGAGCGGTGAACGTGAGACGAATGGTTTTTGACTTTCATGAAGACCGCAGCTCTTGGCCGTCGCACTACCAGCTAATACAATTAATTGTTACGCCTACTGAATTTTGAGGACCAGTTCTTACATGTAGGTTTGGTAAGAATATCGATAGAGGCAGATTATTTTACACAATATTATAAAAACAATAAAATGTTTTCTGTTTCTATTTGTTGTTGATAATAATCGTTGGCAAAAAAGTTTTCTCCACTCACTTTATAGAGATAACTAAACGTTTAATTGTTTCTTAACTGAGTACATTTTATATCTTGTTAATTCAGTGGTTCGATGAAACTAAACGCCGTGTTAATAATTATAATTTGTGCAATCCAAATAATATGGCAGGTCCAAGTAATCCAGCACCTTAATTGCAGCACCACAATCTGAATCATTTTGAAGCCTATTGCTAATCCACTGCTTCATATGTTCGAAAAATTCGTCTGCTCAACAATGTAAATAACGCAATAAATGTTGTTGAACTGTCAAAATTAAAGCCATTCCTACTGTTAGTGTGTTACCCAAATACCCCGCTGTTGCCAAAAAAGCAGCCATACTCAGTAATGATTTAAGGCAAAGGTAGCTTGGTAGGAACAATGCAAGCTCTCTGTTAGGGTTCCGTACCCAAAGGGTAAAAACGGGACCCTATTACTAAGACTTCGCTGTCTGTCCGTCCGTCTGTCTGTCACCAGGCTGTATCTCAAGAACCGCGATAGCTAAATAGTTGAAATTTTCACAAATGATGTATTTCTGTTGCCGCTATAACAAAAAATACTAAAAACAAAATAAAATAAATATTTAAGGGTCCCATAGAACAAACGCGATTTTTTTGCCCTTTTTTGCTCGACGTCGATAATGACAACAGGTAGGCACTTGAAATATTCACAAAATACTCAGTTGTATTTTTACTTTAATAATAAATAATAAAATTAAAATAAAATAAATATTTAAGGTCTCCCATACAAAAAAAGTCATATTTTGCCTATTTTTTTTATAGATAATGGTACGGAACCCTTCGTGCGCGAGTCCGACTCGCACTTGGCCGATTTTTTAAAATTGTTTTTGGTAGTTTTGTGAAGTGGATTATAAAAAATCGCAAATTATTGGGCATGCAACCCGCTAAAATGAAGGTGTAAGAAGTACCTACTTCAGAAAAAGCTCAAATTTCGTAACTAAAACAAAATTCGAGAAGTTTCATTTGAATAGAGTTGTCATGTTAAAATATAACGGACGGCAGTTTTGTTTTATTTATTTTGCCTCTAAAACCCCGGCTGGCCGAACGTTTTCAGATACAAGTGACAATTCACGCCAATTCGTTTGCAAAGGCCGACTGTCACACCGTAGTGTCCTATGATTGATTTGTCAGCGGATCAGGGTATTAAGATAGACTATGAAGAAATCATTTTAAATACAAGCACCCCGAATAGAATATAATAGAATACTCTTTGTTATGAACACCATACGAATTACAGATCTAGAAATTTTACATAACTCAAACTCAAAGCATTTATTTCAATTAAACCATTTACAGGCACTTTTGAATTGCCAAAGAGTCGGTCGGTTAGACAGAAAGTTGTTGCCAATTCCAAAACGTAGATCTCTATGGAGAAAAACGGGCAAGAAACTCCAAGGACACTCTTTTTAAATCACGATATTACAAAATCCTGGGTACATTATTTTTGTTGCTTCTATATGTGAGAACAATGAAAAATATATATATATATTAAGAAACAATTCAAAATATAAGATTAATAATAAAAATAAGCCGTGGCAGTTAAGAGGTTACCAGTCTCAACTGACGGCGCCCGTTCATGAACATGACATAGGGTGACAAAATAGGCGGTCTTATAGCTAAAATCGATCTTTTAAATAACAACCTTTGGATGGATTTTTAAGGGAGAAGGAGAGACAATACTGCAGGTAGTCTGTGGTGTACCATTTACATATACAATAAATACATACATACATAACGCATATACATATCTAAATATATATATTTATACAATAATAATCATGAAACAACAGCAAAGAACCATAAATAATGATGAAGGTTAAGGAGAGAGGATTTTTTTTTTTTTATACTTAGTTAGATACTAATAATAATAATCGATTATTTGAAACAACATACAAATAAAATCAAGGAAAACAATTTGAAACGACGATAGTCGCAAAAGTTAAAACTGGCTCAGCTACCAACGCCCGACTCCTAGTGAGAGGGGAAGGTTGTTCCAGAGTCCAGACTAATACATAACAAAGGTATTTGACTTTAATACACAGAACTGCAAAAAAAAATATCAGTTATTGAAACACCTCATAACGATAAACCAACCCAACAACCAACCACACAACCACCACTCGTTCAATATAACGATGCGTTTAGGATACTGGTGGGGTTGCCCCGTTTCTGTAGCGCGTCAGGGATGTTTGCAGATGCGCATGTAGATTGCTTTTATGCAACAATGCGTAAAAGGTGCGCTTCCCTGGTGCGCAGGGTGCGGGGCAGCTCTAACAGTGTCGTCTAACAGAGTCGCCTGGACTGTGTTTACGTGGGTCACTGTTGTGCCGTCTCTCATGGAATGTCGCTACGGTGACCAATCGTTATTTCTTGTATTGTTTTTGTTTAGTGTCTCTGTTTACTAACTTAGTCGTAAGTTTTACTAACAATCTTGTTGAGTCTTGGTTACTTGAATAAAGAAAATTCTATTCTATTCTATTATTTTCATCATCGTTGCCCTATGTTACTTGGAGCCAGGGCTTGTTAACGTTACCAAATAACAAAATAATTACCGTTAAGTAACGTTAATTTCAATGTGATACCTTACTAACGTTACAAAAATGTAACGATACTTCTTTAACTTAACAGTAATTTAACGTTAATTAACATTAACGTAAAATACACAAGTAACGTTAATTTTACCGTTAATTTAGCTACGTTGCCGTTCCGTAGATTTACATTTTTGTGCGCTCGCTTTGGCATAGCGTTGGATCACTATAGATGAACTGTTGCCGCTTTGCCGCGCCGCCGCCGCGCCGTCGCGCCTCATTCGTGTGTAATACCTACAGTGAGTTGGTTTGTTCGAGACGCAAAATTTTTGGTTGGGTATTTCAGACGAGGTTTCTTCCTGAAGGGCAAGCGATAACTTGCTATTGACTTTAAAATAAACTGGTTTACCCCTAATTGAGCCCATTTACCTATGGCAAACAGGCATCACAGGGATAGTTTTTTTTTTGGTGGGAAATCATCAAATGACCTCTCCCGCTCTGGGTGGAGTGGATGGGCGTGTCAGACTTACTGACTAAAACCCACTCGTGTTCCTTCAGTTGCCTGTGCGCCAGGGCCACGGTAACTCTTTCGAACAATCCGCGACCCCGGCAGGCATCGGCCCTTTTGGACCCCGTCAATGGTGCTGACATCTCTTTGAGGCTCGCGTGGAACACGACGCGCCGTCGAACCGGGCCTGGTCCTTACCGCAAGCTCGCGCCTACGGTGGCCGGGAGTCGGCAAACGACTCCCGACGCCCAGAGTGTCTCTTCCTGTGGTGTCTAGGGGCGCGAGGGCGCAGCGATTGCCTCTCCCTCACGCGCTCCGTCTCCTCCTTCGCAAGCATTACAGCTTCGCAGAAGGAGGTGATGGCTTCCCATTCCCTCTCGTTCCGTACCATGGCCTGAACCAGCACGCGTAGCATGACTATCATAGGAACTGGTTTTGTCGACGGAAGAATAGACAAAAATTACGTTCCGTGAAGACAGTACGATGGCAGCAAAGTAGAAAGAGTCAACTGCACTTTTTACGAAATTCAGTAAAACGTTCACGTTTTTCTTTTATTTTGCTTATATCTCGAAAATGGTGTCCTATCGCAAAAATAAAGAAAATTTCGACCCCCCTTTATGAAACTCTTAAACCCCTAAAATTGAACATGTAGGTAATAATTTTTCACATTTTCCATACAAAATGTGAAAAATTCAATTTTTCCATTCCAATTTTATACTTTGGGGCCATCGAGTAAAAAGTTGTCTAATGTCTTTAGCATGGTGATTACAAAATCAAATTGTCTTCACTACCTTAGACAACAGTCAGTTGTCAGAGTAATTTTGACGTTTGGGATAGAAATCTTTCTTCTGAAATAGTCTACATATAAAAGGACCTAGACAGCGATCGGAAGAAACGAAAGACAAAATGACAGATTGTAGAAGGATTTTTACGGTGCGATGTCAAAAATAGAGAAACGAAATGTCACTTTGTATAGAAATAGCTATGTATTGTCTTCCAAGAAATAGAAAGCGTCATGCTACGCCTGCAGGGTTGGAAGCGAGAGGTCACCGCCACGAGGACACGGCGGTGCTCCGCCCAAGCCGGGCAGACCACCGTATGCTCCACCGTGTCCTCCGGTCAATCCACACAATGATAACACCCGGGCGTTTCCTCCCGCCTTATCCGAAACAGGAACCTCCCGAAACAGACATGTCCGGTGAGGACCTGCGTCAGGCGGAAGGTGAGGATGCCGTGGCGCCTTTCAAACCACTCCTTAAAGAGGGGACTTACCGCCGCAATTGTGGCGTGCCCTGCGCTGGGTTGCGACAGTCGCACTCTCCATGCCGCCATGAGATCCCGCCGGGGCTCCGTCAGCTGTGCCGCGATTTCTCGCGGCAGTGGAGTTACGCCCCGGCGTTTCGCCGCCTTGCGATCGGGGGATGCCTGAAATGCGTAAATGTAAGCGCTCATACATACGAACGGCACGCGGCGGTCGGTGACTACAGTCGACATGCCGTGCCGTGGCGTTGCGTTAGACTATTAGATCCTGCATGTTTACAACGACTATTGTAATAACTATAAATAAGTAAATTAATTACTTTGATTATTGTCTTCAGTCATCTTGATATTGGATAAATTGTTAGTTATCACACTTATCACTGACTAAATTAGCTCACTATACTACTCACGCGTAAGAATCAGACAATGTTTTTATCGGCACGGCATCACAGCGACGCGTGAGAGGGCCACAGCGGTGCGGCAAGCGGCCCGCCGCGCACCTCCGCCCCCATTACTTCCACTTCACAAGATAACAGTTAAAAAATAACGGTAAAATTAACGTTATTTAACAATTAACGTTAATGTAAATTAACGTTAAAATGTAGCATAAGTAACGTTAAATCTATTACCGTTATTTAAATATTAACGGTAACTCTGTCAAATAGATGTAACGTTACGAACATTTTACCGGTATTTAAAGCCCTGCTTGGAGCCGTCGCAACACGTTCTTTTATTTACAAAAAAACTCTAATAAACCAATTTAAAAAAAAACTAGCCTGTTACCTAATCCTTTTCGAATTTACACTAAGCTTATTTGGATATTTCACACATCAGACCTTAATCAAGATCAATCATTTAATAGCCAGTCAATTAAGTACTTACAACACTCGTAGAATAGAAATTAAGGTCGCTACAAATTCGTGCTATCATCGATAGGTTTAAATAAATCCCACTTATGAATGCCTAGTTCAAGACCAGCTAAGGTTTCGTATCTTCGAATAATTTTGCAACTTTTAATTTGATCAGCCATATTCAGACAACAAGAATGCCTGAAGTCTAAATAAGTACCACATTAAAATTTATCACTATAATTTGTCTGATTCTTAATTTGTCGACGATCCAACCAATTACTCCAGTGCTATGTTAAAATGTTCCTTTTAAACGTTTTTGAAAAGTAGAAAGTAAGTTTTTGTACTTTTTTGGATAGATATTCTTAAAAGTGCTCCTAATTGGTATATATGAAACGCTGTGATGAGTAAGAAAACAAAGTGAAATCGTTTTCTTGCATTTACGCATATTTTTAATTAAATTAATTAGCTTTTTGTGTGGGTGGACTTATATTGTAATTGATGGAAGGAGATTTCTTTTGTACAGTTTGGTTGATTATCCTACATCGATATTTTATCTGTAAATCGGACTACGATTTAAGAAAAAACTTTTTTACAAAAAAACAACTGACTTCCAAAAAAAAAACACAAGAAAGGGGAAAAATTACTTTAATTTCGGAAGTCGGTGTCTTTGGTTGTGTATTTTCGTTTTTGGCCACTTACTTCCGAAATTAAAGTTATTTTTCACGTTTTTTAGTGTTTTTTTTGGAAGTCGGTTGATTTTTTGTAAAAAGTTTGTATTTTTCACTTTTTAGTTGTGGTACCTAACCCCACACACATTCGTATACCACTACTTGATATGTAAATAACCGTGACAGGAAATTATTAAAACATCATCAATATAAACTAAGTGGAAAAAATACGCAGTATTAAGGATAACTCAAAAACTACTGATCAGAACATAATCAAATTTAAATGGAAATACGTGTGAAGCACCACCTTTCTAATAAAAAAGAATCATCCAAATCGGTTCACCCAGAATAAAGTTCTGAGTTTACACACATAAAAAAAAAAGAAAAAGCAGTCGAATTGAGAACCTTCTGCATTTTTTGAAGTCGGTTAAAAAATAACTGTTTCAAAAATATTATGTTCACGATTGCTTATCGTTTGCCTTGCGTCGTGACGGTGTAACAGCAATCCAGGTCCCCGACCAAAAAAAAAAGACGTTGACTTATTTACATTTTACATACAAACGCTATCCATTGGTCGTCAGTCAATCGAATTTCAGAATTTTATTTCGGTACACCAGACATGAATCCTCGACTTTTCGGTATAAACATTTTTTCACTCGACTTTACGAATTGAAGTCGTTGACAAATTGACCTTTCGGCTTTAATTGGTTTATTGATAGTTTTAGTGTTTTTTTTTTTAAATAAATATAAAGCCGATGTTTTTCATCGAATTGACGTTTGCATTTTAAAAATATGGTGACGAGAGTGGTCAGGTTAGTTAAAAACTTTTTCTAGTTCCAGCTAAAAAAATTGATCTGGTTTGGCAATATTTTGAATAGAGTTTGCTATAAAAATGTCGGCCTAATTGTATTCACTTTTAAATATGTAAATTGCAGTCTGGATTTTGAAGGGATAGAAATAGTTTGCTGAGTAGAATGTTCTGTTCTTTATTTTGTTTTTGAATATATTTGCGAAAGATAAACCAGATAGTAACATTGGCAAACTCTTTAAAGCTGAATAGGTACGTGATAGAAATGTTATGCAAATTAACTAAGAGAAGCCGTTGCCAAATCAGCCCCGAAATACTTCAGTCCTAGTTGTTTTCTTGATAGAATGCAGGCTTGATATTGTATACTTTTGGTCACTGTCTTTGGATATCTATGTTTTTGAAGGATATACGAGTAGGCATGGTTTCTTTTGTTGTTTACATTATTAATAACAAATCATTTGACCTATCTGTTTTCATTCTATGAATACGCACCTTTAAGATTTCATTCATCATTGGATCGGCATGATTCAATTAGAGACCAGCGGGGTAGTTACGTAACACACTAACAGTAGGAATGGGTTTCATTTTGACAGTTCAACAACATTCATTGCGTTATTTATGTTGTTGAGCAGACAAATTTTTCAAACTTAGTAAGCAATGGATTAGCAATAGGCTTCAAAATGGTTCAGATTGTGATACATAGTGTGTTACGTAATTAGGGTGCTGATACCAGTATTTTTTTACGATAAATCTGTTAAAGTCTCTACGGAAAACATACTTAGCCCCCTTAATTTTTCATTTCACAATTACAGCATTCATCACAGCAACATCAGCCTATCTCCACCACAATCAGTCACATAGCCTGGCCGTTATAGCCGACTCCGCCCAACCCCTTATTAGACAAAAATACACATCTCAGCATGTTCGGACCTCGGGAGGTCCACGGGCTACGGCCACCGGCCACCCCGACGGGGTTTAATTATCGGCCACTAAATTAAGTTGGGTCCGTTCTGCTGCCTTGCACTTCGTGTTTTGTGAGATCGCTGCGATTGCAATATGGAGGATAAGAATGTTGAGGAGTGTAACGGCTTGGGGGTTAAAATGGGAGGGGGTGTTTAGAGGCGTTTTGGGTTCGGGTTTTTAGGTATTTTGGTCTCTAGGAAAGGGGTACTTTTAATAGAAATTTGTAATGATTGAAAAATTATGGCTTGTGAACTGTAACTGAAATTTTCTTACTTTTCTGTGTCGTTTGCTTATTAACCAGAAAAGTATAGATAATAGATTTTATAGATGACAGAATTAAGCATATTTCCTTAATTCCTTCACTCTTAATTCTTAGTCCTTAATTCTGTGCAAAATCATTGTTAGGCAGTTTCAAGTTGAATATGTTTGTTAAAAATCACCAAGAAAGAAGGTTGATTAAAACCGGGTGCCATTACATAGTGTCCGTCTGGATTGAGAAGCCATGTCTCATATTTAAACGTAGTAAATTCGCCGATTTTTTAGGCCCAATTCTAGAATTTGTATCAAAACGCTTAAAGAGTTACAGAACGTTTGAAAAATTTGCGTTTGATATTTTTGGAAATTTGCTACGATTTAGTAGTAGTTATGCGTAATCTGCACAAAATAAATGGGTTTTGACGGTTGAATTTGAGATAGCAAGGCTTTGAATTGTCATAAACATTCATAAGTTTCACCGCGCTGTTTCTCGGATAGTAATCAGCCAATTAAAACAGATTTTCAGTATTATTTAGTAGTAAATGTATTCTAATGTGTACTATAAAAATAAAATGGAAAAGTATATAATTTTGGTGATGCAACACATTTTATGCGGCTCCTCAATCCTGACGGTCTCTAGAAAATATATGTACGAAGCTACAAAGCAGTTGATCAAATTGGATAAACAAAAGCACAGATATTTAGTAGAAAATTCTATTAAATAGGTATTGGTATAATCCAACATCCTGCACATTCAGTATTTCAAAAGATATCAAATATTTAAAAAATCCTTAACAATTTAGTGTATAGGGTGACCACAAATAGACGTCTGAGCTAAGGAGCTACCTTAAACGTCCTGTAACTTTTTAAGGGTTTTACTACAAATTCCAGGATCGGGCCTACAAAATCGGATAATTTACTACTAAATATTGGTAGTATCTGCGTTAAAATATGAGACATGGCTCCTCAATGTATACGGACACCATTACATCTACATTTTTAATTTGCTATTTACTTACACAATCAAAATAATTTATTTGGAAGTCGGTAGCTATTTACAAATTTACTATCTCTATTTCAAGGGTAGCAGGATCTCAGCCAGGGTCGCGGATTGTTCCAAAGAGTTACCGTGGCCCTGGCGCACAGGCAACTGAAGGAACACGGGTGGGTTTTAGTCAGTAAGAATCTGACACGCCCTTCCGCTCCGCCCAGAGCGGGAGAGGTCATTTGATGATTTCAAACACAAAAAAAAAAGTTTTGCAGGATTGTAGCAGGTGGCGTTCGGTAGTATTTGCCTGCCCCATGGGATGATGGCGTGAGTTTCTTTAAGTAGGTACGTATACCAATATTTCAAGGGTCTCATACCTACTAGTGCTTATTTCGCTTATTCTATTGCTTCACAAAAACTTAGCAAGGTGATGTAAAAACGTTGGTAATGTACCTTCATCTTACAACATACTATGACTCATTTTCCCACAACGTTTATCTGTTTTGAAGTTCAATGCGAGGCCTGTGCCCTGCTTGTTCTAGTTCTCACGAAACAAGACAATATTTTGTTTATAAATGATACAATTATTGCACATCCTGCGAAGTTATTGTTGTCTTCAAAGTCAATTGCATGAAACTCTGAGTAGAATATGGTTTTATGCAATGCAGTCTTTCTGCAATTGTTTTTTGTACCTACTCATAAGCAGCAACCTAATTGCGTAACACATTATCTATGACAATCTGAATCATTTTGAAGTCTATTGCTAATCCATTGCTTCATATGTTCGAAAAATTTGTCTGCTCAACAACGTAAATAACGCAATGAATGTTGTTGAACTGTCAAAATAAAAGCTTTTCCTGATGTTAGTGTGTTACGCAATTATCCTGCAGTTCTTGATAATGAGATACTGTTGTAATTAATTATACAATTAGGAATGACAAGTTCGGACTACCATAAAAGAAGGAGGAATAAATTTTGCTCTGATTTTCGTTATGTTAAACATAATTTATTGTTAAAATTCATAAAATTAGCAAACTACTAGATAATTTTCAATTGTAATAATTACATATCACAAGGCCACAACATGTTGACATCGTTTTAATACCGAACCTACCAAATCCTTTGATCTTTTAAATCCAAAACCACAATAATACCGAACTACTCATACAATTAATAAGCACGTGACACGTCACCGGCACGCGTATCGGTACGCCATAATACGCCACTACGCCCCAGGGTGCGGGACGATACGCCCCGGGCCATAGATAGGGACATCGGTCCAAAACATCACCTCTGTGCTCGACTGTACATCAAACGTCTTTGATTTTGGATGGTTTTATGCAAGATGCTGCATTTTCTTATTGAAAACGGTTGCATAAAGTGATTAATAAATTACAAATGCATCGATGATTGATTAATTAAGTCGAGCAAACATTATAACTTGTTTTTTTTTTAATTATAAACGTTGAGTTGTACAGTCACAAACAAAGCCAGGTTTCGCAAAAAGTTTATTTTGACATAAAAAAAAAAACTATTAGTAAACCTTCCAAACCATACACACTAATTAAAAAAAAAAACATTAACACACATTAAGAACGACATTGACACATTTAAAATACACTAACAATTTATTATACATAAAAAAAAAACAATTTAGAGAAATAAATGAGAAAAAAAGCCCACTGTGTACCAAACTCAAGTCCAAATGACGATTAGAGTTTATGCTAAAGACAACAGTAACGGAGGTTAGCAAAAGAACACAGGGGAACAAAATAAAACATACAAGTACAAAGTAAAATAATAATTACCCGTACCACCTGAGGCGATGCGAAGATAAACCGCATCCGTATAACCTTTTGTTATAAAAGATTTACTTTTTTATTCAATTAGTCACATAATGCGAATGGAAAAACGTCTAGGTCTTGCCATGATACGGACAGCGGCTTTGAAATGTTAAAGCTTACGCGTAATTGGAAAATTTTGCCTTTTTACCTTTTAGTCTGCTGTGTGCATGTTTTGGCGCACTGTGCTTTTTGTTTGGTTTAGTTTTTTGTTAATAAAGCTCGGGTTTTGTTTCAAATGTGTGCTGTTGGGTGTTAATTCTTGTTTTTTTTTGTTTTGTGATGCTGGTGGTAGTAAAATGTGAATGTTTTAGGAATTACTGTTTAAATATTAGTTTGAGAATATTCGTTGGTTAGACTTTTTAAGAGGAAACGCGGTCACGTGGTCGTTGACATTCATTCCATTTATGGTACTCCTCGGTTTTCCTAGTTCAAATATTTTTTTTACAATATATTGTATATCTACCGCTGCCATGTTTTGTTTTTTGGCGTAGTAATATTAACATTAGAAAAAAAACTACGCCAAACCGTCGCGTCGCTTGACTTAATTAAAAAGTAAACGACCAAACAACTGCATACATAAATAATATGTGTTAACCTTTGACACGGTGCTTTGCTCAAGATGATCACTGCTTAAAATACATTTATCTTCCGTTTTAAATTCCAATCGAACTCTCATAAAAACAATTTATTTTAACGCTAATTACACATTACAATGTTTCCTGTAATTTTAATGCATAATTGTTAATACTGCACAGTGTTTAACATAGCTCGTTGTTTAAGAAAAAGTATATAATTAAGTTTTATCAAGTAACCTTGTTTCTTGACCTGCCTGTGTAATTTGGGCGGTGGACATGTACGTATAACATAAATGTATCCATTTTCACTTTTAAGCCATTCACTTGAAATCCTGCTCGCCTTGATGCGATCCGATCTCATTCCGTTCTCTAGAAAAAAAAAAAATACTAAGAAATTTAGCGTTGCCTAATACCAAATGATGCTGCCTTGTTAACAGTAGATTATTTCAATAAATTATTATGATAAAAGTGCAATAGTTGCAATGGCGAACTTGCGGGTGTTCAAGGATTTTCATTCACTTTTTTGAATGTCAAGACGATTGTGACATTGGAATTTTTTAAACTGAATTATTAAATGCTTTGAAAGAAGATTTTGAAGATTTTGTCTTTGCTTGAACTTTGTCTGTTCAAATTACATTGAAAGTGTTCGAGACACACCTTTAAGGAATTTGAGGTCAACTTCATAGCAATATTAGGTAAGTCAATGTATGTATTTCATAATATATTATATATATTTATATTTTCTACGCTCTTCCCCTTTATGGAAGCAACCGCAGCTCTTGGACAAAATTGACCAAATTATTCACACAATACTAATGTCAATTTTAAATGTGGCTTTGGAGGACCTAGCGTGACTTCAACCCACACTACCCATGTTTTGGTGGCCTCGGCGTCCGTAAAATTACTAGTGTTAGTTTACCGGCGCGGCGTTCTGTCCACAGCACTGAAAAATTGACCGGGAAAATTTTAGCCCCTTCCTTGTTTGACTCTGAAGTGCCGTGCTTGATAGATGCGGTGAATGCCTGGAAAGTGGCTTGCCCGAATACAGATCGGCTCGTGAACCCATCTTTCCAGAGACAGTGGGATGAGCCGCTCTGCAGGTTGGTACGGAATAATCTTATTAATACGTCCACCAATACTGCTGAGCGTGCCCGCCTTCTGGCTGTGGGTGAGTGGGAGTTAGGCCACTAGCTTCAGGCGCTACCGTCACCCAACATTGGCACTATGCTGGGTGTCACCACATTCCGGCTCGCTACTTGTCTGCGTCTGGGCGCTCCTTGCGTGGCTCTGCATCGCTGTCAATGCGGTGAAAGTGTCGACTGCCTCGGACTCCATGGCCCATCCTGCAGTAGGACCGCACGCTGGATAGCACGGCACGCTAGCATCAATTCACCATCCGTCCATCATCCATCATCCATCCTGCTCTTGTCACCGCTGGGGTGCCAGCTGTTCTAGAACCCAATGGCTTGGCACGCGACGATGGGAAAAGACCAGATGGAATGACCATAATGCCTTGGAAGTTAGGTCGGCTTTTGGTGTGAGATGCAACATGTATGTGTCGACACCCTTGCGTCATCCCATCTTCCTAGCACAGCGGGCTGTACTAGGGCGATTGCTGCAGGTGCAGAAAACCTCAAACGGCGCAAATATTCTCATCTTACTGGAAGTTTTATGTTCGAGCCGTTAGGGGTTGAAACTTTAGGGCCTCTCGGGCAATGGGGTCCGAGTGCCTTCTCAGTTTTTTGAGATATTGCCAAGCGGTTGGTTGACTCTTCACGTGTCTAGAGGGCCAGCAAAAAATAGGCCAGCCTATGTCTTTGGCCAAAGAATCAGCGTTGCCATTCAACGTAGCAATGCTGCCAGCCTTTTGTTCACATTTCCTGTTGACAACGATGCGGACGAATTTTCTGATGCCCTATAATTCTTTCCCCTCCCCTTTTTATATACTTATACATATTATCATTATTATTTTAAGAAAGTTATCTTTTACACGATTTAAATAAAGCTCAAAAATTATATTAAAAAATAAAAAACAATTTAAATTAATGTTCATCTCTCATAATATGTACATTCAAGTTTTAAACCAGCGCAAAAAAAATGTAGAACAGCATTAATTATTTCGAAAATTTCGTCACATTTGGAGCATTGACATAACGACTTCCTGCTTTAAAATAAAAGCCTTAATAACACCCATAAACCAGTCGACAATGGCAAAGTAAACAACAATACTTATTACCTTATTTACAGTGAACATGTAAACCTTGGCCGATTTTTTCCACATTAACATGTGTTCGGTACACTATGCGTCTTAAATTAATTAATGGTTGAATTAAAGGCGGGCAAAATGAAAGGCCAAAAACCTCATCGCGTAAGGTTAAAGCACAAATGATTGTACTGACATCTCATTAGCTAAAGCGGGGAACGATATGCCTGAGGCACTATCCGCTTGTAGCGCAAGTAGTGGGAGGATGGCGGATGTAAATCGGTGGTCATAGTTTCACTGTTACTTGGGGCACTTTTGTTTTAAGTTTTTTTTAAACTACATTTTTTTATTGAAACGTAGGACAGTACAGTAGTAAGTTTTAATAATAGGAACCGGCTTGAAATTTCTTATATTTTTCTGTTATCTATCTCAGCATTCAATTTACTTCTTCAATGCTGCCAGCCTTTTGGGCACTTTTTCCATTGACAGCGTTGCGGACGAATTTTTTGATTCCCTATGAGCTCTTCCCTTTTTTAAATTATACACTTGCAAATAGTAGGTATATTGTATATTAGTTTTAGCTTGTATACTTATTGTAATCTATTCAGATTGATTAAATAAAAATAGTTATTTTATTTTATTTACTTCTTATCATACTTTATCTCAACCAAAGTTTAATAGTGTTTCGTTTCATATCTGAAATTCTTCAACAGTATTTGCGATGTTCCCTCCATAACTACATCATTGGATACCAGCCTCTGCAGTCTCGACATTAGACAGCGACAAAAATCGGTCGCTAAATCGTATCGTTGTCAAATTCCTTTAATGGATTTTAAACGTTATTTCGAAAGCATAAGGTTGAAAATCTATTAAAGTAATTTGACATCGATTATACTTAACGACCGATTTGTGTCGTTATATTTGTCGAGACTGCAGGGCCAGTATTTTCTGATCTTTACGAAAGTAGGTGCTATCTACTTTTAGCTGCAATGTTCTTTTATCGCGCTCGCTACCTCTTATACCCTACACCACGATATAAGGCAGAGCAGAACACATATCTGTATTTTTGCCGATCAAAGGAGCGTTGCGCATGACGGCCGTTTGAACCGGTAATCAAATTAGCTGTGCTTCCCATTCTCAAAGAAAAATATGTGTCTATCAGTACCCGTGGAGTTGGCAACAAAAATATTTTGTTAGCAGTCATTAAGTTTGATATTGTGAATTGTTAGGGATAATGGAAGGTTGTTTTTCATTTGATCGCGTTTTTCCTAGTTTATTGGATTATTTTCATTGGCCTATTATTTTCTTTTGTAGTTTTTCTTCATTTTTGTAAAAGGCACGTGAGATATGAAAATAGGAAAACAGTTGGCAGGCGGCATGACGGTAATGGAAAAAGTTGGCAGGCGGCATGACGGTAATGGAAAAAGTTGGCAAGCGGCATGACGGTAATGGGAAACAATTGCCAGGCGGCATGACGGTAATGGAAAACAGTTGCCAGGTGGCATGGCGGTAATGGAAAATAGTTGCCAGGTGGCATTACAGTACTGGGACTGACTGTTGAGGTGCAGATTGGAAAGGTATTGCCACTCGTGAGTCTATGAATGCGTCTCTTTTGCTTTGTGTTTTAACAGTATTTCAGGTTTCAGGGCTTTTTCATGAGTCCTTTATTTGCCTATACACTCACTTGGGACGATGATGGCTCAATGATGACTCAATTTATGATCAAGATGGCTGTAGTCCTATTGTAGCCAAAACTGAGCCAATAAGTAGGCACACAGATATCTCTATCCTTATCTGGGGGACATAATATAGTAAATCGTACGTTTCTCCCCTATTAACACGTAGGTACGCTAAAATATTTTTCCCCGACTGCCTATTTATACTGAACTGCCAATCTTCCTCCCTCGCAGTCACACCGTGATGGTATAAACGTACTCCTCCCTATCGTAAGCCCCTTTAAGCCCTAAATTTTGTTGCCGTACTGATTTAATGACATCACATGACGCCCTCTATCGAATGTCAACTGGAATCGTTTATGATCCTACTTACTATGACATCCCATCTCCCTTCACACCCCCAAATAAATTCCAACCTTACTTTACCATGATACAGTATAAAATTGAGTGGCTTGACAAACGAGATATGAAAGGTACAATCGTGCACACAATGCATAGGTTAGATATTTGAGTCACGAATCCATTTTATGACTAATTCCATAACTTTGTATGTGAATTTCGGGATCAGGTAGGTACACATATAGGGTGTATGTTTACTGTGTCATATCTTCTTCGATCTGGAGCCTGAGGGGTTTGATTTAACGGTGCGATCATGCTTCGGGAAAGTTCAGCCGGATATTGTTTATGTTGTACTAGTTTTTCGGCTGGTATTTTGTAGGGATACATATAAACTAGGGTCTCAACTAAATTAGGGTGTATTGGAACGATAAGTTGCCTTATAAATAACACTGATCTAAAATAAATTGATAAAATTGGGTTTGATGATAGCGATCACCAATCAATTGGCCAAGCGTGGTGATTAGTGATTATCTTAAATAATAAGCCATCCCAGGTTTATGATGGTCTCACCATTTGGCCATCATGTTAGGTGATAACTATTTTCTCGTAGGTAGGATCAAACAGCTTGCCTTTCTTCCTGCCCTGCTAACCGTTTCCATACGTTTGCAGAATCACATTTCAAAAGAAAGCCTTTCGGCCATAATTATTTTAGTTTGAGGTACAGTAGACCACACGTTCTGATTTATGGCCTACTGTACGTATTAGCACCGTATCTTATTGGTTTTGTTACCTGGTCTCTCATTCTATTGAAACTTCGTAAAAAGCTAGGCCAGCTCAATTTCAAAGTGTTACTACTGACGCGACGTAAAGTTGCCAGTTATATATATTAATGTTCATTACAATGTAATCAAATCGTATAGTGTAATGCGAGTGCTTATAAGGCACTTATGTCATTAGGCCAATTAGGGATTGTTATGTGGAGATTATCTGTATGGTTTATGGTTTACGTTTACGTCACTATAATCTCTAAATTAGAGCCACTACACGATTTCATTTTAGTCTAAAATTAGAGTACTTTTGTTGAAAAATTATGATTAATAATAGATTAACGAATTTTTAATTTTCGTCCTGTAATTACTTCTGCTTCTTTAATGTCGACGGTACTGTTAAATTGTATTGGCTCAATACTACTAGGTACTTTATTGCTAAAATGATCTAAGTATATAAGAAGTACCTAATGCACGTGTAGGAATCGAAGCCGCATCCCACAGCCCAGTAGACAACTGTTTAGAGAAACTAGGACAACAAAATCGTACATAGATGACAGGTGGAAGCAATGTGAACAAAATTATGATGATACCTACATAGCTCATTTTCATATAAAATTATAATGCCCTTTACAGCAATATACGAACTCCTTCGTCCTTACAGACCTCGGTAGCGGGCTGTCACTAATGTGGCAGCCTGTCAAGAGAGGTCTGACAGATGGACGAAAAGGACATGAGCTTGTCACGAGGCCCTGACACGGACACCTTATGTTGAAAAATGTATAATGGAAAATATAAAAATTTAACTCAAGGGAAGCCTTTTTGATAACCTGACCCACCCCGACCACACCTTTCTAATTCACATCACTCATAAAATTTGCAGGAAACTACCGTCAAATCGCCAGTAAAAGTATTAGATGTAACTATACCGATGGTACAGGTTAACAAGTGCCCGCCATAATCCGTCATTACTTATGTCGAATGTTGGCGCGGGCGCAAATTATCGGCGCTTTTTATTTTTATTATTTAAATAACGTTTTTTACTTTCACTGTACCACTGTACCGGACCAAACCGCCAGTAAAAGTATTAGATGTAACAATAGCAATGGTAAAGGTTAACAAGTGCCTGCCACATAATCCGGTATTACTCTTATGTCGAATGTTGGCGCGGGCGCAGATTCTCGGTGTTTTTTTTTTTATTATATTTAACGTAATATTTTTTACTTTCACTGTACCGGTGTACCGGACCAAACAAGGTATAAATAAATTATGAGAGGTGATGTTGGTGTGTTAGGTATCATTTTAGTGTGTTTATATCATTAGTTTGGTTTGTTGCCAGGGTTGCCTATTTTGATGCGAAAACATATAGCTATGGATCTATCGCTGTCTGATCTTTAAATCGCAAGTGTCGTGGAGAAGTAAACACGCTTTAGTATTTTTTTTTTATTCCAGCTTTTAAATATCGTTGTTGGTAAAATTACGAATGAATTTAGGCATGGAAATATTTAAAACAAAGAAAGAGTTGTAGAACATTTTAAAATATGCTTACTCTAAACGCCAATAAGATTTGTAGGTATCAACAATTCTATATTAAAGCTTTTAACTTGAGTGATACCATCATGCGCTTGCACACCAATTTTTGAAGTAAACCTGTTTAATATTTTAACTTGAGTCCTAACCTCTGACATTTTAATACAAGTATTCATTTGGCACTTTCTAGATTTCTAGAGAAATACTAATTCATATAGGTAAGTACCTATAACACGTACTTATCAACAATATATCATGATGGCGAGTGTTACGTAGTTAAAAAGGCTGTTCAATCTATGCACATAGATTACATACTTCAATCAATTTGAATTAAATCAAATTAGATAAAACTTATGCAAAGGGAAATATAATATTTGAGAAAAACAACACCCATTTCCCGGTTGCTTGATCAAATCTATGTTACGAACGAGATAAATAATATGCAGGATAGTATTATAATTGTTTTGAACTCAAAAACAATACCGAAAAATAAAAATTAAATTACATAAATATTAAAACGAATTCATAACTCCCTAGACACTCAAAGCGTCCAATACAATAACATTTTCAGGATGATGTAGGGACTTGCTCCTGTCTTCAGTGCCTCCAAGATGTTCGCGCAGGCTCATACTGACGATTTTCATGCCGTCATTCGGAAGAAAGTTGTGTCACTTATGAGGAGGGTGCGGGGGAGTCACAGCAGCATCCTGAAACTATAGCTGAAGATGTACGTGCACCTGTGTGTGCATTTCGTTCGTCTGGTGATCTTTTAGGGAGGTATCTCCCTATTGGTTATCTTGACGGGGCGGGGTGTCTCAGCACAGGGACATTTGTGTATAGAATTAAATGATAAATGATTTTATTTCTGTAAGTAGGTTTGTACAAACACTTTTACACATCAATCATATTTTTTAAACTAGATGAGGTCGGCGTTTCCTATCTGACTATTCTGAGAAGAAAGGCCGAAACAAACTCGAGGTCACAGTCTCTTTTAAAGTCCAGACATAATCTTGGTCAGATCATGTGAAAACCATCTAGATTGGTATCTGAAATGGTGTTTTGAGGAAAGAACTACACAGATTGAGTGGACCTGTCCGATCAGTGCACGCATTAGACAGTAATCGTGCAGCTCAACTCAAGAAGTCAGGACTTATGGAGCTCAACGATTCGATGAACAATACTAAAGAAAGGACATTTGGGTAGGCCTCATAAATTACTCAAACTGCCAGATCATGATTAAAATGAATTAAGAAAAATTAAAGCAATAACTCACACATTCGCAATAATTAAAACAACATAATACTTTACAAGTAAATACTCATGTCATTGTATATACAAAATTCATCAATGTCAATGTGTACATAAAAATTCGGACATAATGTTTGAGGACCATGTAGATTGATGTCTGAAATGGTCTTCTGAGGAAATAACCACACAGATTGAGTGGACCTGTCCAGTCAGTGCACGCATTTGTCAGTAACCGTGCAGCTCAACTCTGAAAAAAATAAAATAAAATTAGATGTATTGATGAGTGTTGTCCTTTGTAAATTGTATTTAAGTACTAACATTAGTTTTATAGAAGTATGAGGAACAGAGTGTAAAGTTCACTCAAACCTACATAGAAAAGGGAGGGAGGGAGGTGTTGTGTCTGGTGGGCAACTGCCCCACTTTGATGTCGGGATGTTGTATATATGCTAGTTGCGCGGTAAACTCTGCTTGCGCGATGCAGGATCTTGCGTGACGTCATTGTGACGTGTAGCTCGCATGTGGCGATGTAGATACCGCTACAGTTTTGCTAAGTTTCTGTATACTAACTTTTGGATCTAGTTGTCCCAAAATAAATAAATTTGAATTTGAATAACTGTAATTAATAATGGAATCATTGCGTAACATTTATTGATATTTATTTATTGCATGTGCACTTGTGTTTCTGGCATGTGTTAATTTAGCGGTTAAGTTCGGTAGTGGCCCAATGATTCAGGTCATGAGCTTGAATTCAAATCAAAGCATCTACTTTATTTATACTAGCTTCTGCCCGCGACTTCGTTCGCGTGAAATTTCTGGTTCCCCCGGACCCACCCCGTCGCATCGCATCGCCTGCCCGCGATTTTATTTCGTTATCGTTTAGCGTTCTTTCCGACATTTTTTTCGTTTTATTCAGCCCCACCCTATGGAGCTTGGAGCAAAAAGAGTTTTTGAAATCCGTCCGGTAGTTCAAGAGATTACCCCCTACATACAAACTTAGAAACAAACAAATGTTACCTCTTTAAAATATTAGTATAGACAAGCCGTGTATCCGTTGGTATTTCTTATCGGCAAAATGACAATCTTCCATAAAAACTTTCATCCTCTATTTGACCCCGTAAGGGTATGAATTTAAAAAAAAAACGTGCTCACTTTCGATGCCCCACCCGACCCAGCGGCTTAGGTTGTGCGTTGTCAGACAATGAGCTAAAGATTTTTTCTCAAACTACTTTGAAATCCGAGCATTATTTTGACAATATTTTTCAGATAAATCGAAAATGCTGTACTGGTCAAATACATACATGCGAGCAGCGGCCAGCAATGTTAGTATGAAAATCCATATCTGTCGTGTTTAGCGACCGAATAAATTACTATAAAAACTCATACCCGTCGTATAATTTAAAAATGGAATGAACTTTTTACTTCGACTCATGGCAACCAAGGAGGTAACTTATCAAAGATTTTATTTAAATCTCGTACTGGCTTAAGGCGGAACCTTCAGGGTAGCCCGCGAAATTCAAATTTTCTTACGTTTTTTGCAATTTTCAGGTCACTGTCAGGTTGTATTTTGATTAAAATATGATTTGCGGCTGTAACAAATATGGCTTTACAGAATTATAATCATTAGAATCAGCAATACAACTCCTTAAGTTAGAATTGATGTCAAATGTCATGATTTCATGAAATAGTCATTCAATACAGTAATATGAACTTAGAGAGATGTATTGCTGATTCTAATGATTATAATTCTGTAAAGCCATATTTGATACGGCCGCAAATCATATTTTCATCACAATATAACCTGACATTGACCTTCAAATTGTAAAAAACGTAAGAAAATTTGAATTTCGCGGGCTACCCTAGCGCTTCCCCCTTAAAGTGAAAGAGAAACAAATGAACATATTGGCGCGAGAAATGTTATCGTTGTTCGTCCTTGATTCTGAAATTTATAATTAATTTACCGGTTTGAATTTCCACGCATTATTTGTGAAAAGTACTAAAAAGCCTTGGCCGCAACCAGGCATTGGTGGAGTCACGTATGTGTGCCTAGGCTTCGCCCCGAGCCCTTGCTGAGTCCATCGATCGGTGGGTTGAGAAAACTATTGGGTATGTGTGAACCTCATGCTGAGAAGCACGGTTTAAAATATAACAGTAAAAAAAGTGAGTATATGGTTTTTGTTGGTAACAACCAAAAGTCATTGTGCCACCCTCTTTCTTTAAATGGAGAACAGTTGAACCGTGTTTCTCAGTTCAAAAACAGCAATGGCATTCTGAAAGTGATAGCAGATAGGTTGGACGCGGCTGTGTCCAATCGATTCATCAATCTGCATGCGAGAGCTACGATTGATAAATCGACATTATTTTCCACTTTTATTTCTGTACCTACTAACATACTTTTAACGTTTTTTTGTAACTAACGCTATGGGCCTTGTTTGTCAGAAAATATTTTATTTTTATTTTTTATTACTGTCCCACTGTTGAAATCGTAATTAAAAGAACAACAATTAATTAAACAATTAATATATAACAAAATAATATCCATACTAATATTATAAATTCGAAAGTAACTCTGTGTGTATGTTACTTTTTCAAACCACGGAACGGATTTCGATAATATTTGGCTAGGAGATAGGTGGCGTCCTGGGTAAGGACATATGCTACTTTTTATCCCGGTAGCACGTTCCTGTGGGATAATTTCTGACATCCACGCGGGCGATGCCGCGGGCAGAAGCTAGTATAGTAATAAATATGATTATTTATTAATTTAACAATTAAAATCGGGTTGGCTATATGCCTATCTCTTTTGCTCATACAAAGATAGATCCAGCTTCTTGAATCTACTCCACTTTCACACAAAATCATCGTATAACCTCCGTAACCTACACGATGTTTAATACCTTTTAGTTTTAATCTACATCTATAAAAAAAAAACTATGTCAATCGACTAGTAGCAATAACAATTAGTACTATTATGGTCAATCGAACATCTCTTAAAATAAAAACGATTTCGCTCGTAACGCCAAAAAGATTTTTGCTTTTATTTTGGTGTTTGAGAGTGTGGGCGTTTCGGTGTTATACATACATAAACATAAACTCACGCCTTCTTCCCATGGGGGTAGGCAGAAACTATAGAAGACAGATAGACAGACAGGCAGACTACTTTCTGTGTTATGTAAGATGTTATATTGGTAAGAGCCTAATGATCTACCATTAGAAAACCACAGCCCAAGTAATTTATCTGTCTGTTTATTTTCCTCATCTCTCTTTTTGACATAATTTGGAATAAAATGCAAACACTAACTCAAGAGAATCACTCTTTAAAAAGTGTGTAGCTAAAGGCTTTGTTCTTCTGAAAACTAACTAATAAATTCATCATCATCATGTCAGCCGCGACGCTTGGGGGATGCCTACGTCCAGCATTGGACATGCTGGACATAGGCCTCTCCAACCCTCGCCACATCGATCTGGTGTTTACTATAATCACTTGTTAGGGCTTTGTATTTTGAGTAAAACCACAAAATTGTCACTAAGTACACAACAACTCAAAGGAAACGTCCGACCGGGGATAGAGTGGGACTCTCTTCCTATGCTTCTCACATCCACGGAATTCCTGCGGCCCTCACAAGGTCATCTGTCCGCTCCAGTATCTTCTAGCCCCATCGGCGGATCTGTTCCGCGAGTAATATGGCTTGCCATGTCGAAGTTCACTTCAGTTTGACAATTCTTTGGGCTATGTCGGCTACCTTGGTTCTTCTGCTATAAATAAATAAAACGACGGCACGGTTGGCGCAGTGGTTAAGCGATTGACTGCTGCGCTGCGTGTCGCGGGTTCGATTCCCGCACGGAACAAATATTTGTATGACCTACAAGTAGTTGTTCCCGGTCTGGGTGTTTGTGTATGTGTTTGAATGTTTGTAAACGCACCCACAATACAGGAGAAATTCTTAGTGTGGGGCAACGTTTGCAAAAAAAGAAAAAAAAGAAATAGCTGAAAATTACATTAAATTAAGTGAGTTGTCACAATGTGTGAAAGGGTTTTGTTCACTGACTTTAACCACAAAATACACGACTGCAGCATTTGCGGTTTATTTAAGAAGTCAATCGTTTTAACGTCGTTTGATCAAACACTTTTGTTCTGTGGTTTCAGAATACGATAACTTTATATAAATGTGGTTAACATTGTACTTAACACTAACACTCACTGCCATTACCACTCACTATTTAAACCACACAAATTTTGAACTCAAATCTTATCAGATCTAAGATCCGCTCTCAAACAATACATAACCTTGTCTCAAGTAGACCGTTAATACTTTTATTAACTTACAACATACCTATCTTAAATCGTTCAATTTTGCAATACTAACGTGTAAAGCTGCAGACACATGACTTGGAAATAAATCTGTATTTCTGACTTAGGTAGAGAAAATCATGAAATGGGGGTGTTTTAAAAGGTACCTAAGAAACCTGGAACGACATCACTGTAGTACCGATGGCCGTTGAGGCAGAAGAGGTCAGAAGAGATCATTGATTGATTCACCAAATCTATTTTATGCTGAAGTAGTGGCAGAGTAGTCACGTCAACGCGCGTTGCATGACTATCATAGGAACTGGTTTTGTCGACGAAAAAATAGACAAAAATGACGTTCCGTGAAGACAGTACGATGGCAGCAAAGTAGAAAGAGTCAACTGCAAATTCAGTAGTTTATTCACGTTTTTCTTTTATTTTGCTTATATCTTGAAAATGGTGTGTCCTATCGCTAAAATAATGAAAATTTCGACCCCCTTAATAATTACCCCCGTAATAATTTTTCACATTTTCCATACAAAAAGTGAAAAATTCCATTTTTCCATTCCATTTTTATACTTTGTGGCCGTTGAGTAAAATGTTTTCTACTGTCTTTAGCATGGCAATTACAAAATCAATTTGTCTTCACTACCTTAGACAAATGTCAGTTATCAGTGTGATTTTGACGTTTGGGATAGAAAAACTTTCTTCTGAAATAGTCTACATATAAAAGGACCTAGACAACGATCGGTAGAAACGAAAGACAAAATGACGAATTGTAGAAGGATTTTTACGGTGCGATGTCAAAACTGGAGAAACGAAATGTCACTTTGTATAGAAATAGCTATGTCTTGTCTTCCAAGATATAGAAAACGTCATGCTACGCCTGCAAGATGGCTTGTCGGCTACAGGAAAACTACTACTTAAACAAAGGCAAATCCCTTGTACAAAGAAAGGGAAGTGACAATACCCAACGAATCATTAACAAAGAAAATACCAATCGAAGATATCACTAGTAATCGTTACTAGTGTGCGAGAACTGACAAATGTGATCAAATCCTTATCCGATGTGCAACTGATAATCCATGAGTGCAATACCAGAAATTATTGCAATGTTACAATAACTACCTATTCGTTACTTATTTTATTTTAACTTGGTTTTAATAACCGGTAGAGCGTACTAATGTGAAAGTCTTAATTGGGTTACCAAGTGTATCAAATGGATTGAGGAATACCACGTATGAGATGGCACTTGTCAAGCTGTTATGATTATGACTGGTCTGCTCCTATTCTTTTTAAAATCATAATATTTTATTTCACATAAACCTATATGGAACGTTAGAAGCTAGGCGCATGGTTCCAATTGGTCGTTTCCTATAGACCAAAGCCGGCAAGGAACTCTACGGTTACTCTTTTAAAAATAATTGACTTTTACAATGTTTCCAAATTACAGTGTTAATAGGTATGGGAGGACAGTTTAGGCCTGTCAACAAATACCAGGTATACAAATCTACAGTCCACAAGTTAGGCCTACAACGTTTTATTTAACAGAGACCTTGTAAGGCCTTGCGAGTCCTTTACGTGACCTTAAACTTTCATAGCTAAAAATGGGTCAAAAATTACTTTAAATGAATCTATTCAATTATGAACTTAAATTCGTATGTACCTACATAAGTGTTTTCACTTAATTATAAACTTCGATATCTGGTTATCGTTCTTTCGACTATCTTAAATTATTAAGGGCGCTTGTTTACGCTCAATTTATATATTTGCATGGTTACTGCTCAACCCAGCTATATGCATGTCAATCTTACTTCTGTATGCTGCTTTGATAAAACATAACACTACTATAAATAGAACCCTAATTGCGTAACACACTATCAGTCACAATCTGAATCATTTTGAAGGATATTGCTAATCCATCGCTTCATATGTTCGAAAAATTTGTCTGCTCAACAACGTAAATAACGCAATGAATGTTGTTGAACTGTCAAAGAAAGCCATTCCTACTGTTAGTGTGTTACGCAATTACCCGGTAGGTACTCAAAAATATTTCAAGGAAACGGCGACTCATCATAACATACCAAAAACTACATATAACAATATTTTACCAACGGTCATCTAAGAAACGCTGCGGGCAAAATATTAGTTATCTAACGAAACTCGGCCAATTACGTATCAGATGTTACCAGTCTTGATCTAATAAGTATGTGGGTATTAAGTCCACTTTGTGACGTAATTCTACTTTCTGTGACATTGGTGTGATGCATCTTGTGTGTCTGTCCGTCTGTTGCAACATGTGGCGAAACTGCTGGACGGATTATGATTGCAAGGATTAGAATGTGTGTTTAGTATGCATATATTTGAATTAGTTAAGTGATTGTTGGTTGGACCACTACCTTATATTTTTAATTAAAAATTGTTTACCATTAAAGAAGACACCTACGTCGGATGCATTGTGTGCCTCCTCAGCGCTTGTACCTATCTAATCTTACTGACTGGCTAATCTCTCACCAAGGCATGAGATATTCGGAATTTACTAAAATTATTTGCCTCACCTCTGCCTAACCCCTTTGGGAATATAGGCGTTATATTATATGTTGTGTTATTTGCCTTACACTTGCTGCAACACGTCAGAACACTCACTAGTTCTGCAAAACCTAGAGACAATGGAGATATTCCGTATTTTTAACCGATTAAAAAAATGACGAGGTTCTCAATTCGTATGTATGTTTGTTACACGATATCTCCGACAATTGTGAATCGATTTCGCAAATTCTTTTTTGAATGAATAGGTTATGCCTCAGGGGTGGTTACATATACATTTTATTAATTTTGCTTTGGTAGTTTTTCAGTTAGCTTCAATAATACGTATTTTTTCCACTTAGTGTATATTGATGATGTTATAGTAACTTCCTGTCACTGTTATTTACATATCAAGTAGTGGTATACGAAATTGTTTGGGTTAAGTACTACAGCCAAAAAATTAAAAAATAAAACTTGATTTACAAAAAAACAGCTGTCTTCCAAAAGAACACTACAAAATGAAAAATATTTTTTTTTTCGTAAGTCGGTGTCTGGTTTTGTATTTTCGATTTTTGTCACCGATATCCGACATTAAAGTTATTTTTCACTTCAATGTTTTTTTTTTTGTAAAAAAGCTCTCTTACATTGCAAATCCTTTCTGCGGTCACAGCCGTGAATCAGCTGATATGATAACACCATTGTAGTTTATATCGTACTCGGAGCCTGGACCATAATCTATTAAATATTTTACCACTCATAAGTGAGGCTAAAACAGTAATAATATGCCTGTTATAAGCTTACATAACAGTCTAGTCGTGTTGACTAGTGCAAAGTTACGCAACTCATATAACTAATCTTGTATAGTTCCTGATTATACGCAGAACTGCTTCGTAGCTTCCCATTACTGTCGTTGGAGATAGTTCAGTCTTGTCTATAATCAAATATTTGCTTACTGATTTCTTCCGGGACAGGTTTTTCTGTAAGCTTCACGTGTGTCGCTAAAAGCGAGATTTAGTATAAATAGAACCGCAAAACTCTTTAAAACGTTACAAGGAATGAAGTTTGCGGGATCTTTTCGCATAATGTTCTTTGTCCTAATACACATCGCCATAACGATTTTGGCACAATTTGTTTTGGCATAATAATACTTCGGCATAATTTTTTTAGGCATACATTTTATGTTGGCATAATCATCTCAAAGACTAATTTGTTTTGGCATACATTTGATTCGCATAACGTTAGTAGGCCTAATGACTATTAGCATAATATTGTTGGTTAAAAATTTAATATGCTGTGCAACAAAAGTTAGTGACAGAACCGAATTGCTACAAAACCGACTCCACGTAGTCTTGTTTGTCCTACCCCTAGAGTGTAATTTAAAATCGCGTAGGCGCGTGGGGCCGCCGGAGGCCCGCAGCGCCGGAGCCGTGACAGAAACCCTGCCTGCTGCATGCTGCATGCTTGCTTGTTTGCTGCATGCTTGCTTGCATGCTTGCTTGCATGCTGTATGCTTGCTTGCATGCTGTATGCTTGCTTGCTTCATGCTTCCTACAGCGAAAAAAAAAACCCGCAAAATTGTTCATAAAAAAGTTATGCTTTAGAACTTTATGCTTGATAAATGTATGCTTTAGAATATTATGCTTAATCATTATTATGGCTAGAGAAATTATGCTTAAAAAAAATATGCGTAAGGTGTTATGCGTAATTATATTATGCGAAAATATAATTATGCCCAACAAAATTATGCTAAGTTATATTAGGTCTTAAAATTTTATGCAAATGGATAGGGAACCGAAGTTTGCATGCTACTGGTATTCTCGCTATCTCCTCCAATGAGCAAGGTGTGAGAAGAGTGCAAAGACTGGGGATTGAACTTACTTCCTCGCTCACTAATTCACTTGTCTACGTCTTAATGGTTGGGATATTGTCGCTTCATTACTAAACACATATTTTTCCAGTATGTATCCTAGGCCCGTAAACAGGATGTCGGCATCATTGACGGGGTCCGAAAGGGCCGATGGCTATCGGGGTCGCGGATTGTTCGAAAGAGTTACCGTGGCCCTGGCGCACAGGCACCTGAAGGAACACGGGTGGGTTTTAGTCAGTAAGAGTCTGACACGCCCTTCCGCTGCGCCCAGAGCAGGTGCAGTCTCACCCAAAAAAAAAGGCCCTTATACAGGCACTAATCTAACAAAGACAAATACCTAGCCCCGAAAAAGCTAATTGTTGGCCATACAATTATATTATTACGTCTGGGAATCGAGTCTGCGGCCCGTAGTGCAGAATCCAGACGTTCAGCAACTGCGCCATTTGAGCAGTCAAATAATAAGTGGTTTGTCCTCGGTTTAACCCAAAGTCCTTGACACTACGATAACAATCTCACGTTTACATACATTTATTATTATAAAACTTGTCCGATGACATAATTTAATTATTATTTTCTTGTTTTTATGCCACAACTAAGTTTCAGGTCGAGCAACTTTAACAGTCAACTCACATCAACTTTGGAAACTTAAATACATATACACTTCCAATAAAAGTTTTGGTTGTTGCTATTATTGCTTACTACCTTTTGCCCGCAGCTTCGCCCGCATGGAGGTCGCGAATTATCCCATGGGAACGTACTACCGGGATAAAAAAGTGTTAATCCAGGTTATAAACTATCTGTGTGCCAAATTTCATCCAAATCCGCTAAACCGTTTTTGCGTGATTGAGTAACTATCACCTAGACAAACAAACTTTCACATTTTTTATATTATTAGTAGGATAAAGAATGCTACTTTTCATTTCACCATTATCCATGGTTAATAGAAAATTAACAAAGGATTAAGGCAAACTTAAAATTATTTACGAAACCAAAAATAATGTAAGGTACGACCAATGGATAAAGAAGTTATTCTTGGCCTTAAATCTCAAAGTAAATGATTTAATAACAAAACAATTTACATAAGCCGCAGTACATTGTTGTATATTCAACAAAACAGATGTAAACAGATCAGTATCAGTGTTGATAACACCATGACCACGCGTTACCATTGCATGATACGAAATTACCATAAAAACACCATCAGAATTCAGTTTACAAGTAGACGCACAGAATGCGGGTCAATGGCACAAACTTACGGCGCACGTACGAAAAAATACGCGTGAGATTTGTGTGGTACAAGTTACAAGATACAAATGATGTTTTAAAGCAATTAAGGTCAAGAGAATGTGACCTCTGTGTTTCTGATATCAGTAGTCAGATAGAAAACGCCGACCTCATCTAGTTTTTAAAACATGATTGACGTGTAAAAGTGTTTGTTCAAACCTACTTACAGAAGTCAAATCATTTATCATTTAATAGTTGTGAATGAAGAATGTGATAAGCGTATGAGTGAGATGAGCTTATAATAAAATCATAATTTTATTTTTAACCGACTTCAAAAAAAGGAGGACGTTCTCAATTCGACTGTTTTTTTTTATGTGTGTTAGCTCCGAACTTTTTTCTAGGTGAACCGATTTGGATGATTCTTTTTTTTTTAAAGTTGGTGCTTCTCATGTAGTCTCATATAAATTTGATTAAGTTCTGACTAGTAGCGTTTGAGTTATCTTCAATACTGCGTATTTTTTCCACTTAGTTTATTTATATTGATGATGTTTTAATCATTTCCTATCACTGTTATTTACATATCAAGTAGGGGTATACGTATTTGTTTGGGGTAGTTACCACAACTAAAAACTGAAAAATAAAACAAATTTACAAAAAAACAACCGACTTCCAAAAAAAAACACGAAAATAGTGAAAAATTTCGGAAGTCAGTGGCAAAAAACGGGAATACAAAACCAAAGACACCGACTTCTGAAATTAAAGTAATTTTCACTTTTTTTGGAAGTCGGTTGTTTATTTTGTAAAAAAGTTTTTTTTTAAACGAAGAATTTTTAAGAATAAGTAGGTACAATAAATAATAAAATTTTATTTTATTTACATTTCACCAAAATAATTTATGATGTCGACATATTTCTTACATCAGTTTGGATAGACTTTCAATTTTGCTACTGTGAGTGCTACAAGGATGTTATTGTGCTCGAATGACGTTGACAGGGAGGCGCTGTTTGTAAACATTTATTAAATTCTTACTCCTCATATACATTAATGATCTCCCAAATATTACTTGTCCAAACACAATCTTGTTTGCTGATGACACAACCCTCATTGTGAAATGTGAAAACGCAGGCGCATATGAACTAGAAATAAACAACCCAATAAACAACATAATACACTAGTTACATTCCAACCACTTACGCAGAAAACTAAAATGATCCAATTCCAAATGTTGACGTTAAATGTTAAATATAATGATACTATAATCGAACAAATTGCAAGTACTCAATATCTGATAGACTCTGAGATTTTCTTGATAGACTCGACGGATTTGTCTACGCAATAAAAAGATTAAAAGTCACGGTTTCAACAGAAGCTGCTCTTTGTGCATATCACGGATACGTTTCGTCCGTACTCACTTTTGGCCTCTTATTGTGGGGTAATTCGGTGGATATTACAAAGACGTCTAAACGTCTTTTAATTAAACGAACACATTTTTTTTTGTAGTCTAAACTACAAAGAAAAATGTGCGTTTAATCTGAGGAGCCTGGTATACGGATAGCTTTAAGCCTTTTAAAAAAAAGCACAATATTCTGCCATTGCCGTGTATGTACATTAGAGAATTATGCCTATTTGTACAGCAAAATTCGTAATATTTTAACAAAAAAGATGTAACCAAACGAAATGAAGCGCCTAGAAATAAAAAAAAAATTAAACATGAGCTCTGCTTACCGCAATGAAGGCTCGAATTGTATAAAAGGAACTCGTACAGAAATGCTGTAAATGTATATAACAAATTACCGAACGCCTTTAAAGACTTACCTTTAACAATGTTTTAGAAAAAGATAACGCAATGGTTAATTTTTTATAAAAAATTATAAAAATTGTTATTATTATTTTATTATTTTTGTATTCATTGATGAATACATGTCAAATCGCGGAGACGGAAACTAAAATCTATAGTATTGGTACCCATATACATTATAATAATTTATTAATGTTAAAATTTATTAATGTTAAAATTTTACTAAGTTTTTAAAATGTTACTTTGACATTATAATAGTTATGACATTATCATTTACAATTTACAATTATTTATACCTTTTTAATCTAATATTATATGAAACTTTATCTTTTGAACTGACATAGGTATAACTTTGACATCAATTAATTATTATGTTCCTTAAAAATCCTAATGAATGAGCTCTTATTTGTTGTTACCTACATTTTATTTTTATTTAATTAAAATAATAGCATTGTGAAAGATAAAATTAAATATTTGCACACCTTAAGTAATGGTAGAATGTAAAGGGCCATTATAGTTTTAAGATTGTGAAACTACATTCTGACAAATAAATGAATTTGAATTTGAAATGTATTGAAAAAACAAGATGGCGGCGCGGGCCTTAGTTTCGATTTTGGGCAGACGCCAAAAGATCCTTGTACATCTATACACGGAAACGGTGTTTTTTTTTTTTCAGCTATATCATGTTTAAGGTGTCCTAGTATGCATAATATGTAATTAATACTGGCATTATTGCGTAAGTTGGACATTGTCTTCTAAATATGAACCGCTTATAAAAACGCTGTCGCATCCTCTTCTCCCAAACACCACACAACCCAACCATTTGATATAATATTCTAATCTTTACATAACACCTGATCTACTTAGCTACAAGTACAGTACATACCCATAGCTTGCACAATTACCTAAATTGTTACCATGTGCCAAGAGAGTAATACATAAACGTAATACAACTTGGTAACATGGTCGCATCGTCACATGACAACATGGTCACACTTTTACCATTACATAACATGGTCAATTGGTCACTGAATATATTAGACTTCTAATAAAATCCTTATAGAGAGGTTACGGAAAGCTGCAGCGTATGGAATTGCGACATAATTAATAATAATGCGTTTTAATTATGACTGTTATGTAAACGGAATTTGTTGAATGTGTTTTGTAAGGATGCGGTGTCTCATTTTGGTCTTTACTGTCGAAACTTCTCTAATAATGCCTATAAATTAAAAAGGAATCTGTTCACTGCTTTAAACCAACTAATCTATACCGAGATGTAAACGAAACTTAAACCAACATCTTTTTCACTCCTCTTGCTCAAAAAGTCCGCCATCGTAGCGTACTAGAGCGGGGGATAAAATAGCATATTTTCCTCTAGGGGATTTTTTTAAACTTTTGTCTGTTACCGACATGCCTAAAAAATGAAAAAGTTTGTATTCATAAGTTGAATAATCATGAAATAAAGACTCGACATATTACAGTTTTCATAAAAAAGAAGAACAATTTAATTTTGAAAATGGAACTAAAACTGGCGATCTCTTCGGTAGAATGCGTGCATTGCGTTGCGGCTATTATAACTCAGTTTCTATTTACTCCCTCGCTAAAGCTCGGGAGCAAAACAAGTCATTATAGCTCCTTGTATAACAATCATATCAATCAATCGAGTATATAATCAGTCATTTTAGCCCCTTGTATAACAATCTACTATTGTTTTATCCTCAAAATTGGAGATTCATTCCGTTCATTAATTATTTCCATTAACACATGAAGAAACTGACGCTTAACATCAAACGGATTGTCTTAAATTACATAATCAAACCAGGTTCTCAAATAAAACTGTAAAGTGAACCCGGAAAACGAGTTTGCAGACTGTATTTGTCAATTCAGCATTTTAATAATAAAAAATAGTCATAATCTCTTACACAAATCCTTTAATTTGTAAAACGATGCAGACATGCAAATCATAAAGAAATGCGGACACTAATTAACATAATTTAATCTTTTATATTCAACATGGTTTATTAATCGTTTTAAGCACTTCATTATGACGTATCAATTATAAATATATGAATTTGGCGAATCTTCGTAATGTTTTTATAATACAAGTTATAACAATGTCAGGGTTTGCATTTGGCTTAAAAAAATTGCATAATTTTTGAGATGTCATAGGCGCTTTACGATTAATTTATTATTGTAGTGGTTTTGTTAAGAAAACAGATTAGTATTTCTTTATTCTAAGTTCTCTAGGTCTACTACGGTCTTCTGGCAATAAAGTTTTTTATAAAGTGTCTATTTTTATTCCCTTTATTATACTTTAAACATACGAATTACATTTTATTTTCCATAAAAGTCATAAAAAAAAACGTTTAAAGTAAAAAATACCTAAACCTATTAGAAAATGATTCTGGACGTTAATTACGGAAATAAAATTTTAACATGATGCTTTAATATTACGCATTTTTTCAAAAGTATTGTGCAGCAGAGGAACTTCAAATTCTCGATAAATACATATTTAAAAAAAAGTCATGTGGGAATTCTTTCAAACCGCCGTCTTCACTCCAGACGGCTGTAAAGCCGTCTGAAGTTGAAGAAACGCCGTTGAAGAAACTGTGAAGGTACATATTTAATTACATATGTAACTTTTATGAACCAAATGAAATATATTGTTCGAGTTGTGATAAATTGAGAAATATTAAAGTGATGTAACTGTGCATTAAATGCAGTCGTTTATTTGTGTTTGAAACGCAAGACCGTAAAGACTATGTACTGAATATAATTGGATTGTACCATCTCTTTGTAGGTATAAATGTTTTTAGGCATATGCTCTCGTAATTCTTTGGTAACATCCTGTTTTATTTCATCAAGTGTAGAAGAAACAGAGTTGTTGTCGGATTATCTTCCGTAATAGACTTCAGTGATTGCTACTTCAATGATATTTTTGATAAAAATAAAAGGTTTGAATATGAATTCAGCATAATTATGGCAAACAATTACTAAAACCATTATAGAGGTATGAGGAACAGGGTGTAAAGTTCACTCATACCTTCATAGAAAAAGGAGGGTCCTCCGACCAGACGGGTGTTGTGCCTGGTGGGCAACTGCCCGACGTTTGACGTCGGGACGTTGTATATGCTAGTTGCGTGGTAAACTCTGCTTGCGCGATGCAGGATTTTGCGTGACGTCAGTGTGATGCGTAACTCGCATGTGGCGTTTGTAGATGCCGCTACACCATAGTCACCCTAGTTCCCACTGCTGAGACTCGAGCTTCTCTGCAAGAGATATAATGGGCTTTAAGCTATCCACCAAGCAAGCCCTTAGGGGGCTAAACGTTTTATATTTTTTTATGACTATCCTCTACCAAATTCCTAGTCATCGATTGCCCATAGACAAACCAATTATGTCTCACATCGCATTTAACTATTGCAATATGGCAAAGGTTACTAGTGCAGATCAACTGCTCTCTGATAATGACTACCTTTCACTGAAGCTTTGTAATGCTACTGGTGATATTCAAGCTTAATACGTAGTTTCAATGCATTGAAATTGTACACCTTGAAATTTTTAATAATAGATAGTCTATTATTTAAAATTTGTGCAATTTACCCTTAATGCACTCGCACACGAGATGGTTGGTTGTCGACCATCAGAATTAAAATTTAAAATGTTTTATTTCACATAAACCTACATGGGCACTTATGAAACGTCAGAAGCTAGGTGCACGGTTCCAATTGGTAATTTCCTATAGAGAAGAGCCGGCTAGAAAGTCCACTGTTTTGTTCGATATAATATAACACTTGAAACCCTTACTACCAACGAACTTGTTCTACATAAGATTTGAGTAAATTCGAGTAACTGGCCTAAAAACCCGACTTGTGTGAGCGCTGTTAATTTATATTGAAACTGATTACAGTCGAGAGAATCCCCCTTTGCGGTAGACTAATCACACTATACACACGTAATACAAAACGACCAATTCATAGATCTTATTATGATTTTGAAATTCTTATGATCACGTCAGCTAATCCCTATACTTAATAATCTCTATCAATTTGAAATAGTCTCTAAAAGCCAGATGATATTTTACAAAATAAGCTAAGTTCAATTAATTCCAGACATTAGTCAACATTTTGGGTGTGTCGCAAAATATGCATTTTTACTATGCGATAAAATTGTGTATTTCGTAACAACTATTACGAATCATTTTGTCAAAACTTCAACAAGATGGTTAATTTTGTTTCTATTGCACAAGTCAACATTTTTTGTATGATCTAGAGATAAAAAGAATTTTCAAATTGATAATAATTTAATTTTATTATCATTTTTGACCTGCGAAATATATTCCGCAGGTCAAAAATGATTTAGATATTGTGCAACTCAACAATTTGATTTGGGCTAGCGTGAAATACTAGTGAAGTTCTCTCTCTCTCTCTGAACTCTGAAATAAAAATATTCGTTAGCCTTTTTAATAATCATGATTTATAGTTGGATGATAATTATTCATTTCTGAGAAGATAAGTAGGTAATGTTACACATATAGTTTGTAAATGATATTAATCAAATACCACGGAACTGGAAAACCTTACTAACAACAGTAACACAGCGACAAAAGGGAAGAAAACAGGGTAAGCAGTGGTTTGGTGGCAAGAGAAGCTTTTACTCATTCGGTTGTTAAATCTGGTTAAGGATGATACTGCTCATAATATAGACCTTAACGCTTAAATGAGCCTATTCACGAAACTTCCGCCTAGTTTCGGATTAGACTCAAAACAAGAAATCTTTTGAAGTCAAGATAATCTTATCTCGCTTCCGTGATAGATTAATCGATGCCCAAGTCTTTCTGCCAAAGATCAATCTAAACAGATCACTTAAATACTTTTTTGTCGATCTCATTACATCAATTAGAAAGCTAAATATGTCCATTATAATTGATATTTTTGTAAATGGAACCAGTTAATTGATTTCTACATTAAAATTAGTGCTTGTATAGTATTCATTAGAAATTGATAAGACTTGTATTTTGCGATTACTTCCTGTTGATTTCATCTTAATTTTATGACTACTCTTGAAAGACGTCATCGGTAGATTCTTTTCTGCATTAATAGATCTTGGGCTTGATAGATCTTTCTCTAATTGGATGCTGTGTTTTTGTTTTGTTTTTTTTGTCCTCTTTTGTGTTACTACTAACATAGCTTGTAAGTTTTCTGGTAATATTAACACGCTACCGGCCTTCGATGCCTGAAAATAAACGATATTTTTATTTTATTTTTATTTTATTACTAAGCATTTCTTTAAGCTTCCAAATGACCTCTAGTTATTTGAGAGTTGCGAGTCAAGGATTCGCATCTAAATAAGTTATGACTGAATAACTAGTTTCCGGGGTTAACAAAAAAATATATATATATATATATATATTTGAAAAACTACAAATGTTTACTTTTTTGCCTTCAATAAGTTTTTAGAGTTTATCAACGATTAGGAGATATTCCTCCCATCCATTCATTACTTATTAGGATGACAATGATTATCGACTGGCTATCGTTCATCATCACAGAATTTGCAGGATATTACCGCCCATTACATGCTTTTAAAAGCCAAGCCGGCGAAGCAAGCTAGCAAAAATAGGTATCAAATTACCGAACCTCCAATTTGCCATGCAAATATCGTCCGTACCTAAAGAAAAACGTTGTATACCACAGCATATGCCCTTATAAGGACAACATAGTATTACACTATCTATCCTTAAAAAAACACAGGATGGCCTGACCTGATTGGTCAATGCACTAAGTTACATCACTATGATCTATAAAGCATCATTTAATTGAATCCAAACGTTGCATCACTAAACAGAACTGTACTAAATTTGTACTTAAATAGTGATGTCCGTATACCGATAGAAATTGACCTGTCTCTTTTACAATTATAAATGCAGCTTTTATGAATACACTGTTGATTTTATGACTGTTTAGTAACATGTTATGTGGGGTATTAAGAATCGTCGTAAGCGTAGGCCCCTTTATCTCGGTATGATGACGATGCTAATTGACTTAATCAACTCTTCAACTCAACCTGTCACAGTCCACTGCTGAACATCTAAGGCCTCTCCCAAGCTGCGCCACAACTTACTCTTCAAACTATGTTGGCAACTCTATTTTTTTCAATGACCTAATGAATATGGGTATTCCGGAAGAGCATATTTTTAAACGCGTCATGTCCCTTTCTCGGTATAAACTTGCCTCTGTCTGCCCGCAATACCTGAGGTGGTATGCGTTGTCAACCTTTAAGATGAACTTCAAAATCAAAATGCAACTTATTCAAACTAGACCAGCACTTTTCGAACGTCTTAATTACATAAGACAGTCCCCCAAAAACGCCCGACCTTCAGCACTTCCTAGTGCTTTAGCTAAAAAGAAGAAGTGACGCAGCAAACTCCTCAGCAGCACCGCTGTCCGTTCAGCTAGAAAAACTTGATTATATACGATCGTATGCAAAGTTATTAACGCTAGAAAACACAAAACATTAAATTAAATTATCTGCCATATCGCTTATTTGGAGAAACAACGACGTAAATGTAATTTTTCCCAAATTGAGTTGTCGATATATATTGTGCTCGAAAAAATTTTCAGAGGAGCAGAGGCGTGAAATATTTAGCGTAAGATATTTAATATGGTTTTCCGATTTATCAACATTTCAGAACGAGACGGTAACAGATTCCAAAAAAAAAAAAAACCTCTTTAAATCAATCTCCTGTAAAATTTTAAAAGCAGTAGCTACGTCGTTATTTCATATGCAGCACCCTATTTCAGAGAACCTCTCTAATTTGAGTAGTATTAAGGGTTGAGCAGTGCCTGTCGATATTATATTTTCAAAATAAAATCGATACCCAACTACACCACTAGTAGGAACCTGCCTTATGTAACAATGATTCACAATAACTGACCAGCGCTAACCCACATTAGGCCATCAATTTTAATAGCCATGTAAATGGTCTGGGCTGGAACAGGACACTTCAAATTATTAGTGAAAGTGTTCCATTGACTTGAAAGTTATTGGAGAAACTGATAGAGAGATAGGTAAGCTGACGGGTGCGTAAGCTTATCTGACTTGTATAGGTCACTATCTTGCTAGATTCCGACAGTCTAACGTCACTGTGATTGTGATTGGATGGAGCAGCTCGGTTGCCTGTAGTGCTGTGATAAATTAGTTTGGTTTAAACTAGTTGACCAAATGCTCTATATCTTAATATGACCAGTGGCTACATATGTAAAAAAAGAACAAAAAATTGGCTGGTGCCAAGAACTTTTTATAACCATTGAATAGCTCAAAAATACTTGTTTGGACTTTTGTAGTTCAAGAATAATCCCTTTCGTGTGGTGTACCTCTAAAAAAATATGTAATCCCATCCATCGACTCATAGACCGCCCATTGTGGTCCCTACCCTATGTAAAATGTCTACATTTATATCTGTAACTCAGATGGTGTACTTGTTAAAGAGTATTCTATTGTAATATAAACTAACCAGCCTGTTTTGTCCCACTGCAGGGCAAAAGAGTATGTATACCATGATTTAAATACATACACGATATGATTCTAGGTGCAGTACCTAATAAGGCAATTTATCGATTTAGGCACATCACTTAACTTTCGCAACACTGACTAGTGTTGACCCACGGACGATATAAACTCTATGGCCATTTAACTAGACTACACTAGCAGTAAGGAGTGGTCATAGACAGTGAAAGTTTATAGCTATGGCTAGTCTCTGGTCCGGTCTAGCTTCAAAATGAAATAATGTGAGAATGTGCGTGATACTAAATTATGATATTATTTTACTTGTTGGTTGCGAAGACTACAATCTCCTTTGTAGGTGTGGCTAAAGATAACGATGGTTTAATAGTAGCAGCGTGGGTCGCTCAACGTCTGAGGTAAAGCTGAACTTGTCAGGGTCAGACTTATGTTGGGTGACTGATATAGATAAGTAGATGATCGGAACGATACGGAGAGCACATTATCCTGTCAGCCTTGATGCCATTGCATTTTTTTTTTAAACGTTGCTCCACACTAGGAATTTCTCCTGTATTGTGGGTGCGTTTACAAACATTCAAACTCACATACACAAACAGCCAGACCTGGAACAACTGCTTGTAGGTCATATAAATATTTGTTCCGTGCGGGAATCGAACCGGCGACACGCAGCGCAGCAGTCAATCGCTTAACCACTGCGCTAACCGTGCCGTCAAATATAACGATAATATAGATATGTTCAAAACATTTATGTACTCAACAAACGTAAATAACCCAATGAATGTTGTTGAACTGTCAAAATGAAAGCTATTTCTACTGCTAGTGTATTACGCAATTACCCCGCTGCCGCGCTGGTCCGACTTCACAGTTTTCTTTTATGCCATAATATCCAGCGTATTTGTGTAAAAGCTATATATCGAAATGATAAATAAGTACATTTTATGCCAGCCGAATTCATGACCCCAAAAATATGTTCGCAGTTCCGTTGCAAATTCGTAATAAAACATCTATAAAATATATATAATAAGATAATAAAAAGGTAAGCGCAAGCGCGTGGTTTTACACTGCTTTAAACTAAGTAAGTATGTGGTGCAACTTTGACATTCTGATAAGTACTGCACTTTATATTGTAAGAATATTTTTTGTTGAAAGAGAGACTGTCCTGTTTTAATAGGAAACCAAAAGATTTTGATATTATTTTTATGGTTGCTTCTTTTGTGCTGTATCTGCAGGGTATTAAAAATCACATGCAAACCCGCAAATTTGATAGGCCGTAAAACTACTTTATCCTTGCAAGAATTTAAACAAATGATTCGATTCATGGCGCCAATCGCTAAGCCACTGCGTAAATTAGGCCCAAATGGTTCAAAAATATGTGAATTTCATAATTATTACAATAAAAACATTCTAATCAGGCCCATCATTGCGAAAATTAAGTCTTTTGTGGTCCAAATGTGGCAATAACGGCATGCTTAGATGATGAGATATTTTTTTATAGATGAACCTCAAATAATTAAATTATGTATGTTGTTTTGCAATATTAATATTCATGGAGACTGTCCTCTAAGGTAATGGCGCCGGCTGTGGCAAAATGTGGCTGCTGTGGCATAATGCGGAGAAGTCGGCGCCGGCGCAAAGATCTATCACGGTGGTTTTTTTAACGATTAGCTGTCAGCAAATTGTCTTACCGTGGGTGCATTCAGTTAGTGGATAATGGTGACAGATGACGATCGAAGATTAGCAGTCTAATGATGGTGGGTACACATCGCAAAGTTGGTACCTGTTGTCATTCATAGATTTTTGGCAGTCAGAACCCCGAAAATCTGACAACCAGTCTTGTCAAGGGTATCGTGTTACCCAGCAACTGGGTAGTGGAGGTCAGATAGGCAGTCGCTCCATGTAAAAGCTGCATCCGGTTAGACTTGAAGCCGACCTCAACATATGTAGTTGGGATAAGGCTAGGCTATTGATTTTCTTTTAATATTTTTATTAATAAGTTGCTGTATGCAATGTTATCATCGTAATTATTTTACGGTTCTTCAATAATGCTGGTGGTTATTTAAACATCGCGCGACATGGCATGACTTCAACACAATTTTTTTTTCTCTAGAATACTTTTAGATGCGTAACATATTTAAGACCTTTATTACATTAGGAAATATTAGTATTTCAGGCACTCAATCTGGTCACCCTACACTGAACATACCCCGCGCATATATAACTGATTGACGATCGAACTAAAAGTATAGTTATTACGTCACTATAAGGTTGAAAATGTTACAAATATTAATGTAACAATACTTGAGTGTAAATTATCATCTACAAGCAAGTGAAAGGTTTCCCTAGATTGAATTGTTACGCTAATCTTAATCAATATATTTAAGTAAAGTATGGGGCATAGCTTAGGTTAAATTATAGTTTATTCATTTGAGATCTTGGGTCATCATTTGCCTTTGATGTCAACTTATTGTGTTTTGTTTCGATGCAAAATAATTGATTCTGGAGTTAAAACTTTGGAGCTCTAATGGTGATCCGCAATTTATTTATTTTTATGTGCTCGGTATTTAATAAGCTTATTAATTTATTCATGCAGGTATTTATTTTTGGATCATGTTCTTTAATGTATTGTAAGTTGCACCTGCATCAAACAGGTTTTTTTATACAGTATTTTTTTGTAGTGCGAATAAATAATAATATTTAATTATATAATATTCCATTGAGAAATATCTACAAATTAGTAGACTTAATCATTGTAATAAACTAAGGCAATAAATAATACAAATTGTCTTTAAATCAAAAATAGATAAAATCTGTATCTACAACAAAATAATACCTTTCAAATTATTACTTGCCTTGAGAATTAAAACGGACCAAATATGTAGTATCTTCTATATAGTTCTTATTTGTTGAAACATAAAGTTTATTTTCCTTTAACATGAAAACATTGCGTTATTAAAAGGAATGCTCTGCAATTTATTGTGCACCTAAGTTTTAATTTGTGTTGCATCATTTATTTTATTTTTCCTGTTGCTAATTAATATTTTTTTGTAATTTAATATGTACCAAACATGTCGGTTGGCTTGTTGGAAAGTCGTTACTTCTGGCTGTGGACTCCTGCAACATCGAGGGGATTACCGACTTTAGTAACAAAGTTGAAAAATCTAGGCTCAAAAATATCAGCAATGGTGACATTTATCAAAATAATTTAGGTAAGTCTTGGACGAACTCTTTCAACAGGAGTTTTACCAGTAGGTACTTTGTAGTGCGATTTAATTATGTAAGTAATAAAGTATACTTAATTTTGTTAAATAATAGGCAGTTTCATTCCCTTGTCGTTTATTAAGTACTAGCTTTATCCGACCCGGCTTCGCACAGGTAGCACTAAGTATCTAACACCCACCCTACCTACCTATTTATCCTACCTACCTACCCTACCTACCTACCCTAACTACCTACCTACCCTACCTACCCTACCTACCTACCCTACCTACCTATCTACCTACCCTATCTACCCTACCTACCCTACCTGCCTACCTACCATAGCTACCCACTCTACCTAGCTACCTACGCAGACGCGTCAGACGTTGTCCTGTCAAAATTTTTCCTTTGGGTTCTTCCTATTTTTTTTTTCTTTTGAACCACCCTTGTAAAGAAATGAACAAAACAAAAAAAAAAAAAAAATCCAATCAGTCAAGCCGTTTCTGAGTTTTAGCGAGACTAACGAACGGCAATTCATTTTTATATAATTATTATAGATTAATTTCAGTGCTTTTTCTTAAAATTTAACGAAAACTGCCGTATAACTTACAGAATAAGGTTTACATTACTAAAAGTCAATAAACACAACTAAAAGCTGTAACATTACTAATTTCCTACAGCAATATGAAAACTCACCAACACACACCAAGTTACTGTAGTTATTTACCACCTTATCCTTAACAAAACAAGGTTGAAATTCCCGTAAAATAATGATAGATGACATAACGAGTATTAATATTTGATGCAATCATTAGTTGCACCTAGTCAAGGAGATAGTGATCTATTGCTGTGTCATCGATCATCAAATAGGTATGTAGGTGTTGCAAAACTGAATAATAATTCATCATTTGCCATCTGCCAAGCCTTATCCCAATAAGGTTTATTGTGGTCGTCTCCTGGTCTAACGAGATGCTGCTGAATAAAAATATATTGAAATAAACCCAATAAATTATTTAACAAAGTAAAAGAAAACATAGAAATAAAATGCATTATGTATTTATTTATGTTATTTTTTTGCATTATATGTGAGTATATTTAATATTCTAGTTTAAGACGTCACAAATCCAATTCTTCTCTTCTTGTTCTCACACACTATTGTCTACATTTCGTTTTCATTTCTCCTTTCGCAGGTCTGCTGGAAGAAATTTCTTAAGAAATAAGCAGTACCTTTGTACTCAATACTAATATGCCGTATCTGTATCCATTTTACTGTTTGTACATAAATAATAAAATAAATAAAAAAGTTTTTTACAAAAAAACAACCGACTTCCAAAAAAAAAACACTAAAAAACGTGAAAAATAACTTTAATGTCGGAAGTCGGTGTCATTAGTTTTGTATTTACCTTTTTGGCCACCGACATCCGAAATTAAAATTATTTTTCACTTTTTAGTTGTGGTACCTACCCCACACAAATTCAAATACCACTACTTGATGTGTAAATAACAGTGACAGGAAATTATTAAAACATCATCAATATAAACTAAGTGGAAAAAATACACAGTATTTAGGATAAATCAAAAACTACTGGTCAGAACTTGATCAAATTTAAATGGAACCACATGTGAAGCACCAGCTTTCAAATAAAAAAGAATCATCCAAATCGGTTTACCCAGAAAAAAGTACTGGAGCTAACACACATAAAAAAAGCATAGAGTCGAATTGAGAACCTCCTCCTTTTTTTGAAGTCGGTTAAAAATAACAGTAGGCTGTTAACTTTTTTTTTAAAAATAAGCTGTTAAATTCATTATGAAGATTTATTCAAATAAAATTTAAAAAATAATAATGACGAGGTTCGGAAACAATGTCATCTCAATCTGACCTCCATCAGTATAGCCACAATTTACAGAGGTAGGCAGAGGAAACTTAATAAACCCATTCAGACTTTCGGGATTCTAACAACTCGGGTAGTCAGGACGACATACAATCGTTTGACGATTTCATAATATAGAGGTTACACACGATACTAGCGATGACTTTTAAGCTTTCTTGGACACCGCCGAATTATATTGGTAGAAAAAACTTGGACATTATTAGTCAAAATCAAAGTAAGCAAGCGCGATGTGTGATCGTTCCTTCTCTTTATGAAAAGAGGCTTTTGCTCCACATAGTGCCGGTTTTAACATTCAGGCACCCTGAGCGAAATTTTGGCTGCGCCCCTCTCCCCTCTCGGAGAGTAGAAAGGGGCGAAAAATGTCAGCACTCCGCCTAGGTTTCCTTATGTCCATTCATAAAGAAATAGGAGTTACTTTGTTGGCTTATGCAGAAAAGTTTGAGAATTCAAAGAATTCCGGATGCTAGAGCAAGCGAAGAGATCTTAATTTTTTGTTGGTTTTCTATCTCCAAACGAACTAAAAAAAAAGTACTCTGCAGGCGCCAGAAATGAAGGGGCGCCTAGTCTCAGCCCATTCGGCTCCCCTTTACCTCTGGCACCCTGGGCGGTCGCCCAGCCGCACCCTACCCTTAACGCCGGCACTGGCTCCACAAATTTAAACCTCTTTACGAAATCACAGTACATATGAAAGAAGCAGCATACCGTTACAAATAAGAAGTCACTTTTCCTATGCAATACCATGTCAAGTTTACTTAGGACCTAGCTGGACCGGTTCGTTACCACACGGACTAAATCTAGACTTGGCTAATACATAAGCATTGCAATATTGTAACCGATCATCTATACGGACGCATTAATTGGAGCTGGCTCGCTTTGATGCAATTATTGTTTTATAATGAGACAGTATGATTTTGTGTTGCAAAGATTCTGTGGTAGAGAAAGACATCCTTGCGGGTGTAAATTGTCACTCTAATTAGTACTATTATGTGTCCAAAAAGACTGACAGAAACAGCACAAACCATGAAGAAACAAATGAATATTTTTTGGCAGACGTGTTCCTTAGAAAGTGTAGAGGTAAACTTGATACTTGAATTGGCGTAGTAGCTGAACGATTGGCTATTGAACCACGGTTCGCAGTTTCAATAGCCAAACGGAAACCAATATTGATGCGGATTATAGAGGTATGAGGAACAGGTTGTAAAGTTCACTCATACCTTCATAGAAAAGGGAGGATCCTAATTCTAAACGGGTGTCGTGTCTGGTGGGTAACTGCCCGACGTTTGATGTCGGGACTTTGTTCACGTTGTTTAATATATGCTAGTTGCACGGTAAACTCTGCTTGCGCGATGCAGGATTTTGCGTGACGTCAGGATGACGCATAGCTCGCATGTGTTGATGTAATAGTCGCTACAGCATAACTGGAAGCTGCTTCGCATATCGATGTTTTTTATGTACCTGCTTATGAGCGATTTGTGTCAGTAAACGCACCCAATGTCCAATGGAATATGAGTAAGAAAAAAGCTATGCAAATTACGGAAAAAATCGCTATAAGTCCTGCAGCTACATAAATGGCCTAATTATTACGAATGTTACATAATACCAATGTTTATTACTGTTTTAACGTGGGTCTCAGCACACCCCACACGAACACAATGTTATGTGATGCGCTGTTTACCCAAAAATGGTCAAGCGAGAACGATATAACAAGAAAACTGGGTCAAAAGCAGACATTTACGTATTTTACTTCCTTTTTTTACGTTTTGAGTAAAGTCAAAGTCATATTTCAAGGTATGTTTGGAAATAAACTTGTCGATTATCGAAGGCCGAAACTGCATTAAGATGCAGTTTAGAGGCATTATCTACCTACATAAAAGATCATGGGAGTTGTTTTAATAATTAATATTCACTATTAATTTGCAAATTGCTGAGAGGCAGTCCGTAAGCGCGATGACCAACGCTCCGTCGTTCTCTAAAGAGGCCAAATTGCTCTGCAATGAAACAATACCTTAACGTCAATCTAAGGTCACATTTACATAGGCATGAGGCATTTTCTTGACTGCAGGCGTGTATCACATCATGTCTTCGCTTCGTTCACATTAGCGCCTATATATGATTACAACACAAACATAGGTAACAACCGTGACGAAGTTCAGACCGCCAGTTGCACAATTTATTCGGCTCTATTTTATTTAGTAAACTAAAAACCAACCTTAAGGCTCAATTTACACCGCCACGGAATGCAATGGAAGCGACTTTTTGCAACGAAATTGTATGCGGGAATTTCTGAGAATGCGCGAGAATTCTCCAGAAGTGCGACCTGTTATTTGGCTCGTATCTAGTTTGTACTTTACACTATTAACATAAAGTTCATCATGCTTTGTATATAAAAAGTCTCTTCTAATCTATTCCATTCCACGGCGGTGTAAATTTAGCCTAAGGCTCTTGCGTGTTGAAAAAGTTACTTACATTTAAAAGGACACCTACGTTTGTTTGTCTCTGCATCAACCAATGATCAACGGGCAAAAAGAGACAGAAACATAAATTATAGTAATAATTATTAGCTGGAGTCAATATCGCACAGTAGGCCGCACGCCATTGGTCTCTTATTCTATTAAAAATTACCTATTTTCATTTCAAACTAATTTAAAATTATTAATGGAGATATTTAATTGTTCTATAATTTTAATATTTCTACACCGGCAACGGTAGTATATGTGAACCTTTTTATTAATATTAAGATCTTAATGTACCATGTACTGAGAAATAAATTATATCTTATGTTAGTGAAACTTCTTACTACAGTGGGCTAGCTCAAAGTACTGACTTGCGGCTTACTGTACATACACCGTCTTTATAAACGTGTTAGTTCTTGATAACGAATCTGTATTGGCAAATACTTACTCGTAACACAGGCACAAATTTCTCTCCAAAATAAGTTTTATAAAATAATATCCATTATTTTATCTCTTATGAGATGAAGAACGTACATAATTATTGTAAAGTTTACATAACAGTGATCGGCGAGCGTTGAGATTGGGCAGGTCGCGTGGTTTTCGATGCATGATAGTTTGTCGGTGGGTGTCCATTGTTGCACCGACACGATATTAATTATAACCATACGTAGCTTTTCTAACCGATAAAAATCTGCTCTACGACTTTTCTTATGACATTAGAATTTGGTCATCCAAATATCCCATATCTCCTGAATCCCCGATGGCCTTTCAAAGTTAGAACAGACGAATCCCTGAGATCGTCAATCGCCAATTGTAGCGTGGACGTTATCTGAAGAAGATGGCGGGCGCAGATTGAATGCAGAATTTGGAGAATTGGCTGTGTGGAGCAACTTGGGAGACGTCCTCCAATGAACTGGGATAAGCTGAGTATAAAGCTAGACGAAATGATTGTAATAATAATCCAAAAATGTCAACAAGACAATAGGCTCTCTCAATAGGCTCAGACGGTGGTTTTTCCATCTGAGTAGGATGCATCATCAAGCAAAAGCACTAGCTTTCCATCCCGTTTCATTTGATTGACGTCTCAACCCGTCTGTCCGTTATTTGTCAAAAAAGCCGTCACTCAACGGGCACGCACGCGTGTATTAGCCCGGATCTCGATTCCTTTCTCCATTGAGAGATGATGAGCGCCGCATCACTTGCGCATTGTGAATGGGACGGGTGCGGAATTTAAAAGTTAATTATTACGTCGGTATGTGGGTGCTGGTGAACTCTCACTAGTTTTATTATTATTGAATAAATATTTGAGCGAATGTATCAAACATTAGCTCAAATAATCGATTATTAATTAAACAAGATACTTTACTTTGAAAAGTAGTATTTGGCCTATGTTTAGTAGAGGACTTTTGGTTGAGACGATGATAATGATAATGACGTATCATATCCTAACTTATTATTTTTTTTTTTTTTTTAATAATAAGAATAATTATTATATTATTATTATTATTATATTATAAATGCGAAAGTAAGTTTGTTGGTTTGTTTGTTACTTTTTCAGGCCTAAACCACTGAACCGATCATCCTGAAATTTTACATATACGTTGTCAGGTGTACAGAAACCGACATAGGGTACCTTTCATCCCGCAAAAAAGTACTGTTCCCGAGGAAAACAACAATAACGTTCTTATGATAATAGATGGCGCCACGTGTCTTTCGAATCATGACTGAATTATAACCCGAATTGATAGTCAAAGTCTAAATTAACGCGAGCGAAGCCGCGGGCAAAAGCTAGTAATATATAAATGCCATTTCCCCATAAGGAAGGCAGACACTACAGGCCTGTTATGATTCTATCACGCGCGCCAGTTGTTCAAGATATTGCAGGATATCACTAATAAGATCGGTGAAGTCACCACGACTTTGTAATACGGAATACCTACAGATTACTTTGATTACATCTACAATCGTTTTTATTTTAATGATTGTCTGATTAAGATATAAAAGTGCGATAAAATTGAGCCGTCGCAGGACGCTTGGAAGATGTGAAACATCGAAATTATTTTGTATAGAAAGTATGGCGTGGCGACGCGTAGCCACGGCATGCGTCGCCACGCCAACAATCTGTTTTACCCGCGGCTATAGATTTTTCACATCAAAAAACAGTTAGTTAGCAATTCAGTAGACTTTGATATGTAGGTCTATCGCAGGAGTCACCAAATGGCGGCCCGCGGTCTGGATCCGGACCACCGACCTATTTTGTGCGGACCTTAAGTAAACAGTAAAAATAACTAAAACTTTATCAAAAATATTAAAATGAAAATTTTAATATATTTTGTCAATAATCGTCTACTAAACGGATCGCTAAAGTCATATTATTTAAAAAAACGGACCCACAATGAAACTAATTCGTGATCCCTGGTCTATCGTAATAATGAAAATCTAATACTAGATGTTGTCCATGTTGACGATTGCATTACGTCTTATTTTATTACTAGATTTCTTGAAGATAATGTCTTTCTGCAATGTGTTAATGTTATTTCTTGAAAACCAATTCACCTTTCCCTTGTCTACGGGCCTTTTACACGACGGATGTTGATGGCTATACTTCAGCGCTTGCGCAAACTGTAAGTCGCGGAAATAGGCTAATATTTTCCTTGGTCTTTGGGTCGACATCCAGTCTGGTCTGATATTGGCTATTTAATGATATGAGGCCTCTTTGGCCTTTACATTGCAGTCTTAAGTTTAGACTTTGAAATTACCTGAGTCTGTGTGTCATTCGCATACAAATAGGCCCGGTTATCAAGGGAACCCTTCATTTCTAATTTCTTTTTGGTTTTCAGAAAACTGAACTTGTAATCAGTGAGAAAGTAGGTGCGTATTATATTAGGTACTTTCTATTTCAAACTCACTTGTTTTAAACTAGTTTGCTTTTAAAAGATTTCAATATGTTCTACGTTCATAGATACGTTCACGATATCTTTACTAAATTCGCAAAGTAATTACCAATTCCACCATCTAAACCGCTCGCGTGTGTATGTAGGTACCCACGGTACATCAAACTGCGCACGCGCATTATTCAACATCAGTGTGTCAAAGGTCAGTGTCGCGAACTTGGGGACATTGCGCTTGACTTTTATTGAAGGATGATCATTATTTACGGTAATTATAATTTACTTATCATTGAACATATCCTTGATTTTTTTTTTTTGTGGTTGGCTCTAGTTCTTGCTTAGATGTATATGGTTAAGCTTAATTAACTTAACCTTTTAAATAGATTGAGGGATTAATAACTAAGCAAATTAAGCCGACTGTATTGATCTTGTTCGTACTGTGTCGATACTAAACTAAATAATTAAGTCGGCTTAGAATCTGGCTACGAGTTTGGCGCCGTCAGTGTAGCGTCCATCAGTTCCTGTACCGTGTAGACAACAGGTCACGCAGGACACGATATTAAATGTCCCACCGTTAGTGGATCAGCACCACATTCACAATCTAGCACCCTAATTGCCTAACACACTATCTATAACAATCTGAACCATTTTGAAGCCTATTGCTAATCCATTGCTTCGTACGATCGAAAAATTTGTCTGCTCAACAACGTATAACGCAATGAATGTTGGTAAACTGTCAAAATGTAAGCCGTCCTACTGTTAGTGTGATACGCAATTACCCTACAGGGCGGAATCATTATGAATCTCCTAAAACCTGAGGAGTTTTTTTTTTTGCTCCGACCAACCTGAGTCTGGAATCAGTTTAAAAATGGTATATGTAAAAGTCTTGGTATGTGTTGCTAAATTCGTATCTGTCAAGCAGTTTCGTGTTTAAAATACGCAGCAGATGAAGAAATATGTATCATTTCGTACTCAAGAGTTACATTACTTCAAAAGTATAATTAATTTGATAATTACAACATTAAGACAAGTCTTAAAATTACGGGTATGTTAATAAAATGTTACTTCTCGTCGGTTTATATGTCATTTAGAAAGGACATTAATTAGTTACATCACTTCACGCTCGTTATTCAAACACTGTAAGCAGAGATTCACTGCATGTTAACTAAGTAGAGACCTGTCTAAGTTTTGGTTTACTTTTAAATTAATCGGCTAAATTTCAGTATTGTATCTACAGTCACCAAAGTGATAAGTAACCAGGGTCGTCTGAAGCACAGGTTCAACCTAGTTCAGGCAAATTAGCAACTGTGCTCTATTTTAATTGTTAAGGTATTTATTGTAAATGTGTCCCTGTTATAAATAAACGATTTTATTATTATTTATTATATTTTTATATATAGTTGAAGTTTAGTAAGAAACCGATGGATGTTTTAGAATAAAAAATTATTTAATTTTTAGAAAACAAACAGTTCATTTCTCAAATTAAATTTCATTCGAAAACATCCATCGGTTTGTTACTAAACTTCAGCTATATCCGACGACCCTATTATAGGTAATTACCACTTTTGGTGATTGTACATCTATAGATAATCTAGACATATTATAAATGAAAGTGGCTTTTCGTGTCTGTCTGTGTGACCGCGTTGTTTTTCCAAACTACGCAACGGATTTCTATGCGGTTTTCACCATCATTTAGAGAATTTATTTCTTAAGGTTTATAAATATTATAGAGGTAGGAGGACCAGGCTGTAAAGTTCACTCATCCTCTATAGAAAAGGGAGGAACCTCCGACCAGACGAGTGTCGTGTCTGGTGGGCAATTTCACGACGATTGATGACGGGACGTTGTATATATGCTAGTTGCGCGGTAAACTCTACTTGCGCGATGCAGGATTTTGCGTTACGTCAGTTTGTTTAGTTCAAATGTGGCGTTGTAGATGCCACCACAGTTTAATACATTCAAATTAAACTAACATATAATAAAAAAATCTCCATGTTTTGTCAAGTCGTAAAAACCGTGTAAAGCAGAGGCCAGTCGGTAGTTGATAATTAAATTCTGAAAACAACTTAGGTACCTATTTAAAAAATTTATGAAAAAGATAAAATAAAAACTTTGCTATTGCAATTCCTAGGAGCCTGTACTTAAGAAATTTATACCTAATGTATTTGTCTGTAAGATGGATCATTCGCGGTCATTAAATTTACACTTAAGCTGAACTTGATCAATAAATCTCTGATTGCAAATACTTAATTTTTATTTACACAGTAACCGGTATAATTATTTTGTTTCAATTACCAACACCATTTGGCAATGACTTTGATTAATGATTTCCACATACAACATAGGAACTTAATTTCACACACTTAATTATTGGAACAGTTCTGTAGGCAAATTCTTTCCATTTTGAAAAAAAAAGTTTTAATTATATAATATGAAGTACTTAGATAAACTAAAAAAAAAAGTTTTTTTTCTACAATACATATGATTAATCGTGTTGTTTTGACATCTGAAAATAAGTAGGTAAACTAGGTACAGTCATGTGCTCAATAATGCGTTACGTCACAAAATTTACTGAAAAAAATGCACCATCACGGCGAATAGCCGGTACATAAGCGGCGACGTCAGAAAACCTGCTTTCTCTGTTTAGTACACCAATATTTCAAACACTTCATATTTCTTTAAAAACCCTTCTAAGTAGACTAACTATGCGGTACGTACCGGAAACATCAAAAAGTGGAACGGCTGGGTTTCGAACTCATGACCGGTCATTTTCTCGATGCGTTTGCCAGTTAGGTAATTGTGTCACAAATTTTTTTTTGTTCACAATTCATCTTGAATAAACTGGACATCAGTATTCAGTCAACTGACGAACTGCAACAAAGCCTTAGAGAAACAAATCGTCTTCAATTATTTAATAATCTTTTAGTTCGTTGTTATTGCAGAATGATTTCTATCCTCTTGTCACTATCGAATTGTGCAGAAAACAGATGTATTTTTTCCGGATATAAAATATAATAACACAATCATATAAAGGAAAAATTGGACATCCGTGTCTATAATATAACATGATCTATGCCTTATGCCTTATGCCTTGCTCAGATATTGCTTAGCAGCGGGTGGTAATCACCTTGCAAATGAGCTATTGACAGATTACAAGCTACAGCTACATACTAAATTAAAATAAAGTCGATGAGGACGAGTGAACTTCGATAAAGAACGAAGGCTGATTTCTCAATGAAGAATGAATGAACGTAAGTGAATTGTGCAATACCTACTTTATATTTTTTGACCTAGGATTTTTACTTTGTCATGGATGACTTCACAGACAAAAATTTCACACTTGCCAATACGCACATACCTACACAGTGGGGTAATTACGTAACACACTAACAGTAGGAATGGGTTTCATTTTGACAGTTCAATAACATTCATTGCGTTAGTTACGTTGTTGAGCAGACAATTTTTTCGAACATATGAAGCAATGGATTGGCAATAGGCTTCAAAATGATTAAGATTGTGATAGATAGTGTGTTACGTAATTAGGGTGCTGGTTTATGAAAATAAAAAACACTGTAAATCGGAAAACGAATCTTATTCCTACACAGCAAAAGTCAATTTCCTCAGCCACTGCACCATTGTCATCACAATAATAGGTATCTGCTATGAAAGTCATTGCCTTTTGTCATCAGGCATCAAATTGATGAAGCCAGCTCTACTTAGCAACTATCCAGGCAATGTTTTTTTAAATATTTTTATTCTTTATTTCATAAGGGACTTTTGACAGTCCCATGATACCCTAAATACACATTGTTACGGATGACATTTGGGCCATACAACTGAACAGACTCTTCGTATCATCAATATTTGGTTGATACAGAATTTTATGGAATGCGCCTAAATCAAGTCGGTTCAACCTCAGGACCCCAAACAGATCATTTCTATCAGACTCATATCGAACACAGTCCATCAATAAGTGATGTAGGTCTTCCATAACACCACACTCCATTCCATATTTTTTCCAAAAAAACTAATTAGAAAATCCAAAACTAGAGGTTACTAAGACAAGTTTTAAACTCCTTGACACGGTTAAACAACATTAACAAATCGTTTATCCGTATGTGTGTAATTACCTACGAAAATGCTACACCATTATGCAAATATCATTTTAGTTTGAACGCTCTTCATTATTTATCATGCGTAATGATTATGGCGAGTTAAGATTATGTAGTTTTAAGTGTAATTGCTTTTCACATACGCATACATGCATTAATGGTTATGAAGAACTGAGTTAAGAAAACATTTGACAGCTTTGAAACATTGATCGTCGCTTTTAGAAAAGCGCTACTTGTCCTTTAAAAACACTATCTAATAGACGCAAATGGATCCTATATAGAACTATTAAGACTTTTTAATAGTTTGAACTGTCTCAACTAGGAGGTCTCCCCTTATTTCTTCCACTTGCCTTGTTGTTGTGTTGCTTCTCGCCAATTCATGAGGAAGCCTTCCAAGGCCTCCCGCAATTTTCTCCTAGGTCCTGTCTAGCTGTGAAGATTACGCTTCATTAAAGGAATTGTCCTGTTAGGTATCATTGTTTGATTGCCAGCGGTTTCTATATTGCAATATCAGTCAGTAACTGCCCTGTTGCAGATTGAAGGTCTGTTTTCAAACAAGGCAGCAACGAGCAATCATCACCATCCTGGCTCCCTGCATGTAGGTTAGTTAAGCGATTTCGTAGAGTACTTCAGGTTGCAGAACCCTACTCGTACCTTTTTATTGCGTATTATAACATTGATTTTTATTATGGAGGTTACCAAATCATAAATATTTTTGAGTATCAGTCTAGTTTAAGACAGGACCTTCATTATTGTTAGACCTATGAGGCCATAACATTTTTGAATTGAGACGATTGCTTCGGTTTTACAATAATGAAATGTATGCATTTCGAAAATGCATCTCATTTACAAAAATAATTGAAATACCAACTGTTACTCGTGTATTTAATAAGAAAAAATATTAATGAAAGGTGACAATCTATATAAATCATAATTACCATTTCTAATTAATAAACGGATGCAGAAGTCAATCATTTAAAATCTTATACCAATGTGCATAAAAATATGAATAATATCGTTTTGAAGTGAGTGTCTGTTGGTTTCTGTCTAGCTATTTGGATTATCAGAATTACTGATTTATTACAATGCGGTTTAGTCATTAAAACGTTTAGAAAACCAACGAAGGCTATCAATAACAATGTATCATTTTATTCTAGTAATAAAGACAGTGAAAGTAAACAAACATAATTAACCTTTGTGTTTTAACCTTTAACGTATTAAATTAATTAAAGATACCATTTCAGAAATCTATTAAAATACCGCGAAATTTCTTATGTTAAGATAATTGGAGCACTTAACCCGTTACCCATTTCAGCTGTATCGCCAAAAGTCCGAAGCCTCACCCACTAAAAACCAAAATTAAAAAATAGTTCATTTGCAACCCGAATTCGTCCTCGATAGCCTCTCTAGCAAAGTAAAAGTAGACGGTCTGATCTCTGCTATATAAACGGATCGTTCCGACCACAAGGCATCACACATCAGCCAGCGTTCAACCAAACTAGACATGGCCAAATACATCGTAAGTTGGAGTGCAGTGAATGTGTTGTGTCGTGTGAGGTGCACTATGCACACCATGTGAAGTGGACTTAAGTTTCGTAAAAATCGGTGCTTTCTGGATGTGCTTTCGGATGTCTCCGAGACTTGCCAAGGATTTGTTCTTCATTTCTAAGTGTTCCGTACCAGTTTTGGGAAAATGGGACACTTATTTTGTGGAGAGGCGTGTGATTCCAGCTTTAGGAGTGATAGCTTCGAAGCTACACATTATAATTGTGGGCTGATTAATTGGTGATGAGTTGGTTACTGAACTAATTACTGATGCATAAGTCTCGACTATGTAATTAGCCAAAACATCGCATTAATATTTATCTTCACAGGTTTATGAAAATTTGGGAATCGGTATCTTAACTTAATCTTTGTTGACAGGTCGCCCTCGCCCTCTTGGGTTGCGCCGTCGCCGAGCCTCCCGTGGGCTACAGCTACTCTGCCCCATCATCCCACTCATCATCTATCTCGCTGGGCAGCCTCAGCGGCGGCGGTCACTACGACTCCGTGCCGATCGGACATTCCGAAAGCGAGGGCTACTTCGTAGACCCTCATCTCCTCCACAAAATCAAGAACATCCTCTTGACCGAGGAGATCAAGAACCAAGGCTCCAGCTTCGGCGGTCACGGACATGGCCACATCTCATCTCACTACGGTGCCCCTGCTCCCGTCTACGGTGTCCCCGAACAGAAGATCGTCGGCATTGAACTCGACCACGTTCAGCAGGCCATCCAGGTCGCTCAGTACCACCAGGCGCAGGAGGCTTATGCCAGCGGTCACGGCAGCTACTATTCCGGTGGACACGGAGGCTACTCATCCGGCGGCGGCTACTCTTCCGGTGGTAACTCCCACTACACCACCATCGGAGTTCCCTCAGGATCCTACGGAATCCCCTCCGACACATACGGCCACCCCCACTAAACGACCAAATTGTTAGTCATCTCATCTCATTTAATGTAAATCATGTGATCGCATCCTAGATGTTATTATGTATTATATTTGTTGTTATAAGTTTCTGTAAATAAAAGAACAATCTATTTTGGTACGAACGGCTCCTTGATTTAATGTCCGAACTTTCTCATCCCGAGGTACACGAGGTACCGCAACTGGTACATCTTGGTGCTACAATCGTAAAACCATATGCGGTTCAACAAAAAATAAATTAATGCGAAACAAAAACATGTTTTGACCCCTTAAAGAGCTGTAATAGGTCCCTATCGAAAGTCGTTTTTGATAAAATCGAAAGTACCGATGTCAGCGGACGACTTTATGACATGCATGTGACGTAATTGACGTGCAATTTTATAATAAAGTGGAATTAAGTCTTTTTTTTTTTCGACATATTAAGTTACATACTTAGCACCACACAAAATGAATCACTCTTGATTTCGCAACCTGCTGACCGAGATACGTGAACGTAACAGCCTTAAAACCAATGAAGAATTAGAAATTACGGCTCGAAATACGAGATCGCACTTTCGAGGATTAGATAAAAATTTCGAAACTGACTATAATGCGAACCATCTCGTGTTGCGTCAGAGCGGCCATTTTCGCGGAATTAGCGAATAATTTCGCTCGAGTTGTTAATCCGAATGCACCATGCACTTTCTCCGCGCAACCTCGGGTGTTCCGAATCTCGAGTGGTTACACAATTAACGCATGAGAGGCTGCGAATGATCTGGTCGTATCCATCTGTAGGATCTTGTTTAGGTAACTACATTAAATAATTCGGTTACTTAATGCCATTCTGTTAATTAGCAGATTCTGATGTTGCGAGATTGAAAACTTACGTATATATTTTTTTGAGATATTTTGATTTTCGAACACAATAATTACCATGGTCATCAACATCGACCTCCATTTTATCAATTTGTTTTATTAAGTTCTTCACTCGGTTCGTCTCATATTTTGGGTGTGATTTCACCGAAAAGTGAGTAATGACTTTTTTACGAGCGATGCGAAGATTGAGCTCCTGAATAATGTTTTTGTGTTCTTATCACTTTCTCCCATCTTGCAATAAGTTATTGTAATATGGTTTCTGAAGCCAAAGGCTAATGTGATAAGTATTTTTATTTATTTACGTAAAAATAAAAGTCCATATTTTTCCAATACAATTTAAAGCAATTAAATGTAGAGTAAGTTACTGCATCGTAGGTCTGGTCGAAAGCTTTAAGGCTCCTACAAACAGGCGCAAAACGCGACGCGTATCGCGCGCGACACAAAGGTACTGGTGTCGCGCTGTCACGTTGCGCCTGTCTGCGGGGGCCTTTACTGCTGACCATGAGGTCCACGGTGCGATTCCCGGGTCGAAAATAAATTATTGGGTGGGTTTCCCATCTGGAATTTCTCAGTAGCAGTCCGGAGTCTGGATTTATGCTCGGTTGATGGCGATAGACTCGCCCCTATTACAATATGGGACTTAAACATATCTGGCGAAATGTGGGTGTAGTATAGAATAGAATACTCTTTATTATGTACACCATAAAATTTATTTAAGTTTACATGCACAACATTACAGAGTAGAATCCCAAGGCGTTGTAGGTCTGCCGGGGTTGCAGATTGTTCGATAGAGTTACCGTGGCCCTGGCGCACAGGCAACTGAAGGAACGCGGGTGGGTTTTAGTCAGTAAGAGTCTGACATGCCCTTCCGCTCCGCCCAGAGCGGGAGAGGTCATTTGATGATTCCCCCCCAAAAAAATGGCGTTGTAGGTACAATTAAGTTAGCAACAAAAATATTAAAAAATTGTTAAGCTTCTGCCTAATCCTTCGGTGATTATAGGCGTTACTAAGCTCACAGAAAAGGCAGGCCATATGATCATCATCAACTTGATATGTGGTCAAGAAAATTGTGAAACAAAAATGGGATGGTCAATGGTCAAAACTGTCAAAAGATTTTTGACATCATAAGATTTTAGTTGATTATATACCGACATCATACTCATATGTTTCTGACATTTAGTTAGTCATGTAACACGATCAAGATTAATTAATTATCACCTGATGTAATTAGGTACTCGTTATAAGTAGGCTGCTATGTCTATAGTACCTACCTACAAATTAATAACAAAAACTCAGTGTAATTATTAGTTTTTTGCAATTCAAATGTACATTTAGCTTGAATGCGAGGCTTTTGGCTATTTTGTATGTGTCTATTAAATTAATGCCGTTCATTTGTAAGGTGCGTTTTGTTTGTGCAGAATAAACTATTTTTCTTTCTTTCTTATTTAAATAAATCAATAAAAAAATTGCCTAGCTTTTTCCTAACTACGTTGGGGTTGACTTCCAGTCCAGCTGGATGCAACTGAATACCAGTATTTTGCATGGAGCGACTGCCTTTCAGACATCCGCAACCCAGTTACTAGGTAACACGATACCCCTTGGTAAGACTGGTTGTCAGACTTTCGGACTTCTGACGACCCATAACGACTTGGAGAAGGACATGGCTACTTTTCATTCTGGATATTTTGTATTAAAAAATGATGAAATACCAAATATACGTTGACGAAGACGCGGTCAACCCGGGCTAGCCTTAAAAAAACAAAAACAAACTTCGATTTAAATTAAATACCTAACATTAAATGTTTAAGACGTAACTCTTTTTTTTTGTCTGGGAAATCATTATATGACCTCTCCCGCTCTGGGCGGAGCGGGAGGGCGTGTCAGACTTTTACTGACTAAAACCCACCCGTGTTCCTTCAGTTGCCTGTGCCAGGGTCCACGGTATTTCTTTCGAACAATCCGCGACCCAAGCAGTAAGGTATAACCCTACAGTGCAATTTTGTCCATGGTCACAATCCTACAATTGGAACAATCAAGAGATGACTTAGCGTTAGCGATCGCTTGTCAAGTCATCTCTTCACTTCCGACTGCCCAAATTACACAATACTCATAGTAAAATGGATAACAAAATCTCACAGTGTAACGTATTATTATATCAGAGTAACCGAAGACTAACGCCCCGTTGCTTTAGATAGTAGTAACACTGGTTTTGGAGACTATTGTATAACAACAAACATACATACGTTTATACTTTATTATGATATACGCGTAATGCTTGTCAATGTGGTCAACATAGCTTGGACTGCGGCATGGACTCAGGGTTTTATCGTTTTAATTTTACTACGTGACTTAAAAGTGTAATGCCGTATTGGTTTTGTAGTGTCAAGGTCTTGGTTTACATTTTTAATGTAGGGCAAAAGTGCAATTGGGTTTTTACTTTTTTGTAAAAAAACTTGTAGCTTGTCCATTAATGGAGCTTTAAGTCAAAATGAACTTAGCCTAGTTCTAATCAGTATGCTGAAATCAGCCCAAAATACAAAACATCCTCTGTATTTGTCACTTGACATGTATGACCACCGTAGGAACGAAAGGCAAAATTACAGATTGAAGAAGGATTTCTTCGGCGCGATGTCAAAAATGAACAAATTAATGTCACTTTGTTGTTTTAAATCTTTTGCATGCCTATGTGGTAAAATATGGCTGAACTTTTATATTATTTGTCATCATTTACTGTTACCTATATTTGCAAAATAAAATTATCTTTATCTTTATCTTTTATCTTTTTGCATAGAACAAGGTATGACTAATCTCGTATTGATCGTGCTGATAATCCTCAATTTCGGATTTCTGTATCATAACTCAAAACATGTAGGTAATCTCTCTATAAAAACGAAAGAAGAAAAATAAACACGTTTATTCGCTTCAAATGAGCGGATACCAATTTTATGTAATCAATTAGCAACTATGGTCAATACATACAAGAATAAAAAAAATATCATAGCCACATTGTTCATTTACCACGCCAATTATTGAGACAATGAACCTGAGTAATATCGTGTTTTAATAAAATAAAACAAATATTTGCTATGCTATGTAAATTATAGAAATCGTAGAATCAATTGACAGTAAAGGATGATTGCTTTTTCACCACGATTCGGAAACAGATGAGTGAAAGATTGTGGTCAATAAGGATGCTTGGTACTGCCAACTTTTGTTTATTTGTATAAGTGACGATACTGGTAAACGGCCCATCGGATATGGTTAATGGATACAGCTTCCCTTTACTAGGTTGAGAAACCATCATAGATACTCTTCGCCCTGGCAAAAACTCTAGGCTTATCTAGCGACCTTTCTTTCAACTTATACCAGGACAAACCCTTGTCCGCAGTATAATTTGAAATAAAGGTTGCTACATAAGCCAGCAAGAAGCTCTTTAGCTGTTAAGATTAAGGTTATCTAGCCAGCCAAACTTAATTTAATAGCTAGGTACAATACTTTGATGGTCACGTTGACCTACGATGCCCTATGTGTAATTAAGCATAAGTATTTCAAATTATAACATTTGCATAGCCATAACTAACTGTTTCTGTAATGCAAAATCGACATAACTTGACTTATCGTACATGACTTAACATTTCTCAAATAATAGTGGACATATAAACAGTTATAACCGGTTCTATGGTTTAAACCGCTGCCTGGTTAAACGTCATAAATAACCACAAGATTGCTATCATTTCATAAGGCTGATTAATTAGCCACCTGTAAACCCTGTCTTAGGTAATTATATGGTCATAATTGACCCGTGTCCTGCTTTTTTTAAATTCCGTGGTGGAAAATCATGTCCTCTGCCCTGGGGTTGGCGGAGGGACCTGTCAGACTCTAACTGACAAAAACCACCCCGCAGTTCCCTTCGCACACTTGGGCCGGGGATCATGGGAACTTGTGCTTCTTCCACGATCCCCGGCTGGTGTTGGTCCGCCTTTGCGGAACACTACGCACCGCCACCTCGGGTCCTTCTGGATGAGGGGCAGCGGACGTCTCCGAGTCCGCCGTCCCTCAGTACATGATTACGGGGGCTGGAAGAGGGCGTTGTCCACCCTCCGCCGATGCCCGGTCCGCCTTCTGCGGGTCTCGATCCCGATCCCGGTCGAATCCCTCTCCGTCTCCTTCTGCAAAATGACGGTTTCACATAAGGAGAACACCGCATCCCACGACTTGGCAGTCCCGAACGTCGAACGAGCGACGGCTGGCAGCTACAGGTCGGCTACGAATTCTGATACGAGGGCACGGCGCGGCTCCTCCCATGCGGCACACTCTGCCAGTGTATTCCGCGCCGTGTCCTCCCGACAGTGGACGCAGTGGTGACACCGAGCGTCCGGCTCCCTATTTATGCGACACGGGTACGTCCCGAAGCAGCCAACCCCGGAGAGCACCTGCGTCTCTCGAAATGACAGGGAGCCGTGCCTCCTCCCGAGCCATTAATCTAGCACTGGTCGGATCGCCACGACGGTAGCGAGGCGATAGGGTGCAGAATCCTGCCCCGCCATTCCGTCACCAGGACCTCGCCGAGCTGTGACCATCGAAGCTCGATCTCTCGCTGCATCGAACCACAGCTACGCGTTCGTGCCTCCTCGTGCCATCGGTACAATGAAGCGAGGGCTCTCGCCTCTAGGTCCCACGGCGGGGATCCGGCTAGTACACAAGCCGCCTCGTAAGCGATCGTGCGATACCCCCTGATGATACCTCTGACACTCTAAGGACTCTGCGGTTTTCGCAGTATTGCGATGCTGTCGGCCGTCAGGTCAGAACACCGGAGCCCTGTACAGGGCCACGAATCGCACTATGTCCAAGTAAAATCGCCTACAGGCGGTGCTCGGGCCCCCCGGATTAGGAAGCAGCGTTGCGAGCGGACCTGCCGCGCCCATCAACTTAGGCTGTCGAGTACCAGTCCCAGGTACTTCATGGTGAACTCAACAGCAATTCGGGCCTACCCTACCTCGATGTGTGATACCGGCGTCGGCGCCCGCCGGGGGCCTTGAAAGACCGCGGCCTCCGACTTGTTGAGGCCACCTCCAGGCAAAGGCACCGTATGCGATCCACCACCTGTGAGACTGCAGCTGTCGCCAGCAACGGTGACTCTCTGTGCGAACTCCCCTGGACCGTAACCAACATATAATGTAATGAGGAATTTGCTTGCTACATTAAAATAGCATCCACGCGTTGCTTAAATTTAGGCCCCGTGCACACTGGGCAGTCGAGCCTGCTGCCATCTTGCTAACTGGCTAGTATTTTGCCCATGGCGGGTGGCGCTTATGAGCATAGTGTGGAATTCAGTTGGACTCTTATCTTTTATAATATCAATTGGATGACACGACGTTTAACATCAAGATTACCAATCAGAGTGAACTCCGTGTATGAAGTCGAGGGAAAGGGCTCGTGGCTTAAAGATAACAGCCTCACGGGCCGATCGACGGTTAAGCTTCCCTTGCCATGATCTTCTTGTGGACCATCCATAATATATCGAGTCTCCTCCGGAAATCACATTAATAAGCCGTTGGTACCTGTTGTCATTCATAGATTTTTGGCAGTCAGAAGACCAAAAGTCTGACAATCAGTCTTATCAAGAGGTATCGTGTTAACCAGTAACTGGGTTGTGGAGGTCAGATAGGCAGTCGCTCCATGTAAAATACACTCAGTTGGATCCGGTTAGAATGGAAGCCGAACCCAACTAGTTGTGAAAAGGCTAGCCAGATTGATTTAGTCCGTGTATTAAGTCACAAATGCGTACGTGCGCAATAGAAGAATACTAGAACCAAAAAATGAGTAGGTATCTACTTATTTTTATTTGGTAACTAACTAATTACGTATTCACACTATGTAAATAAAGAGACTATTCTTAAACGCACATATACATTGTTACACACATAAACAAAGGCAAGTTTACTCCCATATCACATTAAGTCTCGAAATAATTTGCATTGAATAGGTCAGCCAAAGATGGAAGGAGAAAGTCCATCTTGGACTGAGGTTCCACTGTTTTCGATGACCATCTGACGTGGTACGTAAGTTAATGGATTTTTTTTGGTAGTGGAGCAAGTTAGCTTTTAGCAGAGTGGGAAACGCAGCTCATAATCTAAGCAAATTTTATAGGTACATTATTAGGTACATCAAGTAATTTTATTTCCCTATGCACTTTTTATTGTGTAATAAGAGCACTTTATTAATTACTAGCTTTTGCCCGCGACTTCGTCCGCGTGGAACTTCTTGTTCTCCCAACCTACCCCGTCGCATCGCATCGCCTGCCCACGCGGTTAGGTACCTACTTCGTTTTCGCTTCACGTTCTTTCTGACTTTGTTTCTTTTATATTGGCTCCTAAGGGTCCTATCGTGATGTTAAATAGCCTATAGCCTTCCTCAAGAAAAGGACTATCCAATGCTTTTTTTTTATCCGGCTGGACTACCAGCCGGAAAGAACGCCACGCACGCGGATTGCGTGCGCTAATCTCTGGAACTATCCAGAGATTGGCGCGTTCAAACAAACAAACTGTTCAGCTTTTTTATTAGTATAGATAGATATAGATCGATAGATAGATGTATTCATGGCAATCTGTGCAAGAACAAAACCAATAAGTAGGCATTCATCTTCTTTTATCTTTATCTTTCATGCCGTTACGCACAGCTCAAGAACACGTACCCCATGAGTAGCATTCATACGGTACTTTGTCCAATTATAAACTAAATAAAAAATGGCCTACAAAACAAGAGGTAACCCTAGTCAGGTGATTAAAAAAATCTTTATCGTGAACCATTATCAATTTAATTACCAGGAAGATAGACAAAAGACTTTCATTTAGTCAACCTGTCATCGTCATCGAAAGTCTGACAAAATTCTAACCAGAAAGTTGAGCACTAGTTCCTAACAAAAACAATAGGTATTTTGATCATAATCTCTATAAAATATACACGGAACTAAGCATTTGGCCGGCGACAACAATGCCTGAATAAAATTGAAATAATTTATGCTAATTAAATGCCCGAATTCTAATAAAATTTACGTAACGAAACGCTGCAATTATATAATGTTGTTGCATTTATATATTTTCATATTTAGTGAATTCAATTAATTTTTGGTTGGCGACTCTATTTGGTTGCAAAAAGTCTTGAGAAAATTTTTGCAAAGACTGCTTATGTCATGTGTCATCTAAAACGTTTTAGAAATAACAGAAAATCTCTTTCTCTCTGATAGCCTGGGGACGGGTCTCTAATCATATAAATGCTTGAGACTGGTGACTAACAACTACAATGACAACAATCTACAATGTTTGCGAAATATGTTGATGAACATCGGTTTTCACAAGAGCTTATGCTGCGTCCTACTTTTTTTGGGTATCGTCTGGCAAATTTCGGTCAGGCTTATGGCCAACAATAGGCAGCTTAAGAGCCTCGTCCACAGGTCTAATTTTTAAATCAACATTTTTTCCTGGCAGACTCCATATTCCCACCATCACTCTACCAACTCAGCCTTAGCAGTCTCCTGTTGGACATAGGCCCTCATAGGCCACAGCAACTGGTTCTGTCTTCTGCATCCATATTCTCACCATAATGGTTCCATTTTGACAGTTTCCGCTTGAACCCTGTCTGAATCGACCAACTGTCGCACTGCATTCTGGAAGTTGTATTCTCCTCCACCCACACTTTTAGTTAGGTACGTACCTACCTACCTACCCACATTGTCATTTTACTGCCAACCAACTTAGAATATCTAAACACAACAAGAAAAACAAATGCAGGTCAGGATATACAAGAGAAAGCGATCCTAAGATTAGTGACGTAACAGAACAGATTGTAACGAATTGTAAATTTTCATCACGTGGGCAGTTTGCCCAGGTATTGTGTGGAATCGCTAATCTGATAAGCGTTCACATAATGCTACTGTGATTCTTGAGTGTTATGGCCGATGCACTTCCTAAATAGTGCATGGAGTCTATTAGACATGGATATGGTCGACTATTATGTTCTATTTTTGGTATGTAATTCAGGGTTAAGAACCTCTATGATGGGCGATCAGTATTCTGATTTTGATTAAATAAAGCAAGTAGCGAATAACATTCATTGTTCATCTGCTTTAACCACCATTCTACCGGAATTACAGGGACTAGATGATCTGAAGATACAAGACAAAAATAATAAAGTGAAGAAAATTCAGCAAATAAAAGAATCAGAAAGGACACTACAAAGCAAAGAAATTTAATAATTAAACATGCATAAATAAACATAATAATTAGAAAACTTAATCCTACTTAATTCAACATTAAAACTTGCTATAAACAAACCTATATGTCTAACAATTAATCGCCAATCTAACCTGCTTAATCAATTCGTCATCATTCGCCAATTATTCAAATATCAATGTAATACATTATGCGGCTACACAAACGTGGCTGTTGACTTTCTATAGATACGAGTATAAAACCTGACTGTGAGCTTTTAATTCGATACTTAGCTTGGACATTAATTATTGAAATTTAGTCATCACCTTTGGGAGTCAAAACAGCAAAAAAGGGTCTTCCCAAAACGCCAATATTGCCCCGTAGGCAAAACTATGGTCTAAAAAAAAATTCCAAGTACAGGTTATAATGTGAACTAAATTATTTATAAATACTAATAAAACAAAATTAAAGTTTTTATGTAACAAATCTGTCTATTCCCTATAACTTTACAAGTCTGTGATAGGTGAACGATCAATCTTGCGCGGGCGCAGTCGGAATAATGTCCGCAGTACGCAAGTGACAGGCGGTCGGCTTAAGATAGTGATCGATGGTAAACTGTAATTATCATCGATAGAGTATAGGCAGAAGTGAAGGTTGTTATGCAAAAGTAGGTTAGTTGTTTTTTTTTTCTATATGAGATCCTAATGGTGGTTATTGGACAATAGTATGTGTAGGGAAGATCCTGGTTTTGGTACGATGCAACTTACTAGAAGACTCTAATGTACCGCAGAGGGTTGACTCACGCTAAGAGACCTCTTACCTGACATGGCGCATTTTTTTTTACATGGTTATACCTGTATACATTTTTAATACAGAACACTAAATCCAAGTTTAAGCTACTTTACTAAATACAAAATAAATTGCATACCCCATAACGCAAGACCCACACTCACGATGTGCGTTCAGATTAAATCTAATCAGCTAAATCAGCGGGGATAAGTATCTGAACGTAAAAACTGACCCACCTGACGACTCTCACTTGTACCAAGACTCCAAGATATTACCGGCATGTTAAGACAGCACTGCTAACATACGCCAGAAAAGATAGAATGTAACAAAGAAAGAAACAGTACAGTAAAGTAAAATTATCTGGAACCATGTTAATAGCAGTGATATATTAATTGTTCTTATGATTTCATAAAAAAATCGCGTCTTTCAAGCCAAAATTGGTGAGCTGCAATGGCAAGGACATGTGCATTAATAAAACCTTATAGAGATATGGCCAGTTTATTAATCAAAATATAGGAAAAATAATAAAAAAAGAATAAAGAAATCAAATGGTCTGTGTGGACTAGAGGGTTCTGTTAGAAGTTGATAGACTGATTTATTTGTGTTTTTCCCACTGCTAAGTAAACGCCTCTCTTAAATCCTTCCAGGTATCCTTTTCCAGAGCCACCTCGATCCAACTCTTGCGATACGCGTCTTGGTTGTCTCGCCACACCTTGGGCCAGCCTCGACGGCGCCGTTCATCCTGAGGCACCCACCATGCGAAACTGACCCGCTCAATCTAATTTTAGCTTAGCAGCCTTTTTGCCTAATACTAAGACTGATGACTTTTTACAATTAACAACGATTTTCATTAAAATGCTTGAATGAAACTTCTGAAACAGCTGCGTTGTGCCACTGGCCATTGGCCCATAGCGACACAGACCATTATAAGTTTTTGTTGAGTATAATGATGTGTCATTTTGCGGTCATTAGAGTGTTTATAAGCATCGGCTTGTTAGTTTTGTCAAATTGAGTGGCAATTGAAAATGCCGTGAATTCTTTACTAGGAAATAATGTTGGTAGGCACATATTTAGACTACGTAGGAGAAATTTTGGAGAGGTACTTGATCGTAATTGTGAAAATGAAGTGATAAATTACTCAACATTTTATTTCCTATTTCTATAAAAATACAGTTTTTCGTATTTCTCTTTGCACGCGTTGCGTTTGCGTTCTTAAAAAGTTATTATAACCATAAATCGGTACCAGCTTGATAATTTTTTTCCTTGTACATTTGTTGGGTTAAATAATTAATTTGATGGGCAACAGCATTTAATTTTATATACTAAATTAACCATGTAGTTTCTTGTACATTCTTTCTCAGTAACATCTAACCTGTCCGTCATAAATAATCGATAACTTTCAATATCTCGAGTTTGCAGTGAAAGTAATATTGTCTACTTCTTTGTGAATGGGTGAGCTATCATTTGACCAGTCATATAGTGGCGTAGGTTTTTTTACTACTCTGTACGTAGTAAGTCAATATTAGGTACTCTAAATTATTAGGTCGAGGAAAAAGTTCTTTCGTATTTTATATACAAATTCAAGACTAAAAGCTCGTGTGGCACCCAGACTTTTTCAAATGGGTCAAAACTGTTTTGTGGTCAATCCCTAACTCTTCAGTTATGTCGTAACTACTAATATCCCGATATTGCTCCACTCTTTCAAAAAATCCATCGACTTTATCCGTAACAGGGCGACCAGAGCGAGCTGCATCTTTAACATCAAAATTCCCGGACTGATAACGCTTGAACCAACTTTGTGCTACTCTTACTGAAACTGCGTTAAGTCCATAAACGTCACAATTTCTTTTCGCGATTTCTGTCTCATTTTTCCCTTTTTTTTGTAACAGAACTTCAAAATGTATCGATTATCTTCGTTAGATTCACTCATTTTGGCGGACAGAAAAACAATTGAGAAAAGGCGGGAAATCATTTTTACTTTTTATTGATCTTTTTTAAATGTCATCTATTTAATGGGATCAAAACCAGCCAGAAACAAACAGTACAACCAAGGAGATTTTACTACAACTTTATACCTATAAAATACAAAAAAGCTTTTTCCCCGACCTATTATTATAATTGGGGTATTGAGGAATGATTGTGTGTAACTGGGGCAAGCGCAATATTATATTTTTGAGGATGACGATGATTTTCATGATCCGCTTCAGCCTGTCCCTTGCTTCCCACCCCCAGCGACGCCCTATGCCATGGCTGGAGGCTTTAATTTATTAAGGCATCCATTAGATAGCCCGGTTAAGCAGCCGACAACCTCAAAGGCTGACCTACGAGATGACATTAAAAACACAAAAGTAAAATTGTAAAATAGTGATCCGAGCATGAAATATGCTTAGAATTTTGTTAATTGGGGAAACATATAAGACAATGACATTTATTATAAATAAAGTAGATGAGTAACATTTTGTTTAGGCGTGCCTCGTGGTTCAATTCTGAGCCCATTTCTAATTCTAAAGAAATTCTATGATTTCTGTAATACTATTTACTGACGACACTATTCATATTAAAACAACGAAGTAAAAATAATTAAAATGAGACAAAAGGAGTATGTAAGGATACTAGTAGGTAGCGTTCTGTAGTTTCTGAATACCCCCATGGGAAAAAGGCGTGAGTTTATGTAAAACGACCTCAAAGTTGTCAACCATAGAATTATCATTTCGGCCTAATTTTTTACTGGAAATTAATAATCCTTTGTCAAAGTTGATAAAAGTGTAGTCTTACCTCTTCAGGCTCTAAGACTCACAACAGACATTAAGACGAATACGCAGACTTGCTAATATACCTACTCCTTCATATACCGGTCACAACCACACTCGTCTCGCCTATGTTTTTAAACTACAATCACGAGACTTATATAATACACATTCACTAATCAACTTTGCTTGGCTAACAAACCACAGAATTTTGATTGGTTACACGTCATTTTTTAATGTTGAGATGAGAGAAATACATTGCTAAAATTCGTTTCGTTGTAGGTGATATAATATGTATTATAGATGCGATTTAAAAAAGAACATTTACATGAACAGATACAGTGAGAGATTTTTCCGCCATTGCTGTCACTGACTGGTTTTAATTTAAGATAGCTATTTTTGCATTCTTGTCTGTACGAGGATTGATCTCTATCATGATATCATTGATAAGCAAGTCTACATTGCAAATGTTTTGATTACTTTGTACTACATTTTATCCTGTGTCTTGTCAAAATAGATATTCAACTGCTTCACTCAATCAGTCATATAGGTACATACATAAACTCACGCCGTCTTCCCATGGGGGTAGGCAGAAACTACAGAACGCTACCTGTTACAATCCTTATATATTCCTTTTGCTTCGTTTACGTCCATGCATCTGGTCATCCACGCAAGCCGCTTGGAGTACAATTAACTTAACCTTTCTTTATTGACTTTATTGGTGAAGTCCTTCTAGAGCATCCCTTCGTCACTCAGTCATCTTAGCCTATAAATTTTGTTATAGGATTATCCCATGTTTCGTCATAAGCTTCTCCAAAACCTGTTCTATTAGTTTTCCTTGTATTTAGGGATCAAACTATTTGTGCAATCGATGTGGCGAAATTGGCCAATGTAATTATTTCTTCTTAAGAATTCTTCCAAGTTTTCTCGTCCAGATTAATTATTTTTAAAAGAGTAACCGTGGAGTTTTTTGCCGGCTCTTCTCCATAGGAAACAACCAATAGGGGCCGTGCACCTAGCTTCTGACGTTTCATAAGTACCCATGTAGGTTTATGTGAAATAAAATATTTTGATTTGATTTGATTTGAATTTTTACATACATTTTCGTATCTTCATGTGTGTAAATAAATGTCGTATCGTATTGTCGAATTCAAATTGTGTTGGCGATACTGATTGCAAAGATTTCGGAATGCAAATCGACGACACTAAAGTTAACAATTTTATTACTCCTTTTGCGTAATGGTTTTAAGATTTTACGAAATGTGTCACCAATTTGTTATGTAAAGAAAATAAATAAGTAACATTGAATGAGGGGTTTTGAGGTAATATTTTGGCTGGTTAATATCCCAATTGGGAGAAGACCAGACTCATTATTATCTTACCGATTGATGTGAACTAAATTAGTTAACTTTTTTATGATGAATTTATGAGTACAAGGTGAACCAATTTTCTTTTTGAGTGTGGCCTAGAATGAGTGTGTCCAAAAGATGAGGCGATAACTCTTTCTTTGTAAACCTTACAAAAAAATTATCTTCATATTTCACGTGAAAATTCTAAAAATGCTGAAGGGTTATGTTAAGAATGTCCAGACAAAAACCACGTGGTATATGTCCAGCGTATAAGGGTTCCGAAATCCGGAAGGAAAAACCCCCCGAAAAAAAATCGAAGCTTCATAACCTCATAAAACGAAGTAGAAGCTGAATTCTCTTAAAGGAGGAAAGTGCGTGAGATGCAGAATCTAGGTCATACAGTACATTCATAGCATGCTGATCATATGCTGATATTATGCAGAGCATGTACTCCACAAAGATGGCTTTGTGAGTCATTTGTGGATAGGTATGCGTTACGTATGAGTGGTCTTCCCAAATCGAGATGTTGTATGTAATAAGGAAATTGTATTCTGTTTTGAATAGTGGGTTCGTAATGGTAAAAGGCTTTTACTGAAAAGGTAAAATATTTGTAATTCCAGCCTAGTAGTTCACTTTAGTTTTGTCTACACTCAAGGAAGCATAGTTCTATATTGATTATATTCCGTTCTGCATGCCTTTATGTAATTGGTTTTAAATACTTCCACCATCTAAGCGAATTAATTCATTGTGATAATTTTAAGTAAATAATTCTGAATAGGTTTTGTCTTATTGGACTTTTGGTACACTAAGAGGAATTACATAATTACCAAAATAAACAAAAGCTTTACAAACGTTGGTAATAAACTAATAACGCAACAAAAAAAAACGCATTTAAAATGTAGGTAATGTTACTTCAACAAGTTGACCTAAGTGTCAAGTCATATTGTTTTACGGGTATTTCCAAAATTATATTTCAATTTGAATATCTTATTATGCCTCGTGGCTTCGCAACTTTGCACCCATAAAATACAAACAATGGTGTACCTACAACAATACCCATGGCGCAATTTGCCCATACATCGACATTGACCCTTAGCAGTAGTTCTGCCGACCTCATTACACATCACGTCCACCGCTTCCTTATGAGTAGTACATACGTTACACAAGCGGACACCTGATCGCGTCTGAGAACTGTCTTTTAAGTGTGTGTACTGACTGTTTTAACAGATTGTGGAGTATTTATGAAGCTTTTAAAGTAAAATATTGTTAAAAAAAGGTGAAAAGCACTTTCTGAAATATTTTGCCTTCCACCTTGTTGGCGGCCTTGTGTTCCAGTCCAGATTCAGTTTTAATAGTACGAGTACACCACTGACTACCTGCATTATTGTCTCTCCTTCTCCCTTGAATCCATCCAAAGGTTGTCTGTAAAAGATTGCTTTTAGCGATAAGATCGCCCATTGTGTCACCCTGTGTAAAATGTCTACATTTATATATGTAATTTTTATGGTGTACATAATAAAGAGTATTCTATTCCATTCTATTCTAATATTTTACTCTCCTATAAATGAAAACCAATCGAAAAAGAGGAAACAGTTTTGCAATGACAGAGCCCTAAAAATAACGCTTCTAAATCTTGTACTTAATTTATGTGTTGTTGCTTTTTTGTTAAGTTGCAACTCACCAGACACTTGAGGTTTCCAGAAATCCTCATCATCATCATCATGTCAGCAAAAAGCTGTCCACTGGCGGACAAAGGCCTCGGGACTAAGCGTCGCTGCATCGATCCTGGTGATCACCGGTCCTGTGATTCTCGCATCCAGCGGATTCCTGCGACTTTCTGCACCAAGTCATCAGTCCACCTTGTGGGAGGCCTTCACACAATTAAAATTCAGTGAATATCATGATTAAAATCATTGAATTTTGTTTTACCTTTACTGATTGTTGTTGTGTATAGCTGAATAAATAAATAAATACTACATTCGACGATTCCACCGCTAAACGATGCGTACACGCAACCTAGTTTCCACGTATTTGCGCGCCACGCCATGCGTTTGGCAGCACTTTAAACGAATCACGCGCACGCATGACATGACTCATTATTACTTACTTTTTAAGTAGGCTTTCAAGTATGTATGGGATTTTGATAGTTTCTTACAACGTGGTTTTCTTTTATTGTATGTTAAGAAGTGTGACTTTGGTATTCAGATGAGGTGAAAAGTACCTAATTTATTCAATCTTCATTTTCATAGTTAATTTATATTCTATTTTCACTCCTAAACATATTATTAACGATTAGTTGACATAGTCAATAATTATGAATTGACCGTTTTTCAATGTTACGGTCAAGGAGAAAAGTTGTTTACTTTTTTATTGGCAGACTAGGGATGACGTAGATAGGGGAAGGGATGGCCTAAATTTGCTGGGAAATCACACCGGTGTTATTTTATTTTTTTAAAGTAGCAATCTAGTTAATACCTCACAGGTTGTGTAAGTATGAAGGAAATGTGATTCTGCTATGCCTGCACCGCGTGTGATCTCAGAGCAATCTGCCACTAATTATGTATAATTTTCTACTTTACAACGTAAGCGGGTAATAAACTGGGGCACTTGTTGTAATGAGATTGTGCGTAGAAATGCAAACGCAGGATATTTCTATTTGGCATATATAGCCCAATGCTGAGTCAAGAACTCATACTCTATGGAGATTATCCTAAACATAATTTAAAAGTAGTCAGTCGTCATGCATTAGTGATATACAAAACACAAGATTTAATTTAGTAAAATAATGAAAAAAATATGCATCGTTGACAAAAATCTAGAAAACTCTTTAGATTCTTGTCAACTAGATCAAGAGCATGATATTTTTAAAAGGTTGAATTACGTCCAATAACAATGATCGATCAAAAGAACGATACGGCATGACATCCGTAAAAAAAAATGGAAATGTGAAAAAAATTGCACACATTTTCGCATAAAAAACGATGTCATTTATCTATTTATCAACATTTACAATATTCCCCACAATTGCACATAAGCTCCATTATCTATATTACTTCCCTGCAACGGTAACGGACAAGACGCTCGTGACGTAACGAAAGGCTGTATAGAAAAGAGTTCAACGCATTCTGCACCTAAACGTTACAATTATGGTGGTCTTCTATGGACTAATGTAGCTGTTAAAAAGGGCTTGATAATACCACTGTATATAGAAAACTATCATAATATCGTTTAAGATTATAATAGTGACTCTGTTTGGGTGTGTTGCTTGTCAATGGTAGTTCAAACTGTTAAGTAATGTTTTATTTATCGGTTATTGATTCATAGGATATGTATCAAGAGGATTTGAATTGCAAATTTTAATACCTCGCCATAATGATAGTATGATCAAGTTGCAGCAATGATACACGGTGTTATTGAAATAACTGAAAACCTGAAAAAGGGTCATTATGACCATTTTAACGTAAAAGTTGTTCGTAATGATTAGGAGGTTTTCAGTTATTCCAAAATACACCTTGTATGAATACATGTCAATGTAAACAGAAATACTTCATTTGGAATTAAAAAGTGAAATTTCGTTTAGAGTTACTAAATGGGTTTGTTTTAAAAGGGAAATGCGTAGTACTAGTACTTACATAATGGTGTTAATAGGCGAAGAACTACAAACATCGTAAAGACCATGCTAATACTGCTAATGTACTTTTATGGGACTGACTGCAAATACATACAAAATAACTTAGCTTGTAGTTAATATTGTTGTTGTTGTCTGTAAAAGATCGCTTTTAGCGATAAAACCGCCCATTGTGTCACCCTATGTAAGATTTCTACATTTATATCTGTAATTTTTATGGTGTACATAATAAAGAGTATTCTATTCTATGGTCCCACTACACTAAAAACTTTGGTCCAGTGATTAGGTGATTCCAGAATTTTTAAGTTAAGTTTCCTTATTTTATTATTAACTAGCTATACACCCCTGCATCGCACGGTTTCTACGACTTGACAAAACATTTAGATTTCTTTATTTTATGTCAGTTTGATATGAATTTATTATACACGTAAACCTTTCGGAATAAATTCTCTAAATGATAGAGAAAACTGCATCAAAATCCGTTGCGTATTTTAAAAGAACAACGCGATCACACAGACACAAAAAGTGACTCTAACTTATAATATATTCATAATAATTTAGTACAGAGATGTTTCTTTGATCCTCCAGGTGTTTTCTTACACCAAGTCAATAATCAAACCAGACAATCTATGACATTGAAAATACTAAAAAGTTTCAGATTTTAGGCACCAATAATGTGTCCTCTTACATAATAACTGCTTATAGTTAATGCATATATCTTTTGACGTCAAGCTTGGCAATGATTATAAGTAAAGGGGCAAATTTTACGCCAAAAAAATATTATTAATACTTAGTACTATGTAATAGGACTCTTAAGTTCTGAGTTGAGCTGTACGATTATTGAAAAATGCGTGCACTGACTGGACAGGTCCACTCATTCTGTGTGGTTTTTCTTAAAAGACCATTTCAGACACAAATCTACATGGTCTTCACATGATCTGAACAAGATTATGTCTGGACTTTAAAAGAGACTGTGACCTCTGAGTTTGTTTCGGCCTTTCTTCTCAGAGTAGTAAGACAGGAAACGCCGACCTCATCTAATTTTAAAAATATGACTGACGTGTAAAAGTGTTTGTACAAACCTACTTGCAGAAATAAATTCATTTAACATTTATCAATAGGATGAATGGGTATTAAGGATCGTAGGAACTTCAGTATCCTTAGTATTAATAGTATGAATGGAAAGAGGAATTATTTCAATGAATAGTGTTGCCCCCAACAACAGTAACCGTATTTAACTAACTCTGAAAAGTGGAACAAAAAAGAATTGCATCACATTCTGTCATATCCTTATAACAGACAGTCTTGTTCACACATGAACCATTTTTATGGTGTCACATGCAATGGTTTTTATTATCATTGCGCATTGTGACGCAACGGTGACCAGCAGTGATGTGGGCGGGCTATTGTTTATAATAAATGTATGTACTTATATTAACACCTTTTTGTTATCTCTGACCCAGTTGTGTAATGTAGGGATTGAGGGCATAACCTCCTGTTTAGGAGGGGGTTATTAGCAGTGAACTGTGATAGGCTAGAGAATCTTTTGGTTATTTCTTGCGAAATTAACTCAATGTCAGGATTCATAAAATGGAGTGACGATTGAGAGCAATTAATAAGGCTGTGCTAATTATTTTATTGAACGGTGCTGTATATAGGCTATAATTGCTTAGGTGTTATTGAAGTAGTTGTAACCCTACCTAAAGTAAAGGCTTTATACCTACAAAACATACTAAGTATACTTCATACGTACCTACTAATTTATATTTCTTACAATGTCCGATTTTTCAGTTTTCACTGTCATAACGTCTTGTTGATATCTCATTTCACTGCTACAATGAATACTAAGTCAAAAGTAAATATTGCCATTACCAAATCACATCATTATATTTAATTTGCTGGCAACATGTGGGTGTACTAATATAGGCAAATCTCTGCCTAAATCTTTGCCCGATTGATGGCAATAGGCGCACCCCCTTACATGGTACTTAAACATAACTGGCTCTGCTGTACCCTTCGAGAAAAACAGGCGTGATGTTAAATAGAGTCCATCACGGATACCAAGCTTCCATGGCCCATTTCTTTACGTAACTCCAGTGAAATCTGACGCACTTATGGTGGTCCAATTAGAGCTATTAGTTCTCATTATGGTGTACCAAGAGAATGGGTTTATGAAATGAGAAGTAATTATGTTTGTATGTGTCTCACGCCGTATCTCAGGAAATTGACAACATTCACAGATTGTTTTGTAGAACTGTGTATCTGCTTAGATATAGGAAGAAAATACTTTAAGTAAGGTTTTACATAGAAGGTGGTTACGTAGAATGCCCTCGAACAAGGTAGTGGAGGATCTGAGGTAATCTTAAGAAGGCTGTCTTGTCGTTGTTCTAGATTGTAGAAAGACACCTGGAAATCCTACTTGTGATCAGTATGTAGGCGACGATGAATAGTTTGAAGTACTAATTACAGAGCCTCGTCAAGAGGGGAAGGAATATAACACCATATTTATTTCTGCCGCCGACAATCTTTGTGTTGATTATAATAGAAGTGCCGGTGAAATTAAGTATTTAAGCTAGGGGTTGTGGGCTTAGGGGCAGTTATTTTTTGTTCAAGTACACGTCAGTTTGCTTGCCATTTTTAATTGGTATGAAAAATAATAGCCACGCTTGAGAGATTTCCAAAATGTATAAACTATAAAAAATGGGTCTCGGTCAATATTCTAGCTTCTGGTTTTCCAGTCGTAACAGACAAGTGTGGGTTCGTTTGCTAAGTTTGAAGTTTATGTAGGTAGTATTTTTTGTTGAAAAAAAAACCTATCCCGACTATATTCTTCTGGACAAACCCAAGCGACATTACTATACCCTATGACCAAACCACAGTGAAATCGAGTTACCTAAGATCAGTCTCGGAAACAAGGCATTTGCTATTGCAGGTACATAATATATTGAACATGTAAATGTATATATTATGTATGATGGTATCACATTGATTGATCGAGCGAAAGGAGTATGGACACCGGTCGATAAACTTGTTTAGACGCTTCCATTTTAAGCAATTGCTGTGTTGCAATAATATATTAAAATAATATTGTGATTTTTTAGATACTGATTTATGTGATGTGCTTGGCTTTCTGTTTTGAAAGTTTTGCCAAATAGTTGTTCATTTCAATTCAAATAGTCTTTATTTAACAAACTTATACTAATTTTACAACAATTATTTTGAACATACATATATTAGACATCTATAATGAGTTTTTATTGCTTTTCGCGTAGACATCCCCCAGAGGGCACGCCACAATTGCGGCGGTAAGTCCTTTCTTTGAGGAGTGGCTTGAGAGGCGCCACGGCGTCCTCACCTTCCGCCTGACGCGGGTCCTCACCGGACATGGCTGTTTCGGGAGGTTCCTGTTTCGGGTAAGGCGGGAGGAACCGCCCCGGTTGCAATCATTGTGTGGATCGACCGGAGGATACGGTGGAGCAAACGGTGGAGGTCTGCCCGGCTTGGGCGGAGCACCGCCGTGTCCTCGTGGCGGCGATCGGCAGCGGCGATCTCACGCGTCCGGCCCTGGTTCAGGCCATGGTACGGAGCGAGAGGGAATGGGAAACCGTCACCTCCTTCTGCGAAGCAGTAATGCTCGCGAAGGAGGAGGCGGAGTGCGTGAGGGAGAGGCAATCGTTGCGCCCTCACGCCCCTAGTCGCCGCAGGAGGAGACACCTTGGGCGTCGGGAGTCGATTGCCGATTCCCGGCCACCGTAGGCGCGGGCTTGCGGACGGCGAGCAATGGGCAGCTCGCCGTCCGGTAAGGACCAGGCCCGGGTCGACGACGCGTCGTGTTCTACGCGCGCCTTAAAGAGATGTCAGCACCATTGACGGGGTCCGATAGGACCGATGCCTGCCGGGGTCGCGGATTGTTCGAAAGAGTTACCGTGGCCCAGGCGCACAGGCAACTGAAGGAACGCGGGTGGGTTTTAGTCAGTAAGAGTCTGACACGCCGTTCCGCTCCGCCCAAAGCGGGAGAAGTCATTTGATGACTTGCTACACAAAAAAAAAGTGACCTCCCCAGACCCTTCCACAGTTTTCAGTCGTGTGCTTTCCTTGTCCATGTCGGACCTGCTGTCGATGTTAGGCCATATACTTGTATCGTTTACAGAGGTTAATTTCAACTGACTGACGGTGACTGAGAAGTAAACATAACCTAGCACTTACCGACTCTCACCTGCCTAATAAAATGGCCATTAAAACTAACATACATACGTAGATAAGTAAGTAGGTATAAGTACAAAGTGCCACAAAGCAAGGTGTTCTCAAGCATTGACCGGTGGCAGTTACCTTCACTTTTGTTAATACTCCTAGCTTTATCGATAAACTCCGAGTAAAAGAGTGTCTTATTTGTAGTAAATGATAGAATCTCGCAAAAGTTAAAATGTTAAAATGCTGCTGCTGTCAAATTTAGTTGACCTAAGCACTTTACAGCTCACTATCATGATCATCATTTAGTAAACTGGAATGTCAATTTATTAACGTTATTAGTCAGTCACAATGCACGACTCTGATGGTGTATTTCACCATCATCAGATAGGTAATTCTACTTAATTTATCCTACTAAAGATTTCATGCAAATCAATCAATTCAGCCGATCGCAGGCTACTGCTGGACATAGGGTTCTCCCAGGCTGCGCCACATCACCCTGTCCTCCGCTTTCCGCATCCAGTCTGTCCCAGCAACCTTTTTGAGGTCGTAGGTCCATCCAGCTGTGGGGTGTCCCACACTACGCTTGCCGATACCTGGCCTCGACTTCAGGACTCTTCTGCTCCACCGGCCATCGGTCCTCCGACAAACATGGCCAGCCCACTGCCATTTCAGCTTGCTAACTCTGCAAGCTATGTCGGTAACTCCGGTTCTTTTCCGGATAACTTCGTTTCTGATTTTATCCTTCAAAGAAAGTCCAAGCATAGCCAACTCCGTAGCGCGCTGAGCGACCTTTAGTTTGTGGACCAGCCCAACTGCGTGTCTTCGTTTCGGCACCATATATTATAACGGGCAGGACGCACTGGTTGAAGACATAAGTCTTCAACATTGCAGGATTGACGACGAGAATTTCATGCAAATACTCTCCCTAATTTGTGGAAGTGATGTATATTTTTTTGGTTTTTCAGGCCTATAAAAATATAAAGAAATGGTCATCACAAAACCCGATAACGATACTATAATAAAAACACATATATTATGATCTGTTTCAAAAGTATCTGGTGAAAATGTTAGGAAACCCTGTTCCAGGTTTCTTACGCAATTATTCACTAGAGGGACGTAAAACATTCATCTTTAACTTACATTCAGTTTCAACTTTATGTCACACCACATTTTCCAACAATAATGGTGTGAATAACATTATAAATTATAATTCACAAATCATCGACGAGGTTAGAAAAATTAACCTCAAATGTCAAATTTCGGATTTTCAGTATACAAATAACCAAATCAAAGCACTCAATTTTTTGTGGCGCTACTAATTGGCATCCACAGATACGTTTTCTGATGCATTTGTTTACATTTTCTGCAGATACTTTTGGATCTGACTATACATACGCGCATAGATATAAGTGCAAAGTGCCATAAAGCATGGTGTTCGGAACCATTGATCGGTGGCCGGTAGGTAGGTACCTTCACTTTCGTTTTACGTAAGTAAGTGAGTAAGTAAGAGGCCGCATCCGCACATTGTGCTCTGAACTTGTTCTGTGATTCGGTTAGATGTTGTGAAATTGTTTTAAGGATAGCTAGTTCTGATATAAATTAGTGGAGCAACTTATTAAGCACTGAATAGTTATTTAGAATAGGTACTATTTAAGAAAGACAAAGGAAGTAAATAAAAGTTCAAAAGACAAGTAGACTGCCAACGCAAATAAACGTTCAATAATATGAATAGCTCAAGAGTGGAAAACTATGAACCATATTAATAAATCGACTATGCACGGCTAGTTTATAACTGCTTAGCACTTTTATATAAAGATCAATCAATCAATCCATGATTTATTTTGTTAAACATGGGTATGGTTACAAATAGTATATTGTCTAAAATATGTGCACTATGTCTTGCCAATATAAGGCGTACAAAATGAACATAAACAAGCAATTACAATAATAAGGTGCATGCCAATTAGATTATATTATATAAAAAAACAATTTAAAATATGTCAGTTAGGTAAACGTCGTCAGCTTGTTGCCTTTGACTTGAAGTACATTAGCTTGCTATCAGTCTTCGACAATTAGGTATATTATATGATTGACGGATTGTGAAGGGGAATGAAGTCTAATTATCCACACAGCGTGAATTTGAATTGGGTATCTCATATTAATGCCCTCTTGTAGTGCGGTGTGTCTTGTAGCGCGTCTCGGTGGGCACTGGCCGCCCGGTTCGAGCGTTTGAACTGCTAGATTTTGTATATTTTTTTAAATGATAACGAAATTATAAAATGTGTTCTCAGCATGCCTTAATAAACAATAAGCCTTATCTTTTAATATAACTTTTACATGGTTTCATGATGGAATCTCTTCAAGGTAACGTTTTAAATAGCGATTTAGTGTCATCTTTATGTTGTTTTTTTTTTATCGAGTGAATTATTATAGTTCACGTTTCTGTCTTCATACAGCGCTTGACCGCATGTTCAAATTTCCAACAAAAAAGTTTTTGCGCAACATTTACATTTGGCTAGATTTACAGAGGTTTAAGAAAGTTAAAAAGTACTGCAACCTCGTCTCATAATAGTAAACAATTATAGCTCGGATGACTGGTCATATCATATAAATAAGGTATTGTCACTCACAAATCACTTCCCTTGGCATCAGGATTAAAATAAAATTATCAGAGGACAGATCTTCTAAGCCGAGTTCTGTATAGGCTTTTTCTTAGTCACCTGTTAACGCAGAACATAGAGACGCATTGCACGAGTCGCACCGGAGTGAGAAATAGAAGGATGAAGTAATTAAACGATCTCATCTTCTTCATAATCTATTATACTCCTGAAAACATTAGTTTATAATATCCTCATAAATAACCTCTACAACATCAAACAATACTCGTAAATCTAATGTTATCAATGAATGATCTAAAGCCATCAATCATTGCAGAACAACAACAAATTAATAACACTAAATTATTCAGCAAATATTTAAATTAATTATTATAACAATAGCATTATGCGTGTCACTTTGACGCAACTCATGCGTGTTGTGTACCTCTTGAACCCATGTTCAAGAGGTCAAAATATTATTTCTAAATAGTGGTGAATATATCATCAGGCATTTATTTGTGGTGATCGCCGCAAGCTATGGTTATCACTTCTGTTCAATATGCCTATTCATTATGTCAAAATCAAACACCTCAATTGAGGAGTCTTTAAAAAAGCCGACCAATAATTATTATAAATGGATGATTCTTCAAATATAACTTTTGTGATATTTACAACTCGCAATTTGACGCGTGACCAGCTTCTAAATAAGGGCTCCCTAACTATCAGAGTGATTAAATTCTGGCCAACGTTGTTGAAATTGCTCACAGAATAAGCAAGCAGAAGTGGCAACGGGCCGGGCATATTAGCCGTAGAAACGTTGGGGTAGACGTGTTCTTGAGTGGAGACCGCGACTCGGCAAACGTAAGTTAGGACGCCCTCAGGCTAGGTGGAGTGACGATCTTCGCAGGGTGGCTGGTAGCAGCTGGATGAGAGTTGCCGAGAATCGCGTGCTATTGGAGAGGCCTCTGTCCACCTGTGGACTGCTGTATTCTGGCGAGGCGACTCGGAACGATTGTCACACGTTAAAAAAATAGCATGGGCTACGCACACATGTTTTCAATTACAATCAAAAGTGGTGTTTCTAAAAGAAACAAAGAAATTACATATGTCAACTATCTTTCAAGAAATATAATTAATTTAACAGAATTACTTAAAAAAATGAACGGCACTAAAAACCTATCGATTACCTCCAGTTTCACAACTACAATGTTCATTCACCTTCAACATTTCGTTCTTTCCTTCCACGTCAACCCCGAGCTCGATAATCACCAAATAAAACACTCTCCATGATATCCCAGAGACAGCTCTACGTAGAGTCGTACTCTAGCTAGAGTCGCGTCGATAACGTCCCCGTTCTAGCGTATAAATCTATTTGAAATACTCCGACGTAGAGCGATTGAGGTAAAATGGTTACAGTATGTAATTTGTAGTAGGTAGAGGTCTTGTGTTATGCAGGATTATGTACATAGGAGGGTTTTACTGTGTTTTCACAGGTACTTTTAAGAAATAGAATTTGACTGCACTGAAAGTACTAGTCAATTTGTAAAAATAATGAAAATTATAAAGATTGCTGTAAGTGAAAGTGTTTGAAAAACGTTTAAATATAAATAATACCAGCCTTTTATTGTTCCACTGCCCGGCAAATGCCTCTTCTCATACACAGAAGGCACGAGTATTGATCACCACGCTTGCTCAAGACGGGTTGGCGATTTCAGGCTTATATTAACTCTATAAGTCCAGATTGCCTCACGATGTTTTTTCTTTACCGATGTCAGTAATGTCCAAGATAAACTCAAAAAGTAAATATGAAACCCAACCCCCCCTCCCCCTGCATGAGAGATCAGGCCTTAACCACTGGGTCAAAAGGCCTTAACCACTGGGTAAAAAATATCTAAAATATCAAGCAGGTATCCCACCTGATTGTAAGCGGTCATCGCTGCCTATGAACATCTGTAGTATCAAAAGAACAGTAGATGCTTTGCCCCGTTGATGTCATGGTTGCAAGCGCAACTGCTGAGCGCGCGGTCCTGGGTTCCATTCCCAGGTCGGGCAGTCTCATTGGGTTTTTCTATTAGGAATTTCTCAGTAACAGCCCGGAGTTTGGAAGTAGGTAGTGTGATACCCCGTGCCCCGGAAAGTACGTTAAGCCGTTGGCCCTGTGCCTGATCTCTCTCCGGTCATGTCGAATTGCCGTCCCATCGGACTATAAGAGTGATGGAAGAGAGAGTGCACCTATGTCTGCGCACATACATGTGCACTATAGTAACTCCCGCGTGGATGACTAGCTTCCGCTGAGATTGGATGCTATGACCGAAAGTCGGTCTGGAGGACTGTAGCGGTATCTACATCGCCACATGCAAGCTACACGTCACACTGACGTCACCCAAAATCCTGCATCGCGCAAGCAGAGTTTACTGCGCAACTAGCATATATACAACGTCCCGACATAAATCGTCGGGCAGTTGCCCACCAGACACAACACCCGTCTGATCGGAGGATCCTCCCTTTTCAATAGAGTATGAGAGAGCTTTACACCCTGTTCCTCATATCTCTATAGGACTATTATTTAAAATGCGTTGCCATCCCAAAGACAAAACGGATATATCTCATGTGCTTGTAAAATGACTCGTGTGCTTGTAAAATGTCTCATATGCTTGTAAAATGTCTCATGTGCTTGTAAAATTTCTCATGTGCTTGTAAAATTTCTCATGTGATTCTAAGATGTCTCACATGCTTGTAATATGTCTCATATGCTTGTAAAATATCTCATGTGTTTGTAAAATGACTCATATGCTTGTAAAATTTCTCATATGCTTGTAAAATGACTCACGTGCTTGTAAAATTACTCGTGTGCTTGTAAACTATTTCATGTGCTTGTAAAATGACTCATGTGTTTGTAAAATTACTCGTGTGCTTGTAAACTATTTCATATGCTTGTAAAATGACTCACGTGCTTGTAAAATTACTCGTGTGCTTGTAAACTATTTCATGTGCTTGTAAAATGACTCATGTGTTTGTAAAATGTCTCATGTATTTAAACACTATATTACCATAGCCTGTGATAATTATTTTAAATAAACACAGGCCATTTTCTAACTAATAATAAGATCAAAACTTAACATACCTACCGCCTTTTTAACACTATCTGACATGAGTGAGAACCAAATAAAACGTACTGCAAAATGTAGTATTAACACTTACAACTGACATAAGTAACTCTCAAATAAAACTTTACAAAATCTAATTTGTGATATCCTGAGACTGACTCTACATAGAACCGATAGCGGGCCGCTCTACCTCGCATAAATCTGCCTAATCATTTGAAATACTCTACCGTAGAGCGGCGTTTAATACGCCATGATGTAGAGGCAGACAGACATAAGACTCTATGTCTGATGAGGATTGGTTGGATCGAGGAATTGATTTGTCTTGTAGAAATCTCACTTGATACTTCTGGGATAAATTCCAAAGTAAATATTGTATCATTTATTTTGTACATTCGTGGATAGATAAAAGCAACAAAATAATGTTAAGTATTAATGAAAAATTATAATAGTTTAAGTTAGTTTGAGAGTTGAATAGATGGTAAAAGGCTCTCCATTTGTAAAACCGGAATAATAACGTTCATCTTTAACATGGTTACACAAAAGTGTGCTTGTATCTAAAGGCGAAGAAAAGGCCTTTTCATCATGTTTACCAGTCTAGATTTCCCCACAAATTTGCCTTAACCGTAACTCAGTCAGTATCTGAAACTAACAAAGAAACTAAATTAGAAATATTATAGTTAGCCTGTCTCACTGCTGAGAAAAGGCCTCCCTCCATTCCTTCCATCGGTCACGGTCCTTCGCTTCTTTTTGCAAAAGTAGACATCCAAGTCGTGAATCAGAAATAAAAAGTTAATAAACTTTTCCAATTTATAAGAAAGAAGTTCGCAAATATAATAACAGCAGTGCTCAAAACTCATCACACAAAAACTCGTCATATAGAAGCTTAAGGAAATACACAGCTAACTCTAATTAGCAATAATAATATTTAAAACAACGTTCCCAAACGCTAAGCGAAATTTATGCCAAGACAATATTAGAGCAGAGAAATGAGAGAAAATGCAATAACAATAAATAGCAATAAATAAAAGGATTCAGTTGTTGCTTGTATTGTATGATACTAATCCTGTGGGACGGGAAGGGGTGGAGGCGACGTTGTGCTGAGAAATATTTTTGGGGTAACATTTTGGGTTATACAGAATTCAAAAACTATGATTTGAATTTTATTTGAAGAAAGACTTCAATACATGTTTGGTAGGGCACTTATTAGATAATGATTATGGCACTCATAACTATGATGAAATAAATAACAAATTATGGACTATTTGATGGTAGTGTAAAATAGAAAAAGAAATAGGCAATTGAGTAAAGAAGTCATGTCTGGTTAAGCAGCCGATAACCTCCTAGGTTGACCTGCGATAAGCCAATCACAAAAAAAGAGCAAAGAAGCGTTAGTTCCAGATAACTACATACAGACATACAGACACAACATACATGGTGAAGACGACAATATGGCAATATATTAAACTTCACATATCTAATGACGTTCCCACTAGATTCCCGTTTAGTAAGCTGAAATGTTAATCGGTACTAAACAGTATATGACTCTACAATCATACGATCAAAACGAAAACTCACTGCAAAACCTGCAAAAACGATTTAACTAACACAAAATAGCCCAAGTCTTCCAACAACCCCAAAATCACATACCTATCAGTATAACCCAAAAAATCACCCCGAACATCTTACACCCCAAAAATTCTTCTCAAAACAACAGCGACTCCATAGCTTTCATCTCCGCAGAACTAATCCAAGGCAGCGTCGACTGTTACGGCGATTACTTTAATTGGCTCAATCTCCATTCAAAACCACCTCGCGGCCTGAGGGGGGGCGGAGTGCAGGGGGCAGGGGGGGGGGCGGCTAGATTTATGGCAAAAGGGTAAGGCTCATGATCCCTGTTTATGAAGGAAGATGGCGAAAAATTGTGGAAGCGATAGTTTTGTGGTTTTGAATTCGGGTTGCAAGTGTTTGCTGGTGGGGTTGGGTTGATAGAAGTATTTTTTAAGTGAATTTGGAATTGTACAGCGCATTTATCTAAATACGTTGTACAATAAAACAAAAGCTGCTGTGCTTAAAGTTCAAAAGGTTTTTTGAACAGCTTAATAAGTTTAATAAGGCATCCTTTGCGGAGCTGGCTTTTCGCCTGCTGCCTTCTATATTTCTTGGGACTTAAGAATTCAGTACCTATATGACTAGGTACCTACATATACGTAATATATTTTAAGAGTGTCCATCTAGATACGTAATAAGTTTTGCCTATTAGTTATGCTAAATACACACCTATTAATCAAATGCTATTTCTTTACAAAGATACAGAAACATCTTCAAAGTTCAAGATTAATTGTGTATGTAAATTACGAGTATGTATCAATTTGCTAATTTAAATTATTTCAACCTTGATTCTAACACGTTTACGGAATAAACTCCACCAATACTGCCAAGCTTGCCCGCCTGCTGGCTGTGGGTGAATGGGAGTCGGGCTTCTGGCTTCAGGCGCTACCGTCACCCAACATAGGCACTATGCTGGATAACACCACATTCCGGCTCGCTACATGTTTGCGTCTGGGCGCTCCTTGCGGCACTCCACATCGCTGTTAATACGGTGAAGCAGTCGACTGCCTCGGACACCATGGCCTATCCTGTAGCAAGAGCGCTAGGCGGATGGCACGGTACGCCAACATTAATAACATCATCCGTCGGGCTCTTGTCGGTGCTAGCTGTTTTAGAACCCAATGGCTTGGCACGTGACGATGGAAAGAGGCCAGATGGAATGACTATAATGCCTTGGAAGTTAGGTAGGCCTTTGGTGTGGGAAGCAACCTGTGTCGATACCCTCGCACTATCCCATATTCCTAGCACGGCGGGCTGTGCTGGGGCGGCTGCTGCAGGAGCACAAAACCTCAAACGGCGCAAGCTTACCAACCTTATTGGGAGCTATATGTTTGAGCCGTTTGGGGTTGAAACATAGGGTCTTGGGGTCCGAGTGCTCATCAAATATTTCGGGACATCGCCCAGTAGTTGGTCGACTCTTCACGTGACCAGAGGGATGGCCTGTTTTTAGCCCAAAGAAACAGCATTGCCATCCAACATGGCAATGCTGCCAGTCTTTTGAGCACTTATCCCGTTGACAGCGATGCGGACGAATTATTTGATGCCCTATGAGCTCTTCCCTTGTTTTTAGTATATTCTTGTATAATAAATATATACTTTAGTGTTAGCTTGTATATTGTAATTTATTTATTTAACCATTTATGTACACACATATGTAAATACATTTCAAATAAAATGTTATCTATACCAACAGGTGTCTTCAACTTATGGCGACCATAGCCCGGGGCTATCACGATTGCCGATCTCATGATGGATTACTTATAGCTTCTTTATAAACATAAACCACCAGTAGGTATCAATTAGGCCCCAGAAATCTTCTACCATCTTGCCCATGACGTTTGATACACTTTTATTTTTAAGAGGATGGACAGCTGTGGTTTCTTACCTGCGTGGCTTTATTGGGGGAACCAATAGTTAGCAGAGGAAAATTTTGGCCTAATGTAACGATAATAATACATACAAAAGCAATAAGAATAATCAACCCATGATTTTTTAATAAGTACCTAATTGATTTAAAAGAGTGTCCATGAAGTTTTTTGCCAGTTCTTGTCCATAGAGAGAGATCTTCGGTTGAACTTTCTGACTAACTGACTCCTTGCAAATTCAAAAATGCCTTTAAATTGTTTAATTGAAATGATTCCTTTGAGATTGAGTCTGATGTAGCTATTAACGTAGGTATATTGTCTCATTGAATGGAAATGGTCTTCCCTTTTATTTTCCTACTTGTTATTGAGACACACTTGAGTATGGGCCAGTCCATTTTAAAAGTGTCAAGGAAACCACTATCTTTCCTGTGTATGCTGCAATGCATTGTGACGATTTGCGAGTATGCAGTTGTATTTTTTTTCGGTGACCGCGTCTTCTCCATGTGCCTCAAGTCAGAACTGTTTTCAGACAGAACTCGTATGTGATAAGAGCTTGTCGTACTTTTAATATGTTGTGTCAGGATGTCGAGTTGGATTTATTTACTAGTAGTATTAAGGAAGTAAAGAAAAAATTGAATAAGTAATTGTTTTTTCGATGTATAATCATTTTCTTTTTTCTCTTTATTATTGTATTTTTGAGCGTGTGATTATTCATTTGCGTATTTCTCACGCCGCTATTTTCGCGTAGTTAATATTACTCAAATTAATTGTTAGTGGAAGCCTGTAATTGGCCATCTTTTACACATTGTAATATATATTGAAATGTATTAGCTGTAAGCTTTCCTAAAATGAATAAAATAAAATAAAATAAATAAATAATTTTCTATAGTTTAGTCCAAAAAAATGTTTTCGTTGATAATTCTTGGCCATATCCACTTGACAAGAAGAATACCTTAAAATGTGTGACACATTTTATAAAAAGAAGCGGAAATAAGGACTTACAAAAAACAGCGCAGTGTTTACATGTCCACCTTCATCCCTAACATCAGCTAACTAAAAAATACCGCATAAAAAGCGCAAAAAACTAGGGTAACCAGCCATAAATAAACGATGATACAGGTGGTACAGCATCCTTATTATTTAAGATGTGTGTACGCGTCTGTCCGTCGGGCCGGCGGCCGATATATCAACATTAGTACGTCCCCCGTCTAGTCCGTGAGAGGGACATGTTGGAGCATGTTAGGCGCTGGAAGTGGCTGGCTGAAAATTTGCTTAACAAATACATTAAAAAAAAAGTTAAAACCGACTACTTTATAGTTAAGATAAGGGTTAAACAGTAGAGAAAGCAGGTGCCTTTGATAGTGCCACGAAAAAGATGGCACTGACTTCCAAAACTTTTAGGCTTTGATATTCAAAATTTCTTAAGCGATGAAACAAGGTAGGTAGGTAAATTTTCTGCCATTTTAGTTATTTCTTCCATCAGGTAGGATTACTTTGTCCAAGTTTCATGGCCGTTGCGAAAATTGCAAACATGAATTATATTTTTCCGAAATTGTCTCAAAGGTTGAAAATGCATCTCTTGTGTTGTAAATGTCTAACTAAAGGCGTGGTTCCTTTTCACCAAGTAGGCTGTACACGTCAGGCTATACAACCCTGCAACATAAAAACATACTCAATTATAGTTTAATTCTGTTGACTGGACACTTCAGTATTTGCATATTTCATTTTGTACTGAAAATACAACTAACTCTATCGCATCTAGTAGTTCTCACAAATCACTATCCTTGTAGTGACCCATGGGACGTCAAAAATGAAGATTTAGTCCCCCACCGCGTCATACGTTACCAACTAATGAAAACACGGCTGTGGCCTGATGAAGCTGTCACTTCACCAGCTCTGCTGTGAAGGTGGCAGGGGATATAAGGGTGAGCAGTAATCCAAGGTGTTGAAGGACAAAGCGCTGCCCCAAATATAACAATGATGGGAATAATAGTTGGACAGAATATGTAAGTATGTCGACTGATATGGGAGTCGCCTCACCTTGGATTGCTCATTTGGAAATAATTTTTTGTTTGCAGTATTGTTAACTTTGTTTTAGTATATAATTTAGCATTGATAGCTTCTGTCATTTAATATAAAAAACTTAATTCTGTTATGTACTTACTTGTATTTTCTCAAACATGCTTGGTTTGAGCATTATTTTGACAACTTTCTTCGAGATAAATCGAAAATGCTGTACAGGTCATATATATGCGAGCAGCGGCCGACAATGTTAGTATGAAAATCCATATCTGTTGTGTTTAGCGGCCGAATGAATTACTATGAAAACTCATATCTGTCGTGTACTTTAAAAATGGAACGAATTTCTTACTTCGCCCCATGACAACCAAGAAGGTATCTTATCAAAGATTTTATTTAAATCTCGAACTGGCTTAGCAAATGGAGCTGTTTAAAGTGAAAAATAAATAAATGAACATATTGACGCGAGAAAACTTACCGTTGTTAGACATTGATTCTGAAATTTATAAATAATAATTTACTTACCTTGAATTTCCACGCATTATTTGAGAAAAGTACTCTACAAGCCTTGGCCGCAAGCAGGCATTGTTGGACTCACGTATGTATGCCTCGGCTTCGCCTCGGCCCACATTTTCACGTTCGTCCATCACTGCCTCTGTTGTCGGCCGCTGCAGTAATGTACTATTTGTAAACTTAGTTGATATTTGGAAAACGTTAACGGCAAAACAAAGAGACTTACCTATTTTATTTACAACACCTATTTTTATTATACCTATGTTTGTTAAACAAGAAAAAACGTTGACTTTGGTGTTTAATGAGGTAAGTAGTTACCTAAGGGTTTATAATGGCTGTATAATGCCAAAGGCAGGCCTTGTCCAAGGAAAATCTTGAGCAGGAACAAACTAGACTGATGTTGAAGCGGCATTTAACAAGGATAGCATCGAATACAGAACGGAATGGTTGATGGATGGGTTAATAACAACTGGAAACGACCGTTACGGACTGAAGGAGGTCCAAATACTGGGTAACGGGGACATAGCCGCGTAACATGTTACCATGGATTCAGTACATTGCCTTTATTTTTGGGGCACAAAGCCCTTGCGTTGAAATTTTTCAACGGTTATTTAAAAAATAATGCTTTTCCATACATTTTGACCGCGTAGTTATTGCGCTTTTCTATGAAACAGCATTTTTTTTTTAATAATCTACGAGAAATTTCTGCTCCAGGGGTCTAGAATCATGTGGTAAAGAAAGTAAGAAAGAAAGAAAGAAAAATATTTTATTTGAGACACGCACAGGAAATACAAACATTAAAAATAAAAAAGGAGCATTTAAAACTAACAAAATTAACAATATAAAAGAAAAAGAAAAAAACAACAATAAACAAGTCAAAAACCTGTGCGAGGCCTAAATACATGGCTAAATTCATGGTTTCAGTTTCCACGTCGATGTCTCTGCCACCCTGTATTAACTAATAAAAAACCATAATTCATCGAGTTGACCATGTTCATATTACGACTTACCAAGGCGATATATCAAGCAAACTGACCCTAACGGACAGCAAGACGTGAGCATAGATTACATCATTGTAATATGAGTGCTTACTCTTGACATGCAATTTTTTTTCTTTTTCTCAAATCTCATATTTTTTTTTTTTTCTAAATATTTTTTTACCTAGTTATAATATGTGCATGCTGCGGCTTCCTGTAATTGAAGGAGAACACGTAAAAGAACCTATTTTATTACTGTGATTTATATTGTATGTATAACCTTTGTTGGTGATCCCAAACAAATAAATAAATAGATAGTGAAGGTTTTAGTAAGCAATAAAATGACATGTTAACTAACAACTCGTAAAAGACAACCGAAGTAAACGATTTCTAAACTCTACTGTCACTGCACAGCAATACATTAATTATTGCGGTATTAAAACTAACAAGTTATGTCGGTATGACAAGCAGTATTGACGAACGTGTTGGTAAAACTATGGATGTGATTACAATTATGAGGAAAAGGTACAGTAAACCACACATCATTGGCAAAACCAGTATTATCTGGCCTCTTATTCTATTGTAACTCCATAATGCTCTAGGCCAGGTCAAGGTTAAAGTGTTCCCACCGACGTGCGGTCGACTGTACATATCTTCGTATAATATAACTAGCTACCCGTCCCGGCTTCGCCCGGGTAGCAAAGCATAGTATAATATAGCCTACTAGCGACCCGCCCCGGCTTCGCCCGGGTAGCAAAGCATAATATAATATAGCCTATGTCACCCGGAGATAGTGTAGTTTCCCAACAGTGAAAGAGTTTTTGAAATCGGTTCAGTAGTTTCGGAGCCTATTCAATACAAACAAACAATCATATCTTTTCTCTTTATTAAATTGTAGCTTATATGAAACGTTTGTATTTTTAACATAGCGCCATCTATCGAATACTTACTCAATCTAGTCAACAGATATCGCCATCTGTTAGAATCGTTTGGAGCTAACAGATAATTGTGACAAATAATAGACAAATAATTTGTAACAAAATAATATTGCGACTATAAATTGAGATGTAAGCTATCCTATCTTTCAAGTTGGATCAAATTGCACACGGTGTGCAAATCAAATTTAAAATCGGTTCAGTAGTTTAGGAGTCCATCGCGGACAAACAACGTGACACGTAATTTTTATATATATAAAGATAAAGGAGATGTCCCAAAAAATATAATGCATTATTGGCCTTGTATTTAAGGTAGAATTGACCAACCCGATTTTGTGCCTCTGGACTGGATATACTAAAAACCCAGCCAGATTGTGTTATGTATTGGGCTGAGTTCTATACCCCGGCTAATGATTAATCCACACCTTCCTTCATATAATTATGATCCCTTACTTATAACTAGGTATCTCTTTGGCTCATTACTTACTGACCTTCCTAGATGGTCAATATCTTACCAAAATTTTCTTACCTTAGCCAGATATTTTCCTATATTTTCAAGTCTTAAACTCCTGACCGCGTTAAGCAAAGATTATTTCCCATAAATCTGGCCATCATAGTATGGTGAATGATAAATATCGCGCTCCGATGTAGTGATCGCTCCGATATTTCAGTCTGTAAGATTCCTGCCCCTTGAAAATTATCGAGAGCTTAACTCTTGGAGCATGCGAGGGGTAAGATGCTCTACTTTAGCTTTCTTTAGATATTACTAACTGTTGTAGTTCGTCCTTTGTTTGCCAGGTGGTAAGTCTCTTGAGTATTGTGAGAACTCCGCTGTCCTATACGTGGATCAATTTAAAATTATATTTTTATTTTTATTTACGATTTTTTGTGCTTTTATGGTGGTCGATTTTAAAAATTATTCAATAATTGCAATGAATAAGTTATGTTGTGTAGGTTGTGTTGTGATAGTTATTTTTATTCTTTTTATTTAATTTTAATTCTGTGACCTTTACAATTTGTATCATTCGTTTATTTTTGCATTGTGACCTTTATAATTTGTACCGACTAATTCGTTTATTTAAATAGCAGTGACATTTTATTCTATTCTGATCTATTCTGTTGCAGTATTGTGAAATTTATTTTATTTTATGTAATATGGGTTTTGCCTCAATTCAATGTTTTTTTTTTATGTTACTTCCGTAACACCTTTAGGTTGACACAGTGACCGATGGTAGAAAATACTTGAAAACAGAGAAAACCTTCTTTAAAAGAATGAGCCGTTATCTCAACACAAAATATAACAAATCATTATTTAAAGCCAATAAATTCAATTTCAGGAAACGGCTGCAAACATTATGGATGTAAATAGTGTAAGCATAATAAAATCATGTTTATAATAAAAATAATAATCACAGACCACGGAATCAACACGCCGGCAGTGTCTAAAGACGGCAGTACTTATAAAATTCGTGGCGTAGAAAGGGCTTTGAACGCAAAACTTCTGTCACGGACGCTATTACCAGCCGTCAGTTATTTTACGTCATGTGTAAACGGTGACACGATTCATAATAGTGCCGCCTCTAGCAGCGGCCACTCAGGCATTTCTGTGCTCTGTGATAATAATATTTAAACCAACGTTAGAATAAATTACAAATTACACCTACCTTATATTACGAAACAGAGCACTCTCCAGTTCGTATCAGTAGCAACTAGCCAATCTCGTTCATAGATAATTTATTTGTGCGCATCACGAGAGGTTTCGCTCTTATGTAGGTTACACACCACTTCATATTTCCTTCTGCCGTCGATATTTATATAGATATTATTGATGGTATATCAGTTTAGTTAGGTAATAGAAGATTAGGCGTGGAAGAACTAGGAATGCCTATGACTAAACGTTAAAACCTCCAGTTTGTGAATTGCACCGCCAATCATTAAACACGTTTAGCGCTAAACGAGTTGAAAACATAATTCTGTTTCTGTCAAACGTTTGAATATGACAGAGACTGAATGATGTTCAAAAATCGTTTGGCACTAAACGTGTTTAGTGACTGGCGGTGCAAGCGGGTATTTAATTTATGTCAGTTTCTCATCTTCTTAATTGTAAACTAAATTGAGCTGGCTCAGAATTTTACTATGAGTTTGGCACCTTCAGTGGCGTTGATCAATTCCTGTAATGTGCAGACAACAGGACACGCAGGACAAGATATTAAGTGTCCTATTGTTTGGGGAACAGCACCACATTTAGACTTCAGGGCGGAGTCATCTGTTAATCTCCACCTGAGCAGGTTTTCCTTGCTTCGGCCAACCTGGCTCCTTTTTCATCTTGTAATATGAATGATCGTTCCTGAGATTGGCTAATTTAACACCGGCGGTGAATTAAATGATAAATGATTTTATTTCTGTAAGTAGGTTTGGACAAACACTTTTACACGTCAATCATATTTTAAAAACTAGATGAGGTTGGCGTTTCCTATCTGACTACTCTGAGAAGAAAGGCCGAAACAAACTCAGAGGTTACAGTCTCTTTTAAAGTCCAGACATAATCTTGGTCAGATCATGTGAAGACCATGTAGATTTGTATCTGACATGGTCTTTTGAGGAAAAACCACACAGATTGAGTGGACCTGTCCAGTCAGTGCACGCACTTGTCAGTAATCAAAATAAATAAAGCTGAAAATAACATAATATATAGACAAAGCTGAATATGTGAGAAAATATGTCACAGTTTTTCTTGTATAGAACTGGATGCAGTTGTCTATCTACATCATGAAAGCAACGACACTCATTTTATTACTTAAGAGTAGCATTAAATGAAAAAATACCTGCAAACGATCATACAGCTATAAGAGCTCTGACTTTGAATCGACTTACTTACTGGTGTGTGCACCTGTCCCTTAGTTTGCATTCGAATTTGGAACAACCCAAAGGAATCCAAGTTTAGAACAGGGATGGATGTCCAGGCCCATCCATCAAACGTGACCCCTCATTAACCACTTCAAATACCCACGGGTAAAGACGGCCAACTTCACCTCACTTTGACGACTGACAAAACATAAATTAATTAAATTATTAATTAAATGACACGACCTAATAAATCTAAAAACTTTGCGGTTATAAATAAAAGTTGGACAACACGTCCGGGAATCGAATCAGGGCCTGTCCGTTCGCCTCTCACCTCGGAGGGAAAGTGAGTGATTAGGGAAGGCCCGCGGGGGCCTTTCGTCAGGGCTCACAGGGATGCAACACTGAGGTCGGGGTTTATTACCTTTTAAAGGGCTAAAATTTATTTTAGAAAGATTTTGGGTAGACTTTTGAATGTGGAGTTGGTTTTAAATGAAAATGGAGTGTCAAGTTTACCTCGCGTTTACACACCTATATACAAGTTGTAAATTTGTGATACTTGTGTTCAAGAAGTCTTGAAAAGACTTGATGTAAGAATGCCGTTTAAAAAAAAATGTAATATACATGTATTGGCGTTGTTTAAAATTCAAACCATTTATTGTGGATCATAGGTTCATAAGATGTTGTGTTAATTACAGGTAAGTCTGCTATGTCACGCCATTAAGGCATACAAAAATCATATTATCAGTTCGGTACATAGTTAAAATACAATACATCAAATTGTCATACAATACATTAAGATTAAGTGAGTATAATATTTCTGTCAAATTACAAATTAGTCATGTTACAATAGTAGTTTATGAAACTGTTGCATAATGAGGGGTATTAAAACACGAGTGTTTTAATACCTAGTTATATGCAGTACACTATTTTTCTACTCCCATACATTAGGATTGAACCGACTAAATAAAAGGTCAAAGTTTCCCACGAAATTCAGTACAACAAAACGTATGAATGGCGCCAAAACCCAGCACATCACGGCGCTTGCGCTAAAGCGGGCGCTGCCACAGACAAGTAAAAATTGGAATCAAAACTTTATAACATTATTTTGTTCGAGTAAAAGTGTTCTAATATGATTCTATTTTTAAATTTCGGTATTGTGTTTATAAAGTATGTCAATATAACCTCGTTTTGAAGTTTATAATTCGAATTTTACGATATGAGATTGGATAAAAATTTATAAAAAAATATTGTATAGTGCTTACTTCATAGTTTATGAGTATCTAGTTTTTAAATTCATGATTTGTACCTACCCATTGGTTTGTTGTAATAAACCGACTGATTCAATGTATTGTCATTTCGAAATTCTATTATAGAGTAATAACATAAAATTTACATTACAATCATTCGTGTGGTATTTTTAAGGTATTTATCGTGCTCATAGTTCTGAAAAAAGGTGGAAGATTATTAAAGATACGTGGGCCCATACAAACAATGCTTTGGTGCAAAATCTTTGTTTACTGGCTACGGTGCGCAGCTTGTCTTTTTGTCTGGCCCTAGTGCAAAATTAAAATAAGTTTGGATTTGATTTTATGAACATTACAGTTTCATATATGTATACATTAGGGAGAGTTAATAATTTCAAATTTGTAAAATGGGGTCTGCATGAATCTTATTGATGTATATTGCACATCGGTCTAATACAATGTTTTTGAGCTCTAAAAGCACGCTCTTTTTGTACAGAGTTGTCCCAGAAAATGATACCGTAGCGTATGATTGAAGCAACATATCTATGAAAGACTGTTAGTAGTGCAGACTGATTGACAGTATTCCTTAATCTGTAAAGAGAAAAGCTCTGACTAAGTCTTGTGCAAACTTGCTCTATATGTGACTTCCAATTTACTTCGGTTACTTCGATTTCTTCTATGCCGGTTTGAGAGTAGCATATATTTCAATTGGTATCAGGTTTTACCCGCTCTTTAAAATTTCATGATTTTTATTTTTTCTAGGTTTATTTTCAGGTCGTTTTCATCAAGTGGTAATTTTATAATTGTTGTTAGGGTGCTATTTAAGTCAAGTTTTAAATCAGTTCTGTCATTACCAGTAAACAATATAGTACTATCGTCAGCAAATAAGGTCATATGGTGCATTGTACTTTTCGACATGTCATTTATATAAATTAGAAAAAATGGTGGGCCTAGAATGCTGCCCTGAGGGACACCGGAAAGGATATTTCTTACCTCAGAAACAACCGTTTCTTTAGTTCTGGTAGTTAAGGAGACTCTTTTTAATTCAACCATCTGTTTTCTGTCACTGAGATATGATTCAATTCATTTGTATACGTTACTTATGCATATAATTTATTCAAAAGTATTTTATGGTTGACTCGCTCAAATGCTTTTGACATGTCCATGTACAGCGCTATGGCTGGCGACCTAGTGTTCATATTTAAAAGGACTTTGTATAAAAAGTTATACATTGCTATATTAACAGATTTTTATTTTTTCTAAAACCGTATTGACGTGGAGTAAATATATTATTACTTTCGAAAAATAGGTAGGGGCAATTAAATTTGTTTTTTTTTTCGGAAATTTTAGAGAAAATGGTTATTAAAGCAACTGGTAAACCTGTTAAACTTGTAGTTAGTAGAATGGAAGATTTGTCAACTTTTTTATGTACCGGTTTTACTATTGACAACCTTAATTTCTCTGGAAGAATACTGTGTTCTATGCACAAGTTAGTAATATAACATAGAGGAGCAGCAATTAAAGTTGCTACATCCTTAACGATCTTTGTAGTAATACCGTCATAACCTATGCTATTTGTATTCCGCAAAGAAGTTATAATTTCAAGAATGTCTGGGGGAATTTTTGGGGCTTTAAACATTGATTTGTTGTTAATGACAAATTAGAAGAATAAAATCGGTTTGAGTAAGAAAAAAAAGTAATATTAGTATTTTTATCAATGCGAGCAAAATAGTCATTAAAGATATTGTCATAGTCTTAGGATCAGTAAGTACCTCGTCATTGATTTATTATTTTCTCAATGCCCTAATTAGGATATTTATATTTAGCGTCATTAATTACTTTCCATGTTGCTTTGAATTTATTAACAGTCGTATTTAAAAAATAATTGTTCCGGGACATTTTTGTTAGCGAAATGATTGTTTTGTATTTTTTAGCGTAATAAAGTTTACAATACAAAATACAAAACAATCATTTCGCTAGCAAAAATGTTAATTTCCATGTCCATCCTATTAGATTTGTCGTGTATAATAATTTGAATTCAGAACTAAGTACTTTAATTGTTGTTACATCAAAACAAAACAACAATAAAGTACTCAGTTCTGAATTCAAATTATTATACACGATAAATCTAATAATAATATGGACATGGAAATTAGCATTCGTTTGTATTCGGAAATGCGATGATACCCGAGGGACATTAAGAAAATAGTTGTACTGTACCTCCCTACTTAAAAATGATCACTAACAAAATGAAAAGTTCAAAAACTAAATAGGTACTCAATTAGATAGATCCCCCAGCCACATCATGACCACTCCTGCAAACACTCTTGAATTTCAGCGTATCAGCCTCAGCATACTTCAAAACCCCCATAAAATAAATAATAAAGCCACCATAACCTTAAAAGTGTCTGGCGAGCGACAATAAATCGCTGGCATGATGCCGTTAATTATAAAAGTAAGACAAGGCTGGGTGGGTCAAAAAACTAATGGCAGCTATTCGTCACTAGGTGTCGCTATGTCGCCCTTATTGAAATTATGTGCAGTAGGTGAAGGAAAATGTTGAAAGTACAGGTTGCTATATAGGTTATTCTTTTTCTTCTATTGATTTTTTTCACTACTTCACTTATTTATGTGGTCACCTTAAATCTATCTTTACAGATTGCCCTAATGCAAATATTATTTACTAAGAAACCTACCTACATATTTGCGAGTTATAAAATTGTGAATTGAAATTAGTAAAAAAGTGTGCCTACTACTAGATTTCGTGTTAATTTAGTTCCATAGACAATTTAGTTGTCTAATATTATTATTGTTTTGCAATGTGCGTCTTGTTTGTGCAGAATGAAGAATTTATCTTTCTTATTTTTTTCTTACTAATAAAATAATGCGTGTATGTGCACTGTGATGGAGGGTGAGATTTGTACCTACTCACTGATGACTCCAAAATTATCTGATGAAAGTGTGAACAAATCGTGCTCCGGTTAGATTCTTAAGCCTTAATCTTACCACTTCATCAAATTGTAATTGAAAAATCATCGACGATTTTTGAGCTAATAAAATTAACCTCATTTGTCAAATGAAAACATCTTTATGGTGATTTAAAATTAGAATTACGGGTTGAAATAATAAAACCAAAGCAGTCAATTTGTAAGTGGCACTAAAAATTGGCCAACAGGTAGGTACGTTTTCTGAGCTATTTGTTTACATTTTCATCAGGTACTTTTGGAACAGACCATAGGTACATACTTCTCCTCTGTGTCTCCATGTGTTCCATTCCAGTTCAGCTCGTACTGAGGTGTCCTCTTTCCGTACTTGTTTCAAGCTTGGTGCATATTTGGCCAGTGCCGCGAGCCACTACAACGAGACCATAAATATGTATTGAGGCAAATGGTAAGAAATAAATTATTCCACTGTCTTTATTTTACTGCATCTTTAAATTACTAGCACGAATATTATCTACTTACTGCATAAACCAATCACTCCAAATTCAACCACCAAAAATTCCCAGCGCATAGCCGAACGACCTTTCCATTAAAAACATCCAGGTATACAATAAACAAACTAAATCAAATCAGAAACACTTTTACCGTGCGCTTGCGCACTAACACGGCAGCGCCATCTATCAATCACCGCGGAACATTACACGTTTACTCGTTGCGCACACTCTTTGATAGATGGCAGCACTTGTTGATAGATTTATCGAACTGTTGACGGTTTTATATTGCGTTTGATGCCTTGTAATAACATTATACGGAGTTTTTCCCGTGAGCCATGAGTCATGGGGTGTTTTCTTTTTTAATTTATAATGTATCGATGTATTTGTGCAGGTGAGATGGATGGGCTTTCGGAATGCTCTAGATTTGAGTTTATCGTCTGATGAGATTTAGGAAGATTTATTGAGAGAATAAATAAGATCGTTTTCTAGGTGTTCTGTTATGAGAATTTTCTAGATTCCCGGAATTCAGAGACTACACTCATGCAGTTTGGGTGTAGACGCTTATTGAAATGCGATTTAATTTTTTTTATGGTTCCCACCAATAATGTAGTATTTTAGGGGTCTAAGAAGTACGTACCTGTAGGGCTAAAAACTAAATAAACTATTTATTTAGGTTTTTGTAGATTAATAAAGCTTTTATTATGAGATCCAAACTGGTTAACTTAAATACAATATATAAGCTAATACTAAAATATATACATTATGTAGGTACTTACAAGTATATAAAATGAAGCTCATTGGGCATCAAATAATCCATCCCCATCGCTGCCAATAAATAATTAAGTTTTTGAGAAAGAAAGAAATTTAATACAGCCAAAACTGCTCATAACAACATTGAAAAGGACCGTCCAAATGCTGACGTTATAGCCCTTATAAAGATCCTGGTCCTTATCGCAGGACTTCTACATACATACACACATACATAAACTCACGCCTTCTTCCCATGGGGGTAGGCAGAAACTACAGAACGCCGGCTGCTACGATCCTTTCATACTCCTTTTGCTTCGTTTACGTTCATACATCTGGTCATACACGCACGCCGGTTGCGAGTACTACGCACCTGACCTTGCTGAGGAACATCACCAATAAGCTCACTATACCTATGTCCTCCTAGGGCGTCCCCTCCCGATGTTTCCACTCACAGCTGCCTTGTAAATACCTTTTGTTAGTCGCCCTTCATTAATCTTCTCAACATGACCAAACCATCTAAACATACTCTTTTCAATTCTACATGCCGTCGTAATACCGGTACGTTGTTTTAAGGCTCCCACAGACAGGTGCGACGCGACAGCGCTACACATAGGCGTCCCTCGTCGCGCGACACGCGTTGCCTTTGTGTCGGGCGTCGCGTCGCGCAAGTGTGTACGAGCCTTTAAGTGAAGTCGTTATAAATGATTTTGACTGTACTTAGCTATATTTCACTTTTGCCTTTAAAATGTTAACCAAGGTTTCAAATTCTACAGTAAAAATAAAATCCAAGTTTTAAAGTGTAACCTTCACTCTGAAAACGTTGAAATTTTATTAATTACTTAGTAAAGTGTAGTAACTCCGCTACTTTTCATACTGCTCGTCGCCTATTTGTCGAGTCGTTAATATTACAATTAAACATAGAGCTATGAATAGTATACAAGACCAGCACCCTAATTACGTAACACACTATCTATCACAATCTGAATCATTTTGAAGCCTATTGCTAATCTATTGCTTCTTAAGTTCGAAAAATTTGTCTGCTCAACAGCGTAAATAACGCAGTGAATATTGTTGAACTGTCAAAATGAAACCCATTCGTACTGTTAGTGTGTTACGTAATTACCCCGCAGGAGGAAGCAAGTATTGAACTTCCAAGACTGAACTTGGAGTAGAGGAGAGCTACTGAATCAGCTATACCTAACCAGCACCCCAATTACGTAACACACTATCTATCACAATCTGAATCATTTTGAAGCCTATTGCTAATCCATTGCTTCATATGTTCGAAAAATTTGTCTGCTCAACAACGTAAATAACGCAATGAATGTTATTGAACTGTCAAGATGAAAGCTATTCCTACTGTTAGTGTGTTACGCAATACCCCGTTCGTTACTATTATTTGTCTCACACTGTGTATCATTTAACAATAGGTATATAGGTACCTAACCAACACAATCCAACATCTTAACCCTCACCAACCGACCCCACATTATCCGCATAAAACTCGCGACCATCCGCGACCATCACGCCGTCTCGCGACCACGACCAAATTGTTCTCGCATTAGATTTATCGTTCGCCAACGAAACAGCAACAAAGGCACTCTCTCATCTCACGACAGCTTTATGATCCTAACAGTTTTTGCTAACAGCTACCTACGACGCCCGGCGATATTTATAGCTTAAGTTTTATTAATTAGCCATTTGTGAGACGTTGAAGCATGGTAAGGATTTTGGGTATTGATTTGTGGTCGCAAGTCACGGTATTACTTTAATTTTGAGTTTTTGTATGGTCTGAAAAGAAACGCTAAGCTCGTGTGTGTGAATCAAGGTCAATTTTGTCGTAAATTGTGTTTTACTTTTTTTGTTCTGTCGTTGTGTTTTTTTGCTATTGCCTGATAAACTTGTGTCGGCAATTTGCAGGTAAGCAGCAGATATAAACAAATAAGTTTTTTTTTTCAGGTACAGATAATGAATTATCTCAATGTTTGCCTAAGAAACCTACAAAAAGAGGCCTTGATTCTGATTCTCAGAAGAAAGCGGGGTTCTCAATACTGTTCATAAGACCGAATAAGTAACGTTTCTATAGACAGACAGCAAATACTTGGTACTTGGTAGGTAAATTTATCACCACCCATGCACTTGAAGTTTGAATGCAAATCACACGAACCCTCTGACATGCAACATACGTGTTCACAAGCAAACACCCATCACACACCAAACAAACGAAACCTTTGAATTTCAAATACAAACACCGAAAGTAACCGAGTTCCCCCGAAAAACGCCGAGCGTCGATCTAACCGTCCCGCTGCTGCCAAAGATTTGACGTCAATGGTAGCGAATCGTAAATTACCATTATCTACAGACGCACCGTGCTAGTATTTATTATTTATGGGTCGGTTTGACTCGCCTGCGGCCCGATCGGGGGCGTTTTTCCCCATAGCGAGCGCAGGGTTGAGTTTAGGAGGTGTGTGTAATGTTCCGTAGTTAAAATGCTGTCATTACCGCACTTTTTGTTTTGTTAAGGATTTGGTTAAGATGTAATTTATAAGGGCCATAATAAATAATGATACCTGTAAAAAAATAAGGAGACATTGCCATAGACTGACTGTCAAATTGGTCAAGACTTCCGACAGATGATTTGTTCCATGTTTCAAAATGTCTATGTGAAATTAACAATCAAACATGGTACTTGTCTAAAGGTATGTTGACAACATTTTTCAAAAATAACTTAATAAGAATAAGCTCCTTCTGAATTCCATGCATTAAATAAAAAAAATAAAAACATAATCTCAGATTATATTTCACAGAAAAATGATACCGCGAGTCTCCGAACAAACGGCGCCTGCGTCGCGAATCAAATAAATTACAAAGATATATTATTATTAAAATTTGGGCACCAACTTCGTCGCATTAACTTCGGGTAGTATCGGGACTGAGGTACACTGGGCGCGGAATAGCTACAGGACGGGAAAACTAACAGTTGAGGGTTTTCATGAGGAAGGTTTTTTTCCTACTTCTGTTGTTTGATAAATATGATAAGTACAGTCGCCAGCACATCGTTACCACAAACTGTCAGATTTTCTCATTCGATTTTGAACTTAAAGATCAACATTTTAAGGTTTAAAATCGTTTGAAGAAATTTGACAGTTTCGTGTAGCTTGACCTGCTGGCGAGTGTACTTAAGTACCTAGTCTTTTTGTAGAGATCTATTAACATTTTGATATTTAGAATGGGCCTAAAGCCTAGGAAGTGGTGTAGTTTTGTGGGAATGTGATTTTGACGTTCAAAAAGTGTTGATTCTCAGCGTAATCAGAATAAATAACTTTGATTTTAATTTTTGAACTCAAACTCAAAGCATTTATTTCAAATAAACCAAATATAGGCACTTTTGAATTGTCAAGGAGTCGGTCAGTCAGAAATATGAAGCTAGTTGCCCATTCCAAAGCGTAGTAAGTACCTATGGAGAAGAACGGGCAAGAAACTCCATGGACATTTTTAAATCGAAATATGGTTACTTACAAAATCTTGGTTACATCATTCCAAGGAATAAGGCCACCTGTTCAAGTTTAATTAAACAAAGTTTAAAAAACAACACACAGAACAACATCACGCCTGCAATCCCCAAAGGGTTAAGCTGAGGTGTCGTACTTACCTGTACACAAAAACCCAGTTCCTCTGCTAAGTTCTTATCTTGCTTTGGCTTATTAGGTTACAGAACTAAGGCTTTCCAACTACTCTGGAAATGGTTCTAGTGTAAAGTTACACAAGCAATGCTCTCATTGTGCCATCATACTCGTCCTATAGGCCACGGCTTGTGACATCTACAGAAATTAACGAGTTACCGTTTGAGACGTGCGATGTGAGGACCCGATAAGGACCCTTCCGTGGTTCCGGCACGGCGCCGATACGGCTCCGACACGGCAACGACCCGATACCGGCACGGAAGCCGGTAAATCTTGCTGATCGGCTATTTAGGCATTAAGCTCATCAGTTATGGAAGATCGTTCAAGGAAATTATTGTGTCAAGGTGTTTTTGATAATGGGGTGAATTGGTAAGCTGGTGGTTCGATTTTGAGATGATTAATTCGAAATTACCTATAATTGAACAAGTAGAATTGAAGTAGTAGTAGTTACATACCTACTGTACAACATGGCCCTCCCAGTGCCTAGTTAAGTTTGTTTGAACTACAGCTATAAACTAGACAAAGAATGGCCAAGAAGAAAAACTTAAGAAGCTTCGCATTCACTAAAGAGCCAACATAAATTAATGAGTTTTAAGTTGGATGACTATCAATAAAATTATATTAAGTATGAGCTGCGGGTAAAATAAAAACTTAAAAATCAAAAAGCAATTTTATTTTGTAATGTCTAATTTATTATCGATAATTTTGTTATTAAACAACACAAGTAGCGCCATCTTTACATTAAATGGTCGAACTTAATCATAAGGCTGGTAGGTTAGTTGTGGTTTTTGACCATATCAGTAGCGCCATCTATGTTTGTATTCTTGAAGCTTTTAGGTAGATCGATACCTAAACGTAAGGATGTTGAAAAGTAGTACTTTATTTATTTTTTAAGTTTCAGCTAACACATTTCATTATCCGAACAAAGTTATTTAAACATTTTATCGCAATACAGCAATCATTGTAGTTCTGTCGGATTTACCTAATTAAACGTGAACACATATTATGGTCAATGACCATAAAACTAGCGCCCTCTATCTAAATTGTATGTCAACAAAAAGATTTCATAGATTCTATGTGGTCAGTGTTGTCAAACAACAATCTTAATTCCTGTAGGTACATTTTATTTCCTTTGATAACTTAAAAAGTACTTGGCTTGGATTTCTCATGGTAATCGATACCTAGATACATTTTTCAGAATTACTTTTGTGGAAGTTTCTTGGATCTGAAAGATTTATATCAGTAATTCAAATACACAAGTGACTCAAATTATGAGAACTAAACCTTAGACTATTGACGCGGCAGTAAAAACTATTACTGTTATTAAATAATAACGAAAAAATAAACATTCAAAATTCGAACACGAAATTACACAGTATAGCGGATGGTCTAATACGCAAAAGCAAAGGTGTTCCGCCTCGGCGCTACTCGCCAGGCTAAGTAGCGTGTTTCCGAACGCGCCCATAGACGTAGAGTTTGTCTACGGTCGCTCTGACCAATGGTGGCCACGGTCACTTCAAGGACACCGCTTATTGATCACTGATTGGTCAGGTTGATTATTCTAAGAACCAATCAGATTAAAGATGTGTTTGACATTAAGTTTTAAGTTAGTAGTCCTAAGAGGTAGTTGGATAAAAAAAGGGCGCGACTTGTTTAACCGATTATTAAAGTTTTACCGTGTAACAAGGCTCTTTAACTGAACCTGACCCACCCCGACTACATTTTGGCACCCAACGTGTGTTTTCTGATATTTAAAACAAGGGGTCGGTGTCTTTGTGCGCGAATCGAACTTTTTCTCGTCGCAGGTTCAAGAAAACTTTTCGGAATCTCTTGATACGACCGACACTACAATCGACAGGAGCTGCCGTTGTTAGCTGTTTTGCGTTTAGCTTCGTTTATTTTGCTGGCTGAGAGAGCCACGAGCCGTTGGTTTCAAGTTTTCACCAACGTGTTTGCAAAATGCCGCGAAGACGCAAGTCGTTGCAAGCCGACGAGTCAATTCTCGAAGAATCGGAGCCATCAGGCAATATTTCGATGACTCAAGAAGCGCTTACTACATTACTTACTACTCTTCAGCAGTCGCAAGCCGAATTTTGCAATCAACTCTTACGTGAAGTACGTTCATCGACGCCGCACGTGTCGACCGATGCAAGTACATGTGCCGCTAACGCCGCAATGAGCGCCATGAGGTCTACAACAGCCAATTTCTCGAAGTGCACATCAAAGTTCAGCGGCAATTCAGAAGAATCCGTGGAAAACTTCATAGATGCAATAGAAGTTTATAAATCATGCCTAAATATAAGCGACGCTAACGCGCTCTTTGGTATGTCAATGCTGCTGACTTCATCGGCGGGAACATGGTGGCAAGGCGTCAAGAGTACAACGAAAACGTGGGATGAAGCCATCACGAGGCTACGAAGTGCCTACGGCGAACGCCGCCCGCCGTTTCGTATTTACGTCGAGTTATTCTCCCTATCACAAGGTAAAGAAAATACGGACTTGTTCATTGCTAAAGTCCGAGCCTTGTTAGCCAAGTTACCACAGGAAGACCTATGTGAACGGGTCGAGTTGGATATGGCATTTGGGTTATTAGATCGCCGCATTCGGAAGCGAATCGACAGAGCCGAAGTTTCGACGTTCGAAGAGTTGCTAAAGAAAGCACGAGCCGTAGAAGACTCTATAAATGAGTCACGAGCTCAGAAACCGTCATCAAGCCGCGAAGAGGGCTCTCGCGCTGCCGCCGCCGCAGCCGAGCCTGCGCGCGCCTCCACGTCGGATCATTCTTCTCGCTCTTCCGCTGCAGCCGTCGGTAGTCGCACGAGCGACTCAACGACGAAGAAGACAGGGAATTCGAAGTTATTCTGTGTTTACTGCAAACGTAATGGTCACACCAAAGAAAAGTGTGAAAAGTTAGTAAATAGTGACAAAAATATCTCCAAAAGTGAAGACTCAAAAGGCATTAAGTGTTACGGTTGTGGTGCCGCGAATGTAATAAAATCGAAGTGCGCGAAGTGTAATAGTAATACCGGGAAAAATAGTGAACATTCCGCGTTCTATTCCCTTAGTTCGGCACGTGATTATTGTGCACCCACCGTCCGCGTTAAATCTAGTCGTACGCGCCCTTCGCGTAGCGGCAAACGCGACGAAACCAGCGCGTCGCCACCGCAAGCGCCTACCCCGCCACTGCGAGGTAACGTGATGTTTGCCGGCAAGGCGAACGCGCCCGCTCTTTCGTGCGCCGAGTCTACGTCTTCTCACAATGTTGGAGGTAACCCCGAACATGTCACTGGGGGTTCTGTTACTAATAAAAGTTCTTGTAATTTAACTGATAATGTTAATGTCACTATGGATACTTACTATTCAGATAATAGTGTTCCTTATAGTAAATGTTTACATAAACTAGTACCTTGTAATTCGCAGAGTTTATGTTCAAATTTTAATTATCATTGTGGTTCACAAGCGATGCCTTTCGTTAATAACGATGTTAATGTTATTTCTGTGCCTTTAAATGATAGTTTTTGTATTGATAACAGAGTATGTAATACTTCTATGACTCCGAGTAGTCATTTTGGAAATTGTTATTGTGTAAATAAGGAAAATGTTTGTTTATGTACTGAAACGCGTGTTTGTACTAAATCTACGATGTGTGTTTGTGTCACTTGCGACCAGGGGGAGTTCGCGTCGCCGTCAAAGTCGAATAATGATAAAAAAAGCTGTTTACGGTCGGTAATGTTCCATGGTTGTCAATCATTATCTGGTAATTCCGAAGGATCAAAATCTAGCGCTCGCGATTTTATGCCTAATTCCAGATCTATTTGTGATTTTAATCCATTTTATAACAGTACCAACGACTCTCAACATATTTCCGATTTTGCAAGTGGCCGTCAACATTTTTCCGTGGAAAACAGTGGTTGTCAAAATTTTTCCGTAAATTCCAGTGGTTCTCAACAATTTTCCGAGAACACAAACGATGTTAAGTATTGTTTTAAAAATGTTTATTGTCAACAACTGTGTGGAATTACCAGTGGTTCGCAACATTTTTCCGGTAATCGTAATGTGGTTCAATCTTTTTGTCGGCCCGTGCTAGAGATTAGTATTTTAGGTAAAAACGGTACCGCGATGGTAGATTCGGCAGCTAAATGCTGTGTTGCTGGCCATACGCTATACGCTCTCCTAAAGGCCAAAGATTATCCTATGTCCTCGCGCATGGAAAATGTAAAACTTGCAGATGGTAAAAGTAGGTTATTGAATGTACTTGCTACCGAGGTAAATGTAACTCTTGAAGGTAGAACCAGGCTCGTCAGTTTTTTAATTTTTCCGGACGCGGACAGTAATGAAAGTCTGTTAGGTATAGATTTTTTGATTAATTTTAATATTAGTATGGATTTCGGTAATGCAAAGTGGCACTTTGCTGATAGCTCTGAGCAGTTCAATCTTCTTTTTGAAAAACCAGCACACCACGTTAAGAGTGTGCCTATAAGTAGCGTACTTAGGGACGAGGAAGCGTCACAGCTTAGCGACGAGCAGCGCGAGGTTCTTGCCAAATTCCTGTCTGAAAATCAAGACGTTTTTGAATTAAGAGGCGAACCAACTACGTTTGCAGAGCACGTCATCGATACCGGTGACCACGCTCCGATCGCAGTCCCTCCGTATCGGTTAACTCCAGCTAAAAGAGAGCTTATGCATTCTGAAATAGAAAAGATGTTAGCTGATGATATAATAGAAGAGTGCGAATCAGCATGGGGTTCTCCCGCTTTGTTAGTGCCTAAGAAGAACGGTCAAGTTCGTTTTTGCGTAGATTACCGAAAGCTTAACGCAGTTACGAAAACTGATGTGTATCCGATGCCGCTTATAGACGAATTAGTGCAGTCTACCAAGCGCAATTGCATCATGAGTACATTAGATATGCGTAGTGGATTTTGGAACGTGTCTGTCCGCGAATGTGACAGAGACAAAACGGCCTTTTTAACGCCTTTCGGTACTTACCGGTTCAAAAGGATGCCGTTTGGTCTCAAGAACGCTCCGTCCACCTTTCAGCGTCTCATTGATAAGCTGCGCACAGGCGCCTCACTTAAGGATGTGACACTATTAGCTTATCAAGACGATTTGCTCGTTATATCAGAGTGTTTCGATCAGCATGTAGCTGATTTACGTGCAGTTTTTGAGAGGTTGCGTATGTTCAATTTACGCGCCAACCGTGATAAGTGTGTTTTTGCTCGCGAAGAAGTGAAATATTTGGGCCATGTCATTACTCAGGATGGGGTTTCGCCTGATCATGACAAAGTTCGCGCAGTGGCAGACATGAAGGCACCAAGCACTCCACGGCATCTCAAAACTTTTCTTCAGACCTGTTCGTGGTTTAGAAAGTTTATTTTGAACTTTTCCGAGGTTGCTGAACCTTTAACACGTCTTTTGAAGAAAAATCAGACTTGGGTATGGGGACCTGAGCAAAATCAGGCGTTTCAGGAGCTAAAAAAACGCTTAACGTCTGCGCCCATACTTGTCCAAGCTGATTACTCGAAACCATTTGTCTTGCGTACAGATGCGAGTAGTTACGCTCTCGGTGCAGTACTGCTGCAAGGTGAGGGAAAGGATGAAAGGCCTATTGAGTATGCAAGCCGCCTTTTAAACCCAGCCGAGCGTAATTACAGCACTACCGAGAGGGAAGCTCTTGCGGTAGTGTGGTCAGTTGATCGGTTCAGAGGTTATATTGAAGGTCAACAAGTTATAATAGGTAGTGACCATCAGCCTTTGAAATGGTTGTTGAGTTTGAAGTCGCCGTCTGGTAGATTAGTTCGGTGGGCACTGAAGTTACAGGAGTTCAATATTCAGTTCGAATACACTCCAGGCAGAGCCAACGTTGTCGCCGATACGTTAAGTCGTCCTACCTGCGAAGAAGACAATAAAGATCAGTGTGGTATTTGTTCAGTCATTGTTGACTTACCCACTAGAACTCCCACTGATCTGCGACATGCTCAATTAGATGACCCAGAATTAAAGAAAATAATCAGTGGTCTTGAAAGTAATGACGCATTAGAAGAAAAACGCTGGTCCGAGCGAGGTTACTTTATGCAGCAAGGAGTTCTTTATAGGTACAATCCTGATGTCGATGTTGAGGAACCACAGCTTGTAGTTCCTGTGAGTTTACGACTCGACATTTTAAAGGAATGCCATGACACTCCTATTGCTGGGCATCAAGGTATTGATAGGACCTTACACAAGCTATCACAGCGGTTTTTCTTCCCTGGAATGAGACGGTTTGTCGCCGACTTTATTAAGTCTTGCGCGACGTGCCAGCGCTACAAGTCGTCGAACTTGAAGCCTTCAGGCCTTTTACAGACCCCAGTTTTACATCAAAGGGGAGAGGTCTTGGCGATCGACTTGTTTGGCCCGCTCCCTCCTGGAGAGCATGGGGAGAAATACGTTTTATTAGTCGAGGACACAGCTACTCGGTGGGTCGAACTTTTTGCTCTTGTTGATGCCACTTCAGAAGCCTGTGCCCGTACACTAATCGAAGAGTACTTTCTCAGATATGGCCTGCCGCGCCGTATTGTCTCGGACAATGGGGTGCAATTTGTCTCAGCCGTTATGCAACAGTGCATGTTTATTTTGGGGATTAAACAGGATTTATTACCTTTATATCATCCGGAGGCAAACCCGGCCGAACGGAAAAATAGAGATCTTAAGGTACAGCTGGCTCAGTTGGTCGACACTGAACACTCTTCTTGGCCGAAACATTTACCATCGGTTCGTTTCTCAATGAATTCGGCTTTATGTCATACAACAGGTGTTTCACCAGCCCTTTTAACCTTCGCTAGAGATCTCCGTTCACCCATTGACGTTCATTTTGATATTAGGGCTGTCTTACAGAAAGATAATTTTGTCCCACAAATCACACCTTACCTAAAGAAGTTTGTAGACTCTTTAGTTTCTATTAGGGATAAGGTAGAGAAAGAACAGGACAGACGTAAAGACTATGCAGACAAGGGTCGCAAACCTGAAGAATTTGATGTCGGTGATCAGGTTTTGATAAAGTCGCACGTATTGAGTAATGCTGGTAAAGGATTGTCGGCTAAGTTTGTGCCAAAAAGGGATGGCCCTTACACGATCCTTAAAAAAGTTAGTCCTACCAGTTATTTAGTTTGTGAACTGAATGCTCCCGACAATGTCTTAGGTATCTACCTCCACGCGTCCCAACTCACGAGCTTTGTCAATAGAGATGACGCGCCTCCTCTTCCGATTATGCCAAAGCGTAACCGAGGCCGGCCTCGTCATATCCAGCCTGTTTCTGACGTTCTCGAGCGGGTTCCTGAACGAGGACGTTTTCATGAACCCGAGGGGGAGTGTATAGCGGATGGTCTAATACGCAAAAGCAAAGGTGTTCCGCCTCGGCGCTACTCGCCAGGCTAAGTAGCGTGTTTCCGAACGCGCCCATAGACGTAGAGTTTGTCTACGGTCGCTCTGACCAATGGTGGCCACGGTCACTTCAAGGACACCGCTTATTGATCACTGATTGGTCAGGTTGATTATTCTAAGAACCAATCAGATTAAAGATGTGTTTGACATTAAGTTTTAAGTTAGTAGTCCTAAGAGGTAGTTGGATAAAAAAAGGGCGCGACTTGTTTAACCGATTATTAAAGTTTTACCGTGTAACAAGGCTCTTTAACTGAACCTGACCCACCCCGACTACAACAGACTAATCAACAACAACAGAGGTTGATTTATACGTTTTATTTGCGAGCCGCTAGATGGCGGTAGCTAAGTGGAGCCATTTTCGCGTACTTTAAGTACTGGGGTAGCTGTGACCGCATTATTTATCGCACCATTACCGCATGGACCCTTAAATCATCACATGACGTGGACCGTGTACGTGAGTCTTAATGAATGGCGGGAGAGTTGCCCAAAGTTTTTTTATTCTTTATGAAATTCTAAGAGCACTTAGTGGGGAATCTATTAGAGCGAATGTGCGTTTTGGGAGTCTCGTTGTTATGTTTTTAATCTCTTTTTTTATGTTTCTCTGACTGTTGTTTGTGTTCTGTGAATGTGGAACTTTGTGAACTTGAATGTGCGACACAGACATGCAAGTATGGACGAGCAAGTCATGAAGGTACTTAGAAATTTCGATGAAACTTTATAGAATAGAATAGAATACTCTTTATTAAGTACACCATAAAAATTACATATATAAATGTAGAAATTAGTACGTGTGTGTGTTATTATTAGTTTGTTGTTGTATTACGTTTGTTGTTTTATAGTAGATTTATGATCTGACGTGTTAACATTACCTAGACTACCATAATCTTAGGGCTGTGTTGACATGAAGGAAAGGAAGAAGACCGTATTGTAGGAATTTGATTCCTTGTTTAAGCTCTGAAGTGCTTTCTAAGTCCACAATAACATAGATGCCTTTCAACTCACCTCATCTTTTCCATTTTATCTACAATTTGAACAATAACTTGACCTTTCAATAAGCCTGAAAACCATCTAGATATTTGAAATACTGAAACAATCAAAGATTACCTACCTTCCTTCAATTAAATTAAACAAACTCTTCATAGGTACCTATAAGTTAGGCAACGATCGCCAGGATCCATACTTCCATGGTATTCCATAGTCCGCGATTGTCATCAAATTATAAGTTCGAAACAATGCCTATCTGCCAACTGTATTGAAACTAGTGATTGTGCGCGTATCTGCTTGCCGATCTAGGAGATCTGTAGTGAATGGAATTTTGGTAATTAGATTGAGAGGTAACTATAACTAGGAGGGTCTGGGTAACAATTTTGAGGTGGAGCTAAAGGTATCGTGAAAGCTTACCGAAGTAGCAATTGCACATTGAAATTAAGGCATAATCTAGTCGTAGAGAACTAAGAAAGTCAGGGCCTTACTGCCGTCTTGGCAGGAAAATAATGATGATAAATAATTATTAGATATAGTTCTTAGGTAGGTACCTAATAAGCATTTTTTTATTGCCGAATGGGCCTGCTCTTGACCTCGATCCCGCCTGATGGAAAGCGATGGATGAGGTCTATGACGGAACGAGCGTGCCCAGAAGATGCCTGTTCCCTCATGCTTTGAAGGCAAACGGGTTAAATAATACTTATTTATCATCGTTCTTTTCCTACCTTAACTACATGACACGTTCTTAAACTCTTAATCTTAAAAGTTTAAGGACGTGTCATGCAATAGTTCGTAAACGGAACTTATATTAATAGTATTATAGTAACTTCTTCTTTCATTAAATTTCCAAATTAAACGCTACTTTGCCACTTTGACTAAGTCTATTACAATAACCAGCAGTAGAATTACCTTTACTTAATTTTAACCGAAATTGATACCTACTTACCTAACATATTGGTATAAGAAAAAAAACGCTTTATTTACAAAGTGGCGAAAGTCTCCTGAAAAACGAAGTCTCTCGATCAATAACTGACTAATGACTGATTTTTTCAATCACAGTTCCGTGACATTCAAACAAGGAAATTGTTTAAAGTAACTATAGCGGGTACTACCCATGGTTTAAAAAAACAAGGTCTGGCACTCCGGGAGTGACACATGCTTACGTCACTATCCAGTTGCCACTTTATTACAACAAAACACGAATTACGGAAACATTTTCAGTCACCATTCTGTTAAAAAATACATATAAAGCATTTAAACTGTCGTTTCGTTTTTCTAATCAAACGAAACAATTCCATTTAAACATATACCAACGTAATTGTTAGTTAAAACTTCATTGTTTTATCGGATTCGTACAGGTAATAAAGGCGGTTGGGGAGTTATTATTACATACTACTGGTAACACAGCGGTGATGACGTAGGCTTGTGTCTCCCACGTGACCACTGTGTCTCGGAATGCTATACCTGGCGAAGTATATACCATGGTACTACCTAACTATCTTACAATACAAAACTGCTTAGTTGACATCACAAACAAAATTCAATAAAAATCACCCACGACATATTCGCTCGCTTTCCCCCTAAGTTAGTTATGAGAGGTCTAAGAGTATTTGAGGTGCATCGATGCTCCTAATAAGCGATGACAGGTGGTCCCGCTAACTTCATTATGTAACCCTTTGCAGTTCGCTTTGTGTTACCTTCACTAGCAATATTGCGGATGTAAACAAATTCCTTCAGTGAACCCTGCGAAGTTCATACAGGGCAAATTAAATTAGCTAGCGAAACTCTGCAGACGTGATGGGTATCGATATCTAAACATGATAAAAAAAAATTAAAAAAAATATGTTTTTTTTTTGTGGGGTCATTGACCGCATTTAGAGTAGTCAGTTGAAATAACAGTTAAAAAATCCGTTTTATTGTGTGTAAACTTCACAGACATGATGGGTATCGATATCTGCACACGATAAAACAAAAGATAACAGATTTTCTCAACTCATACTTCAAAATATAACAACACTACCAGCGGTCGTTGAATCCCTAAAAAAAAACATTAAATATTTTTTGTTTTTTTATCGTGTTTAGATATCGATACCCACCACGCCTGCGGAGTTTCGCTAGCTAGTTTAATTAGACCCAGTATTTCTTCGGCTTTTTGCAAATTGCAACGGTGTTTTACGTTATATGTTGATCAAAATTAATTTTACGGCAATTATGATAAAATAATTAGGTACTACTTAATTTATAATAATTTAAAACATCAATAGGGCGTATAGCCTAGCTCTTGAAATTATATTTGTTACGAATCGACATATTTAAAGGAATCATCTAGGTAGGTAGTCTTTTTGCATCGACTTTTAATGAAGATATAATTTAAAACAGCGCTGCACTTTGCAAAAACGTAAAAAAAAGAATTTCGCGGACTACATTGACGGATCCCCCTTAAAGAGAAACCATGGAGTTTTTTTCCGGTTCATCCTCATTGCAGACATTCTGACTTGCTGACTGATAAAAAAAATATACAGATACTTTCGACTTCTCAAGGCAAGAGTATATTATGTTCTGTGTCTCAAGGTGTCTTGAGCTGTCAAAAGCATCTGTCATTTTTTTATCCTAATTGTTGAGCAAAATAATTTTTATTAAAACCGGGACACAAGTAAGATTTTAAGTAAATTAACACTTTGCTCTTATTAACTCATAATAAACGAAAAGCTAAAAATCTGTTAGTTTTGTGTGATTTTGATAATTGTTGCTTATCGTACCTGCCTAATAACCTTATAACTTTTTGCTGTATCGTTGACGAAGCTCTTGAAAGAGAACGAGGCATCGATTTTTCAAAACTTACAATTGTATCTTTTGTTGGCTTAAAGTTAATTAAATTATGCATATTTTTTCACAGTCCTTTTGTCGTGTTAACATTGTTGGAGAGTAGAATCGGTTATCATGTTTAAATGTTACATGTGGACTGCAGACTAATGCCGAACTTTTTATGTACAAATTAAGTTATCAAGGATATATGTTTATATAGAACATAAATAGAACATATTTAATAATCAAAATGAACCCTTCCTCTTTGAGCTTGACAATCTTCACTTATCATCCCTCGCGTTATGTTTTGAACATCATTAAAACTCGGTCAGAAAAACAACAGACTTCAAGCCTGATATCTTCAAAGCTAGAACTTCAAAGAAAGATAAAATATAAAACCGGGGACACAATGCTGGTACAAGTATCAGTAGCGTGACAAACTCAAAAATATCACAACATAGCGCATACGTTAGAGACATTATCGCGTCTGTGGCCCACAAAAGGTTGAAAAGTCGCATTTCGCACGTATCGCTGTTATCGTCGGTCTGTTCAAACCCTTACGTTTGGAGAGAGAATTATACTTCTATTTAAGTTATAAGCGATAGCGATTTCAACTAATACGTGACAAAGGCCTGTAGTCTTTCTTCTAACTGGGAAAACAAAAACGCAGGCTTCAAATTCTTAAGATTTTTATAACAAGGCAATATTAAAATTATTTACGTGTAGGTTCACCACACCTTCATTTTTCGAATGAGTTCTTAACTGAAAGATATTTCAGTTCTTCTATTGGCACACTGTGATCCTGATTGTTTATCACAATTATTATTTAGTTTAACGTAATGTAAAGCGAGAAGCTAGGTTATGACTGCATAGGTAAGTACCATAAAAGTTTAATTGTTTCCTGAACTTTAATTGTTTTTATTTTATACTTAAACGTCATATTTCAAAATATACAATAAGCTAGATTGAGTCTACATTCCCTATCTGACTACCCCTAACAAATGGCGAAAAAAACTCAGGGGTCAAGGTCTCATTTAAATGAACTCAAAAAGCTAAAGCTTTTCTGACTATTTACCTTGAATTTAAATTTTGGTTTTTCTAAAATATAAGAGATAGAACGATTACATATACGTATTACACTTTTGCTGCCAAGTTCAAAAATACATATTTACTTGAAAGCCACCGACAACCCTTAGCATACTTATATTTGGTCTCGCTAGTCGGGTCCTGCGCATGAACAGAAGTCATCTATAGGTACGTATAGCGACGACTCGGATACGGATTCTGGGCAGTGGGCACACGAACGAATTATTTTCGACCCATACGCTGGTTGCTTGGCAGCAAATGTGTTAATTATGAGCCAAACCATTCACCTTCAAATGCCCTCATCACAACAAACCCCACCCTCTTGTAACTTGCAACCTATCCTTAGTTCGGAGGGCGAATTATCAGAAGTCGTTCAAATGATTTATGTACACAATTATTGGGTTATTCAGGTACGATGTTTTGTGCGATTCGATCCCGTAGCGATAGAAGTTTTGAGACAATAAGAGTTAATTTAATGCCTTTCTGAGAGCTGTGGGTTGCGTAGTTTGGATGTGTGGATTAAATATGGCGAGGTAGGGTTGGTATTGAATTGTTTCTCGTTTTAACCCCCGAAGCATAGGAGTAGGAGGGAAATAAAGCTGTCATAAATTAAGGGCACTTAGGGCCAGTTATTTCATACATAGTTAAATATGACCAATAGTCAGTTTAACAATTCGTCACTTGACAATAGTCAATAGCTGTCAAAGTTTAATTACTGTGTCTGCCCATGGTTAACTTTTATAACAAATTGTCAATTTTTTTGTAACTGTAGTTAGTTTTATAAATTGTCAAACAACATACTTCTGTCACTTTTAACAAATTGTTAGTTTAACTAGCGAATTTTTATTATTAGTATGTTTGACTACTGATCAAACAACGGGCCCTTCATATTGCTAGCATTGTTTCTTCTCGACTTTGTTAAACTACCCAAGAATCGTCGGTGTTCAGGGAATGGATTTTTTTTAATACTTGTTTGTCTGAACCCTTCCACAAATTGCCAGAAGTGAATTACATCGAAGAACGACGGTTTAAGTAAACTTAAACATATTGCACTAACCTAACCTAACCATAAGGTTTGGAGACACAACCTTCTCGCCCAAAGGAGGTTCTTGCTGATTGACTGTCATATATCCAGTTACCTAACATTATAATCAGAATCTTTTTATCACTAAATAATTAAATTTTATTTGACGGATTGACAAATTCTCCGTGTATTAACTAAATAAAGGTAGGTTTTAGTACATTAAGAATTTGTCAAACCGCTATAAAAAACGCTGAATGCGAAGTCCTTAAACCTCTCCAAAACATTTCACACATCCCTCCACATTTCACAGTTTTTCCCAAAAGTTTATTTTTTCACTAGGTGTACAATGTCATTACTAAGCATGGGGTACACAACACGTGTCGCCGTGATACGTGACAGGTTGCAGGCCCATTCGCCATGAATTATATAGCAACTCATCTCCATCAGACTTCGCCTTCCACGGAAAATGTTGTGAAGCTTTTTTTGCGCTTAAATTAGAAATAGATGCATGAAAGTTACTGGTGTTTTTGTCCTGGCATTTTTGGGCCCAAACTAGGCCTACCTTATGTTAAGAACTAAGTCCAGTTTTAAGTAATCAAAGTCCCAATAATATCCACTGCTAAACAACGTTCAATTTATAAAAAAATAGCTTTTTGAATTGTTTGTCTAAATTCCAATATAAATTAATTTCGGATAGCTTTTGTTATGTTATGAGACAGTCAATCCAAATTACAAATTGGTAGATAATTGGACAACCTATGATGATTCTTTTACTCAGCCCTTACCAACAGACTACATAAAAACTGCGCTATATTTTTAACGGACTCTACAAAATTCTTTTCGTCAAAGCATCTGCAGAATAATTTTAGAAGCATTTACAAATTGACAGAATTATCTAACTATTCCCTATCAATCTTCAGTCTCGAAGCTCCCTTCACATAAGCTAAATCCAAATAAAACGCAGAGAAGAACCACAAAATATCTATCCGCAAACCGTTCTCAAAACGTATGCACTAACGAGATATCAAAACCGAATCGTATGCAATAGCCACGAGGGAAATGTTCCCGACGTAACACCTCGGTACGAATCTATCACTGTCCTGATTGCTTACTGAAACTAGTCTGCATAAATCCCACAAGTATAACACGATTTTGACATATCATTGATCTATCCAGCCCAGGATCACCTCAACACCTAGCTGCCGTCTCCCCCGAGACGTCAAACCAAAACTGTATTACATCAACACCGTTTTCAAAAACACCATCATCCTTACCACAACATTCATTGCTGATTTTGTTTATAAACTTGTTGAGAGCAAGCATAGAAAGCGCGTAATGGATGGTGTAGAAGTCGAAGGTATTGCTTATCGAAAATTTCGGAATATGGTTGCGCCAATACACGCTGTTCGATGCACGAAAGTTAATGTTGCTTGCCGTTTGAATTTGAGCTTTGCTTCTGCTAAGTTAGGGTGTGTTTTTCGTTCAGTGGTGTTGGTTGTTGGGATGTTTTGAGCTAGCTAGTAAAGTAGATCGTTTGAAAGACAGGTTCTATCAACCGGTGACAACTACATATTGTTTAGACGCGTGTTTTATTCGGTTGTATAGTGATCTCTGTTCAGTTCGGTGCTCTCTGAAAATTGTCTTAACAATATGGAATACATTATTCACGACACTTGAATGGCGTTTGTCGATTGGTTCGGCTTTTATAAATTTTACCTCTAGACCTGCTTTCTTGATATGTATGAAGAATTTAGAATTTGATTCTAGTCGGTCTACAGACAACAGGTTTTAATACTAAAAGGGGTTCTTCTTAAAATTATACTCTAGCGAGATTAGGTACGGTACTTACTTTTTGTTTTAGAACGTTTTTGTAGGTTTAAGTTTTAAGGAACAACTGCCATCTAATTCCTGTTGACAAGTATTTTTTTACAGTTGAGTCTATTAATATCAAATATTTTCCTCTTGTTTGAAGCTTGGTGTAGCATACTCACTTACAACATTGTATAGGTAGACAAATAGCAATAGATAACTTTGGCATTATAACGATGACCTCTTTTAATGTATCACAAGCAGGTGATAGGTACGCTTTATTGCTAATTAGCATAAAAACCTAATTTCGGTTGAATCACAATAAATTAAAAGCCACATTACATTCGCCTTATTTAACATCTATCATGTTTCTTTTTATTCCAAAATCAGCATTAAATTAACCAACAGAGCATCCTCAAACAACCTTGAGAGTAACAAAAAACGAAATTAAAACAAAAATATGAGCTATAAATATAAAATACTTATCAGATTGGGCGTGTAAGTTTAACGTTTTAATAAATAACAAGCGGACGCCATGTTGGATTTTTATATTTATTTGTAAAAATTAATAATAATGCTGAATAAATCAATAAAAGAATGGAAACATTTCAGGACTGGCTCCGGTTGAATGATTTGTAGTAATACGAGTGTAGTGCCGTCTGCGCGGCATAGTAGCGACGGGAGGTTTTGATACTTCAAGATGTTTTTAAATTTTTAACAAACTTTTGCTGTAAAAGCCCGTTCAAAGTTCAGCATTAATCTTCGCAGTACGAATAAATTATGTCCAAAATTAATGTTGAAACAGTAGCATAATATAACTATCGTTATAACTTATAATACCTACATAGTTTCTGATCATTTGAGTGAGCAGTAGTCACCTTAATATTAGTACGAGCCAACTATACTTAATGAATTTATCTATTTCAGGCGATTACATTAGGGAGGCATTTTTTATTGACCGAGATGCAAATTGTTTAACTACTTACCTACCTTAGGGAATAAAAAAGTTTACTTCAATTTTAAAGCTTCGTAGTTTCTGACTGTTACAGGACATTGACTTTCAAATCGTGATTATTTTATCTCATTCATACATAACAATTTCGTTTACGTAGGTATAAGTTCAATTTAAAAATAATATAGTTAACATTCTGAAGGTTCAGCAGTAGATTCCGTATACTGAAGCAAATTATTATTAATATCATAGGACCCGTAGGATGCAATACACAAACAAGAGTTTCCTTTTGTTATTTTTAGTTTCTTTTGTGCATTTAATTGAAGTACTGACTACTGTTTGCCATCAGTTTGTAAATATCTAAGTTGTAATCTATAGAAAATGCAATGGGTAGTAAATTTATTAAGTTAAATGTTAAGTTATTACCATGTATATACTACTGTTTGTTTTCCCTTATGTTTTTTCTATCTCTTCTACTAGTCGTTCACAGAACTATTAACATTGTAAAGAAGATTTAGAAGAAGTTTTCGTTCAAGTATCAAAACCCCGCGTACCTCTGGTATCACAAGCTAGCCTTATATCAGTTGATATCGAGTCGAGTCGGCTGTACATCTCAGTCCCACCTCCAATAACGTGCAGCCATCAATTCAGACGGTCGCAAAAACGTTGCCTTACCTCAGGCGAGGTATGACGGATGGATGGGTGGCCGCTGCTGCACTTTGTTGTGCTCTGAGGGTACCTGGATTTGTTGTGGTTAGTGTTTTGGATATAAGGTTGATGCTGTTGGTGTTTTTATAGTTCGATCGGCACGAATATGAGATTACAGGTCATGTTGTGGTAAGAAAAATAGGCCAGCCAGAAGGCTGGATACAAAAACGTTGCCTTACCTCGGGCGAGGTATGACGGATGGATGAGTAGCCGCTGCTGCACTTTGTTGTGCTCTGAGAACACCTGGGTTAAGTGGGATTCTAGTGGTGGTATTTGGAGGATTGAATCGCAATGAAATAAAAGAAAGTCAACGAAACCGTGAGAAGGCAAAGTTTTTCAGACTAAATAAAAACAATATTAATAAAAAATAAATATATTTTCATACTTAAGTATATTCTATATTTCATTAAAATTTTTACAAAAGCACACCTGCCCAGGTGTGCTTTTGTAAAATATTTGAATTTTACCTTGAGAGACCGGTTTGAAAAGTGTGACAGGAAAGTCCTCATATTTATGTACCCAATACAATATAGGTACTAATGATATCCTCAACCACGGGGAAAACCGAACTCAGAAAAATGTATTATGTGAAACATATTTAGTTTCTGAAGAAAATAGGTAGACAGCGAGTCTAAGTGAAGACTTCTGTTCCGAAACCGAATAATAAAAAATCATTAATGACTAACAAAATTTCCCAATTCGAAATGATAACTCCTAAATCTCGTGCAGAATCTCAAGCTTTCCTTCAACTCCAAAATTATCTCAAAAATACCGATTTTTCTAAGAACACCATCGAAGACAATAAATCAATCGGAACAAAATATAGATAAAATAAATCATTCAGAAACCGTCATAACAATGTGTCTCATCAAAATTCAAATGGATATGGACCGGCCCGTCAGTGCAAGCTGACGACTGCTAAAGGAAAACTCCAAGATGTACCTACCTATGATTTATTTGAGTACTGGGTGCGCCTGGTGTCTTGCCCGGCTGTAGGGGGCTTTAATTTTTCGGGAGGAAAAGTTTCCAAGTTGTAAGTGACGTCAGCATTAGCTAGGTGACTTAGCCCTAAATAGACTTGCCGATATAGATGCAAGACACATACACACATACATAAACTCGCGCCTTCTTCCCATGGGTGTAGGCAGAAACTACAGAACGCCACCTGCTACGATCCTTACATTCTCCTTTCGCCTCGTTTACGTTCATACATCTGCATCCTAATTACGTAACACACTATCTATCACAATCTGAATCATTTTGAAGCCTATTGCTCCATTGCTTCTTATGTTCGAAAAATTTGTCTGCTCAACAACGTAAATAACGCAATGAATATTGTTGAACTGTCAAAATGAAACCCATTCTCACTGTTAGTGTGTTACGTAATTACCCATCTGGTCATACATGCACGCCGGTAGCGAGTACTACGCACCTGACCTTTCTGAAGAACATCACCAATAAGGTCACTATATGTCTTCCTGGGGCGTCCCCTTTCGGAACAAGAATGACACATTTTTGAGTGAATGGTAATTCAATTAGTTACTGGACAAAAAGACCCCTCAAATAGCCGTTACACCTACAAATTCTGTCCATCATACTAAGTAACATTGAGTAAAATTTATAGCTGGAAAATTATTTTATTTTTGGTGAGAAAAGTCGCTGTGGGAGCATGCAACAGTACCAGGGTCTGGGGGATCTAAAGTCAAGTAAACTTAAAGTAAATTGTTCAGTTATTAAAGTTCATTGATGGCTAAAACATTACCTAGTACTTACTCCTTTCAATATAGGTAGGAACTCATCATCGATTAGTAGTTATGGCTATTATACCATCTCCAGGTTGTCAGTTTACCCCATACCCGACCTATGGAAATAAAATAAAAAACATAAAAGGATCGCAGCTGTACAGACCAAGAGACCACTCATCTTCTACCATAATCCCATCTCAGAAATTAAACTACCTGATTAAACTGCCCATCTAACGTATTGAACGTATACCGATCCCAACCACAATCATACGACTGACCATCTTAAATTTATAATCGGCAGATATTATCTGGTTGCGCAGGCGCAGCACGATGCTACGAACTAATGATAATGTGCACAGCCAACAATTAACTTCTATACCGACTGGGCAGGCCCGTGTCAATGTTGATTTGTGATTGATATTATGTGCTTCACGTATAGGTTACTTTGTACATGGAAAATTAAGCCCTAGCCCGCTAATTATAAAGTGGACTTCAGCTTGTGATCAGAAAGGTATCGGTCTTAGAAAGTGATGCAAGGTATTATCAATTATTTCTGTGTGTAATTAGAGTTTGGTTTTGATTGTAGCATTTCTAAATTGCAAGGTAAGTTTCAACTATTACACAGGTGAATGATTTTGATCTTTATATGGAAGGTATTAAAGTGGGATTTTGGTGTACTCAAGATTACTGTAGGATAAATCGGTGCGTTTGCGCCTGAAGCTTTTTCTGAATAGTTTACTAATGATTTATTTTAAACTTTAAGCTCTTTGCAATAGGGGCTGGCTATTGTTTTAATTAATTGTAAGTTTTTGATGAATACTGGTGATTAGCGATAGATATATTATTTGGGAGGCGTGATGTTAATATATGAGATCAATATATTTATTTTAAAATATATATCATCGGGTTAATTATCGAAATAGTTATCGGTTGACGAGATCTTGTTGGGAACCGAATGGTTCAGACCAATAACTTATTTTTTTTAACAACTCAGCTAGCATTGGATTTATCGCGTACTTTTAATTCATAGCAACATGTAATTTTTTCTTATAGGTACTATCGACTGGGGTGCTCACAGGTACTCTACTTACTAATTATCAATCTCGGGAGCAGTGGGCCTAGTGGCTTGGATTTATTTATTTAATACTTCAAGCACAGAAATGTACAGAATTGGACTTAATGCCATAGGCATTTTCTACTAGTCAACCTGACCGGATTAAAAAGGCTTAGTACTTAAATGATAAATGATTTTATTTGTGTAAGTAGGTTTGTATAAACACTTTTACACGTCAATCATATTTTAAAACTAGATGAGGTCGGCTTTTCCTATCTGACTACTCTGAGAAGAACGGCCGAAACAAACTCAGAGGTCACAGTCTCTTTTAAAGTCCAGACATAATCTTGGTCAGATCATGTGAAGACCATGTAGATTTGTGTAAGAAATGGTCTTTTGAGGAAAAACCACACATAATGAGTGGATCTGTCCAGTCAGTGCATGCATTTGTCAGTAATCGTGCAGCTCAACTCAAAACTTACGGAGCTCAACTATTCGTCGAACAATTTATAATGGATGACATTATTTTTTTATAGAGTTTCCATCAGTTAATATTAAGTCCCAGCTTCTGCTGTAACTTCGTTTTCGCTTAGCGTTCTTTCTGAGCTTAGCTTGCTTTTTGCTTGGCTCCTAAGGATTGTAGCGTGATGTTAACCTATAACCTTCCTCAAAAATTGGGCTATCAAATACAAAACGATTTTTTCAAATCCGACTGGTAGTTTCAGATGTTACCCCTACATACAAACAAACAAGCGAACCAGTTCCAGAGATTAGCGCGTTAAAAAAACAAATCAGCGAAATAACAAAACTAATAAACTCTTCCGCTTTATTATTAGTATAGATATAGAAGATAAATAGATATATACAAATAAAAAGAAGATGGCTAAGTAAAGATTAAAGATACAATTCCACAGCATGTCATTTTTTTTTTTTTTTTTTTGGGTGGGAAATCATCAAATGACGCTCCCGCTCTGGGCGGAGCGGAAGGGCGTGTCAGACTCTTACTGACTAAAACCCACCCGTGTTCCTTCAGTTGCCTGTGCGCCAGGGCCACGGTAACTCTTTCGAACAATCCGCAGCCCCGGCAGGCATCGGTCCTATCGGACCCCGTCAACTTTGCTGACATCTCTTTGAGGCGCGCGTGGAACACGACGCGCCGTCCACCCGGGCCTGGTCCTTACCGGACGGCGAGCTGCCCATTGCTCGCCGTCCGCAAGCCCGCGCCTACGGTGGCCGGGAGTCGGCAATCGACTCCCGACGCCCAGGGTGTCTCCTGCTGCGGCGACTAGGGGCGCGAGGGCGCAGTGATTGCCTCTCCCTCTCGCGCTCCGCCTCCTCCTTCGCGAGCATTACTGCTTCGCAGAAGGAGGTGACGGCTTCCCATTCCCTCTCGCTCCGTACCATGGCCTGAACCAGGGCCGGACGCGAGAGGTCGCCGCCGCCGATCGCCGCCACGAGGACACGGCGGTGCTCCGCCCAAGCCGGGCAGACCTCCACCGTATGCTCCACCGTGTCCTCCGGTCGATCCACACAATGATAACACCCGGGCGTTTCCTCCCGCCTTATCCGAAACAGGAACCTCCCGAAACAGCCATGTCCGGTGAGGACCTGCGTCAGGCGGAAGGTGAGGACGCCGTGGCGTCTCTCAAGCCACTCCTCAAAGAGGGGTCTTACCGCCGCAATTGTGGCGTGCCCTGCGCTGGGTTGCGACAGTCGCACTCTCCATGCCGCCATGAGATCCCGCCGGAGTCCACAGCATGTCTAAGGTAACAATTTGACAGTAACAGCGCCGTAACAATAAGTGCACTTTGAGCGATGCACTCGCTATTTAACTGACTTCATTTTGCCTGACTGGATTAGTTAATCCATAAGGGATACTTAGGGCGAATTTCACCAAACTTTTTAACCTAGAATAAGTCATATCCTGCGAAAAAAAAGGATTTTTGTCAGGTTTTAGATAATAGAACTGTCAGACGTCAATTTTATTCCACGGATAATAGACATATGACTGGTAAAATCAGCCCTTAGTCGTGTTAACTTTGAAGGATCTTTAGTAAAATAAAAGTAACTAGGTAGGTACTAATTGTTATTAAATGACTTGTTATAGCCTCAAGTTTGAAGCTTGGTATACAAGATCAAATAAAATTAGTAGGTAGTAACTTAAAGTTTAAGTTTAGAAAATCAGTTTTTTTTTTGTTTTATCATGTTTAGATATCGATACCCATCACTTCTGTGGAGTTTGGCTAGCTAATTTAATTTGAACCTATATGTAGGAGCATTCCCCGAATTCATTGCATCAGCCTTAAGAAACCTATGTTCCATCAATTCCTCCCAGATTACGTAACGCACATTTTTACGTTTCCCATAACATAAGCAGATGAAATACGTAACCACATACAACTTTATCTTACGGTATACGAAAGTAATAACTTATGAAACAATAGGCCACAGACGCAATATCAACGCCTCTTCATAAAATATGGTAGAAAGTGACTGTTCGGTCATTGTAGTTTATGTGATGTAATAGTAGATTTGGTGGTCGGTTTTGACTGGCTTTCGTCTGGTCATGGACTGCGGTAGATACTGCAACAGCCTATGTTGGCTCCTACCGATCTACTTATTCTGTAAAAATCTCTTCTAACTTAGGTGAAGTGAGTTGCCATTCCACCTGCAGGTGCTAGGGATCGGCACTATCGACAGCTCACTTCAAGCTTCACTTAAGTTTTCACTGTGAATTTTTAATAGATTAGATCAGCTGATTACAATGTTGGTATTACCTTTTAAATTAGTTCGTCAATGAGCCTCTAAATTTTTGGCACGGTAAGCAGACAAGTAGGTATGTTTAGAAAATACAATCTGATGTTTCGCCTTATCTCTCGAAAATTTGTTTCGTCGTTCTGCGATAACTTTATGGGTTGACTGACCCTAGTGGTCCCAAACGCGCCTAGTGAGCGTGAGGTCCTGGGTTCGATTCCCAGGTCGGGAAAAGTGTTTTTGGATTTTTCCATTAGGAATTTCTCAGTAGCATCCCGGAGTTTGGAAGTTGATTGTGTTATACCCCCGTGACTCGAAAAGCACGTAAAGCCGTTGGTCCTGCGCCTGATCTCTCCCCGGTCATGTTGGATTGCCGTCCCATCGGACTATGTGAGTAAAGAACCGAGAGTGCACCTGTGCTTACGCACACACTTGTGCACAGTAATATGTTCTGTCTAACTGACCAATCTCCGTTGAGATTGACCACCGTGACCGACATCGGTCGGTCATTATTTATCTTATGGGTTAAGTCGAAGAGGAGTAGCTTGCTCTTTGCCAGAACCCATTGGATGTACTTCATAAGGCCTCTGATTCCTATTTTTTTGCGGCAAATTCTAGATTCTTCTAGTTCGTTGTCTCAGTTGTATTGTTGTGTTAGTTGTTTTTTTTATTTATTTATTTATATAAAGGTTACCAACTAAACACATACACACCATTAACCCAAAGAGTCTTTTTCATAATAGATCTGGCATATTTCTAAATTATATGAAAGCACGGCAGTATTAATTAGCGTACTTGTAAATAAATAAAATATTATATTTTTATATACATGTGTAATAATTATAAAACATTTTTTTTTATCCCAACTTTATATTTTCGGTCATATCTACTGAATATAATCTAAATTACTTGGACTCTAAGCATAGAAAAACTCTAGCTTCGGTCAGACGCAAATATTTGTTTTGGAACCATCTCAAACTTTAACAAAACTTATCATTTCCTAAGAAAATAAATTTGAAACTTTCGGTACCGAAACTTTAAGACTTTAGATCTAAATTGACAGTATTTTAAGTTCAAATCGAGAAGTTTCTAGGTCAATAGACTTCCTGAAAGTTTTCGATTCAGGATATTTGTGTAAGACCGTGATTTTCTGTGTACAGTCACCAAATGTGATAAGTAGCCAGGGTCGTTGGATATAGCTGAAGTTTTGTAAGAAACCGATGGATGTTTTCGAATGAACTTTAATTCGATAAATTACCTGTTTGTTTTCTATTAATTAAATTAAATATTATTCGAAAACCTTTATAGGTTTCATAGTAAACTTCAACTATATCGACGACCCTAGTTACTTATCTCTTTTGGTGACTGTACCTATCTATTGACTCGGGGTGAATAACAGGATGAACAAAGTTTTCATACTTCTACTGCTATGTATAAGTTTATTTCATTGGTAACCAAACTATCCATATTCTTAATATTTTAAAAGCGAAAGTAACTCTCTCAGTCTGTCGGTTACCTAAACCCCTGCACTGATCATTATAAAATTTGACTCATAGGTAGCCTAAAATCTGGAGAAGGACATGGGCTACTTTTCATTCTGAATATTTGTATGAAAAAATTATGAACAAAGTACAAAATACACGCAGACGAAGTCATGGGCAACATCTAGTAAAACATTACTTTATAATCCACATTGAGCGTTAATAGACAGATTTCGGACACAGTATGTTTCCAGCGCAGCAGATCAGTCTCTAGCTGCCGTTACAGTAAATACTACTTCTAAAGTAGATACATAGGTACCTCGAGCTCAAACCCTACTTGATCTGGGAGGAGCAAGAGAGACATAAATCAAAGGCAACCTGCTCCCTTACGTCACAGCGTGTCTGTTTCAATCGTGGGTATACCATCGGAACTTACCAATTAACGGAACAATATATAAGTAATATTAGTTAGAATTAGATGTTATGTTTGTTCGAGTTAATCCCGATAATAACCCCGTAACAATCAATGCTCGAACGTCGTCAATAGGCGTTGTTATAATGACCGTATAAGATCCTTTCATCGTTTTTAAAACTGCCTCTAGAATCTTTGAAAAGAAAAGTTAGAAACAAAATACAATCACAAACCAATTCGTCATACCATAACTTTACCACCTTATCAACTGAAGGTTTAGCAGATTTGTGCCCCTACAGAACATCCACAATTTGCCAGTTATGCTTAATTAAGCCCCATGTAATAGTGGCTGAGCCTATCCGGCAACAAACCCAGATTCCAGAGAGAGAGATTTAGAATTTGCTGCAGCCGTCTGGAATCCCCCACGAATCCACATATGTAAATATTAGTGATTGAAAAGGTTCAGAAAGCGTTCCTGCGTTTTCTATTTAAAAAACATTACGGATATTATCCATTTAACAGATAACAGTTCGACAGTTATTTATAATGAGCACTGTACTAAAACAACACACATCACTTCCATACAGCACTGAATTTACTAAAGGGTGACGGAAAGATATAGTTTGCCCTCAAAAAAGTACAAAACATGCTTTCACGGCCAAATTTTATATGTACCTCGGACCGCTACTCTATAACAGGCTAAATGAAAAAGGAAACGTCTACTCTTTAAATTATAGTAACTGCAAGAAAATCCTTAAGGAAACTCTTCAAACAATGTCCTATGAAGATACAGAGAAGTTATTACTAGTGCTAAAGTAAATATTGTTTGTATTATTGTTACTTTTTAATTAGTTAGTTAAGATACTATAATTTTATATACCTTTTACATTTATTTACCAATAAGACTAATATGATATGTGATTATTTAATCAATTACTGTTACCTACAATCGCCTGAAACACAGGATTACCTAGTTCAGGCACAAATTATGGATGAACTTGACATAAATTTCAGAAAAACTGTATTTAACCTTATACCTTTTTGAATATAATTTTTATTATTTTTTATTTTATTTGTGTATCCTACTCATTTCCTGCTGGGAATGTTAGGATATAATTCCTTGTCAGTGCCTAGAGCCAGAGATCAGATTCTAATAGCCATAATGATTTTGAGGAGCATGGTAGATTCCCCTGAGCAATATACACAATACTTTGTGTACACTTTATGTGCCTGACAACTACCTGCGTCATAGGCCTACTCGACGACACCGACTGTTCGCTACATCCCATTGCCGCACTGTGTCGCACGCGCAATCCCCGTTGTGTCGCATGCATGGTGCTATAAACTCCTTAATGGAGACAGTCCCGGACTGTGACATCTTTAATGACACTCTCAGGGTGATCATGTCAAATTGTCTCATGTTCTGTGAAAGCCATGTCTGTTAGGTAAATAAGTTGTATGTTTTTATCATTTTATTCGATTTCATTTTATTTTCTCTTTTTAAAGTTGTTGTTAAATATGTTTGATCTCTGACTTGTTATTTGTTTTTGAATTATGTTTTTTTTATGTAATATGTTTAGTTTTATGTTTAGTTTGACTTATTAATTACTGCCATTGGCGCAAGCCGTTGTAATTGATTATAAATAAATAAAATAAATAAATTCGGATCTAACTAAGAAGTTCCTAATGACACTTTACTTGACCTGGGGCACCCAGACTCTTCCAGCAGTCATAATTTGCGACCAGCTAGACTTATGAGGAAAACATATATTAAAAAAACCAGCTAATAGGTATGATATACCTAAGTGACATCACTATAAATCACCAATTTAGCTTCCATGGACCAATGGTATACAGCTTTAGGGTACTGCCAGCAACAGCGACATAGAGATACTGAAAATATTCGAAACCAAAACACTGAGGACCTTCTTTAACATCCCTCAATACATTAGTAATAAGAACATATACCTTGACTAATAAAAAGTACAAACTGACAAACAGGAGATAAGGAAATATAGCACCAATTACCAGAAAATACTCTCGAAATACAAAATGAGCTTGTCCTCAGACTAAGTGGAGATCAAGGCCTTCAGCATAGAAGATTAAAGAGACATAGTGTTTCAACCCTACAGGATAGATTCTTCAGGATGGAAAGAGACACCTACCTAAGAGGTGTCTGTCCCAAGCTAAAAAGCCTTAACAGATACAAGGATCAGACAGAGCAGTGGGTTATTGTTGTGTCCAACAGATTGCAGCGGTGCAGAAAGAGAGGAGAAAAAATTGGTATGATGAACTCATTAATCACGACTCGGTTGAGCGAGTGACAGGACGCCCTCTACCTATAATTGCCGTAAACACAGAACTTTTCGGTAACATTGTGATGATTTACACAGTTTTGTTACCATCACCCACAATGGAAGTGAGTGGTGGTTAACGTGTCCATTGTTTTTAGTAATTTATGTAATTTTTACGTAAAAGTTACCTAATGTATAGTTACGTCATCCATAAGTTTATAAAATGCTGTTCTGAGAGCAATTTTATGGTATCCTATAATGAATTAATAAAAAAACCGGGAAAGTGCGAGTCGGACTCGCGCACGAAGGGTTCCGTACCATTATCTATAAAAACAGCAAAAAAATCATGTCTGTTGTACGGGAGCCCCCTTAAATATTTATTTTATTCTGTTTTTTAGTATTTTTTGTTATAGCTGCAACAGAAATACATCATCTGTGAAAATTTCAACTGTCTAACTATCACGGTTTATGATATACAGCCTGGTGACAGACGGACAGACGGACGGACTGCGGAGTCTTAGTAACAGGGTCCCGTTTTACCCTTTGGGTATCGAACCCTAAAAATTATCAATAGAATAAGTATTGCAAATATATTCCAAACAAAATAAAATTGATATCAATATCTGCCATTGAAAGTTGAGCATTTACAGTTTTGATTATCGACAAAATCAAATAAAGTTACAAGAAATATACTGAAAAGTGACCAAAAAACAACATTACCAATCAAATTGTTTTCCCACCAACTCAAAGTTGCCCAAATTTTTTACGATGCGAATACCGTATCACCTTGGGGCTTGTTAATTTTAATTTAAAACTGATACTAACCTACATACGTAATATTACCGCTGATTATCAACGAGGATTTGGCGACTATCCGATAATTTTCATACAAAGTATAATGTTTCAGTAGTTATTTACACAATAAAAACATTTTACGAGTTTTAAATTGACGTTGAGAAGCAAAACAGCGATCCTTTCGACTTTTGACACGCTCGGATCTGACCTGATTTTTTCACGTTTCCATTTGTTTGCGGGAATTTGTAAAAAGCGATTGTATTGCGTCAGGTATTGTGGCATTCTCTTTTTGTTACCTTAACAAGAGTTATTTATTTGTTTTAAATAATCGCTCTCTCTTTAATTACCACACCAGCAGCAATTGTTAACCGACGTTAACTCTTCGTGTTCTGAAATTATGGATTAACTCTGATTTTCGGCAGCCTAATCAAATCTTTTCGTCGCTACAGGAAAATATATGTTTGTTATGCAGTTGGTATTTTGATGAAAAAAACATAGCTAGGAGCTCACGAGAGACAACAAACGGCAGTTTTATTAATCAGAAACTTCAGTTAACATCTAAAAACCTTGGACTTGGTTCGATATGGTTTGCGTTCAGTATTAACCCCACACTTTCTAAATTTCCCAAGAATATATATCAACAGTTTTCGCAGTAAAATGAAAACTCGCACAAATTCAGCTAACAGTCGCACGCGCATCAAATATCGATACAATTGCGCCACGTCGCGTTTACGATAATCGTCGGTGCGCGTGAAAGGAGAGCTGCGCACGCGCATTATTTTTATAATGGCGCCCGCTAAGTGAGGGGACATCGTTCTACGAATTTAATTATTTAACTTATTGATATTGGTTACGATAAGTGTTTCTTGAAGGTTTGTTGACTTAGTTTATTTTAATGGTGTTAGTTTATGCTTGGTTAATAATAGAATAAATAACAGCTGATATCGATGCTTTGATGGCGTTTGCTACTAGGGTTTATAGTTATTAAATTTATTAAAGCCTGCTCAATGTTACGCCCACATAAAGTGTTCTAAAGGAGACACTTGTTTTTATATAGTCGTCTTACGAGCTGTTTTTGGAGAAGACATTTAGATCACCACTTCCTTGGTCATAGATCGTATAGATGTCAAGTAAAGGTTCTTTATAAAATGCAACAAACTTCTCCAATTTTGAAAATACTGATCTTCTTCTTAGCATGTCTATGGCAAACACGATACAGTCAGCCCCGAATTTGTAGAATCAACTCCTGAATTAATCAACTCCTTAATGTAGAGTAATTACTTAGGTACAACTTTGTATCAAAAATCAAATGGCAACGCAAAAACCGTATCATTCCAAAAAACCGTATCCAGCGATATATTGCTACTGATCACGTTTTTATTAATCGTAAATTCAGCAAGATATATTCACGACTCATCCGTAAGGGTACTAACTTTATTCCTAAATTGCAATTTATGATCGAAGCGTTAACTGCAGATCGCATCGTAAAACTCACTTTCGGGAAAATAATCAAAAAACTATAAAAAGTTGTCGAAGTGAAATTATTCGTAACTGTTTCGCTACAGAGAGATAATTAGTTTAAAACTGTATTTAAGTATACACGATAATAAAAATTTACTTATTTGTATCGAACTTAATTATTAGCTCAAAAACAACCCACTCGCATGGGAAGTCCTTAACACTTGCATCTACTTTTTCTAGGTACCTACTTAAAAATATAATTTCAATATACATTATCCCCATCAATTAAATGTAGATAGGTCCAATACTATTGGTTATGCTTATTTCTTTGAGTATGAAGAACACGATGAGAACGGACACAAATAACGCCATGTCTTAGCTCAGAATATAAATTACTGTGTGAAACATTCCAAGGCTTTCAATATTCATCGGATACCTTAGATTTGAGAAAACAATTGTATCGTTATCATTTAGCTATGGCTGGTCGTCTTTAATTTTGACTGTTAACACTCAATCTGACAAAAGCTTTTCCAAATAAAAACTTTTTTACAAAAAACACTAAAAAGTGAAATATTACTTTAATTTTGGAAGTCGGTGTCTTTGGTTTTGTATTTTTGTTTTTTGCCACCGAATTTCGAAATTAAAATTATTTTTCACTTTTTAGTGTTTTTTTTTTTGGAAGTCGATTGTTTTTTTTTGTAAAAACATTTTTATTTTTCAGTTTTTAGTTGTAGTACCTACCTCACACAAATTCGTATGTACCACAACTTCATATGTAAAAAAATGATAGCAAATTATTAAAACAACATCAATATATGTATTAAGTAGAAAAATAAACTCAAAAACTACTAGTCAGAACTTGATCAAATTTATATGGAACTATATGAGAAGCACCAGCTTTAAAATAGAAAAGAATCATTAAAATCGGTTTACCTAGAAAAAATTTACACATAAAACAAAAAATGCGGTCGAATTGAGAACCTCCTCCTTTTTTTTAGAAGTCGGTTAGAAACAAACCATTTTTAAATGAAGCCAGAACCACACAAGGTGAGTAGACCTTGCATCAAGCCAAGGCATCACTGTCACGATTTTTTCCAAACACTTTTTATACTACAACAAATTAACACCCTATTAATAAATCTATCCAATTCCCTAATATTTACAACACGTAATCATAAGGCACTGATAACGCTGATCATCCTGTTCAAACAGGCACCTGTCATGGCCGCCTGTCAAATGGGACTTATCTCTTATCAACTGCAGCATTTCTTTACGGATCAGTTAGACATGTTTAAGTTTTACGAGATGAGATGATGTTTATGGTGAGGTAGGTACGTTAGGGGCATGGTTTTGATGTGATGATATCACAATCTCAAAGATTTTGAAGAAAATTCCTAAACCATTACTTCTTATGTTGGAAAAATTCGTTTGCTTGACACCGTAAATAGCGCAATGAATATTTTTGAACTGTCAAAATGAATTACATTGGCATTCCAAGTGTGTGGCGCAATTACCGCGCTGTTTCTAAAATATAGAGGAGGGAAATCCTACGGAACTGTAGTCAGATGACGGCCAGATATTCTAGTATCGAATTGCACACAATACAATTTTCATAGACTTTTCTCAAGATTAAATAAGAGGAAATCAATAAACCAGTATCGCATCATTCTGAATATATTTTTTGTCGTGTTTATAACCATCAACTCCACTTATTTATCTTTTTAAGATGGTAAGCAGTAATGTTTACTGAAACCCATAATTTGAATCGCACTTCTATTTAATTTGAAGAACTTACTGGTCTTGAATTACAAGTCACGATCATACTTGATCTACCAGTTCTACTGACCGATCTTCGATGACGGAAAATCACATGAAGGACACCTGATACAAATCCGTTACACAAAATGGATTAACCCACGATAACACTTAACTTTTAAATCCTGTTAGTTACAAATAACCAATAAATATAAAGGACACTGTAACCAGGATCTTACTGATGTTGCAGTCACGGATCGAAAACCCAGTTATTAAAAAACTGCATAAAATAATAAGTATATCGCTCATTAAATTCATTGTAATTTAAACTTTTGTTGCGGTTCAAGTAATTATTGATAATAAAATGGTACTAACTGACGTCGATGAAAAGCAAGGTCAGGTTTTGGCAGTTTTTGTTAAAATCACTGAAAATGTGAATGTCTCTTCACTCTATCTATTCTTCAATACAAAATGAGGCCCACAGAAAGTATCGAATGGTTTTTTTGAATAACATTCCGTAATAATGTGCATGCTCTCATAAATTAAATAAATGGATACCTACCTACATCTTAAATTTTTTCAAGCACAGTTACTTTCATCAAAATCAGCCTCACAATCTTTATCTTGATCCAAATCAGCTCATACCAACAAAATTATCTCCACAGCTCTTCAAACTTAAATTGGAGACACTTAACCCCATCAGAGAAGACATCTGAAAACAAAAAGGAATCATATCTACATTGTTATCAAAGTTTACTGTTGGTTCTACCATAAAAATATAACGAACATGCTTTGATGCGCGGCGATTCTGAATAATGTCCATCCTTTATTTTTTGTTAAAGGCATCGCTGAAACGTCCGATGGACACTGTTTTCCATTTATTGCTGGGGTACAAGGATGTAAGAATAAAAGATTTGGGGATCTTGTTTGTGATGCTAGAAATAATATGATTAATTTTCGTATTCAACAGGTTTTAACAAATAAGTTTTAGATGCCTTCGTTTAAGTATGGAGACACTTGTAAGAGAAGAACTACAACAACAAAAAAGAAATGAAGATTCCTCTTTATTTCCGTAATTCTTCTGCTGTTTAGGAAGTTTTACAGCGCGTTGTATTTTTGGCTTCTATTTAGCTACTCAGGCCCGAAGTGGCCCGCTAGAGGGCCAAAACAATAGATAATCAATTGTGTCTCATTAACGATGCTTGATGAGCTAGAGACAAAGGAATAAGGTCCTGTTGGTATTTGGCAATTTATAGTTCTCAAAGTCTTATGATAGCCACTTAACTGTGATTGTGTGGGTATTGGAATCCATCCTGCCATCCTCGATGGTATAGTGGTCGTAAGCATCACTGCTGAGCTTGAGGTCTTGGGTTCGATTCCCAGGTCGGGCAAAGTGTTATGGGGTTTATCCATCTGGAATTTCTCAATAGCAGCCCGGAGTCTGGATTCGTGCCCGGTTGACGGCTATAGGCTCGCTCTTATATGGGACTTAAACATAACAGGCGCAATGTGGGTGTGCTATAAGTACAGACTTCTGCCTAATTAATTCAGTATCATCTTGGAGAATGTATGTAGCTATCGACATCTCAAGGGTTTCCTTTTCTATTTGATTTATTTTGGCAATCTCTATATCAAAAATACATAATATGCCTCATCCAAAAAATCCAGGTTCTTTGCTCCGATCCTATCAGAACTTTCTTCGGCCACCCTTCACGCGCTGATGACCACTTTAGACACAATAAAAGCATATATTATTATAATAAAAACATGTATTACAATAAAAACGACGATGGACATTCGGCAGTACGACGTACAATTCACAAAACTTGTAAAAGTTTACTGCCTCGTCACTTAATCGTATTCTGAAACCTTTGGAGGTCAATCTTTGAATCTTCGGTAGAGGAAGTGTTGTCGTAAAGATGGAATTATATTATTTTTAAACGTTCTTCGAAAAATCGTGATTCGGTAGTTTGGAAGTACGGAATTCGGAGATGAATTCGTGGAAATTGGGAGGTTCTAAGTTAACTTGGCATTCGATTTTGGAGAAGTTTTGGGTGTTACGAAATATTATACAATGTTCTTTATTATGTAGGGCCGTTATGAATGCCTACCTACATAATATTCGTCGATCTTGCGGTTTACAAGGAGGCCCGTTTCCAAACGTGACTTAATGTAAAAATGCCGTTCGTTCATTAATTTTAGAGTCCTTCAGATGGTCAGATAAAGTAGTTGGAAGTCATATTTATTTACAACTTGAAACAAGAAATAAGATTCACTTAATATATTTTGATTTTAATCAAATCGAGGTAAATATTTATATTGTTGAACTTTTTGTCCGATAAACCTAATACATTGAATGCTCTATTTGTAACTGCAAGATTCAGACTGATTCAAACAAAAGCTCAGTTTTCAGCATCTTGACAATTAGTTTCTTCAGAATATAGGTCACAAAATCTAAGATCTATAAACACGCCATTAAACATAAAAGTAGCTAAAGAAAAAAGGGTCAGCACAGGCATCGGTGGACACAACAAATCATAAGGAGTAGCCCTCAAACAAATGTGTGAAATATGAACAGAGGCTCCGTATCACGGCCACCCAAAACATACATGTTGTGGGCCAAGTGAAAATGTTAAGTTATTAGACGTGAGGAGTTCTTGGGGGCTTTGTGCAACTGAAAAAAAGGAAAATTGTTGTGTTGGAGCTCATTTTATTAGTTCTTTAACATCTGAAAATGTCGCCTCGGTTCTCAGTATTCTTATGTTGAAAAACATTGTCGATGATCCAATTACAGCATTTGATTTTCTGAATTAATGGTCTCGTCTATTGGCCAGTTCACTTTTAGATGTTTAAGTTTAACGTTTTCACGTACCTAAGTACTGCTTAGTTGGGAAACCTTGGAAGGAAATCGATCTTCACTATCCATAGTACAGCGATGATGCTTTCAATTATTGCTAATAAGAAATTTCTTGAATAAATCAATCAACGTGGTAGAGCTCCCCTCGCTATTTTTAAGGTGTTGATTTTAGTCGTACTGTTAACATCTGACCTGACCTGCAACATTGTCCTTTGGATTTTCAACCTAAAACGTTCCAGATTCTACCTAACAGGCGGTCTTTTAGCCTCCAGATATCCAAAAAAAACCTCCTAATCGCCGCCCACTCGTATTTCACGCCATATTCTCAAGTTCACGTAAGAGGTTATTTATAGGCGGAGGCGGCCGTGTCCAAAAAGCTTAGTTGTGTCAAAAGTTGAGCGTTAAATCATTGGCCACTATCTGGACACTGCAGGCTGGACTGTGGCCACTAGTGTGCGGTGTGTGTCCATTCTTGCACGGCATGCGGTTTGACGTGACGGATTGGTAGGACTAGGCAAGCCTGCAATATTGGATTTTGCCCCAGTTAGTCCTGTATTCGTTTATTTTTTGCAAGAGTAATGTTCGTTACATGACAAGCATGATATTATCAAAACATTTTTTTTAGTCTAGCCACACCTGATTTATGAAAGCCCGCGAGGTTTCCGTTTCCTCAATGTCTGCAAAATAAGATACCTATTCAATGGTGCAATACATGTGAGTTTATTTTTGTTATAAAAAATAAATGTTTTTACTGGTTAGTTTTACGAAAGTTTTCTATATTACCGAATTGTAATAAATCATATCAAAATAACTGCATTTGAATAATTGCACCTCTAAAAAATCTCTTTCAACTTCCTTAAATAAAACTCAAAAGAACACACATCAAAAGAAACCAACGAGACTAAAATGTATGTGACACTACTACATGTTGCAAGTAGAAAAATGTTAACAAAACCGTATTATATCATAATCGTGTCGTGTGCCAATGAAAACGGTGCCAAGCTAAGTGATCCGACACAAAATGAAATATGATGACACTTCCACACATTACAATACGAATTTTCGTGTAAATGAAAAAAATAAGCGTGTTTTTTTGGCCAGTAGTCGAGACAGAACGCCTTGGTATATAGTCTTCCGTCTTAAACTAGTCTCCTTAGTGTTTAGGTCCTCTAAAATAGGTCAATCGCAGAGTTGAAATATGTTTCAGATTGATGCTCAAACTCAAAACTCAAAGCATTTATTTCAGGCACTTTTGAATTGTCAAGGGGTTGGTCAGTCAGAAAAATAAAGTTGGTTGCCCATTCCAAAGCGTAGTAATAATTTCAATGGAGAATAAACTCCATAAATACACTATGTACAGAATATGGATAGTCCAAAGTTGCATGCAGTCAGGCTTTGAAAGTTCCAACCACATTGGTATGGCAACTGGAAACGAATAGGCACCAGTAGAGCCTGAAAAAACGGAACCTAAACTTACGTCAGTTCTAAATAGAGCTACCTTACGATAAATATCTAAAAACTAGGTTTTTTCGATAGATAAAGTGAACCTAATGACCAATTGACCCATCCCTATTCAAAGCATGAAAGAGAAGGCAGAAAAAAAATTCAGCTTGTGTTTGTTTTTGCACGAGATTTAAGCTTAACCTAATTTGTCAGCTCAAACTCAAACTCAATGCATTTATTTCAATTAAACCATTTACAGGCACTTTTCAATTGTCAAAGAGTCGGTCAGTTAGTCAGAAAGTTGAAGCTAGTTGCCCATTCCAAAACGTAGATCTCTATGGAGAAGAACAGCAACAATATTTGTTCATCTGTATCAATTTACATCTGAAAAAAGTAAACGTACAAGTTAAGTTTAAACCCGGGAAATATTTGAGTAATTTATAGATACAATTTAGCATAATCTACGACACAAAAACCTCATTCATGTAACATCAATATTTCAATTAAGCATCGCCGATAACCAGCACACAGGTTAATGAGATTACGCCATTAATATTTATTGTTAATTGTTATTATAAAGTGCTGCCTAGCAATTTACTAGGCGCAGATTCCGATCGATTTGTATTAGTGTTGTTAGTGATGGTGCTTTGTATGGTATTAGGTGCAGCCTTTTTGTGATGTGTAATGCGGAATTGTGAGTTTCCTAAGATTACGATCTGAGGGCACGGAATTAACAGTGTTAAGTTTAAATTATAATTTAATAGTGTTTGCGAGTTATTTGCATGATAGCAAAGAACTTGCCTTGATTTTGAAACTGCATGAACTTGATCATAATTCAGCCTGCACCTGCCCAATTCTCAGTCTTCTGTCAGTTTTCTATTAAAAACTAGGAATCTTTAAAAAAATTAAACATATTTTAAGTATTCCATATTATTAGGATTCTTGCGTTTCACAATGATCACATCGTATTTAAAAATACAGGACCTAGGTTATCGTAAAAATCAATTGCACACTATTCATTGTTGGTACACATCAAGTTGCTGCTTCCGACTTTCTTAAACAGCTAGTTAGACTTAAGTTCCACGTTTTATTTTTATTGTTTAATGCATATTTTCGATTTTATTTATCACTTTGAGGTGCTGGGCAGTCACTATGCTCTCGTGTTAGTAAGCATGGGGCAATAAGTATACTTTTTAGAAGTTTTCAACTGTGTTATAATTATTTCCTACTAGCTTTTTCCCGCGGCTTTGCTCGCGTGGATGTCAGAAATTATCCCACGGGATCGTAATACCGGGATAAAAAGTATCCTACATGTTAATCCAAGTTATAAACTATCTCTATTTGTAATTCCATCTAAATCTGTTCAGTAGTTTTTGCGTGAAAGAGTAACAAACATCCATCCATCCATCCATCCTCACAAACTTTCACATTTATAATACCTATTAGTAAGATAAGATAATAAGTAAGTTTTAACTAAAAACTGTCGGTACTCCATAAGAGAACTTATTAACTTATTAGAAAATAGTGATAAAAGGTTAATAACTGTAATATTATATCGCTTTTTGTGTTTGAAATCCTTAAGTGGGTAATAGCTTCGTTTTAGTTTCGTATATAAATAAAACAAAATGATGTGATAGTCGAATTGTCTATAGTTATTATTAGAGGCATGTCATCTGTAAATCATGTTCGTCTTCGTCCGTCTGTTACACTTCAAAGACTTTCATTCCTGTGCTTCTGTCTCGTTTCATGTAAATAATTGGGTAAATATATCATTGTTACAGAATTATTCAAGATGAGACAACAGCATCCTCTTGTTAGCGAAACATTTGACAATGTGGTGATTTTGGAATTCTTTGAAGTGCTCTTTTTCATACATGAGCAGCATTTACCGATGGACTGTGAGTATTTATTACTAGATAATGTAAATATCGACATCTAATGCTAAGTACTAGCATGATTTTTTGCTGCATCAAATTATCGTTAAAATTACTCCTTTCTCTTGTGAATAAAACTTGCAGATTTTGAGACACAATTCCATACTCTAGGCTACATTAATATTCCTAATAAAAAAAGCAATAAGACTTTGCCAGACCTGGGGATCGAACACAGGACCACATGCTCAGAAATTGCACTCAGGACCATACCAATGCAAGGCACTTTCTTTAATACTAGCTCCGAAACCACACCTAAGAATTATTAGACCAAAATTCTATCACACTAAATACATATTGTATAGCTGCGTACAACCGTGTGTCTAATTTTATCATCGCAGGATAGATGACATCCATACATCAACAGACAGACGGACTCGCCCATCAATGTGACGTGTGCGTTTGTCTCTGTCTAAGTTTCTTCGGAACTAATTCTAATAGCTGTGTTTGTTACAGAAATAATTTGAGAGGTATGAATGTGGTTATTGAAGTAGTGCAGTCTGATTTCAGGGTAGAGGCGAAACATGCAAGCGTTACAGGCTGTTTTAATAGTTTCTATGAAATAAGCAGAAATGCCGGCGGAATACATTCAGCGGCCGTAAATGTGGATCAAGATCGAAACGAAAATTTCCAAATAAACTAAACCTATTCTTTCAGATTTTTTAATGATCTTCTCAAGTTAGTTTAAGGGTAAAATTGGACTTTTGTAGAATATTATGCCAAAACTGTTTTTAAAGTTCCCCGCAAATGTAAGCTATAAGATTTTTTTTTTAACTTTCAAGTTGTGAATTTTTCTATTTTACGCTTTCTTATTGATGTTTATGTTATTTTGTTTACAAATTCGCATTTAGGGCTTGGGTCACATTTACTGTACATTACTACACTCATGTATGTATGGTCTTACAGGTACTAAGGTAATAAACTAGAATTTTTCTTCTTTTTTCAAGGTGTTTTGCAACTTGCACTAATGGTCTTGTGTGTTGAGATAGTAGCGGGTTTACGTCCATTGTCAAGCACGTAGGATTCGAACACGAAACGTCTAGCTGGCAAGTCTAGCAACTCAGCCATCTATGCCTGCTAATTCTAGTTAGCTAGTTCTCAATGTCAAATATGGTAGTCCAAAACATGGCCACTTTGATCTATTCTCTTGTAGCTTCTCGGCCGAGCTTCTAAATTCAATCTGTCCTCGTACAAACTTTGCTAACTCGTAGCAAGTGTCATGAAAACTATTAATCAGCTGCTGAAAACAGAAAATCAACTAAAAATGTACCTGCCATAAAGGACACTAATAAAAACGTAGATCACATTTCTCCCTCACACATTTCGATCCAATCTAACAACTATAACACCTTTACCTGCTGATCAGCAAGTAAATAAAAACAGGCAAGTTATGTGACACGTTACTGGTAACTCGCCTACGATCCGTCGCTCGTCGGGCGACCAACGTGTGGGTTTCTTTAATTTATTAACGTGTGTTTACCACTCGTTACTTCTAAAGTGAACTGGTTGGATATAGGAATTGTGGCTTTATTGTCAATATATGGGGTTGGGTTGTCTATCTTTGCTTGACCGGTGTTTTGACTTTGAAACATGTTCCTTCCTTGGGAAACTTATGGCGTCATATTGAAAGATACTTTGTTTTTTTTTTATTATTGTCATAAGCGTGACATAAGACCAACTCTACATGAAATAGGATACCAATGCGTTATCTACAATTTAGCTAAGTACAGTGCAAGAGTCTTGCTGGAATCGTCAATCAATATATCAATATCAATCAATCCATATGCATATTATAGATTTGAAAGTTTGTGAGGATGGATAGACAGATGGATAGATGGATGGATGAATGGATGGATGGATGTTTGTTACTCTTTCACGCAAAAACTACAGAACGGATTTTGATGGAATTTGGAACACAGATAGTTTATAACCTGGATTAACACATAGAATACTTTTATTCCGGTAGTACGTTCCCGTGAGATAATTTCCGCCCTCCAAGCGGGCGAAGCCGCGGGCAAAAGCTAGTCGTCAATATAGTTCCTGATATAAGTATTTAGTAGGTATTCTGTTAAAACGTAAACCATTCAGCTGAAAACTTAAAAGACATGATGTTGATGACCCTGTGATTTTAACATTTTAGTAAGTTATTTATTCCGGGTTCCTTATAATTTGACATTTTATTTTAATTTCAATTCTGTGGCCTTTATAATTTGTACCGGCTCATTCGTTTATTTTAATTACATTGTCATTTTATTCTATTATGATCTATTCTGTTGCAGTATTGTGAAATTTTATTTTATTTTATGTAGGCATAAAAGGCATTTTTAGTGAAAAAATATTCAGGCAAAACCCATGAGGTTTTGCCTGAATATTTTTTTACTAAAAATGCCTTTTGAAAAACTGAATTACAATCTGAACAGGATTATCTACATAATTCTCAACGAAAACTTGATTCCCTCAACTTTACCTAAGTTCCATTCAAATACTTTAAGAATAAGAATAAATTAAATTAAAAGTTATTAATTACAAAATATGTATTAAGTACAGCAAACAAAACAACAGGGGGCCTAAAAAGGCCACATTAAGCAATTCCTCTAAAAGTGATTCATTTCATGAATTCCCGGCAGATCATTAGCAATTCCTCTAATTTGGCGTAAAATGTTGACACATATTAGCTGAATCACACTCAATTCAATTCATATCAGAATCATATAAGGCGTAAATATTGCCGCATGAAAAAAATTAAGACCGTAATTTTACAGGTTAATTTTTATTTACAGTTTTTATTAATAAAATTGTTTTTTCAATAAATATTTCTACAGTTAAAATGTTATTTCTTTATAATATACTTATAAAACTGTTAAAAAGACCGCAGATGAAGCCTGAAAAGGGAAACTAGAAACAACAAAAACTTTATAGGCTGGTAACGCGTACAAAAGAGTTTTTAGTTTATCCCTTGAGTTATGCCAACTATTGTCAACATCAAACATCAACAAGACGTGTATTATAAATTAATATTATACTATTTGATTTTAAAACTTAAGTATTCGTGCGAGTTGGAATACAAAGTAAGTGTCTGTATACTTATATATCTTAGATGAATATTTAATTTTATTACTGTGCAAAATTATTCAAATGTACGTAATATTTTCAGGAATGGGAAGGCGTGCAGCTAGTCTCTGGGGCACAATGGAACATATTTAACAATGGAACATACTTTGTACATTGAAAGTGAGAGCTCTACCGGTGTTGAGCGCCTTATTGAGATCACTGCAGCCCCAAAATCTGGCCAGACTCGTGTGTCAGCACCAAGCCCTACCCCGGCCGATAGTACAACAGTGCCCCTGACTCATCGAACTCGGCAAGCATGATACCGCAGTAAGTGGAATTTTCTAACCCTGAAGCTATTCATATTGCAGTGAAGACTTGAAAACGATTATGTAATTTATATTACGTATTTTAGGTCGCCCACTGGCTCCACTACATGAGGCTCGGAGAGTTTTATCTCAGGTGGAGATACAACGTGCTGCAGCTGGTATGGCTACTGCTAGTGCGAACCATTTAATAGCGCAGTCTGAACCTTGGGAGGGTTGCTGATGCAGCCGAAAGATATTTATCGCATATTGGTGTATCATAGAGGTAAAGTATGAATTTTTTGTACATGCAAGAAGAAAATGAACTATATTAACCCGTCGCGGGCGCAGTTTCAAACCTTAGGGGATAATTTAGGTTATCCTCTAAGGCTTGAAACTGCGCCCGCGGCCCAAATTAAATTAATAATAATTAGACTCAAATTAAACAATGATGTTTACAATTTCATTTTATTTAAAAGTTATGTTAATTATTGACTAATGATTTGACTTTTCGTTTTCAGCCTGATGGAGTTGTTCCAAGTGGATGGTGATTCATGGACAAGGAGCCATGATTTGCCCCTCTGTGGCTAGCATCGAAACTTTTAATATTCAAATGAGAGTCGCAAACCTTAAAAAAAAAAACACTTATTCATTATTATGTTTCTGTTTCATTATTTGATTATTACTAGAGTTTTTTTAATAATATAGGCAGAAATTTGTTAATTTAGTAAAATATTTTTCTTATCACTATTGTATCATTTTAGTAATAGGTATTATGCATGTCCCCTTTTATAGGCACGTAGGCACGTTTTATAGGTACCCAATAAATTTTTTGTAAAAGTAAAGTAAGATAACATAATATTACACCTACTTAAAAGAAAAGAAAGAAAATACATTTATTTGCGGCAAACGTGACGCAAAGAAAAAACACACAAATACAAAAAATTACGAGTTACTACTTACTTAGAAATTACTTAGAAGGGTTAGGCAGAGGTGTACCTTTAATACACACACATTTCGTCAGTTATGTTTAAGTCCCATGCAATAAGGCCCATGTTCCATGTGGGAAGTAACATTAAATATATAATAATGTCAGCAAAGACAATTGGTACCGGGTAGGTACTCACAATTTGAGCATTAATGGAGTTATTGGTTAAAAAATCTCTTCTCATTTTCTGCAGGCCTAACAATAGCAATGTGAGTGCCATCAATACAGCCCAAAACACCAGGCAATAAGCATTCTAAACTTCTGGTAAAACCTGAAACAAAACGTGTTAATGATAGGTTCCCTTTGTTTATAATATATGTGTGCACGCACTTTTAGTCCTGCATGGTAGGTTCCTTCTACAGTTTTATTTAGCTTTTATAAACCAACAAACTCGAGGTCCGGCATTTCAAATGCTATTTCCATTTTCCAAAGAGATGCACATCGTCGGTGATATAAAATTGTCTTCATAACACGCGCGTGCTTAAGGAAATTTTCATAAAGGGCTAAATCTGCCATTATTTCGATATATTTCTTTATAAAATCTTCAAAATGATTTGTAAGATGTTGCTCTTGACTAACTTCTTATGATTCTGCTAATTGACATTAAACTTCATTAAAGCAATTCATAATATGTGGACCATTTTACGAATCTCCATACAAAACTGTCAAACAGGTGAATCGCGTGATATGAATTGTACGCAGATAATATTATGAATTGTCAGTTTCTGACCATTTTACGATTTCTATTATGATTTATAATATTATTCTATTATGATTCTGCCAAAGCGGCCTTTTTAGACCCCCAGTTTTCTGTATGGGAAATCCATTGTTTTCAGACTTTACAGCTGCAGCAATAACTTTTTACTAATAAAAACTCACCTAAGTTAACGACTAAGTTCACTTAGGTACTAATACTAATTAAATAAAACTATAAATTCGCGATAACTTTCGAAGTTATTATCCAACACCTTACTGTGGTAAAATGAAACTTATAAAAACTTCAATTGCGTGTAAATTTAAAATGAAAAATATGCTATAGGCTGCTGTGAGTGAGCCGAGAGTCGCAGACGAAGGACCTGGCTAACTTAGTGCGGAGGAGGATATTTTAATTTTATGTTGAATCTTCTTTTTTGTTCACTTTTTGTGGAGAATTTCCGGAGTGTTTGGTGGATTAATGGTCAGTTTCTAACTTCATACAGTGTGTAATTTTGATGGGATATGTACAGGGTAATTGCACTACATTTAGAATTACATGCCTTACAGTTTGACAATTCAACAACATTCATTGCGTGATTTACCTGGTCGAGCAGACGAATTTTTCAAACATAGGAAGCAATAGATTCGCGATTTCCTTCAAAATCCGTCGCTTTGTAATTGAATGTGTGTTACGCAATTTCGGTGCTGGGCGAAATCAGAAATTACTGATAAATCTCGAAAAATCCCATGGTTCCTCGGATTTGAATGGCTCGCTTTTGGAGTAAACTAAAACCAATTTATTAGTTTTTTGAAATTCGGGTATTGAAATGGGCACTTATGTTTTAGTTAAAAAAATACCTTCTTGATAGATACATGATTGCCCATAGAACAAGCTTACCAACCTTGACCCAGATAACACACTCAGTGAATAACCGAAAAATAAATTAACTACCACCTGAATCATTAATGTCAATCAAAGCAATAATAATGTGACACACTGTTTATATTTCATTGCTATTAGAGATAGTTAATTGAATGTCAATCATCGTCGCAAATACTTTGGCACACGATATGTATGTTGCAGGCATTTGGTGACAATAGCGATAATTTAAATAACTACCAATTAATATGTCATAACTAATAATGATCCTGGTTCTTATCATAATTTGTGGTACTTTTTAAGGACGAACAACTTGAGAAGTATCATCAAAATGGAGGTGCAGTTTCTCTGGGAGAGACTATTCTTTGAACCGAAAGACAGATAAAACTGCTCGTGCATTTAAAAATTAAGAAAATAACTGTTTTCTACAATAATGTTCATGTAGTGCTAGATAAAAAGTGGGTTAACCATGTTTCATAAAAAAAAAAACACAAAATATCACTTCCCAAACAATTTTCCGCATAATTTCATTTGCTAAATTATTACTTCGCAAATAAACTGTTCACAAATAAATGTAACGCAAATCTAATGTTTGGCAAGTGAACGTTTAAACAATAACTTGCTTACCGACTAGCACTTTTACCAATTTTAATGTAGTCAAATATTTCAGTTGGTATATCATATTTAGGAGAAGAAAGGAAGTACTGCTTCTGGCACTCGCCGGCCGCTACCCAAGGCACGCTCGCTTCGCTCGCTCGACTCTTGCGTTGTATGGTCACACTACTAACGTAACCTAACCTAGCTGTTTAGATTTAAAAAAGATATAAGCGAGTTACCTTGCAAATTTCACTAAGCTCTATGAAAATTATAAACTACATGGCAATTCATATTATATAATATTAAAATGGATTCTAACCTAACCTACAGTTCTGGTAGCAATTCGTTCTTCGTTCATCGTTTGTAACCATAAATTTGACTTGTTTCAGACAAATTCAAGCACATAAATTTACAAAGAAGTACGCAAATAAAATGAAATTTAATAAACAAGTGAAATGTTTATTAGCTTTAAGTTATTTGCCAGAATATATATATTTTAACCAGCTAATAGAAGGTATAGAAGATTCTGATTGGAAGCAAATCGCGAATTGATTTGATGAAAATTATATTAGCGGATCATGGACCACGCAACCGAAGTATCCACCAAGTTTTTGGAGTTGCCATATTGTAAACGAAAAACAAATACCTAGAATTTCAAACTCTGCTGAGGCGTGGCACCTTAGAATAAACATTCTCATTGATAAACGCCACGCTGGAGTGTATCGCTTAATTAAAGAATTAATAAATGAAGTTTCATCAAATTTAGATGATATTGAGATTATACTAGCAGGCGAACAGACACAAAAAAAAAAGAAATATTATAAAGACGACAGAATTAACCGAATTCTGCAACACAAGTCTGAATACTCTGAAATAAAATTGTTAATGACCATAGCAAAAAAAAAAATTGTAAGTAACAATATTTTGTATTAAATAAATGCTTACGTATATTAAAAAAGTGCACTTTTTAATTACATAATTCCCAAAAAATCTTATTTTTGCCTTTATATTTTTTGTCTTAACAATTGACTAAATATTTACTGTCTAAAGATTGCTGTAATAAATCATTTGATTCAAGAACAAATGCCTTAATGACATTATCATTTGTAATATTCTACCAAGTAAACATTTTACCAAATGAAAATGTGCGTTAAAATCATTCCAAATATTGCATTGGTATAAAAAAGGTTGCAAATTTATTTTTGGATAGTGAAATTTTTTCAAAATAATTTAGGCAAAACGGTAGGATTCCATATAAAGTACAAGACTTACCTAATTGAATGTCAATAACATAATTTGAACGTCTGTCTGATTTAAACACTTTCCTGCTACATAACAGAACGCACTGGAAATAATAAATCAAAGAAATTGTTAGAGAAGCACTCATTGCATAGGTGGCGCTATCACTCACGGGAGGTATAAACTACCGGTGTGACGTCAAAGCATCTAGTGCCAAGTATTATTACTATCAATCTTAAGCTTTGATTTTATAGTAGATCATTATGCATTTAATATAGATTTTGTACTAATAATCAGACACAACAGAACGTTATGACAACACGCTTACGGATAGGCACTATCTACCAGATAAATTAAAAAATATAAACTAGATTTTTATGGAACTATTTGCTAGATCATTTTGCCGTGTTGCTGTACGAGAGATGATAGCTAAAAGAATTATAAAATAGATAACTTTACTCAGTTGGTCATATAAACAAACGCCTTTTCCATACAAACCGAGCACTACATAAAACCTTATAAACACCACTAAATAGTCATCTTTATACGACAATAAAAGTCGGCCATCTTGAAATATATTTATCAATAAATATATCAAAGGTATGTATATTCATTCAGCATTCATTTTGACCGTATATTGGTCTCGTCATGGGGATCACTTTGTATCAATATAAGGACATTGTATAGTTTATTTACCAAATATTGCAGTCGTAAATTGAGGGATTTTTATGTGGACTTTTTCATGTAGAAGGGATAAAAATGCAGGATGATAGATCAAAAGGATATGTTTACAGATTGAATTCTGTCTTGAACTAAAGTCATACTGTCGAACATCAAAGGGCCCTGACTGGCCTAGAATGTTTACCAATGGCTCCTGTATTTGTGGTAATTAACCTCAGACTTACACAGTCGCCAAATTACAGTTTAACCAGCATTCTCAGAAGAGTGAAAATACAGAAAAAATTATAATAGTAAAATAAAAATACACAACAACAACAACAATACAATACAATAGACTACAAATAAAAATAGAAAATACTACTTATCCTCGGACAGAGAACATACAATCGAATCTCGTTGGCCAGTCATATTTCATGGTCAATTCAAGCTAACTTCAGACTCTTTTTTTGAATCCCGATTTTTATTTGTTTCTTCATCTTAAAGGTGCAATTTGTACAATATATCTACACTTTATGGGGTCCCAGTAAGGGGTTCAATAGAATGTTTAATACAAAGCACACGCCACTGTCACACAAAAGACTAGTCCAATAAAAATTACAGTGCATAACAAACACAAACGAATCACCGAAGAAAATTAATTAAAACCAGTTCCTATACTAACCCCTAACACACAGTTAAAACAGAACGAAACAACAATATCATCCAACATACGTAACATGCAATACTACCAAAACCCAGACCTTTTTAGTTCACAATAGAAATTATCAATCACGGGAATTTACGGCGCGGAACCAAAGCTTGCTTTTTCCACTATAAACCGTATAAATTTGGATGAAAGCTAAATATTTAACTGACTTGTATACGACGAGCTCCTCCTAAATGTGTCGCATAAATTCGGTCAAGTAAAAAGTCGTCAACTCTTGGAGGTTAGGTTAGTGTGGATAAGATGACAGGGTGAAAACTGTTAGAATAGAATACTCTTTATTAAGTACACCATAAAAATTACAGATATAAATGTAGACATTTTAACAAGGGGACACAATGGGCGGTCTTATCGCTAAACTGTTGTTTTGCGTTTTTCACATTCAATATTTTTTTTATGACCTCGTTAGAAATATTATTTCTTTTTCTCATACAATAATTAGTGACTCAAGTGAAGAGCGCTTTTACTACATATTCATAAGTTGAAGTTTAGTAAGAAACCGATGAATGGTTTCGAATAAAATTAATTTAATCAATAGAAAACAAACAGATCATTTATCAAATTAAATTTCATTCGAAAATATCCATTGGTTTCTTACTAAACCTCAACTATATCCGACGACCCTGGTTACTTATCTCTTTTGGTGACTGTACTTTTTACAAATTAAACTTTTACATCATCGGACCACAAAACAAAAAGATAACCCACAGTTCATGATCAATGATAAATTAGTAATAAATTATTGTATTTCTATAAATAGGTTTGCACAAACACTTTTAGACGACATATTTTAAAAAAATAGATGATGCCGGCGTTTCCTTTTCGACTACTGAGAAGAAACACTGAAACAAACTCAAAGGTCTCTTTGAAAGGTCAGACATAATATTAGTCAGATCATGTAGATTAGTGTCTGAAATGGTCTTTTGAGGAAAGAACCATACAGATTTGAGTAACAGAATTATCAAATTCAATAATCTACACTCAATGATTTCAAAGAGTAGAAATATTTAGACCGTATTTCGGCCATGGCGGTCAAACTCAACGGAGCCTTCGGCGCGGGAGATAATATAGTGCACAAGTGTGTGCGCAGAGACAGGTGCCTTCTCTCTTCCCTCACTTTCATAGTCCGATAGGACGGCAATCCGACACGACCGGAGAGAGATCAGGCGCAGGACCAACGGCTTAACGTGCCAACTTCCAAACTTCGGGCTGTTACTAAGAAATTCCTAATGGAAAAACCCAATAACACTTTTCCCGGCCGGGGAATCTAACCCAGGACTCCACGCTCAGGAGTCGCGCTTGCAACCACGAGACCAACGGAGCAGTTTAAATAGAGTAGAAATACACTTGAATTAAACACGTACCTATATAGACGAAGCAGTGATAAAATATATCTACGGACAGCATTATTTACATTTCTACCAAAACAATATAGCACACTAGGCCGCATCCACACAACTCGAACCCCTCCGTCGCCATTAAACGCAATAGTTACGGTTACATAATTTATTGTTTTTCATCTTTGAAATCTTAGCGGAGTCAAGTTGTATAAATCATGCGTTAATGCCAGAGTATTATACAAATTCAAATTTATAACATGATAAAATTGCCGAACGGGCTCCCCCCGTCCCCCTTCCACTGGGGGACGTAAACTACGCTGCCCTTAATTCATTAGAGATCGGGTTCGGTTTTTGAATTTTTGACTTTTGAGATTGAATATCAAACGTACTGGCCGATTTTAGTCTGAGTTTTTTACTTTGTCTGTTAGTAAGATTTATCTTGTTTTGTACAAGTGTTGGTGTATGTCTTCTGTTATTACAGGCCGTGTGCATAGCTGGGCACCGTTACTCAAATAGTTAACTTCGTTAATCGCTAATCCGTTACTAAAAATGTTAACTTCGTTAATCGTTAAAGCGTTACATTTCGGAAGATTTAACGGAAGTTAACGTTAATCGTTAACCCGTGATAGAAATTGCATTTTATATGTCGTAGTGTTAGTGATTTACTTATTAAAAAATGGTATGGGCTGTGGAAGTTTAGGTATGACATGAAAAATTAATAAAAGAAGTATCATTAGAATTTGTAATAATATTTAAGTATTTAGAGATTGTCAGAACGTGTATTTCGCGGCGCAGCGCGGTCCACGCGTTGTTCTTTTAGCAAATAATAGGTACTTAATTAATGATTAACGGACGGATTAATTGATTAACGGAATTATGGAAAGTTAACGGAAGTTAACGAGTCCGTTAACAATTTTTAAAGTTAACTTAAAAGTTAATCCGTTAATTAACGAAGTTAACATTCGTTAATTAACGATTAACGGATTAACGGTCTTGTGCCCAACTTTGGCCGTGTGTTTGTCACTTTGCGCGTTGTCCAGCACCCTAATTACGTAACACACAATCTATAACAATCTGAATCATTTTGAAGCCTATTGCTAATCCATTGCTTCATATATCCGAAAAAATTGTCTGCTCAACAACGTAAATAACGCAATGAATGTTGTTGAACTGTCGAAATGAAACCCATTCTTAATGTTAGTGTGTTACGTAATTACCCCGCAGTAGTCTTAAAACCTATGCAATGAGTAACTAAATTAATGCACATTATGAAAGTAGTTTGTTCAGAATCGTGTAATGAATCGATTTCTGTCATTTTTAAAATTGGTTTTTATTTTTTCAACAATTATTAAATCTACGTAAATTTCAGTCAAAACAAACCAAAATAGACGAAGTACCGATTATGCTAGACCCTTATACCTGTGCGACTATGTGCGTGCGTACATTTGTAATGTTTTTACAAATTCTCTCCCACAATCAGTTTAATTAATTTATTGATTATACATTGTTTTATACATAATAATAAAAATTCAGTGTATGTATTATGATTATAACATAAAATTCTAATTGAGGTGTTCCGTGGTTTGTGTTAATGGGGGCTACCGTCTTTGTGCTCACCAGTTGGCGCCACTGTCGAGTAAGGTCCTGTTGCAGTACTTTCTTTTATTTGATGTTTTGTATATGTTTAAGTACCCTTATATTCATATTATGTTGATTTTATTACATTTTAAAACTTCAAATGAATATTTAGATTATAATGTTCCTAAAATTGGCAAGCATGTAGCAGACAAATCTTATTCTTCCTTCAAGTGCTACCAAATTAGAACCTAACTTTTTACTTAAAATCTTAAGCCATAATTATTCAAGAATGGCACAACCATTACATCTATTATGAATCATTCGATAAAATCCGTGATAAAAAATCCCGCAAACAGTGAACGTCCAGTACATATTTTGACATCTAGAGACCTTACTCTACACTAGCGCCTCTAGCGGCGAAGTCAAGCGCGATAGCCCTCATTACGAGACATGTTGTATATACACTGCGAAATTGTATGCGTGTGTGTTTTCAAATATTTTTTCTCAAACATGCTTGGTAATTCGAGCATTATTTTGACAACCTTCTTCGAGATAAATTGAAAATGCTGTACTGGTCAAATACATGCGAGTAGCGGTTGGCAATGTTAGTATGAAAATCCATATCTGTCGTGTTTAGCGGCCGAATAAATTACTATGAAAACTCATATCTGTCGTGTAATTAAAAAATGGAACAAACTTTTTACTTCAACCCATGGCAACCACGGAGGTAACTTATCAGAGATTTTATTTAAATATCGAACTGGCTTAACAAATAGAGCTGTTTATAGCGAAAAAAAACAAATGAACATATTGGCGCGAGAAAAGTTATCGTTGTTCGTCATTGATTCTGAAATAATTAATTTACTTAGTTTGAATTTCCGTGCATTATTTGAGAAAAGTACTATACAAGCCTTGGCCGCAACCAGGCATTGATGGACTCACGTATGTGTTCCTCGACTTCGCGTTTTTTTTACGTTCGTCCATCAATGCCTCTGTCGTCAGCCGCTGCAGTAATGTACTGTTTTAATGTAATTATCATTAGGCCTAGCTTGCGACCCCTTGTGCGAGTTTTGCACAATAGATAACTGCCGTTGCTAAGTGAAAAACTTAACTAAATTAAAAGTTGACACAGTCCCCACTGGTCCTACCAAGCCATTCTTCAGATTAACATATTGAAGAACGGTTAAAAGATTAGAGCCATGTGTTAACTCCACTTTGATGAAGATAACAATCTCTTACGAACACATTATCTACCAAGTCATAAATACCAAAGTGTAAATCAAAAACACAAGGTGTCGACAAAAAAATATGTTACACGTACTGTCGCAACCCTTTTGTGAAAGATGATATACACCTTTCTCTAACACAAATCTTTCTTTCATTCTCACCCATTCAAATCCGCTCAAAAGCATTTTTTCACACAATCGAATAACTCAATTCAGAAATAGAAAATTAATAATCGTCTAAAACCGATCGGGAGCGAAAAAGCCCGATTATCATCGAAGCAATTATTATCAGTGAGCATGATTTATATGGATTTTGGACTGTAAACCTCTTTCTTTCCTATTCAGGTTTAATTGAATGATCAAATCGGATGGCATTAGCGAGGCTCCTTTGTCTCTCATTTGTTTAAACAATGGGAATCAATCGGTGATCGGTTTGCGGCGTTTTTTGTAGTTTGTGCCGATTTTTTGGGGTTTTCGAACGATTTTCTTTTTAAGCCTCTGTATTGTTAAGCGAAGTAGTTAAGGCTTTTAGAACAATGCAATTAGATTGAAAGAGCACCTATATTTAAACAGCCAAAAAAACCTGTACTTACTTATCTGGACATTTTCTTTGGCCAGCAAGGTTGGTGTAAATAATTATCACTGCATAATGGCGGGTTGGATACATCTCAAAACGTAGGTATTGACGTTGTGTAATTAAAAGCTAAAGGGTAGATAACACTGACCGGGTCACCCGCATCATGTTTAATAAAAAAAAGGCCTTTATTAATTAACACCAAAAAATCATCACCCAAACATTCAACCCTAAAAACATACACATCAAATTCTCCAAATATTTAGCAAAATCAGCACCAAAGGTTATTAATACGGGAGCCGGACCGTCCATAACTAATAATTATATTTTGTCGTCCATCCGTAACAAATATGTCCCAATACGGTGATATCGGTATGGTGTTTACCCCCTTTACCCCCACCTTTTACCCCTTTCCCCCTCCACTACCCCCATATTTAATGCGTGTACCCGATATTCAACTCTGCTGTATTGGTGTACCTTAATAAATTTAACATTAAAATCACGTTAAAGGGTTATTAGTGTATTGTTTTGATAATTTGGAAATATCGTTTTTATATCCTATTTTTTAATTAACCCTTATATAAAGTTGAATGGACATTTTAGGGTTAATTATTTTTATTTGAAATTTGGGATATCTGAAGACGTTTTCACACAACACTTATGCTCCAATGGACAACATCTTCACTAATATTAAAACGCTGTGATCATAACTTAGCATAAATATTAATTTGAGGTTTTCATTCAGAAACTTAAAAAAGATGTGTTGATGTGTTGTGTGTTGTTGTGTGTGTGTTTGTGTGTGTTGTGTGTTGTAGATGTGTGTGTTATTTTGTTTTTTGTACGCAACTTGAGAACCTGTTACAACAAAATAATTATTTTAATTATTTTAATGGATGAGTCTAACAAATTAAAAATTACTTGATAACGCTTCGTTTTCTAATGTTTTGAAAGTTTTTCATGTTTTAATTTGATGAATGCTTTGACTTTGATCCTACACGTGCCTAATACTTAATTAATTAATGTCTCATAACTAAAATTATGTTTACGGACTAAAATATTAATTCGTTTACCCAGACCTGAACGCATCCTAGATGTGTTCACTCCATGCCCAACAAGAACTAACCTCGAACATTCGGCGCCAATGAACAGCGGGGTAATTACGTAACACACTAACAGTAGGAATGGGTTTCATTTTGACAGTTCAACAACATTAATTTCGTTATGTACGTTGTTGAGCAGACAACTTCTTCGAACATATGAAGCAATGGATTAGCAATAGGCTTCAAAATTATTCAGATTGTGATAGATAGTGTGTTACGTAATTAGGGTGCTGGTTGATGAGGACGTACAATGAGCTCCATATACGTTCCAGTAGCATTGTCATTTTCGCCAACAAGCTGACGCAATTTCGCAAACAATTGTTACTGACCCACAGTGGCTACAGTTAATATCTATATTATTAATATTAATATTATAACTTACTTATTTATTTGTTAATGATTGTGTTATTCTTTAGAGGAACAAAATAAATTTAGTTATTTCTTTTATTTTTTTCTAATTTTCAATTTTGTTTTCATGTAGTTTGTTTTTTCTATGCTATAAAACTTGAAATATGTAAATGCTGTGCACACCTGTAAATGACAAATTCACTCTAGATTTTAACTTTAATTGTTACAGTACCCCAAAAATGTATTAGTGAATAAGTGGTTGGAGTACCATAATTAAATAAATAATATAGTATCCTAACTATATATCCTAACTAATATTATAAATGCGTAAGTAAGTTTGTTTGTTTGTTTGTTACCTTTTCACGCCTAAACCTCTGAACCGATCATCCTGAAATTTTGCATATACGTTGTCAGGGGTACAGAAACGGACATAGGGTACCTTTCATCCTGCAAAAAAGTACTGTTCCTGAGGAAAACAACAATAACGTTCTTATGATAATAGATGGCGCCACGAGTTTTTCGAATCATGGTTGAATTATTACCGGAATTTATAGTCAAAGTCTAAATTAACGCGAGTGAAGCCGCGGGCAAAAGCTAGTAGTATATAATAGATATAGTATTAAGTCATATAAAAATTACTAAAGTATTTCAATTAAAAAAGCGTCTACGAATATTGTTACTCATACGTACGGCACACCCTGAAGCCCTACCCTGCTACGCTCGCTACCGCCTTGAGAACTGGCTGCTATTGTTACCAGTTAGTTGAAAATATTGTTGTTGTGAGATACAAACTCCTATAACTATTATTCGTGCCAATACAAGAGTAGAACAATTTCAATTCGCACAGACGGAACATTCTGTGCGACTTATTCACCCAAAAATAACCCACCATTTCTTCCTACGTCATCAAATATCAAAACTACCGATTTCCCTAAATACCGATGTCTACAGCCTGACGGGAAACAGAAGCGTGCTATCAGGCAGCACCGTTTCAACATCGCCAGAACGGCAGATAAACACCAAATACCACTTTTGCACCGCCACAGATAACTATAAGCACTTAGCACACAAACTATGCATAAGCACAGCTTTTTGATAACTCGCCGACGGTACTGGTGTGGGGAAAAGTGTTTGGGAAAATTGGACGATTTAATTTAGATTAACCCCACTTTCTTCAAGTTTATTCAGTCAATTTTGATGTAGAATTTTGTCTTGGTGTAGTTATTTTGCGTCAGCAAACATGGCATTCATTAATCACAGTCTTTATTTATCTGTCCGATGGCGTTGCGATACCAAGTAGACTTCTAATGTAATCCTGAAATTATTTTATACTCATCAAGGCAATTCTTAAACTTAAGTTTAAAGTGGACTACCTAATTACATATTATCGTTTTAATAATTATGTACCGTTTTGTCATAGAGTGACACTCTGAAAACTGTTTTATTAGATCAAAAACTTTTTGACGACGGTTTTCGCAATGGCATAGACGAACTTCTGACATAACACCGCACGACATAGCTTTTTTTTTTAAATCAATGTTCTGTATTGTCCCAAACACTTCTCAACCTGCCTGTACGCGTGTACAGAACACCTCTCACGTCTGGCGATCACGCGCACATTTAGCGGTCTTTGATTAAGTCAATAGGTGGCGCTCGCGTCGCTGCTCACACATACATTATTTACACTGACGGTGGGAGTCTGCGGGTTATGTAAGTTGCTGATTATTGGTGCCGAAACGTGGGGGGATTGGAAAGAAGTGGTGGAGAATATTGACTAGACTTGGCATCTAACGTAGTGTGGGAGTTTCGAGGACGTTAATCCCTTAGTTGTTGGGACAACCTGTAACCTTTTTATTTCATATCCTGAAAACTGAAGGAAAAGGATGCGTTTTTCAAGATTAACAACTCTGTCTGATACAGTTGAAATAAATTCTTGAATCGAATTGACAACAGAGCAATTCCCGTATTTATAAGAACGTTTGTCAAAAATACCTCTAATTTTCGTACATTTTTGATAAGTTTTTGACATTGGGTCTTGCTGGGATGAGATTGCGACTTACATTTGTACGTTTTTATTTACGGGATTTGATTTGATTGATTTCAAATATATAGTCTTATCTTGTCTTGTAAACACTGTTACTTTAACCTATAGACAAAAAAAACAGAGCAAAGAGTATTCATAAAATGATTAAAAAAAAATGTTGCGTAGTTTAATATTATGTTATTACCTAATGAATGGATGGTCTAGTTCCAGACCGCAGAGCAAAACAATATTAGTTATAAGTACAAAAAACCTACTAATTAGGAAGTTTCTAACCTAACTTAAACCAACCAACTTATTCCACGGCCAATTTACATCTGTCAAATTAGACCATTTTTTGTTCAACAATTTCACACTCCAATTATAATAGTGCGCACACGTCGTCGAATCGCAAAACATTTGGCGTTTCAACGGCTCGGCGATAATCCTGAGGAAGCTATAGATCACGGAAAAAAACGTCGGCGGCGCGGCGTTGCGACGCCCGTGTGTCCCTCGCTTTAGAGTTATGAATAAATTATTTGATTATAATGATTTATTGGACTGTGGTATTAATATGTTTGAGGGATGTTTGAAGCTTAGTTTGTGGTTGATTGCTATCATAGTGTGTGAGATAGGGGAGTGTTATCAGCTGTAGTGAGTAAAAAACCTCGGAGAAGGGCTCAACCTACTTCTACAGAAATCTGGTTGGGTAACTCTACCTGAAGAACATTAGATTCTACCCAAACTAAGCAGTCTTATTACAAAGAAAACAAGGTGGTTATTTAGAACAAGGTAAACTATCAAGCCATTTTTTTAATTTCGCACTTAATTCCGGAAAAGTTAAAGTTGTAAACACAAAAACTGATTTTAAAGCCGTGTCTAAGTTGCCAATTTTGTATTAAGAACTTTGTAAGGGTCGGAATAAGGTTCAAAATACTGACTCGGGCCAAAGTTCGATCTCGTTTTGTAAGGGCGGAAGAAGTCTTATGGTAAAGACTCTAGTGCCATCTGAAAAAAGTTATCTCGCAGGTTATCATTATTATTTGTCTGAGTTAGTAAATAGCATCAAAAGTTATTAGAATAAATTATGAATAGGTATGCATAATAATAAACAATCAAAAGTTGGCAGAATTAATTTAGATATTAGTAATTGACCGTAATATTAATGACAGTTCTTTTCACTACGGTAAAACATCAAAACAGTCATAGATACCTACCTATTTTTTATTTTAGGAGGAGACGTAAAAATAGTGTCTGCCATCACCCATTGTTTTGGTCGCCATAATTTTGAGAGAACCTTTTATTCCCCTTCTTTAACTACATTAGCGTGTGTATGTAGTGTTGTTAATAAATCGGGCGGCGCCATTAGTCCCGGGTTCGAGTCCCGGCGGAAAGCATGCGTCTTGTTGATTTGTGATGAACGCTGATGGATGGGGTGTGTGTGGTGTTACAGTTTTTAGGATGACGTTGTGTCTTGGTTCAGTTTTGTGGATGAGGTTATTTGAATATTGTTAGGTGGTTTGTAAAATAAATTAAGTAAATTGTAATTTTTAAATAGTAAACTGCAACTTGTTATTTTAATTTGCGGCTTTAGGAAAAAGCATGTTGAGTACAGTTGAGGATTGAACAAATTAAGGGTCTTTAGAGAAAATTTTACTTACACCGTGAATAAACAATTCTTTTTTCGATTTTGTGCGTACTGCCAACATTTTGAGTTCCGATGACATTCCGAAAAGGTGGAAAACACCTTCGAGAAATGTATACGAAAATAAATTAAAAACCGTTTTATTCCGTGACTGCATGATATTTAAGATTAGGTACCATAGATTTTGTTTTTTTTACTAATAAAATAAATACTGATTCTCTGTTCAATTTTATACGGAACTCTATGAACGCGCTTTTGCTCTATTTTTCCAACACCACCATATAATTAACACCCATAATTGCTAAACCACATGCCATAAACACATGCAAATGATATGAGCGACATATCACTCTATATGACGTGTGATGTACGTACACTTGTCACATATATCCGTCATTATACTGATTTATGCGTCTTAGAACATCTGCTCGCCATATTAGAAACTGCAGTGTGTGAGCTTATCATATAGGGTTCATAAATTTATATTTAAGTATGTTTGTGTGGTGAGAAATAGACCGTAGCAGAGTTTAAAGGCCTGTTTCTAAGTGTCCAGTAGGCCTAGACAAAAACTTTTCTGATATCGTTAACGCCAGACGCTAACGTCAAAATGTATGGCAATGACATTACCTGCGGAAAAGACCCGTAATGTCACGTGGTAAGCAAATGTCAACTCCATACAATTTGATTTTTCCGTTAGCGTTGACGCTTACAGAAAAGGGATTTTGTCTAGGCTCCCTGATAAGAAAGAAAGAAGAAAAGAAAGAAAATAGATTTATTTAGCACAGACTACAAGGCACACAATACAACCTAAAAAAGTAAAAAATAAAAAGTGTAAAGTGCGTTGTGAGAAATTAGCAGGAAAGTGTGCCTCGCGGCTGCGCTAAATAGGTTCAGTTCAGCAAAAATGTCAGATAACTAGTGCCTGACGCTGGTTTTCAACTGGATTTTAAGGTTAAGGACTATCTAATAAATCTTTTATTTTTTGTAATATCATTATTTTTGTGAAACTTATCCGAAAGTGATAATACAAGCCATGATATAAGCTAACTTTGACTAGTTAGCCAGTTCTTTGAAGAAGTGGGCCTTAGTACATGTACAGATGGACATCACACGACTTTAAGTTTTCTGTTCTAGAACATGCTAATTTTTGAAACACTGGCGGAATGGTGGAGGGATTTCAGTAGATCCGGCGGGGTAATTACGTACCACACTAACCAATGATGTTTTATAGGACTAGATCAGCAGTGTACAGCGCCGACGTGTAACCACTTCGTATATGTCCACAGGCATATCTGACTTCAGTTGTCAGCTTGACGTCAAGGGAGCAATTGCTTAGCAATAAAAAATATCAAAATGGTAAAAAGAGCGGTTAAAATTGGTATGTAACGGTCTGAAAAAATCAATAAAGCAAGTGGTGTTACATTTTACAAGTAAATTTGCTCAATTTTCTTCAGATTATTCAAAAAAACATTACGAGACGAAATAAATGTATCAAACATTGTTTTTGCCATCAGTGCTACCAGTAAAAACGATTTTGATTTTGCCAGATTGTTGGGAGTTTACTGAATGACGAATGTATGTTCCTGTAATTCTAAATTATAATATCATTCCATTTTAAACAAGTAATTTGACACGATCTTAATAGTTTTTAAATATAATATTTACATTTACGCATTTGTTTCTTTTCTTCTTTAATGTACCTAATCCTTGTTAATTTCTTTAAAACTTTAATCTATTAATAGTATGGAACTATCAATAGATTCAAGATTTAAAGAAAAAGAAACACAACCTTTCATAATAATTGATTCAATAACTACCATAATTAATTCTGGGGAAATTATGTTGATCATTGGCAACCCTGGCTGTTTTTCCGATAACAATGTCTTGTCTCATTCCAACGTAATTAGTTTGAGGGTAGAAGAAATGAGACAAACATAGATTATTTTGACGGATTGATATATTTATGTATCCGTTTCAAAGCTACGACTTTAAACTCGTAAGTGGTTACGTTTTTCTGAAATTGTTAGTAGGCCGTTGCGCCTCTAGTATTATGTAACCTCATTGACACTAACAGTAGGAATGGCTTTCATTTTGACAGTTCAACAACATTCATTGCGTTATTTACATTAATGAGCAGACAAATTTTTCGAACATATAAAGCAATGGATTAGCAATAGGCTTCAAAATGATTCAGATTGTGATAGATAGTGTGTTACGTAATTAGGGTGCTGGTTAGATGTTTCTAACGGGTCTACCCTTTATAGCAGAACTTTTTATGTCATAATATTATTTTGCATAACAGCGCATAGCATAAACTTCATTTCGCAGAAAATCGTTTGGCATATACTCATTTATAATACATTAAAAACGCATAATTTTGTAAGTCAGAATCATCTTTAGTCATAAATTTCATATCCATAATAATTAAAAGTAGAACCATCATATTGCAGAAAGTTCACTGTCAGAATCGTCTTTTGGCATAAATTTCATATCCATAATAATTAAAAAGTAGAACCATCATATTGCAGAAAGTTCACTGTCAGAATCGTCTTTTGGCATACGAGGGTCATTCAATAAATACTTAGCCTACAAAAAGTAAACGAAAATTTTGGAAAAGTGGCAATTTATTTTTCAACATAGTCTCCTTTTAGTTCGATACACTTAGCCCAGCGATGCTCCAACTTTTTTAACCCGTCCGAAAAATAGTTTTTGTCAAACTCTGCAAAATAGGCCTCCGTGGCGGCGATGACCTCCTCATTCGATCCATATCTATTCCCGGCGAGTGATTTTTTCAGATTAGGAAACAGAAAGAAGTCACAAGGGGCCAAATCTGGAGAATACGGTGGATGGGGCAGCAATTCGTAGCGTAATTCGACCAATTTGGCCATGGCAACGGCAGACGTGTGAACCGGTGCGTTGTCGTGGTGAAACAGCACTTTTTTCTTCGCCAGATGGGGTCGTTTTTTCTTTAATTCGGCGTCGAATCGGCCTAATAAATCGGCATAGTAAAGCCCTGTAATTGTTTTACCCTTCTCGAGGTAATCGATGTAGATCACACCTTGTGAATCCCAGAAAACGGTGGCCATAACTTTTCCGGCCGATTTTACAGTTTTCGCCTTCTTTGGAGCACGTTCCCCGGTCTGGATCCATTGTTTTGATTGCTCCTTGGTCTCTGGTGTGTACCAGTGGATCCAGGTTTCATCGACGGTCACAAAACGACGCAAAAACTCCGCTAGATTCATCTTAAACAGCGCCAAACACGTCTCCGATGTGGTCTCACGGTTGCGCTTGTTTTCTGGTGTGAGTAAACGCGGCACCCATCGCGCCGACAGCTTTCTCATGCCGAGTTCCTCGTGAAGAATATGATGCACTGTTCCTTCTGAAATGCCTACAGTCTCAGCTAGCTCCCGAACCTTCAATCGGCGATCTGCCAATACGAGATCATGGATTTTTTTAATGTTTTCCTCCGTAGCAGCTGTTTTCGGTGCACCTGGACGTGGTTCATCAAAAACCGACGTACGGCCACGTGCAAACTCGTTGAACCAATTCTTGACGGTGGCCATCGATGGAGAAGAGTCACCGTACACAGCATCCAAGCGCTCTTTGATTTCGATGCGCGTTTTCCCTTCCAAAAATAGGAATCGAATCACCGAACGATATTGCTCTTTTTCCATTTTTGTAAAACCGATCGACACGTTCGCTTCCATAAGTTGTCAAATTAAAACAAATGAAGGGATTGGAATGAAAATTTGAAAAAAGAATTAAAAAAGAATGTGCTACACTGTGGTAAAACTCTTTTGAAACTACAGCGCCCTCTGGCGATGAGGCTAGGTACTTATTGAACGCCCCTCGTACATACATTTCATATCGATAATCATTAAAAGGTAGAACTATCATATCTCAGAAAGTTTACAGTTAGAATCATCTTTTGGCATACTTTTCATATCCATAATAATTGAAAGACTCATCTATCACATTACGGAAAATTCATAGTTAGAATAATTTTGTATGAAGCATGAGAGAAGCATGCAAACATGCAAACAAGCTTACACCATGCATGCATCAAGCATGTAGCATGAAAATATGCAAAAAAGCACATACCATGCATGTATGCATCAAGCACGTAGAATGCAAACATGCAAAAAAGCACACACCATGCATGCAGCATGCAAGCAAGCATGCAGCATGCAAGCAAACATGCAGCATGCAAGCAAGCATGCAGCATGCAAGCAAACATGCAGCATGCAAGCAAGCATGCAACATGGCATGGTTTCTGTCACGCCTCCGGCGCTGCGGGGCTCCGGTGGTCGCACGCAAGCTTCTCGTCGCAGATGGTTGAAACGCTCACCACAGCGGCTTCGGCTTGCTGGCCGGCTTTGCCGGCCAGCCTCAGCCGCGGCGGCGAGCGTTAAAACCACCTGCTCCTCAGCTCGCGGGCCAGCTCGCCCCTCCGCGCCTACGCGGGCTTAAATTACACTCTAGGAGTAGGGCAGACAAGACTACGTGCAGTCGGTTTTGCAGCGATTCGGTTCTGTCACTTCACTAACTTTTGTAGTACAACATATTGACTTTTTAAGACAATATTTTAATTTTAATTTAAGGTTAAGAATATGATTACATTTTATAGAAATGACAATAGTTATGCCTAATAAAATTATTCCAAATGATATTCTGCCATCTTCTTAATATGCGAAGTGAAATTATTCCAAATAATCGTCGCTCTAAATAAACGTTATGTGAAACGAAATTATGCCAAATTAAGCTTTGCCAAAAGTAATTATGCCAAATAAAATTCTGCCATCTTAAAAGTATGCCTTTGTAAATTCGGGCATATAAACATTCGGCCAAACAATAATTATATTAAATGATTTTTATGCCATATATATATTCGTTTAAAGAAGATTATGCCAAGTGGGTTATGCCAAATAAATTTCAGAGCATCAAAATTCTGCCAGATAGAGGGAACCCGTTTCTAACAATCGTTCTATGTAAAATAGAGACCAACGTAAAATATTTCTATGCAACAGAAGGCAGATAAGATTGGAACCCCATCCCAAGATAGCTCCAGTAGACTTAAGCCCTTTATCATCACTTTCGACATGCCCAGAAAGAGACATAGTGACCCATTAAAGAAGACCCCACGGCAGAACTCATAAGCGGCACGTACAAAGCACACTAGCCGGCACACATTTCATTAGTAAAACATACAGAAATCATAACAAAAGACACCGAACTTCAAGTTATCTGCCGACGCGAACATTTCAGGGGCCACTTGAAAGTAAAACTCTTTTCAACTTACCGCTGTCACTTTAAAGGCGAGTGCAGAAGGTCCATGCTCCTATGACTTCGGAGACAGAAATTTTGCAATGAGATTTCGGCAATGATATGAGGCTCTAACGCAGGAGAAATGTCATTGAATATGATAATCTCGAACAACTCGAATTTGAATCAATCAAGTTGTATTATAGTATAACTTGATTGCTCAGCGTTGCTTCAAGTGTGAAAATTTCAGACTAATTTCCTACATCTCTAATGTTTTCTTCTGGTTAATTTACCAATGGAGGGTTCCAAGACAGTTAAAGTGTTTACCTGGGTTTAATTGATCAGCGCTGATCAGGTTAGTTGCCACTTTAAATTCTGTCTTGCAGGAGTCGCCGCTGCGACTCTGCAATTAGAAATAGCATGGTGCGGAGTATGGCGCTATTCTTTCTAGCTTTAGCGTTACTTTAAAAATGTTGAAACATTTTTATATCTACTTATTTATTTACCAGTATTTTATAACATTTATTTATTAAAAACTTTATTTTACACCACTTAAAAAAAAGGACAAACATATTTAAAACTTGAATAAAATTTAATGAAACAGTACTTATCCGTTATTTTGTTTCATTTGCCACCCACGTGCGCGTCACAGTAACAACCCAAGTAAACTTTCTACATTTATATTTCTAGTGACAAAGCTCTTTCCAACTAACCGCGGCGCCTGCGCATTCTGTGTCAACATGCGCACGCATCTCAAACAGCTATTTGTTTAGCAATTTTATTCTTTTATGTTTTGATTATGTAGAAATTCTCTGATAAGTTTGTTGGTAAATAGATCCGCGGCATAGTTTAGATTGGTTTAAGAGATTTTGTTTGAAGTTGTGTCAATTTCAGTGTCACATCAAAATGGATTTCGGCAAAAAAAAATGCATAATGAAAATAAATAGCAATAACATAATAAAAAGAGCTAAGTAACTAGAAGTACATATAGTAGGTAGTACCTAGTAACAAGTATTCGAGAATACCAATCATTTCCATGCCAAGCCTTGAAACAGGTAAGTACTTGAATTTCTACAACATAACTGATAAGCTTATATTCCACAAATAGTTTAAAACTACCTTCATTTGACTAAATCAACGACTCAACTACCGGCAGACCAAAAAATCTTCATTTACTTAAATAAAAATATCATCACGCGACCCCTGAAATCAGTAAATAACTCCAAACATATACCTACTTGAAGTGTACTTGTACAATTTATTGCCCCTTGCTTAACCGACTTGGAAAAAAGCAATGAACAAAGAAAAAAAACACAGGATCATTCTAATAGCGAGGCGAAGTGAATCAAATACTTTTCCGACGGGAAAGGAAATAAAATAAATTTATTTGGCTCTCTGCTATGTAAGTTTGAGAACTGTTTAATTCTTGAATCTTGTATTGGATTTTTTCGAGGCTTAAGTCGGGAGTTGGATTGGGCCCATTTGGGTGCCAATAGTTTTCCTGAAGTATTTTTGTTAAATGATAAATGATTTTATTTCTGTAAGTGGGTTCGTACAAACACTTTTACACGTCAATCATATTTTTTTAACTAGATGAGGTCGGCGTTTCCTATCTGACTACTCTGAGAAGAAAGGCTGAAACAAACTCAGAGGTCACAGTCTCTTTTAAAGTCCAGACATAATCTTGGTCAGATCATGTGAAGATCATGTAGATTAGTGTCTGAAATGGTCTTTTGAGGAAAGAACCACACAGATTGAGTGGACCTGTCCAGTCAGTGCACGCATTTATCAGTAATCGTGCAGCTCAACCCGGGACTAAAGGTTGTTGTTTACTTTACGAATTATTTTAAAATAAACTATCTTAGTTAGGTACAATGGATGGATGGTTATATACTCAATACTCAATTCTTTTATTGCATTCCACAATGTAGGCTTAGGTGGTAAACATTTATTTGGAAACAATCGTGGACCCTGTCGGGCACAGCAAAAGTAAGATTATGTGGAGAGGACTTATTATTTAAGTATCTTATAATTTAACCAATTCTAAAAAAAAAAAAAAAAAATTACATTACAAAAATTATTTTTAGTTTTAAAGATTTATCATTTAAATATTCGTCAATACTGTAGTAACATTTGGTCAATAATAACTTTTTTAACTTATATATATATATATACGATGGACTCCTAAACTACTGAACCGATTTAAATTTGATTTACACACCGTGTGCAATTTGATCCAACTTGAAAGATAGGATAGCTTACATCTCAATTTATAGTCGCAATATTATTCTATTGCAAATTATTTGTCTATTATTTGACAGTCACAATTATCTGTTAGCTCCAAACGATTCTAACAGATGGCGATATCTTTTGACTGGATTGAGTAAGTATTCAATAGATGGCGCTATGTTAAAAATACAAACGTTTTATATAAGCTACAATTTAATAGCATAACCACCACGTGTTGCTGAGATAACCTAAATTTATTTTGTAATAAACGAAATACAGTGAAATAATATTATAAAGAGAAAAGATATGATTGTTTGTTTTTATTGAATAGGCTCCGAAACTACTGAACCGAATTCAAAAATTCTTTCACTATTGGGAAGCTACACTATCTCCGGGTGACATAGGCTATATTATATTATGCTTTGCTACCCGGGCGAAGCCGGGGCGGGTCGCTAGTTTTATAATAAATTACCTTAGGTACTGAAGTATTCTAAAATAAACAAAAAAAATATTTACCCACGAATTAAGCTGGAGTAAGTTTGAAATTATAAGAAATTTGAATCATGGTGCACTGAACTTAGTATCAGTAAATATCACGCCAAAAATAAATAAAATAAACACTTTTTACAAATTAACCTCAAACTATAGGTAACTGTAATGCAAAACTACAGGAAAACTCTGAAAGAATCATTAACACAGAAACTTTAAACATCCTCAAACCCCACCCATATTTTTTTCACGTTAGTTTCGTCCTCCTTCGCGTTGGGGTTGAAATTATTACAAATAACTTTAACCCTGCCACCGCGAAGGAGTCCCAAAGCTGTTGTTGAGTGAAACTCTGTTAACCCTCACACTCTCATATTCGTCAAATGGCGCTTTTTATAAATATGCAACACCGCATCACGTTTGTGTGTGGTGTTGCTAGAGTGAAATAGTTTTGTCGGTAAACCAACTGGAACTAAGACCAAAATAAATGAATGAAACACAGTGAGGATAATTTGACCTATTAGGTATGAGAATTAAAAAAAAAATACTCAACATTTGTTACCAGGTACAAAATTGTTGCTCTCACACAACATTTCGAAAAACTTAACTACATGATTTCAGTTATATTTAAAGAGAAATACTTTTACTAAATAAAGTCGATAAACTAACAGTGTTACTCAAGAAATCGGTACTTTTAGCCTCTAGGCAGTGTATCATCGACCAAATCATCCCAACAAGTGTAACAGCGGTCAACCACAACCTATCCAATAAAAAAGCCAGTGGGGTTAAAATTTGATCTCAAAAAACAAAAGTCTTTATCAACCCTGGCAACCCAGCCAGGTCCGCCCTCCTGATTGTACCTAAATAATACATTCAATTTGCAAGGTCTGCCCATCAAATACTTTGCTCGTGATAACCTCGTGTTTGGACGCGATCTTAGGAATAATGGCGTTATTTAGAGAGTTGCAATATGCTAAGATGGTAGGCTGTGGCATTAACAAGTCAGGAGATGGTTGTCTTTTGAAGGAGTAGGGGTGCAGTGGAGCGGTGGGCGAAGGACTTTTGTAAAAGAAAAGTGAAAGGGTTACGATGCCATGACAAAATATCACTGTCACCAATATTGTTTCAAATTTTGTGTATTGGTTAATAATGTCGAAAGCAATATTATCCAAGTAGAACAACGCAATAATTTTATTTCCATTATTTTGTAATTTTCCCTATTTATTTATAAGTATCCCAGGGTGATGATATACAGCTTGGCGTCTGGTAAGGACCAGGCCCGGCTCGACGGCGCGTCGTGTTCCACGCGCGCTTCAAAGAGATGTCAGCACCATTGACGGGGTCCGAAAGGGCCGATGCCTGCCGGGGTCGCGGATTGCTCGAAAGAGTTACCGTGGCCCTGGCGCACAGGCAACTGAAGGAACACGGATGGGTTTTAGTCAGTAAGAGTCTGACACGCCCTTCCGCTCCGCCCAGAGCGGGAAATGTCATTTGATGATTTCCCATACACAAAAAAAAGGCAGATGATATAAGCCAAACAATTATAAACATAAAATCCTTGAAAATTTACTTCGAATTTCAAGAAAACTTTCTTTTGAGATCAACCATGGACAACGCCGTAAGTACTAGTGCTAAATCACTTAGCATTCCCCAATTATCTACCAGGTTTTGTAAAATAAATATGTGATCACTAAACTCCTGTCTGTAACACGATAAACCGCAAGCAAAACTCAAGAAACACAATACAGAACAGAAAACTCCTTTTCGCCACTCCACAGTTTTGCTAGAGCAAATTTTTACGACAGCAGCGCGGCTCTCTCCGCCGTTCTAGTGGCCTCTCTCAATTCCGCACCGCCTGGAGCGGCTGTTAAAAACGCAATGAATAATTATTTCGGGGCCCTACCCGCACCTTTTTGGCACGACTTAAACTTTCATTGCTCGAATTTGAAGACTCAGATCATTTTGATTGACAAGTTTTTTTGGAGAAAATATTTAAAAGAGGTCTGTTTTGTAGTGTAGGTTGTAAAATATTACTGGTACTGTCGACTTACGAAAACATTTACGATACTTGGGATCTTGTCACATTATACGATGCAAATGATGATGAAAATATGACTTAAAGTAACAAGTGAGAAATTCCAAAAGTGATCAACGTTTTCGTAAGGTGATCATAACTAATTATAGTATCACTGTGACCTTCAAAATTAAATACAAGCCTGTTTACTATTATTTAGTACCTAGTGTAAATCACAACATGTTCATTCAATGGCGCTCATAACAATTTTATTTTAAAACACATTCAAAATCAAAATCAATAGTTATTTATTCAAATTAGGTTGAGAATCAGCACTTTTCGAACGTCAAAATTACGTAACACAGTCCCTCAAAACGCCCGCCCTTCACCACTTCCTAGGAGTCCATTAACAGTCGAGGGATTTATTTTAGATAATCCTGCATCACTATTGCTCACCCCCTTACACAGACTCGCATCTAATCAAAAGCCGTAAATCGCGATCAACATTTATATTTTTAATTCTGCAACACTAATACATCAGGCTGATTTATGTCGCGAACTGGCAAAAGTTGTGGATTTATGGCGCCTCAGCTGAGGAGCCATCTTTCGCGGGACGCTGCAGCTTTTGGTGTGGAAGTTATCCATATTATAAAATAATGCGAAAGTAACACCGTCCGTTTATTTGTCTGTCGATCTGTCTGCCTGTTACCTTTTCACGACTTAAGGGCTAAACGGATTTTCGTTTTTTTTTAATCGCTTAAGGACATTGGATACTTTTTATCCCGGTTGTATGTACGTTCCCGTGATTTAATTACCGACTTCCACGCGGGCGATACCGTGGGCAAACGCTAGTGTTATATTTTTGTAGGCAGTGTAGCGAAATAAAAAAGGAAATTCGCCATATTGAACACGTAAATTTATTATTATTAAAAATCAAATCCAAAATAATTAAAATTACATTAAAATACCGTTGTGTAATAGGTTAATTGGCCTAATATGTAAAAAAATACGGTAAAACTTGAGTTGTGTGGTAAATCTTTGTTACGCTGGTTTACGAACTAGGGAATCAATTGCAATTGGTTTTTAGGTTAATAACCACAAAATTACGTAAACTTTTAAATGAATGTTGTCTCATAAATATTACCTAAGTTATCCCGATAAAAATAATCACGGTTAATGGTAGACTATCGTATTAAAATATAAAAGATAAAGTAAGATAAAAGTGGCAGTTTCCTGGACGCAGGCGGACCGCTGGCCTCCGTGGCACGGCACAATGGATAAAGGTGATAGTTTCCTGGATCCTGGCAGATGGCGGCCTCGAAGAACAGCAGACGGTACGAGCAGACGGTACGACGATCACGTGTCGTCGATCAAAGAGGGGTTGTCGGTCTCGAACTTCAGGAATTCTATGCGGCTGGCAAAAGCGACACCGTAGAACAGCAAGCCTGGTAAATTGTCCGGCACCTGGAAAAGGGCTGGAAGCAGCCCTTTTGAACGTTCTACACCTACGATAAATAAAATAGAGTATTACACCAGAGAAAAGGCTAAAACTTCCGCTGAGAGAGCAGATGAGGAAACGTACGTACGACATTCTTTGAATGTCGTGCACTATTAGTGTGGCGACTTGGTTGACTGTACAAGTTTTGAATCAGTTCGATACGGTATTAGAGTCAGTACTAGGGCTCCATCAGGCTTGACAAACACTGAACAATTATGGAACTTGACTGCTCATGATTTATATTTTTCCGCAACTGATTTTTTTTCTATATCCATCAATGATATTCTAATCATTGATATCCATCAAATGTTTGGCATGCCAACGTCAAAGTATGAAAAATTCTCATTAAAAAGATTGATGACCAGACATATTAAATAGAAAAGTAGGTTATAACCGAAGAGGATAGGACTTTCTGTTTTTCATTTTACTTTTGTTTTTATGAGTCTGTTTAGTTTAGTTTGTGATAATCCTGTGCGAGTCCCGATAAATATACATATTCTTTCTTTCAGAGGTCACCCTGCGGGTATAGCTTTGATAATATGAACTCGTATACCATATTAGACATACCAAAACGAGACCACCAGATGCATCCGGAGAAGCTTGTTTGCCTCCACGCCTATCAAACTTGGCAGTCATACAATAAACCACACGAAAACAGCAACAATACAAAATAAATTATCACTATAGATCACTCAAAATCAACACTCTTTTTTAAATCTCGCGTTACAGTCAAACCCTCTAAAACGGGCATAAAAGGAAACGACTAATAAATCAGCAACACGTCGCGCTAGACAAATAAAACATGTATGAAACAAAAAAAAGTTGTATATATGTGTACAAAATTCGCAAAAGAATTACAAGCAATAACATGCAGTAGTGTTAATATTGGATGCGTAAGAAAGCTTGTTTTATGGGAAATTGCGTCTTATGTTATCGTTGTAAGGTCGACGTTGATGGCAGGAGACAGCGTGGTAGTGATTTAGTCCCTATCGGCCGTCAACCTGATTAATGTCGCTAGTAAATCAGCGGATTACGACAATGCGAGAAATGACGAGTCGCGGCCGGATCGCTAGCGATACTGGTGTGTGGTGCAAGCAATTGCCGCAAAACTCAAGTTTTTCGCACTATTTTGCCCACCATCTGCATGCCAAAACGGTCTACCGCTTGGATTTGTTTATTTCTAGAAGTACCAATTTAAGTATTCTGCTTTGTCATTTTCATTCCTGATTTTACTATTATATCTTACAATATTTTCTGTTAAGAATAACAATGTTTTAGGAAATGGCTTGCGCAAAATTCTTCCTTTATTTCTTCAGCATTTTTCAGCAAAGACACTAAAGCTGGAAAATTCAGATATCAAGATATATTTAATACTACTAAGTGCTGTATCTTTTAAGAGTCTGCATAATTGTTGTTCCAAGAACTCGCTTCCGCCTCTCCCTTGCGCTTACAAGTCACTCGCATCGAATTATTGAGTAAACACGTACGTAATCGCGCCATCGTTTCATTTAGAACGAATGCAAGGGCATCGGGAGAAATATCGCTCCGTATATTTTCTTATATAAAAGTGTCAATTTCTTTTAATAGGATTTGTATGAAAAATATAGTTTTAGACACATGAAAGGTAACCTAATCTTTACAAAAGATTTGTGTGAAGTTCATTCGAGTCAGTTTATGGCCGAATAAAAGTATCGAGCATTCTGCTGAAACCGTCTGGCTGTCTATCAAGCACTGCACTATTTATTTATTTATTATTATGTATACTTATTTCATACGCAAAATACGGACATTGACGTGGAGTTGCAGACACCAGCCCTAATCACCTATTAGTTACCTACTTATTTGAAACTCTTTTAATCCTAACTGTAGTCATTGTATAGCCAAATTTTATATACTTGCTGGTTTAATTAAATAAATCATCTGCTCATCTTACGAAAACATGGAAAATGTGAGTTCATGTCTGTAATGGAATCTAGATAATGCCTTTAAAACTAATCACTCAATAAACGCTGTTAGTGACTAGTCAAATGAGCAATTACAATACCTGATCAATGTTTTTTCACAGATAAGTAAATAGTAGTCCACAAAAACTGTTGTTAAATTAATATAAGAGAAAGAAAACATTATTGTCGCTTAGTGCTTTTTACGACACCCATGAGTCTTTGCGACCACATGGGACCGATAGAGCATTTAATACTTAATACTACAACCGACGACTTCCATGCTATTATGAGGAAAAAGACCGCATCCTTATTAGGCAGAATGAGGGCTAGCAGCAACAGTATCCTGAAAACCCTAGCCGAACAACACGATGCACCTATACTGAGACACTTTGTCAGGTTGCTCGTGCGGCAGGTATGAATATGTAATAGGTACCTACTGTTTTATTCTAATTCATAAATACTAACCCTTAGTTGATAAGTCGTTACTAACCAGTGGACCAATGTGTCTAATCAAATAAATAAATAATAATAATAATAATAAAGTTTTGCCTTATCACTCAAGTTTCGAACCTCATAAAACGGCGAATAGTGAAAACATCTAATGAAAAGTGGTCCATTAGAAAAGTCTAACTTGTAACTTAACATATTATATTTTGATTTATGAATATATACTGTAAACTATACATTACATACATCAGTAAATAATTTATTATTGATGTGAAGCAGGTAAGAGGAAAATAATTTATAGGATAAATCGCATTTGGTTTTTGCAAAATGGGTTTCTTACGAGGGTTTTATAAAAACAGGCCAAGTACGAGTCGGACTCGCCAACGAAGGATTCCGTACCACCGTACAATACTGAACACATTTCTTTTTTAAACAAGTTTCTTTTATGGGGACCCCCTTAAATTTTTTAACTTTATTTTATTTGTTGTTATAGCGACAATAGAAATACACACTCTGTGAAAATTTAAACTGTCTACCTATAACGGTTCACCGCTGACAGACAGACGGACGGACAGCGGAGGCTTAGTAATAGGGTCGCGTTGGCACCTTTTGGATACGGAACCCTAAAAAGGATATTTATGTGTAATATTAGTTACATAAGTTAGGTAATATTATTAGTTCCTCTTTTCCATGTTTTACCAATGACTTCTCAGTTGTACACCTGCTTATTTTCTCCAAAGTTTATTTGGGTCCATACCCAAACAAACTATTAGTGTTTGTCACCAAATAAAGTATTTTTAACAATCTATGATCTAATTACTAAACTGCAATATTTACCTTAATCGATAAAATTATCCTGTTGCAGTTTCTTGCACTGTTACACAATAAACAAAGGTAAGCATTTCCAAAGTTGCGCAATAGCTCTCGATCGTCGGCGCCCTTGCGCATCAAGTCCACCCCAGCACCGCCTTGGGTTTGTAAGCTTCGGGAATACAACTTTACGTTTGCCGATCCTTTCAAAAACACTGTAAGAGACATAAACATTATGTAAGCCAGAAGACACATTAAAAATACCATGAGAATTAGGTACAAACTATCCATAAAGTGCGTGACACCAAGCACTTACATCAAAAACATTTTATAATATAAAAATCCCTCACAACAAAATACCACTCCAATCAATCACTCATAATTGCACACAATCCATAGAAAACTAAAATAAACTGAAAAATATATTTAAAAAAACGACCCACACGTGCACAAGTTCGCGTGTGTGTGCACGACTACGTCACATTGTAACTGACAAATTGATTTATGTCGTCGAGGGGAGCACGACGAACCTAGCAAGTTTGCGCTAAGTCCGACTCGGATCGCTCGCTGCTACATGTTTGAAATTTCGAAGTTTTTATGTTTTTACATTTTTGCTTGTTGACGTCTTTTTGGGACCTAATCGTGAGGTTTTTATAAGGGTATGTTAAAAATAGTGAACAAAAATCTACAAGAGATGCAAGACTAGAAATAATCTAAAGTTCATTGTATTGTGAGAATCTATGTGTGCGTCCTTCTTTGCATTTTCAACTAATTTCCATATTATTCTGAGCGCTAGGTACATAAATAAATTGATATCTAGGTCCGCATTAAATTAAAATGGTATACTTTTAAGCCGTCGACGACTTGACACCCAGTTGGGTAGATATTTCTCAGGCACGAAACTTAGATACAAAAAAAAAATTTACAATGAAATAAAAAATCTAAATACAATACAGGTGATACACGGTAATGGCCACTTACCTATTATTAATAATAAGTAAGTAGTAGTAGTAGTTATTTTTTATTTTATTGTTTAGTCTTTAGAGACTAAACAATCAAATTGTGATCAGCACACCTTTTTTTTTTTTTTTTTTTTTTTTTTTTTTTTTTTTTTTTTTTTTTGGGTGGGAAATCATCAAATGACGTCTCCCGCTCTGGGCGGAGCGGAAGGGCGTGTCAGACTCTTACTGACTAAAATCCACCCGTGTTCCTTCAGTTGCCTGTACGCCAGGGCCACGGTAACTCTTTCGAACAATCCGCAGCCCCGGCAGGCATCGGTCCTATCGGACCCCGTCAAATTTGCTGACATCTCTTTGAGGCGCGCGTGGAACACGACGCGCCGTCGACCCGGGCCTGGTCCTTACCGGACGGCGAGCTGCCCATTGCTCGCCGTCCGCAGGCCCGCGCCTACGGTGGCCGGGAGTCGGCAATCGACTCCCGACGCCCAGGGTGTCTCCTCCTCCTGCGGCGGCTAGGGGCGCGAGGGCGCAGTGATTGCCTCTCCCTCTCGCGCTCCGCCTCCTCCTTCGCGAGCATTACTGCTTCGCAGAAGGAGGTGACGGCTTCCCATTCCCTCTCGCTCCGTACCATGGCCTGAACCAGGGCCGGACGCGAGAGGTCGCCGCCGCCGATCGCCGCCACGAGGACACGGCGGTACTCCGCCCAAGCCGGGCAGACTTCCACCGTATGCTCCACCGTGTCCTCCGGTCGATCCACGCAATGATAACACCCGGGCGTTTCCTCCCGCCTTATACGAAACAGGAACCTCCCGAAACAGCCATGTCCGGTGAGGACCTGCGTCAGGCGGAAGGTGAGGACGCCGTGGCGCCTCTCAAGCCACTCCTCAAAAAGGGGTCTTACCGCCGCAATTGTGGCGTGCCCTGCGCTGGGTTGCGACAGTCGCACTCTCCATGCCGCCATGAGATCCCGCCGGAGCTCTGTCCGCTGTGCCGTGATTTCTCGCGGCAGCGGAGTTACGCCCCGGCGTTTCGCCTCCTCGCGCCACTCCCAAACGTGGGCGAGGACCTTTGCCTCCAGATCCCACGGCGGCAATCCGGCAAGGAGGCTCGCCGCCTCGCATGAGACCGTGCGGTATCCCCGTACCATCCGGATGGCCATGACCCTTTGGGACGCGTTCAACCGGCGGGCTGGCCGGAGCCTCAATGAACGCGCCCACACCGGTGCCCCGTAAAGGGCCATGGACCGCACTGATCAGCACACCTGCATCTTCAATTTTACGATTTTCCAATAAATATATTTTTATTATTATTTTATCAACACGTGACGGACAGACAACCCTTATCTACCAACATTATATACAAAATCGTTACTTAATTGGATACATTATACATTTTTACTTCAAATCAATTGACACCTAAAGTTTTACGGTTTAAAATACCATAAAATTCATGGACACTAAAATGGTAGATTTAGTGGTGACCGACCAATCGTGTTAGCCTTGGTTTATGGCTTTTGACCATAAGACTTACGTCACCAATCCCGAGTGCCGTGTCTCGTAAAATAGATAAATAACGATTTTCGACTTTTTATTCGTCTCGATAAGATATATTTCTTATTATGTCTTTACTGGCTACGGTTACAGATTCAGAGTGGCCGGACTCGTATGATGGCCGAACTTCATGTTGTTTTTAATTAAAACAAATTGTTAAATCGTTAATTTTTATCTACATTGTTAGCTTAAGATCTCTAATGTTTTCGGGTATATTTTGATTCGGAATAAAAAAACCTATAAATTATTTACGTACCTAATTAATTTAAAAATCAAAATGGCGTGTCTGAATTTATTAATCTTTGATACTCTTTAATGCCCACGAATTAGGTAATAGTTCAAAGATTATGTCGACAGATGGCAGCTGGTAATCATAAGTTATCCTCCTGTTTTTTTTTCATATTCAACATTAGGATTATATAAGATTGATTCTTCGTTGATTAAATTCGTTTAGGAAATGTTAGTTATGCGTGACGATTGACCGTATTTCCTGTTTACCCCTCTTTGATAGAAGCGTTGTTGCAATATAGGGTTGGATTGAAGCTGTATATAGGGAAATTATTGCACTATTTGTGATTTTTGTGTACAATCATCGTATATGTACCTATATTGGTAACACCAACCAACGCTCGCGGTCTCGGTTGCTCTATGTTCAAAGCCTGAGGAACTTTCGACCAACACTTTGATCAATTTTCCGACTTTTCGTCGGTGTCAACTGTTAATTTTAAAGAAATGCTTATAAGCCAGTTATATCATACTATTTAGTTCAGTTGCAATACGAGACCCTGCACTTTTGATGAAAACCTAGTATTGTTTCAGTATTAATTACGGTATCCTGAAATTACAGGACATGAAACTTTCATCTTTACCTCGACGCGGGGTGTATGCAATGGAACGTAGGGAAAATGTAACTTATGGGCATGATAGACACGGGGAACAACAAAATATCAGTTGATGGATGTATAAATTCAGTCCCTGACTAAGAAATATCCGTATTTCAGGACGGTTTGTAATTCTTATGACTATTGTAACTTAGATTTCTGCAGTTTTCCCTGTACATTCACAAATAACGTGGGTAGAACATTGCAAGCTGGAACTCCTTTTAAAATATACGAGAACATGCCAATATAATAAGCAATCTTTTACCATTTTCAATAGCAAAATGCCAGCTCATAATATCAGATACAGCCATCTAACTTAACACAACATATTATATTGAAGTACAGTGTCATAAAATGGTCCAAATTACGCGGGCCCGATATCCAAAAACAATGTGCCGATCGACGTGAAACCACACCACATTTTCAACCTTATTTCGTATACAATAAAGTGAATTTTATGTATTGTAGCTAACGAATGCAACTACGCGACTGAATAAGTTTTTTTCAATTATAAAAGACTTAATTTGTTGGAGAGCCACCAAGCGATTTTAAAGCGTTGCGTTTAGTTACAAGGTTGAGAATCGCTTGAAGATAAAAATGATATATGACCAACCAAAATCAAAAAGGTTATCCACGAAAATGTTAATATAATAGTTGCTTCAGTACTACGGGTTTTGTTGGCGTGAAGGCATAAATCAATTTTATGGCCTCATCTAAATCAAGCGCGTTTTAATGGGCGTCCCCCGTCATATCATAGCGTACTATGATAATTTACTGCTACTATGTGACGAATGTTAGAAATAAAGGGCCCTTCGACCGCCCCCCTTGGCCCCCTTGGTCCCCCTACGTCGTAGGGATTAGTTTTATGCCCTAAACCGTTGTCGTAAATATGTCAGGCGTATCTCGGGCCTTCGGGAGCTGTGCCGTATGAGATAATTTTTGAATTTACTTTATTATTAGTTTCAGAAGGTGGGTTTGGTTCATTGAGGCGTGATGGTGGACTTATTCTTTTTTGTGTTTTCGTCCTAAAATTATGGAAGCTTGAAGATTCAAATTGATTGAAGTACTTACTAGAAATAATAAGTACCGACATAAACATATTTTTGTAAGTGTTCATTTCGATTTTCCGTACCCAGCTGACGACTTACAATAGGCAAATATTAATTTTAGAATTTCACATTTTCCAATAATGCTTGTACAAAAAATAGTTACATCAAACTCTGATCCGTTTTCTGAAATACACAAAGAAAAAAAGGTTCAGATGTAAGGATTCGAACTAGCAACCTTGAGCACAAAGCTGCAGGTCGCTTCGCCACCCCACACCACCGGGCTATGCAAGCAAAAACAAAAGGCGATCGCCCCAATTCTTACCCCTGCAATTCAGTCACAACTTTAGAATGTATTTTCGTTTAAATCATTCACACAATAAAGGAAGACATTCCAAGTTAACACACAACTTAATAATATACTTAACTCATGCTTAATGCTCTGAGAAGATAGCAGCATTCGCATTTCTGAGTAAGTTATTATAGGGCCGTGTTAAAGTAAGCATGTAGGTTAGTAGATCTGCAGGCAACGGTTAGTTTGTCAACTTTAAATACTTTTCAAGTTATTTTTACGATATTTTAAACTGCCATACATAACAGTTGATCCTTTAAACATGGATTTAGATTTGATTTATGTTTTCTATGTAAACTAATTCTGATTAGAAATCTCGCAGAAGTAAGGCTGCTACGATTTTGTAGTCAGGAACAAACTTATTTACTTTTCAGAACAGTTTCAAAGTATGCTTAGGTAATCAATGGAATAATAAAGAGTATCTCCTATTACATGTAATTCTATATAATATTAATACATTCAATAACATAATATATTATATTATATATTATAATACGAATATTTGATATTTGTGTAACTTTGTTTTTTTTAGACTTAGGTCAAAGCTATTTTATTTATAATTTTGTATAATTTACGAATGTTTTTTTAAAATAATATGTCAATGTCGTGTAAACCTGTAACTGGTATATACAGGGCCAAATTAAATTAGCTAGCGAAACTCCGCAGACGTGATGGGTATCGATTTGATGTTTTTTTTAAAGGGTCAACGACCGATAGTAGTGTTGTTGATTGAAGTATGAGTTGAAAAAATATGTTTTATCGTGTTTAGATATTGATACCCATCACGTCTGCGGAGTTTCGCTAGCTAATTTAATTTAACTCTTTTTATAAGAACCCATACCTGTTAACTTTTATTATTTAATGTACAATGTATATGCTGTTGGCGTACCTACTTTAAATAAATAAATGAACTCAATATCTGCAATAATGGGTACAAAAACTACAAAGGCCGTGAAACATATAACATTACATATTTTTCAAAATACACGTTATTGTGTGCAACCTCTACCCACCATAAAACAAACAAGCCATGGATACCTCAGATAAAGACGTGAGACATTATCTCTGAGGCTGTAATAAAATACTTTGATTTGACGAAAATACAGTCGTTAGTCAAGCCAGATTACAATGGAATGGCCAAGCGTAGGACGGTTCACTTTGATGGTGTTCCGTAGGGTAACATGTACATTTATTCTTATGTACACAGCGGGGTAATCGTGTAACATACTTCCAATTCAATTGCAATTCATTTTCACAATTCAACAACATTCATTGCGTTATTTACATTTATTTTCTTTCCTATGTTTCTTTATAGTAATGGATCAGGAATTTCTTTTAACCTCCAGATTGTTATTGAAAATATGTTAGTTTCACAAACTGGATAAAGTCGAAATACAGTCGCCTGGGCCCCTAGGTCCCTGGAATCCTGATCAAATCGCACGTTTTATGTAATATCGTTGACCAAGTGTCTAAAACAAACGAACAACACAATTTACATTAAACTGAATTTCAGAAACGTTGACTTTGTCTAATCCACACCGGCGTTCCATTACATTTAATCTAACTTTTTTGTATATTTTTTAAAATTAGGTGCAGACCCTTTGCACTTGTTGATGTCCATCCCCAGTTTCACTGTCAAGCCTATATTTATTTTTAATGGTTGTTGTAATATTGGTCAACCAAATCTAACATAATATTTTGACTGCAGATTTACCAACCGGAGAATTAGCTGGCTTTTAGATATCTGGATAAAGGCTACTTACTCTAAGGACCTGTCAACCAAGCATCTACTAGTCTGTTAATTATGTCTCCAAGTACAAAATGCTTTTAAGTGTCGATAACCTTAAAGTGTGGGGTATCGCTATGACATGTGATGTTTACTAAGTAGCGGTTTACAAAAGGCTTCGGGACACTATTAATTTATTAACTACTAGCTTTACACCACGGCTTCGTCCACGTAGAGGTCAGAAAATATTTCACGAGAACACACTAACGGGAATTAAAAATTACGTATGTCTTAACCCAGGTCACGGTCTAGCTGGATGCTACACATCGACATCTGTTCAGTAGTTAAGGCGTGGAAAGGTAAGAAACAGACAGACAGACAGTTACTTTTGCGTCTATAATATTAGTATGGATATTAAGGGACCTTCACCAATTATTTTTCTTCATTTGTTTTCCGATTATCGTCCTTGGTGGATCGGAAAGCTGCTGCAAAAGTATTATGAATTAAAATAAGATGCACTATTTAGGTTTTGTAGCAGATCTTGGAGAACCACGAATATGAGTGTACCGAGTCACGCAAGAAGGCCCTAATAAGAATAAAAATATTTTTATTTTATAAGAAATTACAATCGAATGCGTTGATTCCTGGAACTCACACTAGGATTCCCTGTGTCGTGAGATCCAGGCTCCTTCGTTCCGTTTACATGTATAAGTTTAATACGAGTAGGTATACGTTACAGTGAATTTCAATTCCATACACATACAATAAAAACTAATTGACAAAAGAAAAATAATTAAGACTAATGCTAATCACAACCAAGTATGTATGTATGTTGTGTGTGATTGTGATGGTGTGTGTACGTGTGATATGGTGCATTTGTTTGGGTGAATGATATAAGATCGTTAATATTTAGGTAAGTATAATTGCCCTCTTCAAATATTTTCTTCCATTTAACTGACAAGCTCTAGAGGCTCTACTTTTATAGTATTATCTCCACCTTGTTATTTATTAGAATTATTTCCATCTTCAATTTTCACTTCTGGCCGACAAAACCTCTCACCAGCGGAACCCCAAAAAACAATGACCTCATTCGCATAACGTGTAGGCAAAATATAATAAGCAACATGAAATTTATGTCGGACATAAATTTCATTAATTACCTACAGCAATGATTAATGACCATAACTATGGTATATTTAACGAAAATAATCATTATTATTGAATAACAACATATCGTTCAGATGGATATATTGATAGGGTCAATTGATTAAATTGTGAGGAATGCGATGGTTTTGAGATAGTCATTAGTTTTGGGATGCAGTGGGAGTGGTTTATGGGTTTGGGTTTTGTAAAGGCCACTTTTTCGGTTCCGGTGAGAACGGTACCAAAAAGAGGTACCGGTATCGATAGTAGAGGTAGAGGTACCTGAAGAGTTATATTATGGTCATTTGCAGATGCATTTTGTGTCATTCATTAAATACTCGTAAATACTAACTACAAATAAATCAATCAGCCTATATTTTCCCACTGAAGGTCAAAGGCTTTTCAAATTAAATGTGTCTATAATTAATGATTTATTATTATATCCATTCAAATCTATACATTCGGTAATCAGAAAAAATCTGTTTCTTGGAGTTCATTAGAGTGCAAAATTTTGACACTAAATCAATCTAATTACAAGATTCACTTTGATTTTTTATAAACTATTGCGAACGTACCTACCCCCATCATACCACCATGGGCAGAAGACGTGAGTTTATGTATGTATGTGTACTGCAAACGTCACTTTTACTTTTTACTAACTTTCACGACTTCAAAAGACATTTTGTTGATCGGCGTAGTCTGTAAATGGTCAAAATGGAAAATCTAAAATTTTTGGAATAATTTTGAAAATGTCAATATCAATTTAACTAGCTTCTGCCCACGACTAATTCGCGTGAAATTTCTTGTTCCCCCGACCCACCCCGTCGTCGCATCGCATCTAAGGATTGCAATCCCGCAGCTCATTCAATCCCGCGGGATTGATATGCGGGGTTACTCAATCCCGCGTGGGATCCCGCGGGATCCCGCATCTTTGAAATTATGTTGTAAAATCAAATTGAAACTACAGATTTTTGTGTAAAAATCAACTTTTATTAAACATTTCTTACGTTAAGGAACAGAAATTATTTATTTTCTATTAATTAAGTATAAGTAATTAGTACTCTGTTTTATTAGATTCATCTTCAAATTTTTCGCATCGCTAAATTTTTTAATTTGCGGGATCCGCGGATCCGCGCTTAGAAGGTGCGGGATGCAGCAGATTAATAAAAGCTGCGGGATCCCGCGGGAATGCGTGATCCCGTTTTGCGGGATTGCAATCCCTAATCGCATCTCCTGCTCGCGCTATTACTTTGTTTTCGCTTAGCGTTCTTTCTAACTTTTTTTTTGCTCGGCTCCTAAATGTCCCATCGTGATGTTAAATAGCCTATGTCCTTCCTCAAGAATTGGGCTATCAAATGCAAAGACAATTTTTCAAATCTGACCAGAAGTTCCAGAGATTACCCCCTACATAAAAACAAATTTTACCTCTTTATAATATTAAATAAGTATAGATTTCGTCAATTGTAAAGACTAAATGCTGCACTAAATGTAATTAAAGTGAGCTCACAAACTGGAATCCAAAGTGACACATTGACCGTTTGATGTCGGCAGCTCGTAGATCAGGATCTGTCTGTCGCTCTGACTGAAATAAATAATGACAGTGTCGAACACGGGGTGGTTTATGCGAGATAAACACAAAAATTAAATTATTTTGTCAAAAAATATGGGTTTATAAAAAATACATGGAGATAATAAGCTTTGATCACCACATCATCGTCGTTTAGCTGTAAGGTGTTCACTGCTGGAGATAAACCTCCACCAAGCAACGCCACAACAATCGGTCCCGTGCTTTTGCATTCAGCGGATTCCCCCGACCTTAGCAAGGTCCACCTTGTGGGAGGCCTACCCTAGGGCTATGGCTAAGGTGTTGGTATGTGACGTTATTCGATATTTGTATGACTGTGTCCTGTGTTCTATTCCCTATTTTACAGTTCTGATTTATAGATGCTCATGTAGTTCTGAGGTCTTCATATACCATGGAGCATTTGATATTATTCTGAGAGCTTTAATTTGAAATGGCTGGAGAATTTCCACATTTGAGTTCCTCGCAGAGCCCCACAGCTCGACTTCATGTCCAGATAGACAGTTTTCGGAAAAGCATGTTAAGGTCATCAGGATGTGGTATCTTCACGTTTCTTTCCTGTCGAGATGTACGCCGAGGTATGTACTTAGCTATTGTCCCGTGTAGAAGTGTGTCATCTCTGAGTTTAACAGGTGGACCAGTCATCTTTTCTGGGAGTGAATGTCACATGCCTGGACTTACGGAGCCCTGGGGTACGCCTGTATGTTTTAGAATATGGAGTACGAATCATCAATTTTTACCCGAAAAAATCTGTCTTCTAAGTAAGACTTTAATAATACGTACAGGTTATGTGGCAGTTGTTTTTTTATCTTAAATAACAAACCCTGGGACCCAGACCATGTCGTACTCTTGCTGTACATCCAGGAATACAGCCGAGCAGAACTCCTTTCGCTCCAGCCCGTCTCGTACCCCGTTCACCACTCAGCACCTGCTCCACGGTTGAGTGCCCTATTCTGAATCCGAACTGAAGTTGTGGGATGATGTTGCCGTCTTTAACTATTTCATTAAGCGTACGTGCAGCGACTTTCTCAAAAATTTTAGAAATAACAGGGAGTAGGCTTATCGGCCTGTATGACGACGCTAGGTGCGGTTGTTTTCCACGCTTTAGGATCTTGATAATTTCCGACATTTTCCATATTCTCTGAAAATATCCAGTCCTCAAAATTCCATTAAAGAGCTGTGCTATGAAGACGATGGCTTTTCTTGGCAGTTGACGCTGGAATACGACAGTTATAAGGCAGTATCCAGGAGCTTTATTTTGTTCTAGACCTTTTATAATTCTCGAAATCCCGCGAGTAGCAAGCAGCTCAGATTCAAAACATTACATGTGACTCACGTACTTACTAATAGATGTTTACGGCTTAATGAGTGCAAAATATTATTCATGTACAGACACCAAAAGAGATAAGTAACCAGGGTCGTCGGATATAGTTGAAGTTTAGTAAGAAACTGATGGATGTTTTCGAATGAAATTTAATTTGATAAATTACCTGTTTGTTTTCTATTAATTAAGTTAAATTTTATTGGAAAACAATCATCGGTTTCTTACTAAACTTCAACTATATCGACGACTCTGGTTACTTATCTCTTTTGGTGACTGTACATACATTATTTGCTTATATTCGGTTTGTAGTGATTAGGTAGTGTTGTTATAGCGAATGTGAGTACCAATACAAACCATTTCTGGTCCAATGGTACAAAATAAACATGAACCTGTATTAAGACTGTATGTATAAATAAATAAATAAATAAAAAAGATGAGCAACACTTTAATGGTAATCTGAGTTATAGATCATTCTCCAAATAGTTTTGGATCTCTTTATCGCTTGATTTGTCGCCGGGATTGGGAGTGAATACATCGGTCAAGAAAGATCCCAGGGTCTTTGTTTCTTCTTGCGCATGCATTATTACCTAGCTCTAAAGGATGCTGAGCAGTTTGTGACGGTGTGTATTGTGGGTGTATTGGTTATGTAACAATTACTATAGCAAGACGAGACTTTTCCCATATAGATGCACGTATATTTAAAGCAACTAACGATCATATTTAGTACTAGAAAGTACCAAACTAAGATGACAAATATTATTATGTAGTCCCTTCTCCTGGACTTTTACGACCCTCAATAAACAGCCTACAATATTTTGATTACGTACTAAATTTTTACCGAAGGAATCACATCCGAGAGAATTTCGGTTTCTTTTTAATGAGATGAACCACTAAACACTTTATGGGGTACGGAGGCCATAATAAAACACGCGAAACATTTAAATAATTACATTACGACTTTGTCGGGTGAAAAAAGCCATAAAACGACTTCAATTTTTACGAGTTTTTTACCGATTGAAGGGGATAATGTGTACATGCGTAGATTGTGTTTTCTTGGTTCCATGTCTTGCATGTTCTCACTCATGTATGTAAGTAAGATCAGATAAAAATATAACAGTTGATAACTATCATCACAAACTATTACTGCCTACGGATTGGTGACCAATAAAAATGTCACACTTTATTTAAAAATCAAAACTTGTAAACAGTCAAATAAGCATGGTAGTTTAGCAAAAGACCCATAGAAGAAATTGATTTGAAATATCCCCTTATCTTTTGGCGGCAGGCATTCATTGCTCCGCACCAAGTATTCGCCAGATGTGCAGGTGGGTTCGGTCACTGGTCGGCTGGCCGTTATACCATAGGCTCAATTCCTCCAGGATCTATCTGTGTTCTGTGTGTGTGGTATATGAGCAATGGTGGCCCAGTGGTATCGGCCCCAACTTACGAGTTGTAGGTCGTGTGTTCGAACCCAAGCAGGCGTTTTACTTTGTGTAAATAATTTCATCACCACTGCTCTCAAAACGGTGAAGGAAAACATCGTGAGGAAACCGGCATGTCCTAGAACCAAAAATACGAAGACATGGGACATCTACCAATCCGCACTGGACCCGCGTGGATTAAAGCCCATTCCCTCTCAAAGAGAGGAGGCCTGTGTCCCAGCAGTGGGAACATTATAGGCTGATTATACTAGCTGTGTTCAAACAATGAACTTATAAAGTGCATCGTTCAATGGCTGCATCTTATGATGGCTGAAGAACATTGGACACTCAATCCATTATCCAGTGGGTCTTCTGATAGTGAAAAGAAGTGGTTGCCCGTTATGCCTGGAGGCTTGTATGGAGGTTTTTATGTGGTTTTTTGTTTACATTTTTATTTTGTATCTTGAGTATAGGTTTCATTGTATTTGTTGGTATATTGGCGTGGCTAGCTGACATAAGGCAAATAATGTAATTTAATGTTCTGTGTCTCGTAATGTTAATTACTTTGCTTTGCTTGTATAGAATCAAGTTTTGTATTTCTAACTGAACAGACAGCTGTGCAGCTGGGGAGTTTGTTGCGTCAAAATGATTTGATCGTTCCAGAATATGGACACATCCGTCCACAAGCAATCAGCAGCAGAAATGAAGACCCTGCTGTCTATACTCTTGTTACCCCATTGTCCCCTGTAACGACAATTTTATAAGCTTAAAACAGAGTAGGACAATTTCCTTCCCATACATCGGAACAAAAATTCAAAAATCAAAATGTAGCTTAAATAAAAGCAGGTAGCATAAAGCGGTCCATGAATAACTCATAGGATTGTTTCATTTCATTTTATTACGCTGTGTGCCAGTCACACAGAATTTTGTATAATACACGAATGTGCAAGCTATAAAAATGTTGTTTTTATAGGTTTAATAACTTCACTGGGTATGTTGCACTAAAATGGCTAAATTGTAAGCTTTGAGCGATCGTAGCGGGCTATGAATTTATTATGAGAGTTGAATTTATAAGTTAAATTATGTGACGTAATGTAAAGAGCTCGAAATTACTAAAATAGTGTTAATGGGCTAGCCAGACACTTTTTTTAAATATGGGTGACCCTTTGTTAATTTGTTTTTTTTGAACGTTGCCCCACACTAGGAATTTCTCCTGTATTGTGGGTGCGTCTAAAAACATTTAAAACTCACATACACAAACAGCCAGACCCGGAACAACTACTTGTAGGTCATACAAATATTTGTTCCGTGCCGGAATCGAACCCGCGACACGCAGCGCAGCAGTCAATGACAAACAACTTACGCTTACAGGCTCTATTCATTTTCATTCCTGCCTACATATTTGATCACGAGCAATGATTATATTCAGCAATTAACTGTTTTACTACGGGGCTTGAAAGTGGTCTGGTGATAATGTCATTACGTATATCAGTGAATATCGTTTGATATGTACTTTTTGTTTCCAACGGACCCCAAACTTGTTCTTAATTTATACGGTAAGGAAAATAAACAACCTGATTTCTTTTACCCTTTAACATCTCTTTAATACCCTATCATTATAATAATCCCTCTTAATACGTTAAAATCCTCCAAAAAAACCAGTAACAACTCTTTTTCCAACGTTATTGCAGATCGCTGACGTGACAAATGCCGACGTTGACGTTGCAACGCTGACGTCCGACGGTACGACCCTCGGCGGGGGTGAAAAATGGGCCGTGTAATGCGGCCTTTATTGCTAAATTAATATCATTCAGGGGACTGATTTTTGATTGGTTATTGAAAAATTTGTAAGGATATTTTTGCGCTTTTCGACATAAATGTTGGGATTTTTTTGTATATTTTGATTGAATCACTGTGGCATTAAGGGTGCTATTACAGATTAACCCTGATTGCCACTGAGCGGTATATTCTAGAATTTGAACAATGCTCTATTGAACTATTTTAAAGAGACATTTCCTAGAATAAGTGTAGTGGCAGAGAAAAGAGCAATAGAAATAATTACGATTTAACTGAATGATTGAAGGCTGGTAAGCTTTTCCAGACAATTGTTTTAGTAAATTAGCACAAGCAAAATACACACAGCAGATTCAAGTCCAAATTCCTTAAAAAAGAAATAATTTAATATAAACAGTTTCATCCAAGAACTCTTCAACCTCACCAAACACACTCACAAGTAACCTAACATTAGCTCAAACCTTCCTAACCCTCAAAAATCACTAAATAACAGCCGCCAGCACCAGACACATAACTCACCCCCACCCACCCGTCATATTTCCATCATATGCGAGCAAAAATACAACTAGATTCATTATCAGCCCGAAACATCACCCCCTGTAATGGCCAGGGGTGAACACGGACTGTGGGAAGGGGGGGGGAGGGCAGGTTGATTCATAACCAATAAATCAATGGACTAGGGCGAGGTAATAGTCCAAATATTGTGCGCATACTAGGGTAGGTCGGAAAAATGGTCATCCTTAAAGAAGGTTGATTTGTGCGTAATTTTCTTTCTGGGTTTTTTGTTTATGTTTTGTTTACTTTGATGCGGGTGCTGTGCCCGGTTTGGGATCAGTAGCGGTTGTAGAAGTGAGGGTATTTTGGCAGTATTCTGTAATTTTTTTGGATGGTGGTATGTATTTGGGTCGAATCATATTTTGTGAAACTTGACTAGGCTACAAATAAGATCCACGAACGATAATTCTTTAGTGATGGTATTATTACTTTCATGCAAAGCCTCGTGTGGGAGCTGGGATGCATGGTCAAAAAATGTAATCGAATATAACATTCACATAACAATGAAAATCTTAAAACAAAAACTTTGTAAAGCATTAATACAGATATAAGTTGTAAATAAGTTACCTACCATTCAACTGCTTGCAAGCTCCACGAAATTCCACTCTTTTTACACCAAATTTTTTCATCAACACTATTATTGCACCATTAGCACCACAGTATCAGCTAACCCCTAAAAACTCCAGCTATCAGGTGCCACGTCGCTCACTTTACGTATCTCCTCGTCCATCGACAATCCTTCGTCAGTCGCCAGTGTCCCCGACTGTATCTCTGACGTATACGTCACTCAACCAGCGAACGATAGAATGAAATGTCAATTTTCACTCACACCACTGTTTATTTGAATACTGGGCCAACATTTACATAGTTGAATGATTTTTACTAATGCGAATCTGTAATCTTGTGATTTATTGATAATTTAGGATGATTAATTTTTTTTTAAGGTTAATTTATAATTAGTTACCTACTGGTTAGCTGTGATATAATTATTTCCTAGACTCGATTAAATTATACAGTCACGCAAATCATCTAAAAATTAAAAATCTAATTTTTTTAATTAATATTTTTCTATTAAATAAAGTTATTTAAAAGAATTTTTAACTTCTAACGGAAAAAGAGGAGTGTAATAAGTTAACGTGTGTATCTGTGTATCTGTCTGCGCCATCGTAGCTCCCAAACAGCTAACCCGACTTTGTTAGTTTTTTGGTTTGTTTGAAAGGTTATTTATTTCATCGAGAGTATTCTTAACTATGATTCAAGAAAATCTGTTCAACCGTTTGAAGATTATCAGCTCTTTTCTAGTTGATGAAGGGATGTGAGCATCTTCCACAAGACTGATTGAGCCAAACTTAAGTCAGTATTACTTCAATGATATTAGGAACCATAGTAACCTTGAACTAATGCTGCAGCATCACCTGAAATTGACAGGATACCCAATTTCCTCACCAACATACAGCAGAAGTATCGTATTTGAGCTCATTGGAGTGGTCTCAGTCTTCTTCTTCTTCGTGTCGCTGGCACGACTTTTCTCATATTTTGTTGGCCCAAAACTTCACTACTTCCACAGCGTCATTGGTGGCAGCGCCGAGGGCACTTTGACTGCAAGTTTTGGGACACAGAGGGCAAGATAGAGGGTGGAGCATAGTTTGCGACATAGCTCCACATCCACACCCAGCTGCCGTTCCATCGAGGTAGCCCCACTTTACCAGGTTGGAGTTACATCTTCCCACATGTGTCCGGAGACGGTTCAGGGACTTCCAAGTGGGCCACGAAAGGTTACAACCTGCAGGAAGATGCTCCTTTGGTGGTAGATAGTAAGTAGGAGGGGGAATAATGTCTTGCTGCAGTTTGCAACGGGCGTCGGCCGGGTTTCCAGGTAGAGACGCTGTCGATTTCAGGAAGCTGTGCCTGCTTTTTAGCCGTTGCGTTGGTAGTTGTGCGCCAGATAGTGGATGTCTAGTATCAGATTCCTGTTTGTATTTCTCCACTGCGCTTGCAACTTCTCTCAGTGGTCTCAGTGAAAAGGTTATAGATGGTGATCAGGGTCTGATGATGGAATAGCAAAGAGAAATGAGGAAAAAATTATAACTGGCTTCACTGTGGGAAACTTACGTACAGCTGCGCAGATTTAAGCGAGGCACGTGTCGATCGTAGCGTGACTACTATTTGTATATTAAGTTTAAAAAGCAAGAAATAAAAGTTACATTAAACATTTAAAAAACCCTCAACACAAACATATACCTCTAAAAAGTAAAAATATCATATCTATTGGACCTTTAAGTTTAATATAAGTTGTAGGTAATATTTTGATCAAAGCATCGTCGTGTCGGGGGACGGCTAATGAAAACGCCAAACGAACGAGGTCCAGCAATAGTGAATTTATGCTATTGTAGAAAAAAAAAATGCTGTTAACTTCCTATTTTCATGAGCTGTCCTACGTGACGATTCTTTAATCAAAATATTACCCACAACTTATATTAAACTTAAAGGTCCAATGCATATTATTTTTATATAATAGTAGACATCTTTATACAGATTATCAGACGAGATATTTGAAGCATTTCTTATTATTGGTCGATCGGCGATCCTTCGTCAGTTGTCGGCGACTGTATCTGTGACGGGCGTCAATCAACTCGCGAACGATTGAATAAAATGTCAATTTTGTACTTACGCTCTTGTTTTTGTGAAGCTTTTAGAGTGGATTCGGTTTCACCGAACGGTGTTGAGTTTTTGTGTCGTAATTCCATGTTATTGAAACTGCTAAGGAATTGATATCGTTATCATTAAATGGTAGTTAATTTTGAAAACGTTAAATAGGTATTTTAGTTTTCTTCTTAACGTGCTAGTTCAAGTTCAGTTGAAAACCAGCGTCAGTCACTAATTGTCTGACATTTTTGCTGAACTGGACCTATTTGGCTCGGCCGTGAAGCACACTTTCCTGCTAATTTCTCACAATGCACTTTACACTTTTTATTTGATTTATTTTTCTTTTTACTTGTAGGTATATGTTGTGTTCTGTGCTTTGTAGTCTGTGCTAAATAAATGTATTTTCTTCCTTTCTTCTTTCTTTCTTTTGCTGTTTTGGCATTTTTTAACTTACTTTTAGAATCCAGGTAAGAAATCAGCATAGTAATAATTCAAATTAAAAGATACATTTTTATTAACAAGTAATTATGAAAAACGCTGATTCAGCAGTCTTCAGCACACTTTGCATTAAAATAATATTCCATAAAAATCACAAAAACTTCCTCTCCCTACATCTAAAACTATTAATATACCCACAAGAATCCCAAAAACGCGATAGAAGCATCAATAAACATAGCAAGTCACTACTGAACCATTTCAAAACGAAAAAAAAACAACAGATGCTGACAAAAGAAGTCTTTTGTCAGCTCGCGCGACTGACATTTGTCAATCAACCCTCGCGCCTGTCAGCTGTCAATGACAATTAATGGCCGCCCATACAAAGTTTTATGGCTTTTATTACCCGAATTGTATGAAAATGATTAATGCAAGCACTAATGCAAATCCACGCGGGCGACGCACGTAGGCACTTATTGTGTTTTTCGTAGTTTTGTAGCAAATTGATTTATTGCGAATTTCGCAGTTATGTCCTTGTGCGTGGTGACTGTGGGCGGAGTAGTGTGTGTAGGTCATTATTCCAAATATTTGGTATGAATGAATCGAATATTTCTTGAAATTGAAGAGACTAAACGATGATGATGGACAAAACGAAAGCAATTTTAAGTCGTAAGTCTACAATACTACGGTATCATTTTCTATACACATACTACTAGTAGGTAGATAAAAACATAAATGTTAGAATGTTTGCGGTAGGAGAAGCCAGAGTGACAGCATTAATTGAAATTAGTATTAAATACTAATTTGCTGTACTCAATATATAATAAATAAATAAATATAATGTGACTCATTTAAGATAGCAAAGTACAGTCATAGATCCTAACATTCTTTAATTGCCCACCTAGTTGTCCCAGCGCAGGGCAAAGGTCAGCCGGTCTATTTCTGGTGAGCTGTCAATAGTGTCAATCCCAAAAGTCACGTCAAATGACAGCTCACTTCAGCTACGTTTTCACGGTGAGATTTTAACAGAACAGACACTCGCTCGCTGCGTGGTCGCGATTTTAGACGACAGTACTAGATAGTTTTGGTGTCTTTGCAAAGTTTTCCTTCATCGTAAGTTAGTGGTTTCTTAGATTTAAATAAAAAGTCAAGCAAGGTCTTTCGTACAAATTCACGAAAATCTTCCTGGCCACTCTTTCGTCATATCGATGATTCCATTTATAAGTTTTAAATAAACTTCGATCACAATTCGCAGGCCACTCATGCTTAATCATTAACTGTCGATTGATATTGTAGATAGACTGCTGCTAAAGTACATTACTGCAGCGGCCGACAACAGAGACATTGAAGGACGAACGTGAAAATGTGGGCCGAGGCGAAGCCGAGGCACACATACGTGAGTCCATCAATGCCTGGTTGCAGCTAAGGCTTGTTTATAGTACTTTTCTCAAATAATGCGCGGAAATTTAAACTAAGTACCTAAATTAATTATAAATTTCAGAATCAATGACGAACACTGATAACTTTTCTCGCGCCAATATGTTCATTTGTGTCTTTTTCACTATAAACAGCTCTATTTTCTAAGCCAGTTCGAGATTTAAATAAAATCTTTATAAGTTACTTCCTTGGTTGCCATGGGGCGAAGTAAAAAGTTTGTTCCATTTTTTTATTACACGACTGGTATGAGTTTTCATAGTAATTTATTCGGCCGCTAAACACGACAGATATGGATTTTCATACTAACATTGCCGGCCGCTGCTCGCATGTATTTGACCAGTACAGCATTTTCAATTATCTCGAAGAAGGTTGTCAAAATAATGCTCGAATTTCCAAGCAAGTTTGAGAGAGACACTTTTTTTTATTTAGGAGCTCCCCACTTTTTATCATGTGTCCATATTTATACCTTATATGTATATTTATAGTACCTTGATGCGGGCAAAGCACAAAATACATTATTTTTCTACATGATACCTATTACATAGTGAAGGTACCTACTCGTTAATTCTTTCAAATAGGCAATCACAACAAAAATATGGCAAAAAAAAAATGTATTTTTCAATAACAAAATAATATTAAATAATTAACATTTCAAATTCTGAATACAGTAAAAGGATCGTGAAAGTTAATATAATCCCGAAGCAAACGTCTTGTGAAAATAATTAATATCGATTTCGAGACAGAGCGACTGTTCTGCTCAGCTCTGCTGTGGCCCAAGCAGTAAGATCCAGCGGGTTTTTGCATATTAAAATAATTATGAGGTAATTCCACACTACTACGGAACGCTTTATTATACACAGGGCTATTGATCCCTCGAGCTGCAATCTTGTTGATATTTCTGTGTACTTATCGACCATTTTGATGAAGACGAAAGAGAACTTTGTTGATTTTTAGTAATACTCTTATTCGATTTTAGTATTTGATATTGATAATGTTGTTTTCCATCCACTTTTCATGCTTCGTTCCTCGCCACTTAGCTTGACTCGCTTTGCTTTGCCATCGCAAAACCTTAGCTTCACTATCGGTGTCTTGGCATGACTCTTGATATCCCGTATCCTTCCTAAGTCTCCTTCGTACGCTATGGAATTTGAAAAGCAACTTATTGCTTTCACAATGCCATGTTTTTTATCATTGGTCCTCTAGGGGTTTATTTATAAACGATGTTTAAAGTTAAGAGGCGTTTAAACATCAAAATGTATGGTTAAACAGTTGCTAATCTTAACTTTAAGTAACGTTTATAAATGAAGGGGCTAAAGTACACTTCTAACAACTTGTGATAACAAAATAAAATCATAGCTAGGTTCTAAAAATATCTCACAACCCGCTACTGTCTCCAATCTTGCACCTCTCGTCAACGTCACAATTTCATTACCGCCGAGATCCACGTCACGTCACATCACGTCACGTCAACTCGCGTCAGTTCCCGTCAGTTGTCACCCGGCCGTCACTTACCTGCCACCAGCGGTTTAGACAGTTCGTTAATTAGACGGTAACTTGATGTGTTACGTGTTTTTAGTTTGGATAATGTAGTTTTAGTTTTGTTGAGCTGTGTTGAGCATTTGGGAATAAAGAGGGATTGTGGGATGTGTGGGCTTTTTAGCAGCATGTTCTAGTCAAATAGGAAATAGGTATTTTTTTAACTGTATTACTTTAGTATCCGCTTTTTTGTAAAGCTATAAAGGTAGAATTGGGGGAAGGATGAATGTTGGCACCTAAAGTGTGTAATACTAAGTTTTCTTTATGCAGGCCCATTAAAGTTAATTTCTAAGTGTCGCCTACAACAGGGGAAGAGCGCTGTTGCCTGTAATACAGAGTTCTATAGTTCAAATTCTGATGTTCAATATCTGATCATAGAATAAAGTGTATTACACACCATATTACTTAAATTTCTGTATATTTTTGAACAAATAAATTATTTTAAATCTTATTCTCATACTTCTGACTTTGTTTATTCTTCCTTTCATATTCAGTCCATTCTTCTCTGGAATGCGCTTCCTCTTGATATCAGGACGGCCACCAGTCGGTATGCATTTAAGGGGAAATTGCGGAATTATTTACAAAATAAATAGCGTAGTCATATCATTTACCTTTTTCCCTTAAATTTGTATATAAATATTTATATATATAATGTAGGTATAAATTATAGTAAATATGTATGTATGTGTATTATAAGTTTATAACATATTTACGTACTTGTATACCTATTTTATTTATAATAATAATTATTATCTTTTTAATATTTTTTAATTATTATTAACGCCTGTTAAACAGAGCACCTGCCATCTTATCTCTACACCACCCTTGGTTGACTGGCAGAGAATGCCTAAGGTATTAAGTCCGCCTTTGAACGTTATTATGTGCAAGAAGTTTAAATACATAAATGAGGCACCAACCGACGAATATCCCTGTATGCTTAACGTGACCTTACGTCCCGCTTTCAGGTCGCCCGTCCTGCTGTCCCCAGCGAGGACATAAAAGTCCCGCTTTCGCAAACAGACCAAACGATAATAATTTTAACTTACAATTATTTTCTACTGTTCAATTCAACACAGAACTTGAAGTGTTTGAATGGGCAAATTTGAAGAAATTACCTACACGGTAAGAGGTACAGAATGTGATGGATTTGCTGATCACGCAAGGATTTATTAGCAGCTGCCAAGATAGAAAAGTGTTCGACGAGTTTTCCCTTATTTCAAGCTTTACGACAGACGAAAAAATCACTGACTGGAATGCTGAGAATGTTATTGCTGAAAACCGTTGGGTGGAATTATTCCAACACTTTCTTGCTAACAATATCCACTTAACGAACTTTTCTCTAATTATTGCGTACGTTATGTGTCTGTCTGGAAGTGTCGCACCTGTCGAAAGAGTTTCTTCTCAAATGAACAAAATATGGACAAATCACAAAATACAATAACTTTAATTAAAAAAAGTTGTAAAACCCTAACATGTTTTTTTTTTACATAATTCTGCAAGAGACGTCCAGGTTTGGCAAAAAAAAAAATGGTCAAAGACAACCCCCGGTTGGTGCAGGACTATTGCAAATAATGGAAATAAAAATATTGCACTATGTATTAGGTCTTTACCTATGAAATTGCCGTTCTGCAGTACTGGCCATTTCAAATCAAAATAATTTTTGTTTGGCTATGAATTCTAATTTCAAATTAATTTTATTTTAAAAACATGGATTTTTTTTTCTAAAAGTAGTCATTTCTTTATTGATTAGTGTTACATTTTCATCGCATTTCAATCTTTTTCGTCATCATGGATACGTTAAAAATTCGAGTAATTATGGAATATGAGTACCGTCGTGGCAGCAACGCGGCACAAGCGGCACGCAACATCAACGACGTTTACGGAGCTAACTCTACAAACCAACGCACCACCTGTTATTGGTTTGCTCGCTTCCGTTCTGGAAATTTCGACCTGAAAAATGAACCTCGCGGTCGTCCGAAGACTTTGGTCGACAATGACGAATTAAAGGCGATTGTGGAAGCTGATGATACACAATCTACGGCTGAATTAGCAGCAGCTTTCGACGTTAGCGTCAAAACAATATTGGTCCATTTGCGTCAAATTGGCAAGGTAAAAAAGCTTGACAAATGGGTGCCCCACGAACTCAATGATCGCCAGCGCGAAGTACGCGTCGAGACGTGCCTTGCACTGCTCAACAGACACACAAATGAAGGAATTTTGAACCGCATTGTTACCTGCGATGAAAAATGGATTCTGTTTGATAACCGTAAGTGCTCAGCAAGTTGGTTGGATCCTGGTTCAGCACCTAAACAATGCCCTAAACGAAAACTTACCCCTAGAAAAGTGATGGTCACTGTTTGGTGGTCTAGCGCCGGTGTGATTCATCACAGCTTCTTACCAAACGGGGTGAGCATTACTGCAGATGTGTACTGTGAAGAACTGAACACAATGATGGAGAAGCTGGCGCATCTCCAACCAGCATTGGTCAATCGCTCGTCTCCGCTGCTCCTGCACGACAACGCGCGACCTCATACTGCACAGCAGACGGTCTCCAAGTTGCAAGAACTGGGGTTGGAAGCTCTCCGTCATCCGCCCTACTCACCAGACCTTGCGCCTACAGACTACTACTTTTTCCAGAATTTGGATAACTTCTTGGCGGGAAAAAAATTTAATACCCGAGAGGCAGTACAAAATGCCTTTGAAGAATTTGTTGCCTCCCGTCCAGCTGATTTCTTTAAGAAGGGCATCAATAAACTGCCACTGCGATGGCAAAGATGCATTGATTGCATGGGTGATTACTTCGATTAATACAAATAAAAAATTCATGAAAAAAATTCGTTTAAATTTTTTCATACAAAACGGCAATTTCATAGGTAAAGACCTATTATTTGGGTAGCTATAGTGGATGGGCTACTTAGGATTATGGAAGGACTATGGCCCCTGCCTGCTCAATGATAATATAATTTTCACTACAAAATGGCAGGGGCTGACTTGCACGCTCAATAATGGGCCCCCGGGAACTGTATCTAGCACATAGTGACGTAGCGACATCGAGGAAAAATGCCCTGAGGTATTTGAGGAGTGGAGAGGTATTCCACGGCTATCAGGATAATCCCAGAGCCCGGAAGATGGTCAAGATCCCTACCAGCACTTACTGGAATACTTCCTTCCTCCGAGCACGTTTGTTCTTGCGAATCTCCACTCAAGCGGGCCAATAAAGGCAAGAAAGAGGTGAGAGCTCTGTTCCACGTCAGTGTTCACTCCAGCCGCCCAATAAGGTAAGCCAGAGGTGAAGAACAAGACTGAGTAGTCTTGTTCATACCTCTATCCCCTGACCCTGTCTCCCCAGAGTCCAGGAGATAGGGTTCGTGGGGTCGCTATTGCCCAACAGTTCGCCACATACTGGCCTACGGGTTTCTGTATCTCTCTTGGTCTGGCTCCTCACGCTAAACCTGTTACGGCAAAGTAAACTCTACCGTCACTGACCTAGACTGCGGAGTGCGCAAGCCCCATGGGGTTATTTGTATTATTTTTAACTCCTCTCAAACAGCACCTGCCATTTTATCTCTTTACCATCCTTGGTTGACTGGTAGAAAATACTAAGGCATTAAGTCCCCCTTTGTATCTTATTAAGTGCGAGAAATTAAAAAAAAAAACAAAATCTTGATTATTCAACCAACTGTAAGGCTTATGCATTCTCTTCTAAGTCTTCTCCTTTTTATGTAATCTTTACCCTTGTTACCTTCTATATGTTGTCAGTAGGTCTAGCTAGGAAGCGTTCCGCTACCTGTGCAAGTTTGTACTCTTTTCCATTGACTAGTCTGGGAAAACAGACTCTGCTGGGTTCTAATGACTCTACAGTCTAACATACTCTCTGAAGGTCTGATGACCTTGATGTCACAAAATGGTGCCCCATCCAGGGGCGCACCGCTGCAATCTGCACCATCACTCATGCCTTTTCCTACGGGGGTACATCTGGTCATAACATACGCACACCATTTGCAATTACTACACACCTGACCTATAACGTAAACAACCTAAAAAAAACAAAACACAGCAGGTTTTATCACCATAACCTGCCACAATCCTTGCTATATAAAGCCTTGGTTTGGAAGACGAGCACGCCCTAACAATGTGCGAATTAACAACAGGTCTGGTCGTCGGTCTATTGTTAGCGAACGTCGCAGGATCCTCACTCAATTGATTGTGACAATTTATTACACGCGCCGAGTTGACAAGTACCGCTGATATTAAATTTATTTATTGGTGACTTGATGTTTTTTAGATTGGTTTCTAGATTGTAGGACTATTGTTTTGTAGTAAAGTAGCTTCTTTAGATGAAGATTTCTCTGAAATAAGTAAGGGGTATCCATGAGACCACTGACTTTAGGCATCCCATCCACGTTAATGACGTCATCCATTTTTTTTGGAGCTTCTGCTGATGCAAGCTTTTCCAACTGTAGCTACAAAATTTTCCGGTCATTTAGAGTGAAATGCTCAAGAAGTTATCAATGCGTTGCCAACAAACACTAAGAAAGAGAACTATTTCACCAGGACACCGGTCCCTTCATAGCAATCTTGCTTGGCAATATTAAAAGATAGTTCAAGACTTACCCAGACAAACTGTTTTATAAGGAGTTAGTAAACTCTACGAAAACAATTATAATACAGGTAAGTACCTCTACGATTCACTAGTACCGGCACAAGTACGTAAAAACACACATGAAACGTCAAAGATCGCTTTATATTAATTCTTAATCCACATCCAGACACCATCAAAACATCAATGTATCTGTCAATACACATGTTTTCCCGGCCGCAGATGAAGCGCTGCAAGTTATTAAAATAAAGCGCTTCTTTTTTCGCCACAAACTCCCGCAAACGCGTCCTGACTATTTTAGATTTGATGATATATTGTCGACTTTCCCGCGATTGGGAACCGGTACAGAAGTGGCGTTAGGTAGAATATCCATCCATAGACACTGTTGCAGTAATTAAAATGTCAATATTGAGTTGAAATAATAAACGATTTTTTTAATCCAACTTCACGAGGGACACCTAGACACTCTTGGTAATAAGCCCTGCTTACAGTGTTGCTGTTTAGCTCATCTTTGCGCCTGCTTTCTACACTGACAATAACGTCACGTAATAACACGTTACGTTTTGCAATATTTAACTACAACTCATTGTTTTGGGCCTGAACAAAGTAACATGCTATCAGCGATAACGATGGTGGAAGTCAAAAATGTATTGGATTGATATAAGCTATCGAAAAGTATAAGTCATTTCTGTTGAAAGTCGCTGTAGAAATACGAAACGCTTTGAAAGGGTCCTCAGGTTTATAACCTTCTCCATGATTCAGGGTTATAATCCGCCTGATCTTCGTCAACCTATCCAGAAGAAAGGCGAAATGTTACCCTTACTGAACCAACATGTAATTGTTACATAAAAGCAGTTCAAAATACCTTTCACATTCACAATAGGTACACTTACCTAAAGTAAATAAAAACAATCCCAAACCATTAAAAAACAAATAAAATCCCATCTCCTGTCCTACTCTGTGTCCAATGTTTGTGAGACGTAGTAGAGGTAGTGGGGGGCGCGGGAGGAGGGGGGGAGCGCACAGATGCGCCCGCGCAGTCGCCGCTGTGACGAGCCTTGACAGACATAAATCAATTGTCAAAGCATCGGCGGTAATCTTCAGTAATGGCGGGTAGATTTGTGTGGACATGGTGGTTTCATTTCTGGATTTTAATGCGGAGTGGTTCATGTTGTGGTTAGCATTTAGTAATGCTTTACGTAGGCAAATACTGAGGATGCACTTTTTAATTAAAGACAAGCGTCTCGGTTTTCTGTTGGTTTTGAAAGGAAGTGCAGTTTTCCACTAGAGGCCTCGATGATGATATTGATAACACATGTGCATTTAAGCAAATGTAGACATTAATTGAAATTATCAATTTTCTAAGGGTTGGCTGCGTAGGTCAAAAAGTCGTTAGTAGTTCATATTGCAATAGTATAGTTTTGTTGAATATTACCCGCAAAAAGAAGAACCTTCCTCCTCGTGTAGAATATAGAAGTATAGTTTAAATCATACCAGTATATTCACATACAGCTGTATACATAAAAACCCATGCGATGGTCAGTGAAAACCCAACTGGCCAACCCCAACCCAACTGCCCAACTGTGTTTCAATGTTTTTCATTCAAAGCATGATCAGCCGATCTCTTTTGTAAAAATTAAAATTAAATGAGAATTTTAAAGAATTGACCGACAAATTTTCTTCCACACCGCATCCATCCTAATCCAACGCTATCAAAGGGCAACGAGCACAGCTTAATAAGTCCAAATGGCGGCGGCGACAACAGAAACGTGTTGTATCATGCCTCGGCCGTGGGAGCCATCGATTGGCTCGAGTGCTGTCATCTGTTTGATTGGTTTGGATGACGGTTGCTTTAGTTTTAACGTGACTTCATAAATAGTATATGTATGTTAGTAGCATGTGATCTTGAAGTGTTCTCGTGTGATGAAAATTTGACTGTCAGCAAAGTTGGTATTCTGGGTTCACAGCCCAGAGGGCCTAGACAAATGGCAATCGTTTTCAAAGTGTTCCGTAGTTCTACAGCACTTTTCGTCAGGATTGATCTAAAATTTTCGGTAGCTCATGTCAGTCCCATAGATTTTAGACTTTTCCATCGTCTTTATCGCTGGTAAAATGTCACTTTAGTTAGGCCACAGGAGATGTCAGGTAAACTACCACCCAAATGCCTGCCCAAATGTCCTTTCTTTGGTACTGTTCGTCGAATCGTTGAACTCCTTAAGTTCTAAGTTGAGCTGCACGATTACTGACAAATGAGTGCACTGACTGGACAGGTCAACTCATTCTGTGTGGTTTTTCCTCAAAAGACCACTTCAGACACAAATCTATATGGTCTTCACATGATCTGATCAAGATTATGTCTGGACTTTAAAAGAGACTGTGATCTCTGAGTTTGTTTCGGTCTTTCTTCTGAGAGTAGTCATATAGGAAACGCCGACCTCATCTAGTTTTAAAATATGATTGACATGTAAAAGTGTTTGCACAAACCTACTTACAGAAATAAAATCATTTATCATTTATACCGACCCTTGAGGAGGCTCTTTTGTTACTTACAAGGGTCACTAACACAATAATGTCACAAAATTGCGGGAGCAAATCCTCATATGTAGCATACACTAAGAAAACTGGTCAAGTTAAATATCATGAGCTAGCAACTACAGCGGTAACCAGTAAAAGATACATTCGGCAAAACCGAGGGTTTGTCAAAAAATACTGAATAAAATATCATAGCACGGGACTTCACAAAAAAAAAAAATATATATTCTTTCGAAATATAGAGGGGAAAAATGTTTTTTATACTGTTCATAGGCATTTTTCTTTATTTCACTCCCTATTTTTTTCTAATTCGAAACCAGCGTTTACTTTGTAGTTTCCATGTAGCTATCAATGTATCCCCTATTTTCTAACAAAACGTAAACAGTACTTTCCATGCTAGGCACAGTTAACTTCAATATTCAGCTCGCAAATTACAGGGAATTGTATGCAAAATAGATCATAACAGTACTATTACCGTCAGTAATCTGTCATTACTGGAGCCCATTATCTAAATAAATAGGCAACCTATCTGTTTCGTGATATTATCGTCAATGGCTAATGTTGTAATTGGCACTTACTTCCCCTTAGTTTATTTCTAAGTAATACATTTTAATAATATGAAGAAATACTGTTTGTTCTTGTTGGGAATCAGCAGCTGATAGTTTTCATTTTTATTTTACGCTAGTTTCTGCCCGCGACGTCGTCCGCGTGAAATTTATTGTACCCCCGTCCCACCCCGTCACATCGCATCGCCTGCCCGCGCTATTATTTCGTTTTCGCTTAGCGTTCTTTCTGATTTTTTTCTTTCTGCTCGGCTTCTAAGGGTCGGTATAGCGTGATGTTAAATAGTTAAATATTATTGGTGTTTTCCATCTGGAATTTCTCAGTAGCAGCCCGGAGTCTGGATTTGTGCCTGTTTGATGGCTATAGGCTCGGCCCCTGTTACATGGGACTTATCATAACTGGCGAAATGTTGGTGTACCTCTGCCTAACTCTTCGGGGAATACAAGCGTGATGTTATGTTATGTTAAATAGCATACCTATATATACCTTCCTTCAGAATTGGACTATCAAATGCAAAAATATTTTTCCAAATCCGACCGGCATTTCCAGAGATCACCCCCTACATACAATCAAACAAATTTTACCTCTTTCTAATATTATAAATATAGATTTATAGACGAACTTTTGAAATGAGCAAAGGCAACTGCATGCAGCTGAGAAAACGCTAAAAACATTTTAAAAAAAAAAGCAACCGGGTTCCAAAAAGAAAACACTGAGAACTGAAAAATAACTTGAAAATGTTGTAATTTTCACTTTTTAGTTGTGGTACCTACCCACACAAATTCGTATACCACTACTTGATATGTAAATAAAAGTGACAGGAAATTATTATATCATCATCAACATGTTACACTAAGTGGAAAAAAATACGTATTATTGAAGCTAACTGACCCAACTAAATTTAATAAAATTTATATGGGATCACCCCTGGTACCCTATCTATTAAAAAAAACACGTGTGGCACTCGGGGACTGCCACGGTAAAGCTATTGCATAGCATTTTTTATCAACTTATACAATTATATATTTTTTTTATTTTTTTATTTATGTAGTTTTTTTTTTCTTTGATATTAATTCAAGTACAGTCGTACCATATACATACACGTTAAGCGAACGCTCGGCCGAGCTACATGGTAGGCAGAGTGGGGGGTGTTAGGTTTTATTTTCGTAACGGACTTTCTTGATTCGGTCGCCGCACTCAAAGCCCGCGGTAAAAGCTATGCAATAGCTTAAAAGAATTTTCGAAGTCGATCCTCAATTGCCGGAGATATCGCTTAACAAATATACGAAATAAAATTGTACAGACGAACTAAGAGTCTCCTTTTTGAAGTCGGTTAAAAAGGGATGTGTGGTGTTAGTATGAATGTGAATGGGAAGACCAAAGAAACGGTGCCGATGGATGGACTGTGTGATAGATGATATGGCGAGAAAGGGGGTGACTGCTGAGATGAGGACTGATAGAGAAGTGTGGAAGTAAAAGACATGTTCCGCCGTTACCGAATAATTTGGTATAAAGGCAACAGAATGTTGATAAAGTATGAAATGAGGATTATGTCTACCGAAAGGCATGGAATGTAGGCACAATATTATTATATTATTACCCATCACGTCTGCGGAGTTTTGCTAGCTAATTTAATTTGACCCTGTATATACCACAACTAACTATTTACACTAGATACTGAATTGCATGACTAACTAAACAAATAAATACAAAAACAAAAGTACACTTGGCGTCGAAGTACTCGTCCGCACCGCTTTCATCCGACAACGTGCCTAGAAGACTAGTAGCATTGCCAAATTCTTTCTTTTCTTTAACAAATTTTATAAGTATATCATTCTCTCCCAATCACAAGTAAAAGTAAACGGCTTGTATTTAAACGCCTACCAGAAAAGTACCTATTTTACTACCAAAAAATTTGAAATACATACCAAATTGTGTCCACCAGAATGGATAATGCTCACCAAATTGTGTTTCATAAAGTATTGTAGAAATTAACCTATTTTCCTTCCTTATTTATAAGGCGTAGTCGACGGAGCCCCGCTTGGCGGAGCTCCTACTTCTGGGTGGTTTAAAAAAAAATTACCTATCCTGTCCGAGTCGAGGTGCCCCAAGTCCCGAGCTCGCTTCGCTCGCTCTTGCATCCTATCCCACACTTGCATTTTGAAGCAAACTTATTTTTGGTGAGCAGCTTAAACAAGATTTGGTGAGCATTTATCCATTTTGGTAGGCAAAAAGAATATAAATACGACACGTACAATTATTCTGATGAGTGTATAATTATTTTGGAACTTAAAACGTTGTTCTTTAGGCACCTCGGTATAGAATGGGTTTATATTATTTGAAGTTAACATATTTTACTTGGTACTTACTAAAAATTATTTTGGTGAGCATTTAAATTGTAGCCAAAGTAAACACAGACATCAGTTAAGCATGCTTCACTATACCAGACCACCGCATGCATCACTACAAACACCAAAGGACACAGGTAATGTAAAACTTACGGCCGACTCATTAACAAAGCACTTAATCGATTGGCGTCATTTAACCTCAATTTGAACCTTATGCCGTCGTGATAAGGGTGAAGGGTTGTTTGAAAGGCGACCCCTGAAATATGAGTGGTGGCGTCATGGCTACAGTGATTGATGGGTGCTGACTGACGTGTGCACGAAGTGGGGTGTGGTGGAGGCTGGGCCGAGGCATGAGCGGTAGCGGGTGGAAGTTATACCTATTGTATGAGAGTTCATTGTTAGGTTTGTGTCAATTGCTGTTGTGCTGTGTGATAGAAATTGGTGATTTTCTTATGTTTATGATTTGTTATCAATGCATTCTTTAGCCATTTACAGAAAACTGGTCCTTTGAAGATGCTAAAATGAATGTTATGATGATGACGATTATGATATTATTATCTTTTTTCTTTCTTTCTTTTTCTTAACATTTTCAATCATAAATAATGGGAGGAAAATGTTAAACTAGTGCGTCCTCCTCTAAGAAAAAAACCTGCCTAACTCAGAAACTGGACGTTCATTTACCTAATAGCTGGATTTAGGTAAATAGCTATTAAATTTAAAGACTCAGATAGTTTTAAAGTTTGTTTTTACAATCCATTCATATTTACATACAGAAACTTACGACTTCTTCTTCATGGGGATAGGCAGAAACTACAGAACGCTACCTGTTACGATCCTTACATACTCCTTTTGTCTCGTTTTCATTCATATTTGTTCTTGATATAAAACCAATTTGAGATGACATTCTCTTACGAGAACTTTTGTAAAATCAGCTTATGAATTGTACCATCTGTATTGGGGTTTACTCTGAACACATAAGCATGGCTACTATAGTTTTGACCTGGATGGACTCTTTTAGTTTCAATTTTCAACATATTGATTAAATACGATGGGTATCAACGAATGTGTCTGGCTGTTTTGGGTGTCGATCTAAGTAAAAGAAAGAAAGAAAATACGTTTATTTGCGGTAAACATGACGCAAAGAAAAAATACACAAACACAAAAACTTTTTTACAAAAAAAAAAAAAACAAACGACTTCAAAAAAAAAAAAACACAAAAATACGTGAACAATAACTTTAATTTCGGAAGTCGGTGGCCAAAAACGACAATACACAACCAAAGACACCGACTTACGAAATTAAAGTTATTTATGTGTTTTTTTTTTTTTGAAGTCGTTTGTATATTTTTTTTTTGGTTAGTTGTAAAGTTTTTATTTTTCACTTTTTCGTTGTGGTACCTACCCCACCCACATTCGTGTACCACTACTTGATATGTAAATAACAGTGACAGGAAATTATTAAAACATCATCGATATAAATTAAGTGGAAAAAATACGCAGTGTTATGGATAATACAAAACTACTGGTCATAACTTGATCAAATTTAAATGAGACCACACGTGAAGCACCTGCTTTCAAATAAAAAAGAATCATCCAAATCGGTTCACCCATAAAAAAGTACTGAGCTAACACACGTAAAAAAAAGTACAGTCGAATTGAGAACCTCCTCCTTTTTTTGAAGTCGGTTAAAAAAGAACGAGTTTGGGGAAAATATGCGTCACATTCACGCAAAAAGGCATTGATTTGATTACTGTTTTTTATTTATAAGGGTTTTATTGTAGAGTGGAATTTGTGTATTTACTCGTAACGGTTATATCGTAATTTTTTGAGTCTGCATAGATAGCGCAGTCAAAGGCATATTTTTAATTGCTCACCCAGGGATGTAGCAAAATTATTTAGCTACATCCCTGCTAGGCACTATCTTTAGGTCGCTAATTAGCTTCAAAGACACTGAAATTCTAACGCTTGCAGGTACTTCTTTCATTTGACTTTACTAATTCTTAAAGTGGTAAGTTTTATTTGCCATGTCTCCAATTTCTTCTTTTGATTAATCTCGTTTCAATACAACCCTATATTAAAGAAGTCATATTTATTCCTCAGTGTTTTCCTTCATTTAGATCTGAATTAAAATTAATGTATACAAGATATTGTAAAACATTTTAAAAGAGTAACGTTGGAGTTTCTTGCCCATTCTTCTCCATACGAAACTACCTTTTGGAGGGGCGACTAGAATCAATTCTATTTTCTTGTAAATTTTGACGTTCAAAAGTGCTTTTTTGAAATAAATGCTTTGACTTTGATCCTTGCATACAAGAGATGTTGAGGTTAAAGCTAGCTACGAGTACAATATATACTGGTCTTCTTCCAAATCTTGATGGTCATACTTATTATTATATTTTAAAATATTTCTTAATGAAATATTTTCATTTCCTTACAATATTGTCTTGAAAGGTTTTGTAAGATAATTTAAAATTAAATCAAATCAAACGTTTATTTGCTAGAAATATATACATTGTCAACCATCATCATAATTTTTTGTCATTGTCATTGTCAATGATGTTGTATCATCAATTTTTTGTACCCTGATCTAATAAAACTTTTAAATTCAGTTCTATATAATTATTAAAATTAATTCACATAAATAAATTACACCCAAACTAAATACATTTTACATTAAACAAAATATTACAAGCATAATGAACAGAAATCAATAATTCCAACATTTCCAACACTTACCAGCGGAAACTCGAAAGTGAAATAGAGTCGAGATAACGTCAACTGTCGATCGGCTGTCAATCAGCACAGTGTGCGCAAACGCGTGCGCGCAGACAAAAAGATTTTATCAATTATTATTATTATGTGATTCATCGGAGGCAGGGTTCGGTCGAAATCACTGTGATAGAATAATTTTGTAAGAGTTTTTTAGTACTTGATATTTTTTTGAGTTGAGTAAGATAGGATTGGTGCTTTGTTTGTATTAGAAAAGTGCGGAAATAACGAAAGAGTTAATCTTTAGTTTTTATTAAACGACTTTTAAAAATGCAACTCTGACATGGCACTAGAATTACTTTTGTACTACTTCTACACAGATCTGAATAAACTGTTTGTGAGATAAACAAATCTGTGTTCTGCGCGGGAATCGAAGCATTCAGCCGTAGCGGAAAAGCCGATGGCTTAACAGGTTAGTATTTTGGTAGCTTTTTAATATTTTGCTTCCCTTTATATCATTTAGTTGAGTATGTTGGGGTAAGTTCGGTCCTGGGATAAGACCGTACGAATCAAATTCCCGGCTAATTTGGCAATATTTTTTGCGCAAAATGGCGCAGTATTTGATTCGTACGGTACTCCGCCCCTAAGGCGACCCATTGACCGTCTTATCCCAACACACCCTATAGACTTAACAAATTATCACTACATTCCAAGATGATGCTGCTTGCATACAATACGTCAAAGAAACAGCCAAACCATTCCATCCTGCTTCTACATTTCACCGCACGCTCAGCAAAGTATGTCAGCTTATAGTTCTGCTTACGACAGAACAAAAATATCGTTGACACAAGCGACACAAGCGAACGGTTTGGTCGATCGTCGCTTAATCATCGCCGTGACAATTCGAGCGTAACTTGACAGCTGATGTTTCCTTTGCGCACTCTCTTTTTGTGATATATAATCGATAAATATCAATAGATATGCCAGTATTAGTCTGCTGGGTTATCACCCAGCCTGCCTGCTCAACTTAGAGTAGTGCGAACCCCATTTTTTTTCAAAATTTTGTACTTGTTCCCGGTTATTGCTTGCCCCCTATTGCATAGCCCAGGACTTAAAACATTCCTAGTGAAATGCGTTTTTAGAACCTACTACAAACACATTACATAGGTACTTATGCCAAGTAAACTCTGCCTTCCCCCTCGGGATTAAAAGGTGAGATGTTATGATGTAATGTTTTGTTTTATACTGTGTTAGACTCTAATAAAGGTATTCTCTCTTCAATGATATTAAAATGATAAGCTCAACAGAATAAAGTGTTTACTTATAAAATGCAATATTTTGTAGCTAGCTTTAATACAACTTTATCTCAACATCTCCTCTAAGTCAGAATCTAACTGAAGAAAAACACTGCGGAATAAATACGACTTCTTTAGTATAGGGTTGTATTGAAACGAAAAATCAAAGGAAAAAGTAGGAAAAGCAAAGAAAACTAACCACCTTTAGAAGTAGTAAAGTTAAAAGAAAGAACCCCCTGTAAGCTTAACAGTTCTCTTACAACTCAGTTAAACAACTAAAAACTAAGGCAGAAATAATTTGTAGGTAAGTTAGACAAATATCTCACTTTCAAGTCACTTATTTTAATTTAATTGGTAAAATATAGATACTCACAAATTTTCTTAGATTTTTTTCGTAAGGACCATGATAACAAAAAAAATTCATTGACAAATAGGTCGAAACAAATACCAAATGTTCAAAAATAAAAATTGTCAAGTGAGAAAGTACGAAATGAATTGAAAATATTGCAATTAAAATATTTTATATTAATATTATATATTAATATTAAAATATCGCAACACAGAGCAATGTGTATGGTCTTTGGTCTCTGGCATCAGGCAATAGACAAAATTATGAAACTTTTGTAACATGAATACGAGGCTTTTGGCTATTTTGTATGTCTCTAAATTAATGTCGTTCATTTGTTAGGTGCGTTTTGTTTGTGCAGAATAAACTTTTTTTCTTTCTTTCTTTCTTCTTTCAATTTAAACTAAAAATACACAAGCTTCTCCGCTCGGTCGAAAATACCCGACCTACGAGTTACCATTTCATGCAACCCGTCAACGTCAACGTGGATTGATAGACGGGAATATATCTAGAGCGGGTCTTGCGAGCCCCCTCTGCCTACCCCCCCGCGGAAGTGTGCGTCCGTCCGTCATCCGTCATCGTCAAATGTGTGCGCAGTGCGCCGAACTCGCGGAGTCTGGACAAAGGGGTAATTCGCAGGTGTTTTAATTTTTGGTTTCTTATTGTTTTTTTTTTTTTGTGAGAGCTGTCATTAAAGTATTGAAAGTTCTTTGGTTTGAAAGTGACAAGGTTATTGTAAGTTTTATTTTATTTTAATTTGACTTTACAAAACTGAAAGTTTCTTTTACTCCAAACATATTTTCTTTGCTCTTACGCTAATTATAGTAGCGAAGCATTTATTATTATTAATTAGTTCCTCAAATTGTGTAACGTAAACTAATGTGTAATTTATGAAAGGAAGACGCTTGTTCACAAGTATTTAAAATATATTCCTGACGTAAAACTAGCTTTGATCAGTACTAACTGGAGATATCTTAATTTAACAACGTAATCACTGAGAAGACATTTATATGAACACGTCTTTTCATTTTTCTATCATTCTATGAGACCGTTAACTTTTCAACACTTCGCCTGCGCTTGTTATTCAAACACTTGCGAATCTGTGAACCGATATTTATATAGCCGTTATTTTTATAAACTGCCATCTTTATTTCTGTCATAAATCCCGCCAATCACGGCAATTATTTATAGTGTCTGCGGAAAAATGAATGAAAGTAATTTGTTAGTCCAAACACAAAAACATTTTTTTTACTATGATTCTATAGAACACTCCCTATTGGTATTCAAAAAGTTGCTACCCAAAAAAATTGTTACACTAAATCGCATAATTTGATTAACGAGCGTGTCAAATCCACGCGATTTTTTTGTCCAGCGTCTTTTGTGGATGCACGTTTGGCGCAGTGTGCAGGCGATAATGGACACATGTCCCGTCATCCATCAGTGCCGACAGATGCCGCAGAGTGGACGGCATTTGTTTCGACAAGAGTTATAGGTGGAGTGCGCTCCATTTCAATATAGTTTTAGTTCAGTAATCGATACGTTTCAGTTTTGCCGGTGAGGTGAGTTTTATATTGAAAAGGTGAAGGGATGGCATTTTTTCGGTGAAATGTTTTTACGTTTTTGGTTTTTGTTGCAATCTATATTTTTATTACACTAAATTCCATAGTTCAACTTACTTTTGTTAATTTAACTGTCAATAAATTTATTATAAATGTAAATATTAAAGTGCTTATGTAGATTCTATAATAGTTAAAATAATATCGTGGCTAATACTTATGTAATTAAACGACCCTGGAGCTCTATTTCAATCCCGTAAATACACACACAGGTCAATAATTACAATGACAAAACACTTCAATAAAATAACAGTCACACAATCACCTAACATCAATTAAAATACTCATCTGGAACTACTAAATATCAGGAGCGACGTATTTATTTAACATTACAATTATTTCACGTCCAAAATGATATGTTTCAATGAATAAACGAATTTATAACGCCTACATAACATTTGAAATATTAACAATGATATTATTTTGTCCAGAATAAACAAATGTTAGCACTCTATGCGAAGTAATTAATTTATTTGAATGTAATGAATGGCATATTATTTATATTTTTGATGGTTTACACTCCCTTATTCCCTCCCATTATCATACCTATCATACTTACCTACTTCATTCACTTATCAAGAAATATCCAGAACTTAACATAAATAACCTGAATATTAACTTTCAACTTAACCTCAATATTAGCAAGTCCTTGTATCATAGCTTTTGAGTGCTGCTAAAAAAGGGTTCTTTGTAATCTCATCCCCTATGGCGATTCAAGGTCATGCGAATTTGGTAGCGGGCAACGGGTTATAATGATTACAAGGTAATAGTTTAAACTGCAAAAATGTTGAGTACCTAAAACTCAAACTGAAACTCAAAATATTTATTTAAATTAAATCATTATAATTAGCACAGGAACTTTCTAATTTTCAGGGAGTCGGTCAGTCAAAAAGTTGAAGCTAGTAGATTCAAAATCTGTACTTAATTAAAAGTGGAAAATGCATCACCTAATATAACTTGTACTTACCTTTGACTTAGAGAAGAATATTACAGCAGAAGTTATAAACAACTTTAGTATTTCATTCTAAACTGAAAAGTCGAGAGCAAAAGTTCTCCCCCAGAAAGTCGGTCAAGGTCAACAAGCTTTTTGGGAAAATAGTGGGGTACAGTTGAGCGACAGAGGGTTATTCGTCTAAAATTTACATTATGCATCTAATTTCTTTTCTAGGACGAAAATAAATTAGTTGCATAATGCTAATAACTAAAATAAAAAACTAGTGTTGTTTCATTCTAATGCTGGGTCACAAATCAGTTAATTATGTAAATTAAAAAAAAAAAAATTTAGAAAGCAGTTCATTTTATTTATTTAGTATTCAGTTCATTTTATCCTTATAAAAACATGTATGCTTATCGGTCATTTTCAAAAGTAAAAGACTACCAATTTGTGAAAATTAAATTATGTGCAATTCTATAAATGGGGATGTAGAGACTATATTATTTTTATTGTACTATACCTAATGTATTTAACTCATGCTTTTTTATCTAGAAACATATTTTCCAAGTGAATATTTATGAAGCTACTACCTTTTGTGAAAACACCTGGCATCGCCACTTACTCTATTCGCATTCCTTCCTTCTTTTTTGTTCTAATTTAACGAAATAAGTGAACTAGGTACATGAAAAATAAGTCTTTTGAGAGAACATCATTTGCAAGGACTTTTATATAAGGGTATATATAAAGTATATTTGAGGGGGAGGAGGGAAGTGGTGGAGATCCCTGCCCCCGCAGGGGGGAAGTTTAGGAAATGCATAGTTAGTTTTTATACATTTTTTAAATCTTATTTTTGATATTTTTTGAAATCCTATACCTGATTTATGGGGGGAGGGGTTGACGTGGAGTCGAATGAGCCCTGCATTGCGGGGCTCCTATTTCTGTCTTCAGGGTTTAATGGAACCTAACCTGTCCGAGTCGGGTGCTCCAAGTGTTGAGCTCGCTTAGCTCGCTCTCGCATCCTAAGTACTTATTGCCTTTTGACTAAGTCTAGATGTGTCAGGACTTGGCGCACCCTGACTCAGACAGGTTAGGACCGAAGGGGATGACACCCACGCCATCCCCTTCGAACCTAAGCTGTCTGAGCCAGTGTGCCCCAACTCTCATGCTTCGCGTCACTTGACCAACGGAATTGATCCAGAGGATGAAGACATGATGGCAGGTATTCAAAGTTGTTCTCCTAGCGCGATGGCAGATGCTCTCAAACGCGAGTACAGACATTAATTGACATGCCACATAAGTTCACAAAATAACTGCCAATGTGTTTGCGTTTCGTTTCACGTTTCGCAGATATCATCAGGATAAAAATAATAAATTTAGGTTGTCATAAAATCTAAATTTTCGTAGTTATTCACCCAACAAAAGCTCAAATCACTGTGAAACTGTTCACACTAATAAAACAACGAAAGATAATGTGAATTTTCAACAAACAAAAAGTTCGCGTCTACTTATTATTTGCAAAATCAAAACGCATTTTTTAAATTCCAAAATAGTAACAACTTCTGTTTGCACAAACCGTGCGAAGTAAAAAGAAAAAACAAACAATTTCTGTCAAAATTACGTCTAAAGCAATAAAATAGTACAAAAGTTGAGGTTATTTTATTAAAGTTTAATATTTATTATTTCAGAAAGTATGTATTTCCTAGACCATAAACTTCGTGAGATTGTTCAAGATAATAAGAACTTAGCAAAAAAAAAAAAAACTGAAGAGTCTACTACATGTCCCGTTTATAAAAAACGAGCCCATCATTTCTTTCAACACACAAATATAGTTGAAAATCCAGAATCCAGGTACATATTTTATTAATCCAACACCACCTTCTTTTTGACACACTGAATATTAAGAAAAACCATATATATTTATCCTAACTGAACTTAACCCCACCATCGCGAACGCTCAAACAAATGACGGGGCGCTCCTATATCAATCTACTGGTTAATATCAAACTTAAATATTAATCCCTAACAATAACCATCAAATACATCAATAACAAACAAAAAACGTTGTTTTAATACTACATGTTAACCTTCCTCTCACAAAATTCTCAAAAAGTTTTAGAAACTTTTTAATATATCTCGTGCACCTAAACAGAATTCAAATACATGTATCATGATACTAGGTATTGAAACCTTATGAAACCTAAGAAGAAATCTTGAAAAATAAAACGCAATACTTTTGAAAAACCACGAAAAACTAACTTAACCTTGCGAAAGCCCACCCTTGCGAAAGCTTAGACAAATGACGGGGCGCGCTCCTACATCAATCTACTTATTACTATCATCGAAATAACCAAATTGAATAACAACAATCAACAACGTCACCATCACAATTACCTAACACACCATGTGATACTGCACACTTACTACCTTTTTCTTATCGAAAAGTTTTATAAAGTTACGAATGAAGATGTTGTAAATCCAGTTTACCTTGATACATTTCCCACCACCCACATTTGTAAACCCTTCAAAACCTTAGCAAACTCTTAAAAAGAAACACTTGAAGCTCCTTAAACCTGAAAAAAACTCTTTAAAGTCAAGAAAGCCATCTGTTTTTGCTAACCGAACTAACCCCACCACCGCGAACACTGAGACAAATGACGGGGGGCGCTCCTACATCAATCTAGTTATTACGGCCGACCTGAAGTAAATCATTTATTGTGCGATCTAAATCTTGCTATTTACTCAACGATGGGTCATGGGGAGCCATCAGTCAGGTGATACTGACTCTTTTGTGGGTCATTGTTTATCGAGTTTTTGTGCCAAAGTAAATGGGAGTGAAAAGTGAAATGAAATTGGCACTTTGGAAGGATGTATGTGGGGAGATGCCGATAAGTGTTTGGGGTTTCAGAGGTGTTTTGAAGTTCTGGTTCATGAAGAGATGTTGATAAGAAAGCAGTTTATCTTAGTCTAACTGGAGTAAGTCCTAAAGTCCCCATATTAGGAAAGTAGGGTGGTGACACCGACCTGGAAAAGCAAGTCGAATGGTAATTGACACAGCTATCTTTAGCTTATCAGACCTTAGGAGATGGGCTTGTGGTTTAGTAATAACAGCCGCACGAGTCGATCGATCAGGTTAAGCTACGCTCGCCGCGGAAGCACGTTAAGCCGTTGGTCGCGGCTGTCGTACGTGGATCGTTGACAGTCATTAAGGGTCGTCAGAAGCCCGAAAGTCTGACAGCCTGTTACCAAAGGGTTATCGTATTACCTCGTAACTTGGTTGTGGAGGTCAGATAGGCATTCGCTACATGTAAAATACTGGTATTGAAAACTGCATCCGGTTAGACTGGAAGCTGACCCCAACATAGTTGGGAAAAGGCAAAGGCAGATAGATTAAGGAGATACCAGAGCTTATGTCTCCAGCTTCTTCGTCCAACAAAAAATGTTATCTTGTAACGCATGCAGACTCCAACTCGACTCTACTACACTACTGGATAGATTGATGTTTGTTACTCTTTCACACAAAAACTACTGAACGGATTTGGATGGAATTTGGAACGCAGATAGTTTATAACCTGGATTAACACATAGAATACTTTTTATCCCGGTAGTACGTTCCCGCGGGATAATTTCCTTCCTCCACGCGGGCAAAGTCGCGGGCAAAAGCTAGTGAAATAATAAGCCCTGAACACATACCCACATTCCAATTCAGCATTAAAAAGAAAAACATAAATATATCAGTAGTGACGTACGTGCATTGAAGTGATATACAACTAATAAGACGTCCAGCGTTTGTTGATGGAGTGTGTCCGGTCCCACTTCAATGTAGAACACTTGATTACTTTTATGTCTCAACAAATTATACGCAGGAATGTTTCATGATATTTCAACTGGCAAGAAAGGACAGATATTAAAAATGTGAACTGAATTGATTCGATCAACTGTTGTTAATGATACTGGATCACATTATAGTTAACTACTCATTAAAATAAAACGATTTCCACCCATCACTCTTGTGATGAGTTTTTTCTGTCATCTTAATGATTTGTATATATCACAGATAGCCCACAGATGTTCAATCACCATTCATTTTAATAAAAATCATTACCCAAACACAGTGTAACGATTTTATTAGTGGTCCTTTTTTTCGAAAGACCCTAAAACCGATCGTAAATAATAGTGGAAATAATTAAACATTCTCGACAACTATCCCGCCATCACAATAAACAAGCGAATTTACTGTCCAGAAACCACTATAATTAAAAGCCAGGAAAAAAATAAACACAGTATTATTTCATTCGATGCCATAAAAAGATGATAAACAGCGTATAAATCATGCTATCCATCTCGCGACTGCGGGGCTCGTAAATCGTGGGCAATGGTACCCCGGTGTACCCCCGTACCCCACCGGCGGGCGGGGGGTTGTATTCATTAATTTGATGATATAAAACAAAATGTCATTTTAATTAGTCACCATTATTAGACGTACAATGACAGACAGCGGTCTGAGGGGCCGGGGGACGTTTGTCTCGTTTGGGGTTGGGTCGTTGGGGCAGACGGGGATATGTATGGGAAACTAGGTATGGCGGGGACGCTTCAGTGAAAATTTCAGAGGTATGACTGAAAAATTTACTTAAGACTCTGAAAAGTTCATTGTCTAACCTACACCTCTGCCTAACCCTTCCGGAATACAGACGTGATTTGTTATAGTTTTTTATTGACTAAGTAGAAAAGAAAATCACTGAAACACAAAATTTGACTTTAGTATCAACAGTTATAAACGTTTTCATTTACAAACTCTTAATACTATAAATTGATAAGTAAAAAAAAAACTTAAGCAAGTGTGATTGCCATTACAGACACTTATTTTGTCTTTCACTGTAGTCACGTCAAATAATTACGAACGTTACAAAAATATTTCCCATTTTTAGCTCCCGTTCCCGCCCAAGACTACCCCCCGTATGTTTCCTTTACCTGTAGCGACGAATACTCGTCTTCAAGGGTTTGACTGACGGCCCGTCTGTCACAGTTCTCTCTCAACCATCTCTCTTACCAAGCTATCCATTACCGCTTTCCTTCGCAACCTTCCACTCAGCCGCCTGTTGACCCGTCAATGGATACTACAAATTGTAAGTCGTCGATGTGTATGAGGTCGTGGTAGGAGATGTTCGTAAACTGCGATGAATGACGTAATTTGGGTGATAAAGACGAGGTTTCTTGGAGTTAAGACGTCTCGCTGAGTGATTTCGGGGCCCGGCAGATTTAGTAGTGGTAAGTCAAACGTGTTTTATGACTGGTTAAATGATGATTTTTGGTATCGATGTAGTTAGGTTAAATTTTAAACTTTTTTGAAGATATCATAATGTTGGGTGAAAGTTTGTCTTAATCAGGATTCATTTAGAAAAGTAAACAACGACAGTGTAACAAAAAGGACTTTAATTTATTTTTGCACTACTTGTTACCTATATATTAAGTTTTAACTGAAATACACTGACAAAATCTATGCGTATAAAACGTAAACTTAGTCAATACTATTTTTGTGAACAGTACACACTTATAAACCGGTCATAATCAAATACATTATATTTGGTTGCTCTTTAGCCACATTTTTGAGAAAATTTTAATATTTCTTTCCATAGTTTTACACTAAAAAATACAGTGAAGTAATGGAAGGTTTCTACATCATGCTATGAGACTACGAGACGTAGCAAGTTTTCTAGTTTTAGTTTAATATTGAAGGTTCTGCTGAGTTTTATCCAGGGATTATACTCACATTATCATCTGTCTAGGATTTTACATGGAGCGACTGCCTGAACTTCACAACCCAGTTACTGGGCAATATGATACCTCTTAGTAGGACTGGTATTCATAATATTTACATGTTTAAGTTAATTCATGCATTTTCTCCATGAGTTTATACAGAAAAACTAAAGACGACGTATTTTGTAAAAATCTCACCGCTTCTAGTGAGCTGTCAATTGCTAGCATCAGGCGGAAAATCAGCTCACTACACCCAAATTTTTACTTGTGAAATTTTTACAAAACAGGCCGCCTGGTCCCAACGTGCTATGATCCTAGCGGTACTCCTTTCATACCATACTTTTCTTTAAAATCAATGTTTGTGATTTAAGTCACTTGCAGCAAAAGTTTTAAATAATAAATAATCAATCACTGGAATTGCCCAGCACATATTATGGCACATGTCAACAAAATTGAAATTTTCTCAATCTGTCATGTTTTTGACTGACAGCCTTCCAATTTATATTTGTCTTGGCAATAAAATTAAAGTTAAAGATTTTTGTAATGATGTCTTTGAGTTCATCTGAATCAGTTAGGCACTTACCGTCAACTTTTTTTGGGGAACCGTACCCCTATTTTCCTTTTGAAGTACGGAAAAACGGGGCCCTGTTTTTCCTATTTTTAACTTAATGGAAAAAATTGCCTGCTTTATTTTATTAATGACAACTTTTGGCACCGTGTCTTCATAAAGATCCTGTTCATTTATTTGTTTTTATCAATGCACTTCGTCCGATTGATTTTTCATTTCATGTCATACTTACGCCATTTATACTTACTAGCGATTCTGTTTTGTAGAGGATTTTTTTGATGATGATCCAGTCTTTCAGGTGCTGTAGCTCCAGATTGTCCAAGATCACTGGAAACTTTATTTTGGAGACAACCGAAGTGACAATTCCTTCAGTGACAGTCAAAGATGTTATTGATACTCGCTGACACGTGTCTCTTATAACAAGGATGAGATCTATACACGTGCCGAATGTGTCAATATTATTTATTTATTTATTTATTGATATTGGTTTTTACAAGGTATTTAATTGACACCTTGTGACGATTATGTCAACATTCGGTCCATCTATCGAGTGATAAGGTGACAGCTATTAATAATTTTATTACTTTATTTTTAAGTTGTTTCTTTCACCTACTTAATGCCTGAATGATGTATTGAAATAGGTCGTTTGTCAATTGTTTTCAAGCAAAATTATAACTTTAAAAGCATGTTGAAGTTGACTGATCAACATATTGTTTAGACAAATTGATGCCGTTTTGATACTAAATTAAAATACAGTATTTTTACAACTTCTTTTAATTTTATTACTTCAAATGTTTTGCTAGATGCATTGAGTGGTTTATATGGAAGGATTTTAAATCTTAATTTCTTTGTAATAAGGGCCACAACCCTGTCATCGTCATGTGGTTATCAGTTTAAAACATTATCCCAGATTGTGTGCATCAAATGTGTGGTACAAAAGTATCTTAACTTTTTTCTTGACTCTGTTTTTGCATTTGGTATTTGTAATTAATTAACCTTTGTGTGTGTGTGTGTTTGTGTTTGAGCAGATATAGCTGCTCGATTGCATTGTGTTTGAGGTAGGCCAGTGGGGTAAATTTAAATAAAATGAACATTTAAAGTATGTAACATATATATTTCTTTGAGCTTTTAATTGCATTTTGAAATACAACATAAAATATTAAATAAGATTATTAAATTTGGTAAAATCAATATTTCAACACCATTTTTTTACTTTTTTTTTCTTAAGAATGAGCAAAAATCTCTCATCAGAGCTAGCGTATACATAATATTTGTCGTATGTTTCATTATTATCGTTAAAATGATAGATTTTTATACGATTTCAAATTTTTATCGATTTTAATCACCATTAGCTGAATATTCGCAACTTTTGAAAAAACTATGTAGTTAAGTAAGTATAATATTTAAAACATCAAAAAATAAAATTCAAAAATAAGTTTTAAATTTGTATATTCCATTAGAAATGTCGTATACGTCAAAGGGTAAATGGAATTTTTTATGTCACGAATATTCAGTTTACAATCAAAGTTTTTTTGTTGATATCGTCTGAAACTTACATTACACAGTTTACAATATTTTTATTAAATATAAAAGAGGTTCTTTACTCTCAAGTGCCGTATATACATCATCGTATATCTGTCGTTACAAATTGGAAGATATATCTGGTATATCTTTATGCTCTAAACGTATACGAATGTTATCATTCCTTTCAACGAAAAAAAATGTATATGTATCACTTTTATATATAGGTCGATTGCTCAACCGATTAATGCGCTGGTATATTGGTATACAATTGTTCACAGATGTAGTTTACCTAATATTATGTACTTATTACTAAATAATAAATAGCATCCTCACGTGGAGAGCATACCTATAGCAAAATTTACACTAAGGAGATTGTTATATTGCATTCTATGTCGAATTGTATGTACAAAACGAACCGAAACGAATGAGATTGAATCTCCGAGATTATACGCATCGACGGATCTCTTAAATTCAAAAAAAAAAAAAACAAGAAAAATCATCAAAATATACATAAACTAACCACGTTAACCCTAACTCTGATTTACATAAAAAATTAAGTAACACGAAAAAAAATGATATTGCAACGAATTTTCTGTTAAAATACTGAAAGTCAACGCCACTACGCGACTAATACGATAGACGAATCACATGCGAAAGGCGAATTGCAATTAACGAAAACGAATTTCCACGATTTACCTTTTCAAAGAATTATTAGCAAAAAATATACATTTACAAAAAGAGATCGAATCGTATTTTTTATGACTTAATGTGACTTATATTTACATTTATCGAAATGGAATTATAACGTAGTGTGGAAGATAAGCCACGGGCTCTGCCGCCCTTACAACAACCGATCACCTAAAGGCAATATTTTGAAAATATTCTCTTAATACCTAAAACGAACGTAAGACGTTTGGCGTATACTTAAGTCGCTATTAATTTATTACACTAACCGATCTATGCGGTGAAATCTAACAATAATTACCTAAATAATTAAATTGGCAAAGAGTTTCGAAATACTTAGCGTCGCGGCTGCGACCTAACCCTAGCAAGGTTTAACGTAGCAAGATATGGTATCATCACAACTGCCGCCCGGGGCCAGCCTACACGTACTTACTGGAGAGCTGCTTGGCCAGTTCCGTGTACTTGAGGAACTTGGAGTGAGGGCTCTCGTCGAACGACTGCGAGGGACTGCGCGGGTCCTGCGGCGACGCGGCGTTGGACCCGCCCTTGTGTGGGCCCGGCGAGCCCGCGCCCGCCGGGGCCTTCAGCGGGACCGGCTCGGGCAGCGCGCCGTCCTTCACGAAGTGCATCTTGGACAGGTGGTGCCGGTACGCGCCCTTCGATATGAAGGGCGTGTCGCACAGTGCGCACTTCATGATGGAGTCGGTGACCACGGCGTCGTTGCACGCCCAGCTGAACGTGAGGATGCTGGGCGGGCCGGCGGGCGAGGGCGCGGGCGCGGGCGCGCGCGAGGGGTTGGACTCGGTCTTGTCGCACAGCTTCTGCAGCGCGGCCAGCGGGTGGCTGCCGCCGCGCCGCGACGAGCTGGGCTCGCCGGCCGCGCCGCCCGCCAGGCTGTCGAACATGCTGGACAGCGCGCCCAGGCTGCAGCCCGCCTTGCGCTCGGCGCCCGGCGTGGCGGCGGAGCGGTCGCTGGCGGGCGAGCGCGGCGAGGCGGCGGGGCTGGGCGCGGCGCTCTCGCGCTTGGCCACGACGGGCTTCACGTCCTCGTCGGCGGTGCTGCTCGGCCGCGGCGGCTCTTCGTCCTCGTCTACTTCAGTCTTCACTCGCACCGGCTGGCTGCTCAAGTCTACGCCGTTTTCGCGCTCTTCCTCCTCGACTTCTCTCTTTATTCGCACTTCAGTCGGGCGGTCCTCGGAGGCTGGAGTTTGAGAACCGCGCGTGTCGGGAGTAGTGCGAGGAGTCATGTGATACGTGTCCATCTTCCTATCGGGAGTCAGTGATTCTACTCTACTACCGCCCCTCTCGGACATGGAGCTAGACTCGCTCCCGCTGCGCTCGCGGCGCCCGTATCCTTGCTGGTGATGGTAATTCCTCAACATATTCATAGTCTGGGGATCTACCAGCGGTTTGGTATAGTCTACGCTCTCATCTATGCCTAATCTCTTTAGGATACTAGATCCGATAGGCGCGTGTGTAGCGCCGCCCGGCATGCCGGGCACGGTGTGCCGCGATCGGGTGTCGAAACTCTTCTCTATCAATTGTTCTATGGCGTTGAGAACCGAAGGCGACGAGCTTTTCTCATTGCTCGCGTTGGGGTCTTTGGAACTCGGGGAGGAATCGTTCACGGAGGATGGAGAGCGGTGGTGCGAGCCGGGAGACGGCAGCTCCTCGTTAATGCTCTTGCGCCCATCGCGGCCGGTGGGCGTGACGTGGCCGGGCACGTCGGGCGGGATGATGTTGTTCGACAACAGCGCGCTCTTCAAAAAATTCCTTTGGCTATTTGACATCGGCGCACCAATACATTGTCGTATGTGCTCGACGAATACCGCAGTCTCAATTTTGTCACCGCATTTTTCACAGGTGATTCGGCTTCCAGCGCCGAAATCTCTAATTGGTTTACCCATAGGAACACCGTTCCCTTCTCCGTTTTTGAACTCGTGTTGTGCTCTCTCCAATTCGAGGAGTTTTCTAACTGGCAGAGATTTCTTTCGTTTCTCACGCGTCTGACGTCTCCTGCCTCCACTTTCAGTGATTGATCGCATAATGTGTTCTTTGTAGTGAGAATTTTTAACCATATGATTACTCAACTCTTTCAAGGAACTAAATGCTTGGTCGCAGACTTTACAAGTTAATACAGCGCTAACATGACTACTAGTACCTGTAGCAGGGGGTGCCGGGTTGTTACCACCCGGGCCGCTCGAGTTGGACCCTCCCTTACAAGAGTCGTCCGAAGATTTCCACGAAATAATTTGTTCTTGCGATATGATATTTGTGTAATGCTGAGTCCGCTGCATATGGCTGGTCATCTCAGCCAGGGAACGGAAGCTCTCAGCGCACCACATGCATTTTAATATTTGTCTGGTTTGCTCTGCGCCTTTACCTAACCAAACATCTTGGCCACGGACAAGTTTTCTAGGAATTGGCATATTCTCTTTTATGAGCATGTTCAAATCGTTTTGGCTCGGTTTGGATGAACCGCTCGAAGAGGACGAGTTGTGTGATGGCGTCGATGGCGAACTGGAAGGTGGTTGTAAAGAGGGTGGGATAGGTCCTCCCGAGGAGGGTGGCACGGGCACGTTGACCCCGCAGTGCTTTGCTTCCTTCATGTGTACCGTCAAATCTGCGAGTGAGTTAAAACTCTTCTTACACCACACGCATTTAAGGACATCTTTAGTTTGGTCTGCGCCCTTATTTAACCAGTGGGATTGCCAGGCGGAGTGACGGGCGGCTGCATTCGGAGCTAGACCAGCGCCTAAAGCGGCACTTTGTACTGATCGGAACAGTTCCTCGCCGCCCAACCTGCTTAACTCACTCATCTTTTCCAGTGCCTTTGTGGCATCGCTGGGTGTAGGACCGCCGTGTTTTAATTTGCCATTCCAATCAGATGGAACGCCTCCCTTAGGAGATAGACTAGCAGCAGCAACGGCAGCTGCGAAGTATGGCAGGTGCGGTGCCACAGGCGTGGACCAAGGAGATGGAGAGTGCTTAAACTCTGACGGCCTAGAACTCTTTCTAGATGGGACTGGCGATGGAGAGTCCTCTGGGCCACGTTTTCTTGTGCCAGTAGACAAGTCAAGAGGACCATTTTCGTTCTTACTGAGATTGACGGCGTCGTCATGATCATCATCGTCGTGCGGTGATTCACTGCGTTTCGTGCTGAAGTCAAGGACGGCGTCACCTCGTTCGGAGTCAGTCATTTCCTCTTGACAAGACATGAGGAGACGCTGCTGAGCGGCGGCGGCGGCTGCGGCGCCCAAGTAGGCGGCGACAGCAGCTGAGTGCGGCGGCAGTAGCGCGGCGGGCAAGGCAGCGGTCAGCGCAGCGGGCAGCGGCAGGCCCGCGCCGCTGCGGCTGGAGTACACCGAGTCATTCGAGGGACAACGCGGTGCGCCCGACGACTCCCGCGACAGACATCTCGGGCTTTCCCTGGGGACAAAAGCGTGACACGGTTAGTTCGACCGACATAATTTACTTAGCGAAAATTGCCGCCTCTGTCTCAGCCCCGTCGTTATCTTAAACCGGTTATCGATATTTAAATATCGACGGTAAACAAAACGAATGCAAGTTTTTTTTATGGCCATTTTTAATAAATTAATAGCTCGATCGTGAATTACAAATATACACACTAATGGGTTTATATCGATCTAAAAAAAAACTTTATAGCTCGTTGTTTGGGTGTCCTTGTGGGTCGAGCTTTTTGTTTTGTTAAATGTTTAATGATGACAATACGATCAAAAAACCAACCGTTGACAGAGTTGACGTTCTGACATTAGATTTAATCTGTTTGATACAAAAGGAAAGATATTGGTGACATACGACATAAATATTAATCTGAGGTAAATTTGGTACAAATAGTTCAAGTCTTAAGACATGCATAATCAATTGGATATCAAAGAAGTTATATTAATGACAGCTATAAAATTTTACAATCACATTTTCGACGTGTAGAATATATTAAATATAAAATCAATATTGTAGTACAATCATGTAGGGAATTATGGTGATATCAAATGTGATAAACACGACGAGCACAATGATTGGTGACACAGCTTATCGATTACTTATGAGACACTAAAATAACAAAAACTTAATAAAAACAGATTCCACTATACTGTAAAAGTGAAAGACTATCGAATGTCCTCAAAAATCCTTGTACCTCGTAACATAGTCGAATCAAATATAATATTGTTGTTTTGAGAAACCCACATACCATATACGGATCAAACGTTATAGATAAAAATGATATAAAATAAATCACTATAATATAATCTAGGCTTTAAAACTTTTAAATATTCTCTACAAAATCATGTAGGACTTTAAGAAACGAGCTTTCCTTTTGGTTTGAATAACAGACTCCATCAAAATATTAAAGTCAACGTTGTTTTATATTATATTTTAACGATGGAAGCATTTTAAATATAACAGAGAAACGCTTTTTCTAGATTAAGAACTGTATATTGGACACATAGTAGTTGTCAAGCTTTGATCTAAGCAAACATGAAAAATTCTAAGTTGAAATTCGACAAGTTGAAGTGCGGCAAAGTCGAAAGAATATCCAATGTGAAGTCAATATTTGAACGTGAAAACGATATGAAACATGATGAATTACACAAAAACAATATAACACTTGGACAAATAGAAAACCTACCTCACGTGGTCGGGCTCGACGATCATTTTAGACGTAATGTTTTCAAAGTACTCCAAACTGGTAACGGTGAAAAACTTGCGGATCCATCAATACAACACTGATACAATTGATAACACTTTGCTATTAGACAACAATTGAGACTCCCCAAAAATAGTTGAAAATGTAAACACGTCGCGAAAGACGCGCCGCGATGCCGGCGGTCGGAAGGGAAGTGAGCGGTGCCTGCGGCGGCAGCGGCGGTCCCGCGTGGAATGAGACGCCGCGTGATTTACGACCCGCCTGCAGCGCCCCCGCCCCGCACGCCCCTCGCTAGAGAGAGACAGGTGCCGCTGTAACGGACCGCGCACCGCGAAAGACAGAGACGGCTATCCGTATCCAACTTCGAGGGGTGGCGCTGCGTAATGCAAGCGTGCGTGCGATGCGCGAGGTGGACGTGCAGTGACGGGCGATCGTTCCGATGACAGCCGACTGACACAGCGGAGCTACTCCGCATAGCTGAGTCACAGTCGCAACACCAATGAAAAATGTACAGAGCATCCTTGATGGCCAATAGGCGCAATAACTTTTTAACGACATTGTTTACGGAATCCCATTTATGTAGGTGGAGTAAGCAAAGATGAAGCGCGCTTGGCGTGGTAGATTGAAGTCTCAGGGCTTAAAGAAGATTACCCGGACAGGGTTGACGGCGTTGACAAGGAAATGGCGCGTTAACAAAACGCCGAGACGAGTCCTTTTAACGACTCACGGACAGACAGGGGACGCGGACGGATTTACGCGTATCACGAACAGATTTCCTGCTTTGACAAAAGGAAAATATTTTCTCATGTTTATTTTATTTTTACGCAAGGAAACGTTAGGACACTTCCGAACGACAATACAATACAATAAATGTCAGACAGCGAATCGATAATGACAGGACGTCATCTAGATATATAAATTAACAAAGTAAAGAAACTATGTTCCGTTAATCCCCGGAAACTAATGTACTATACGTTTTACAGCCCATAATATAGTTTTTATTATCATTGAACGATCTCGAAGTAAATGTTATCAACGAATCCGATCTAAACAACTGTTATAGTGATTTGACAGAACCTTGTTCCAAACCCAAGTTTTATAAAGTTTTTAATAAGAGAATCGCACAGCTGTTTATTGCTTCCTATGAGCATTAGTTGGCTGCGGGTCAATCAATCACATGTATTTATGTGACAACTATCTCCGTCTCTTTCCTGCGCCAAACTAAAATAACCCCGAGTGGGTTGTGACATAAACAAAAGAATTCTAGGCTATTTTTCTACATGTAACGACAGATGATAAAAATGTTAGTGGGATATATTTTAGACTGTGGCCGTTTTGATGTGTAGGAATTAGGACAGAGCGGTTTTATGCGTCAATGTGTGCATAGTGCGGGTCGATGTATGGGGGACACCTGACATCGTTTGAATAATTTTGCAGTAACAAAGCAAATTTTATAACTGACACATGTCTCCTTGGTAATAAAATTGCAGTGAGCTTGATAGTACGCATTGTACAAACATTTGTAGAGAATATAGAAATAAGTGGAGACGAGAGAGATGATTGTGTGGAAATATAACTAAATATAATATAAATATATGTATAAATATTATATATAACTTTTATGAACGTGCAAATATAATTGCCTGATAGATTGTGTCAAAGTTGAATCTTATTAGATTTATTGAACCAACTTTTAGCGAACCTGTTTTTATATGAAATTGACAATAACGATCTTAAGAGATGGAGGAAATAACAACCTTTGAACACAGAATTTGGCGAATGTTGAATATTATTCTGCAATTTGTTTATTTTAATGGATTTTTTTTTATTTGCACAATGTGCAAACAGTTTCAGGCTAGGCTAAAACTTAAGAGTACATGACCCTGTTAGGGCGCAGCAAGTATTATAACATTTAATTTATAGCTAGGTTAAATACTTTGACTTAACATTATATTGCAATCCTACTAGATATTAATATCACAACATTCATTATATTACTTATACTCTTTCTAACATATATTTAACTTTAATAGCCACGGGTTGCTAGGCAATTGCTTGTTCATAGCGAATATAAAAAAAAAGTTCAACCACAGTTGGTAGTAATTTTTTTTTTATATTGTCAAAAACATGGAAAACATGGCATGGAAAAATATTCACTGCAATATTTTTCCATTATTCTACAATTGGCAAAGAAATGAACTATAAACTAAGTAATAAAAACCTGTTTTAAGAAAGGGTCAATAAAAGATTTGTTTCGAAATCATATTTTCTTGAACGAATCGACTGAAACATTTAAACAATTAGTACAATATAATTGAGTCGTAGATACGCTGCCAGACTTTGATAATTTCTCTAATTTGCCTAATTTCATAATTAGACAAGGTTACGAAGATGCTTTGGTTATTGAATACAACCAAAGTTCAAGAATTTAGAGACACTTATTTATGTGTTAAATTATTCTGATATTATTCATAGAATAGACAAAATGTATGAAATAGAAGACACAACTTTTAGAACCAATAACATCTAGCAAAACAAGAGAACTCATGGTAGTACAAAAGAATAACTGGAATTTAGAGCATTTTGCTGCGAAGTAGATAAAATACACTAAAATAAACATAACATATCAAAGGATACTGAACCGTTAAACAAAAAATTACGATTACTGCCAAAGAACTAATTAGAACAGTAATTTACGTAGCTATACATCAATCTACCAAGCCTATTCCTAACATAGTTGGGGTCAGCTTCCAGTCTAACCGGATGCAGCTGAATACCAGTATTTTACATAGATCGACTGCCTATCTGACCTCCACAACCCAGTACCTATGTTACACGATACCCGTTGATAAGACTGGTTGTCAGACTTTTGGGCTTCTGACTACCCGTAACGACTGTCAAAGATCTACGAATGGCAGCCGGGGCCAACGGCTTAACGTGCTTTCCGAGGCACGGAGGGGTTTCGATATGTAATGGGTGATCGACCATCAACGAACCGACCCCGGCAAGCGTAGCTTAACCTTCGATCAACCCGTACGGCTGTTATCATTTTGCCACAAGCCAGGTAAAAATTTAAATCAATGCATTAGTAGTCAATTAGAAAGAAGACATCCTTACTTCTCAACCAATATAATTAAAGATCTACAAATCAATACATACATTGTAGGAATTAAATAAATACTAGAAACTGTTTCAGCTGTTTCTTGTCACATTATTGTTAACCTCGATTTATTATACTTGACCAAGTGACTTACAACTTCCCTAGAACTGGTTACGATGACAAAGCAATTCACTACAACCTGTGACCACGTTGGTATTGCTATATTCATATCTATGAACTGAAGAACATTTTAGAGTCATACAAAATTCATATGCAATATTTTTAGATTTGCTTTATCATTCGGGAGTTAAAACAAGAATGGAGGACTTGAGCAGTCGCCAAAGCAATATTTTATAGAACAGGGAAATGCTTTGACAAAGAGAAACCCATAGAAAGAAGGTTCAAACCATTTCAGAGTTTATAATTATTATAATACATCACCCATTTTTATTTCTACGACACTCAATCAAAATGACTCAACTAATGCTTTGCCGTCATTCCCACCGGAACCCATATTTTTATCCATTTTAGCGAATACACAAACTAAATCAGTAGATCTAAAATCTAAACAATAGAACTTCAAGGCACTAGAACCTCAAAATGATTGATCACGCCACCTCAGTGCAGCTAATTGACATTGATTGAACAGACTTGCTACAGCACAAACTTCACCGTTCACTTTCCTTAAACTTTGCTTTCCTTATTTCTATCACCATAAAGCTGAGGTTCGTTTAAATTTTGTTTTTTTAATTGTATTGCATTTGTTTGCACTCATACCTGGCCGGTCGAAAGATAAAAGATTTGAAATAAAAGATTTCTAATACAATTAACATGTTAATGATGTCCTCAAGTTCATATTAGTGTGGACGTTAAACTTTTTTTAAGTACCTACGTATATGTAGGTACTACCGTAAGCCAGTTTTCAATTGATTGATAAATGAGAGAAAGCTTTTAAGTGCAATGGATTTATTTCAATTTGGAACTAACGAAGGAGTTAGAGCATTAAAAGCTTCACAAACGCTGCGTAGTCATAACAAAATTGCGCTTTTCTTTGAGGACACATTATTTCCATCAACATCAATAATATTTAAACAGACTGAAGCAGGCTATTCGAGTATTATGAAGGCTTTACAAATAACATATTATTTAAATTATAATTATTAAATTTATTTGAATTCCACATTTCCAAGACACACAACCTAAGGTAATAAACTGCCTATAATTTTAATTTATTATTTCTATAAAATTACATTTAATTACGTCAATACATCTAATTAAATATTGAAATTAATCGAGTTGCAGCTGTCCTCATATCGATTCGATGCGGCTCCCATAGAATCTGACGATTCCTAACACATAAATCAGCTAGTAATCGAAACGTGTGAGTAAATAATAATCAATATTATTCTTATTGTTAATCAAATCATGTAACGTCTTGTGGTGTCGGATTGTCCTTTACTACACCACATAGTACATTGTTTTTCCAACGCTGTGCTGGGTGGTGGTATTATTTTAACCGAAGTAAAGAGACTTGAACACAAGATTATATTTTGAGCGGTAGTTTCTCATATATACAGGGTGGCAGGGTCATCGACGCGCAAAATGTAACAATTAATTCAACACATGATTCTTGACCAACAGCATAGAAATTTTTGACGGTAACCAAAAAAAAAATCTACTGTTTCATAGAAAAGTGCAATACCTACACGGGCAGAATATATGGAATATCAATTTCTTTTTTAAATAACCGACGAAATTTTTTAACGCTGACGGGTTCAGAATCATGTGCGGAATCCATAGTAGCAGGTTGCGTGTTGATGCCTGTCACCCTGTGTACCAACATTTGTTGGTAGAATTTGTCGGATAAAGAAATCATCAGTCTATCGATAGTTTTAAGCAGTCATTATTAAACACTGTTTAGAATATCTATTTCATGTTTTGAATATCTATTTTATCTGTTTTGAATATCTATTTTATCTGTTTTGAATATCTATTTATCTATTCTATCTGTTTTGAATATGTATTTAACATTAAAAAGAAAACTGGTCTTGTATCTATTGGAATCAGCTGTTACTCTTTCGGTATTATTTTTAGTTCATTCAGTTATGACTCTTGAAACAATATCCATGGCAAATAAAAACCATTCTATTATACGATCACGTTCAACAACAAACTGCCAACAAAACGTATCCGCCTCAGATACAGATCTCCTCATAACCTCCGCATAATGATTAATTAACACAATCAAAACATCAATCATGTATTATTCTAATAATTATCAATAATCATTAATTTTCATGTCGATCCAATAATCAAATAAAGCAGGACATACTAAGTGATAAGTGGTATCTATCGCTCACAGACTATAGTCACGTTCTGGTTAAATATTTATTTTAACTGAAATATTCTAGTATGCTCCATGGAACAGAAGATTTTCCTGATCATGCAGTGAAAGTAAAACATTTATTTTAAAATGTTGCGATGACTTTGCTATACATATAATAAAAATGATAATGTCTGCAAGTGGCGCTAACCTTGATTTTGTTCGTAATATTAAAGGTTAAGAATTATCTATTAGTGTTAACTTTTACCAGTTTTGTTTCTTATCTTAACTGACCTGTCCAGAACTGAGGAGGCAGTCATTTTCAAGATAGTTCTGACTAGAACAATAGCGATGGTTTTCTTTGACTAGTTCCATAATGCTGGCCAAACGAAATGTAGCACAGAAACAAAATTATTAATTTCATCATTCTCGGGTTGCACTTACACCGAAATCTTTTGTGGCTTATGCCGTGATTCCTGACCCATCAATCATTCTTACCAAGATCGATAAATCCAAAAGCATTTCAAAATGAAAATTGATGGAACGTCATTTTGAAAATTCAGATCATTTTTAGTGGTTCTGCCCACTATAACTGTCACTGACGAGTCCATTCATTTCTCTATCTTCACCAACTTCTTTCTGCACTCCAAACATTCAAAAATAAACTTTAGAGTCCTTTCAACAAGATGTATTTTAACTGCACATTTAAATTTTCACTCCTCTATCTCGACTATATAAAATTTTCGTACTACACATTCCAATCCTAACTTTATAGGCTTTGTAACAAGAGTTATGTTGGCTGTATTTTTAAGTTGGTTGGGTGAGTAGTGATGTCAGCGGACAGTCGTTGTCAACTGATCGGTGGAAACAATGGGATCATTAAAGTGGACACCATGGAGTGATGTGTAGACCTCCGCGTTGACAATGGCGTATGGTATTATGAATGGGTCCGTTGGTTCGAGATTGTTGGTGATGGTTTAATTTCCATAAAAGCCTTGAGGTGCAGTATTGGAAAGGATTGTTCTTGCAAGTTTGACCCTGCAGACATTGGAACTTTGAATCAAATGGATTATTATTTGGACTCGAATACGTCTACTTCTCGTCAATGTAAGAACAGTTATAGGAATGCATCAACTAACAATTAAGTAAATTAATGACTCTGTTCTGTCGGAAGATTGGAACAAAGATCGTCATATATTTTAAGTACGTCCAAAACTAATGATGTGTCCACTATTTTATGATTATTCTGGCTACCCTTAATCATGATGGGGACTGTTAGTAGGAACCTAGCGAAAATCTCATTTCATATTTCCTAATTTGCAGGAAGCTGTACAGTTTAATGCCTTATGAACTCAGATCTAATGGAACAAACTGTAGTATTTCAATTGCCAAGATGCTTTTTGGCCTCAATCCTTTTTTCAACCACATTTTCACGATTTCGATCAAGGAGTATGATTGCCTTGTATTCTATTACCAACATACTGCTATCATCAACCTATTTACCCAAAACTGTTTGTATAGCAGGCTATGAGGAGCCTAATGGCATATAAAAGATGATAAATATGAAATACTTTTTGTCATCTAAAGTTTCTAGAACTCACCTCTCAACATTAGGATCTTGTATCAGGCTAGCTGGTATACTGTGTTCGATGTCGTCACGTTCGTCAGGCGCGGGGGAGGTGCGGGACGCAGGGGAAATAGAGCCGGACGCTTCGCCTTCTCCCCCTTCCTGCCTCTCCCCCCTGTCACCTCGCTCCTTCACTCCGCTTTCTGGACTGTTGGCTTCCTCTGTGGACAATGGAGAAGCTGCTGTTAGTGAGATTGAGGACAGGTTTCATAAAGAAGAATACTGAGCTTTTACAGTAAAAGATTAGTCACTCTATGGTTTAAATTCAAACTCTTAAGAGGATGAACATAATAACTATTCTTGTAAGATTAGCAGATAATATTGACCACACTTTAATCTTCAAACGTTTGATTTCTGTAATGTTGTGTGATAGAATTAAGACTTTGAACCTCGTACTATTTGAAAACAATCAAGTTGATAGACCTAACTTTAATGAGGAAAACTGCAATGACAAACTCATATCACAATAAGCTATTATAAATTAATAGATATGCATCCATATCGCGTATCAAAGCTTCATGTTAGTCAAATGGAAAAATTTTGAAGCAAACAAGCATGACACAAACAAAACTGATACAGAGCTAATTAATATTGAAAACAAAACACCAACTGACAAATTAATCATGATAATAAAGACATTTTAAAACCGTATTTAGGTTGATTTAAAAGGGAACAGATAACAGTATATCGCTTTATTGCGATCGTTCATCATCTAAATGTAATAATCGGCGATAGGTTAGATATTAAAAATGATAATACAAGGAGAAACACAATTGTAATGGGGCCATCGTTCGTTGCGCAAAACCATGTGATCGATAATTGATTGATTGGTTATATTACGCTAGTCACAAAGGGATTAATTATTCAAACTGCTGACATAATTTGGGACGATAGTATCGATAAAACGAATATTGATATTCACATATGATTTGTATCAGGTTTTGAAGGAGTCACCTAATTAGATGGAGATAGTGGAAATGCTTGGTGCTTTTCTTTCGGGGTTTAGCAGTTTTTTTTTAAATAGTAATAATACTTGACACGTGATAGTAGTATAGTATTAGATTATATTGATAACAGTGCAATGGGTGTTGCTACCCAAGCAACTGATTGTGGGGTTCGAACTGACGTCTCACATAGATTCAAACGAGCGTTTTCTTTGTTAGCTACAACGTGTGAAATCTCTTTATTCTTTGTCAAATAGGATGCTGGAACAAAAAAATGTGATTAACTTGTTAATTCCGACATACCATATCGCCCGGACCTTTAGCAATAAGAGAGGCAATAACTATTTATTGTTATTTGTTCTTCTGCATTGTAATTAGAACGTTGATTATGACTGCTGTCATTAAGAGGATTTTTCATTACATTGAACGATTTGCACGTTTGGTCTGTCCAACCAAGAAATCATTCTTGCAGAAATTAATATATTTTTTGTGTTATGAGGGTCTTGCATCTGTTAAGCAAGCCTCGTTTTAAAATGATAAAAGAGAAATATATCAGGAATGCCAGCACTCATAAATTCAGAAGATATCACATGATTAAACAAAATCTTTCTATAATCATTATTCAACAGAAGAAGTTCACAAACTGACAATTATGAGCAACGAAAGTTAAAAAAGACCATCTAATAACTAAAACAAAGCGCCCGTTTGACCGTAACGAAAATCCGCGGCTAAAAAAAGAACCCACCGATTATGAAGTTATCGTCCGTCCGAAAAACGCATTGGCAAAAAAAACGTATTTGAAACCGGATAGCCGAATTGGCGCCGCGGTGGCCGGCCCGCTTATTTCACTGCCCATTGATTCGTGAACCGCGTTTCTGTACGCTAATTGATTAAAACGCAACGTGTCAATCCGGTGCCGGACGCCAAAGATGCGGTTGCGGACGAAACGCCCGCGGCGGTCTGCACTGTGGCTAGTGGTGGGACGATTAGTCCCGGGGTCGGGTGTCCCGTAGTTGTGACTATGGGGCACGGGACGGGATGCGAGATTTGTTTGGCATTATGAGCGTTTACTACCGTAACTTTTGGAAACGACAAAGCTGTTTTATACTAATGAAAAAATATAATTATTCATATTGCAGAATTACAAAAATTCTAATTAAATGTTATCTTTTAATCATCGAACGAGTAAAATATATTTTTGGCGCAAACCGATATAAAATTAGATTTTATGATTGATAGGTGCTAATGATTACTACTAATTATGTATAATCTGTGATAGGGTTTTCCACATTCCTAGGTTTTCACCCCGCAAATAACAAACCGATAAATCAACAACCGAATCATAATCCCGGACTCTCCTCGATCCCAGTGGGAAACAAGCGTGGTCCATCCCTATTCCCGATCCGTATGTGCCAGCCAATTGATCAAAGGAAGTGATAGGCCGCTGGGTATCTGCAGGTGACTCTGATTCGCTCTATGAACGTGAATTTTAATGAAGCCTCCCCTTTACCGCATTGTCTGTGAATTATGGGAGTGTAATGAAATGATATGTTTGTTTGGGGTTAATTTTTTGGCTTTGAGGATAATGTGATTTTAGTTAGAATATTTTTATTACGATTCTTTAAATTGTATGCTCTGAACTATTTCAGTGGTCGACTTTTAAGTTTTTAAATGCCTTTTGTAAGGTGCTCAAAAATATACATAGTGGCAGGAACATCGACGCACAATCAACCATGTATTCACTACATGATTCTGGACCCGCCTTGCGTTGAAATTTTTCGAAGACATTTAAAAAACAAAATCTCTGCCATAAAGTTTGACCACGTTGGTATGGCAATTTTCTATGAAACAGCAGATTTTTTTTTTGATAACAGACACAATGTTACTACAATAAGGGGTCAAGAATCGTGTGCTGAATTTACGGTTTCAATTTGCGCGTCGATGTCCCTACCACCCTGTATAAGGTTTTAAAGATTTTTTAAAATATAATAAAATATTATACGAGTATGTTTTGAAAACTTGTTAAACGACGTTGATGAAAGTAATTTTTCAAAAGTGAGCATAGTTAACAAAATGAAAGTACGGACATTAATTTCGATTAAATCTTCAAAAAAATTCAAACGTCCGCATAAATTACCTACTGAAGACAAATGTCTCCAATTATCATTTTAAGAAAACAGTTATTTATAATGACCTTATTAACGGTCATCTGTCTGCTTTTGAATTGTCTCTTCAATATCTCTAAGAGTTCAACTATTTTAACTAAAGAATACGTACCATTTTTTTTCCAATTCGTCACAGAGACCAGAGAGTCACAAAGCCCACCTACTCTTTAGAATTCTGACGAAACAATAGATCAATTTCACGAAAATCGCCGTGAAACCGATGTGATTACCGATTACCGATTACAATTGTTCACCAAATGACAACGTTAACTAAACCGTTTCTTAATAAAACGTTATGAATCTTGATTTTTATCGATTCTCAACGAAATGGGTCGATACTTTTATACATAGATAACTTACACTGCAGTTTAAACTCCATTACGTTGTGGTTAAGGTTTAGATTTGCTTGGGGAGTTTGTAATGCAATTTTTACAGTTGACTTGTAAAAGGTAAATTGTAAATTGTTCTAAAAACAACTTTCTTTAATCGAAATATGAATGCTCATGTTGTGGTAGACAATAGAATAATCTTTGAAGTTGATTTAGAATAAGTAAGCTTTTCTATCATTGTTATAGTGACCAGAGATAAAGTTGGAACTTACACATACTTACAATGTCTTATAATAATCTGCCTATAATGTTCCCACTGTTGGGACACAAGCCTCCTCTCTGTGAGAGGGAGTGGGCCGTAATCCACCACGCGGGCCCAGTGCGGGTTTGTAGATGCATTATTATGTTTTCGAATTTTTGGTTCTAGGACATGCCGGTTTCGTCACGATGATTTCCTTCACCGTTTTGAGAGCAGTGGTGATGAAATAATTTCCACAAAGTAAAGCGTCTGTCAGGGTTCGAACCTAGTACTGTTTTATTGCAAATAACACTCAAACAAAAATCGATACAAGTATGAATAATAAACCTAAATTGGAGTCGTTATGTCTTTGCACTGGACTGTGATCTGCTGATAATTGATGAAAGCTCAAAATAATAAAGTCTGTATCGAACTTATGTTTTTTATTCATCACCTGATTATGTATTGGTCAACCACGTGGTTCAACCACAGCTGAAAAAGAGTAATCGTGGATTTTCTTGCCGGTTCTTCTCCATAGGAAACAATCAATTTGGAACTGTACTCATAACTTCTGAAACAAGTTTCGGGCTCCCTCATTGGTCTAGTGGCCGCAAACGCTACTGCTGAGCATGAGGTCCTGGATTCGATTCCCAGGTCGGTAAAAGTGTTATTGAGTTTTTCCATTAGGAATTTCTCATTAACAGCCCGGAGTCTGGGTTGGTTGATGGCAATAGGCTTGCCCCTATTAAATGGGACTTAAACATACTCGTAACTGACGAAATGTGGTTCTGGTTATCGGTAACATCAAACCTAGGAACCATCAGTTAACAATATCAACAACTAACGTTTACGTATCAAACTTAGCACGGTAAGTTTCACTTAATCGGTTGTTATCAGTCGTTATCATGTGATCAATCAACGGCAGATGTCGGTAATCCAAACTAGTGTTACTGATAAGGGCAGTTTCGCAATAACCACAGGCACTGTTGACATACTACTTGTAGTAGGAGATAGGCGGTTTTATTTGCCAAGCTTGTGTTGTTATTTGGTTATTGTAGTTAGTGTCATTCAGAGGTGTTTTGGTGTCATGTTGCTTAAAAGGGCGCATAACGTTCCACTAGCGACTCCTTTAAAAATATATTATCTCGTGACTGAGAAGGAATTATGAATAACGGCTTGTAAGGATCCTCGGTAAGTGTGTCTAGAATTTTCTAATATCTATTGTAAAGTTTCATATTGAGACACGAAAAGACAAGATTCGATCAAAAAAAAGTGGCCACATTCCTCTAGATCGTATTTTGTTGCTTAAAAAGTTGTCGTATAAAAGGTATTTGAAAGTTACTTACCGCGAGTCCTTACAAGCCGTTATTCATAATTCCTTCTCAGTCCGAGATAATATTTTTTTAAAGGTGTGGCGCTATTGAACCGTTGTGCACCCTCTTAATAGAAGTCAGAAGACTAAGGAGAGCCGTGTACGGAAATTAACTTTTATTGTACTTACAAAAGAAGCTAAGTAGTCTGTCCTCAACTCTAAATTACTGGCCAGAACTTTCAATCGAAAGAAGTTATTGCAAATAATGCTTATAAGCGATCATATTTTTTTTATAATTAAGAAGGTACAATGACGTGTACCTTTATTATCTGAATTGTACGAAATAATTTAAAAAAATTGGACTAGTCTTTTGTTTCAGACATACCGATCAATGCAGATATTTTTTTTACAACTACGTGTAGAATAAAAACAGAGTACACTTTTGATGTTTGGGATTTCAGTATAAATCAAGAAACCTAACTTTATTGTCACAGATCAAAACTGAGTAACAAACCGACATCATACGTAAAGTTCAAAAGCATTCGATCAGTCGGCGCGGTGTCGGCGCGTAATTTCCTCGCGACCGTCCCGTTGTCCTGCCGTTGTCGTGCCGTTAGCGTGCCGTCTGTGCCGGACAGCACAAAGAGCAAGAACTCTTTGTTGGGGGACCGATTCCGCATTGAAATCGAACGAAGTTTCGCGATATTGATAGGTCAATTTTAATTTTCAATAAGTTATAGTTGCTTTGAAAGGAACGCTGGTGTTGGTTATTAAATTGATAACGTTGATTATTTTGTTTGCAATGGAAATGGAATGGTTGTAATAATAAAAGTTGCATTTGTAAATTACCTGGATATATATTGTTATTTGAGACGATTACTTGATTACCTACTTAATTTTTGATAGCTTTTATAACGTTATTTATTTGTTTAACCCCTAAATGCATTCGTTGATTTAGTTTTAAATGACGTGTTTTTTAAGTCAATAGCAGATTATTTTAACCCTCGCACAGCTCACCTCAACACAATACCGTTATCTCTACATCAACGTTTCTTCCCACAACTCGCACAATCACAGCTCACTAATTACAAACACTGTAAAAAATAAACGGCAAACTAAAAACATCACCGATCTGTCACCGTTTCGTGCATGTTCCGATAAATCCCTTGCGCACACGCACGCACTATAAATCGTGCTTACCACCGATGGGTGATCGCGATGTTTCGAATTTGTCCTTCGACTTTGTATTAAGTGCTCCAATTATAATCGACCGGTTCGCTGTTCGAGTTATGGCTGTTTTTTTTTAATTTTTTGGCTGATTTAGTGGTTGTAAGGTTTAGTACTAACTTAAGGGATAATTTTTTTGATTGTCGGTTTTGTTATGTTGATTTGAACTATACCGGCATCATCTTATGTATACGGATTTATTTAAAAAAATACTAAAACATTTTTATTTATTTATGTTATTTGTAGCATCTCAAATCTATCATTACAGTATTTTTCTTTTTTAATATTTTTTGGTATTTTTAGGTGTCCCTAATGCGATAGTTAAGTCTACACATAAATCTCCATACTTTTTACTAATTAAAGGTACTGGGTATCTATATATTTTATAAACTAAATTCATAAATTCATGACTTACTTAATACAATTTCCATCGTTTGAACATTACAATTAAGTATTGTACTGACGCTGTCGCGTCGGTCATAACAACTAAATTGAAATGACACGACAAAAGTAAATTACGTCTTCAGTAAAACTAAAAACCATCTAGGTACTTTATATATTATATATATTTTACTAGGTACTTTATATATTATATTATACTAGGTACAATTTTGTATCATCAATGTGCAAAATCAACATTTGGTACCTAAAATTTTTGGAATAATATGATGAATCATAAGAATCCCTTTTCAAAAGTGCCAACAAGAAAATGACGCAACGAGAAAAGCACAGCTTTTTGTAGATATAAATATTGCGTTCTTATTTATCCTAGACTTTGGATTCATAAACCCCTTTATTTGAAGTACTACTCTTCATGGTTAGTCTCTAGTCTCCCTTCCTATTTGCCGTACACAACAACTAAACCCTAACATTTTATAATTCGCCCCGTGCATATCGTGCACAATATTGATTCTACACAATAAGCAAGCGGTATCTGGCGGTAATTGACCGGCCCGTCCCGGTTGCGCTCGTAAAATGTCAGATACCACGTTGTCCGCGCCGCGTATGTTCACGATAGTCGCCACTGGGGTGAGTAGACTGATAACTGAGAATAATGTGGCGCTGGTGATAGCGTGGTGATTATGTGATTCGTTGGGGAAAGATTGGGGTTAAATAGGAGTGCTTTTTGCAAAAATGTCGGGAAATTGTATTTTTTTTACGCAATTGTATTGGTAGTTTTTTGTCGACACGAGCTACACGATAATAGGTCATGCAGATGCGAAAACATTATGAGAGTAGCAATACTGGAAGTGCCTGTCGTGCAGGTCGTGGCGGGCGGAATCGTCATTCCTGAAACCTTTTTGATGCATCGATATCTCCGTACTGAAGTCAGCCGACTGAAACGAAACCTCAGAGACGTCATAGATAGATTGAGTGAACATTAGTATAATCTGAGTGTAGAACGAAACTTACGACTTACATTGCGAATGCTGAAAATATAGTGAATGAAATTTTGTAACAATATTTGAATTTAAAAGTGTCCGTCGAGTTTCTTGCCCTTTCTTCTCCATAGGAACCTACTACGATTTTGAATGGGCAACTAGCTTCATCTTTCTAACTGACCGACCTCTTGACAGTTCAAAAGTGTCTGTAATTGGTTTATTTTAAACAAATGCTTTGAGTTGAGTTTGAGCTTCTACTAAAGGCCAGTGCTAAAATAGCACAGTCTTCATTTACCTAAATTTCCTAACCCCTACATCGTCAGCAGAAGAATAACGACCAACGTAATGAATTCTTCATCAATGTCATTACCAAAATTTCAACCCTCAAATGCGCGGTGCGTCATCGCTGACGCGTTTAGACGTCGACGTCGACGCAACAAGTTACAAACACAACGGGCTCAAGTGTAACTTGTCATGACGTAGCAGTGAGTCTCTTGTTTACGTCAGGTTTGTGGACTCTACGAGTGGACTTCGGTTTTCATGCAAAACGTTTGTGGGAGACACTGTTGTGAGGATGGTTCTTCAGCGCAACGACTGAGTGAAGTTAAGGTAGATGTTTTATCTTTATAATTTATCTTGCAGATATTGTATAAAAGAAATAAAAAAGATTGTTTTATGTTCTGAAAAGTAATATTATGTTGCAAGATTTTCGGTAAGTAAGTATTAACAGTAGTATTTTTCTTATTCGAATAATATTGAGCTATTGATTTTTTTACTGTCTGACGTGAAGGATGGTGATATAATTAAAAAGAGATAGATACGTCTACATCTATCAAACCTACTAAACTTGACCAGTTCAAAACAGGCTGACTATTCCAGCCGTATAAAACTTTACGAAAATGATATCCTTTTATTTTTCGATTTCAAACAAATGCTTTCAGTTTGAACTCTACCATCGTTTCCATCAAAATATATTTTCATACATAAACGGTACATTAATAAACATGTATGATAACACTGCGGTATCTAAACATTGAGCATATAAAGCTTGCGCAACAAGTAACGATTTGTCGCTGTCACTCCGGCGCGGGAGGGTTGACTCCGAGTATATCAACTATTTGAGCTCTTGTTAATGTTCGTACTTACGTCTTGTTGGCATCGTAGCGGTTGCGGGTTGGATGTCACTATTTCGTAGTATGTAAAAGTAGTAACGTGTGTCTATGGTATTTTTAATGGAAGAAATGATGGCTTAAAGTCATCAAAATAGACATAAACGTAATCATTTTTCAAAACACTGAAACAATATTTTAGTATATTTTTTTTTAAATTCTATAGAACTGTCTCAAGGCTCATACACACTAGCGCGACGCGACGCCCGACACAAAGGCACCGCGTGTCGCGCGACAAGCGGCGCCTTTGTGTAGCGCTGTCGCGTCGCGCCTGTCTGAGGGAGCCTTTGTCAACAATAATGTCACATCATTTCTGATTCTAACCCATTTAGAGTTTGACCATCCCATTTACATCAACCTTTTAACAGTTTTCTACGGATAGTCACTGTGTTACAAACTGATCATCATACTTTCATAAACACCTATTCCATCCCAAATAAACCTCTAAAACCCCCAACAACTAAGCCCGCAACACATACATCAACAAAACTTTTACCTTTCACATCAAGATAATTATATAGCTCGTTAATATCATAAATATCCATCAATGTCGCAGCGAAGTTAAATTAATACGCTCATGAATCCAGTGTCGTCGCGTATCAATCAAGAGATGGCGTTGATTGATTGGGACGGCGACCGGCGAAACAAATTCTAGTATCAATCATGTTATCGACGAATATCAATGGAGTAGGTTATTCATTTATAAAATTATTGCTTTCGTGTTTGGTCTGGGTAGCAAGGTTATTCAGTATGGTTGTTTATTTTGTAATCGTTGGAAGTTGGTAAGGTTATGTTAAGACTTAGAAATTGTATTAGAATATCGTTAAGAAAAGTGGTAGAAGAAAATTCCTAATTTGACGTCCATTTTTTATTTAGTATAATGCAAATATCCACTTATTTTGAATTTTGTTTGTCAATTGAATTATATGTTTTCATAAGTTTTTTTAGTTAATTACGATGTTGTGTGTGGTGAATGCTGTGTATACCTACCTATAATAGGCATACATACCAGTACTTTTATTATGTTATTGTTCTATTTTGTATGTACTGCTGTTGGTGTATCAAATAAATAAATAAACAGTGTTCTTATTGACCGTGGAAAATGCTACCACGTTTTAAGTAAAACAAATTAGTTGATAGCCGGTAGTGATTGTTATTAATTTGACTCTCGTTAATTTAAGTTTCTGATAGTGTTGCAATAAAACCTCATAAATAAATATAGATGGATTGATTCGGTTTATTTCGTGACTGACAAGCAAGTTTTATATAATTTTACAAACAGTTTAAGAAGACAAATATTACAAATAGACAAATCAACAACGTTCATTGTGAATTTTATTTTTTATTGACCAATATTTAGATTCTATCGATAAATCATTGATAGTTAATGACTTGAAATATAAATCAGATCTAATGGCGAATCAAAGTAAGACTTGTTTTCAACAAAAACCAAATAGAATACGTGAATATTTTTTGTCTTACATCGTTCAATATACTTTTTATAGTAATAAGTTATTGGTGGCACAAAGTTGCCGACAGTGTATTTCTCGGCTTATGTTCAGACTTATTTGGAAATGTCAATTCTATTAGTTGAATCGATGTTCTTGTTAGTTTTTCTATCATGACAAATACAGGCATCTAGGCAAAACCGTGACACGTAAATATATGCAAAGTTATTCGAATCACAAAAAAGGACACCAAAAACTGCATTCATCTGCAGTATATGCAAATTAATCAGATGGCAAAATAATGTACTGTCAAAATAAACAATTGTTATGTTTGTTTAAATTAATCTTGGCTCATCAGATTTATAAATGTGAAGGTTATCGTCTCTTATAATATTTAAATAACACAGTTATCAGTTGAGATGTCTCACGTCGATAATATTGTTGAATAGACACGTCAAAATAATGAAGAAAAAACTGTCATATTATTTTAATTACCATAGAAATTATGTGATAAAGGAAAAAAAGGCCAATTGGCCAATATTAGTATGGCACGTTATAAAAGTCTAGATAGAAACGGGTTGGGTTGCTTAATATGGACGAGACAGTTATCATTTTTATTTTATTTGTGACTTTCAAATATTTTTGTGGTGATCACATTGTAATATTTCAGTATTCGGATGAATGCTCTGTTCTATGATCCAAGCTAAGTAATGGGCATGATGCATTTTCCTATACGTGTCATTTCCAAAGAAAGGGTTCATTTTTAAAGACATATTAATGATACCAGCACCACGGCCACGGCGCACGGCGGTGTACACGGTATTATTACAAGTTAAAGATCCCCCATTCTTTTATGCTATAATTATTCAACAAAAACATTACAAAAATGTTACCAAATCCATGCAACAGATGAATGTTAATCTTCATTTGACATCGCCAGATAACCCTAAAAAATCGTCCGTCTGCCAACAAACATTGGGACAAATCTATTGGTCTAACCGACCTCGACGCTGGATTAGACGGGTTCGCGTGAAAAATCCCGGACGGGGCAGTGTTCGGGCCGCTGCGATCCGTATTTGTCAACGCTGTGATGTCCGGACATCATTTTCATTAGCGAGAAGAGCCTCGCCCATTTGTACCAATGTTTGGTAACAGATGGGGTAGAAATGACTGGATGAATGCTTTTTCTTAAGTATTTTTTTTTGGTTTAGGATTTTAGAGTTATAAAATGTTCACTCACGGATCTGAGGTGACGGCATATTTTTTATAGACAATTTTTTTATGGCAATTTTTTTGCGTCGTTGTGTTCGAAGGATCATAAATTTTAATGATCGTCATTTGTTTGTTAATTATTAAATTTAAAAATAAAATACGTCCTTCAAAAAACTTTTGTAGAATTGAAGCGATTAAAGTTATCTAAACACATTAATTACCTTCATTTCATTATATAAATAAATTATAAATTTATTGTTTTAAATAAACTCCAGTTTTGTCATAAATTATTATTAAGATTATGGCAATCTAAACGTTATATTGAAACATTCAAACCGTAAATAATTTAAATGCTTAATTGATTAGGAGATAACGTGTTCTCAAAAACTTTTTGTATTGTTTTTTTGCATTAATTTGTGAATATTGCCAAATAAAAATATAATTTGGGTAATCTAAAGCAGTAAATTTTTAATAATTTTCCATGCATTTATAATTATAGATAGATTTGACAGATAATTATAAAAATACCGTATAATTAATAACAGAAGTGTGTAAAAGAGTGACAGTTCTTTAGTAATTTATGAAAAATACTGCTAATGATTAAATTTGATTAGCACGAAAAGTTTAATTTTAGTTATATGTTATGCTACTAACTAATGACGTACAACCTGCACGCGTAGCATCACCATTACCTATAGAAACGCGTTTTGTCGACGAAAGAATAGACAAAAATGACGTTCCGTGAAGACAGTACGACGGCAGCAAAGTAGTACTACTAGTAGTGTAGTAACTGAACTTTTTACGAAATTCAGTAGTTTATTCACGTTTTTCTTTTATTTGGCTTATATCTCGAAAATGGTGTGTCGTATCGCAAAAATAATGAAAATTTCGACCCCCTTTATGAAAACCGTAAACCCCTAAATTAAACATGTAGGTAATAATTTTTCACATTTTTCATACAAAAAGTGAAAAATTCCATTTTCGCATTCTATTTTTATACTTTGTGGCCGTCGAGTAAAAAGTTTTCTACTGTCTTTAGCAGATTTAATTATAAATAATTTAATTTTTTAATCGCCAGATTGTCTTCACTACCTTAGACAACTGTCAGTTGTCAGTGTTATTTTGACGTTTGGGATAGAAATCTTTCTTCTGAAATAGTCTACACATAAAAGGACCTAGACAACGATCGGTAAAAACGAAAGACAAAATGACGGATTGTAGAAGGATTTTTACGGTGTGATGTCAAAAATGGAGAAACGAAATGTCACTTTGTATAGAAATAGCTATGTCTTGTCTTCCGAGAAATAGAAAGCGTCATACTACGCCTGCTGGTCGAATCGATCGATCGATGGAACTTGGACTTATTATGAACACACATAACCCAGCACCTACTCTATGCGGAAAGAAAGTTCCTACAGAAAGATAAGTACAACGACTTAATTTACAAAGGCATCAACAGGATAGCCCGGGTAAGCAGCTGACAGTCTCTTAAGTTAACCTACGAGATGCCACACAGAAAAAAACTCATAATTGTACAAATTTATGACATAAAAATACACAAAATTTAAATATGACAAAACTAAACAAAAGAAAACATGTATCTTGTATTCTTTAAAGGAAAATATAAAAATACACATTTTCTTTTCCCATAAAACAAACAAACTTTCCTCACAATACATTTAAATTTTAAATATTAATTTAACGTCACCACATAAAGTTCTAATAATTAAAATGATAATTATAAGAAGGCTTTTCTTATTAAAGTGTAAATGTTTAAGAATTCCAGTCATCATGCGTCACTAATGAGTTGAAGCGGTGGTCTGAATATTTTAAATAATGATTGGAAATAAATTAATGAAGTTAAGTTTTTAATTAATTCTGTGCTGATATTGGACACACACGGCGATGTGAGTAAATAAAAATCATTGAAAGAAAGGATTTTTATGGGCTTAAGTTGAGAGGTAGGTGAAATAGCTTTTTGGAAATTTCTATTATATTTGAATGTATGATTACTTTTATTCCATATAAGCAAAGGATTAAGGTCATTTAAACTGTGATGATGATGGCGGAAGGTGATCCAAGAAATTCCCCATTATTCCCCCCTCGGGTGTGTGTGTGTGGGGAGGTGTGTGTGTGTGTGGCACCGTAGCTCCCGAACGGATGAACCGATTTTGTTTTTGTTTTTTTTTTGGTTATAAGTAGCAATACAATATTTATAGAAAAGATTGGTAGGTACTGCCATACTTGAACAACTTTCACAGAAGTCAACCCAATCAATGTTTCAGTTATTCACGTATTGAAAAGAAACTACTTTGTAAATCTTATAACATACCTATATTAAAATACGCAGTATTTTATACCCTAATAGGGAATTAAATAAAAATCTAACTTAAAAAAAGGATTTCGTGTAGAAATTAAAAAAGTTAACAATGTACAAAAAACGTACTTTTGTTTTGGTGATTAAATAAAGAAATCAAATTAAATAAAACATTAAATTGATTACTAAATAAACATTAATAATCTGTAAATGCACCTCGGATGTTAATGAGGGGCTCGTGGTTAAGTACAAGCACACAAGGTATGCAAGGATCGTAGCAGGTGGCGTTCTGTAGTTTCTGCTTACCCGCATGGGAAGAAAGTGTGAGATTATGTATTTATGTATGTGTAGCTAAGTAATAACAGCCGCACGGGTCGAACAATCAGGTTAAGCTATGCTTGTCTGTGGATGGGTGACCATTTTTACACAGCAAGACCCCTCCGTGCCTCGGAAAGCACGTTAAGCCGTTGGTCCCGGCTGTCATTCGTAGATCTTTGGCAGTCTACGGGTCGTCAGAAGCCCGAAAGTCTGCCAACCAGAGTCTTACCAAGGGGTATCGTAGTACCCAGTAACTGGGATGTGAAGTTCAGATAGGCAGTCGCATCATGTAAAATACTGGTATTCAGCTGCAACTGGTTAGACTGGAAGCTGACCCCAACATAGTTAGGAAAAGACTAGGCAGATGATGGATGTTAATAACGCATATGTAACGATTATTCGTACTCAAAATGAAGTTATCGATATCTCCTTGTGGGACATGGTCCCAGGTGCGACGGAGATGTATGAAAAGTTCACTGTCTCTTATCAAATTTTCGGAAAATTTTGTAAATCCTATCCCATATCATTTGGAGCACATCCCACGCGTGCTGAATTGGAGTTAAATCCCGGGGACTGCGCGCGCCAGTTCAGGGTTGCCACAATATTTTGGTGCAGCCACTGAGTTACCACTCGAGCCATGTGTAGGCGGGCATTATCATGCATAACCATATAATCTTGACACATTTGCGACCGGTGTGGTCGGACTACAGGTTCCAGTATCTCGTCACGGTTGTTTGCAGCAGTTAAGTTGCCGTGAACCTAAACGAGGATGGTTCTCCCGCCTAGGCGTATTCCCGTCCCATATTGTTCCACCTTGGCGTAGATGGACTTCTAGGGGATTTCGCAGGCAGCTCTCACGTCCACGGGTCCGCCGAACACGTATTTCGTGAATCTGGATGAAAGCCGAACCGTAATTCATCAGAGAATAACACTCTAGCCCATTTGTGATCGTTCCAAGCCAAATGTTCATTTGACCATTGTAATCGTGGTCCGCAGTTGCCTCGTCGTAGTGCTGGAATCCGAAGTGATCTACGAGTATGAAGGTTGACTTCATGCAGCCCCCTACTTACAGTTTGATCGCTCACCAGCACCTGGTGCTCCGACCGTAACTTCAAAACGAATTGCCTAGCTGTAGTGTTGGTTGTCTTTTCGCCGTTATTTGTAAAAATCGGTCTTGCCTTGCGGTGGTAGTTCCAATATCCCCAGTTTGCCGCTCAGCCACCTCGCCAGTGTCCCGGTAGCGAGACCACAATCTTGATATGACGCTTTGACTGGTGCCAATGGCATCAGCAACATTGCACCGGAATGCACCCGCTTCCAGCATGTCTCGCTCCATAGTATAGGAAAAACCAGCAGTATGAATTTCATTATCAAAGTTTTGAGAAAATATAAATTTCGATTAATAACAATTAAGTATTATAAACACACACTAAAATTTATCATGATAAAGATAATTTAATTTTACCGCCTCTGTCATTTTTTTTTTAAATTCGATTTTAGAATACAGAAGAGAAATGTGCCAGAATCAAATTGACGTTTAAATCTTTTTTATATGGCCAGTACTTTTAAAGTTATGATATGAGATAAACCTGAAATATCCTTAGACAGTGTTGATGTGGGTATTTAAATGATTAATTAAGCACATGTCCATATCATTTCGGCAATCAGTTGCCTATCTTCGGACACAAAACGACAATAACTAAAAATAACTGTCCTATTATTATCGGAATGTAGATACTTAGGTACTTATCATAAATCGATATATGCCTTCAAATAATTTGGCACAAAAATACATAAACAAAAGCCTATCTGAAATTAATCAATGAAATAATTAATAAGTCTAGGTTAAAAACTTACAAAAAAACCAAAACGCATCCAAAAATGGACCTAACGAACGGTTGCTTAACCGTTGTCACAAAACTATAAATGAAAAACTTGACCTGCGACACCCATTAAAAGGCCTGACCGCCATTATTATGATAATTAAGAGTTAAGGAGGAGGAGGTTCCTTATGTATTAGAAAGTTTACATTTTTATGTAAATGCAATATTTACATACAAAATATTTTATATATAATAATAAAACCAAGGGAATTCGTGTTGTTTCGTAGTGAAACAAAAGAAAGGTTCTTAATGATTCGATATCTACTATTCTATTAGGAATCGATAAATTCTATAACTTTATTTGATCATAAAAGTATCGATTTGGGTTGAGGTGTTGTGTAAGTACTAATTTTCATTAAGAAAAAAAGCCGTAGACATACCTACCAAAGCTAGAAAAATCTTTTTATGACACTGCAAGAAAATACTATAGATAAAGAGGTACACGTCGAAAAACCAACAAGTATTTTCGCAGGCTTGAAAAACAAAATGCTGAATACCCTATATGTCAAATAAGTGGTTCTAAAACAATAGCGAAACAATTGACAATACCTTAGATAGAAATCATACGTTAGATCATTATCGTGGCACTATTGTATGTCACCGATTACAAAGCAAACCTATTCTGTGCCATGAAAACGAAATTATCTATTCGTTAAAATCGACGTGATTTAAAGCCTATGACAGTAAATCCTACTAGTTCAACACTCACGTATTTTTTTTTGTCAGTGTCGCCGTTCTTTTTAAATGGCCCTTTAAGCAATTTGCTGTACTGTCTTACTATGCCAAACAGTCCGTCTAAATGCTATCATGACTTTTTTTATAACTAAATGTCAGAGTTTGGTTAGAATCCTTGTTTAGTTTGGTTACTCCTCCTGGAGAATCCTTGTTTATTTGTGTAGTTTGGTCCTTGTATTGCTAACTTTGCTGTATTGTAACTAACTTACTCCGTTTTGGTTTTCATAAATAAATAATAAAAACCGGCCAAGTGCGAGTTGGACTCGCGCACGAAGGGTTCCGTACCATTATCTATAAAAACGGCAAAAAAAATCATGTCTGTTGTATGGGGGAGCCCCCTTAAATATTTATTTTATTCTGTTTTTTATTATTTGTTGTTATAGCGGCAACAGAAATACATCATCTGTGAAAATTTCAACTGTCAACTATCACGGTTCATGAGATACAGCCTGATAACAGACTTACAGACAGTTTTAGTAATAGGGTCCCGTTTTACCCTTTTGGTACGGAACTCTAATAAAAAATGGTTTAAAGTGCAGTTTACTTTCAGACCAGAGAAGTGACTTTCACAGAAGTGAATTCTACAGAAGTGACTTTCACAGAAGTGAATTAAACAGAAGAGACTTTCAAAGAAGTGAATTCTACAGAAGTACAGAAGTGACTTTAGGGTTAACCTATAAAACTCATAACCGATCGTAAAAAAAAAGGAAAAGCAGATAAAAAATGGAAAGATAAACGTCAAATCAATTGAAGCAATAAAAAGAAAAGTATGGAAAAAGCATGTGTTAAAGTGAAGGCTACTCAGCACGTACATTGTTGCTACTTGTACCTACGAGTTGTAGACACTTGTGAATGCGCGGGGCCCGGAGGTCGCGCTAGTCAAGTACGGTTAGCACAGGATTTTTTAGATTGATATTTATTTAAAGATTTTCCTGATTTCGCTACAGAGATGACAACTTTATGTTTAATGTTGTAGTTGGGCTGTCCGTGGGTAGGGTTTCAGTTTCTTGGTAAAAGCTGTAGTCATGCGCACCTTAAGATGACATTAATTCTGGTACCGATAGCAGGAAGTTTTTGAGTTTTATTATTAATATTTAGTAAACTACATATTATTTCGGTTACAAAGCAGCTTTGTTTTTGCAGTCCTCTCAAAATCGCAGACAAATACAAATTAAGGAAAAAAAGGACTTAAGATATTCCTAGAAAACTATGAACCTTACAGTATCTTTAAGCACAAAGAGCTTGAAAATGCTTCAAGTTGAGCTCGTAACAATGCACCACAATCTTATCCCATACTACTTCAAAAACACGAATAAGTTACTAGAATAGCACTTAACAGATTTTCAGTGCAGATAAACACGGCAATCCGCACTCGTATTGCTAACGTTACATTTGATCCAATTGAACAGGCGAGCGGCCGCTCTAACGTCCACGATGCATGCTGCACCGCAGGGGCGTGGCCACGATGCGTTTTGACCAATGATTTCGCTCCGTTCAAGCAAAACTAATTATACTGATTTATGCTCCCATTGTTCATTGTTTTATGTCTTTCTCTTAGTGTACACTTACAAACCCATATTCGTATGTAGATAAGTGAGTAACTTGATATATCGCGTTTTGTTGCCTTTTTATGTTTTCGTGACTCGCCCGGTTGTGAGTTACGGTTGTAATTAGCCGTTTATTTTCATGGATACTGAGACCTTCGGTAGAGGCCACTGAGTTGAAGGCAAGGATGAATCAGTTCAGCTTGCTTTAGCGTTTATTAAGTAGGATATTAATTGACCAGAGAACTGAAGATTATGAGCACTTTAAGATTATAATCAGTTAAGTAAACCAACAGGTGTGTTGATCCATCGCGACCTCGCTGCGCTCACGCATTGTGTAAATTGAAAGCTCAACATTATAAAGTCGGCAGTATCCAGACGTTACCTTTCACTCGTTCGACGTAAAAATCCAATCGCTATTTAAAAAACATTAAAAAAATTCCAGCATAGTTAAAGTTAAGAGTGAACATAAAAAGAGACAGGCGGACGAGCAGGTACAATGAGGTCGGAGATGTAACAGAAATCGCGCGCAGTGTCACCACCCATTGTAGGTATATCAATATTTTATTAAGTATATTCTGAAGAAAAACAGAGCAGCAAATCGTAGCGTCCGGCGCGGCAGCTGCGCCCGCGTCGCATTCACCTGTCGCTCGCAGCGCGCGCGCACGTGGGCGGGGCTAAGGAATGCAACGTTTTTCGCGCTTTTTTCCATTTGCCCCGTCAGCCGCCACCGGAATTCGGGTGCGATATTTTCTTTGGTTGGAATCCAAAGGCTTTACCGGGACTTGAGATATTTATTCCCCTTTAGTCCGTTGTCTTTTAGATTTACGAACGCTGATCTTTTCATGCGATTTATTGGAGTTTTAATTCAGGTAACGAAACGAAGGTTTAGAGTTATGATTTTTAGAACTCGACCCTACCGTTTGAGTTTTTTTTTACGAAAGATAATAAAGTAGAAGAGGTTGTATGTTTCTTGCAAATTAAATGTTAAGTGATGCGTTTAAAGGCCATCTCGCGGAGAATAAGGGTTAAGATAATAAATATGTTTTGCAAGTCAAAGGCGCACTTAAGAGATTATTGTGGCATTTCTTGCGCGTGAGAAATTTCTATGCATCGTAATAGAAATTTTATTAAAACAGTTTATTCCGATAATAAGGCTCTAATAGGTTTTAATGTTTTTTAATAGTTAGTTGTTGTCTTTTAGCGCTATTTGTAAAAGTCCATCGGCAGCTTAAAATGTTAAGTATTTTTTTTTTAACTCGAGATTTTTTTTTTCAAGGAACAAGTGCCTTAGTTCATTGTACCTAAGTATTCCCGTCCAAAAACAATTAACCAACAAAGCAACCCTCAACAAATCATGCACCATCAAAAATTCATAATTTTCACTAAACAATTCGTGTGTATTTAACATTTAACGTAACCGCCTAATCGCGTGTGGTTATACCGATAAAGCAAGTGGGTCAGGTAGTGGGCTATCAGTCAAAAAATAAACAACAATAATACACAGAAATCTATGGGGAACAGGGCGAGGTTGAGTGGCTTCCGTCGACGTAAGATTGATCGAGCAATCGCAATTATGAAAAATGATTTTGTGATAGCGGTGGCGAAGTGACCGACGTGCGCGGGGAGAGGGTTAGCGGAGTTTAGCACTGCCATTGTCACTTCTGTGACAACTGAATTCTGTCATATCATCTCGGAAGTATCCGGATCCGCTGGATGCGAGAAGCACAGAACCGGTCGAAGTGGCGGTACTTGGGGGAGGCCTATGTCCAGCAGTGGACTTCTTTCGGCTGAAATGACGATGGTTATAGGCTCAAATTAAGGGAGAATACTTCAATATTGGCCAGACAAAAAGGTGGTTTAAGCTTGGCTTACTGCAAGGTTTGGTTGGACTTATTACAAATTTAATATGGCCACTCATAGACGTGACATTTTGATGTAAGCACCTTGTACGTAATTGTTTCAATTACTGCAGTACTACTCAATAAAGACAACATTACTGACTCTGAGAACTAATATCGAAATTGAAAGAAAGGCGATTTTTTCAAGCATATCTGCAGTAATACTATGCAAATCAGTAATTTAGTGTAATGATAATCGGGGAATGACATACTTACATGATTAGGTACTTTTTGTAACTTAATCTTTTAAATCAAACAGGACAAACCGCAATGATTTTAATGATATTAATTCATATCGCAGTCCGTTTTGATTATATCTTTACGTTCTAAATAATGTAAAAAATTGCTTTGTTTTTGTAAATATTTCACTGACCAACAATTAAATAAAAATAATAAAAATCTATATTCATTTCAAAATCGCTCCAAACTCACAACTTGCGTCTGCAGTCCCTGAATATATACCGGATTGTCGACTAAGCTCTTCACAGAACCTATTTGTGAACGTGTAAAATAACAAACAGTAAACCGAGTGTCCATGGAAAACCGACGCCAAATAAACTTATCGGAAAAGCTCGTTTTTGTTTAGCTTTTGTCACGGACTTCTGACACTAAATCTTTCTTTCAGTACTCATCGCTTTTTGCCACCATACTCCTTTTATTATGAAGTCGGTTAAAATATGTCTAATAGGTATTTTCCATCAGTATTGCAGTTTTTATCAGCCCTTGGTAACACTACGTTATGAAAATGTATTTTCGTACCTACTTCGCAAACTTGAAATCTTATACTAATATTATAAATGTGAAAGTTTGTGAGGATGGGTAGATGGATAGGTAGATAGATAGATAGATATCGCTTGTCCGGAAGAATACAGTATCATGTCAAAATTTGGCACTAACTGACTTAATAATACAGTTCGACTAAAAATTGTCTAAATAGTTTAATAAATACTGCTAAATAGAGTAATGTCTTTAGGGATAATTATAGAGTATATACTAATACATATTAATAATTTAAAAAAATCTGTTTATCTTATGGATATACCACAATATTTTTAGTTAAAAACTTTAATCGCTTCTCCTTAAAAAGTACGTTTTTAGAGTTAATACAGTATTCTTGCGGGCAAGCGATATATGGATGGATGGATGGATGGATGGACGGATGGATGGATGGATGTTTGTTACTCTTTCACGCAAAAACTACTGAACGGATTTGGAACACAGATAGTTTATAACCTGAATTAACACGTAGGATAATTTTTATCTCGGTAGTACGTTCCCGTGGGATAATTTCCGACCTCCACGCGGGCGAAGCCGCGGGCAAAAGCTAGTTAATCATAAATAAATGATACGATAGATATTACGTTGCTAAAATTAACTCATAAAAATGCGACAGTGATATCTAGTTATGTATCAGTATCTGTTGAAATCAAAATTAAGGAGATTATTTCGATAACGAGGACTCAGCCTGTACCGAGAACTAAATTCACACCTTGTAGTATTATTATGTAGTATTAACATTGTTAGTTAGTAGTTTTAAGGTCAGATTTAATACCATATTTCTTTTTAAAAGCTTTTTTTTTTTTAATTCACAAGCGCATCTCGCCATCAAAGTATAAAGTTTGGCAAGCAAACTTGTAAAAACAAAAATTATGTATGTTTGTGAATAATCCTACTAATATTATAAATGTGAAAGTGTGGATGTTTGGATGTTTGTTACTCAATCACGCTAAAAGTGCTGCACGGATTTGGATAAAATTTGGCACACAGGTAGACTATAACCTGGATTAGGACATAGGATACTTTTTATCCCGATATTCCCACGGGATCGAGATTTCTGCGAGTGAAACCGCGGGGCGCAGCTAGTAAATAAATAAAAATAAAAAATACATTCTAAAGATGCTTATCATATCAAAACACAAATTATCTAATGTCACCTTATTTTAATTACCCATACCTAATAGTGTTTATTGATACCTCTCTTAATAGAGGTAATAATTATATGGGTGGATATTGTAAACATTAATTTTGATTAAATTACTTATGTTGCATCACTGCTGACTGTTAATTTATTAAGATAGTTAGGTATTGTCAGCAGTCAAAAGAAACTAGATTTCACATTAAAAAAAACCTATATTAATAAAAAATAAAAATACCTACCAACAGGTAAGTGCAGATTATTTTCACAACAAAATAAAATAATTGTTATTATAAAAAAATCCACCAACTCTAAAACCATAACTCTCTTTCAGAAAGCACTTAAATCGAGACGTATTAGAATAGTCTTGCATCGTAAGACACTCGACTAAAATATGCCTGTATATAAATATGGCGGTATATAACTCCAAGTGTGTGAAATCCTTCTGCGGTCAGGGCGTCCAATTTCGGATTCGATCACATTACCATAAGGCGAGTGCGCGACTGTACGATGCACTGCCCAGTGCGGACGTACGTACGGGGAGCATGGACAGCAGAATGTTCGTTTCTTATAGGGTATCTGTTTTTTTTTTGACAATTATTTTTTGGGTGGGAAATCATCAAATGACCTCTCCCGCCCTGGGCGGAACGGAAGGGTGTGTCAGACTCTTACTGACTAAAACCCAACCGTGTTCCTTCAGTTGCCTGTGCGTCAGGGCCACGGTAACTCTTTCGAAAAATCCGCGATCCCGGCAGGCATCGGCCCTATCGGACCCCGTCAATGTTGCTGACATCTGTTTGAGGCGCGCGTGGAACACGACGCGCCGTCGACCCGGGCCTGGTCCTTACCGGACGTGCGATTTACTAAATCGTTTATCTTAATGTCTCTAGGTTTCCTTAATTCAGCACCTACCGTCACCGCGGAGTAATTTAGATCTATTCCCATCCAATACCAAGAGCTAATACCATTTGGTATTAGTTTATTTCCGAATTTATTTTCTATTCCCAACTAGTACCACATTTTTTTAAATAAAAAATGTATTACTAACGAATACCAAAGCGTGACTTTTTGTACACTCAGCTACACAAAGTTTTATTTAAATTGCGTTTTACCGAAATCTAGGGTAATCTAAATATAGGGTTAGGGTTAATAAGCTGGTCGACGGAGCCCCGCTTAGCGGGGCTCCTATTTCTGTCTAAAGGGTTTAAAGGAACCTAACCAACCGAACCTCGGGATGCCACTGACGTGGACCGTCTAGGGTTAGGATTTTCGGGAACATTTAGTATGTTTTCGGAAACTTAGTTCGTCACTCAAAGCATTTTAATTTTACTGAACCTGACTGTATCTGATTTCTTCAAACTTGTTTTGGTATTGGTTTTAAAATGTGGTACTCGTTGGGAATAGAAAATAAATTCGGAAATAAACTAATACCAAATGGTATTAGCTCTTGGTATTGGATGGGAATAGAGCGTAATTTACGGCTTTTCTCAATAGGAGCTACTTTTTCCAAACAGTGCCTGTAGTGTGATCTATGTCCTCAGAATGCCAGACCAAATAGAGATATGGTAGGCACCTTCAGATAAGACCATAGTTTTAACATTAGTTAAAATAATTTCCTAACTGCACTTCAAAGCAAAACAATTTAAGGTTGTGGCAAAGTGTCAATGTCATGTCATTTTAATGTCACCTGAATGTGAATTGTCATTTGAACAACATAAGTACCTACCGTTAAGTATGTCAACTCCAAACAAACTTTCTATCAGCATCACTCCAATAAAGTCAACAAACTACCGTACACCATAAAACAATTACTTTTCCCAAGCATCCAACTGATTGCTCGCCACATTCTTCGCCCGTATGTCCCACAGAACCTCGCCGACTATTTTATATAGTATTTAGATGCACATTAAGAGTCATCTTTAACTGGAGAATGTTCCGATCGGGTATCATTACCATATTGCTGGTCGGGAACCCTTGACTACAGACGTAGTGTATGATATTCAGACTAGATTATACTGGAATAGATAGAGACTCATTACCGGGATGCTGACTAAGATTTTGCGGCTCTTTTTTGAGTGGACTGCAGTTTAGGGTTGAGGTGGTGAGGACTTTTTTTATAAGAGGACATTGTCATCTTAAAAGCATGTCTGAATTATACATAGATATGTGCTGTATCTAATGGAAATGATCTTGGGATGGTTTCTAGTGCAATTTTCTGTTTGAAATACAAAATTCAACATTTTCTTCATGTCGTCAATCATGGTCAATTGTTCATGGTTCTTTCAAACGATTTAGTAAGTGCAAGACTCCTCTGTTCTCTTCAAATTAAAAATTGAAGCATGAAGCAATAAAAGATGATTAAAAGTCCGTCTGAATACGAAAGCAGCTCCAATTCCCAATCAATTAAAGCAAACCGAAGCAAAGGAACAAAACCAACATTAACCAGTCCATTAACCCTAAAGCCAGTAATTATAAAGGTGGCGAACGCGAAAACAAAAGCCAAGTCCTCCACGAGGCTAACGTGTAAAGAATGCACCGATTCCGAGAGACGACGTCTCTCGACCGCATTTTATCACCGACTAATGATCTCGGGCGTCTACGCCGCGTAATGAGAGCGGCAACCGCCCCGGCTCACAACCAATAAAATATTTATGAAACCATCCCCCGCCCTAATGGAACGCGTCAACTCCCCACTTAGAAAACTCCACTCGCATTAACCTCCGCAAAATTATCATTACCGCTCCACAAATGGACAATAGCCGATCGCATGTCCTATACGCAGAATGCGACTCGTTAAGTCGCCGAGGACGCGAATTTAAGAGACAGCTTCTAAATATCCAGAGGCAGCGTGCACATGCGTCCCGAGATCTGTATCGCGCACAATACCGAGGCCGGCCGTCACGACGGTAGCAGAAATATGGACGCGGGCCCGCCGCATGCCCGCTTGTTTTATGTTAATGTGAGCCACAAACGGCTAGGCTGCGGGGAAAAATAACGCGCCGACGTCCACCGTGATGAAATACCAGATACCCGCCGCTGATCGTTAGCCGGCCCGCGCCACAACACGAGATCCACACCTAACGCCATTGTCTCAGACGCACGAGGAAGTCGAATAATTAAAGCGAACGCGTCGTCAGTCCAGCGTGCATTCCCACAGACGCTATCGCTCCTGTCGATCTCAGCGAGCGAAATACCGAAACCTAATAAGTCCGAGCCGAGTCTCATTTGTGTAAGGAGTCGTTTAAAAAAACGAACAATACGGAGGCGCCCGATAAAGGAGACGGCCCAATAATTTAGGGTCATTGTTTCGCCTCTTAATTTATGGAGTGCGGGCGTACGATTGATTTGTAGGTTTAGGAGGGAGATTCCTCGGCCCGAGAGTGTTGGGGATAAGCGGTTTTAAATCCGCGGCGGATTATCGCGAGGCGACGTCGCGGCTCTGTGACGCGCGTCAAGAACTCAATTTATTCGCGGGCCCACTCGATATACATACAATGCGCGGCGGCATTTAAAATGCGCGATAGGATTGGCCGGTTGAGCCTGGGCGGGGTGCGCGGACCATATACGCGTTCTTCGTGATGCACATATTAAGTTAGAAGGCTCTGTACATGGGATGCGGCGGAATTACGATAGGCACCGATGATGTCTAAGATCGTGAGTGTCCCTCCGGTAGGTAGTACAATGGGCGAACTCGGAGAAAATTATTAATGCCCCCGGGTTGTTCGGTGTTACATTAAATTGCGGGTGGCGAGCGATGCCATTAAATTATCGGACCGGCTGATGTCCTCCTACAATGCATCGCTTGATAGTAATTCACGTCCGTTGCTCTTGTGGTATAATTTCACGGGTGTGGAAATGGATTTGTTTGATTTAGAGAACTGAGGGTTATGGGCATGCCGCCTTCTATTTGTTGCATTAATACTGCATCTACATTGTGATCTATGTTTATCGGCTTCATAAAATCAGGATTGACCCTCAAATACTTTACAATCTTATCTTCCTACAGCGGAACAACCAATCCAAACCTCCATCGTTGCCAACCTGACATTTAACCCTAACAAAATCACTCCACAAATAAAACAGACCATCGTAAGTACAGCCTATCAGGCATCGAGCGTCTGCATTAATTGGAACAGCCGATCTGGACGACGCAGATTTCACTTCTATAAATGGCTCGAAACTTTATGGTATCGCGGTGCGTTGTTACCGTCAACTTGCGCCTGCACACACTTGTAATTGGTCGACCGCCGGTTGACATTTACAAGAGAGCCAAGATGGCGGCCCATCGGATATGCGACGTGTAATTGACAAATAGGCTGAAGGGTTAGAATAAATTGGGCTTCGCACGCAAACGGTTGGATTTTGTTTTTCGAGATCGATGGTGCGTTTGCGCACGCGATGTCTCGACAGATTGTTGACTGCTGAGTCGAGTAAGCGAGCTTAGAATTAGATGAGTTCTCGGTAAGATAAGACCATTCTGGAGTACAATAAAGTTTGATTCATCTGTGTGAGTAGGGTTGCCAGATCTGAAACTGAAAAGGCCGACTTAAATTTGCTGGCTTGACGTTTAGCCGGACTTTGGTAATAATTTGGCTTCGAATTTTGACAAGCAAAATGGTTGAAGACTTGGGATTTGCATGAATTATATCTGCAAGAAACTCTTAGGAAAGCCGGACTGACTGGTTGTAGTTTTGGTCGAGCAAGACCCTGAATTGGTGAAATGCTAAATGTATAACCTAAAATTACACTTCTACTCACCCTATGCGTGAGTAATATCAATTTGTCCCTTTATAAAAATAAAATAAATACAAGAAAAAAAAGGTATTTCTATTCACATACCAGTCACTTAGCTATAACTAAAGTATAATTATAAGTTCTTGAATGCAAGCCTTCTGTCGCTATTCACATCCGTACCTTAAGTATAGCTAATGAGTACCTGTAGTACTTAACAGTCGATTGAGCGCGAAATACGTCGGACGTAAACATGGAAAAATATATAAAATGGTTTAAAAAAGGGTTAATTCTAGGAATGTTAAGTTTAAGTTTAATTGCCGCCATCCTTTAAGTGACAAAATATCACTTTACTGTAGCTTTACATGCATTGCAGAAGCAACCGGGGTTGCCATTCGTCGAGACAGGTGGACAGGCTATTTTGTTACAAAAGAGAGAGTTACAGTGCTTGGGCTGTTTCTCGTGTGGTATCCCCAAATATTGCCCCGATAATGAAGATGATTCGTGATCCCAGTATTTATTATAGGTGCTACAGATAATTGCTGTCCATATTCTTGACATACATTTTTAGAAGCCTTGTAGTAAATCACTCAGCACTTACATTTCAAAACACAAACATGATAGCTCAAAATAATATATACACAAAACAATATAAATTACAGCCATTTTACTGCCCCCAAAGGAACCCTAGAAGATAATGCGACATAATAATTACAAGCAATTTCTAATTAGCATAATCACATAGAAGTTCAAATTTACAGTAATTACAAACAAACGCTGCTGAGCCACTATTTTTAAAGCGGCGCGAACTGTATGCGTATCTATGCTTGGAACATACTGTATGACTTTTGAAATAGGAGATGATTGCTAATAAGACTTTTGATTATTGATTGGCACTTTTGCAAACACGTTGAGTGGCTCGTGGTTAAAAGGGGTTTTCTAAGGTACCTATCCTACGTTTTGTTTTGTGGCTAATTGGAAATATATTTGAGGATCTATGTTTATAGTTTACACGACGTATGGTGTCATAAGTAGAGTCTTTCACATTACGAGGAAAATCCAAAAATAAAAATGTTGTCTATATTTGAATGAGTAACTTCTTTGCTGTCAAAGTCCATGCTAAGTCCGCTATCATTCAATATCTAGGACAATTGAAACAGGCTGTTAAAGGCCTATTAAACAATTTACGTCTCAGTTTACACGACTGCCGTTCTCTACCGGCAGTTGCAATGATCTGACCTGGCCCTGCAGTCTCGACATTAGATAGCGACAAAAATCTGTCGCTAAGTCGTATCGATGTCAAATTCCTTTAATAGATTTTCAACTTTATTTTCAAAGCATAAGGTTGAAAATCTATTAAAGAAATTTGACATCGATTGGACTTAACGACCGATTTTTGTCGGTATCTATGTCGAGACTGCAGGGCCAGACCAATAAGGATCATGTAAACAACTGACATTCAGGGCAAACAACCGTTTTGATTTACAACAAACGTCGTTAAAGTGTCACTTTCTCGTGTCGACTCGAACTTTACGAGGATAGCTCATGTCGTGGGGAAGAGATTTGAAAGTCAACAAGTCAGTGGGGCTGACTGTCCAGGGTGGGAAAGATTGACTCAAAAAACAGGACAATAGGGACTGTCAATCTATAAATAATACTAGCTTCCGCCCGGGGCCTTGCCCGCGTGTTATGTCGATAGCGTCGTAGCCTATGTTCTTCCCGAGGGTTCAATGTATCCCTATACCAAATTTAATCAAAACCGGTCTAGCCGTTTCGGAGATTAGCCAGAACGAACAGAAAGACAGACAGTTTTTTTTTTAATTGATAGTTGGTTATTAGCTCCGTATATACTTAGATATGCATTTAATAAAAAGCTGTTATTTTGACATTACAAACAGACACTTAAATTTTATTTCTTTCTTTAGAAAAATATGAAATTAAGTTGCTTTTGTGTCTGTCTGTTGGTCCGCTTTGTTCTTCTTTACTAAACAATGAATTCTGATCTGCAACAACATCCATCGCCATCATTAATTTAATCCAAAAGGTAGACTTAGATTTAGAGAAGAAATCGCGATGATTTGACATGTTGCCACATCAGGAGATTGCAGCCGTGCTTATGAAACAGGGGCGAGTCGCTAATAAAAAAACATAATATTGGGTACTTACTCAACCATTAAATACCACACACAAACAATTATCATAAGATCTTTAAGTAAAAAATCTGCCTTAAGATCAAAAATGGCACCTTAATATTATCCGTTAAAAGGGTTTTGATTGATCAAGACTTCAAGTGAGGACAGTCGTCCGGCGACAGTCCGGCGACAGTCAGACTGATGATTGATACGCACTGTTAGACAATCGCACGATCCATCATCACTGTCGTCAGTGTGGTCCGAGCCTTATACGTGACCTACTGTATTGTAGAAAGTTATTTTTGATTTTGTGTTGTATTTTGGTTTTTGGTTTTGCGATTAAGGTAAAGGCACGTAGGGAAATATTTGTTTTAAAGTTTCTGGGGTTTATTATGTTTTGTGTCTGTGTTATTTTTTTTTCACTTATTTAAGGAAGCCTTTCCTATAAAATATATATGTATAAAATGTGTATGTGTGTGTATGTGTATGTATAAAAATACACTTAGACAACGCAAGAGACTTCTAGAAAAACACTCTTTTGTGTCCTATTTTGACAAATTATATATTTACTAGTTTCTGGCCGCGGCTTTGCCCGCGTGGATGTCAGATATTATCCCACGGGAATGTGCTACCAGGACAAAAAGTACTCTATGTCCTTCCCCAGGACGCCATCTATCTCCTTGTAAAATTTTATCGAAATCCATTCAGTGGTATAGGCGGGAAAAGGTAACATACTGATAGTTACTTTCGAACTTACAATATTAGTATCGATGTACCAAAATAAACTATCGGCTATAAAAACGTACTTTTCGGAAACAATAATATCGATTTCCTATCATTTTTTTATCGAGTTATCGCGTCAGTTCGGCGCCGGCGCACGCAGTGATCGATTGCACGTTTAACACCAGGTAAACACCCTGTATATGAAATGAAACTATCACTTTACTGTGACATAAAAATACCAACATAGTGTCTACACTTACCAAACGTATAAACATTCTTTAGGTCTCTCAAAATAAGGTTGAATTTTGAATGGTTTTAAGTTTCACAGCTTGCGTCAACAAGTCTGTTTGATAAATTAATTAAGCGAATGATTGATTTGTCTGCGTAGAGTAGTGATTGATGATTTGACAATAATTTTGGGGTCGAACGGCGAATGTCAACAGATAAACATACAAAATGGGTTCCGGATGCACCTGAAGATAGTAACGCAAAAAAGATTTAGAAAAAAAAGCTTAGTTTACTTCAGTCTTACTTGAGACTACTTACATTGAAAATATGAAGATATATCTCACGTTCATAATGTACTTAAAATATATCGTAATATTTTTGATTATGTATGCAAGTTTAAGCTTGTAATACATACAGCCCATTTATGGAAAGACTAACATAAATTACTTTGAATTTGTCACCTAGTTTTAACCTTCGATTCTCGATCGGAAGTCAATGACTTTTACAAGCTTTGAAAGCTGTTATAGGTACAGCACAACTATTTTCTTAATGCATTTGCAAATAAATCGACTCAATCGACTTGGAAGTCAATTGAGAGCGTCCGGTCAGCACCAAATGTAACGGGCAACTGATAGAAATCCGATGACTGACGAAACACGAAGTTTGCCGAGGGACATTAAGAAAATAGTTGTACTGTACAAATGATTAAAGAACTGACATACCTACATCTCTATAAGGTATTATAAAATATTTATTATCCTTAACCAAGGAGCAAAATACCCAAATGTTTGTATCAACAAAGTATTCAATCACTAAACAAATGGGCGACTTATATATTTTGACATATCAACATCGCGCTTTTAAGCTAAATTAAATCGAACTTTAAAAAATAAATTAACAATCGATAAACAGACATCATAAACAAATCGAAAACTCGTTTAAAATTTAATATAATGCTCATAAATATACTTTTTTTTCGCAAAACGAATCACCCCATTTAGTAGGGTGTCCACAATAAACCTGTCACGCGGGACAGTCCGATACCCGACATCGCACTTATCAACGAACATAACATCCTCAACTTTACGACAATCTTGCGCTGGACGCGCGCGCATATAAATTTGAACAAACGTCAAGACAGTCCGATTTTATTTTACTGATCATGGAAATTGTATCGATATTTCAACGATAACGTTATTGTGTTGTGTCGGATAAAGATACTTTTTATGTTCGCGTTCGTTTGATTTTTATACGATCCGAGAATCGGATGAGAGTTGGAATCGATTATAATAAAGTTTACAACGCATGCTGTGACTAATAATAACTATTGGTAGATACATTATCGTAAATCAGAAGTAAAGTCAATGTACTTATCAGTCCAGATTTCATTCATGAGCGAAGCTTGAATCATTCACCGTTGAACTTCAATCACCAAACTACGTAGTTCTGAATCATGTATGAAGAACCTGTTGCTTCCCAACGCGTGTAAAACACTACACGATGCACGCGAATGGCGGCATAAAGGACAAAACAAGACCAACCAAACAGCACGTCAAGTTTAAACCTTTTCCCCACTGAAGCAACTGAAAACCTATAAACTACGCGTGAAAGCACGCAAATAAAAAAATCACAAAAATCATTCCCGCAGCTAAAACCCACACGCCACAATCTAGATCGCAACACACGAATAGCGAAATCTAAAAACCGGTTGTTAGTTCGCCATGTAATTCTAATTAGGTAATTCGAGCAGCCGGTACTAATGGTTCGGTTCGGTGCCATAAAGCAGGCGCAATCTGATCGTGTGAACATGCTGTCCGCGTGTCCCGTGCACATTGTCCGCAGACATGCGACGCTTTGTCACCCTAGCCCACGCGGCGAGATAGCGATATGAGAGCCTGTAATTATTGGCTTCAGGGCTATTCTGTGAATTCGATTTTAGTGTTAGCGGAGGGTTAATAAATTTTAATTAATAGATGAGCTTTTTTTTTATTTATTTATTTTTATTTATTATTATAGTATGATAAGGTTGGCTGCCATTTTTCTCACGTCTTCGGAAGAAAATTAGACAATGTATTATTCTAAGCACAATACTCACTCTCATGTCTTTCAACTTCATTCACTCTCGAGAGCACTTTGTCACTATTTACACGCGGTGATTACTTGAACTTTAACCTCTGTATTTCGAACAGCAGTAAACCGGTATTATATAACAAAACAATCGATACTTTAATCGTTTCAATCGGTTGAAAAAAGGGCCCTAGGCCTTCGAGACCAGAAAATAATGAGTCAACAGCCTGGGAACTTCACGACATTGACTTCAAACCTCTAATTTCGTATCCTTTAAGGCTTGCATTCCTCCTGCGCTGATGTCGGTTCGCGTACGTCGCTCGCGCGTACGATTATACATTGTTTTCGATATAGCACCACACTGCGACGTTAACGTCAGCAGCGCGTACGTTGCTTCGACTGTACGCGACCGACCGTACGCGACCGACATCAGCATAGGAGGAATTCAGGCCTAAGTTTAGATTTTTGGAGTCTTCTCCATCTTCATTGGTTGTCGCCCTGGTTAGACAAAAAAGTCGCCATCGAACTCACAAAAGACGGACACATTTAATAAATAAGCGCACAATGACTTGGGACTTGAAGACACCGATGCATACTCATTATACTTAACCCTCTCAATGATGGAAGCGTTTCAAACGAAACAAACACGCAATGACGTCACGACCTGGGTCATCAAGAGTCACGCAAAACATTAATTGTCATATATTATATCCATAATTCGGTTACGGCTTTTTGGGACAGATCAATGTCATCATCTTAAATCTGATAATTATAATTTTTGAACGTAGCAAAATCACGCAATTGAGTGAGATATGTTCTAAAAGTTTTCAAATCAATAGCTTTACTGCAGACTTTATATTTTTCAGACTTCTCCTATCTTTATTGAATGTCATCTTTTTTAGGATGGACAAAAAAGTCCTCACCCAAGCCAACAGACGGACATAATAAATAAGTGCACGAGGCGGACATGAGGACACCGATACACACTCAGCGCTCACATTGATGGAAGCGTTTCAAACGCAGTTTAGATAGCGTACTGGCGTTGACGTATTATTATTGTGGCGTTTCGATGTTCTCGTACCATTTCCGAAGTATAAGATACGAAATTTTCGTGTAGTGATGGTAATGTGGTTCTAAAGGCTAATGTTTTTGTAAATTATGGGCTTGGGAACAGCGAAAATGTTTATTTGAAGGCGATTGATTCTAATCGTATTGTTTGTTGGAGACAGGAAGAGGAGTTGTTTATGTTTACAACATAAAAAGAATTTTTCTACCCTTTCTTGCTACAATAGAGTAAAGATTCGTATCAATTTGTGTGTTATAGTGGGCATGCTATGCATTACAGAAGTTTTAATGCCTCTATACACATGCACACCAAATTGAAAGCCTCATGAATTTCAGCTAATAATCCAAATAGCCAACTAAGTTGCTGTAAGTTCCTCAATAAACCTCTTTCTTTACAACTATCTCACGAACTTGTTCGAACAGCTCGTATTTTGACATGTTTTATAGTTCATCCCGCGTCAATCGCGCGTGTTGCGTCCGAAATACTTTATTTATGGCCTAAACGGTTGAGTCGTCGCGGCCGTAAAAAGTTTTAGTATCTTCCGATTGAGGCGCCGTGTCTTTATGCCTTTTTTTATCAATATTGAGCCGTTTTTGATAGCCTGTTTAGGGTTATGACGTAGTTTTGTTTGTAAAGAAGCCATGAAATTGCAATGCTAGTCATTTTGATGTAACGTGGGCTAGTAACGCGAAGTTTTGAGTGCATCTGCGGCAGGTCTTTGAACGAAATGTGTTAATAGAAATAGAGACTAACAGGCTGTTGCATGATTTTATCTTTGCTAATAAATTGTGTTGAAGTAATTTGAATTTCCTGTTTTTCACTTACACCTTTAGTTAGTTCGTTCACTAGTGAACGATTTCCTGTAACATTGATAGGTATGTTCTAGTTCTGAGTTTACACGAAGTTACTCAGGAGAGTGAAATTAATCAGGAGAACATTTTTATTACGGGATATATATATCTAACACCGCAGTGCTGTAGGCTGCTTTGGCTGACTGGTACTGATTAGATTATCATTCTCCTAAATCAAAATCGTGTTAACGTAACCTTCACAAACTTTTACAGGCAGACATCTGCGAGGTAGTTACATAACACACTAACAGTAGGAATAGCTTTAATTTTCACAGTTCAACAACATTCATTGCGTTATTTACGTTGTTGAGCAGACAATTTTTTTCGAACATATGAAGCAATGGATTAGCAATAGGCCGCAAAATGATTCAGATTGTGATAGATAGTGTGTTACGCAATTAGGGTGCTGGTCTAGATCTTAGTCATCTATTATAACTTGTTATTCGTTCTTAACTGTGTCACATCAAGACACAATTTCCGTCATCCCCCTGATCATCAATAAGGCCCAGTTCATTGACCTTGCATGTTAACAATCCGGATATAATGTTTTATATCATTATGTTTAGTGGATCATTAAAACTCTGTCAAAAGAGGCATTTTTATGACTTTTTTTACGACAAGAAATCTGATAGTATGTCTTTTTAAATGTTCCCAATGATTTTTATATGAGTACTTTTATTGCGTACGACGGTAGATTAATTTCATTGTTGTTAAATTTTTGTTTGATTGCTTTTTAAGTGTTTCTTTACGGGTTATTGGTATGTTTGGTTTTATTTTTATGGATATTGTGTGGTACACGGTTATGCACACGTTTTCTATACATATCGTCGCTCGCATGACTAAAAGTCCTATCTCATTTTTTAGCTAATTTGAGTTGGACAACTACATTTTTCTATTCGTGATTCTTTTCATTTTTCACTAACCGTCGTTTAAACGACGTAAACATAATATATCATTGTGATTTGTTACAATAGCAAACACACGGTAGCAATAAACTAATTTATTTGAGCACATCAGTATATTCGCATAACCCCTTTCACAAAAGCATGGCAATTTTAACAACAATAAAGTTCAATACACAAATGTCCTTTCTTTGGTATTGATCGTCGAATCGTTGAGCTCCTTAGTCCTGACTTCCCGAGTTGAACTGCACGATTACTGACAAATGCGTGCACTGACTGGACAGGTCCACTCAATCTGTGAGGTTCTTTCCTCAGAAGACCATTTCAGATATCAATCTACATGGTCTTCACATGATCTGACCAAGATTATGTCTGGACATTAAAAGAGACTGTGACCTTTGAGTTTGTTTCGGCTTTTTGTCAGAGTAGTCAGATAGAAAACGCAGACCTCATCTAGTTTACAAAATATGATTGACGTGTAAGTGATAAATGATAAAATGATAAATGATTTTATTTCTGTAAGTAGGTTTGTACAAACACTTTTACACGTCAATCATGTTTTTTAAACTAGATGAGGTCGGCGTTTCCTATCTGACTACTCTTAGAAGAAAGGCCGAAACAAACTCAGAGGTCACAGACATAATCTTGGTCAGGTCATGCGAAGACCATGCAGATTGGTATCTGAAATGGTCTTTTGAGAAAAGAACCACACAGTTTGAGTGGACCTCTCCAGTCAGTGCATGCATTTGTCAGTAATCGTGCAGCTCGACTCAGGAAGTCAGGACTTAAGGAGCTCAACGATTCGACGAACAATACCAAAGAAAGGACATTTGGGTAGGCCGCATAAATTACTCAAACTGCCAGATCATAATTAAAATTAAATTAGAAAAAAAAAGCAATTACCCACATAGTCTTCACATTCACAACAATTCATTGTTTGTACCAACCTACTTACAGAAATAAAATCATTTATCTACATGTATTTAAAAATGTATATACGTGGAATTATGTTTTGTGTAGTAAGTAAACAAATACTTACTTCCTGAATATCTAATATGAAATTGACAAAATCATTGTCACCCGAGTGTCTACTAAATGAACCAGTACTTGGGGAAACAAACCTGCTACTAATTAAAATATTTCTAATAATTACCATAAAATAAACTACCCACTAAACTTTTAAAAGCTTTTAAACTTTTATAGATATACCAGCGTAGGTTAATTACTTACAAACCGTTGAAATAAATATGAAATATGCAGAAATGACTCGTAAAATGATCGAAATTATTGCAATTTATGGAAACACTCAGAACTAAATGTTTTAATTTATGAAACTAGTGTGAAACCATTTATTTTATAATCTAATAAAAATCTCAATCTCACCAAGATTCAATATAAATATTATTTATCATTAAATTATACGGATCTGCATTTTATTTTGATAGAATTATATTTTGATTTATGTGACATTTCTTCTTAAAATATTTTCCGACCTCATCTTGTTTCAAGCCGGCGACTCAACAGCTTGATGTTTCAGAAGTTATCAGGTAGATAGACAGTAGTTAACATCAACTTTAAAATCTACATTTTGCTTCGAGGATGGCACTGCTTCATTAAAAATCGAACACCCTGACACCTTGCTGTAAATTAAATGGTGAACAATTCCTCATTGTTGTTTGATAGATCGGATTGTCGAGAGTTGTTCTGTAAGAATGAGTGTAATGTACCAAATGTGATCACTAATCAAAGTTGTCAATGCATCCCAATAATTAACAACTTTAAATACAAAAATAATATGACCAAATTAAATTCAATAAAATCAATCACCGCCATCTAATCGTAGTCTCTACAAACCCACAAAAACTCAAAATTACCCAAAAATATATTATAGAGTGTTAATTAAAACGGAAGCAGGACCACTCAATCACGTCACGAATCAAAGATGGCGCCCGTTTCATCTTGAAGATGATAAATTTATATAAAAAAGTCGTATGAACTAAAGGAAAGGCCGGAAGGCGACGCGTTGTATATCAATCAAGAGATGAATAAGTTAGTGTCTTTACATGTGACGCGACGGACACGATACGAGTTTGTGGTGTTGATTTAATTTGATGGATTTTATTGTGGTTTAAATTGGGAAGGGAGGAATGTGCGTAAGGCGTTAGAAAATGTAAAATTAGTTTGAGACATTATTTGATTCGTTTAAAAGTGAATATTTTTATTCAGTAAAGATCGGAATATGTTTAAACTAAGTACTAATTCATAAATGTTAGCCACTAGTTATTTTCTTTTATAACTGCCTTCCGGATGGATTGCAGAAATAATCAGATTTCGTCGATCAACTAGTTAGTGGCAACATCAATTATGCTGAGACTTGTTTTTTTTTTATGCATTGATGGTTGGAGTACCTAAATTGTAAGTGAATCTGATTCCTAAACGTTACGTTTTCCTACTTTTAAACCAGCCTCTTAACATCTTCAATTTAAATTTTGTGGATCATCTAGAACAGACAGGCTATACACATACATACAATCAAATGTACAAACTCTACAATTTAAAGCCTTCAGCAGACACTGATACATTCCAAATCGTGACTTATAAACGCGATTTATATTCATACATTACATCAAAATTTAAATATTCGCAACTGTGTAACTTCCATACAACATTATTGTATGTAAATCTAAGTGTAGCCTGATCGGCCAGTCGGCTTTGTAAACGTCAAACAGATTGAGCCGAACAGTTAAAAATATGATGTAAGGCTCCCAGAGACAGGCGCGACGCGACAGCGCGTCATAAAGACGCCGCACGTCGCGCGACGAGCGGTGACTTTGCGCCGCGCTCGATTCGCGTCGCGTGTTGCGCCTGTTTGTAGGAGCATTTTAGTTCTAAGCGCTGTGTACTTAGGTAATCTGCGTTTACAGCAGCTTGGTTTTTCGTATAAGGTGTAAACTGATCGCGGGTATAAAATTGGCCCCGTTATTTTATACAATAGGCACCTACTGTCTCAATTCGTCTTGTCCTTCTTCACCTCCGTATGAAAAGTCAGGGAAATTAATTGCTAATCAAATTAATACACTACGTCAATTTCTGTGTTGTTTTTCTCTATTGTAATGAGTGCCGATGTCGACACAATATTTCGTTATAGCAATTTCATATAACTGTTATGTCAAAAAATTACAGTTGTGATTTGAATAACATAACATAACAGAAACTCACGCCTTGTCCATGAGGCAGAAACTACAGAACGCCACCTGCTACGATCCTTACATACTCCTTTTGCCTTGTTTACGTACGATTTAAATATACGGGACAATTTAAGTTGGTATTCAATTTGATAAACAATTAAGTCTTTAACTGACATGAGTAAACTCCCGAAATTGAATCTTAAATATTAACACTCTCTTGTTCAAGTAGTGTAGAATGGATGAAGAACCAAGAAGATAAAAGGACAAAATTTAAAATTACAACTAGGTACTGGTTCTTATTCTACACTCACTAACCGCTACCGCTCATGTCTTATAACTTATTTTTTGTATTTCAAGAGAGATTCAGTTTTACTGCTTATGCATATTTAATTAATTGCATCTTGCAATCTTTATCGACATTATTTATTGTCAAAACCTACATCAAAGAGTTTTATTCCTTATTTATAGCTTTAACAGATATTCAGTTAGATAAAACACAATTAGTGTGGCGCCAAAATGTACTAGTATAGTATAATTACTGAAATAAAATAGCAATATTATTGTTTTTTATTTTCATTATATAATTTAACGACTTTTTGAGTAGAGCTTAGATTATAAAACCGTTGTAAACTAGAGCTCTGTTCTTGAAAGCTGATTCAAATATTTTTGTTGATATTCAAGACCATGAAATAAACATGCATAAAATACATGCATTCCGAAACCTATCTCTGAAATTATATAATAATATACGGGCCAAAAAAGGTGAAAGAGTTTCGCTACGAAGCTCATTTTGAAATTTTTTGTAATGTCTACATAACTTCCTTTCTTCAACTTTGTTGTTCTAAATCAATGATACCCAAAGTGGTCTATATCGACCCCCATTGTTATATGTTACACTTTTAAATCTGTGATATCTTCTAAGATATTCATTTTAATGATATGCTCTAAAGGGCAATTTTGATCTACATTAAATGCACAACGTAGCAAACGTATTTAATTGGATAAGGATTAATACTGTATTGTGTAAAATAGCTTCGTAAATAACCCATATCTTTTTAGTAATATGTAAAATATAAAAATGGTTACTGTGGGTTATCCTAGGAGATACACAAATATACCATCGCAGACTTTTCTGTACGCCTTTTTAAGATATATAATTCCGTAGTACATTATTTAGATCTATCTCGTAAGGTTTAGCCAGCGTTAGCAATGTAAGCGCACAAAAATATGTTTTTTTATGACATTACTACAAGTCTATGGATTAGACGGTTCTAAATGCTTGAAATCGATCGAAAACAAAGCTATTTTTGATAATTTCTTGAATAGAGAAAAACTACAACTCTTTTATCCCACTAAACAATTTTATAATCTGTAACCAAAACATTACATCCACTACCCAACTCCTGAAAACACCAACCCTGAAAGACCCGGACTCCGTTGTCTAATTGATAATTAGTATTCAGGCGGGCGGTGCAGGCCTACGTGTGGCCCCCATGAGCCCCCGGCCCCCGTGGGCCCCGGGGACGGCGGGGGGTTGGTCAACGTTGCATCAGCACGTCCAAGACGTCTGCTATTGACGTAAGACGCCAGCCGCTGGGAACGCGACGTGATCACACGGCTGTGCGGCAGGGGGAGGGTTAAGTCCGATGATTTCAGTTCATTGAATTTAATTGGTACTTTGATTTGCTGGCGGGTTGTGTTTTTGATGTTAAGGCTGTCAAAATAATTGTTTGGCAAACGCAGTGCGATGAATTTTAAATCAAGTAAAATCTAAAATATCGGTTATATGATTGGATCTAATTCCAAAGGATTCTTCTACAAAAATTCTAATAAAAAATACAAGGAAAATATAAAACAGCACTTGTATTGTGATTTGAGTTGAACTGTCGCTAACCGAAATACCTTTTAACATCAAAGGCCTACTGGGGAACTGCCCACATTCATATGAAAAACAGAAAACCGTCACTGAATCACACTCCTCCACAACCAGATCGTCAATCCGACATTACCATAATTCATTATAAATTATTCATCCCAATAAACTGACCTACCCCACCACGCCCTAAGGCCTGGTACCCAATCGCGGACGACTACACAGCAACTTTTTCAAGATTACCATATCTACGTTCGAGAATCGCGAGTGAAATGGACGGGCAGTACAGCAAATTGGCTATCTAGCTCATGCATCGCGTATGAATCGCTGCGGCCGAAGAATCGGAATATTTAGGCGATCGTGCGCGTCGCCCGGTAGCCGGTCTGTGTCGGCCCTTATTTAGATACTTTGATGTTTCTGTGTCCGTCTTTTTGTTTGCGTTGAATAAATTTTGGAGTGTTTTATGTTGTTTGTTTTTTAATTGTGGAAAGCGAGAGTATTGAATTCTTTGTTCTTTATGGTTAATTGGAATAATTTACTATGGTCTTTTGATAATCAACATAATACCAAGGAGCTGTATATGCTGACTTAAAAACTCATAATGGTTGAAAGGAAAAACCCGGCAATAGCAATGCTTTTTCTAACAAAGAATTTCAAGGTACATAATCGATCCGTTTCTGGGGCCCTAATCCGTTCGCACGGAGTCTGTACTTTCATCCGAAGTTACGTGGCGTTTACAACTCCTTGTCACTTACGGGTATAAGATTATACGGGGCCCGAACTAAAAATTAATGACAGCACAATTTGGCAGTTGTCCTTGCTCCCGATGTGTTTTTGCCCGTCCGAAAATTTACCTTATTGGTAGTAAGGTCCTAAGTACCGAACTAAATTCGGACCGGCCCGTATCTTCGTTGACGGACTCTGAGAGTGAGCCCCCTGAAACGAAATCAAACCCACTCAAATCATCTAAATATTTATACCTACATCAATAAGTAAAGTCCTCTAATAATCCACGCAGAACCACAAATTCCTGCCATCTTAATTAACAATGCACAGCCAAGAATATTCAAAACAATCGCACCTCATTACAGACCAGCGATCTCTAATCCAAAGAACACGGTACGTGCCAATTTCGAAGCTAACAGCAGCAGCACCAACAAGTCGGAATTTTTCAACACACTAATGAATCAGTCGGGTTAATGCAACATCGAGGAGACCGTGTACATATTTAAATCAGGTACATGCTTCTTGATTATAGCAGCCGGAGTCAACTCAGTTGGTTTTATCTGGATTGTGTAAAGTTTCCCAACGGTTATTGCTCTGAGACAATATAAAGGAAATGCTGGTGAAGTACAGGTGGGTTCTGCTTTTTTCTATTTGAAATTTAATTGTTATTTTGCCTGGGTGGGTGGGAAGTGCAGATCTTTGAAGGTAAAAGCAAAATGTTTTGCATTAAGTTAAGGTATATTATTTTTTTAATAGTTTTAGTTAGGTTAGGTTATTACATTTTAATTTTATTAGTTTGTTAGTTAGTTCAGTATAAGAAGTTTCTCCACTAAATAAATAGATATAAAGAAGCATAGCCGACATAAATAAAAATACATTACATTCATCAAAGTTAAGGTATAAACGAAAAGAACGAGGATTCAAAAAAAAAATGGTAAGTTAGTAATTCCCCCTTTTGCCATAGGCTCTGCATCAAATGGAGCGAGAAGTGCTCAAATCTAAAACTGTCTTATTTATAAAAAGCATTACAAGATAATACACACACATAAATAAACTCACGCCTTCTTCCCATTGGGGTAGGCAGAAACTACAGAACGCCACCTCCTTACATACTCCTTATCCTAATAAGCTTAAAATCAATCAAATCTCATCTAAAAGTCACACGTCACGATCGATGCAACTCCGTGTCACGTTTGCAATCTTCAGACAGAACCAACTACATTCTTTATCTACAGAGGTTTTTAATAAGTAATTACATCCCAAGTCCTCAAGAAAAACCTATCCCCGTCCCACCTGGCCACATTAGAAGTCGAGACTTCGAGAGTCCCTTCCTCCTTCAACTTCATTTGCAGTCTACTCCACGTTAAAATCAATTATGCTTGCGATTGTTTCGTTAGTGGAAGCAAATGTTTTTTGTGTCCTCTCCCTCCCACCACCCCCTTCCAAACCCCCGTTGTCCCTCTTTGTATTCAGTGGACGGAATGTCTCTCCACTGTTTGGTTTTCTTTTGACGAACTTCGCTTCGAATGCATTTTCTTAATTCGTTCGTGATTTTGTGGAAAATTGAATCGTTCTGTCTGGTGCGGTACTGTGTTTTGTTTTGTTGACTGGCTTTTTGACGATGAATGAATATGCTGGTATTTTTAAGTGAATTAGAGATGTTTGCGTAATTAAGGAAATTAAGCAGCTTGTTTTGGGTTGCATTGGCATTTATGAGTAAATTGATGATGTTTTTCTGCAAGTATTAATAGTTAAAATAGTTTTTTTTTTTAGAAAGTTGCTCATTATTCTGCTTACAATGAGTAACATTAAAAATAAAGTACAAAAAATAGGTGAAACATTTTTTTTGCAATCATGTCTTTTGACATTAAAGAAATGCAGAAATTACTTTTGAAGTAAGCAACTGGAACAGTAACATTAAAAAGCAATTTATCCAGTTTCAAAATGCGAGTAAGTCTAAGTTTTAATCTGCAACATAACTTCAAATTAAGATTAAAGGCAATACTCTTCATTTGATAAGCCTGCCCTGACATTGTATCGGCATGTCCTTTAATTGACTGACCCTTTAAGATCCCCCGTCGAAGCATTCGCATTCGCATCCCAATATTATTAAAAAGTTTATTTATTTGAAGCAAAAGTAATGTACACTTATACAGAAAATCACGAACCAAAGTCGTTAGCAAGACTGTTAAAATTCTTAAATTAAAAAGAAACTAAAAACCTTTAACAATTAGCATTTTATTTATAGCAGTTACTGTAGAAACTAATTTATACACTACACTGGGACACTTATGCCGTATGAATAAAACCTATTTAGTGAACTTGGGGCGCTAAATAATTGTTTTTTTTTATTTTTTCTTTCATAGGGCGAGGACACACTATTGTCGCCCGCCGATGTCCAATATCTACGTACATTAATTATGCAAACGATCCACTCCAGAGAGGTTAAATGACGATTTTTGTGTCTCGTTTTAAAGCGACGGTGGTACGTGATGGCAAAAGATGGGTGATGTAGGATCTTGTTATTGCTTTTGTTTCGAAGTTTTCGTAAAGCGTGTTAATTCAATGAAACAAATTGAGGAAAAAACAAATGAAAACTAATTTAGAAAATGTGCTAACAATTTTATTTGTTGCGTTTTTTAGCACTGCATAGTTGGTAATTGTCAACATTTTCACTGTTGCATAAAAGTAAAATTACCTTTACCAAAAAGCTACTAAAATCAAGTTAGCTCTACCTTACTGGCGACATACCGATATTTTTTCAATTAAAACCTAGTTTTTAAGGTTACTGTTCTATCCTCTTAAACAACTTTGTTCATCTTAAACCTAGTGCACCTATGAATATTGTGCAGTGTCGTTACAAAGACTAGCACACAATAAAGCGGACTGCACAGCGTCACGTATCGTATCGACGGAGCGCTCTAATTAAAAATCGTAAACATCGACGCGCCGTCGATAGCAGTAATGTGTGCGGACCCTAATTACTTGGACCGTTTGAATTAAAAACATCGATGTTTTGCTTGTTAGGAGTTTCTGTTAGTGATGTTCATTATTTTAGTCAGTTTTAGTTAGGAGAGAGCAGCTTTTTAAACAAAAATATTTTTTAATTCCTTTTTTTTTTCTACAGCTTGAGTAGGTACCTATCGATGGTCTGTACGTTTACAAACACAGTATGCTTTTTTCTAAAACTAATAATAAATATAGTTTCATCCCTTAGATAATTATTTAAATAATACTAAACCCTTAGAAAATTTGAAAATTTTTTAATGGGAATAACCCATTCCTAATTCGGCGTGCGTCACTCAACAATCAATTGTAATTAATTTTATTATTCATCAGAAATTCCGTTTAGATAAATATTATGATTGATTAGTAATTAATCCGTTCAAATATTTATAATAGTTTATGTAATACCATAACTATTGCATCATAATTATTTACAAAACATAATATTTATTAAACAGTTTTCCCTGAAATTATTATGTTTTGTAATTTGTGTTTTCCAATCTAGGTACAGAAGAAGTCTAAAGTTTTCTAAACAAACTTTAATGAAAACTCAAGATTTTGACAGTTTTACTTTTAATCTAATTTGGTAAATATATATAATAAATATATTTTCACTCCCTTCCCTACCCTTCGAAAACGTATCTAAAAGATACTCGCCTCTCTTAACAAACTATCATATTTTAGATGCTTAGTATTTTATATAAACGCTTTTCTTTTCGCCAAACAGCCGTTCCCCAAAATGTCCTCATAAAATACAGAAAACACTTACTAACATTAGTAGTACTCCACCCAAAACTCGCTAACGTACCTGAAAAAAAAAAACAAAACAAATTAAATATGGCCGGCGTTAATTACACAAACAGACAGACCTCGCCAATTACGCGTACCCATAAAACGACGACATTAGATCCACTTTAGTACGCAACTGTACCAAAGGGACGTTTCCCTAATCCATTTACGATATAACTGATATAAATCAAACTTAATATTAGCTACATGTGTTGATAAAGCCCGCCACACGTGCACACACACACATACAAGAACACACACACATACACATATCCAAGATGGCGCTTGACTTGAGGGAGAACGTGAGATTATCTTTTTAATGTGTGGCCCGGATTAAAATGACGAATGCTTATTGTTCTATTTTTTCGTGTCCTTTTTCGCAGGGAGTTTTTTGGGGTAAAAAATCGTTTTTGTTTTTTTTGGGATTTTAACACATGGTGCACATTCCTACCGAGATGTGTCGAAAAAAGGCTAAACTAAGTCTTAGAACAAAGTTCAGTATTGCTATAGGATTCAAATTCACGATCACTACTTAGAGGCGTGTCCATTGGACTATTGTATTCAGCGGTTTTTTATCTGTCTATATCGAGCCATTGATCATTTTCTAAATATGCTTTGATGTATTACTTACGCCAATACATATTGTTACTGACACTTTTTCCAATGATTAATTTTGCTGTTGATAACAAGCAACTTAGCAACAGATACTAGGTAATCGGATTTAATGACTTTGATTATAATTTCGTGAGTCAAAATGTATGAAAGCAGACTGATAGTTGATAAGGGTTACTTTTATCTACACGTATTGGTAATTTTATAGTGATTAGAGATAAACAAAAGATGTGGTCGTCGAACCCTATTTGAACTTGAAATTGACTGCTCAGCAGTCAAAGGGCGATTGCATCATGAATATAATTCATGATGATTCATGATTCATGAATATAATTCATGATGCAATTGCCGTACAGGTGGTTACTTCTAATCTTACTGATAACCTGTATTAATTAAGTAATATTTTTTAGTACACACCGTAGATATCTACATAAATAGTTATTAGTAATAGTGATATAAATATATATATTTTGACAAAACAAAACACATTAAAAAACCCGTATTATTATCTATGCCAAAAGCTCTTACTCAACAGAACATAACCCTCTCGCTGCGATTACAAGACACAACATAACAACACACACACACACACACACACACACAATCTACAGATGAAGCGCAAATGTGTGCAAGGTGGCATGAAAATGGAATTAAGGGGGGAAAATGCAAAGGAATCAACCGGGCGAGAGCGCGGGGGGCGAAAATGTCCCAGACCGGACACTTTGAACGAATTATGACGGTCATTATTAGAACGTGGACAGAATTAAATTGCCTCCCCCCTACCCCCTTCTCGCCCAGTCGGCCCCTTACCTTCCGGCTAAGTATGCCCGCATAATGATACCTGTCCAATACTAGCAACACTTATCTAAGCCGGCGAGTGGATCTCTATCGTTCGGGATCCGATATTTGTTTTTTTCTTTTTCTAAGGGATCGTTTTGTGTGAGTGCGTCGAATGAAGTGTCAATAGAGGTAAGTGAAGTGTTTTGAAGAGATTGAAAGACGGCTGTGCGTGGAATGCAAGGATTTTGGGGTCGGTGTTATTTTATTTAAATAAAAGTGTCGTGCTTTTTCAAAATAGCACTGTCATAACTTGGCATTTCTTATTAAAAATGAAACGCCAAAGTTGCCATTTATTACACAACATTTTTATAGCATGGAAAATTGAAAATTTTTGACTACGGAGATTAATTAAAAGTCAGATTATTAATTCATACTTCGCTTGAAGTGAATATTTATCTAAGGCTTACAGTTAATCTGCTCCAAAAAAATATTTGAACCTTCAAGTCGTATGATACTACACAAACACGCCTAACAAAAGGATAAGATAACCTTGTAGCTCTCCGCTTAAAGCAGTCAAATAAAAGAAATCCTATAGAGTTTATAATCAGCGGGCACATCACACGATAAGGCGTACAAGTCCAACTAAAGTAAATTTACAGAAACAAAAGCAAACATTAGGACAGATTAGTGGACGTTACGCGAACGCAACGATGCGAAGTTAATGCCTGTATCAATAGTTCTGGAGTCGCAATCAGTAGATTTGCAGTAATCTCGGCAAACGCACCGAGCGATAAAGAGTGCGGGTGGGCGATGGAGCAAGGCATGGGCGAGAGGAGCAGAGGTCGCACTAAAAGACTAATATTGGTTTCGTGAGCGTAAAAATATAAACAGGAATAATTTTTTCATAGTAACAAGATTGGATTATGGATGTGCATGATCAAACGTGAATTTGACAGAATCTGAACTTTCATACTCGCGGATAACTTGAAGAGTAAAAAAAATAAACTGAGAAAATATTTGTTCACAGCGACACCGACAATGATTGTAAGTAAGTAATCATTATTTTTGATATCTGGTTTTTGTATCCGAATAAAGGTTCCCGCAGACAGGCCTGACGCGACAGCGCGACACAAACGTGCCGCTCGTCGCGCAATGAGCGGTGGCTTAAAGTCGCGCGCGATTCGCGTCGCATGTCACGCCTGTTTGTAGGAGCCTTAAAGAACATATAAATTTTCAAGATATCAACTTGATATTTGTTATACCTAAGGGTTCAAGCAACGCTGTTTTCTACTGAAAGTGGAACAAGCCATGAAAAAATCTTCGCCCCTAAAAAATGCATAAATCAATTTCCATTTTGATCTCAACCCAATCTTTTCCAGATCATATCGTAAAAATAAAGTGTAACTAATCAAATCAGATTGCGAACGCCTTTCCGAATCGCGCGCGCCTGTACCTTACCCGCGGACATTATCATGCAATATTGATAGAAGCTCCGTATAAAGCAGCCGAGTTAAGACGGCGGGCACTCTCTGCGTCCCACGTGCCCACTTTATCTACAAGATATTGTAAATATTAGGTACAATCGTACCCGCAAACAAAGCCCGGATTACTTCTATAGTTCGTCTGATTGTTGATATTTGCTTTTTTATTGGGTCGTTCAGACGCTATCAGTGTTTGAGGAGTGTAAGCTGAGCTGTACTGATACGTTTCGTAATGTGAGGCTATGATTGGAGGATAATAAGGCGATCTTGAGGTGGACGAATTATTTATCGGCCAATAAACGGCTTAAATTGAAGCTAAAATTCTCACTGGATCAAATTCAAACAACGAAACTAGTAGAAAAAAAGCTCAACAATTATAAATATGATTTGTAATTTACATGTTGTTAAGTTTACTACTATCAAACCCAGTAAAAACGCAAATAATATTGCTCAAACACATCAAAAGTGTAATTCGCCAAAATAAAACACCAATAGCAATAACAGGTCCTGAAAAACAAAACGCCGACATTTTGATAATAACGTAGAACACACACGTAATGCCTAAACACACACACCAACATCCATTAACACAAACTCTATTACACACATAACATATTTAGGGATGGGAAAGTGAAATTTGCAAGAATATATCGATGGAATGTAAACAGGGGGGCGAGGATATTGACGAGGTCGCAAACACATGGAGCGGAATCAGCAAAGAAAGATTATTAAAACAATGGTTTTGAACTAAATACGGACAGAGGGGTTATTACAATATTTGCTGGCATCTCGTTATTTTTAAGTATCAGTACGGCTCCCAAAGTTTAGGGTGGGGGACTAAAATATGGGTTGGGTAACGGAATTTATGATAAAGAGTTTTTGAATGAGGATATTTTGTTTGTAAATAGGATTGTGGATTTTTGCCTGTTTGTTTTTGTTGTAATTTTGGCTTGGAATGGATGATGCTGAAATATTAGCTTGTGTTTTTTCGCAGTTACGAAAATTAGAGAAAAAGAAAATGGACTGCGATACAAAGAAAACTAAAGCGAAAAGATTGATGAAATGCCAATCTTGTAAGTAACTGCAAGTTATGTTACAAACTTAAATATTTTAATACAACTGCCTTAATAACATAAAATTCATAAGACAATATGAAAACAATCCTCAAAGACCCACAACATAGTTTAAAAAAGTGATAGAAATTGTCAAAAAATATTGACCAATCAAGAATTACTCCAATCCATAAAATAATACAGGAATACGAACAAAAATTAAAAAAAAAATCGTACAAAACTTCACTCACATTGAACTCAACCCTTCTCCCGCTCTCAGTAAAAACGCGTAAACTTTGAGAGCCTGTGGAACGTCATAGCCCAGCGACATAGCGTTGTAAATTATAATGTTTTATGGTTTAATACTGCAGATAAGGCGCGGGAGGGTAAGGAGCCTATTATTAACCGTGTTAACTGGCAACGGGGGGTGGCCTCACCTCGCAGCCGTGTGTTCGCTAAGCGACTTTCGGTGGCGACTTTTTATGTGCGAGTGGAAAGTAAAAGTGGTTGGGACTTGTAAGTGTTTTATAGTTTGTGGTGTCGCGAAAATGTTATATTCTGTGAGTTATTGTGAGACTGGGATAAACAGTGCACTATGCTGATGAAGTTTCTAAATGAGTCCTTAAAATTAAAGAAATGTTTCTTTTTCAGCAATCGTTTAGACTTTTAAATAAAATAAAAAGAGCCTCCATGAGACGAAAGAAAAGTGAACATACGTATATGTACCTACATATTTACAACAGGAATGTTTGTTTAGTACTCTGCACTTTGACCAGTCAGCTCTGTGCTATTAGTGAGTGAAAGATTAGTGTCTTACAGACTGACTAATCTTTGGTTATCTACGTTAACGTTAAATTCTCGTATAGCTCGAGCCTACACAGAAGACAAAAGCAATATTTTCTTTTATTTTACAGGCAATGTAACGACTTAAAACAGCCAAGCCAATTCCAAAAAACGATATATTCTAAGTCTCACCACTAATGCTTTTAACACATTACAGTAAGCAGGGAGTCGGTCGCCCCGTCTGTACCCGCCCTTAGAATATGATTTTTAACGAGCCATCCCCAAGTATGTAATTGTGTCTGAATGCGTTTCGTAATGATTATTTATGTAGCGTGGAGAGGCGTCTGGATAAATTATTTTTTATTATTTCCATTGCATAGAGTGTAGTCCTACCCTTTGTGTTGGGGAATTAAAACTGCTGGATTGGGGTACTGTTTTGTCTTATTGTGGGATGTTGATGCAAGTTCTGCACATGTTCTTTAATAATATTCGAGAACATAAAAAAAAACACGTGTGGCACTCGGGGACTGCCGCGGTAAAGCTATTGCATAGCATTTTTTATCAACTTATGCAATTATAATTATTTATTTATTTTTAATTTATGCAGTATTTTTTTTTCTTTGATATTAATTCAAGTACAGTCGTACCATATACATACACGTTAAGCGAACGCTCGGCCGAGCTACGTGGTAGGCGGAGTGGGGGGTGTTAGGTTTTATTTTCGTTACGGAATTTATTGATTCGGTCGCCGCGCTCAAAGCCCGCGATAATAGCTATGCAATAGCTTAAAAACTATGCAACATTATAACTGTGTACTTTTTGAATGATGTAAAACCTTAAACATTGTAAATAACAATGACAAAGAAACGATCGAAATTAAATTAATTAAAAAGAGCAATGGCTAAAAGGAGACGGATACGCTTTCATACAATCTTGGGCCTGGATGTAAAGAGATGAAATTGGTGTCAATTAATAGCTACTATATTATCAAACCATCACTGAAAATTTTGCGGATTTTAGCAATCTGAGAGCCGAGTTAAAAGAGATTTTGTGATCCATTGTGATAATATCCAATCGGTAGGCTGGTCGTAGAATCCAAAAAAACAAGTCCAAGTCCAACGTAAAAGCGAGGCTCTCCGTGTCCAGTATGGCAGCAAGGGTCGTACAAGAAGCAAGATCAGAAGTCCGTAGAAAGAAAGCAGGGGTCAAAGAAAATATCAATAAAACTATGGGAGGAAACACACTCAAAACGCACACGCACTAACACTAAACGATACGAAACGAGTGACTGACTGACATGTCACCATAGACTAAAAATACAATAATCGATTAGCAAACGTGAATCGATTTTAACATTTATCTTTATAGATATTTAATTTGTTTAAACTGTTTAATACGTTAATTCTAATAATTAATGTATTTGAATTAATCATCTGGTAAAAGCATCTTTTAAATAGTATGAACTCTGTCACGATAGTCGATTATAATTTAATCGATATTCCATTTTGTTCGTAGCCATAACTTAATTTTTGGATTTCTCAATTTCCAGATTGTAAAATGGGCTGATATTTCACATTTTGTAATAGAAAAATATAACCTTTTTTTTGCAACCATACGTCAACTTATTACAATCAGGCCCAGAAATCCCCGTCTCCTTTGTTGGCTTAAAAAGAAAAAGAAAGCTATTTATCAAGGAAATTATTTGATTTATGTAACGATCTACACTCAAGCTTCATAACGCATGCAAATACAAGGCTTCCACTCTTATACAACACGTTGTCAATGTAAATCGATGGCAATTAAATATTTAAAGTGACAACCAGCGACAAGTGACTGGCGGGTCAGTTTAAACGCCTTCTTTACTCAAGAAAGTGTTCCGTTGGTATTATTTGAAACGACAAGATAAATGGTGGTTATATTTTTAATTCATATGACCACGTCATGTGATAGCTATAGGATTTATGATTATCAGGTGTTGTTCATTGTTCGAATTTTATGGTACGAGTCTATTTATCATATAGATTTATAGTTTTTAATGGTAACTAGCATTTTAATCAAGGGTCAGATTACAGCAGAAATTTTCATCATGATTGATTTATCTTGATTCATCATTGGCACAAAATTGGGTTGATTAGAATGCCCAATACGACAGCGCCAAAAGGAGACATATTTTCCAACACGCAACATCAACAAGCTCCACACCCTAGACAACTTTACCTTATTGACGACCAAATAAATCGAAGCCAAACGACATCCGACACATATTTTCGCACAAAAATCGTGTGCATTTTAAATCAACGAGTTACCGAGTTGCCGGAGCCTGGTATAATGAAATCGTAAATCGGCGCGGTTCTCGTGGATAATAGTGAAATATAAATTGGGCGGTCGCGGTTTGGCGCCCGTCGGTCCGTTGGCCGACATTTTTGCGGGCTCGCTTCAATCACGCGTTTTGTAACGTCAGTGCACGTGTGGCCGGCAACTGTTGTCACAATAAGTTAAGTGTCGGGGTGTGTGGCACTCGGTTTGGCCAGTGGCACGGTGTGGAGGAGGCCTTATGTAAACTGAGAATTTGTCTTCAATCAAATGCAGCAGTAAATCTGCTGTAAGTGACACTTATTAAATTTTAAGAGCAACAGCATATCTTTGGGTACGTCAACTCTTAGGGCGATAGAAATAGTGTTAGTTAGTACACAGAGGATTTATGCAACAGTAGATACATCAAGACGATACTGAGTCCGAGTAAGTCACGTAACGTCGTGATGCAGAAAAATCTTATACGCTACTCATTACATTATACGGCAGATCAAACTCAACAGAACAGCATAATCCACTAGAAAATTCATCCATAGCCACACGTCACACACTTTAAACCGCAAAAATTAAAACCTATAAACTTCCACGAACAACGCACTAGATTTATAAACCCTACCAACGCTAACACACTTTCACGTGTCGATGGATCCGCGTAAAAGCCTAAAAAGAGAAAAAAAAAAGTCATTGGGTCCTACATGCATCTTTTTCGCCCGGCTGACAAATGGCTATGAAATGGCCAGGACGCGGGACGGCCCAGCTCGGGACACCGAACGTAAAATCATTCACAAATTGTGATGCCACGGTTAGTTTGGACGTTCGGCGGTGCAGGGTTAGCGCGAAGGGTAGTCGTGTTTTCGGTTAAAGTGTTGTGTTTTTTTCGAGGTGGCGATAGTGGGTTAAGATTTTTTTGGGCTTTTAGTGTGGTGTCAAATAAGGAATGATTTCGTGGTTGATAATGCAATACAGTGAGAGTAACATACCTACTGGAGTTTTGATTGTAATTTGGACGGTGTCCATTGAGAAAGTGGTTTAAATTATTATAGGTTCGCTTCAAAGCGTAGTGTCACTTGCATAATCTGTAAGCTTACAACAGCACAATGTTTGAAAAGCTGTTTTTCTTTAACTAGCTTCAATTGTTTACATTCAGTTGGTCTATGTTCGTTCAATGGCTTTTAGAATAATAAAACTGTCAGTTCCACACACATGACAGACAACAGGCTTCACACGGTTCTTTAAAACTTAATACCCAATACGGTAACCCTATCACCGCCACTTTTTATCTGAACGCCATCAATAAAAAAGTCTGTACAAAAAAAAAATACAGAAAAACAAAAGCCGTGACGTCACTAGGTAGGTTTTCGCACCGGCAAACGGCGAGCGTATAAATCAAGCGCTACGCAAGCGTGGAGTCGGCTCCGGCCGAATTGTGGCGTTTTATGGCCTTTTGATTTACACAACCACTATTCGCTACGTATTTTAATGTACGCTCGATAGTCCATGTTGCGAGCGACTGTACGTAAATAAAATTCAGAAATCGCTCAATAAAAATCGTCACATATCACAGTTATATTGCAAGTTTGTGGGAATATCTTCCGGGTTTTTATGGATCTTTGGCCCAACACTAGTTATGTCAGTCGTGGTATAATGGGCGGGTATGACAGATTGTCGACGTAATTACGCTATAGAAACCCGTTACAAATGACAGATTAACACTGCAATCGCAAAACGCTCGTGACGTTCTGTAAATTTCGTTTATGATCGACATAAATTTGATCGTCGACTGTTAATAAAATATAACAATAACACATGAGACACATGTTCGGGCCCCGGCAGTAAATGCCACTAAATAGCTACTAGTCAAATTTATAAGTTGCAAACGACATACACATTGCATATTTAAGTGTTATTTATTTGATAATGCTCAAATATTAATTTTATTTTTGTTTTATTATCACGACGATGTGTCGATAGTTAGGTTGGGAATATTTTGGTACAGCATTATGGTGCTCAAAATATTGTCTCGCCAATATATATAAATAATAGTAATAATGTAATATTGTTTTGAGTAAAATTATCAAAGCAATAATGGTGCATATTTACCATCATTTCTCGAACTCTCTCCTCCCTATTTCACTCTGAATGACTTTGACGGACACGAGCGCATCATGGTTGATCAACTGGTGTCCCCGGCCCTCCACTCACTCACTCACTCATTCATTCATCCGTTCGTTCATTCACTGCGACGTCGGTTTCGAGTGATCACCGATCACCTTACGCCGGTTTTATTCGTTCGTAAGCGGAATTTAAAAAACGAATAAACGAATGGCGGTTTGTTTTCGGCATTTTTGGTTGCACCTTGCAGTGTTAGTTTTAAACTGGCCGTTTAAGGGTTAACAACTTTTTAACTGGTTCTTTTTTTAAAGTGTTTGTCACTATCACAGCTTAGATTTTCAAATGGTTATGATCGTAATCGACATACCTAATATCGACCTTTATGCAACATTATCAACTATAATCCGCAATCAATTACAGATGTTTGTTAAATTTTTCCCCAAAATATATTAATTAAGATAACAAATCGCAAAATCATTATGGTTTTAACAACATTTATTTTGAATGAAGTTTCCCACAATTTTGATATTACCAGACAGTTCGAAGTCCGCTTGTTTTTTTTTTAAATCAGTGGTATAAAAACCCGGTAGGTATTATACATCCATCAAAAAATTGTTATTAGTGGGGTCCGGTGACTGGTGAGTGCACGCGTTTGTCGCCGCGGTGTCGCCGTGACACGTGACAAGCTGTCGCCGATGTGTCGACGAATATCTTGTAGACGCGTCGCAGTTTATGACATCAAACTTTAAGAAATGATTGTTACGTCAAATGGTTTTTTTTTTATAGATAATCTCTCAAAGGAAAATCAAGAAAAATATTTACTGTAGAGTACAAAAGGAAAAAGCCCGATTTTATGTACATATTTTTTAAGTGAACTCAAAACAAAGGCAAATAAAAATTGAACCGTACCTACGGTAAATTCGTTTTCCTAAACACGTGATTTCAGGAAAAATCAAGAAAACATACGGACATATCCTCCCTTGGGTCAAACTTAGGTTACTGCACGAACTCTTCTAAAAAATAAAAATAAGCCTCACTATATAAAAACAAAAAACATTTCCCTTAAAATAAACACTTATAAAAATACACTTCGCAGAGAAAATCTAATATTTAGTCAGACGCGAACTTAATGCCAAGTTCGTAAGAATTTTTGCGCTAACTTAAGTTTAACTGTAGAGTTTAAAGCCTAAACTGTGTTTATTGTTAAAGTAAGCCGAGATATCCTCGTCGTTATATAAACTTTGGAAAAACTAGTTCTGATATAAAGTGGTACGGTACCTGGCTGATTTAAAATTGAAACCGTGTGTTTTTTTAGTTTATACATATTATTCTTTTAAGGAGGATGCGCTAAGGTAGCCTGCGAAATTCAAATTTACTTACGTTTTTTGCAATTTGCAGGTCAGTGTCAGGTTGTATGTTGATTAAAATATGATTCGCGACCGTAACAAATATGGCTTTACAGATTTATAATCATTAGAATCAGCAATACAACTCCTTAAGTTAGAATTGGCCTCAAATGTCATGATTTCATGAAATAGTCATTCAATAATATGAACTTAGATGTCGCTCTTTCATCAAATATTAGATCTGTATTTCTTTACCAGTGTTAACAAATAAAAGTGATTTGATTTGATTTTTGGATTTGATGATTTTTATGAATATAATTCTATAAATAAATATTTGTTACGACCGCGAATAATATTTAGATCACCATACAACCTGATACTGAACTTCAAATAACTAAAAACGTGTGAAAATTAGAATTTCGCGGGGTACCTTGGCGCATCCCCCATAAGCAAGAGAAGTAATAAGATTGGATTGGGTCGCTTTTAGGCTACTTAATTTCATCCTAACCTTTAAAACGTTCAGGCTAAAGCACACAATCAAACTATTAAAAAGCATGCTTGTTTGTTAGTAACGTGCTTTTGTGCTACTACATAGATTCATAACATATGTATTTAGTTTTAATATGAACGCTTACAAAGACAAGCAAAGACTAAAAAAAGAAATCATTCTTAGAAATTGAAAGTCTTATGGGCTGAAAGCCGAAGAGGCTACTAGCTAGGATAACCTCAAAAATAATAAATGGGTACTAAAAATAACCTTACGGTTTCGGCTGCCATTTCAGTTAACCATTCACAATTCGCACCCGTAACACACACCCAATACAAACACGACATAAAGCATCGAGCACATCGGCGAGATTACCGCCGCAGCGCGCCAAATAATCGCCGATCATAAAAAAAAACCGCCTTAACGGTCTGCGAACTTTCCTATAGCATTCCAGTCACGTCGAACCGAACTGATTGACGGGAGATCTGCGCCTTCTAGAAACACCCCCAACTCCCTCTGCCACCCCCACCTTAAGGGTGGCCCCCCACAACTTGACCTGTGATCGGAGCTAGAAACATGTGAAAAATGTCATTAATGCACTCCCGTGGTGCCTTATTGAGTGCTTTATGTAGTAGAGGGTTATCGTCATGCGTGGCGTTTCGGTGTGAGCGGTCATCGCGCGTTTCACTACAGGGTGTGTTTATGGCTTTATTTGTAATTAGTTTTTGCGTCTTCTTGTAATTTGTGGACGTGTGCTGCAGTTTTCTGTAAGGAATCGTTTACAAGGATAAAGAGTATTGATATTGATATTCTGAAAACGAGGGCTGATAATATTTTCTACTTTCAATGTGAACAGTAGGTTCTTGTTTTAGAGAATTGGGTAAATACAGAATATTGTTATTTAAACATAGAATACAGAAATTAAAATGTTGATGGGAGGGGCAATGTTCTACTATACAACGTGGGTGTAATAAAACTTTTGAGTTTTGCTTATTTCAGACTAAATTTAATTGTTTTAAAAGCCAAAGACGTGGATAACTGTGGAATGGATAAATCTAACAATATACATATATGGACAGAAATGCAGGTGCAAAACTAAATGGTATCGTAAAGTCTCTTTGGACAGGAGCGACCTCACAAAGTTGATTAATTTCGTGCAGATTGTAGCACGCGTGGATGTTCACATGTTTAAATTGTGCAGTTTACAATAAATATCCGGAGGAGTATCTTTTGGTGCCGTTGATTTAAAATCATTATTGTTTAAGTGATGCCTCATAGAATCGAGACTAAGATAAAACGTATTCGACTCAGATATTAGATGAAGTTCGATTTGATGTGGATCAGAATACGTCAGGTTAAGGAGGTTTTTGAGGCACATTTAAGCATGGATATTCTGTATGGTAGCAGCTCTACCAGAGGCCTTTAATGTTCGCTTTTGGAAGGGCCAAGCTTACAAGTAGAGATCGGGAGAAGCAGTTCTTTAAAGTAGAAAATGGTTACAAACAGGTTATTATTATTTAAGATTTTTCTTCTGTCAAGTGCATTTTTCTTCCAAAAATTACTAATTTTAATTATTGTTCCGATAGCGCAGAACCCGGTTAGACTATCTCAGCAAAGAGTCACTTCACCTATTTATCCGTCTGTCCCATAATAACCTCGGAAACAATTCCCAGCATCGCACATAATGTGGCCGGTATTGAGATTTACGGCCAGCGATTAGTGGGGTCAAGGTCAAACGCGCGATACGTTAACCTGCTCCATTTTGTGTCAACAACCTGATGGACGAAATAAGGGCTGAAACTATTGGGACTGAAAACTTGATAGTTTTGGCGTGATTGTGTAGTAGTGTTGTCTGAGTGAGCGAAAATAAAATATTTTGTGGACTATTTTTGTTTTTTTTATGTGGCAGTTTGACGATTATCTACATAACATAACATCACGCCTATATTTCTCCGAAAGGTTTGAGCAGACGTGCAACCACCTTTCGCCAGTTAAGTCTCATGTAACAGGGGGCGAGCCTATTGCCATCAACCGGGCATACATCCAAGCTCCGGGCTACTACTGAGAAATTCCAGATGGAAAATCCAATCACCCAACTTAAACGTAAGGTAAAATAAAAGTATTGCCCCTAACCAAAGTATGAATCCCAATGAATAGAAGGGGATTTTTGTGGTTTTGAATGAAAGTTAGCTTTTATTTGGATATTGGTCCAGCTGAAAATAAAATAAGTACCCATATTAGCAGGTGGAAAACTCTGATATGTGAAAACTGATTTCAATATTGCACAATATGTTTACGTTGTGTATGTAAACTTCGTTGGATATTACACTGTTTGCCTTTGTTCCGCCCGGATTAAACCAGCAACACATGATAACACATCTAACTAAGAACATAAAAACTCCAAGGCTGTATCATCAATACACACGCAATAACGCGAAACTCGCAAACAATAGACATTAATAAGACGGGCCGGGCAACCGGGTCCGGACATAACGGCCGGCCGCGTCCTGGGATGCGCTTATTAAAACATTTTCACCCGGGCAATATCTGACGATAGCGAGACGTGTACAATATGTGCCGAGCAAACTCTAGCCGCATGTGACGACCTGTGGGAATCGCTGAGAAAACTTCATTAACTCCGCCGGACGCCACCCGATGGACCCCCTTCTCCGGGACCGAGAATCGGGAGTCCGGGAGTCCGGGACCACCCCACGGTGACGGACGCGACGAGCGGACTCCCCCGTCCGCTTATTACGTCGCGAACGTGCCGCAGAATCGAAGAAATGTGACGTAAATACGTGAAGCGTTTGAGAAAGAATCGGCCTGCTGATTGGCCGGGCTTTGTGTTCGGTTGACCGTTAATTTGATCTGTATCTGAGGGGCGCCCACTCATTTTTTTCTACGGATTATTATTGATGCGATCGATTCGTTTTGATGGGATGCCGATACGTCGGTTATTTTCGGGTAGAGCTCGCTCGTAATATTATTGTCGCGTCTTTTTGTAATGTCGGTGACTTGTAATCAGATGATGATCCGCACGGTTTTCTTATAAATCGGATGACGTAGAACTAAAAATCTTTTAGTATGAAATGAAAGAAAGATGAGGCTGTAACAGTCGAGCTGCCAGCAACTTATCACATTTTATGCAATGTTAACACAACTGTTCAGTGCCAAGTATCCACGTCTCCATTAAAAGTCTCAGTACTTTACAGAAATGCACTCAGGCGCATCATCCGGATACGTTCCGTTTCTCGGAAGACCACACGCGCGCGTCTCGTTGACGTACGAACGATCTAGTTGCCAAGTTGCGTTCCTTTCTACGCGAAGAGTGACAAAGTGTGAGCTTTGCCGTAATTACGCATGTTTAAAAAATGTGAGGTAAGTAGAAATGTAAGTGTCAATCAACATGGATGATTGACGTTGAGTTGGTCCACTTCGCAGCTTCGTGTTGCTAAAAGGCTAATAACAAGAGCCGTGTGGGCAGTTTGTTCAGACATGTGATTCACTGAGACACGTTATACTAATTAATTTTTGGAGTACCAAGAAGCCATTACGGATGTTTAGTAAATTAGCGCCAGACCGTCAGATCGCTGCAAATCAGTCTGGTAGCTATAGTAAGTCAACAAATGACCCGAAAGGGAATGTGGAGTGCGTGAGCAGAGACCTAAGCGATTCCTTCAGAAACTTGTTTAGGGTGCTTAGGGAGTGAATATACTAAAAGTTCTCACGTCTAGGAGGTGACCCGGAGTGGGGGGGGGTGGGCACAAAGGTCCCACTTTTGGGTTTTTCGCTTATATCTCAAAAACGGTTCCTCGTGGGGAAGAGTGTATTAAGCCTGACCTCCCACCCACCAACTGAGAGCGCAGCTAAACGGCATTCTCGGCGCACCTACCACCAAGTGTAGCAGTGCCTCGGGAATGAGCTGCTCCCTCAAGTGGGGGTGTAGGAGACACCCTGGAGCTAATAACAACAGAAGATTCACCAGCACCGGAGGTCCTACTGAAAACGATATTTTGCCGCTGCACCAAGGATTGTGGTGGTGGTAAATGTGGAAAGCAATGCTGAACTGTTCTGCGGGGTGGCTCCACTGCCAAGGGAAATAACTCAACGGCGTGTCTGTTGACGAGGACGACGATGAAGACGACGTAGAGCCCCTTCAGCAAGAACCCCCCACCACTGGGATGAGGATGCCATGGAGAAAGAACCCTTGCCAGGACCCTCATGGCCTAAGAGAATGAAAACGTAATTATATATAATGTATACGTACGTATATATATACAATATAGATAATAGTTTAGACTATATGAAGAAATATTTGGTAAATTTTTTTTTTCGAAAATTTTCACTTTTCCGGAGGGTGTAGTTTGAAAACGGTTGGAGATTCGGAAAAAGTGTACTGAATAAAAGTTGTAGAGAATCTTATAAGCTTTCATTTGGTATACTTTTCCCTACGATTTAAGCGATCTTTTTTGAGATTTAAGCGAAAACCCCAAAAGTGGGAACTTTGTGTCCCCCCCACTCCGGCTCACCTCCTACACGTCAGGAGTTTCAGTATGTTCACTCCCTAAGCACCCTGAACAAGAGTCTGAAGGAATCGCTTAGGTCCCTGCTCACCCATTCTACAACTTCTTTATTGACCAGACTATACTAGGAGAGCTACAAGATTTCAGGAAATTGAGCCTAAAAATATTTTTTTATATCAGAGTAGAAGAGTCTTGAGTAGAAGACTCTTCGACCAAAACTGAATCAGACCTCCAGAACCCGAAACTTATGATTAATATCCATGAACATTTTCAATGACGGTAGTAAACAATATTATCATTCTGAGATGTTATCATGACACTTAAAAAAAAACTTTCACTGTTAACAGTTTTGCTAAAGTACCAAGAAAAGCCTTCGCAAGAAACTAGTATCCAAAAAATTACAATTTCTCCTACAATGTTGCCAAAAGAACACATCAGAATGACGGCCGATGAGTGACGGACGGACAGATATAATTATAATATTTGATGCCAAAGAAAATATATTTAGTCTGTCCCCTAATCAATCATTGACGTGTCATTTTTGATAAACGGCGTTTCAACAAGTCTTTGAGATATTTATATTTTGGAGAGAATAGAATAATTATTGTTATTGTAGTGCTTTTACACTAGCCAGTGTGGGCCTAGACATAGTGATATTCTATCAATGATAACTATGGTGGAAAAGTCAAAAATGTAAGAGACTAAAACCGTGTACCGACATACGCGTTTTCCGGTGACTGCGCGGTTGCTGCTCGGTGGCTGCGTGTACGCGGTGTTTGTAGGAGGATTTCAAAATAAACTTTATGTAATTAGCACACGACTCAAAATTGCAATAACCTTTAGGAGTACACGCGACGCGCGCGCGCATGAAACGCGTATGTCGGTACGCGGCCTAGGCTACCGAATAGCTTATGCCAATCCTGTTGAAAGTTTTTGTAGAAATACGAAACGCTTTGTAAGCGATGGCCACTGGTCTAGGCCCCTCTGGTTCTTAAAAGTTGGGACTTTAAGCGCCGGCGCACATCTGACGAGGCGCACCGCAGCGCATTTGTCATTGCCAAAACAAATATCGACCTTGAAACAGTTGAAATTAAGTTGAAAATAAATAAATTTCCATTAGCTCGAGAGCGCGTCTATGCGGAAAGAGGCGCACGTCTCAGGTTATTCATTCTTAACTTTATTTTGAGTCTCACAACGTTGATATTTGTTTGGCAGTGACAACCGCACCGCGCTGCGCCTCGCCAGGTGTGTGCCTGCCCTAAAAGTTTTTCCGGGAAAGTCCACTTTACTATTATTTCCGTCGCAAACTGCATACACATCCAGTCAGCACATTTTGTTGTTCACACAACAGGTATTCAAAAATGTGAAAGATTCTGTCGAGCTTTAAACAGCCCATTAATCAGAAAGATACAAGTATTTTAGAAATTAGGTAATTGATTATTCTTATCCAGTCAGGTAGTGTAATCGTTACGCTTAATTCCTTGAATCAGAACTTTAAAAAAGATTTGATACACTTATTTCACACCGCACAAAGTCATTTAAACAGCGGTCCTTAGGGCTCACATTTTTTGTATCTTGTTTAATATGACTTTAAAAAAACATAAAGCTTCTTTTAGTTTTAATATCTCAGAAAACATCGCTAAAAATAAAACACAGACTAAGAGCCGGGACAGATTAACCCTTCAACGTCAAATGTCTTTTTACACCGGGACAGATGGAGCCACCGTCTCACTGTCAATCACACGTCAACGGACGGATTTTTGTCCGTCGGTCCGTCAGTCCGTCCATCCGTCGAAACGCGTAACTCTACTCTGAGAATCCGCTTAATCTTTATTGACGTTACGTCTTTCCTTTTAGCGGGTATTTACGCGAATTTCTACGTTATGTTAGGTACAATAGGGGAGTGTACAAGTGCAGTTTGTTACGTTGTAAATATATTTCGAACAGTGTTCATTAGTAGCTCGTTTTGCTTTTAAGTAGACAACGTCTGTTATTTTTTTATTGATTGATTTTTTTACGTCTGTGTTTATGGGCTAAAGAATATCTATGGTATAAGTGTGTATGTTTGTATGCACTGTCTGTTTTCTTTGTAATATGAACGAATGAGAATTAACGGATTATTTTATAGTATGCATTAGGTATTTGCTAAAGAGGTTGCTTATTATCACACTATTGGATCGGTGTGGTTGGTTTGGTTCGTGCCATAAGACGCAATTAAGACCGTAAACCGCAACTTCTTCAGGTTGGTCTCGGGGCCAACCTATTATTGTATTGTTACAGGTAATTTACAATACCAAGAGTAGTAACAAACTAACAGCACGAACTATTGTCTTTTATCAAAATGTCTCTGACCGAGCCATCCCGAACCCAACTAAGTAATTAACCCTCGCCGATTCAATCATTGTACACATACTACAACAGAAAAAGTAAGGCTAGTTATTAATAACAGGAGCAGTTGAAGGTTAGAAATTAAAAAGTTAAAGAGCTAAAACTATTAATAATTCCGAAAATTGTTCAACAATACCCTAACACACTATCAATCACAATCTGAATAATTTTGAATAATATTGCTAATCAATTGCATCGTATGTTCGAAAAACTTGTCTGCTCAACAACGTAAATAACGCAATGAATGTTGTTTAACTGTCAAAATGAAAGCCATCACTACTTTTAGTGTGTTACGCAATTATCCCGCAGTTCTTTTTTAAACATCAAATTACATATTATGTAAAAGCATTTATCGAGATGTCAATCCAAATCCTCAGCAAAGGATCTGTCAGTCTGGATAATATCAAAGTGCTAACGAAATCTAGGGTATTATTCCAATTCTAGTCTAAGCGTCTGGCTGCTTTAGACAAAGTCTAGAAATGTATCCGTTTCAGATCGGTGACGTTTAAGACAAGCCCTAGAGAATTGTGAAGTTTGTTTTTATTTGTACCTAAAACTGATCGGTACTTTGCTTTTAAAAAGTTATCACGTAGACATAGCAGTTACTGTGAAGTAAGAGCTATGTCTCCGTAATAACATTTTGCTTGCAGATGTCTACTTTAAGATAGGAGAATTTACTTGGTAAAAAAGATATATTAAGTAGATGTAGTAGTTGACAAGCATATCATAATGTGAGATCCTTGACTGACACCACTGGTGACTGAAGCATCTATTCTACCAGTAGGGCAGTATAGAAACATCAAGAGTATGGATAAATACATCAAATAGATTAATCTATGCATACATTTGTAATAGAAAAGAAAGCAGACACCTCGCAAGAGCAGCAGTTCCGAGCTACCGAGTTTATTTTGCATTACCTGTTCTTTGCGGACAATAGGACCAAGTCTTTTAAATTATACAGTTCAAACAATAAACCACAGGGTCCATTTAAAACAACACAAGCTAACCACAACATTGACTAACCACCTTTTTCTAACAAACTCAACTATCCATTTCCAAAAACTGAAATCTCTAAACACGCACCTGACGCCGATTTCACTAGAAAACAAACACGCAAGCAGCAAAGCAAACGGACAAACACGCGGACACACACAGTGGTCGTGCGCGCGCAGCCTTACGTTTCAACGGCTCATTGTCGAACAAACACTGTTTTTTTTTGCTTTGCTATACTTTGTAGAGATTTGTGGATATGCCTTTATCATAGTTTTACTAAAAATTTTTTGATCTATTTGCAGAATGATTGCAATTTAATTTGGAAACAGAGGGACTGCTAATACAAATTGTTTACTTTGATTTGGGTAAGCTAAAACCTTCTGCTAATGAGACGCTTAAACGTTGAAGAACTGATTGCGAATCGTGAGAATGTTATACGAGACATAGGAGAAACTACATTCTTCTTATGAATGTAAGACATATTCAACACATCCAAGAAAATCGATCATTTGCACCAATTTGACGAGATAAATCTGTAGTTGAATTGACTGTTTCAACAATTACATAAATATCACTTATATTCTCACTTCTCTTCTCAAAGTAATATTTTATTTCTTAAGTTATTTAACCTTAAATCACCAGCCATATTTACAAACTATACAAAAATATCAATAATATTTCTAAAATAAACCGTGATCCACACTATTCCATCAGCGCTCCACTTTTTGCTTCTCGTCCACATCAAGCGCATTGATTGATCGATGTTTATTCAACGGGCATTAGTTGCCGTACCTGCTTTATTGATATTAAGACGTATCCCGTCGCAATTATAATATTATTCATCACTACAGCACCTGTGCGGGCACTCCGTCAATCATTCCGGATTGATAATCATTGTGCTACGTTTAGGAATTTTTTCGTAATTAATTCCGATTGATGGCCGCGTTTTAGGGTTATGGCTGTTTGATTGACGATTGTTGTCATGTTGGTTCTAGTTATTTTATAGGTTAATTATTTGATAGATGCCGGAAGAAGACCTTGAATTTTGATAAAGTTGAGAACACTTAAAAAATAAATGAGGAGGCTTTAAAGAGTGCTGAATTGCTAACAGTGGTAGTATTATCATGGTAACAATAGAAGTGTTTGTTGAGGAAAAAAAATTTTTTTTTCACAATAGAAGTTCTTAACAAAAAATGGCAGATTGATTCACTTCCGACTATGCCTTAATTGCACGTAACAAATATTTTTTATATGTGTCTAATATGTATAGTCTGTCTTAATATCTGCCTCATAATAAAAATACACCCTACACCTTGCAAATCCAGACAGATCCATTCAAACGATCTCAATCTAACCTCCAATAATTCCACCTGAAGCCCGATTCTGGCGTTAACGACGAAGCCGAGATAAAGGCCAAGACACACGGCAGACATAGGTGAGCCCAAGGTGCCTCGGGAGCAATAACGATGAACCGACTCTAAAGAACTGCAGTCATTTGCATATCGTGCCGGCTTTATGTTGCACTAGAAATGTTCTAAAACTGCTATAAAGGGGGAGAGTTTGGGAGGGAGTGCGCAGTTTTTTGGAGCTGAATTTTAAGTTGGATTTTTGAGTTTAGGACTATCTATGGTCTTGTTAAGCTTATGCAATTACAGAAGTACAAAACGTGCTCTGGATTTGATTTGGATTTTTGGGGCACGGGAAATGACGGGAAATTAACGTGAACACTAATAATTATACTAACTTCAATAAGTACTAAGTAAAAGTGATGTATTTCGAGTCACGTTCTGTTCGAGTTTGAGTATTTCTACACGAAATTAACTGACATTGGCAGAAAATAATTTGAAATAAAAGTCCTTAATTTTGAGCAACTTCTAGAAAAGAACAACGTCTAATAAGTACTTCCTACACAATACCGACATTGGCTGTAATCACTTTTGCCAAAAAATTGGCTGCAAGTATGTACTCTTCCATTTGAGTACATTCAATATGATGGGTGTAGAAGCTAAACTGTTTGATTTGAAGTGTTTATGTAAATGTCAGTCTTTTTACGTTGGCAATCGATGAAAAGCTATAAGAATTTGAAGCTTTACTATCATATATCCGGCAATTATAGATAGATTATCCTTTAATTCTCTAAACGTAATATTGAAAACAAAGAATCTATTTCTAACATGCAGTTTAAAAAAATCTTCCCACGACTTTGCCAATATTATCATATCCCGACACAAATGAAAACCCTGTACGTGACAAAACTGTCAAACGTATCGGAAAACCAAAAACCACGCACATCTTACTTAACATCAATCATACTAAAAATAACATTTAAAACAAACAATTTCAAAATACCCTCCTGGCTGGTCCTTTGTACGTTATTTGACGTCCTTATCGACCGGTGGAGACGACGCAAAAAGAAGTCATTGACGGGAATGTGAAACGACGTCGACGTCTGACGAGAAGAACGGAACTTGAAGACAACATGGAGCTGATTGGCACGGGCAGGCACGAGTTGATGTACATTGCACTGTTACGGTGTCGTCTTCAATTCTGTTGTTCGTAATTTGGAAAGTAATGTGTGTTTGTGACGTGCACGTGAAGTTTAGAAAATAGGAGGAAATAATATCGTATTAGATTAGTTTGATTTACGAAGTATGGAGAAAACAGAAGGAATAATATGGTAAGTGCTTCAATATAAGAAGAAAAGAGTGTCAAGTCTCAACATAGATTGGTACACAAATAAGTTGTTAAGTCCAAAACAAAAGGCCATTGACGGTCACGATAAATTTATATTTTTTTACGCTCTCTATCATTTTATTTATAAAATGAACGAAACACCACGACTTCAAATGAAAGCGTAACATTAATAATAGAATTTCTACAAAAAAACTAAACTATTGCAACACCGGTAATAACAAAAAAACAAATTAGTTGGCAACTCAAAAAATTACCAGCTTCCTGTTTTGAATTTGGAACGACAGTAATTGATTGACTGACGCAATCAATTAAATTGCTTTATCGCTTGATTGATGCGCAGGCGACGGGTTGACTCGCTGACTGATTTCTGTTTTTTATATTAAGTGCTGTAACTATGAAAAAACATTGTATTATAATATTATAGTGTGTTTAGGGCTTGGATGTTTTGCTTAAAATAGAAACAGTATCGATTTTTATATCACTAAAGTCTGCATATACTTTATTTAGGAATGTAATGAATGAGTGTAAATAAATTCTAGTTGCATCTTTTCTTATTTCTTTGTGTCAAAATGTAAGAAGTCTACGTTCCATTCTTCTATATCAGTCCTGCCATGGTCTCACAAATTAAGAAGCGTGAAAATACGACAAAAATGCGCTACATAGTCGCCGCCAAACGGAATACTCTATCATTGGGCTCTCGATAAAGATCGGCTTTGTTCGTAACGTGCATTTTATAATTTGCACTGAAGCGTGTGCGCAGGTTGCGCAGGGTTGCCATTTTAATTGTTTGCAATTATTTAAAACATTCTTATTTTGTAAACATAATAAAATAAGTACGCACTTGGAAAATATATTATTTTAAATTTAAAAAAAAACGGTTTAGTACTTAACCGAATAAATCGATTTGGAATTATTTTATGCTACTGCTGAAGTCACAAAATGGAAACTACCATTAGAAATATGAAAGTAACTTTACTGAATGAAGTATCTGCCAGTTAACACTGGCTCTATGAATTTAGCTTATCAGAAGTAAAAGATAGATTCCTTCCTAATATCAACGCTAGGATTCCAAGACAACGCAAAATTATAGAGACCACTGTTTGTGCTACCTTCACTTAACCTTAAACTTAACCTTAGACATATTTTTCTTAGTATTATTGAGTTGCCTCCAACTTAAAGATATTCCTCTTTTAATAACCACAATATCCAGCCGACAGGACCTACGTGCTACGAGCCCTAGCCATCCGAGCGGCCATCAATCAGCTGGCTGCTCGGGGCAGGATTCATTCCGAGTTGTTGCAGATCTCGGAGATAACAGAGCCGTGTATGATGCGATTTAAAGCGAGATGAGATTGTACTTGCACGAGGTCAAGTGACGATAGATAACAGGGGTGAAGGTTTGTGAGAATTGTTTCTTGTTTAATTTCGATTTTCTGTGTCGATGAAAGGGAAATGTTAGCATTAAAGGAACTCACGGTCTTGTCTAAGAACTACGGTTGAAAGAATTGCCTCTTGATTCCAATAAATAAGTATCCTACGGTCAGATATCGCCTTTCTATCTATCAACCGTGATCCAAATACCGCTTTGGACAGTCGACCACACGTCAGTGTTAACAAAACCAGCATGCGCTCAAATAAGCTGGCCTCGTGTTCTGCTGAAACTCCGTATTAAGGCTCTCGTAGACACGCGCGACGCGACAGCGCTACACAAAGGCGCCGCTAGTCGCGCGAAACGCGGTCCCTTTGTGTCGGGCGTCGCGTCACGCCAGTGTGTACGAGCCTTTACGCTGGGCCAGCTTAAGGTTTTGACCGGATTACCACTTTCGTGCAGTCGACTGTCCCAGTCTATCATTATTTCTTATGTGTATACTAACCAAATGGACTTAGTCCAAATTTTTATTTAGAATTCTATACCTTGACTCATCAATCATTTCATTTGATGATGTATTTCTAATTTCTCTTTCAGATTTACATTGTGTTCAAGTGAATCTATTAACCACAACGTTACTGCAAAGCAACCTAGGTATCCATCTCAGATCGTTGGCAGGTGTTGGGCATTCGATTGACGTTTATCTCGTCAGTGCGGCGCTCAGAGACAGATCCTCAGTTGATAACGTGTCGGAAACCTGACGAACCTATATGTACACGAAAACTAGGGTTTGTTGTTACAAAACTAAGAGCTGTTTTTTCAATAGTCAGACTATTCCGGGGTATAAATATTGCCGTGTGTCAGCTTTTAAACTTATAGAAAATATGTCAAACTGCAATATTTAGGTATTCCTCCGGTGAAAGATATCTGATTATTAAAAAAACTAACTTCTGCCCGCGATGTCGTTCGCGTGGAAATCGTGAGACGCCACAATGTATTAAAATAACTGTGCTTGCGATTCCCATGCCAGGATTTGGAAACAGATTTGTTCGTCGTCATTGTTTTAACGGAGATACATTTACAAGTAATTTTAAACAACCATAAAAAGAATTTCTAGAGTAAAAATCCGTGCTTGTCGATAAGTCCACAGCACTAAAAACAGAAAATCTGTTGGGGATTGAGCCTACGAACCCTGGCTTATAGGGTCGTGGAACCGATATGCTGTTTACTTCGCTGACAATTGAACCAAAATAACAATTTTTACATATACATGTCATGTTTGACTGCTTAGGTCCTTGTAGGTATAGAGTGACGATATAAATTTCGGAGGATAAAACCGTATTTATTTACAATTTTATAACAATATTTCTCGTCTAATCACAATCTTGCGGTAAACAGTTTAAGAATACGAACATTATGCAATATTACTACTTCCCCATAGCAAATAGTGTGATAATATATAGCCTATACATTGACCAAACTCTTAAGAAATATTTGTGCAAAATTGTAACAGAATCTATTCCGTAGTTTTTTCGTCAATCCGGAACATACATCCAGAGAAACAGACAAACGGACAAAAATTCTAAAAACTATATTTTCGGCATCAGAATCGTTCCCTCAACTCTATTTTTTCAAAAATATTCAGTGTACAGTTTTAATTTCGCTACTATTTTGTTATCTGAAGATTATAAAAAAAACAAAAAACCGGCCAAGTGCGAGTCGGACTCGCGCACAAAGGGTTCCGTACCATTATCTATAAATACGGCAAAAAATCATGTCTGTGGTATGGGAGCATGATAAATATTTATTTTATTCTGTTTTTTAGTATTTGTTGTTGTAGCGGCAACAGAAATACATCATCACTGAAAATTTTAACTGTCTAACTATCACGTTTCATGAGATACAGCCTGGTGACAGGCGAACAGACAGACGGACGGATAGCAGAGTCTTAGTAATAGGGTCCCGTTTTACCCTTTGGGTACGGAACTCAAAAATCAGCCCTTAGTCTAAGTTTTGAAGACCAAAATTACTTACGGGTTAAGTGGATGCCTTATTTGAAGTATGTAAGTCGATTTATTCATGGATGCTTACCTGAAACAAGGAAATAAATAATTTGGATTATTGCGTAATTAATTTAAAGTAATTAACACTGCAAAGTATCAGAGGGGCAACGCCCGTATTTTTAAGTACGTTACAAACTGATCTCAGTCTCAATATTGAAAAAATACAATCAATTTTCTTTCCTATGTTTCTGACATTGATTGTCGGTGAGTTGCGATTGCGACTAGAATTTGTTTTTTTAAAACCAGAATTGGCCTTCTGGTTTACAACAGCATTAATAATTGTACTTTCATACTATTCTTTTTTTTGTCAGGTAAGTGTAGGCTCCTTCATTCGATTTCATGTATCCTGGACATTAAACATAAAATTACATAACATAAACAAATCTACCAGATACTAGAATATCTATTCGTAAAACAACAGCTACAAATATAGCGTAAACACAAAACTGCAATAATAATTGCGAACGCTCGCGCCGCGCATGCGTCGACGCCCTTAATCAGAATCCAGCGCGCGCGCACATCGCGTCAGATTACACTGTAGATCCGTGACGTTTGAGAGAGAGGTTATTGTGGTGGTATAATAGCGGTTTGAAAAGGTAAGCAATTCATAGAATGAAAAATCTTTATGACAATTTAATTTAGTACTAACATTTATGAGTCGTGACAATCCTGAAAGTACAGTCAGTGGTGCTTTATTTGTTACACAAGCGAAGGAAAATTTTAAGGAAAATAAAATATGCCTTTTAACAAATAAATTATTTGTTTGTCTCGGGCTGGAAAAAGTAAGGGGGTATGTCAAGCAGGAGCACAATGTTGTATTGATCACTTGGCTTCGAATCTAAACGACTAAAACCACAAGGTCCTTTTTTCTTATTGCGGGATGGGTCTGCCTTTGGCGTCGTTTTCGCCTGGTGGAAAGCAATGGATGAGGTCTTATAGAACAAAACAGAAGATGCCTGTTCACTCTTCAACATCGAGGACTGTCTCCGGAATGAATAACTTTGACATTCACTTTCAAATATTTTTTTAATGAAGGAACAGAAGTCTCTTGCATTTAAGAAATCTTTTGTACTCCCAACCCGCTACCGCTCCGCTCATCACCACACAATCCGCCACCTAGGTGCAACGCCCCACCTGCGCAACAAATCAGGAAGTGTTCCCCTGTCACAACAGTTACGGACAGACCCATCACTTTATATAACTAACGTGTTTGAAGCTGTTTGTTGCAGATGATAGAATATGAGATGGCAGGGTGGGTCGAGACGGAGAAGGGATTCTGCCAGGTGAAGATAAAGATAATAACGCCACATCTAAAAATGTAGCTAGGTTTTGCAAATATGCTAAATAAGAAAAAGGACCAAAAAATTGTAAGTTATATGCAGATTATTGAATATGAGGTGGCTGGGTGGGTTGTGAAGATATAAATATTCTACCAGGTGAATTTAAGACAAATAATTTTTGTTTCAAACCTTTTTTGCAGCGGATATTATGCAGGGTGGTTTGTCAAGATGGTGACAGGGTAATCTTTGAATTGCTCCACTGTCACTAAAGGTACGGACAGACCCATCACTTTATATAACTAACCCATTTGAAGCTTTTTGTTGTAGATGATAGAATATGAGGTGGCAAGGTTGAGATGGAGAAAGACCAGGTGAAAATAAAAATAATAAGAATTATGGCACATCTAAAAATGTAGCTAGCTTTTACTATTAGGCAAATAAGTAAGTGACGCAAGGCTGTGCGGTAGTTTCAGACAATAGAATATGAGGTAGCAGGGTGGGTGGTGAAGAGCGAAATATTCTAGCAGGTGAAATTAAGATGAATAACTACAAAAGCAAAGCGTTTTGATAAGAGAGTATGCCGTTGCAGGGTCTGTGAAGGAGAAAGGATTATTCAAGGTGAATGTGCAGACTCCAAACCCAAAAATAAATCTTTTACTACCATGCCAAATGAGAAAGATTTGGCAGGTGAGCAATCTATCAAACTTGTTGGACAAGATGACAAACACCCATGATGTCACACTTACTGCTAATAAGAGCTGAGAACTTTTTGCGATGACTGAACTAGTTTTATCCAGTGACCGATCCATTATTGCATTCTAGACAGACTCAGAAGAATTCAATTATCTTAAGAAAACAAACAATCATAGAAACAGCTGCCATAACCTCTTCTACTTTCAAAACCAAAACGCCAACAACAACCTGACATTCAATAGTATCACATTTACTTATATTTCAACCTGAACTGACAAAATAAGTAAATAATGTTTTAAAATAAAATCTATTTCGTTTCCAACTGCACATCGCGAGCGTTCGATCAACCGTCAGTTTAGTTCAAACGGCGACTGACAGCTGATGTGATGCGAATTCTCTTTGTTTTCCATTTTCGAATGTAGTTTATTTTGATATTTTATAGTTTTCATACTAGCTGGCAGGAAAGTTGAGGGTTAAGAGTATTCTGTAAAAATATACTTATGAATTTGGGATATAATTATGTGCAGCAACGGGCTCATTTGTGCATTTTTTTAATTTACTTTTATACGACTTTTTGAAGAAAAATTAAATCAATAAATTCGTCGTGTGTACCAAGGACATCACAAACACCGTCCTAATTATTCTTGAAATTCGATGTACTAGATGAAGTAACTCGTTCTCTATTAAACATATTTTTAAGTCCAAGTTAATAGATTCTTTGTCACCTAACCTTTTCTAATTCTTGATATTTAGCTTTTGTTCTAATTGTAACTTATTAATTATTATTATTATTCTAACTCTTTGTCCCGAGGTCGCGATATCGACCGAGACACAATACTTAGATAATCAAATTATGTCTCATTACGCAGGATTCAAAAGGTTAAAATGACCTTTTCATGACATAAAAAATGACATTCACGCAGTGCAAAGTCCTTTTCAAAGATGGAAAAAAATGCTCTCAATTAGTTCTGAATACTGAGAACTCAGCCAATCAATTGATTCTTCATCCATCAAAATAACGTTGACAACAACTAACATTCATACCTACCTACCTACAAACAGTCGCCTGGCAATGACCTGCCAATTGATTCATTCAATCAAGCTGATTGATTGACATGTGACGTGTGACAATGCCGTGCTCATTGATCAATCAATTGTTGCTAGATGTACGATAGCTAGCGGAGGGTTAATTTTATATTATGTGAAAGGGTAATTATATTTTCCGTTTTTTGAATAATTTTAGTGGATGGTCAAATTTAATTGTGTTGATATAAATTATCAATATTCATATCAGGTTTATAAGATAATTTGAGGCGGTTTTAGGATTAAAAGTTCTCGCGAAAATGACGCGGATTAGCCGATAAACTAACGCAAAAAATTAATTAGTTACACTTAAAATACTACCTTAATACAAATTCACATAATCTTGATTTGTGGTTTTGATTTGTTAGCACCAAACCAAACACAACAAAAAATAACAACATGCAAAAAATCCACAACATGATTTCCATGCTGCAATATTTCGTCCCATAATACGCCAGTACAATATGATTAAACTCTAAAAGACCCTAAACTACAAAATGAACGACAACAAGTCTCCTAAAATCCCTTCTTTAAGTCTAAAAATTATGGAACACACTAGACATTTTATTACAGCCACACGGCAAACAGAACTTTCGCGGTCGAGAATCGAACCCGTACCCACCTACAACCACTTGTTTACAACTTGACCGTGGCGATATATTCAGAATCAAATTGTCGACCGATCATCGTGTCTGACTCCTACGCTAACAAACTTAACCACACACTTTAACATCCTAAAATCGTCTTTATTCTCTTACCGATAAGGTTGGTATGAACTGTATGTAAGATGTTGTAATCTCCTTGAGTAATTTGCGTCCTTTTAGTGCCTTATGTATTCCTAGTACCTTCATGTCGAACTTGAGATAAATTTTGATAAAATATTACCTGTTTATTTCATTACGCTATTCATTACATGCTTGTTAACTATAAAAGGTTTTAATGTGATATCGTGTAGACTGATGCAGCTTTCCCGTCTTGGGAGATTACGACAAAATCACAGTTAGCAGATGGTTTGATACCAGCATGCAGCATGCTGTACCTCTCAGGTCCTTAGTAGACACTACTGCTTGCTACCTACCTACTTAATATCTGCGGGGTAATTACGTAACATACTAACAGTAGGAATGGGTTTCATTTTGACAGTTCAACAATATTCATTGCGTTATTTACGTCGTTGAGCAGACACATTTTTCGAACATATGAAGCGATGGATCAGCAATCGGCTTCAAAATGATTCAGATTGTGATAGATAGTGAGTTACGTAATTAAGGTGCTGGTCTTTGTGCACACACAGTTTTCCAGCTCAAATACAAAACCACTATATATTTAGATAAAGAAATATTTTGACACAGACAATTTTCAGTAGCTAACGAAGGACACTAAGCTGATACATCCATATGGCCAAAATGTTGTCTTACTTTATCTGCTCACCCCACAAACTGAAACACTAAAACTAAGATGCTCTGCGGTAGAACTAAGATTGGTGGAAGCACCTTCCTGAAATAAATCTTTCAAGATCTTTACCACTAAAAACTCATAGTAAAACCTTCCCACAAAAACTACACTTTGCATTGCTACTGTCCTTAAATTACCAAAGCATAATATCAGCATTACAATTACATCAAAACAGAAAATATGAGCAAAAATTATACGTTTATTAGTGACGGGTCAGACGAGACCGGACTGATTGCCTGTCCGTCTGTCTGTCTGTCCGTCGGACGTATTAACGTTGCGTGCAAGCGTTGATTTTGTTTTTGTTTGATATTAATAATAAATAGGGTTCGTGTGTTTGCGCACTTCTTATGTACACTACTGTTTGAAATCCTGTCATGTCTTAAAAGGTAGTATGAGATAACGTCAAGACAATGGACAGTGGCATCGTTCTTCTGTCAGCTATTAACAACAAAGTGTTATCACCATTCCGTCAGCCAAGCGTGGTGATTACTGCAATTTCCAGTAACGAAAAATTTCCAGCTTTAAACAAAGACTGGCTACTGTACTACTAATGTTTTGGTGATGACACTGATGACTTATTAATTAAGTGGACAAAACGACGTTGAATGATCTTACTAGACTGACGAAATCACGTTTGATCGACGGATTGTCTTAAATTACTGTCACTATGCTTCTGAATGCAGCCCATCTGAATGAAATGTACTTCACGACAACGACACGAATTAAAGTCATTGCTTCAGTTGGTAAGACAATGAGGACCAATTCAAAGTACCTACCTAATTGTTTAAAGAACCAGTGCGCAGAAAGCAGATTTCATGGAAAAATAAACCCAAGTCACATCACTCACAAAGACATAAAGAATTGGTCACTATTTATTACCGCCTTAACAGCAACATACTAACCATATATTTAATTTTAATCCTGTGTGCACATTGCCCTTAGCAGCGATTAATTATAATAACAGCGTCCCACCGGATGTACCCAGTGCCATCAATCAAGCGTCAAGCTCGCATCACTAATTACAAACACCTCACAAACCGTATTAAAACGATCCAACGTATATTTTAATTTATAATAATAACATGTGCAATATTCTTTACAATAACTCGGGTTTTAAACGCGAAATGAACTCAACGGAAACGCGAGCGTAAACGTTTGTCATAGAGCTATATATCGCACAGACGTGGCACGTCGCTTGCCGCGCTCTGCCGTGAGGCGAACATCTCGCCGCGCGCATTAAGTCTGCAGTCACTCTCAATCACTCAAGCTGTCCGGCCGTCACTCATAAGCAAGACGAACGGGGGAATGTCGGTGGCCTCCTTTGAACCCCCTTCTCCCTGTAGGTGAAAAGGGGGGATGGTCAGCTCTTGAAGACAATTTACTGTACAAGTCGAGTTCGCCGTCCGGGATTCGTGCGCTGATGAAATTTATTTGGAGCAACTTGTGTTGCAGTTTCCTTCTGTTATGGGATTTCCATAGCGACCGTTGGAACTTATATTTTTATGGACTTTGTGCGGGGAAATGGGAATGTATGTTTCCCAGTTCTGTTATGTATGAACACAGTTTGTGATTTTTATAAAACTGTGTGTAACTTTTGTTTGTATTCGGAAGAAACTACGGCTAATAGAATTTTTTATCGTTCTGTTTTCTCTGGGATAGGATTGTAGTTGTACGAGAACTTTTCTGACGATCGACATGAATTATATTTGCCCATGTCTGCGACATGCTGATCGATCAGACTGCCATTTTCTATTGTCGAGCATCAAAGAGATCATTTAATTCTTTTCAGATGCATTCCCAAAGCAGCCAGCTGCAGGCTGCAGGATAATTGTGTGGAGATACTCTATCGATCCTCCATCCAAATTAACACAACACACGACTAAACTACAAAACATTAGCTCAGAAAAAACTCAACAAAGCGGGGCCAGTCTCAAACGGTGAGTTAACATCATTATCGGCGTTGGACGCGGGTGGGGGCGAGTCGGGGCGAAGTAGGGGGCGAGTGGGGGCGGAGGGGGCGACACACGTCGCTCAGATGTCGCGCGCAGACGGACGTCTTTGTCGACCGAAGCTTTATTTACTCTTCGCGTGGACTCGCGACGACTAGAAGTGACAGCGTTTGAAAAACATATTTTTTTTCATTTGACCTCTTGCTAATTAGGACGATTTCGAGAAATTAATTAATGGAGTGTTTTGGTCAGGTTTTGATGGATTCTGATTCGTAAAAGTGAGGTTTAAGTAGCAAAGTTGTAATTAAAATATAGACAGCTAAAGTTTTGATTTGATTTATAAATCTGAATTATTATAGAGGGACAAATCATGGCAACACCGTTTTTTGTTACACACAATTATTAATTATAAACTAAAAGTATTTCTCAACACAGATAGGAGTAAGGGGTGCAGCTTATGTCGCAAAAAAATAGACTTTACCATTTCCTGACATTGTAAGTCTGAAATTGCGAACACCTAGCGTGCACATGAGGGTCACGTATAAGCTCAATTTTTTAATAACAAAAAAACCGACTTCCAAAAAAACACTAAAAAGTGAAAAATAACTTTAATTTCGGAAGTCGGTGTCTTTGGTTTTTTATTTGCGTTTTTTGCCACCGACTTCCGAAATTAAAGTTATTTTGCACTTTTTAATGTTTTGTTTGGAAGTCGGTTGTTTTTTTTTTTGTAAAAAAGTTATAATTTTTCACTTTTTAGTTGTGGTACCTACCCCACACAAATTCGTATACCACTACTTGATATGTAAATAACAGTGATAGGAAATTATTAAAATATCATCAATTTTTTATGGGACAACTTGAGAAGCACCCGCTTTCAAATGAAAAAAAAAGAATCATCAAAATCGGTTCACCTAGAAAAAAGTACTGCGGAAACAACTAAAAAAAATATAAAAACTGTCGAATTGTGAACCTGCTCCTTTTTTGAAGTCAGTTGAAAAGAGGGCTTTATCCCGTAATAGGACATTACCGGACCGAATGATTTAATTGCGACATAACAACGCCACTTACAACCAAATATCAGTACTATACTATAGATGAAGTGTTTGTTTTTTGGATGAACGCGTTAATCTCTGGAACTAACAATTGGATTAAAAAAATCTTTTTGCATTTGATAGCCCAATCCTTAGGGAAGGTTATAGGTTATATATGCTATTTAACATAACACTACGACCCCTAGGAGCAGAGAAAAAATTTAAAAAAGTCAGAAACAACGCTAAGCAAAAACGATTGTATGCGACGCGGTGCGTTGAGCCCGAAATTTCACGCGGATTCGCGGGCAGAAGCTAGTAACAAAACATAATTTCGCAAAACAAACACATGTCGCTTCTACAAACTACATCTGTGTTCACCGTGTTGATTCAATCAAACTTGACAGCACAAAGTCGATGTGGGTTGGACAGTCTACTGATGATCGATTTTTCACCCCCTCCACCCCCTCGTGTAAATAGCGTTATGAATAACTGGCTAATGCAGGCTCACAAACAGAGTAGCCTTCACAAATACTGGGTACGTTTTTGTTGGTACTATAGGAACTTGTTTGGTAAATAGAGGTTTCTTGATTTGATGCCCTTTAGTGGGTAGGTAAGATATTTCGTGGATTTTTTTACCGACTTCAAAAAAAGGAGGAGGTTCTCAATTCGACTGTATTTTTTTACGTATGTTTACTCAGACCTTTTTTCTAGGTGAACCGATTTCAATTATTCTTTTTTATTTGAAAGCTGGTATACCTCCCATGTGGTCCCATATAAATTTGATCTAGTTCTGACTTGCAGTTTTTGAGTTATCTTTAATACTGCGTATTGTTTCCACTTGTTTATATTGATGATTGTTTAATAATCTCCTGTCACTGTTAATTACATATCAAGTAGTGGTATATGAATTTGTGTGGGGTAGGTACCACAACTAAAAAGGGTAAAACTAAAACTTTTTTACCAAAAAACAACCGACTTCCAAAATATCACGAAAAAATGAAAAATAACTTTAATTTCGGAAGTCGGCGGCAAAAAACGAAAATACAAAACCAAAGACACCGACTTCCGAAATTAAAGTTATTTTTCACATTATCGCGATTTTTTTGGAAGTCGGTTGTTTTTTTGTAAAAAAGTTTTTTGGAGGTAGGTAAATGTAGCGTTAGTCTTTACAATATGTCTGATACTAGACCACGTTGGAGATCTGGTCATGAAATGTGACAAATAAAATACAAAGAGAAAAGTTCAAAATGTCTGTCAAAAACCACATTTCACTGCACTACGGGACAGGTAATATGGCTGACCGTGACCACTGTCTGGGATCTATCTATAGTCAGATTTATTGATAGTATAAACAGAAATCGTGATTTTAATTATAAAATTCAACTTTCACAATCAAATAAAATCCTCTCACATCAGACCAGCCATACCTCCGGAGCCTGCATGACTGCACTCAATCACACCCAAGACGCACCTCCTCAACCCTCTCCTACTTAATTGACGTTCCACTCCATCAAAACAACCTTAAACATTTCAACAAACACAAACCCAACTACAGAACAAACAAAATCCAACCTTAAAACAACAACGTTAAAATTCAAAGCGACTGCAAGAAAAAAATTGCAGAAAATTTGCATTGTGCTGCAAATAATTCTGTTGTGGAAATAAGCAATTATGACCTGTATTTCAAGGGGGTAGTGGTTCTGGAAGAAGCAATAGTTATAGTTGATACTGAAATGTGCAGCTGTCATCAGGAAATCATACGTCACTGTTGAAGTGTCAAAGAAAAGATTCTGTTGTTAGTTGAATGTGGGAAGGAAAAAGGTATCGGGTAAGGTCAAAATGGCAATGCACTTTAGTGATTTTTTTACAAAACTTGTTTCTGTAATAAGATATCGTATATTAGTATTTTAAGTCTCTAAATTATGTGACACGACGACTGGAAATAAATTATTAGATTATTTATAGATTATTCATTTGTTTTGGCGTGCATTATTATTTATTGCCAAACTGCAGTTTTTAATGAAATCAATCAACTCGTTTTTAGTTTATAATTAGGATTATTTCTAAAGTTATATTGCTTTATGTCTGTAGCGGTATCGCGGGGTTATAAATCCAAATCCTACTAGTAACCAATTACTTTATTGAACTTAATATTGGAAACAGTTTTAGCTTAGTGATATAAAAATTCGTTTTATAACTACCTATTAGTACTTAACGTTGACACAAAATAGTAATCTGAGTTCCAAAAACAAGCCATTAAACACCACATATTTAACATTAACGACCACCATTAAAAATGCTTAAAAGTTTTCAACAAACTTCTGAAACACGCACAAAAGTCTACTGAAAGCAACCAAAGTCCCAAATCCGATGCAGTGTGCGACAAACTGAATATCGCACGACGAAAATAGTCAACGATGTTTGACAAATAGCTAACAGATGTCGCTTCACAAGTGGGAGGTCTACGCCACTTTTTTTTCCAAGCCGTTCGCGCCTCGGAACACTTGGCGAGCAATATTCGGCGATTGTTTCCAAACTCCAAACAGAAGTTCCCTTATTGTGAATGGTCGTGGAAAACTCTTAATAAGATAGCTTTGTGTTCGGTTTAGATATTTCTTTTTGGCTTGGAATTGGTTGAGTTTTTAGCAGTGGGTGCCGTCTACGTATATCTGGTTTGGGTTAGAATTTAGGACTTGAGGTCTTAACTCTATATTTACATTTACTTCATCAAGCGTATCCTTGTTAGTATTTTGTGTTTTTGTGTCAAAATGGTGGTGGAAAAATTGTCTCCTTTCTCCCTTCAGTCTACACTATACAGAGACGAATCAATTTCCTAATTGATTGTAGACTGATGGGAGAAGGGAGACAATTTTTTCATTGAAACGTTAAAGAAATGAAATGATATTCAGACATCCTTCAACTCATCAACGAACCAGGCATTATTCAAAATATCCAAAATTACACGAATCGTCCGCAAACAACATAAATCGCTTTAATACGAAACCGCGCGGAATCAATCTATCAATCAATAAATCGCGCTAAAGATTGAGATATTCTACTCGGGGGCGAGACTGGGCTAGTGGGGGCGAAAGGGGGTGTGGGGGCGACAGGGAGGGGGTCTGTTTACCGCGCCCGTGACGGATATATCCCTCGTAGACACCCGTCAATCATCCACGATATGATGAGAATTAATATTTCACGAAGATATTACGACGACCGATAATATTTAAATGTGAGTAATAAGGGATGTGGTGGATGTTGTTTTATGAGGAAGACCGAAGAATGATGGCTTATGAATGGTGAAGTTAATGAGGACATGTTTAAATTATGATAACACTATCACAAAAAAGAAATTGTTAACCAATTTCTTAAACAAAGCGTTCATTAGTAAAAAGTGGAGTACTATAAAACCAGTTCTGATAAAAAGCGAAAATCTTTCAAGTTAGCTGCTGCTCGTCGGGAAAATCAACAAAACTGATGTAATCATAATTAGTTAACCAATTCATTTGTCAACCAAAGTACCTTGGCTAGTTTGATAAAGCAGTCCATATTTTTACCAATCAGTTTAAAAATCCAATAAGTACTTCATAATCAAACCTACTTGCAACTCCACATTTCTCCCATTCGATCAGAAGCATTTCTAACTACATATTTCAGAAGTAAAACAAAATTACGTCAGAAAGTTGTACTAGAAGTAGAAATGTGTAAACAGCTAAGAAATCAATCAAGTCGGACTTGTGGGGTGCAGGTGGGGGGTGAAAGGGGGCGTCGCGGGGAATCGCGGGGTGTCGTGAGACCCCTTGACCCGTGCAGTAGACGCGTGACGTCTGACTGATGGCTTTCACGGGACATTGTTGCAACTGCTTAGTATTGGGTGATATGTTGGTTTTGGTGATCATTGTGGAAACTTCTTAAATGTCTTGTCAATTACATAAAAAGCTTTGTCGTTTTTTTTTAGTTAAAATTGTTGTTTCTCAGACTAATTTGAATAAATGATTTTTGATTGATTTTAAGTAATCGGATAGGCAGTAGGCAGCCGTACATTTCAGTGCATGTATCACGAGAAAAAGGTTGCAAAAATTGAAAAATATATATAATTAGCTCTCACTGATTTCTCCAGTAATAAATCCTTGATCCTTTCACAAAGGACGTAACACTTTCCAAAAGTGACGGATCCTTCCTCCTTTCACAAAAACGAATAAACCTTAATATTAACGTAATTATTTCTGTACAAACACATCACGCTCTCCTTGCATAACCTCGAAACTCTTAAATGGATAATGACATTAATATATCAAAATTATTTGGGCCAATAAAGCGAGCGGTACCAAGACGTTTATTGCCATATTTAAAAATAAATCGTATCAATCAGTTATTATGTTAACTGCCTTGAGTTTGTAATGAAGCTTTCCTTCGTGCTGACGTGTTGATTTAAAGGAAAATAGACGCCAAAGAATATTTACCTGTCAGAAGCGACATTGATAAAAATAATAAAATATTCTTAAATGCAATTTACGTCATAGAATAATGAGTAGATAGACAAGCAAAATATAATTCAGTGAGGGCTATTGCAAGGCCAGCTATTTTCACATTAATTCAGTAGCGATAAACTACATAAAATTAGCATATCGGTGAAATTAAACCGTTTCTGGTTGTAGTTATAAATCAGAGGTAATCACTTCATCGCACGCCGTTTACTTGCCTAATAACAGTTTACTAAAGGCCACATGCAGAGCTAAGACGTGTATTACTTCTTGGTCTGTTCCTTAGCTTCACCCCACCAAACAGAAACTTTTCACAATGTTATTTTTTCTTCTAATACTTTTGATTACAAGAAAAGTGGAGAAATATTAGCTTTAGAACTGTTTTGTTTGTCATCAACTGAGACTATCGCAGGCGACTGTTTAACGTAGGCCTCCCCAGGCTACGCCACAACACCTTTTCCTCCGCCTTTCGTGTCCTGAATTTTTTGAGTTGCTGAACGATTTAAAAAAAATACTCGTAGAGGACAAACCACTGAGTCGTTTTACGCCAATATTGACCGACGTTTGCATAACGTCGTATCGCTCGACAAACAACAGAGAACGCATTTTAGCTAGTCAGGCCCGCGGTGGCCCGCTAGAGGGCCAAAACAATAGATAATCAATTGTGTCTCATTAACGATGCTTGATGAGTTAATCGTTCGCCCCGTCTACACCCCTCCTTACTCTATGCCATAAGATATTGATTGGTCGACTGCACTTGACATAATTGTGTATGTTCGTACCGAGGTCGCCATGTTTTAGGACATAATCATTAATAAAGGAGCTGCTTTTATTATTTATTGGATCATTAAACACGTGTAATGTATGTTGATGGGTTTTCAACATAGATGCTAAGTATTTTTGTCATAGATTTTGTCGGACTATGGATTAAAAGTTGCGATATTTGTGACAATGACGATTATAATCACGGCTTGCAATAGCCTGTGGACATTGGACATGGAGTGACGTGAGCATAAGCTCTTCTAATTTTCGATAGATCAGAAACTTGCAACTGCTTTACTTATCAAAATTCTTAACCGTAAACGTGATAGACTGGCAACATGCAAAGTAACTCGTATGCACAAACGGTGTTCGCAGAAAAAAAAAAACAATGTCTACGTGTTTGCAAGTGCATGCTTTCATAACACAGCATGTTGCATAATACCTGTAGCTTAAAAATAACTAGTCTGCCCCATTAAAATATTATTAAATACAACATTAACATACATTGTACAGTGAAATAAGCACAGACGGTCGCCCCTGACACGTCGCTCAATTAATACCCGCTAGACGTCAATTAAAACCAAAATCTGTCAATCATTTTACAGACAGGTCACAGAGGAAAAATGTTCAGAAAGACCATTTGTTACAACACGCGATATGGAACTTGCGAAAGTACCCAATCGTTAAGGTGCAGTATTAGCAAATTGTCACACTTTATTTAATGGTGTGTGGATTGCATGTTATTTGAAAGTAGGTACCTGCTTCTTTGTGAAAGGGTCACTTCATTCCAAACCGTGTGTCACACAAAAATGTGTCGCAATTGGAAACTTGCACTGGGTTTCCGTTGCCCGAAATATTCTGAATTTTACACCTATTTGATCATGTGACAAATGACAAATGCCCACAGTATGGATTCCTGACACTGCCTGTTAAATGTGACTAATGTGTTGCAAATCTTTCTTATTTTTAATGTCTTCCTTGGAAGTCGCAGCAAGTTAGAAAATTTATTTAATAAATAGTGAAGATCTTCAGTTGCAGATTGCATGAGATGCACTTTCATGATACGTACCTTAATAATATTGCTACTTGAGACACCGGACGGATGAGATAGACAAAGTCGGTTTGAAATAATGGATCTTCTGTAACCTATCTACTCTGTGGCCAGACAGACAGACGTCAGGACTTATCATATTAATCAATCAACCACACGATTCAGTATTAATTAAGTATTTTTGTTCGTCGTTTTTATGTTACCTTGTTTTAATACGTGGGACTGGGAAAGACTCGCTTACCTGGGAAAGAAAAAACGACATTATTATTATTATTATATGAAACGACAATATAATATAATTAAAAGGTAAGCTAGAGAAGTAGACGTTGTAGCTAGCTTGATATTAAATTGAAAATATGACCGACCTTATGAGACCTAAAATGCATGTTAAAATTAATAATTGTTTGTACAGCAGTTCCTACTTCTTTGCTATGGGTTTACTAAAATAAAAATAATTTCAAGAGAATTGGCACCAGCTTCTTTTTTAATACGCTGATATTTAATAACCACTAACTGTGATCATCGATGGGTTTGGCAAAAATGGTGATACAATTGCATAATCCATTCATTTTGGAGGTCTATGAAGAGCTTCAGACCGATATATGAAAGCTTCCAAATAATTACGCAACCGAACGACTGAGCTGTTGTATTGACAACAATGCCAGTGGCGCCATTGACAGCCTGTCCATCCACTAAACTGTTGTCATCGTCCATCTTATTGTAACGCTGACGTAAACATTCACGGGCCCTTGTATTATTACGATAAAGTTCCTATTTCATGAGGTTTGTGTAAAAGTGACGGGCACATTTCATTCATATCAATTCCTTTTTCATTACCGTACCTTCAAAACGATCCAGTAAAATACACAATAAACTACTAGTAATACAATAAATAAAATATAACGCACGAAAAAAATCAATGTTGTAAAAGAAAATTTTACCAACTACCTACCGTACACGGGCGGCCTATAAAAAATAATGCCATTTACACCGTCCGACACCGCGGCGGATTCGACTTATAGTCACTTGCCCCGCTTCGTTATTGCCGTAACAAAATGGCCTATCTTCCTTCTCGCTCGCACTCACGAAAAACCCATATAGAACAATGCGGGCGTAGTAAAATTTTATTGGAAGCACATGTGGGGTACATCCCGGGCCGGCCTGCATAATGCAAAAGCACGTTAGCTAAAAAGAAAGATAACTGCATATTTATACAATCGGTACGCGATATTTCGCTGTGACCGTCACTGTAAAGTGTGGAAACGTATTGGTTCCATCCAGGCTAGACTAGTCTGGTGCTGGAATTTATGCGTTTTAGATGTTTGATGGCGAAAATTTGACTGGAAATTGAGGTAAGTTTATGGAACTGTTTTAGTTTTTAAGTTGTTAATAGTTATAGAGCAAAATATACAAGAGTGTCCAAAGCATTATTTTGATAACTGAATCAATATTTTCTCAGAAAAAAAAATCGTTTCGCGACCGCAGTTTCAATATTAAAAAATATATGCTTTACGTTCTCAAATCATTGGTAAATCAAATTGATCACTAAACAAATTCAAACACTAAAACAGACCCGCAATTAAACATGTAACTGATAGGCCATTGTCCTACCCTTTAAACTTCAGCACTACAAGTTCCCACTTCTATATCTGGGCAGTACTGGCATCACTTAAAATCTAGTACAACCTACAAAGGAAACCAGCTTGCAAATAAACAAGGCTATTTTAAACCGCTTTTTTCCATCCACTAAATAAAGTAGCGCCCGCGCCGGGCGCCGCCTCGTATGTTTTCACCACAGTGTTCGATTACAATTTAATGCATCGCATTCGCACTCAAATTCAAAATCTTAAACGTTCACACTTTTACACGGAAAAATCAACCTTAGACCTTCGCACTTACAATTTGGATTCGATTGTATTTTCCTCGTTGGTGCGTCGTGTCCGTTTTGTGCCACAATCAACTTTATTTCTCAGAGAGTAAAGTTTGTTTTGGATTGTGTTTAAATGTCGTATCGTAGTCGTGGAGCGGTCGTTTCGTTGCATTACAGTGTAGTAGTGACATCGGTCGCTACTATTATTTCTTTTACAACAAAACTAGTAGTTTATTGGTTCCGTGTCTCATTAGAATCGTTGTGGGCGGTTTATTTTAGAGCTTTTAATATTTTACACCACTAGCTATGATAAAGAGATACATAGTGTAAACTCGATTATTTTTATTGCTCATCTCAACTTCATTCAAATTACATCATTCGTTTTATTACCGAATAGTCTACACAATTTGATAGATATGTTCTTAAGAGTGGATTTATGTTGTTTGAAGAGCTTTGGTCTGGTGCACATTCTCATGAAATTTAACTATGACATCACGAGATAAGATGGATAGGGTAGGTAAGTCATTCATCCACGAAACTGATAATTACGAAACCTTTTATAGACCTAGAGTCACGAGCTAACAAAATATGAAATTGTAAACTCCTGGCTTGTGTCAAAAAAACCAACAGCTAGCTGTAGCAGGTTCTGGTAATCTTAAAATAAATCAGTAATCAATACCTTCAATTGTTGAAGAAAATCCAGTAGGACCTAATTTTTCTGTGTCGTCACTTTAACATACCTTGAATAATAAGCTTAAAAATCTTTGTGAACGTAATCATACAACAGCAATACATACATTTAACGTGTTCTAATCACACAAAATACAAACATTTCGTTACAAAAATGCTATTTAGTATCTCAATAAAACTGTCTGGATTGCTAATTTGATTTATTTATCGTATTATTAGTTGTAAAGAACGCGTCTTGAAGACAAATCATGATTTATGTCGCGCCATCTGTGTTAAGGATGTCAATCGGCTAAGAGTCCGCGCATATGTTGCGATTGTGGGCAACTTTTTGTTGGATGGGTGATTTGTGGGTTGGTGATAAAAGGTATCATTGTAAGTTACATTTATCAATTCTTATTAGTAAGAAATGGTGCTTACAAGTGGTGCTTTTTAATTTAAGAACTACGGACAAAGTTGCCTAGTTATTGGCTTTGGTACCGGCAAACAGTGCAGACAAATCGTTTTGGGATTTTGCGAAACAAGACTCAAACTACCTACCTACGTTTGGCCAGTGAGACTACATGGAAAGCTGGACCGTGTGCAGTGCTTTTATCGACATTGATACTTATTTGAGAGAAATATAACATAAATATGGGTGCACTATAGGTGTACCTCTGCCTTCCCCTTCGGAGAATACAGGCGTGTTGTTACGATGATGAGAAAAAAAAGAAAAAGAAGTGTGTTTTAAGTTGCTCCGTGTGCATCCTCACTTACAAATAAAGTAATAAACTAATTTTCAAAAAAAAAAACCGAAATGACATCACCTCAAGAGTGATGCCTGACCATCCCATGAATCAGCATCACCAGTGTTTTTCCATATGTCACCTCCACTGACACCTGTCTCCTCATATTTATGGCAAAAATATGATAATTCAACTCAAAGTTGTTATTTCTTTGGATTAATAATATAAACGAATCGCTTATGTCACTCATATTCTGATTAATTAGTCATATAATTATTATGCTGTGTTTATTTCTAGTAAACACAATAACTTATAGTGTTTTTGATTTGTTTATGTCAACTGTGAATAAAGAAAAGGTTAATTGTATTGTGAAACTTATGAATAAAATTAACTTATAGGTAACCATCCGAATAGGTTTCTATGGCAGTCTGAAATTGTTTTATGCAAGAAAAACCTGTTTTATGCAAATATCCAAAACTTTAGCATCATTTACTCAAGGCTGAAACAGATCTTATTCTGATCATCAACAATCTGACGCAATAAGGATCGCAGCCCTTAAATTGCAACATGTTAGCGGTAAATCTTACTGGGTTTAGTCACATTTGTCAAACCGAATTTATGCATTTTAATTAAAAATTACACACCAACCTAAAATTGTATAACCTTTGATTCACCTTTTTATTGATACCTAAGTCTATAAATTGGCTAACAGGTTGACAACTCACCTAATTTATAAATGATGACTAGATTGCCTGACCTGACATGACACACAAGGGAAAAATCTCAACATTTTTTCTGTTAGGTACTTTTTATTTCAGGTTCAGTTAGAAGGATAAAGTGTAACTTTTAAGATCCAAACTGGAACAAACATCAATGTTTGATTGCAGAAACAATTATAACAGTAGTACGCTCGAACGAAGCTGAGCGAGCTTTTTCATTAAAATCTCTACAGCAAAAACTACTGTAGGTACGCCCAAATATCTGCAACTACGAGGTAGGTACGGCATGACACCGTCAACTCCAACCGATCGCGGACAAATGTTACAGGTGTAAGTGAATAATAATGACGCGGTGAGGACCTGACGCGAATATTTTGGTCACGTCGAGCGCCGTATTAATGGTGACTCATTTATATCAGTCGAGTTGGAATCAGCTGGTGTCTAGTTGATTGTGACGTCATGTTTCAAGTATTTGTAGTGACAGTGAAATGGTGTTTTAATTAAATTGTGTTTTGTTTTTAAAATAGATAGGTTTAGAAGTTGTTTTAAATAGTTTTATATGTCTTTATCTTGTCACGTTTTCTTTATAGACTTGGGATTATGAATTAATCTTTGATAGAACTCAATAATTTTCTTTAAACTTTTAATAGATTCCCGTGCCTTTTAGTAATAAATGAAGATACTCTGGTATAATATATTAGTGATTAGGGTAATATCACACGCGTCCGGTGATGAGCAGTTTCTTTTTTTCAAGCGATTTTTTTGCGACGGCTGCCTTATAAGTGCCGATTATCTGATTAACGAAATTCCTTGTTAGTTGTAAAGCTTTCGTGACGATCGACACCACAACAAGAAAGTCGAAAGGTGTAAAGCGACCTTAATTTTAAGTGCTACTAAATTATCTACCTATTATTAACAAACGATAAATCTAAAAATATCCTAAAATTGTGTAAATCTCATTTCAATTCCAAAGTACTATAATACAAATAATTTTACCAAAACATCTTGCGTCGTGAGTCATGACATGACAGTCGCTCGGGAAAACGCGGCGTTTCGTAACACTCATGCGAAACGCTATAAAACTGAAATATATCTATACAAAACTGTGTGTTTATGTCTGTTTGTGAATCGTAAATTAGTCTGCTGGTATGTATTAACTCGAGAGCTATTAGGTTAGTTTTATCGCTTTTTTATATTCACGTTTTTTATACTTTGTAGGGTTAGTGAAGCTGGAGACGGCGGCGTTTGTAGAATCTTTGGATACCTATATTTAATTTAGATTAAATAATTTCGAGTACAAAACTGTGCAATATAAGGTATGTGTATTATAAGGTTCACTACTCATGATAATGAAAATATTGTCAATTGAAAAAGATTGATTTAAATAACTGTTTAAATTAAACTGTCGTATAACATTATTAAAGTTACAAACGACTATGACAAAGTTTTCTGATTTTATTTTCTCAGTTTACATTTTCCTCATTCAGATTTATAACAAGTCGAATGATATCCATTGGTATATTCTGTCATACATAACAAATTAACAGTAATCATCAATAAACAGCCGAACAATCAACTCATAATCGAAGACAAAACAGACCATTCTAAAAACTAACACTACGCTATAAAACGCCGACAGCTTACCGCGAAACGCCGTAAACCTGTCGCAAGGATGACGAATCATTAACGCGTTGCGACTTTTACATGTACGAGATTTGACGAAGCAGACATAGCAGAAGGCTTGTTCCTGAAAATCTACAATTTATTAGAACACAAGAAACGGCATTGCAGATGCAAGTTATATGGGAGGTAAAACTGCATTTAGTATGAAAAATAGAAATTGACATTTGGCTTGCTCTTGAAATTAATGTCACCTTTCCAAACTCTATTGCAGAATGGCAGTATAGGTTAGCCTTTATGGCTATGCCTACTGAAGGACTGATAATCGGAGAAGGAGACCTGCCATTGAGTACAGATTACGAAAATAGAAAAGAAAACGAAGAAGACTGATGATTGATGGTGGATTGGTGGTGGTGGTGGTGGTGGTGATGGTGGATTGGTGGTGGTGGTGGTGATGGTGGATTGGTGGTGGTGGTGGTGGTTTGGTTGTTTTCTTTTTATTGATTGATTGTGGACTTTGTGGTGTACTTGAGAAGAGGCCCAGGCCGTGGAATGCAATAAAGTAAATGACCGATACACCGGACAGTTGATAGAGGATGTTTGCAAGAAAACCACCTACGCTAACCGTAAATAATTACTGGTGGATGACGGTGATGAAGTAACCTTTATGGATCAATTCGTGACTACTGTCCAAATTCCTTACGCATTGTCGAATTTGGAACTTCTGCCCAGTGTCTTGCGTCATGTCTCCGTCATTTTTATAGCGTTTCCGTACATTTTATGTTTTTCTTTTTTTGAATTTATCGCGTACTATTGTGTTGACTAGATTTTTTAATAATGCGTGTGCCAAGAATGTGATTATTAAAAAATATAATGAGATTGGAGACGTGGTACTTTGTTATAGTAGTGAACACTGGTAATGATGTGGCGAAAGAAATATGAAGACAATTTATAAGTGTCAATAGAAGAGTATAATAATACTGTTATATAAATCATTTTTGTTGCGCGAGTGATAAAAATAAGGTTTCTGTCTCGTCTAGTGATTGTCGTGAGAAACGATCGAAATGTGGTACCTAAGAGTAGTTCAAACTGTAATTTGTTAGCATCATAATCAAACATTGCTAAATTACTTGTAATAAAGAAATTTTTAATTTGAGATGGGTTTGCTCTTGATTCTAGTCTAGGTCAGAGGTGCCAGAGACAAAGTCGACGATGGAGTGAGCTTACCCAGAAGAAGCCTGTTCACTGTCACTTTAAAGAGATTTGGGTTGTATGCGTTCGGAAACTCAGACGCAGGTAGAGGGTAAAAACAAAATAAAGAAAAAAATAAAGAAAAATGCGTTTGTTGGCATTATAGCAAAGCAATATACACCTTAAAACTATAAAAACAGAAAACAATGATTGTAATGCAAAAAAAGCCTCAGCTCAACATTATGTCAGATGACAACAGAAGATGTACCATCTGACGCTGAATTTCAGCTAATAGCAATAATATGCTTTAGTTATGGTTAATATTCAAAACGTATTAATAAGCCATGTTTAATATAAATGCATGGCATGCATGTTCAAGTATAATTATAGAAGAATAAATTAGGTAATAAGAAATTGTTCGGGAACTGCAACCGTGTGTATTTCAAACTTTATTTTTCTTTCTTTTCTGTCTTTCTTTTTCTTTCTTTCTTCACAGTCACAGTCAGTCAGTCTTTGTTCGTCAGTCATTTCTTTCACAGTTGATTCGACGTGTAAATATAATGTATTCCGTAGAAAGCAATGTTTAACGCATAGTTGAATGTGAATTATTATTAATTTAGTGTGAATCTGTGATGAATACAGACCTACTTACCTACATACATAGTCTTAATATAAAAAAAAAATTGGGAACGAAAAAACATGCAGTATCCCAAAACCAGTAGTCGATTGACCTTTCTACACCATGCGCATGATGGGAAAACAGCCACGTATCAACTGTAATTCCTATTAAAAGACCAACCATTAGAAAACGATGCAGTTTTCCGAGACCTGCAACTCAATACAAAACAATGATTCCGCAATCAAGTTACAACTTAACAAATCGTGCTAATTATAACTTTACAAATGCTGATCAAGACACAATTGTAAACATAAATAACCGATGTAAACTCTTAATAACCACTAAACAAGTGTCACCTTCTCCACCATTTGTTGTCGCCCACTTGGCCCAGTGAAGCGTTATTTTTCAAGTTTTATGACAAGAAACCATTTGATTTTATGATCGTAAATAACTAATATGATGGCATTTTTGAGACTACGCCCACTGGTATCGGTCGCGGTTTCTTGCAATGATAAAAAGTGTGTTAGACTTATGCAAACAAATAATGAAAATATTATAAAATACTAGCTGCCCGCCCCGGCTTCGCACGGGTTGCGGTACTTATCTACGGCGTACCCTACCTACCTACCCTACCTACCTACCTACCCTACCTACCTACCCTACCTACCTACCCTACCTACCTACCCTACCTACCCTACCTACCCTACCTACCTACCTACCCTACCTACCCTACCTACCTACCTACCTACCCTACCTACCTACCTACCTCCCTAACTCCCTACCCTACCTACCAAAAAAAAAAAAAAAAAAATAGATGTTGGCCGATTCTCATAGATACCGGATAAGCACAAAAAATTTCATCAAAATCGGTTAAGCCGTTTCGGAGGAGTATGGCAACGAAAACTGTGACACGAGAATTTTATATATTAGATTTATTTGGCTTCGTGCATACATGAGATGACATATAGAAACAACATGGGTGTACAGTACAATTACTTTCTTAATGTACCTCGGGAATCATCGTATTTCCGAATACAAACGAATACTAATTTCCATGTCCATCAATTATTAGATTTATCGTGTATAATAATTTGAATTCAGAACTAAGTACTTAATTGTTTGTTAGGTCAAAATAAAACAACAATAAAGTACTTAGTTCTGAATTCAAATTATACCTACACGATTAATCTAACAATTTATGGACATGGAAATTAGGATTCGTTTGTATTCGGAAATGCGATGATTCCCAAGAGATATTAAGAAAATAGTTGTACAGTACTTGTTACAGTGGTTCTGATGATTGATGGCTTGGTTGAGCATTGATGTCTAATGACCAGAATACCGGTTGGTGAATACTGAATTTCGAGGTGGTTGATCATGTTTTGTATGAGTAACTGACTGATGGTCCACCCGATCTAATGTACAAGGTGCTGTCTATTGTCAGAACAGAGAAATGCTTCTTGGACGTAGCTAATTATTAATATTGTAGGAGAACTGCCCCAGTAATCCTACCGAATTTACCCCTCTTTGCTTTGTGTAAAAGAAGTCCAAAGAAAATAAAAAAGATAAGTAAAGTAAGGCAGTAGAATCCTGTTACCATCAGGAAAACTTGCATCCAGCGATGGATGAAGTACGGACCGAAGCAGAATAATCATCTTTAGTCACCAAACCACACAAATGAGCATTCAGAAATGAATTGATTTGAATTAAAAATAACGACAGCAGGTAATCTTGCGGAAAAGATATATTTTATTGATACTATCGATTAGCGGTCAAGGCTAAATAATGATCCCCCTTGAATAATAACAGATAAGAATAAGATATTCACTCATGTATTTCAAGCCTGACGAATTGATTGCATCACCATTTTTTTGATGATTTGATACTGCCGAGGTCTGTGACATTTTCATAAGTTGGCAGTTTAATAATTTATATTCCTGATTTCTTCTGTTTTAATAAGTATAATAAACTATTAATTAATATTATATTCCACCAATTTTGCAAAAAAAACTGGCTGTCGTAATTCACATGTTAAAAAATATGACCGCTGAGAATGATCTACACGTCAATATAATATTATAATATCTTGTCTTTTTTGTATCTTCTCTTACTAATAAACTAGTTTTGTCATACGACTTTGCTCGTGTTCCTTTATTTACTAAATAACGTAAAACTACAACGCCTGTAATTATTATAAGTAGCTAGTACACCTTAAGTCCCAGGTATCAGGGGGCAAGCCTATTGCCAACAAGCGGGCACACATCCAGACTCCGGGTTGCTTCTGAGAAATTATTGATGAAATAACCCCCATTGTGTTATTACCCTTTGCCCGACCTGGTAATCGAACCTGGGACGTCATGCTCAGCAGTAGCGCTTGCGACGAATATCACGCACTATTCTACATAATATCTAGACTATTCATATAAGAAAGCGTTATTTCAACAGTGGACATTAACGAGCTTTCAACAATTTAATGCTAGGTAATGGAAATCTGAAAACACAAAGTTCTAAACCTGAAGATTCATTTCGAGATGAAATGCTATTTGAAAAATTACGAAATATTCACTCACATTCCTTATTCAAGTTGAATAAGTACAAACCTATAATCATAGTTCAACCCTATAAAGTTCACTTGAAAAAAGAACTTAATAAATAAAACATCACACAGAGACGTAGGTACCCCCCCTATAGTATACCCTCATTTCGTCAGTTGTTTTTTAAGTCCTATGTAATAGGGAGTCTATTGCCATCAACCGTGCACAAATCTAAACAAAAAAAAAAAGCATCATTATTGTAAAAAACAATAAACTTACAGACAACCCAACGATTTGCATTACGTAAGCAACATAATTTATGTCCACAACATTAACATTCAAATTATTATGAATATCAAATAATACATAAAACGTTTTTATGTATGTTGATAGACATTATCGAGGCTATATTTGTTATATACCAGAGAGCAGTGACCCATTTAGTAGTGAACTTTACGATGCGGCATGTGCACCTGATTGATGGCGTGTTTTGTCTAAAATATGTGTTAGAATCCGGAAAACAAAAAGAACCAGAGTTACCGAAATAGCTTGTAGAGTAAGCAAGCTGAAGTGGCAGTGGGCTGGCCATGTTTGTCGGAGGACCGATGGCCATTGGAGCAGACGAGCGCTGGAGTGGAGACCGCGTATCGGTAAGCATAGTGTGGGGCGCTCCACAGCCAGATGGACCGACGACTTTAAAAAGGTGATTGGGACAGACTGCATGCAGAAGGCGGAGGACAGGGTTTTGTGGAGCAGCCTGGGAAAAGCCTATTTCCAGTAGTGGACTGCGGTTTTATTGATTAATGTGTAGGAAAAGGCGAAATACATTTTGATCGAACAATAGTCTGGCTGTATTCAATCACAGCACAGGTTTTATCCAGACTTCCAAAGATGCATCACATAGTTCATTAAAACCTATAGTTTTTTTTCTACTGTTTTTAACCTGCTTATCACATTAATTATGTGACTATGTTAACTATTTGAAAAAGAAAACTTGTCAGTATCAAATAAGTCAGTTCAATATTTACTCGGACTATTATTTTCCAATAGAAGACATCACAGGCACAAATCGTATTGAAAATTGCCAAAACATTCAAAATACTCTTTCGAAGAACCATCAACAACAGCATAATTGATACCAAAAACCCATCACCACGACCCATCAATTACGCGATAAATTAAAATCAAAACATGACGCTAATTTATTGGGCCCATTCGGTTTAACACAACACTTTGCGTGCCAACGTTATCGCCGAGCCGCGATTGACGCGAGCGTTGCGATCACTCATCGAGTGCAGCTTGCAGTGTGTCTCAGAGATGCAGGGAGGTATCAGGATAGTGAAAAGGGTGCATGGATATAGAATGTTGAGAAATACATGAATGGTTTAAAAGTGTTGAATGATAGAGACTGCCGTATTGCATTAAATGGATTTTATGTAATAAACGGGTGTAAGACCTATACAGTTGTAAATAGGTACCGCAGGTAAGACAAAAAAAAATAGAAGCTCTGTATGCTTATCAATTTATGAAATCATTGAAGTCGACTGATTGAACGGTACAAGGATGTATTCAAGTTGGTAGAAAAGAAGTCAATATTGACGATATTTTTGAACAGTAGGTACTGGAATATGCATTTCGTTAGATGATGATTAGATGTGACGGCTTGTTGGGATTACTCATCGTGTTTGAATAAGCCATAGGTGATACATGAGTTAATGAAAAGTTGACCTATACGTCAAAAACAAACTTAAATTGATGACGAAAATGTCAATGTAGAGGACTCATCTTCAATAAACCAAGCTAGTAAATAACAAACCGATATCACTCTTAATCAAACAGTCATATTTCTCGGACTTCAGTCCAGCCGGCAGATGAGTCAAAAATGTAAATAGAAATTGTCCCAGATAATTTGGTAAATGTCTCGTTGATATATAGGCGGTATTGTTTGAAGATAGTTTAAATGGTAATATTGCTTTGTCTACTCTATTAGATTTGCATACAACGAACATTATTTCAAATTTAAATGTTAATCAAATTACTGGCATTTAGTGCTTAATGTTCAGTAAAATGTTTAATTTATATTCTTTTATCAACATTCAGAATAAAGAAGTCTTTATTTTTTATTGTTTTATGATATTGTATTAATAATATTATGACCAGATGTCACCATTTTTACTATGCTTAGCTTATTGACCCATTTCAACAGATTCCTTACAAAGCTGTAACGGACCATGTTGGAACCCATGAGCACGTCATAGGTAATATAAAACAAGTTTACAGTTGACTATCATCACGAAAAATGATTGCAGTCTATTGTTGGGCATACTAAATGAATTGCTAAACACTTTTTGACACAACGAAGTCACAATATTGCACCCGCAAATCCGGCCCTGCCAACAACGTGAATGAAACTAAACAGGTGCTCTGAATTATGCGTTCACTGATGTATGCACCCGATGCACCGCATGCACCCCAGGTGAAAATGTGCAGTGTTGCTAACGTAAATACGCGAAATGGCCGGTCAATCAGCGGACCGACGCTAAAGTTGTAAATATCTGGTAAGTGTATGGAAGCATTGTTTTGGATAACGGCGGAAAGAATAATAATCTTTTGAGATTTAGTGGTGGAAGGGCAGTGAACTTGGCGCTTAAAGTAGGGATGTTTTAGTTGAATAATGGTTGATGGCTTGAGTCACTGACAATAGTAGGTGCACATCCTTGGTTCAAACCGGATTTTTTCTATAAACAATAATATGTTTATTAGCATACCAATCAAGTGTATCGTAGTGGATTTAAAATATCAATAAAATTAATCTCATATGTAGAAACAGCTATAGATATGAATAGCATAATCAGCCCATAAAATTCCCACTGCTGGGACACAGGCCTTCTCTCTTCGAAAGGGAGTGGGCTGGAATCCACCACGCCATGCGGATTGGTAGATGTCACAATGTCTACGAATTTTTGGTTCTAGGACCTACGCTGGTTTCCTTACGATGTATTCCTTTACCGTTTTGAGAGACTATAACTGTCTCGATTTATTTAAGATCAATAGTAATTGGTATGGCGATAATGGTATTTTATGCAAACACCGATTTCCCTCAAAGTCAAAATATTTTATTTACATTAACCGACATGGGCACTTATGAAACGTCAGGTGCTAGGTGCACAGTTCTAATTGGTCGTTTGACCAAAGACCTTACAACTGAACGGTTCCAACCATATTACTATCTTGAAGTCTAATCAAATCAAATTATATTGCATAAAAACAACCGACTTCCAAAAAAATACTACAAAGTGAAAAATTACTTTAATTTCGGAAGTCGGTGTTTTGGTTTTGTATTTTCGTTTTTTGCCACCGACTTCCGAAATTAAAGTTAATTTGCACTTGTGTTTTTTTTGGAAGTGGGTGGTTTTTTTTTTTAATTTTTTACATTTTCCTTTTAGGTTGTGGTACCTACCCCACACAAATTCGTATACCACTACTTTCTATGTAAATAACAGTGACAGGAAGTTATTATAACATCATCAACATACATTAAGTGGGAAAAATATGTATTATTGAAGCTAACTGAGAAAATTTTCGAAATCGATCCACAATTACCGGAGATATCACGTAACAAACAAACAAAAACAAAACATACAGACAAATTGAGAACCTCCTCCTTGTCGAAGTAGGTTAAAAAGAGAGATAGTTCAAGTCGCTATACCATTTAAGAGTCATCTACCAAAAATATACATCTATCTATGCTTCCTTCCATCCCATTCACTGATACCCCTAATATCTTGAAGCTGCTGGCGCGGAGCCAATCACCTCTGACATAACGTCGCTGATCACCCACTGACGGATGTAAGTGCCTGCTGTCTCCGACATATGAAGGAGGTATTTGATTGAGATTTGATATTTCTTTTAGAAAAACAAAATAACCAAAATTGTTCTTTTTTTAAAGTGACGTGCTGAAAACTAACTTTTCTCAAACATGCTTGGAAATTCGAGCATTATTTTGACAACCCTCTTCGAGATAAATCGAAAATGCTGTACTGGTCAAATACATGCGAGCAGCGCGCGGCAATGTTAGTATGAAAATCCATATCTGTCGTTGTTTAGCGGCCGAATAAATTACTATGAAAACTCATATCTGTCGTGTAATTTAAAAATGGAATAAACTTTTTACTTCGCCCCATGGCAACCAAGGAGGTAACTTATCAAAGATTTTATTTAAATCTCGAACTGGCTTAGCAAATAGAGCTGTTTATAGTGAAAAAGAAACAAATGAACATATTGGCGCGAGAAAACTTATCGTTATTCGACATTGATTCTGGAATTTATAATTAATTTACTTAGTTTGAACTTCCACGTATTATTTGAGAAAATTACTATACAAGCCTTGGCCGCAACCAGGCATTGATGGACTCACTTATGTGTTTATTTACAAATATTCACGTCCGTCCATCAATGCCTGTGTTGTCTGCCGCTGCAGTAATGTACTATACCTACTGCAAATTCTGTCCTTGACGCTATCCACAGTCGTTTTAGGCATAATCTTGCGTTATTGGCAGTACAGCTGCTTCTGTTTTCTACTTGGGTGTAAAAAATATGCAATTTCATTCAAACCCTTTACGAAAGCAACGCAAGATATAAAACCTGTCAGATACAGAACCTTATGATGAGAAACAATTTGTAGTACATTAATGGAAAAGCAACCATCTAATCTTCAATTTTTCCGTGTACACTATACCATCCTGTCATTCCTAGCTTCTTCATATCGATTTGCTTCCAACTGTCTGTCGAACAAAACGTGCACTGTTCAGCGTCTCACAATCGCTTTGAAATTTTACTATCTTGCAGGCAAGTCGACAGATCAAAAGTTGTTAGATAACGTTCTGTATGTGATGAGATGATCGTTTGTATGGCTATGAAATATACATCGTGTCAGGTTAGTGTTAGTTTTTTGAAGTGTTTAGTTATGCTGTCGATTTCTAGATTTGATGAGCAGCGATTTCTCAAACCAGGGTAATTTTGAGAGTAGCAAATTCTACCTTCAGTTGTATTTCGTTTGATAACAAATAACTCTAAGAATTAAAATAAAAGTCTCAAATTAATAAATAACACGATCTGCCAATGTTGTTTTCTTTATTCCAGAATTATTGTCGACCTGATATTCTTCTATCCAGTGCTCACAATCATCAGTAAACAAAATCCTTTGGTTGCAGTTTTCTGTCACATATTAAATTCCACTGCTATTTTCAGCCAAACTAATCATATACCTTGACCACGCTTACAAAGTTCAATTCCATTTCCTCATCAAAAGAAACCATCAAACACATTAATTCCCTACCACCTTCGGATGCCAAAAACTTTAAACTCTAATCCTTCACTGCCTATTTCCTCAAAAACTAAATACTCCATCATCAGTCTCATTCAAACGAATAATGAAATCAAAACTACACGACCAACGACACAGCCATTTATCAAATCAAATTAAAATATAAAACCGGCCAAAATCGTGTCGGACCACGCACAGTGAAGGGTTCCGTAGCCGGCATGAATATTTATGCATGCAAAGTATTGATTTTATTGGACGCAATAATAAGTTTGTATTTCGTATAATAATTTCTCGAAGAAACTATGAAAAATAAAGTTATTTATGCAGCTGTAAGCAAAAATATCACACATCTCAGAAACTGGCCTAAAGTCACTTAAAAACATCATAATCTTTTTATTAATGGGATCCAACAATACACGCTTATGTGCAATTATTTTTTTTCATTTTTCTTTTACATGTATGGCGAATGCCCCCTTAATTATTTTGTTGCTATTTTATTATATTTATTATTTAGCGGTGCACATAATACACATTTCCTATTTCATTAAAGTAGTGCTAATAGTCTCGTCCGTTTTGCCATTTGGTTACGGAACCCTATAAAACCGCTGCGCAAGAGTTCAGCCCGTCCGTTGGGATTTGGGGCACTTTAGCATCTATTTCTGGTGACAGACGGACAGACACATGCACGGATAGCTATCAGGTTTCAAATTCCTGTATTAAAAGGATGGTAGGATTGTAAGTGGTATTTGTAATTAAAAGGATTTGTGAGTATGGTACTTGGTTTCCTTTTCCTGTATTATACATTTGGGGAGTGATTCTGAAACTTTCTGTATGTTATTGTTGTTTACTTTTTTTTTGACAAGACATGAGAGTGTACTGAAATTGTTTTCTTTTCTGAGCTCAAAACAGTAGAATAAAATTCGAAGACAAGAAGCAGGATTTTTCATCGATTGCTATTGAGCTGCATAGGACATGATGAGCCTCTATCGTCCATGTTAAGAAAACGAACGACGGACTAAAGTTAATTCTGTCGTTCGATAACAATCACTAACGTTTAAGAGTTTAGTGACTAAACTCTACCTTTTTTAAACATCACAAACCACATTATATTCTAAATAAGGTTATTTTTTCCCGTATTATCTTGATTCTCTTATCAATCACAACCTAATACATGACTACCTCTCTTCCTCATTTGACCCCCAACACTTGAAACCAAATTAAACCATAAAAAGCTAGAATATAATTAATGGAACAAGCTACTGCGAACACACAGGTAGCTTTCATTAAAATTCGTAGTGACTACATGAAAAGTCAATTAGTACGTGCCGTGAGGCGGCGGCCATCTTGTAATTGCGGGAGACAGCTGCGCCCGCGCACCTCGTGGGTGTTCGGCGCAACAAAGGGTTAATTTAATTAGGATTTGATTGGGTGGGAGGGAGAGGGAAGATGGTTAGTGTTTGGATGGTGACAGATTAGGATTTATGAGTATTGTAAAAGTGCCTGATTGGAATAGTGTTTGTTGTTGATGGTGGGGATGATAAGTCTTCGGGGTAGAGTAGAATACAAAATTCAACGATTCTTATTATACCAATATTGTTATTTTCCTAGATTTCTCATTGGATCGCTGTCACAGGACGAATCCTAAAATTATAAAAGATGAATGTGTTTTCATCTTGTAGCTTTTTTTAGAATCATAAAGTATGGTTAGGAGAGTCTATAATCGGAATTTGTGTCTAGCTACCACTGACTGCGCTTGCTACATGGCAACAGTTATCAGTAAAGGATAAATAAGCGGTCCAAGCCCATCCTCTAACATGCACTGTTATTTCCGAGGTAGATATAAGCTATATTTTGAGGTACAATATGAAACTGCCATAACTAAAAGTGTTGCGAGTCAAAAATAATAAATAATGCTGCCAGCCTTTTGGGCACTTATGCCATTGACAGCGATGCGGACGAATTTTTTGATGCCCTATGAGCTCTTCCCTTTTTATCATTAATATATATATTTCAGTGTTAGCTTGTATATTGCAATCTATTTAGATTGATTAAACAATACCGTTACCTTATAAATAAAGTGAACGTTTTGTATATAATTAAAACAATAGAATTAATTTCAGAAAACATCTGTAAGTACATGTCATCAGTATGTCTGTTTGTCTTGTCAAACACATTAACATGTCGAATATTTACTCATTAATGTGAAACATATGTATTTACGTACATAATTATTGTAGGCTTGTCTGACCTTTTGTGACACAAATATGAGTCATAATAAATACCTAAATGAGGACTTAGTAGAAAACCTTTAACCTATAAGAAATCCTGTATAATTTTCCTATACTAACCGCTCCACTTGCTTGTCAAATGGAATGCTTTTCGGATTTAATAGCCAAAATAGCCACAACCAATCCTTGAAAGACTTGAAAATAGATTATATTCAATTAGTTTCTAGAAAGCAAAGATTCTGTGAACAAGATATTATTGTTATTGCAGTGAGGCTCTACGCATAGCTATATCTTCAAACATTAAGAACTATATATATTGTGCAAGCTGTAATTATTAATTCATTAAAAAAGTGTGGTGATCAGTCAACGTTCCATCATGAGCAATAATTATTTCAAATTCAAAATCATTTATTTGCAAATATGGGTAAGAATACACAACCTTGGTAACACCATATGTTACCTTTCGGCATGCATAGTAGATACAGTTAAATGAAACACATATTGTAGTGATTTTCAAATTTAGGTTTTTACGATAGCCACAAGAACATAGGACGTGGTCCATTCCTGAACAGAAACAACATTACATACATGAAAATAATATCAGGAAAAAAAAAACTTCGTATGAAAACACAAAGCACCTGTTCCAATCGAACACCTACTAAAACATCATAATCATCTCAATATTATTTCAATCCAAAGTCACCTTCTCTATCAATACAGCACACATTACAAATGCAACTTTTTTCAACATTAGGATGCGCACGCGTTCCGAACAATCCGAGACAGTCCCGAATGCCCCAACCCCTCCCTGGCCAAGGGGGACAAGGGGGACTAAAGAAGACGTATCTCACCACCACGATCCATTGTCCATTGTTTTTGCCTGCTGTTATTTATGACGGACGACGTTGTATCTATCCTTTTCTAACATAGCCAGAATAACATCGTCGTCTCGCTCCCTCAAGGCTTCCGTCCCGTAATGCCGTAGCTAATAAATTACGATTCAAAAGATTATTTATTAGATTATTCATGGTGGAGAGGCCCTGTACCGTATTGGTCTTCGGGACATAACACTGCAGTCGTTTTCGTCTTTTTTCGTGTGATTGATTTGTGTCCTATCGTGTGGTGTGTCGTGTCGTCAAACAATGGGGGTTGGACGTGGATTGGCTGGTTTATGGATTTTATTGGATTCACAGACGTTGGGTTTTGCATGTTAGATGTCTGATAAGCGTTGATGTGTGTGTGACATAAGGAAGCCTTTGGTGATGTCACAGGATTACATAAATTTGAATTTCATAGTGTTCTTGCAGGAAAGGGTGATTCACTGTACAAATAAAAATTATTAAGGAGCTTCTCTTAAACTTATACCAGTTCATTGAAGAAGAGTTTCTTCAAAACATATGTATAAAGACCACGTACGTTATAAATCACAATAAAAATCTTTTTACTGCTCAAGCGCCTTGCATGGCAGCAATAGATAGTTATCTCCTTTAATCTCATTTAATATTCTAATTAGACCTAACTAAAAGCTTATTAACGAGATAACTTCAAGTTTAGACCACCTATGACGACAATGATATTATCAGGACCACTATGGCACTGAATAATGTATTTAATCATAACCAAGAATCTACTATAACATATTTGTTATACAATTAAAATGTAACAGTCTGATAATTTATAGCAATTAAAGAACGGAACAAACTACAGGAACAATTTATTTATAAAATATGACAGAGTAATTTAGGAGCAATAAAATTCATAGTAGAATGGACTCAATTAAAACAGATACAACAAAAAATGTCGCCCCACCGGAAGCAGGGCCGATAATCGTTTGAAAAGAGACGTGCATTATTATTCCCGACCATTAATTAACCCACACTAAAGTTTTAATTAAAAAACAAGCAAAGAACTTTCCATAAGAATGGTACGTCACAAACGCCGACGAATTCAAAACGCCAGCGTCTCGACCGTCATAAATAATTGGGACAAAACCTTCGCCCCCCGCGACCCGCCCCCATCCCCCGGATAAGTGTCTAAAATTTTCACAATCCGGCAATAAAAAGATAATTTATTAGTATAGCTCTTATTGTTTTCGTTATTTATGTGTATGGAGTAATGTAATCTAGCTGGTGGGGGTCCTAAATAAATAATTTTCACTTTAATGTCCCTTCTTGCCTAATCTCCCGAGCGGTCGGCTCTCAGTCCACGGTTTGTACGATATAATGGGCACCCGAGGTATTTTTAGGTCTAAATAAACATGATTTGTTGTACCGTCTCTGACAGAATTTAATTTCGTTACGGCAACGATGTGGCTCCCTCTGTCGCGAATATCTTGAATTATTTTTAATGACTCCTAGTCATTTGCATTATCGTCGATTTTTAGTAGCTTCTAAGGATTATTTATTATTTGAAATTATTGCTTCCATTAATGAGATTTTTATTTTTATTACTCTCTTAATAACAAAATTTTCCTGTTCTACACTGGCAAAAAAGTCCACTTGATAAAAACTTAAAATATTTCGTAAGCTTAGTCTGATATTTATTGCCTCTGTAATACGAGACAACAATAGAATGATTAAAAGTATTTTCTTCATCGATAACGTACAGTGCTACTCCCTACATTTTTATACTAAAAGTATGCTAAAAGATTTTAGCGTAAATATGTTTTTAATCAATTTCAAACGATGATTCCTTTCCAGCACCCAAAAAATCCAACAACATTCAAGACAACAATAAAAAGAAAAAAAGAACACAAGACCCACGTACATCACATGCAGATTTCAAAAGCGTCTGAACTTCAGTGGCCATTTCTGAAAATTAGTGGACGTGAGGCAGTGGGGGGAGGGCGGCGGGGGGCAGAAATGCCGTGGTGGATGATTTACACCACTCCGGTATTATGTTTTGACTTTAATAAACAGAACGTTTGTCATGGCAGACTATACGTCGCCAGTCTAGGGCAAGTTTTGTGCTAGTGTTGGGGCTAAGAGTTCTAATGTTGTATGCAAGTGGTGTTAGATTTACGTTTGGGAGTTGAAGAGACTGTTAGGAAGTTTCTTGATGGATAATCTATGTAGTGTAAAAAAGTTTTGCCGCTGTCAATTTTGGATAGACTTGCAGAGTCTTACGATTTCTCGTGTCGATAACTGATTTCAATGCAAGTTTTGGGTTAATGGATATGGATCTTTTAGGTTTTTTGACAACATTATTAGCTTTGACAGTAATAAAGACGAGCTATTTATATTGCAGTACCATTGAAGTATCAAAATCTAATCCAGGATTAATAAAAAACAACTCTATATTGAAACCAAAATATCCTTTCAAAACAAAACCTCCCACAACTGCATCCAAATAATATTCATACAGACTTCCAAATCCCTTTCCATTGTGCTTGGAGCGTGTCCTGAGTTGACCTTAGTCCGTCTAGTTTTAATTACAGCCGACAGACGGACGGAAGGACATCCGAGCTACGCTGTTTTGAAGACTCGACGTGACATTAAGTTTGTGCGAGACTAATTTCTGATGTCGCAGTTTGAGTTCACAAGAGAATTTGTAATGGGAAAAGGATGAATTGTATGTTTTATCTGTTAATGAATTCCTTTTTTTTGAGAATTAATGAGGACAATATAAGCACACCGCCTAAATTAAGAAAACAACTGAAGAAGTCGACTTTAGAATGAGAAATAAAACAAAAGAAAAATACAATACTTTATGCAGTCAACTTCGTTTTGACGGTTCGTTTCGTTGTAATCTAAGCAGTGTTTGATATACTAAATAAATTATTAAGTTTATATTTGTTGTATGTACGTTAAGCAGATCAATATATGCACATGTTAGGCTCGAAAACGCCATAATATACCAACAATAATTGTCTCAACAAAATCTCATATCAAATCAAAGCACGAAGACGCCTTCAACATGACATCCACCCATAAAACTCACCCATACCTGGCCATCATTGTCGTAGACCACAGCAAACGGCCCATAGTTCCCCCCCTATAGTTTCACCCCTCGTTTCCAGCTTTTAATTATAATACTTTATAGCCCTATAAATCACGGCGTGCGTCCCGGGCGGCTACCACCCCCCACCCCCCTTTGAAGGATACCAGTTCAATTCTCGTTGGGTGTAATAATTTATAAAGAAATTATTCTCTTTTCTGCTGGGGGTTAAAGATGGTCGTGACGTGATCTGTAATCGTCTGGCGGTGACAATCATTGTGGTTTTGATGTGGTATTGTGAAATTGTGTCGATTTTTAATTTTGGGTGTAATTTGGGAGGCGTTAGATATAGATAATGTTGGATTTAAGTCGAATGCTTTACAAGTATTCTTAATAAAGGATACTGCTGATTTAATGAGTTGACAAAACAAGCGACAGTAAGCATTTAGCGTTGGAAAATCTTTTGACACAGTGTGATTTTAGGCGCCATCTTTGTAGAGTCGTAGTTGCTCGAAAGTTTTAGTTCAATCCTATTCAAAAGCTCTAACTTTTCTTTATTTATCACGCTTAATTAACTGTAAGACCAAACTAAAATTATGGTTTTGTTCTCATAAAAAAACAAATCGTAAAGAATCAAGAGCGATGAATTGAATGAAAAGTTGAAACGATCAAAGAATAGCAAAAAAATAATCACACGTCAAAATATCTGTCATCATCAATGAAATGAAGAATGTATGTCTATTGAAAAACCGCTAACCATTGTTCTTATAAACAGTAGATTTCTCTAGTTCTCAATACGACATTTGTCGATGTGACTTCAAGACACGCATGGTAACAAAGTATTGAAGTTTAGTGATGTGACAGTGTGACGTCACTGATGTCACTTTGTGTAAAGATTTTCTTCAATGGGGGCTATCGTTTTTATGCTCACCAGTTGGCGCCACTGTCGAGTAAGGTCTTGTTGCAGTACTTTTATTTGATGTTTTGGATATTTTTAAGTACCCATATATTCATACTGTGTTTATTTTATTACATTTTAAAACTTCAAATAAATATTTAGATTATAGTGTTCCTAAAATTGGCGAGCATGAAGCAGACAAATCTTGTTCTTCCTTCAAGTGCTATCAAATTAGATCGTAACGTTTTACTTAAAATCTTAAGCCATAATTAATCAAGAATGGCACAACCATTACAGCTATTATGAATCATTCGATAAAATCCGTGATAAAAAACCCCGCAAACAGTGAACGTTCAGTACATATTTTGACATCTAGAGACCTTACTCTACACTAGCGCCTCTAGCGGCGAACTCAAGCGCGATAGCCCTCATAACTTTACGTCGAAAATTATTCGTGAAACCGGGCCAACGTTTTTAACCAATGTTGGACACACTTCAATGTCTAACAGTCGCTTTAATGTTGGGATTGGTGCCGAATAAAAGTACTCTGATGTGTTAGAAAAAATATTGCTGCTGTGATCTTCAGAACTTAAAAAAATACTATTGTTTTTGTATGATTTTTAGCAGTAAATAACAGATAAGAGTCTCATAATAGAACTTCGGCTCCTTACACCCGCATTAAGTTTTCTTCTGCGATAATCAGTCACATATCAACAAAGTTCAGTTTAGTTGAACCGATAAGTCAATGTTAAGTAAAACTACTGTAACTTAAAGCTACAAGACGTCCAACTTACGGCGTGCCTTCGCGGCGCCATAGAGTAGGAATTAGCGGAGGGTGCAAAGGACTTTACCCTCTCTGCGGAAACATTTAGAATTTAAAACTATGATAAGTAGGTACATACATTTAAAGCAATTCGATTTATAGTAATTGACATTTAAAAAAGGGGGGGGGGGGTGATAAATGAGATTCCTTGAACGGAATTACGTTGATGAAGCTAAGTCCACGTTCGCACGGACGTAAAAATATCGCGGCGGGATTTTTTCGCGCACTGGATCTTTAACACACTGCTTCGGGCCGGGAGTTGAAAATCCAAGTGTGTTTTCGATGCGCTGGGATGCACACTTTTCGATTCTCAATGCTCGGTTCAACAACGAGAGTCTAAAATCCAGTGCGCGATAAAATCCTGCCGAAATATTTTTACGTTCGTGCGAAACTGTAGTAACAGTGATTAACTGACCACAATTATAACCAACCACAAGTGGCCATAGTTACCTAATATACTTGTACGTTCAACGCATTAAAGGCAGTTGCCTAAGAAGCTAATATTTTGACAACAGCATGAGCTAATTTTATATGAAGGTATAAGTTAAGCCAATAAGAGAGAACAAGAATTGTGATAGTATTGTTCAACTTGACGTTTGCTCTCTTTTCGAGATTCCGTATTAAATTATTGGAGTTTAACTTTCCACCCACATCAGTGAACCTTGTTGACGTGACCTCGTATCAAAAGAACAAAGATCAGAACTAGTACTATCAAAATCTTACCAACTTCAGTCGTTCACATTGTTCTTGTTTTTACTACCCGGACTTACCTGAAAAATAAAATAAATAGGGTTAAAGTTCTTGCGTTTCTTACGTCACTGTCGATCTAGAAATGTTTCAGTAAGAAATTGTCTCGCTAATGTTATATTTTCCAACATACCTTTAAGCCTCTAAGCTCTATTATTATCTAGTTTATTTCTTGAAAAATGTAACCTTGAGGGGGGACTTTTTTAGTCGCTAATTTAGTTGACATTTATTTATTTATTAAAACTTTATGCACAAGTAAAAAAAAATACTGTACAAAGGCGGACTTAATGCCTGAGGCATTTTCTACCAGTCAACTTTAGGGTGATAAATGTTAAATGATTTTATTTCTGTAAGTAGGTTTGTACAAACCGTTTTACACGTCAATCATGTTTTTTAAACTAGATGAGGTCGGCGTTTCCTATCTACCATGTAGATTGGTATCTGAAATGGTCTTTTGAGGAAAGAACCACACAGATTGAGTGGACCTGTCCAGTCAGGTGACGCAGAGGCAAAACATGTTTGGCAATGTTGTTGATTTATCTAGAAGTATGATGATTTGTTACAAACATAGAATATGTAAATAAACGCCTTTTCCCATGGGGTAGATAAAACTAAATGAAAAAATAAAAAAGATTATGAAAAAAGAAGATGTATGATGATAATGTAACTATGTAATGGTGTATAGAGGTATGAGGAACAGGGTGTAAAGTTCACTCATACTCTATTGAAAAGGGAGGATCCTCCGACCAGACGGGTGTTGTGTCTGGTGGGCAACTGCCCGACGATATGCGCGGTAAACTCTGATTGCGCGATGCAGGATTTTGCGCGATGCAGGATTTTGCGTGACGTCAGTCTGACGTGTAGCTCGCATGTGGCGTTGTAGATGCCGCTACATCACTCCCCCCCGGAGACCGGAGGTCGATAGTGGGCTGAGTCGTGTATCTTGCGATGCTTGCTAGGGCCAGGTGAGGTTCCAGTGAGTCGGAACCGGGTGTCGCATAGTTCGCGGTGAGTCGGAACTGTCTGCGAAGATTCCCCAGTGAGTCGGGGTGGCGCTGCGTTATGCTCCAGTGCGTCGGATGTGATACAGCGCCGGGTGGAGGCTGACTGCTGGCGTCGACCAGGCGAGGGTTTTGAAGGCTCTGCTTGTGGACCGGCCGAGAGTGCAGTGTGCTGTGCCAAGGTTGCTGATGAGGCTGAGGGTGATGACCAGGTATGCGCGGTCGCTGCATGCTGGTGGTCAGGATACCCGTTGAAGCCGTGGGTGCTGGCTGGCTGTGTGACTCGGCGCTCTAAAGCATGCGGAAGTGATGATGATGACGTCACGCTGAAGTAGTTGCACGAAGGCTGCGCTGACGTTCATTTTCGGGGTCACCAGTATAGAGGTATGAGGAACAGGGTGCAAAGTTCACTCATACTCTATTGAAAAGGGAGGATCCTCCGACCAGACGGGTGTTGTGTCTGGTGGGCAACTGCCCGACGATTGATGTCGGGATGTTGTATATATGCTAGATGCGCGGTAAACTCTGATTGCGCGATGCAGGATGTTGCGTGACGTCAGTCTGACGCGTAGCTCGCATGTGGCGTTGTAGATGCCGCTACAGTGTCATGTTTTTATAAATAAATAGAATTCTATTGAACAACAGAACGTCACCTGCTACGATCCTGACTGATGATAACATAACATAAGATCACGCCTGTTTATCCTGAAGGGTTGGGCAGAAATGCACCTATAATAGTACACCCACATTTCGCCAGTTTCTTTCAAGTCCCATGGAACGGACGTGTTGAATTGACAATATTAAGAAAACGTATTAAAAAAATCCTTAAAAAATTTCAACTGATTTATAACTTTTATTTATACTAGAGGTCGCCCATTGGTCGAAATTCGACCTTAATTCATTATAAATAAAGCACAAATATCTATTAGACAAATTGTAGGATAAACAAAATAGGTTTCATTCTACTCTTTATTTTTTATAAACCTTTACTTTGCTCATCTGAATCCATAGCAACCGTTTGTTTACAAACATGGTGTTACATGCGTGTGTGTCAAATACATGGTACTGTGTGTAATGTTTTTTTTTTATTGTTTTAATGTATTTTTTATGCAAAATTTAAAAATAATATTAGCATACTGCAGTCCGTCTCTATATAAACTATAAGTGTGCGAAATTTCATACTCCTCCGTCCGCGCAATTTTCGTAAAAAGGGGTACAAAGTTTTTGCTTCACGTATTAATAAAATAATTAACAGTAATTTATATTATCAGAATCTATGATGTAATTTGTAAATGTTGTGCAAATGGGCATGTCTGTTAATGACTCAAACATTAGTCCTAGTCCACTGAAATGCTACATGTCCTTGTTGTTGAGGTGCCATATAATAAATTTAAAAAATTATTTACTTCGTAATATGTAGAGTTTTCGTGACAATATCGCCGCGTATACATTGACGACCTATGTGTTGATGACGTGTAGCTTGTCACTCTGCTAGTCAACTAACACCCTTAGAATGACAACCAATAAGGTTGCTTATAAGTGTCGTAAACAAAACTTTGTTACTTGGACTGAAACATAACATTACATTTGCCTGTATTCTACGAAGGGTTAGGGCTATTATCCCACATTTTTCCAGATAAGTATAAGTCACATGCATGGACAGAATGTGCAACAATCCATGCCGAAGATTCATGAATGATTTAACTGATTTTAGATCTTATTTCTACTGTTTTAGAGTAAAATGCGACGACCTGAACAGAACCGGCCAAATTGAAATTGTCCCGTAGGTGTTCGGGCACAGTGAAAAGCTAGCAACTTTGACATAGACAGGTATTCGTCACCGCAGTCACATTCAATACGACTGGGATCCCTCAACCCTCAATTACACTTGTCTAAATGTAACGCAGCACTAGTTTAAAGGACGAAGTATAAAAGCACTATTTCTTTTGTTTATCTCCGGATTATCTTCTCCCAATTCTTCACCAGAGCATGTACGGCTGCCATTAGGCCCCATCAAGTCATTTACCGCGAGCTTAAAACTTGGCACGCGTTGCCGAAGGGGTGGGTGCGTGCAAATATGACAAATTTATGTAAAACGGGCTCTCTCTTTGTGCGGCAAGCAGCCGTCGAGAAATTAGTGCTCATTTTGTCTCATGTTTACGAGTGGGAGCACTGTGCGCCTCAAAAATATGGTAATGGCTGCACAGTGGTCGGGTTTCGTCTAGTGTATCGATTTTGAGATTCGTTCGAGTTGCAGAAGTTGTGTGATGGTGGTAGGGGTTGCTTCTGTATGTCTGTGAGTTAAGGGTATGTTTGTGCCGCATCGCTGAACACAGGTTAACTCTTTTGTAGCTATTTTTAGGTGACTCTTTGACAAATCTATGATTGACAAAGTAATCTTTTGGCTGGGTTGCTTATAACCAGAGATCGGATATTCGGATGAATATTCACCTAAAGTTGATATGTTGGCTAATATGGAATGCGCTTTTGTATCGAAAAAAACCCGCTAACGTCACATTTTAGTGACCAAACCGGACCAAATCATAGCGATCGAAAGGTAGTGATTAAATTTGTTGTAGCCGAGGTAATATTTACGCCCAATCAGGATAGAGTACTTAATTTTATAGTTAAGTATTTAATTCATTTCCATACTTTCATAGATAAAAATTTACTTTAGGTAAATTTGCATCTTTTCGATTAATAAATAAATAGAAGATTAGACTTATGGCAACAATCAATATTCCGGGTGCTATAATTACTTTGTTTTGAGTAAATTCTTCAAATTACACTAGCCAGTAGAGTCCGTATCAAAAATGAAATAGTTACGCTCACCTAATGCATCCAAAAATCCAGTAAAGCCGTGTTTACCCCATAAATAGTGAAGCGTGAAGAAATGTCGACGGTCTGTATCTATTTCGAGTGCGTCTAAGAGTGTGATCCGGAGGAATTGTCGCGATCCATCGGCCGTTAATCGTGACACATCGCTGTATTTTCATCTAAACTCGTTACGTTTTATGCGAAAGAGGAGCGAACGGTAGACGTGCGACTTTTTGTCGCACTTATGTTGATTAGGAAACTTTTACACAGAAGCACAAAGCGTTATCATAATTATTGCCAGGTTTTCTAATTCCATTCAATAAACATATTTCAATTGGAACTTTTCTAATTCAATTAGTATTTTTTTTTTTGCTGTTTGGTCATAGTGTACATCATACGTCATATTAGGTTGCAAACAAACATGTGTTATCATAGACTTTCAATACGAAACAATGTCTAAACGCTAATCAACATTTTCACTTTACCTTTGCATTTTTCCATTACCTTTAATGCACTGAAAAACTACCAAAAAAGAAATTACCTTCTAGGTACAGGCCACGAAACAGTCGACAAATATTTCGGTCGCAAGTCGCAGGTGTGCTGCGCTCAGCTGACAGATACAACTCAGATTTATGTGTTTACTGTATAAATCATCAGACGTCACCGTTGCCTCTCATTTCTTTTTTCGTTTGCGCTATACATCATAGTTTTGTCTTCCGTGGTCAATTTTTTTATTCCAGTCTAGAACGCGAGAGTGCGCGTTTCGAGTTATTTTAAGGTTGTGTGTTTGCTTATGGTTTTTTCGTGTTGGGGACATGCTATGGTATTCCTTGTCCGTTCTAGAGAACTTCTTCATACGGATCCTATATGGGAATTATTTTGTAATTGTACCTATAGTAAAACAAATATGATGCATATCCCACCTACCTACGTAAATTACTTTTATTGAGTTTGACTTCCTTTGATTTTAAAATTCTGACAGACTCTGACAGTAAAGACTCTGGGTTAAAGCAGTCCTTGTTGCCAACCAGTTCGGTGACAATTTTGAGAAATACACTGGAAAATAACAGATCATAAAGATCAACTTGCAGACATCCAAACATCACCACACAACGTCCAAGAAAAACACGAAAAATCCAATAATAAAATCAATTTTAGACGCGATAAATCCCCTAATCCAGTACGAGATATAATTCTCGCACGACACGTCGCTACTTCCAGATCAATCATCGTCTACTTAACGATTGCTACAGCTGTTGTGTGCGCGATTGATGGAGCTATAAACTATATTTATAGCTTGAATAGCTCGAGAATAGTTCTGATGTGTGTCGCTCAAGAAACTGGATTATCTAGGATGGATGGCGAGGTGGATGCGGCAGTTACAATGAATTATTGTCAAACTAAAATTCTTAGAACAAATAAAAATACACAATCGGTGGAGGCGTTGAGTGATGAGCTAGACTTGTGTTTTAAGTGTGTCGAAAATGTTGAAGATAAATTGGATTAGCAACACGTGTAGCAAGTGGAATAAAAAAGTCAACAGAATAATAAAAATGTTGGTTTATCTGCGACTGTCAGTCTTGATTCTAAGAACCTTTCAAAAATCAATTGTTAAAATAGATCTTGATCCAATAATAAAAGACACGAAAGGAAAAATAATAGATGCAACATTAGACAGAATCATCTTTCTGAAACTTCATGAAAAAATAAATTAGCAGTCAAAAGCAAGTAGCTAAAAAGCAATACAATTTACGTCATGTCTTATGCAGGTACCCTGATATAAGGTTGCACATCAAAATAAGTTACTGACGATAATGCAATCCTCGTATCGCTAAGTTATGTGACTGACTCATTAAAATTTAGACAGCAATCTACAATCAGTTTAAAAAAAAATGTCTATCTCATCCAGTATTTCTACTTCCCCAGTACTGATAATGTCGTAAACAGAAGTCGTCCCACGACAGCGACGCGGCGCGACGCGGCTGCAATAAAACACGCGTTATTGTCATCAACCACATTATTCACGCCTCTGACAACACTAGTTTTTATTCCGTTTTTATTCACTTCTATAATTCTTGATTTTTTAGCCTCTTTTTATCTGAGTTCTGCTTGAAATTTGAAACTGTGTCTGAGCACGGTTATCCAAATTTGAGTGAGTGTCTGAACACTCACCTTATTAAGACTTCTTGCTCAACAAAGGATATTAGTTGGCTGTTTTGTCAGTGTTTATTTCAGTGATTTTGTTCTGACAGATTAATTAATAACAAAATATTTTGTGGATCGTGTTTTTGCGTGACTGCGTGAATCAATATTTAAATACAAGTCGTTTCAAAACCCGAATATTTCTCATCAAAACGGATAAGCATCTCAAATCTGCTAAAGCTATTAATGCATTTTCACCTGAAAATGCTAGCATACGTGCACTAATTCTCCCCATCCCCCCTACACCTCTAAACTCGTGCTTATACCTGAATTCCCGAAGTACAGTTTAAAAACTTCTTCGCGTATCCCGTTGCCCGGTGCACTCCTTGACAATCGATTGACGGGTGTCCCCCTGGCCCCCGCTACCCCCCATCTTGCACCCCCACCCCCTGGCGCATTCGCCTGACCCACATAGACGCCATATTTATAATAATTGTACCCCGATTCGAGAGAGTAAATCAGATAGTTTCGGTATGGTAATAGTTTACAGTTTGGGTTTAAAGTGGGCAGTTTTTTTAAAGTGGGTTTTTGTTTAAAAGTTTATTACTTAGTGCTATTGTGTGGGTAGTGGCTTTGCCTTTGTGACGTAAAAATGTTTTAAATTAACTTTTTAAAGACTACGTCAAAGAAAATTGGGAAGTTAGTTTGATCGCAAAACATAACCCAATAAGTAAGTTATTTACTATGAACCAAACCATTATCAAATAATCGAAACAATTTTTTCATTTGTGCTACCAACCCTACATTACCGCAAGGTAAGCAGCTCACCACGTTCCGTTTTCCAGACGTCTCCAACTCAATCAAGCCGAACTATTGATTAGAGCCACCTTCCTAAGCCCACATGGGCCATCAGAACAAAACAATACGTACATATGCGTCGCGAAAGTAAATAGTACCCCTCCCCTACACCCCCTCGTTATCACGCCCCGGACATAATTTAAGACGAGTCCGACCGTCCGTAGTGTCCGGACACTCGGATATATCCGTCAATTCTGTTTGTTGGATTGATTTTTCGAACCAAACGGACGTTCGAAGGGTTTCGTTTCGGTTTAAATTATGCTGAAAGATAATAAAAATTGATACTATCTTTTGATTTTGTTTAGAACTTCACACTTTAGCACGGTTTTGTCGATGTCAAAGCAACTCAAGCCTATTAGAAAAACATATGCGTTGCAAAAGTTACCCCCTGTCACCCCGGTCGGCACTGTGAACCCCCTCGTTATCACGTCTCGGACATAATTTAAGACGAGCCGGATCCGGTCCGGTCCGGGCCGCTCACGGATATATGCGGCAATACAGTTGGATTGATTTTTCGAAGTAAGCAGACGTTTGACAAACAAAGAAGAAGTAGGGATGTGCAATACTGAAACTCAGTTTCAGTACATCCACTCTTTATAAATTTATCAAAGTTGAAGTTGTGGGATTTTGTCTTTTAAAGTACACATAACATCACGCCTGTATTTCCCGAAGGGTTAGCCAGAGGTGTAGGTACCTAATAGTACACCCACATTTCGCCAGTTATGTAAGTCCCATAGAATGGACGTGTTGAATTGACTAGAATTATGACAACGCAAAAAAGTAAATCCTTACAAAATGTCAACTCATTTCTAACTTTTATTTATATTAATAGTAATTTATGAAATCTGTGATGGAATATGCAAATGTTGTGCATGTCTGTTATTGACGTAAACATTAGACCTAGTCCACTGAAGTGCTACGTGTCCTTGTTTGTGTTTATGTTATTGACGTGCAACTTAATAAATACTAAAAAAAATATGCACTTTAGCTTAAAAGATAATGGTGATGCATCTTACATATTACTGCAGACCTATATAATTATACAATAACAAAAATATTCAATTTAACTCCGTAATATAAGTACTTTTCGTGACAACGCCGCCGCCTATACATTGACGACCATGTGACCATGCCATGTAGCGAGGGGTGGGGTATTGCACAAATCCAAAATAACTCATAAAATTTTGGTAATGTCATGGGGTGCTAAAAACAATCGTAAGTTACTGTTGTCGCTTACTCTACCATCGGTGTTAAAAGTTTTAAACGACAATTTGGAATTGTACAGCGTGGCAGGGACATCGACGTACAACCTGTTACAATGGATTCAGTTCATGATTCTGAACCCCCCTGCGTTGAAGTATCTCGGCTGTTATTTAAAAAAGGGGGTCTGGAATCATGTGCTGACTTGATGGGTTCAGTTTACGCCTCAATGTCCCTATCACCCTGTATAGACGTGGCCAACGTGCTCGATTTATACATGAGTTTTTTTTAGAAAGAGAAGAATAATAAACTGCTTCGTCCATCGCCCAAGAGAACAGCAATAACTTTCGACTTTTAAACTTTCCTGAGTTAAGACGCAACAGATTTAATGTGCATTATCTTATTTATTCGCAAACAAAATAATCAATAATATTTTGTTATCAAAAAAAACTTTATATAAAATTTCGCTTTACTCCATCATGTCAGTCCAATCTCAAAAAAGAACTAAATAAATATAAAATCAACATTTTTTTTAAACAAAGCTTAACGCAAAACGTTTCCGTTTCCCGAGTCGGGACAAGATGTCAAGTGACGTCATCGAGATAGCGTCCAAAGGGTTGAGTTCCGTCGCTTAAAAAAGTATGAAAAAAAAAAATCTTATCTGTGGACCGAACGACCGATTGTCCCCGTCCATATTGTGTGCAAGAAATGTAGGTAAATGAATCAAGGTATCTTATTTTATCTGTGAGTAGTTAAAAAATGGAGGGATGTTAAAAAATTGGCGTTTTATCTGAAAGTACCCGTTCGTGTATCTTGCAGCTGCTTGATAACCAATTGATGTGTCTGTTTTGTAAATGGTGCATATTTAATAAATAGATAAGTTATTTATCTAGCGCTGCAGAATTAGTATCCACCCCTTGATCTAAGTATTGACTTTCTTTGAACAAAAAATACACTATGTAGTGACAGGACATCTGCTTGCAACTGAATATTTTTTACAAAAGCTATAAAATTACTTTAAGAAAGAAATAACTTTTCACGAACAGAGTCCAAAGCGCTAGAAAAAAATAAGCACTAACTTTTTACCACCCGAATCGTATAGGAATTATTTTCTAAGCAGAATAATGCAGGATTTCGCTTAACTGAAGACATTATGCAACCCTAACTTTGTATCACAAAGATAAAAATATTATGCCCTCTAACATTAACCCTTTACCTATAGGCACCTATTTTCTCCCTAGGCAACATAACCCTACTTCATCTTCACCAAACCGTCGACAATCAAAACTTAGTACATACACTGGGGACTAAACATGGCACATTTAAAACAAAACGCTAAAAGTTAACATTTACCAAAACTACTTAACGTTTGTAAGATGTCCCAAAACTTGTGAAGTAGTTTAATCCTTTCTATTTATTCATCGCAGTGGGAAATCATGCTCTGTCAGATCTATTGCGAGTTACAAGCGAAACAATTTGCCTTTGACATTGAAGGGTTCAGTTACGTTTAGTTTTAAATGTTTTGAGACTATTTTTAGGAATCTCAGAAAAGATTACGCAGTGTTAAAATTCTGTCAAACGTTTTGTGGAAAATGTGAAAATCTAATATGACCCAGACAAAGGGTTAAAATACATTGTGATAAATAATTGGCAAGTGTTAGTGGCCTGTCAATCTACACTCTGGAGTTATGAACAACAAGAAATGTGACCAGCGTTCAATGTAACAGCATTAATTAAGACTATAAAATAAAAATGGTCAGAGAAATCAAAGAAAACTCACTGCTAGCAATTTTCACCGAAGCTTCGAATACTATTCATCTCGAAACAAACACACACAAACAACCCTAACATATTCAATAACTCAAACGACAACTAAAAGCATCAAGTAAGAAACTCAAAAAGAAACAAAACAAAAGGTGCGCGCACACTGGCGCATACGTCCCGTTCGGAACATGTTCCGTCTCAAGCGATGCCGTCTCGTGTCCCTCCCGTCTCGCGATTAAAAGTGCAGGTGGGGACTGTCCAGCATTGATCTGGCGGTGACGCCGGACGATGGAAACGTCACCCACCATCACCCACCTCGGGGGTGGGAGGGGGATACCTCCTCGTAAGTAGACGTGTGGACATGCTTAGCGATGTGCTGATAACGTCGCAGTTTTCTTATTTATTTTGTTTTGTTGGCGTTTCTGGATTAATACGTTTGAGAGGCACGTAGCAGTGAAATATGCAGTGAAATGCCCTATCTAGGATTAAAATTTTCTGTTTGACTAGTGGATTAATTGGTGTTCGATTTTGTATGATTAAAAGAACATTATTATGTGATGCTGTTTTTCGATAAAGAGAAGAACGTGCACGAATGAGTTGCAACGAAATAACGTTCAAATAAATTCTATTTGGTAATTTATTTAGTCTGCTTTTCACTCTGATTATGTCTAAAATTGGTACCTATTGAAAAAAAAAAACTATTTGGTGACATACTTAACGACACCTATTGAAAACATACCAATCATAAAACTACAAAAATCTCTAATTAAACATACAATTACAGAACTCATTAAGAAACGTCCGTAGTAGACAATGGGCAGTAACGAGTGTCAGAAAACGACTATCAACTCGGCGAATCGGTCGAGCGAGAGAACTATTCACAAATTAGTCGGGACAGAACTCTCCACACTCAACGTCGCCACATCCGCGTAGGGTCGCCAGCTTGCTAGATGGACACGTTATGTAGACTGTATGCAGTTTGTATGCTCTCGAAATTATCAAGTTTCTTATAGCTGGTCTGGTACCATGTCTAGTTTTACTATACTAATCACGCAGGTAGATATTGTGATGTTGTCACTATCTCACTTGTCAGCCTTATTATTTTTAGGTTTTCTGGGCATATAGATTAGGCTGCGCCATATACAATATGATGGTAAAAATTCCTACTACTTGCTTTATTCTGATAATACGAAATAACCAATCAGACATTAATCGCTTCCACAAAATCCGACTTTTTAAACTTTTTTATGTCTATTTACAGTTATAATTTCAGCCAAAAGATGTCCACTGCTGGACATAGGCCTTCCCCAAGCACCGCCACTTCGACCGGTTCTGTGCTTACCGCATGCAGCGGATTACTGCGACCTCCACAAGGTCATCGGTCCACCTTGTGGGAGGCCTTCCAACGCTACGTCTTCCGGTACGCGGTCGCCACTCCAGAACCTTTCGTCCCCATCGGCCATATGTTCTGCGAGCAATGTGCCCTGCCCACTGCCACTTAGGTTTGGCAATTCTTCGGACTATCTCGGTTAACTTGGTTCTCTTGCGAATCTCTTCATTTCTGATTCGATCACGTAGGAAAACTCCAAGCATAGCCGTCTCCATTGCCCTTTGGGTGACTTTTAGCCTTCTTATAAGGCCCATTGTGAGCGACCATGTTTCAGTGCCATAGGTCATCACTGGCAACACGCGCTGGTCAAAGACTTTCGTCTTGAGACACTGCGGTGAGTGGAATGAGAAGATATTGCGTAGCTTCCCGAACGCTGCCCAGCCGAGTCGGATTCGACGATTGACGTCTTTCTCGAAGTTGGACCTACCTAGCTGGACTGGTATTTACAGTATTAATTTGTTAATGATATACATTACAACCTATATCTAAGATCACAAACATCCACGTCTTACTCCACATCAAATTATCTCAAAGCACCATACTTCAAAACAAAACTAAAACTCGGACGTGGTCACCCTACGGCCGCCGGTCGCCGGACCTCGCCCGTCTTGCAACGTTTGACTGAGCGAAATCACTCAAAAGTTTTAATGTCGCTTCCGTGGGGACGCGGCCGTTCCGGTCCGGCGGGTGGTGGGCGCGCGACTTTATGTCTGCGTTGTTATTTAGATTATACGCTTTTGTGTCCTAGGGTTAAGAGTTTAGGTTTAAGAGGAATGTTGCCTGTTTTATGTGGGTTGTTGTTACTGCTGTCTCGGACTTTTTGAAAGTACGTAAAGGAATTTGGTTGTCAAGGGAATATGGATACGGAAAATACATCAGTTTCCAAAATATAATTCATTGTTCGGGTCGTATTTCATCAATCAATTCAGAGAAAACCTCTGCTCAAATAATCAAAATTCACCTGAAGAACAATCAACCAATATTTTGTCAAAATATTCCGAAAAACCAGCCAATTAAACATAAAAAAAACGCCACACGACAATCACCTTTTTCAACTTGCAATAAACACCAAATTCCCTTGCATATCATAATGACAGACAGTTTAATTATCCTCGCGGCCGATATTGCAACAAGCGGGATTAAAAGGAAAAATTAATTGAATCCATTCAATTTTCTAACCGCGAGTGGTGCCGGGTGACGGATACTGTCTGTTAATACCCAATTATCGGCACCCCCTTCCTCCCCTACCATCGTAACGACTATAATATCGGCGGGTGAAAATTTTTCGAATATGATTTCAGTAAGTGTGTTATGTGGAATGAGGAATGAAGCAGTGTGCTTGTGCGCGTTAAGAGTTAAGAGGGCGCACACCGGTCCACTAGTGCCACTCTTTAAAAAAAAAATATCTCTTGACTGAGAAGGAATTTTGAATAACGGCTCAATCAGTACCCTCGGTAAGTATGTCTAGAATTTTCTTTAATTTTATAAACTTTATATTGAGACACGAAGCAACAAAATACGATCTAGAGGAATGTGAAAACTTTTCTTTAGATCGAACTTTGTTGATTCGTGTCTCAATATGAAAGTTTATAAAAGGTAAATATTAGAAAATTCTAGACACACCGAGGGTGCTAATTGAGCCGTTATTCAAAATTCCGTCTCAGTCACGAGATAATATTTTTTTAAAGGCGTGGCGCTAGTGGACTGGTGTGCGCCCTCTAACTGTGTTCAGAAATTACAGTATTTTGAATAAGACTCGTGATCGATTTTAATTACGGGAACATTCATCTTAATAAGTATTGTTTACATTGAAAGGTCTCCCACAAGGTGGACCGATAACCTGGTGCAGGCCGCAGGACATTACAGGACCTGTCGCAGTAGCGATGCTTGGGGGGGGGAGGCTCATGTCCAGCAGTGGACGTCTTTCAGCTGAAATCATGATGAGGACATATTGTTTAACGAGTATTGTGTTTTGATGACAATGTTTAAGGACCTATACTTATTGCACCATATTTTCGATTTCATACGTGGTCATACGTCCAAACCAAAGCATCTTAAAGACTCTCCTGACTCTGTACTTTCTTCACAGAGATATTCAGTAACTGAAAAAGCAGAAAGTCGCTAATAAAGTATACAACATATTATCTGGAAAATTATCGAAAAAAACATTATTTCCTCCTTTTCAAGTCGCTCTTTATAATTATTAAGGCTTGGCTTTGCTAATACTAGGTTGAAATGAAGAAAAGCTTTTATAATTTTCCATTCCTGAATAGCCCTGCATTAATTTACAGCCTTTTATTCCACATAATCCATTCTATCACAACGTATTTATTCCGCCCGCGTTATCACAAGGGCTGTCAATCACGTCACGTCGACAGAGCGGCGGCGACAGGAGTGACGCGTCACCCTCCGATCACCCCCACTCCCGGGCCGCGGTGACGTCACACTAGTTAAGATGCTCAATTTAAACTAAGTTGGAAACTTGTAGTTTTGCTTTATTTTATTTTTGTAAATAGGAAAATGGAAATTGTAAAGTTGGAGGTTTTGGTTTGATTTGAAGTCTGGATTAAAATAGTACTAAGTCATATAATTATGCCATCTAAATCTTGCCATGTTGCCATGTCAATAATCCATGTCTAGAAGAGCGGTAGCCACCACATTGCGTCCGTAATTTACCGGTGAATGACGTCACTGAAACGTTAAAATGAAGGTAAGTTGGTGTGTTTTCCTAGAGATAATTTTTTGACACTGTAAAGTCAAACCGCGCGGTCATCATTTTCATATCAGCTCTTCTAGGAATCCATAGCTTTGGAGAAATCGGAACTACATAGGTGTAGAAGTATTGGAGAAGGTTGTATTCTATTTTCACGATTCGTTCTAATCTAAGTTGTCGCCATAGTCATAAAAATATAGGTCCATGGTTTTATCACACGACACACAAAATGAGTATTAGAATAATAATTTTAAAGCTAGGTACTTTCAGTATATTTCTGAAATTACATAATCCCTATATGCTACAGATTATTTCCACAATACCTTTATTTATAATCTCGTTTGGGATAGTGCTTACTTAACGAAGCGTGATCAATCATCAGGCATTTTAATTGAGTCACCACAAACAGATCACTGCCTTCAATATTAAATTTAAAATGTTTCAATTTCAATAAGTCTAGGGGAATATTCGCGAAATGCACTTATTACTGGGACGAGCCGGGATAACGGTGGGATCCCGGGGTGATTGGCAATCCCGGGCCGCGGGATAATGCGAAAATTTTAATAGGATCTTCACTAGTGTAGGTGTGTTGAGGCTGTAGGGCATTCGACGAAATATGTTGGAATTCTACAATAAAAGTATTATTTACTATGGTACTGTGTAGTTTGTTATGTATAAACGTTTCAATTAAGTATCGGTATGGTTTCCAACATTTTAATTTACAACAATACTTTATTGTAGATTATTGTATTTCAACTGCAACGTCAGGGCCGGCGCACACCTGGCGAGGCGCAGCGCGGCGCTGTTGTCACTACCAAACAAATATCAACGTTGCGTGCCTAAAAATAAACTTGAGGATAAATAATTTGAGACCTCGCGCCTCTTTTCGCTTAAGACGCGCTCTCGAGCTATGGAAGGTTATTTTATTATCAACTTTATTTCAAGTGCTGCAAGGTCGATATTTGAATGGCAGTGACGAAGGCGCTGCGCTGCGCTTCCTCAGATGTGCGCCGGCCCTCAGAAAATATTTTCATGTCGACAGTTAGATGTTTAATTTACCTATTTTTGATACATAATTTAGGCACCAACTTACATTTAAAAGCAACAGTGTCACTCGCTCTCCCTCGATAACTTCCACATATTTTAGAAGGACATACCTGTAACAAAATTAAAAATACATAAGAATTAACGCAAAAAATCTTCAGTCTATCATCTAACTTTCAGCTTCAAACCGGATTTTTTTATTAAAAAAATAAATCAACCCGATACAACATAGATTCCTGTTTACTCCACAATTCGCCAGTCAACCCTCTTGTTTCGATGGAGCGAGCCAGTGGGGACGGAGTCCATTGGAATTCCTTATACAATGAAGTGGATTTAATATCGGGAAGAATGCCGCTCTGAAAGATAGCGGCCTGAGTACACGGCCGATTTGTTTGTATTGCGATTATTTGATTTATTAACTGACATCGGAAAATGTTTGACGTATGTTGTATGATAAAGTTGAGCGGTTCCTGCTTTGCTCGGGCAATTGTTTTTTTATTTTTTTGTTGACGTATTTTTTTAATGAGGTTTTAAATAATGTATTGATAAGTACACAAATAACGAAGTCAGCAACGTGTTTTGTTTTAAATGCAAGGTATTTTGTTTTCAACGTTAGAGAAACAAAAAAAAAAAACAAATGATTGACTAAATATCAAAATTATTCTAAATAATATCTTATATGTAACTAATTAATTAATAACAATAACTTAAACGGATTTGTCGCAAAAAAAAAACAATACCACCCAAAGATTTTTCGGGAAAATCTACTCCAACAGCGCGTCTGCACAGCCCTGTCACCTTAACCCTGCAACGACGACCTGAAATTTTATAACACGTCCCGTCGCCCCGGACCTCTTCTGATCGAATTTTATTTTACGTACTCACAACTTTTTATTGGGCCCAGTTACTTGCGCGACCATCGTTTTGTATTTATGTATTATTTAACGTCCAATCCTGTGGATTTGCATGTATTTGATACCCCTCCGATAGACGACACTGGATTTGGGATAACCCTTTTCGGGGCACGTAATAATACTCAAATATCGTTTAAATTTTTATTACAGGATATAAAAATGATTTCTACGAATTAGGTATGGACAAGGAACTGTTTTTATTAACCTTTTTATTCGTCCATGCGGAAGTGTAGGTCGGTAATAGAAATTATTTATGAGATTACTGGAATTTATTACATTCTTCAGCGAAAATATTACAAGAAGTTACATTACGTGTAATCCAATGTACACTGGTTAAGTTTATAAAAAAATCACACCAGTCCATTTTTTGAACCACCTTTCTGCACTCACAAGGTTTGCTATTACACAATTTTATTCAAAACAGCGCCACAAAATACTATTGAAAAAAAAAACAAATCGGCGCGATCCACATCAGCCGCCTGTACCGAAGTCAAGACAGACGCTGTAAACACGAGCAATATTGTTACCCGGCCGCAATCTCGTATCAACCGACCAAATAGCTTGGATACTTATGTAAATCGGACCACTATCCCGCTTATTGTATATCTAATTTGATTTCTTTTGCAATACAGTGATGGGATTCAACGAATATTGGTCCTACCTGCCCATCTAATATCGTCCCGGGCCCCGGGAATGTGTGCCGTGGCATTTTCGGGGTTAAAAGATCACTGATACGGACACACAGGGTTTGGGTTTTTTAAAATATTTATGAGGGAGCAGCGGTGAGAGTTCGCGTATCTGGTGTAATCCAATTTCGGTTTATGTCTTTGGTAACTTACTTATTTTTGTTGGTACGTAGAACTTTTGGAAGGGTCAAACTGTGTTTTTATAAGTGTTAATTAAGTGATGTTATATTCATGGCGGCGGTGAACGCAGATGTTTTTGCTGCTCGTTAGGAGGAATTAGGGGCTTATTAGATGCTGGTTTAATATTAATACGATTATGTTTTGGCGGAAGTCTAGTTGGTTAGTTTTAGCGAATTTTATGTCAGTTACTTGTGCACATTGTTGAGTCATGAAATTGGTTTTAGGAAATAAAGTAAATTGGCGATGACAATTTAGGTTACTACTTAGCTTCTGTTTGCATAAAAAAAAACGTATACTGTAAATTAAGTACACAGTCAAAAATAATAATGATATTGTGATCATAGTTAAACACAAAACCATCGCTAAAACTATAAATAAATGCAAAACTTTCCAAATCACAGCCCAAAGACAAAAGAAAAACCTTCCGAACATTCATTTAACGAAACTGCACTCATTCTTAAAATCGCGATAAACGTGTCCCAATCAAATTAACTACCGCACACTATTGAGCGAAAAAGTGATATTCCTAACTGATTCGCTAAGTAGTTCGCGTCGGATCTGTCACCCGCATCGGAAGGGTTAAAAAAGTCGCGTCGTTAGTTCTTGCGACGCAAAAAAAAGTCGTCGGTCTGTCCGAACTGTCGTTTTTAAGTGGCAGGCAAGTCTGTTCGGGCTATTATCTCGACACTGAAACCGTATTGGTGTATCTTTTAATTTTAGGACTGACTTCCATTATGAATTTTGAATGAGTATTTAAAAGTTGTTCTCACACGTTTTTTTTTTTTTGTAGAATTAGTGGGATTGAGTGAAAATTAATACTGTTCGATTGTTTTAATTTTCCTTCCTTTGTTTTGTTTCAATAGAGCTTTTATATAGATTTCATTTTTAATTACAATTGAAGGTCATTAATTACTGCAGGATATTGCTTGATCTGCAAAAGTTAATCCAATGAAAATTGTATCACAGGTACTGTATTTTTAACCGACTTCAAAAAAAGGAGGAGGTTCTCAATTCGACAGTATGTCTTTTTTTATGTGTTATCTCAGAACTTTTTCTGGGTGAACCGATTTGGATGATTCTTTTTTTATTTGAATGCTGGTGCTTCACATGTGGTCCCATTTAAATTTGATCAAGTCCTGACCAGTAGTTTTTTAGATTAATTTTTACCAGTTTTGAACATTGAATGCAAAAGTGATGAATAGGCATAATTACAAGCTTCATACAACTTACTCCTACTTAATCTACTCACACAAAAATATTTCCTAAAACACCATCAAAACTTCCACCACTAACCGTAATCAGAAACCGTCCCGTTCGACACAAATCACTGTAAACATGTTCAAATATTCGTTTTTTTGTTTGCAACTTGTTCTAACTCATTCGCTTTTGACTCGCAGCCAATGTTAATTTAGTTCCATGCTTGTAAGCACGCTACAGCACTGACGGCAACTTCGCAAACTTATATTATGCAGTTCGGTGACGATGGTAATTAAGAATTTTTGTTGTAAAATGTTATTTTGGTTTGTTTTATTATGTTGCAAGTTGGCTAACTATATTGTATGTACGAGTACAATTATGCAATCCGTGAGTGTCAAAAGGTATTGGCATTACAAAAACTAAACTGGACCAGTGCCTTCTCTTGGTAATAGTAACATAGGTACTGTGGCCATCCGTCTGTGAATGAAGCACAATGATTTTGGCAGTTCCTCATTTTAAAATAAGCATTCTTGTAGATGATAAATGATTTTATTTCTGTAAGTAGGTTTGTACAAACACTTTTACACGTCAATCATATTTTTTAAACTAGATGAGGTCGGCGTTTCCTATCTGACTACTCTGAGAAGAAAGGCCGAAACAAACTCAGAGGTCACAGTCTCTTTTAAAGACCAGACATAATCTTGGTCAGGTCATGTGAATACCATGTAGATTGGTATCTGAAACGGTCTTTTGAGGAAAGAACCACACAGATTGAGTGGAACTGTCCAGTCAGTGCACGCATTTGTCAGTAATCGTGCAGCTCGACTCAAGTAGTCAGGACTTAGGCTTATATAGAGGGCTATAGAGAGGGATAGAGATGACCATTAAACTACTGTAGGCTGTACTAAGAAGATTTTTAAGCAAGCATTACGGAAAAACACGGCTCCTCAACTCTCTTACAAGTTCCTTTTCATTGCATTTCCCGGAAGAATCCAATATTTCCCGATCTCTCCCGAGAGATGCCGGCTCAAGCGCATTCGTTCACCAACAAATCAACAGCTTTGTAACTGTGACGTCAAGTTAATTAAAACAGCGAAAAGTTCGCGATTTAAAACGCGGACTTTGATAGGATTCGAGGCATAAGCGCAAACGATTAATGTAGATAATTACTTAAACAAAAGAAAGACAATGATTGCACAATATTATTTCAATTATATAATTTTAAGACAAATTCATGAAACAATTAAAAATAATAACGTCGTTCTATTCAGGTATAGTTTTTTTTTTAGGTTTTAGGGTTCTGTACCTAAAGGGTGCCACCAGAACCCTATTACCAAGGCTCCACTGTCCGTCCGTCTGTCAGCGGACTTTATCTCATGAACCGTAATATTATTAATAGGTAGACAGTTGAAATTTTCACAGAGTGTGTATTTCTATTGCCGCTATAACAACAAATAATAAAATTAAAAATTAAAAGGGGGTCCCCATACAAGACGTGTTTTTTTTTTAATATGTAATGTTTAATATTGTACGGTGGTACGGAACCCTTCGTGTGCAAGTCCGACTCGCACTTGGCCGGTTTTTTTATGATATTCAAAACATGTTTTATTATTATGATTTATGATTTTTGAGTGGGAAAGTAATTTATATCTCACCAGTGTACTAAATCAGTCTTAGGCGCCATAATGCCAAGCATTAAAACTATTCTTAGATTAGATTAAATATAAAGTGGTATTAAAAGTTTGATTAATATAATATTTTAAAATAAAATAAAGTAAATTACTAGAGTTATGATGCTCAATAAATGTGATGGGCCGTTAAACTTTGGCGATGTCTTCCTGAGAGGTTTTACGATGAAGATATATTTTGCTTTTAATAATTTCACGTGGGAATAAAAACTAAATTAAAATTTTGGAATGTCAATCACTTCTAATTTAATACATCAGTAGCAAACACATAATTTTAACTGCTAGTTTTAGTTGTAATTTCACAGGTAAAAACAGATTCAAAAGTAAAGGTACAACCTTTTAGATTTGAATATTTATAAAACTCATTAATTAGTAATTTACATAAACTAAAACTAGTAGCAATAACACAGAAAGTTAATTAATTATTTGCTTAACTCTATAAATAATGTCAGTTTTATAATTATGCTGATATGTTTATAGCAAAATATTGATATTTTTGATTCAAATCGAGGTTAATGTTGATTTTATGAAAATGAATTGGAGAATCAAATCCATTTGTTATTTACACAGTTAAGAATATTTATAGGCATTTCTCTTTACATATTTCGTGACGTTCTGTTAATTAATTAGTTTTCAATGGTAATTAGGCAATTGGAGAAACTGTGGTTCGGACTCATGTCATCCTACGCTTTGGAGACTGTAAATTAAATGGTCAATATATATTTGCGGGCGAGTTTTCCCACATTTTTACATAATAACCGTGAAACTAAACATGTAACTGGTGGTTTTACATTCAAAACTGCTGCTATTTATAATTATTATGTGCAACAATAAAAAGTATATTTTCGACTTTTTAAAACAACAGTTTTCTTTGCAATTCAGTTATTGTGATATTAAGTAGCTGATAATCTTTGAAAATTCCAGATACCTTACATTTGAAGAGTATCTCTTAAAAACAAATTAAATATTTAAAAAAAAGTTAAACCAAAGATAATATGGGAAATACTTTACATTTAGTCAATACAATCTGTAATTTACACATTTTTACTATTAATACTTTATAGTCGCTAAATCCTTTCACTTGTACCACACGCCGTCCAACTGTCGAACCGAAAGAAACAGTCGCAACGCTAACTAACAGCTTATTAATACTTAATACACTTTTCATTCAGTTTTTAATGGAACTAATCATGTTCCTGAAGCTTGTAATTTCGTGTTTGGAACTGAAAGTAAGTTACATCTAACCTGACTACGTCATACTAAGCCAATGCTCGGAAAATGTACTAAAGAACTGGGGCGATTTTCTCATCACCATGTTTTCTTTCACTGTACCTAAGACCACGTAAAAAATGATGACTAAGTCATGTAAGATGTCCCTGACCGACTGATCGGATTTCAATCAAAATCTACAATGGGTTTTACTCCTTACAATATGTAAACAATATCTTTTTACTCCTTACAATATGTAAACAATATATTTTTATTCCTTACAATATGTAAACAATATATTTTCTACATGTTTTTTTAACAAAAAATGAAGAAGTTTTACATGGCTGGAGACACGATCAAATCAGTTTGGTATAAGCACCTACCCTTCATTACAACACGAGTACAAAAGCTAAGTAGATGACAGATTAAATTTTAAACCGAATAACTTTATTTATGCAACGGGAATCTAAGTTTGGGACGTAAAAACAAGCGATTTAACACGATAACGAAGAAGGCTAGCTCCACTGCTGCACTGTTAGCGGCCAGCCAGAGGGAATAAAGAGTAATGCACTTTGTTAGGGTACAGCCACATACAATACTGAACATGGTGTAATTTAATAATTTTATTGTAATTTCTGTTCGACACCCGACATCGCCGAGTGATTAGTTCATAAAAGGAATGAATTCCGTTTTCTCTCGAGAAGCCACTAGCCCCGACATAAAAATTGAGTGAAATCGTGAATAATCATGCAATTGCTGTGATATCTGGCGTACGATTCTTCACAAAGAAAATCCGTACTTTTCACCAGAGTTGTAAAAGGAGAGTGCTGGTGAATTTAAAGGATAAATGCTCATAATTACTACCCACTCTTTTCTGCTAATGACAAGAAAATACGACCAATTATTCCGTCTAGTTATGGAGAAGCAAAGGTATTGTAAATTACCTATATTTATTTTCGTAAACTGCAAGCGCCAGCCCGCCTGTGCGCCCGACAGCGGGTCGCACTGAACTAGTCTTGGCCGTCACACAAAATTAGCGACGCAGTGAACTTTTCGAATTAAACTTAGTTTCATAGAAAGTATGTGTGAAACACCGCAGTCGAAGCCTGTAGGAGTCAAATTAGTTAATATTTTGTTGATAAGTTTCAGTTTTTTTTGTGGTTAATTATGACTCCGTTTTGTTAGGGTAAAACTGTACTAAAGTATGGTCGCAAATATGGTAGAAGTTATTTTTCCATACCTGGAAAAGCACCTTTAAACAGCTTGGCAGCCGTTCTGTGTCCAACCCACGTGGTCTGGCTATCATACTGTCATAAGAATTCTTAGAACCATTTAAGTATTTATTTTGAAGGACATATTCATATTCATATAAATATCGATATGGTATGGTTGCTCAGATTAGTTGCTACTCGAACAGTCAAGGAAATTCATTGTTCATCAAATTGACACTAATCGTCAATTAGCTGTCAAAGACATTTTATACAACCGTCCAAGAATCACAGTTGTGATTCGAATAGGTATACGGACAATTTACGCTGGCACTAGTAGCTAAACAAAAAAAAAATAGACTTAACCTATGTAGTGTTTAGTGGCGCTTGTACTAAAAAATAAGGGTCTGGATAATGTGGTACAAACGACAAACATCATCGGTCATTGCTAATCATTCCTTTAATTTCCAAAATAAACTTTAATTACAGTAACAAAAAGTAGGTATTTGAAAACCCGAGTCGTACATAAGTTAACACGAAGCACCTGAATGCTACATCGGCGCCAATGAGCACTAATCAATACGGTAGCAGAAGGTGGCGAAAAATAACGAATGTTGTATTACTGACGATCGTGTGTTTCCGTACGCCCGCCGAGTACTGTACGCAAAAAAACCTAAATATTTTCTGAATTGTTTAAAAGCTTTTTTTTTGCAGTAATTTTTGTACGTGGAGTTTTATGCCTGGAGGTAGATAAAAGATTTATATATGTCAATATCGAGAAAATATCCGGTGACATATTTTTTCAGTCAAAAATAATACAGCAGTTAGGTACTAGACAATGGAGTAAATCAGAAGACAATTCGGAATAATAATAAAACTCAACGTTGAAAAGATAAATGAAAACCCTGAAATTCTAATTTAAAAAATTGCTCCATATTTGTATCCATTCAGATTTACGATTTTTTTGTGAATAATTTTTAATTAAAACACTTAATTGATCTGGCACCCCCCACCTCTCATATTATGCATCTTCAAACAAAACATGATCAAACAAACACACAAACATCAAATATTCAGTATCAAAATCCGCATTACATTTGCTAACCCTCCGGCGGCGTATGCAGCTACGTTCTCGTAATCGACGGCCGGTCGGGGACGTATTGGGCCGTCGCTGAGACGCCGCTGGCTCTCTGTGTTTTTAAAGCTTTCTTCTCCCCCCTACCCCCCTCACCACCACCCACTCCCCTCAACAATCGATGGACGGCGTCACGTTAGTGCAGCGCCCGATCAAGTGCATACGTGAGGACTTTCTTTGATGCGTCTTTGTGCGGACTCGGTAGGATGGGGTTAATTGTTTACTTCTTTTTCTAATGTTGGCAGTTTTGTGTGAGATGGTGGATGTTGCTGTTGGGTTTTTGTGATAAAGTTTTGTGTTATTGTGTACAAGAGGTTTTTGGTTTTGAAGAAAAACACTATTTTATGAACTAATGTGTTATTTTTAAGAACTAAGTTTTTTTTTTTACTGATACTCAACTGAACGTGTGTCATGTATTTCTTAATGCCTTCTGATAAAATAAATAAGACTCGGCTTATCATACATATTTAATTTAATTTCACGGCTTTTGTAAATAAGAAGTTATTGTAACATTTTTACTTTGACAATTTATTCACATAAAATACTTCATAAAAAAATATCAAATCAACTAACTTAGAAACTTTGCAAGTCAATAATTTAACCAAAGTAACAAGTATCAAAAACTAATCACAACCCGAATTAAAAGTCGGGTCCTTTGGACCACCCAGCAGCATAGGGTTAGTTCTTTGTGAAAATTGTTTACAGTAGCGACTTGAATTTCTTGCGAGTGCCGTCTGCGGCTGTGATGTGACAACTTGTCAGTTACAGACTGCAACGCCGTCATGTGAAATGCAGCTTATAAATACAATGCGACTGCTAGATACAGTTTTTGTGTTGGTAAATTAACGGGTAATTATTAATTTGTGGGGAAAATGAGTTTTGGATATCAGAGGCAAATACATTTTAGGGAAATCTCTGTTTGATATTTAAACTCGACTGATGTATACCTACCCTGGGCAGTCAGACCAAACACACTACCACTTTTCTGACTGACTTATATTTTTATCACGACAGCAGCTTATCTCGTACTTGGAGAAAAAGTAGGTACCCTAATTAAGAATATCTTGAGTTTTACTCCAAGGAATCATTTGAAATTAAGTTACACAGCATGCAAATATTGTTAAAACTCGACCGACCGGACTTCAAAGTTACGTCACGCAATATTCTAGTAAGCCTTCCTTTATAGTTCCACATAGATTGACATACAACACCTATGACTCACCAGCTAAGCCAATATTGCACAACATTAAACAATCGATACCCATAAATCGAATAATATACAAATATTTTTGTTATTTATATCGATATTTTCAATAAATAATTCATTGGAGAGACAGACGTAATGTCAATAACCTGGATGAATATATTCTTCATCAAACTGACGGAATTCTCGTAAATATTAAAATTTCCGGTCTATAAAGAGCAAACTTTGTGCCTGATGCTCGCGTTTTATCATAATCATGAAATCGAATGATTAGTAAAAACAACTCATTCATTTGGTGTGACGCTTTTATAATCAAGTAGCTTTCAGTAGTGCACGGATTTGTATTACGGGGATTAATTTTGTTATTTTATCTTTAGAATAACCAGCAAGGCGTCGCAGCAGACCCCATAGAAAATGGCGGGGCGATCTAGAGAAAACCAACGGCCTGTGGTCCAGTTTAGCCCTGGATCGAAAGATCTGGAAGTCACGGAGAGAGGCCTTTGCCCAGCAGTGGGATGATGCAGGCTAATAGTAACAGTGTCTTTAGAATGAAAACAGATACAGGTAGTCGAAAGTATGGATATAGGAAAATAATCGAAACACTGGATCATACACGTAATTAAAATTTTTGATCATAGTTGCAATTTACAGCTTACTAAGCCATTATTAGTTACTACGGCCGTACCTCTTTTCAGAGGGACAATTTCCGTGTTCTGAAGAATGAAAAAGACTAGACTTTCTAATATCAGTCTCAATCAGTCAAAAATACCTACATTTTTTACAAGTATTTGACGTTGATTGTCACTGAGACGAGATTGCGACTTGAATTTAAACGTCTTTCAAGTACGAGAATTTGTCTTTGGATTTGCTACTCCAGTATAGTTATACAGTCTTTGTAGAAACATTTACTTATTTACCCTTTTTCACAACAAAGCTCTTTCAGAACCCATCAGCTGCGATCGCATCCAACGATCAATATCAGCACAACAAACTAAGACGGAGCTTGTCAGTAAAACAGCGCTGAACAATTCAGTCGCAGCTGTCAGTAAGACAGTGCTGAACACTGATGTGACGGTCAGTGTGGACCGAGTAATAAGAGAAGCGGATGAAAGAAAAACAAATGATTTAAATAATAAAATGTTGAAAATAATTGTGGCTGTTTTTAGAACAGCTATGAACCACTGTCAGCGATCCTACAACGGTATTAAAGAAGGCATAACGGCTACAACAGGAGGACTACGTTAATTAAATAGAGTTAGCTCTGAGGAGAGCACATGCGTTGAAAACGTAATATTTTGCAATTCTTCCTAAACTTAAATAAAACCAGGCCAATGATTGCATTGCATAGAATAGGTGACATTCCAACTAGTACTATGGTTTAAGAGAACTCAAAAGAATGAAACGAATCAGATACTCAAAAGACTGGACGACAAACAAATAAACGGTTCTTAGAACTATCTAGAAACAGTCTCACAGTCGTCACCAACGTGACAGTGGCACTGACGTGATAACCGAGTTCTTGTGGCTTGGCGCAAGAAACGAGATAGTCACAATTGTTAGATACTAATACTTGAAACTAAAGGAATAGATACTTTTGTAAGAACTATCTCGAAACAGTCTCAGACCTCACCGAAGTGACACTAGCCCTGACGTGATAACCGAGTCCTTGTGGCATGGTCTAAGAGCTGAGATAGTTACAACTTGTGAAGGACTGATGCTTAAAACTTAAGGAGCAGATATAGCTGTAAGAAGTATCTTGGAACAGTTGAGTCGGTGTCCTTGTCGGGCGTGACAGTTTTGTTCTGACGTGACACCAGAGACTGGGTGTTGAGTGGTGCAAGTGGCAAACAAAATACAGAATTTTGTACCAACACGTAAAGGGAAGGTAACAAAGTCAGATGATTTGGTACAGACTGGAAAGGCAGAGAAAGAAATCGTAATGTTGGCTTGGAGACAGTAAAAATTAGAGTAGGTAAATTACAAAATTTTAAAGAGATAAGCTACACTGGGTGTACGAGATAATCCAAGATCAAAAACAATTGGCATAACCGCAGCAATGTAGAAAAATGTTACGCGGTAATTTGGGCTGCCTAGCCCCACAAATCTCTGACACCCATTACTTGGGCCACGAAAGCAAGTCTGGAGTGAAATTTCCAGCGGAGGCGAGTAAACTTGGGGACGTGGCTGCGACAGGGATGCTCGCGTCATCTCGATGCAAGTTGATAATGCAAGCGTGTGCCCGACGGTTGTTTTAACTTCAGGCGCTGAAACTATCAACTGTCGAGCGATGATTTCTTGGAACAGGTTTTGATGGCACGTCTCTATTTTCTTGGCTGGATGTTGAAGCTGACAGTTGAAGAGTTTGTGTTCGATCGTTGCTGATGTTTTTACTGAAGATACTGCTGTCAGCTGAGGACTTGGAACTAGTTTTGATTGATGTGTGAGGTGGGACAAATCGACCACTCGAAGTATGCAGAATTGTTTTACAAGTGTCGCATATTTTCATCTAGTATGGACACATACCTGGTATGTGCCATTCAGCAATGATTCTCTTATATTTATTTTGCTTTAAAAGGACCTAACTTTCGGAAAAACTTATGTATTTCTTAGTCAGATTTTCACATATCCATGTTTCTAACTTTTAACGACATAAAATCCATAAATCCTGACCAACAACGACATTAAAACTGTACCATAAGAACATAACACGGCACAATATCCCGAGGATGGCATTGTAAACCCGTCCATCCACCGTTCTTCAGAGGACGGGCTAGAGTACACCCGTGACAGTCATTTAAGACAGTGACGTGACACCCCCACCACCTCGCTCTGCGCCCCCACCCGTTTCTCCCGCCAGATGGATTGATATTGCTGCACCGAGCAGACGTAAGAAGCGATAGCATACGGGAAATAAAAAATATAAAGTACTGTTATAGTTTTGAATTAAATGGGGAATTATGTTAGTGCGCTTCGGAATGGGGCTGTATTTCTTTTTGTTTTCGGTTTGTTTGCCAATGTGTTTGTTGTGCTTCTGAATAATGCATTTCTTATTGAGTAATTGCTAATCATGTTCAGTGGCAGGCTCTAGAATCAAACCTTTGACGAGTTCCTTGAATTATATTGTGGTGTTCCTGAATGCAGGACGTACACGAAAGTCAATGCAGACAAAGGATAATAAAATAGAAAATATTTATCTCAGATTATTTCTTAAAAAAAAAGCTTTAAAGCTTATTTAAATTTTCATTCGAAATGAATCTTGCTACACAACCTTCACATTGCATATCATGTAAAGGTTTTTACAGTTCATAGACTCTGATTTCACATGCCTCAAACCAATTATGTAGTTCAACTAACTAGAAAAACTACTGCACTTATTTTGTAATTACATTTACCCACAAGATAATAAAACCGCATCAAAAACTGCAGAGCACGCGCCATTAGACAGCTAAAAACATTTCTATTTCGCTACACTTCAAGTTGAAAAGTACGGCGATGGACGCAAACGAGACGCCGGGCCGCCGTGATGGCGATCCTGAGACAGTGACGTGACACGGAGAGCCACCCCCCACCCCCTCCCACCCGTCACCCACCACCCCGGGGGTGCATATTGACCCACCCCGGATAATAAGGGGGTTATGCACTGAGGAGCGCACAAGTCGAGGCATCTTTTGTACGAATGTATGTTTTTAGAAATATAACTATGTACTATTAATTTTCTATTGGAGAGTTTTGCGACTTCTGTTATGAAGTGAAGTATTGAGGGAAGGTTTTCGATTCATTACCGAACCTTTTGGAGATTACGTACTTTGAAGTTTGAGTTTTCAACTTGATTGAAGTCAAGTGGAAAATTTTGAGGGAAAGATTTTTGATTATGGAGTTTGATTAAAAGATATTATGCTAGAAGTGTCTCAACTTATTACATATTTTATCGTTCTCTTTTTCAATCTCATTTACTTCAGTAAGTCTTTCTAATCAACCTTTCAGTTCTCAAAAAATATGGGCATTTTGACAAGAAGACCTCATCTGAGCACAAATTACTTGTAATCCGATTGCCTGACAAAAATTCAAGAAGGACATTAATTACTAAAATATTAACAAAAACAATTCCTTTTCATCACGTCACTCAGAAAAACTAAAACCAAATGAAAGTGAGTGGACGCATGACACGGCGACATGGACAAGCCGTCATTTGCACAAAATTAAATACCCCTCAAAGACGGACGCGGCGTCCGTCCACCCCTCGTCGGGGGCACAGATGGATTGATATCGCCCCACGATGCAGGTGGGCACATCTCGACACGACGATTTATAAAATAGTGTCTTATGTTGACAGTCCTTCTTTTTACGTTTTAAATTGTACTTGGTAGAGGACATGATAAAAATGTGTGTTTTGTAGAAAATAGAGTAATAAGAGCTGTACGTCTCTTTCCATTTTTAATTAGGATAAGCATGTATTTTGTGGTTCTGTTAACTTGAAACTGAATTATTCATAAATATTTTAATAAAACTTCTAGCTGCAGTTTACAGCGACTACCATTAAAACAACACATTGTCATCATAATATTATGCACTATGCGAATCTATTACTAATCAAAGAATTAAAATAGTATGCTATTAAAAACAAACAAATAATTCAATTACACAATCGGACATCTAAATTAAATTATCAAACAAACCAAAACAGATCATCCCTACTGCAAAAATCATACCGATCTAATTGAATGACCTATCGTTCCTCCTCTCTTTATTACCTCTGATCAAGTATAATGAAATGAATCCGAATGAAAATTTCATTCCAACAGAAACAATAAGCTCGACCCTCGAATAGAAACAAAAAATACCGGAATGAATAGTCAAAAGTCGGAAAAAACAACATCCCTCTCTTACACGCCATAAAAACGCGACAAAGACACATGTCCCCTCTTATTATCTTCAATTAAGAAACTCCGATAATGTAGTGTGACATACGGATGAAATGTCCAAACAACGTAGACCTGCCAACACGTAACACAACTTCACAATTAGGGCTCAAGTTGAATGAGTCTTCAGCGTCTAAAAAAATTACGGTACACTTTATTTTGTCCAATTTCAACCCTATTCCGCCGTAATAAAAGTTGTAGCGGCGGCAACAGGAAAGTTGCTGTCGAGTTGCCCGTGAGTGATGGCCGGTGGACGGTGAGTGATGGGCCCCTGTAACACGTGATTAGTGGATACTGCTCGCTCCCGTAATCTGGGATAATGAGTCGTGATGGTAATCATTCTGTGGTCATGGACTGAATGACAGATGTCATTATTTGTCTTTTTTCGCAGACATAACATAGAGTAGGTAATTATGTCAACTGTTTTTCACGTGGGCATTTCGTAGGGAATAAATGGAGCAGGATAACCATTGCCTTAGTATGTCATGAGCACTGTATGTAGGCGTCCATTGATTTATTACTTATTACTTTGTCCGGCGTCCGATGTACAGAAGCAGGGATGGGTACTGAGAAATGTGTGCAATACTAGCCTTGTATACGGAAGCCTATCATAACAAACATCTAAGAGGCGGTAGAACCTTCGATTTTGATGAAGATTGCGTTTCATGGATAGAAAAACTTTTAAGAGGGTTTCTAAATGTGGTCTGATTTTCATGGGGTTCGTTAGAAGGTCATCCACAAAAGTTAAGATGTTAACTTGATAAGTTGACAGGACAGTCAGGCGCCTCATATTTGGACATGGCAGTCAGCTCTTAACTTAAACTTACTAGCAGGCTTAAATTTTTTCTTCAACATAAAGCCAGTCGCGTAAAACTCGTGATGAGACGTTAGAAGAATATAATTTTCACCATGAATTTTGAAAATACATTCAAAAACAAAATCAATGCAATTTCATAACTGTAAACACACGTCCCTTCCGAAGCAGCTAAAACTTCACTCAAACGAGTCAATAAATAGGATTTGATCACAAAGCTGTCAGTTGCAAATATTATAGACACTCCACCGGAAGCGAGTCTCAGCTGTCAGAGTCATGCGATTGTGTCACATCCTGTCGCGAGAGGCGATTTGACGAGGACGTGTGTCGCTCGATTTTTAAATCAGGAATGTGTTGTGTGAGCAGGGTTGGTGGGGATGGTTTTGAATGTCGAACAGGGTTAACTTCTGTTTTGTCTTTGGGTGATATTTGATAGACAATTCTATTCGACGGAAGATGGAAAGGAAGCCTTTGCCCTGCAGTGGGATACAACAGGGTCATAGTAAAAATAATGATATTCGAAGATAGGGCAAACAGCAGAGGCTTTCTGCGGAATATATAGTCTTAACTTTGATTGTAAGACTGTTTTGTTGCAAATGTGAGCGCCATCATTGGTTTCATAGAACAGTAATCTATCTATCCTAGGTGTTATCTCCTACATCTACATACAGGGTCAAATTAAATTAGCTAGCGAAACTCCGCAGACGTGATGGGTATAGATATCTAAACACAGTAAAAAAAAGTTTTTTTTAAGGGTTAGCGACCGCTGTTAGTGTGGTGACATGAAGTATGAGTTGAAAAATATATTTTATCGTGTTTAGATATCGATACCAATCACGTCTGTGAAGTTTACAAAAGAAAAACTCATATTTCAAGTGAATACACCAACTGCGGTCGATGACCCCACATAAAAGAAAACATTCAAATTTATTTATTTTTTGTTTTATCATGTTTAGATATCGATACCTATTAGATGACGTCTGCGGAGTTTCGCTAGCTAATTTAATTTGACCCTGTATAAACAAACTAACAGGGCTATAACGGATACTGTTTTGGTATCAGTCTTGATATAGAATTTATCGCAGAATTCCAACAAATTCTATTCATTACTGAATGGTCATTCAGGGAACCAGAAACATGACTTAATAATTATCACTATTGACCATATTCACAACAAAATCATCCTGAAATTAATATTACACTCGATACGGATCGTAACCTATAGGATCTGCCGATACCGTAACGCCGTGAGCTACATTACTAGCACATGCGTCCGGGGCGGGGCGGGACGGGCCGGGACGAATCGTACACGGTTCACCTGTCCTAATATATTTCAGTGTGTTGTTGCCTTTAGATATATCTATACGGGCTTACCGCTATGCTTACAGCAGGCTGCAGAATACAGATGTTTACTGCAGAACTTGTGTCTACTATATACTGTGATAAACACAAAACCCCATATTAATAAACCGAAGTAAATTTTAACCATACGTTTCTCGAGAATTAAAGACTGATCATATTCATAAAAAATTGTTTGTATGTGGGTGGTAATCTCTGGAACTAGCGATAGGATTTGAAAAAAACTTTTTTCATTTGATAGCCCAATTCTAGAGGAAGGCTATAGGCTATTTAACATCACGCTATGACCCTGAGAAGCCGACCAAAAAAAAAGTCGGAAAGAGTGTTAAGCGAAAACGAAATAATAGCGCGGGCAGGTGATGTGATGCGACGGGGTGGGTCGGGGGAACAAGAATTTTTACGCGGTCGAAGTCGCGGGCAGAAGCTAGTATCATATAAAAGCATACCTTACTTTACTCCAGGTTTATAATAAGAACATAATATACCATACCCACCATTTTTAACTTACACAGTGGTGGTTAAACCATTAATGGTTATAATCTTAAAAGAAGGATCGTGTCCCCATTCTTATCAAATTTTCTTTATATTTCTTATCAAAAGAAAACCGCTGCTGTGTATATGTAAATTAAATGGCAAGTCTAACTGTTTAGCCATTGGAACTCGCCAAAATGCACTATAAACCCGAAAATAAGTGGGTCCATTTTGGCGTGTCCTATTTTAAGACGGTCCAAAACCCAAACTTGGGTCTTTACGCTCAACCATCGCACACGCCAACAATGATTTCATCATGAAAACATACAATACTGACACACTCTCATCTCGACCAACTTGAACAACACAACCACTTTTTACCCCTCTCCTTCAAATCAAGTCCCCCTCTTTTTGTCACAAGGTGGCTCCCATTAATTCTTTTTACTCCCACTGCAATTCTTATTTTTTTTCTTTTAAAACAAAAACCAACCTTCATTTGCTACAGCACGCAAGCTTTACATATCAACGTGTTGTCCCTGACTTTTTTTTTCCGCAATGTTTGTAGACGGTCGACGGGTTAAGATTACTTGGGAGGTAATGAAAGGATGTAGGAAATAGGATAGTGGTTCTGTAATGAGATAAATAGAGTTATTACTGGATGGAGGTTTTAATTAGAAAGTGGGTATAGTACGGAGAGTAGTGTCGAAGTGGAGAGTCAGGGGTTGTGAGTCCACATGTGACACGTTTTATATGAACTTGTTGTAACAAGCGTTTTAGCTTCGTTGAATATTAAACAGCATTTCAGTAGGATCCTGAAAGGGACGGAATCGTTGGCGGGTTCGAAACCTGGCAAGTTCTAATATTGTAATTTTTTTATTGTTCTCAAAATCTGTATATCTGAATAACGCAGGAAGTAAGCATGATTGTCCAAAATCACTCTCATCCCATTAAAGCGCTTTTTGCCTGGCAGAGTGACAGTAGCACGTCAATATAATTGTAAATTTCGTAGAGAAATTATATTGCATACGAGATAAATACTCGCTAAGTACTAGCATAATAATTAACCCAAGCACACACTCATTAGCTTTCTTTGTTCGTGCTATAAAGGCGTGTGCACAAAAGCGAACGGATAATATTTTTTGGGCTGAGTGCATATAGGATCACATCGTGCCTTTACAATCGCCAGGCTGACGTCTGCAGACTTGCTCCGCCACAACTGGGTGAGGGCATAGTGGTAAGCAGATGTGACAGCGATTTAAAACAGATGATTGTTAATTAATTTACGTATTTTTTCTCACTTATTATTTCCAGTGTTTATCAGTGGAAACTTGTAAATGGCCTTCACCTGCATATTGTTTAAGAATACTGTTTAATTTAGCTGTAAGTTTCCCGAATAGAAATATATAAAATAATGTTAATTAGAAAAGTTTATTCGTAAGTTATTGTTTATCACCGGATTTGATTATGTAGTAAATTGCATATATCTTCTGGTGAAACTAATGTATGTGTTTTTAAAACCAAAATGTTCTTTTTTGAACCGAATAAAGTTTTTATTATTTATTTGTTTTCTTTTCACCAACGAGGTCAAAATACTCAATAGCGAACAAGTAATACAAGCAATGAAATGGGTGTTAGAATTAGATTAGCCACTATTTAACAACAACAATAAAATCTAGTAAGTATGTGTTAATTTACAGTTATAAAATTGATTAAATCAACTAAAATTCTTCACAAACGATAGCAAAATATCACAGTAATAGTTTTCTTACAAATCTAATAATTCTTTCCAATATATATTTTTATCGAGAGAAATTCTAAACCGCTCTCGCTACCTCCTATCACACACCCACCACCCTGAATTCGGCAACACATACGCAATTTCCCGCTAGCGAAATAAGCGAATTAAAATCGCCTCAAAGCAACTGCTAGCAAAGAAACGCTTGCATACGTCGAGGGGTTTATTTTTAGCTATTTACCCCTCGGGGGGTGACTGACGAACGGTCAGCCTTTGAACGCGTTGTTTAGAGTTGAAATTTTTAATTTTAAAGTAGTCTTTAGAGTACCTGCACCTAGTGGGATTGTGGGGGTGAGTTTTTTTAGATATGAAGTCTCTTTTGGTTTTCGCTTTTCTGCTTTTGACTTAGTTGTGCCGTTTGTTGGAATTACAGTACGAATATGATTATTTCCATGAACTGCGCAAAAAGTTTTTTTTTTTTAAATTATGTTTGTGACTGAACTGGCTGACACCAAACACGATGTTAAGCAGTAAACCTTTAACTATTCAATGCACCAACCAACTCAGCCTATAGCACTCCACTGCTGGACATATTCACGTCCACTTAGTATACATCCTGTACATCATGGTATTCTGCCCGTCAAGCAATGAAAATTTTCGATTTATTTTTTCTTTACAAAATCGTTGCCCCACAATGGCATTTCTCCTGTATTTTGGGTGCGTTTACAAACATATAAACTCACATACACAAACAGCCAGACCCGGAACAACTACTTGTAGGTCATACAAATATTTGTTCCGTGCGGGAATCGAACCCGCGACACGCAGCGCAGCAGTCAATCGCTTAACCACTGCGCCAACCGTGCCGTCAGTTTGTAAGTCAAGTGCGTGTAATTTTTCCGGACATTACATCACTCAACTTAATTATTTTTATGTAAACTTCTATCAACCATAACATTCCCATATCATTAATTAGAACATCCGTTATTACGATTAAAGAAATCTTATTGGACGGGATGTTTCACATAGTTTCATAGATCTTTCCTTAATTACCTAATTAGGTAATTAAGATGCTTTAATAACAGGAAGTGTACATTAGATACTTATTTTGCATTAAGATGTAAATGATTAAAAACAGCATTAATTAAGTACATCTTTAAGAAGTTTGAAGTTTTTACCTGTCATTGCATTATATTTAATTATTTTTACCTATTGTGGTATAGTAATTTTATTCTAGGTGCATCGTCTTCACATATAAATATATAATTAATGTATACCTATACAATATTGTAAAACATTTTTAAAAGAGTAACGGTGGAGTTTCTTGCCCATTCTTCTCCATACGAAACTACATTTTAGAAGGGGCAACTAGAATCAATTCTATTTTCCTGTAAATTTTGACGTTCAAACGTGCCTTATATGTGCCTATTTTGAAATAAATGATTTGACTTTGACTTTGATCATTCAAACTTAAAACCTTCTTACGGTTTTCATTGGTTTTTAATAAAGGTTATTAGTTATTTGTAGAGTTATTTGTAGCATGAAGTTCTTTCGTACAGCGCCATGCTACTTTCGTACTTCTTCAGGGGGAAGATATGTCATAGAAGGCATTGACTAACAGTTTTCACACTAAGCTCAGACAGGGCTCTAAAATTATATGAATTGAAAAGCATCCCGCTATCCACTTAGCCTTTATTTGAACTCCTTTGAACTCGGACCATTTTACAATCCCTAATCAAATTAGTACAGTCCACAACAAAAGTACATTGTAAAAAGACGAGCAGCTCATTAAGTACAATCGTTAATTGCGCAGTCAAATCGAACGTTACCTAACTTCATTACATTCTTCCGTTAATACGACATCGGACGGCGCCATCCGGGGCCGTCCGGCGAGTTATGCAATGAGCACCCTCCCATTCCGATCACGTGCGAAACGGACCGGGGGCTGCTAATTAAAAATCGAAGGATTTTTGTTACTAACTGTACTTGTTAGGTATCGGGAGAAGTATCGATAGACTCGAGTTTTTTGTCGATGAAATCTTGCGATAAATTGCGTATAGATATGGCGCGGCCCTAAAACGGAAGCGTGTCCGGGTTTTGTGAACGGTAGCATGTAGATAACTGTAGCCTTGGATGGAATAGGTTCTTGTTATTTTGGAGATTCCTGTCGACAGATATGAATTTTTCGAGTTTGATGACGTTTGCTGATATTGGGTGAAGATGTTTAAGATACACTTCCCTTTTATTTTTCAAGAAAGTTTTCCAAAGATTGCTGTCCCCGTATAAGGACCGGAAACTCAGCCTTTCTTGTGAAAATTACCGAAATATTATTATAGTAAACATGTACACTGATGACACTATAGACAAGACTGTTATTACCACCAATAGAATCAAAACCGCTCTAGCTCATGAACAACACCCAACGCGGTATTCTAAGTGGCGCTCGTTTTCAATCGACCTTCGAATCTGAACCTACAATTATTAGAGTAAAGAATAGTTGATTAAATGTAACTTTATCCAGAAATAGTATGTACGAGATTCTTCAGCATTTTCCCAAATGCCGCAGTATTACAATTTTACTTACTCGACTTTTCTACTTCGCAGGTCAACACAGAAATTCTGCCCAATTTAAAACAAAAAACGACACATTCCTGAAAGCACCTACGCGAAAAAATATAAATAAAATATATACTCAAGTCAACATCCTACATACAACAACTTGTACGTATTTCTTTACTATTACAGGGACACCCCCCCCACGCCCCGCGCCTCCCACCTTACACTCCGGATCTCATGCTTACAAACTGTCGCATTACCGGTCCATCCTTGCCGACAATACCCTGACATTCCTTCTCAAAACTCAACTCTATCACGTCGCAATAAGAACTACGCGTCGCGAAAATGTGACTGCGGAACGCAAACGAGAAAACTTGTCAATGCAAATTGAACTATATATTCAGAAGCTAAGGTTGAAGTTTGCCTGTAGTGCACTTGGTATGGTAATGATAATTCTAAGCAAATGCCATAAGGAAATAAGCTGAGTGGTTCCTTTTGGAATTGTTTACTTGAGAAGATTTCGTTTGGGTAAACAAAAGGTGGACGATGACCATAGGGTGGTGACACACCACCGGAGGCTTTAGTAGCCACATTACCCTACAGGCAATTAATGGGAGACAGATTGCTAATTTATAGACAGCCTACTGTATCACCATGCGCTCCAGTACCCAGTGAATTGGAAAAAATGCGAAATGAAAAGTATTTATATCTATACAGGGTGTCGCAGAAATCGACCGACATACTGTAGGTGGTGATAGCTTTGGCCAAAGCTTCCCAAAATAACAAAACAAGTTCCGCAAAATCTTAATTTTTTTTAAATAAAATATAATTTATTACTTATCAGAAAAAATATTTGGTGCAAAAATTAAATAATAGTGAATTTATGTTGAATTTGTAAGTTTTATGGACAATCAAAGGTAGCTACGAATAGAGTAACCATTTAACAAAATTTTGATAGAAAAAGTTATTAATAAAAATATTTCGTTTACACATGAGAGTCAAAAGAATGACGCATGGCGGTATTTTGTTAATTTTTTTGAAAATCTAGTATAACTCGAAAACTATAAGATTTTGCGGAACATATTGGCATAAGCATAATCAGCCTATATTGTTCCCATTGCTGGGACACCGGCCTCCTCTCGTCGATAGGGAGTGGGCTGTAATCTACCACGCGGCCCCAGTGCTGGTTGGTAGGTGTCACATGTCTTCGAATTTTTGGTTCTACGACATGCCGGTTTCTTCACGATGTTTTCCTTAACCGTTTTGAGAGCAGTGGTAATGAAATTATTTACACAAAGTAAAGCGCCTGCCTGGGTTCGAACCCACGACCTACAACTCGTAAGTCGGAGCCAATACCACTGGGCCACCACTGCTCCATATTACTGCGGAACAAATTATGTTTTGTTAATTTGGAAGGGCTTGACCAAAGTTATCACCACCTACAGTATGTCGGTCGATTTCTGGGACAACCTGTATATTCATATGAATCCAAATTATCGTAGGCAAATTGATAGAAGTTGATCTGTTAAACAAGCCCACTATAATTACCTACTTTTCTGTTAATTATTTCAGTCAGCTTATCGGCATCACCTTAATCCTTCACCTACTGCTGAACAAGGGCCTTCTGAAAGATCGCTGTATTTAATGACTTCGTGTCTAAATCACCATGCAGGGCAATCAAATTCATAACCATACACAGTTCACAGTATGCCAGCGTATATCCTCTTTATTTCTACCCAAAGTTGGCTTTTACGTCTCCAACAACAACGGTAACCGATAATAAAGTCGTCTGCTACATGAATACCAAACGACAAGTTACATTTCCAATACACTGTAAATACAACAATGGTCAGTTACGATAATCTATTTACACCTGAACTGCAAGGAGCACTAGCTACTGCTAGAACCAGTTAGGATTCCAAAAGTGTCAATATTTACAAGATTATCAACACAAACTATCGAATAAAGAAACCGATGGCAATCATCGTAATCAGCCGGTTACAAGACAATGCACTACCACAATAGAGGGCCATTCTAAAAGCGCTCAGTACTAGCGACCAATCGCGTTGAGTGAAAACTGCCATAAACGGCGCTGAATAGCCCTGCCAGATCAGCGGGGAGACACGGAAGTAGGTAGAAAGGTTTTGCATCAGTGAGGTTTTGAAATGGCTACTGAATTGTAAAGCCGGTAGTCGGTTCGTTTGATAAGGCTGTGTTAAGAACTGTTACTGGCTTCAAAGGGATATATTTAAGTATTGTTATGTGTTTAGGTTGTAGTAAAAAATATAGATACCATATACAAAATTCATATCTATAGCCATTTATGAAGAGTCAACTTGTCGTAGATTCCCACTTCGAACTAACATGAAACTTAATGAAAAACCTTTATAAAAACAATACCTTTTTACAATTTATTTTAAACCCCATTAAAGTTATTCAAACAGCAATTTCCAAACTAATTCAATAAACAATCCAGCCATAACGTAGAAACAGGACAAACATCAAAATTTAAAATCGCTTTCACAGAAATTGAGGATAAGAGAAACAGTACAATGTGGCTATTAGCAGTAACTTATTATAGACAATTTCCTACGCTGGTACACGACCAATCGGCCTGAGTGAGAACCGCTATAAACGGAAACAGTTACGGAACGGAATTATGGAATAAGGGACTCTTTGGACCGAGGCGACCCTGGATTGGGACGGTGACATCAGAATCTTCTGTTAGTGTGCTGAATAATCTGGGAGATACATAAAATTTTGCGTTAGTAAAGGTTAATTATCAGCTCACAGCCACAGTTGAACATGAAACTCTCAATAGATATGACGTCATAAGAAACAAATCTAGACATTTAATAAACCTTATCAACCTTTCAAACGGACTGGTGGAAGATGTTGAATCTTTTGGCATTTACTCACAAATTGCTTAAACGATACCCATGTCACATATCTAGATTTGTACGCTAAAACTACATCCAGAACAACATGAATTATAGTCTCATCAACGACTGTCTCCTCTTCAACATCATCAAGTTTAGAAAAAAAGTTCAAAACTTTCATAAACATTAACGAAACTTAATCAATTTTATTCAATTCCTTACTCCGATAACAATACAATCTCAAGATTTCCTGATCTGCATTAACATTATTACAATACAGTTCTAAAACCCGTCTTACTTCACCTTTACCATCCTTTAATTGGTACGAGCCTCGCTAATGTTGCTAGGTAAAATACTGCCGTCCCGTCTGTTAGTGTGTTGTATATTCTATGGCCTCTTTAGGAATTTACGTTCCATTGTGTTCGGGCGATGTTGTAGGTATCGGGAAGGTCAATGACTTTGATGCACTAATAAACTATATATTGAGTTTAAGTTAGTTTTATGGTTCAGGTTAGGAAGATCGGGTTTGGTTTCATTGATTAGTCTAAAACAAAGGTTTAAATCTACCGCGTCAAAAGATGGTCGCGATTCTGTTTCGTTTTGACACTTTGACACACAGAATATCACAGAGACTTGACTTGATTGTCATGGAAATGTCATTTGTGAGAGTATGAGCCATGGTATATTAAGTCCATGGTATGAGCTCACTCTTCTCAAAATGAACTTTTCTTGCGAAATTTAGTAAGGTGAGGGAAAATCTAACGATTTACATCTTTGGTCTGAAAGCATTGCAGTGATTGGAAGAACGTTCTATTCTTTTGAAGCCAAATTATAGGGCATACACTTAGGCTGTAATTTTTGACAGTCAAAGTCAATAACAAACTGGTTATCAATAGTTATTTAGGTGAACATATTGAACTTTTCTATTTAAATTAACGATTGTAAAATACAAGTAGCTTTACCTAGAGCAGGAGATTTCCGTAAACCATCCGATTAAGGTTTCATGCCGAAAGGAAAAGCAGTTTTTCCATATGTTTTCTAAACACAAACTTTCTCAAACGTCATTGGTAATACCATTCTAGGAATACCTAGAATTGCTTGTTTCGATTAGATTTACATATTATTTACAAAGACTTGTAACTTGATATTTTTTCTTTATTTCTTTCTTTCTAAGCTGTGATTTGCTTCTTAAGACTTGGTTACGAGTATAACAGTAAGCTATATGCAATCAGAAGGTAAATTCACATTAGGTTCTAATTTATGTACATAATTAAACATCTGGAACTTTCCACAATAATTAACTCGATACCTACCAATTTCAAAATTATCATTTAGTTCTTATTCGGAATCGATTAAGAGAAAATTCTCAAATCGATATCATAGTGGACAAATTATGTAAATAGAGAGGGGGTATCTTCAATCTACAAGACGTTAATGGACAGACAGACATGGAGGCTGTTGGCTATAAAGATATCAATCAAGCTGAAGTTAGGGACATTTTGTTGTTATTTCAAATGGTCTTGTACCATTAAATTAGCATCGGAATGGTACCGGCGCATTCCCATAAGATCACGCTATCAGAATACTGTGTATGGTACAAGGCAGAAACTTTTTCCAATTAGATTTGATTTGAATTAACTTAATTACCCGTTAAAGTGACTATTGAAGGCGCTTTGCTTTATTAGTATGCGTAGATACCGTCTGTTTGCCTAGAATTCAAATCTACGGTGATTTTCGCGACTTGTTTATCAAAATTACGGATTACGAGACAAAGTATTGTTTCTTAGTCACAATTAAGAGCAAGTAATTATTTTATGGCAAAAGGCAACAAACGAACAATTAAAAACTAGCAATTCATTTTTACTACCGTTGAAATATTTTCTCGAGTACTACTAAATGTATATGGATACTGAAAAACGTCTACACATACACGTTTATAAAAAAAATATTCCAGTCCTCCAAAGTCAAAGTCAAAGTTTTTTATTAATGCGATTTTTGGTGATACAACAGGATCTTATAAATATTTTTATATATATGTATATATTTTTTTTTTTCATATCGCTCCCTCGTATAACTCGCTCCGCGCCTCTCAATGACCTCTCTATAAATGCACTGAGAGCGGAGTACAGATTTCTTCTAACGCACAATACCCGTCAAGGAAAGCTGCCGCGCACTGCTCATAGGGATCAATCTACTGACAAATGATGCCACTGTCCTATGAGTTGTAATTAGCAAATAGTGATATAGCATCCTGTAAAAGAGTAGGCCGTCCATTCCAATTTTTTCCCACGGAACTAGGTAGAAACTCAGTTAGCATATATACCTACGTAAGCATGACTAGGAGGAGTTAATAGTAATATGTTTAGTATTAAAAGCCTTATTGTGGTATGGTTATTGAAAAAATATGCATTTTGTGCGGTAGATAAATAAGATAATAATATGCGTCTGTTAGTGTGAATGTGGGAATCGATAGGAAACTTCGACGTCCACCTGCGTGTTTTCAAAATGGGTTTATTTTTGTGGGAGAGCGATGATATCAAGTTTGGTAGAAAACGAATTATCGTAGTCGATATCAAAGTGGACTTTAGGGAGATTCATGTATGTATGGCGGCTCAATTGGTTAACAAACGAATCGAATGCCGCTAAGAGAGTTTCTTGCGTGTTGGATTCCAAAAGGCCACCAGATAGTTGTCCAGTGCCTTTGAAGGTATTATGAGCTTTAAGACTGAAAACAACACAGAAGGAAAACAGACTAAAGAACAAGGTAAAACATTTTAAATAGCCACAGACATGAACATTGATTGAGATCCGCAAAAAAAGGCTTAACACTTTATCTATTACAATTATTTAAACTCAACAATTTAGTAATACATGACTTGTTATCTACCTACTTGTACTTTCTACAAATCTCGTTCGAAAGTAAATTAAACCCCGACATCACAATTTCAATCAAAAGCAATACCGATGACATGATTCATACAGGCACGAAGCCATAACTTGTGCACTAAATGACTTCGACTTCGATCAATATAAGTAGCTACCACTAGACGAACTACAAAACTAATTACAAGGAAAATTAAAATGATTCACGAATGTAACGACTTGTGCATGGCTTATTGCAGGGGTTCTCAACTTTTGGGAACGCGTAATAAGACATATTTTCTGGGAATGGCTTCGGTTGTACTGCTAAGCTGTTGCACTAAATTAACTATTTTTATTTGGAGTATAATAATTGTTTAACCTTATTTTAATAATTATTTAATTAGATGAACAATAATATAAATATTTGCACACCTTATTAGGTAATTATACAGAGTACTTTATATTTATTTGTAACACTTGTTTATGCAAATAAACAATGTATTAAACAAATAAATAATTTGATTTGATTTGATTTAAAAAAGTACATAAGTTAAGATATCATGTTTGCAACTTGACATTTAGGTTCTTCAGACACTTTTATAATTCGTAGGTCTAGGGACTCTAGGTTTAGCATTGTTTGCATGTAAAGGGCATATGATTTGTATAGGCTATTGCAGTGATGGTTTTTAAACACAAAATATTTTCTTAAAAGGACATAATTTCCATCCATTGCTTGTCGTAGCTAAAGAGACTCTGGAAGTATCATATTATACTTATTATGAGAGAAGTAGGGGTCATAACTTCATAAGTCACCAGCTCTCTTCGGCTTGGAAACAATTTCACCTGTAGATAGACATAAACTCTTTTGACACTAGTAGATAACACACACCTTACTGCAACTGGTCAGTGCGTGTACCAAAAAGAAACAAAAAGGTTGACCACCGCTGGTATACAGGGTGGGGTCGTCAGCCCCCATAAATCGTACAGACATACAGAAATGATATTTTGTTATTTAAAGGCGCTAGTTAATTTCACATTGGACTATAAATCAATCTTTTAATGGGTATCTGTTGAAAAAATAACTCCAGCGTTCTTACTATTTTGTTAATGAGATTTTTTTTTCGTTTTTTTGATATGGAGATATCATCGTGTTTTTTAAGTTGAGGGATAGCAAAAAATGCCTGAAGTTTGGAACAGTGGTCACTGTTATGGACTACTAGGTTTCAAGACAGCAATAGCATGGGTATACATTTTTCGGTATCACTATCTACAGCAATAAGCCCAGCTGGTTACTTTATACTTTCGGTTCTCTTTTCTTTACTTCTTTACGTATGCTGCCTAACTAAAGGTGAGCTAACAATAAAAGCTTTCTTGTCAACTTCTACAATAACGAACAATTTTCTTCTGATACACATCGTAATCACCAGCCTACAGCAGTCCACTGCTGGACATACGCCTCTCCAATTGCATGCCATTCAGCTCGATTCTCGGCAACTCTCATCCAGCTGCTACCAGCCACCCTGCGAAGATCGTCGCTCCACCTAGCCTGAGGGCGTCCTACCTTACGTTCCTCCTGAACCCTCCTCGTTCCTCCTGTTCATTCGTTTCGTTCCTTCTGATACTGCTAGCTCTAAATTAATTTATTTCTTGTCATCATATTCCATGTTGTAGTTGGTATTCCATCGTAGCAGTTGGCGTGCTGTAGTTTCTGCCTACCCCCATGGGAAAAAGGCGTGAGTTTATGTATGTACGTGTGTATATTCTATGTTGCCCTAATTTATTTATATATCATCATAATCATAATGAAAATATTATATTTCACATAAACCTACATGGGCACTTATGAAACGTCAGAAGCTAGGTGCACGGTTCCAATTGGTTGTTTCCTATGTAGAAGAGCCGGCAAGAAACTCCACGGTTACTCTTTTAAAAATCCATGACCTATAACACTGAACCTTTTTCCTCATTAAACTCATAAACTTGGTTATCTCCTACACTAAGAACTATAAATCTTTGATGTGCAGGTAAAACAATAAATGACTTTGTATCAAGCGTGTCATGGATCTCAGTTTTATGAGTGAAGTAGAGGTTAATGTGGGCACCGCTGCAGTTTTGTAGGTTTATGGGTTTTTAGAAGAGCTGCTCAGTTGATAGGAATGTTTGTGTTTTTAACCTCTGGTTTTCCCCCCAAATTGTGAATCTGTCTAAATAACTACTGTTTTAATCGTGTAAAGTAAGATTTATTAATATAAGTAAGATTTATACCTGAGGAAGTGATGTTATAGTCTGCTTTATACATGCAGAATTTGTACTACATACTGCGAATTTTAGTATTTATTTACAAAGTATGTTTCTCGATACAAAGCCGGTCCATCTATGAACACAGTCTGTTTAACTGTTAAGAAACTGTGATGGTGCAAATTATTTTGAATAAGTTTTATGCTAAAACCTTCCTTTTCTCGTGTACCTTCCACAACCTAACATAAATAAATCTAAAATTTGACTTGAAACAACAAAACATATTTCTAAATATAACCCTAAATCTTGTGCTGTTCCCATAAATTCACAAGAGCACAAGCCCCGAGGCTGTCAGTCCGTCTGTGTGCAGCGTAACTCAGGAACTGGCCAGTCTTTGTTTTATCTAGATCTGCCATCGCCTGACGCGCAATAGCGCAATGAAAGATTGGAGATACAAAGATCCACTTTCAATATAAATCTTCTAGTATCAGCTGTACGTCAGTTTTACTTGATATATCGTGATGAAGGTTAGGGATTTTGTTTTCGTGTGGAGTTACATCAGGCGGATTCGTGAAAGAGGGACTTGAAATATCTTGGGTTGATAATAATTGTTTTGAGAAGAGTGGGATTACTGCTATTGTTATAGCTTGAAACAAAATCGTGTAGCTTTTAAAACGCCCCAAATATTCAATGACTTAATCACAATGAACGTTTTGGCATATCTTGTATTCCTACGTTATTTAATGGCGATTAACTGACAACCAATTAATTCATAAAATGTTCTATTTTTGGTAAGACTTATTATCTACATACAGATAGTTCCAAGAAATCACATGAACTAATTTGCCAAAAAAGAAATACACATTTTTTTACAATCATTACCAAACCTACTATTCTTTAATTCAACTTTACAATACAGTTGTCAGTGCTCCACGTACTAGATCAGTGCACGCAAAGGAAAACATCTATAACTTCTAAGCAATTTTATACGTTCCCTTACCAATAAAATTTAAATCCAACCATCGTAAATCGCAAACTGATTAATACGTTGACATACGTATAAAATACTTGGTATAACCAAAACAAAAGAATTTGTTCATCAGTACTATAAATTGGAGGTGGAATAGTCGCAAATCACAGGGTTTTCCGACTAGCAGCCTGATAGGAGTCGGTAACGTGTGGCTATTTTAAAAAGGAAAATTATAAAAAGAATATTCAATGTACTGGAAGATTTGTATCAATTGGCGCCGGTTATTGCGGGCATTTACAAAAATCGCTGTCAAGTCTTGTATAGCTGTTGACCAAAATACTTAAAGCCACTCAAGTAAGACAGCGGGAATTGAAAAGTTCAAGACATCTTTGTACTTAATTTAGCGCAGATAATTCAAAATACTGATGAAATTGATATTTTCAATGAAGTTTATCAAATTGAGTCAGATCTAAAAGTAAATACCAATGAGATTTTGTTCTTATAAGTCAAATCGTAATAATATGTCAGGACCTACTTTACTTGAGCAGCATGAACTCAAGCTTATTACATTTTAAACGAGAACCGATCCATTGAAAGCTTAACCATCAATACAGATATCTTTAGCTTCTAATTAGAAAATAATTTAACACAAAAACAAAAGAATCTTATTAAAAATCTCCATATATTCCTCACTAACTAACTACTCCTACATCCTTTAAAAAACAACGACCATAAGTTGAGCGTCCCTGCGTAGATCAAGATGTGTGCGTTACTCGGCCTGCGCCTGCGCATTGACAGATTTATGTGAGAGGATGCCGGCCGACCCATCCCCACCACGATTAGATAATTAACTAGTTTTAACGCTCCATCATTTTAGGGTTTAGATTCCGCTTGGAAGAGCGGATCAATTCATTTGAAATTACAGAATTTGGACAAAGAACTTGCTTGAGACTGGCAAAGTGACTGAAAAGAGAGGTTTGCCTATGCGCAGCAGCGCGTGAAGTCGGGCTGGTGATAATTTTGATTAATCCTGCCTGCTAGATTCTTGTTAGACAAAAACGGACTAGGGTTTAGGTAGTAAATCTTTGATCACAGAAGAATTGCGACAACTTTTCCAGTGAAGTTTATTTCGTGATCTTCAGCGATCACACAAAATAGATCAGGAACCAGATAATGACAAAATCCTACTCTAATCCTTAGTTATTTTAATAAATGATAAAATAAAAACACGCCCCGATATAATCGGCCAACAAATCGACACTTAATTCAAACATTAGTCAGTTATACCCGAAGACATCTTGTAACAAGTCTGCAATCACTCTCAGATTAGTACCAGGTATTTATAATGTTGTTTTAGTAGCTTTCATATAGAAAGCGATGCGCTAACTCAGCTAGCCTGGCTTTAAATTACGCTAAATGGGACCATACATCCACCGGCCTTATCTCCGCGCCATATTTGAATACAGGGTGTGAAATCTTGCTAAAGAGCTACATTAAGTTGCAAATTACTGAAGATAGTTTATTTAGATTTGCTTTTGATTTTCTTGGGTGTGTTGGACCGCGATTTGTGGGTAGGGAAGTGTTTCTTGGTTTATGTTTGGTTTATAAAATTGTGAACGAAAGTAAGGGAAAATTGAAATATGATAACGTCATTGGAAAGCCAATACTACTTAAACGCCAACAGGCCATTTTACAATAGAGACATTTTAAGTTTTTTTTTTTACAAAACCTTGGCTAACTTTTTTTCTAATTTAGTAATCGAAATACAGTATTGGCAAAAAATTATTGTGACACTATTATCAACGTACTGAAATCGAGATATTTTGCATATTTATTGTAATTCAGGAAATAGCTGTCACTTAAGTACATATGCTCTGTACACTTCTTAAGGAAAAAGTACTTATCTTCATAATATATTTTAAGTGCGGTTATCGAAAAGTACTGACAAGTCACGTCCTTTCAACTGTATGAAAGGAAAAATTACTAACACGCATCACGGGTTGATGTAGTCTCAAGATAAAAGTACTTAAACAGTATAATATGTCGCAAGACCTTACAGAAAAGCGATGTATAGCATTAAAAGTTGGTACCATTGTTATGCCAAAAAGACTTATGTAAAAGATATATCATTTAAATTTAAATATTATTTTCTTATCGGGCATAGACAACAATAAGTAAGTGCTAACAATGCTACTAGCAGCGAATAAAATAAATGAGAATACTATTATCCTAATTTGAATTCGACTGCATCTTTTTACTATTTTGGTTAAAAAAGGAAAAAAATAATAAATACAGCTTGCTTAGTAATCACTTTTAATAAAAAAATTAAACAAATTGTTGACAGTTTTCTTTTCAGTCTTAAAACTTGGCTGATTGTGGCAAAAGTCACGCAACACACTACGAATAATAAACGCAACACAGTTTTCTTATTAATAATAATTATAATTACAATATTATGTAGGTACTGGGTAAAATTTTTCTTTGGCACAATTTTCGAAGAGATCAAATTGATTAGGTCTATACTCTATTTGAAATAAGATTAGACATTTAAATTTTAAACAAACCTTTTTTACAGTCCGTCCAACCAATTCTGATTTCTATACCGTAGGCATAAGGATAGCATGCAAAGCAAAAAGGTGGTTACAATACCAACTATTTACTGCAGCTGCTATTTATCTTGCCACCAACGCAACAGAATTCAAAATCGGTTGAACGGACTGTAAAAAGGTTTAGATAAAAGTTTAATCTTATTTGAAATGGAATATAGTAGATTTTGAATACCTTTATTTAAAAAAAAACTAGTATAATTATAATTATGCATTTTGGAAAATAATACTTGTACGGTATTAAAAATCTACAAAACCTATAATTATTTTTATTGGTAAAATATAAATTATAAGTACTCAACGAATCGTAATCAAAACAAAATTTAATTTCGAAAGACTTAACTGCATATTTTTTGTACGTGTTTCACACATCTAAATGCTAAACAAACTATTAATATTTTGTCGAGTAAAATAGTCCATGCTTAATAAAATAATTATTAGATTTCATTGAATGTAAAACATTCTAAATAGACACTCAAATACTTAGATATGAAAAGCAAAGTTACTAAAACCGTTCAGTCTCAGAAAACTGCGAAGACAAAATATACTAACACGCCATGCTCATCAATTCTTACGTAAAGCAAATTTACTTATCTACATATCAACTCGTATTAACAGCCGGAAAAAAAATACTAAAGCGACATCAATGACTCAAACTACAATATTTTGAGTTGCTGAACAAAGTTAAATTGGCTGATGTCAGTATAGAAAAATACTAAACTGACAACGACTAAAACATAATCATAACTTGCATTACGTAAGTATTTGTTAAAACATTAAAATTATGATAAATACCATACTTTTGCAGTGCTTAACCGCCACAAAAATGCTCAGATTATTACAAAATCCCGACTAATCGACGCAGCAAAAAAAATCCAATCCAACGATATGTATAACTCATTTTGGCCAAAATGGCGCTTAAGTAGTATTGGCTTTCCGGTGACGATAATATGGTGAAAGTGGTATCAGGAATGCTCAAAATGAACGTTGTACAGTCTTAAATCTTATATGAAAGGTTGATTTCCTAATTGAAAGTGATTTTGCGCAAACAAGACAATATTTTGCATTTTAACTAAAAAAACTGAGGAATCTCAAAATAACGCACACAATTTACATACACGACACATCAGATCGTAAACATGTACATGTTATTAGATAGTTTGTTGCATGTGAAATATTCATCGACCTACAATGTTGCCTTACGCGGCGTCATCACGGCACAACATGGCAACACTATTCTACATATCTATGGAATTATATAATAAAATACGACTGTCATCCGTCATAGTGTTGCAACCCGGATCGAGTCCTAGCCGACACGCAATCGTAAATCTGGCTCAGCACTGACGCGTCAGTCATACAAATCATTCAAACTCTCTTGAAACCCGATCGTAAATACGTCTGAGTGTAGCATTAATCATTTTGAATACAGAATAAGAAGTGCCTCGGGCGTACGCGATTGGTCGTCACTAAACGAACAATTATTCAAATGGCGCGCTCCGATTGGTCGACGGCCGTTCGGTTTTTTACGTTGACAGAGTGATGGATTCGACCCTTCGACTCGTGCGCAGTTTAGTACCCATTTCATTGTTGTGTGCGTACGTTTATGTAGCGTGCGAGCTATCAATCTCCGTCTAAAAGTAAATGCTTGGAGTTTTTGTGCTCTTATTTGCGATTGCAACGTTTAACTTCTTTTTGTGCAATTAACGCGGTGATAAATGATTTTTTACTTATTTATTGATAGCAATAAAATAAAACCTTTGTAAAGACCGCAACACGTAAAAAAGGCTCTAGACATTTATTTTATGCGGTCGCACACGTTTTATGCGTTAATGTGACTTCTAAAACTTGTAAGGAGAAATAATTGCTGGCCGTTTTATATTACGTGCACATTCACACGCATTAACTCCAATAAAAAGGGATCAGAAATTTAAATTTCCATTTCTACCATTATGCCCTCATGCACTATAGTCTCTATCACAAGAGATAACACGCTGTATATCAACAGTCACTGTCACATTCGAAATAGTCAACTACCCGCATCGGAGTCGATAAGTGTCGACTATTCGATAGCGTATCTGGACGATTTATCCGAGTAGAATATCGATACCCGGAAGCACCTCTGGACGGCGGGAAAATGGCGGCGCTCGGCCCTCCGCGATTGGCTGAAGCAGCGCGCGCGCACCTCACATCTGTCACTAACTATTACCTTTTTATGTAGGAACTTTACGAGTAAGTTTATAACCACGGACGCCCATCGCGAAGCGGTGAAAATATTTAAACCCCATAAATTTTTATGGTTTAAAATAAACGGTAATGGGGAGTTATGTATAAAATACTTGTAATGTATGTGACTTTATCAGTGGTCTTGATTGGTTTAGAGCTGCTCGGGCCCTTTGAAGTTTTAACGCGATTTTAATTGATGGTCATTAGAGTTTAAGTATGAGCTACTTATAGTAAAACTCTGAAGCTTCTTGGTACTATTTTATTAGCGTTCCTGACAGCAAATATTGGACTCGACGAGGAATTTATTACGTTGGATATTTTAAGGTAATAAAATTTATGATGATAGTTGGACTCCTCGCTGTATTAATTTTATTTCCAATATATTGAAGAGATAAAGCTGTTAACTTACTGTAACATAAAATTATATTATATAGTTAATACGCATTGTCGCTCTGCTAATGTATTTCAATAAAATTATCAGTTAATACAAACAAATTACATTTTAAAAAAATGTAATCAGCTCGTCTCTGCTATTTGAGGACGACAGTAAAAACAATTCCCTTGAAGGTATACGTATCTACATAATATCGATACTTACACTAAAACTGCAGGGATCTCGTAATTCAAAACTGCACTGTGACTTACCTGCAAAGAGAAAAAAACAATTATTAATTACATTCCTCGTAAACTTATTATTTAAAAGTATATAGAGGTATTAGGAACAGGGTGTAAAGTTCCGACCAGACGGGTGTCGTGTCTGATGGGCAACTGCCCGACGTTTGATGTCGAGACCTTGTATATTACGCTAGTTGCACGGTAAACTCTGCTTGCGCGATGCAGAATTTTGCGTGACCTCAGTGTGACGCGTAGCTCGCATGTGGCGATGTAGATGCCGCCACAGGTACATTAAAATTCAAATCCCTTAAGTTTGTACACGGTGCTTACAAGCTCAAATAGATACCCATGGCCATGGCTACTTGACCGGAACACTTAAAATTCAAAATGTCTTATCAAAAAGAAAAGCTGTCCTTATTTTCCTTAAAGGGCAGTTCAGACTACGCTATAGTATATAGCATAATATAGCAAATATTGTAAAGCACAACAATATGGCTCAGCATATATTTTATATGGACACGTTCGCACAACGCTATGCTATAAAGTATTGGCTTGCTGTACGCGATAAACTTGAGTGATTCTCAGAGCTATATCTTACGATTCTCCGGTCACCGTTCCGTATTTTTTTTCTGCCATCCTGTATAGTTATAGCATATGTCGCAATATGCTTTACTATATCGAAATAGTATAGCGTAATCTGAACTGCCCTTTAATTTTGATACTAATTACCAAATATCTTTTTAAGATAACTTTAAAAGAAATAAAGCTCTAAAGGCATAACAATCAAGTTTCAAAACCAAATCATTTAGTCAAACATATCTCGGTGACAAGCACGACATTACAGTCAGTTTAGCCTAAAAATCCACCACCAAAAAACTGCCTTACATCCAACAAATATTTACAAAAACAAAATAACAGCTCCTTCAGACTTTTCCTGAAAATAACTCGCAATACTTCAAAAGTAGTGACGCAAGTCTTACACAAGCTTAAGTTTCAGTCTTTCAGCCGTGACAGTAAAGGCTTTAACAGGACACGTTTCCGGTTCCGGCTGGCAATTAAATCTTTGTTTAACGAAGAAAACTTAATTAAATAGTCAAAGGGAGCTTCTTTGATTGATGTCATTATTGTGTTGGAGTTTGTCTGTTGTACTATTTTACACTCATTTTTGTTAACTATGATAAATCGACGACATCGACGCACAATCGGATACCATGGATTCAGCACATAATTCTAGATCCCCTTGCGTAGAAAATAACAGTCGGTTATCAGAAAAATAACAACTGTTTCATAGAAAAGTGGAATACTTATGTGGTCAAAATGTATGGAACAGCAATTTCTTTTTAAATAACCGATGTAAAATTTCTAAGCTAGGTCTAGAATCATGCGCTGAATTCATGGTTAAAGTTTGCGCGTCGGTGTCCCTGCCACCCTTGGGTACCTACTTAGTACCAGTTAATTATAATTCACCAGCTCATCATTGAAAGATTCTGTGCAAATTTATTTTCCTGTCATTGATCTGAAATGACTTTAGATTCCTTCTTCATTAAAATGTATTCTATCAATAGTTGATGGCGTCTTAAGATCTATAAAAGTAATGATTTTTTCACGTTACCCATTAGTTACCTTTTACCATTAAACACAACGTATTAACATCACATAACAAACTATTTCTATTAATAAACAAATACCACTACAAACAAAACCAACGATCGATTTGCAATCAAATAAAACCGTGGTCGAATTTACTACAAAATGTAAAAGCTTGCACCGTCACATGAAAGCTTTAGATTGTCGCTTAATGACAGTAGCACCGCTGACCACTTAGTCGATCGTCTGGCCAACCCCTAATTACGAAATAAACTGCCAACTGAGTGACAAATACAGTCACAGAAAATAAACTCAATTTCAAACCAAATTATCGGACGAAAATACAGTTACATAAAAATAAAAGCTCAAAATTCAACGACCATTTTAATTGACCAATCAAAACGCAGAAGCTGACCAAGCAACATATTAATTTCCCACTAAAGCACATAACACCATTGTTTCCAAATTTAGAAATTAATAACGGTATTAAAAAAGCTATAACGATAAAAACAACCTACACGTTATCACGTTACAAGATCAAAAAGTTTAGATTTCTATAACACATTCAACGTTAGCCGCCGACAGTACAATAAAAGTTGAAATCAGACATTTTTAATGTGTTTTTACGAGCCGTTTAAATCGCGTTTATTTAACTGTATTATAAACGTTACGACAAAAGGTATTTTAATGTTGTTGGTATGCATAATTTCGGTAAAGTTTCTGATATTAATTAGATTACGGTGGATATGTCAAAGATCATGCTAGCTATTGTCAAATATAGCGGTAAGTCGGCTAGAGCACTGCCCGGCTCCTTTGTTGTTGTTTTTATTCACGAAAGAATTAATTTTGCATTTATAATGAGATATTTTGTTAAGATATCCAGTTTTAAACCGATGTGTTGCTTAGATAAAGTGTTTGTTCGACATTTTCAAAGTTTATCTACCGACAGCATCGTCTCTATTTGGAAGTTGAGACAATACAAGCTATAAAAGAAATTATAGAGTATTGGACAGTTTGAAATTTGTTAATTGATTAGAATCATAAAATTTATTAAAATGAAGTGTGCTTATTTAAATATTAAATAAGTCTGATCAACTTATACGATGGACATTAAAGACAGTATTATTTCTAAACCGTAGAAACATAGTCACAGAAGAATGCAAAATGTAGGACGACATCTTTTAGACAAAAGGTGATTTGCCACTTACGACAAAACTAAGAATTCTTAAAATTATTCTTATTGTTGATGAAGCCATACATGATGATAATACAAACGTACTAAATAGAAATGGACTCATTTTCTTTAATCTGATGGCTAGCCCGGATATAATTAGTACGATATAACAATAAATACCAATAGCTTAATTCCAACTTGTCCAACGAATTGACCAAAACAAAGCAGTAAACTATTCGAGAAGAAATTGATACTAATTGCTGCAGTCGTCTGAACCAAGTCCAGCCATGTCCCTTTCGGTAGCAGGCGCCAAATCAAGCCAATATGTAGTTATTTCAGTAATGCAGCATCTCACTAGCTCAGTTACATTCTAGACACACAACACCTCTACTAAAGGTTCCCGATTAAATCTCGAAACTCGAACACTAACATGAAATCGATTCACACGATTTTATCGATTAAAAACAGTTGAAAATACGATACCCATAACCAATCAACTGATTTAGATAATTATTTTATTGCTGGGAAAAATTGTGTTAAATCGGTGAAAAAATCACATAGTATATTTTTAATGGGTGTTGATAACGATTTGTTGGATATAAATCAAATAAGCTAATCGTTCATGTCGTTAATTAAAGTTTTGGTCGATAAAATCGAAAATTGGGCCTGTTTTTGTACAAGGTAAATCTAACAGTAATTTAAATGTAGTAAAAAACTGGAGTAGTATAGAGAATATTGAATCATCATCATCGTTTCGGGTTATAAACTTATGTTTGTTCGACTATTGAATAGTACAGTTTTATATTATTGGTTTATCGCCATTCAAGAAAACAACCACAGATGTATTAATTCATTTCAATTCCACTTTTTTCATCAAAGCTATAGCTCAAAGTCAAACTATCACCCCAAACTCGAAAGCGACAAACTCTCGACTGAAACCGTACATACCAATGATAGTACCCTTGTAACCAGCATAACAAAAGCTTGGACTAAGATCAACACACATTAGCTCTCAGACTTTGACCTGCCCCATTATTTATTGACGGGGAGGACAAAAATATATCGTCACCGATAGATAAAATCAGACGAAACTACATATTATAGGCATTGTCTGTACGGCCAACGGCAACGTAGTTAGAACTGCATTTATTATTAGTAAAAGGGTGAATTTCTAGTACATCCGCAGTCGTATTTTCTTTGGTAAATATTCAGTGAGTAGGTTTATTTGGATTTGCACTTAATTTGAATAAATCATTATGTCATCTATGTACGTGTATTACAGATACTTGATGAAAGGTCAACGGTGTATCCAATTGCACAAAAATGCATTTTATAGCGGACAACTTAAGGTTCGATATAATCTTGGTTTTTGACTGTCTGTTTAAGGTTTTAGTCATAAGATATGCCTATTGAAATAGCCTGTCCAAATACTATTGGCAGAAGCTTTCCAAGGGATCATAACCTTGATATCAATACGAGTCAAGCCAAACCCCATACGTACAGTTAGAAGGACAAATCGGTGCGTACAGCCGACGACACAATAAGCCCATGTGTCAGCGACAGTTATCTCGCAAGACACCACAATCTCTCCAACTGTCGGTCACACACAGACGGACCCGGGATAGTTTGATGTATATTAGGGAATAGGCTGGAGGGCTTTCATGGTAACGTATGAATACTTATCTTGTTGCTAGTATACCGTATAAAGAAATACTGAGACTGCTTTCTTTAAGATTCTTAAGGGGGAAGCGCCAGGTAGCCCAGGAAATTTAAATTTTCTTACGTTTTTTGCAATTTGCAGGTTTGTTGAACAAAATATGATTCGCGACCGTAACAAGTATGTATTTACAGAATTATAATCATTAAAATCATCAATACAACCCTCTAAGTTCATATAATCATATTGAATGACAATTTCATAAAATATCTAGGATTGTATGAACTTAGAGAGTTGTATTGATGATTTTAATGATTATAATTCTGTAAATACATACTTGTTACGGTCGAAAATCATATTTTGTTCAATATAGAACCTGACGCTGACCTGCAAATTGCAAAAAAAACTTAAGAAAATTTTAATTTTGCAGGAATCCTGGCGCTTCCCCCTCAACGCTTGAGGCTATAGAAATCGCACCAGCAAAATTCCCCTGGTTCGATGTCGCGGATGATATGGTCCAGAGGTTTTGTTGGTTGCTCTTTTCAGACTGTTTCTTGTCGAAGTTGTAGACTATCGATATAAAGTTAGGCACCATTTATCATTGGATATTCAATGGTGAATATTTGCATAGGTATTGTTAATTGGTCTTGCTTTGTTGCTCTATACTTTCTTTCTATTGGCCAGTGTACTAAATTGTTTCCAGTTGTTTGAAGTTTCAGTATTATTCTAGCTAACTTAACCCAAATATTTAATATCTCTGATACCTATTGCAATTTAACACACCCAATTTAAAAGCTTCCACACTTTTTCCGAAAAACGAAATGAATAGCCTTCATATCTTGTCTCAGCGGAGACTATGTCATTTGCAAATACACTTGCACCGTTGAATGAAACCCGTTGGACGTTGGACATTTCACGTCACTTTTAGTTTGTGCTGCACTGGAGATTTTAAATGGACAAGCATATATTAATACTGTACTGTATTGTTATATTTGTGTGTATGATATTTTTGTAATAAGTCAACAGAAGTGGGATTTAATTTGCTAGGTACTCATTGTTATTAGGAGACATTTGAATTGTATGGAACTGAATGTGGACTAAGGTATCTCTTAATGGGATGCCTATACATTCAATTAATTTTCGTGCGTCTCGATAGGATTACAAAAAGTTATGATTTAATTTTTTTTGACATACCATGATGTCTAATATTTTTGAATTGGTACCAATGTGGAGGATTATGGCAATTTTTCATTGCTTCAAGCTAAGGATGCAGATTCAATAAATAACCGACCAAAAAAAGGGATCCAAAGCTTTTCAGTCTGTTGATATTTTTCAAAGCACTAAGCAGGTTTTGCCATACAAACCTTGCCAATACATAATTAAACCTTTAACACTTACAAACAGAACCCGGTCCACCATTCAACGATCATAACACGTACTTGTCTTTGACGTTGTCATACATTGTGGGGCCTTTACGCGTCATTATTTCTTTGTTTCCACCGCTAGAGGTTTGCAAGGGACAGTGGGTTGGTGATATAAGTAATGTGCAGCAGTGAACATCGCAAAATAACATGTGTACAATAATATCGAATAGACAAGGCATGACGTTTGCATCGCTGTGTGTCGTTGTGTTGGGCTGCTCGCCGTGGGCGGAATGCGGACAGAGGTGTAGAGACGGTGTTGGAGTAATAATTTTGTATAAAGGTTAGAATTAAAAAGAGTAGTTGTTTATTGAATACAAGTATTTTTTGGTATCTAAATACAAAAATAGCATTTTGTATTAATGGAATTGTCTGTACTCTATTCTTTATTTTACTGGTTTGTAGAAAACATGATGGCATAGCCCAGTTTTTCTTTTCATTAAGTTAAGTTTGTAATCTTGTCTATTATCCTTCTTTATTTAACTCACCTTATTGATATATTTAAATTGCAAACTACCAGATTTTCTAAAAGCATCTGACTCTACATTTACCTTATTATTATTTCAAAGAAACAAACCTAATTAATTTACATAATAATATAAGCTTCAGCAATGTCCTTTTAACAACCTTATAAAATAACAAAACCTACTCCACAGTTCCGGTCGTCGGCTTAATTCGTCGTGACGTCATCGGGCGGTGGTTGCGACTCAGTTTTTGCATTTTATCATCTGTGTCCGTTTGTTTTGCTCCTGTCTTGCGTTCGTTATAGTCAACTTTTGTATTGTACGCACTACATTACCTGCATGTTTTATTAAATTATATTTCGTTTTGTTTGACCATTTTGTATTTGTTAGCTTTTATTGGTTTTTGTCTCAGTTATTGTTAACACAATGATGTTAATTCCGTCTTATCTATAAGTGCCAGATTCATAAAATTGTCCTAGTTATTGTATCCAGCCATTGACTGATAAGAACATCTTATTAAAATATGGTTCTCACGTTGCTTGATTCTTACGGAATATTGTAACCCTTTTTCGAAGCAACCGTGCGACTATACATGGAAAGCTGTTACTACAAAAACTGGTCTCACTTAACAGTCACGTCATGTCCTGTAAAGGTAATGACCAGTACCTCAAGTCCAATCCCAACAACCCATACATAGAAAACGTTAACACGATTTAGAAAACATCGACAGTACGAACCTAGCAGCTACATCCCTGAATCAATCACATATCTTCAACCATAAATCACAATCTAACCATCCTCATCCCATCTAATCTTAACAGTGGGTCAGCACAACTTATGATACAAATGACGATCACGTCCAACGATAAGTACAGTCACGGAGAAAAGTTAAAGGTCGCCAAGGATCGATCGCCGCAGATGTCGGCATTAATCGGAGTGTTTAATCCGTCCGCCGGCGAATAAATCAACGCTAATTGTACCTATTTATATTTATCAAGGAACCACTTGGACGGGAAGAGTTTGCGTTGCGACTGTACATTTGCTATTTTGTTTTATGGGGTTGAAGTTGCAGTGAGATCGATAAATGGTTGCGTTATATTTTTGTAATTAATGCTTTGCTTTTGTTCAATGTGGGAGATGCTTAAAATATTTTTTAATGTATGAAAGTTGCACCAAAACAACATCTGATATAATAAGTTGAGATTACGATCTGAAGCTTACAAAGATAATAAAATGCTACTTATAAATGTCTAATTAACAAAGATCAAAAATAAAATTACACAGCAAAAGTTTTATTCCGAAAATATTTTCACAAACACGTTACGCAAACAATTTTGCTTATTGATTTTTTATTAGTTCAAAGTGTAAAACAAGTGAGTTTCTCAGTATCTATACTTAATATAAACGAAACGTTAATTTTAAAGATAATTAAATAACCGGGTCAAAAATTACGGTACGAATTACCAATAAAAATATCGTTATTTTAACTTTTTATTATCAATGTAGTTTTTGTGAAACAATGTTATTGTAAAATTCGTGTTGTTATGTTTTTTAAAGTGAATTTTTTGTCAAATTACGCTATAACAGCAAGTGAGTAGATATTTAAATGGAAGTTTCGAAAAATTTGGTCATGTAAGTGAATCGAAATCGATTTAAATGACGCCTTTTAAAAGTAATTTGAAGCGCCATTGGCATTCCAATCAACTTCAGTGGAAGTAGGTTTCAAAACTGCTTTCTCAACTGAAAAACGTGTTGACAAAACAGTACCTATGAAAGAGTCTTCTTACACATAAAAATAAAAAGAAATTGACTTCATTCCAACATCAAACCGTTTCAAAAATAATAAAGGTCATTTCCATCCATCACCTACATAACATAACACAACTATATAAAAACATAACACTGGCACATAACACTAAATCATAAACATAACATAAAAAGGAAAAAACGGGCGCCCACAAAAGAATGACCGCGATACAGTCGGAAGAAATGACTCGAAATCTATAAATCTAGCGTGTGTAGCGGGCCGATCTCTGAAACCATCACAAATATGTCAAAAAGGGCTATAAACCGTCGGCGGCTATATAGCCCGGAGATGCTTTATAAGTTACTATAACAAACACAATGAGAAAACGGAGATATGTTATTATTAGTCGATTGATGAGACGATAGCTGAAGATGCCATAAGTCGCCGTGACTGATGCTAGGAAACTTTTAATGTTCAGTAATTTATAGTTATTGTTGAAGCCCAATATGTATTATTATTGTTAGTTTGTTAGTCGGGACTTTTTGTTTGGTATAATATTTTATTTTTTTTGTGAGGCAATTCATTTTGATGGGAATGGGAGAAAATATAAAATATGTCGTGCTTTCTAGGAGAGGAATGCAGGATTCAAAATAAAGTTTCTTTTGATGACTTGAGTAGGCGATGGGTCGTCCGTCTTTTCTTACATTGATGTTATGTATTTGACCTCTCTCTGCCTCTTGCTCTTAGTTGAACAAACATAACTTGTTAGTAACAGCGTAATTCTCGACTAATAATGCACAGAAATAACTCATGTTGTCTTGTCTCAGACAGAGACATGACATCTAATGTCACCTCTTCAAACTTTTGAGAAATGAAGTCATTGTGGATTATAAATATTGTGATGTTATCCGCTATTCTCCCAGCATCTGATATCACGACTATGGTGACAATGGGATAGGTGAGACACAAACGTTAACATTATACTTAGTGACAGCCATTTTTCTAGTTTAAGCTGTCTTATCTAAAACGCAAAATTATCCTTATAATCGTTGGTTACAGTCGCAGAACAAAACAGGTAGGACCGAGGACATTTACATAAAAAATGTTGACTTGTGGCAAATTGTGGGCGTTCGCTTCGTTGGCTTTAATTCAGTCTGGGTCCCGTATTAATAATATTTATGTAATACACGTTACAGTAAAATATCTTGAGAGTTATGCGCCGTGGAATCTCATTTAAGAGGTAAAATTTAGTGACGGGCTCTCTCCTTGCGAGTTAGGCTATATTTTGGTTAGATATTTTTGCGGTTGAGTGTACTTGGTGATAATTTTTTTTTAAATGTTTATTATTGTGAATAAGAGATATCAAATGTTTTTATGGAAATGCAAATTGAAGTTACGGGATAAATCTTTGTCTAGCAGTGAAACACCGTAGACGCAATAAAATAGACCGTTTGACACAGCAATCGCATAAGTCTACCGCACGGCAATAATTATGATAATCACCGAACTTCTCCGAACTTAATATCAGAGGCACAACGAATAAAGACACGTACATAAAATTTTACGACACACGTCCATCCTATCAGATGTCACTGGAACACAATTAACACTAATAGAAATCGAATTTCCAAGTAAAATGTCGTAGTCAGGTATTTGACCGTGTTCGGTGCGGGTCACGACTGACCCGAGAGTTTCTGACTCATGTATGAGACATATTATGGAGATCTGACAGTTATATTTGGGGGAAAAGCTTCTGTTGGTGATTGTACTTTTAAGATTCTGCAGTAAAAGGAACATTATTATGTTCATTAAAAATCTTAATTGGTATAAAAAATATAATGGTAATGAATTGGGAGAAGGCGCTGAAATCTGACATACAGTCTTTTACAAAGTTTGGGTTTCAGAGGCTTCATAGGTTTTTGTAACTCTTACCTTATTTCAATAAAGATTATTATTATAGGTTCAATATAAAGACATTTTATTTATAGATTAAGTATGAATGAATAACAACTTATATCTAATTAATTAACCTAACCTAACTAAAACTATTAACAAACTAAAAAATGGCGTCAAAAAATTCCTCCGCATCGCTGTCGACTGGTAATGTACCCAAGAGACTGGCGGCATTGCCACGTTGTATGGCAATGCTTAGCCTCTGGCCTAGGAAAAAGCCAGCCCTTGGGTCACGGGAAGTGTCAAACAGGCGTTTGGAGATTTCTTTAAATAAAATATGGGCACTCGGACCCCACGGCCCGAGGGTTTCAACCCCAAACGGCTCGAAAATATAATTACCGACAAGGTTGTTATACTTACGCCGCTTGAGGTTTTCTGCAGCCGCAGCAGCGGCGCCAGCACAGCACGCCGAGACAGGAAGATGGGATGGCGCAAGAGTATCGACACATGTTGCGTCCCACACTAAAGGCCTACCCACCTTCCATGGAAATAAAGACATGCCGTCCGGTCTCTTGCCATCGTCGCGTGCCAAGCCATTAGGTTCTAATACAGCTGGAACGCCGACGGTGACAAGAGCTCGTCGGATAATGTCATTAATGTTCGCGTGCCGCGGTATGCGACCCGCACTACGGCTGCAAGACAGACCGTGGTGTCCGAGGCTGTTGACTACTTCTCCACAGTGACAGCGATGAGGAGAACAAAAAGGAGCTCCTAGACGCAGGGAAGCAGCGAGGCGGAAGGTAGTGTCGTCGAATAAAGTTCCTATGTTCGACGACGGTAGTGCATGAAGCCAAAGACCCGACTCCCACTTACCCACAGCCAGTAGGCGCGCACGCTCCACAGTAGTAGCAGACGTGTCAATTAAATTATTCTGAACTACTCTGCAGAGTGGCTCATCCCACCGTCTCTGGGAAGATGGATTGTCGGGTGGATCTGAATTCGGGCAAGCGAGACGCCAGGCATCTATAGCCTCGGTGAAACACGGCACATCAAAATCAATCAGTGTGGATGCTAGGATTTTCCTGATTAATTTCTCAGTGCCGTAAACCGAGGATATGTAAGCCGGTAAACTAATACTAGCAATTTTGCGGACGCCGAGGCCTCCCATACGAATGGGAAGAGTAGCTTGTGTCCAAGCACGGTCGTCCATGGCCACATTTAAAATCGAAGTTAATGTATGTCGGATAATTTGGTCCATTTTGTCTAAAAGGTGAGTGTGCTTCCATAAATGGGAAGCGCGAAGGAAATATGTTAATTTAGGGCCGAAACAGCAGTAACGGATTAAGGTTATGGCCGAATGCATGTTAATTTGGAACAATTTTTCCGAAACGTCATTGAAATTTTTTATTTTTTCCTCAATAAAAAAGGAAAAGGAATTATCAAAGATTGGACACCCAAGGAGACGAAGAGAGCTTTTTTCAATAATTTTTATTTCTGGAGCTATCGCGTTAAATTTGGGAAGTGTCAGATGTCTGTCAGTACTGTCCGCTAAATATAGTTCACATTTCGAAAAGTTGAGATCAAGGCCAATAGAATGAAGTTCATTTTTTAAGAATTGAAGGTCATTTAAAACAGTTTCTACATCGCCTCCCAAGGTTCCATCATCAAGATACCAAACGTTAAATTTGGAATTTAGCTGTCGAATAATAGGGTGAATGGCTAAACTAAAGATCACTGGCCCGAGGGGATCACCTTGTTGACAGCCAACAGAAGATTCCAGAAGGTTGTCCCGATACAGTAATTTAGACGGGTGTCTGTAACATTGCCAGAGGAAACTAAAAATTTGGGGTATTTCTTTTTTAGTTTCTGCCAGCAAGGTGTCCCTATTAACAGAATTGAATGCATTCTTTATGTCAACCTTCAAGATGACCTCTCCTTTGCCAGAATTTAGATAGGTCGACAAGGCGTGTACGGCAGCCTCGCAGCCCCCTTTGGAGCCATAACCTAGCTGCAGGATTATTATTATTGTTTAGAAGTTCGGCGAATGTTTGTGTTTGAAACACAGGGACTTTAAAGAGTTTTGTTAGGCTAGCTAAGAAAGAGCGCGTGTGACAAAAATCTTTCACCTTTTTTTTTGGGTTAAAATCTAGCCAAGTCATATATTTGTCTCTCACTCAATAGAATTGAACCTTCGTCATGAAGGGCAGTCATCATTTAGTTTATCAGAAGCCGCTACATCTTACTCATCACAGAAGCCAGAATATATAGCCGCGTATAAATACTGGCAATATTTTAAAGAAAATTATCGTCACTGAGACATGTATATCTCTGAAATATATCAGAATTATGAAGCTTCACAGTACGTCTCATTTCATCAAAACCCGATATATATCGCTTGAGAGCGGTGCCAACTAGACGCTTTAGTTGTAAAGCTATATATTTAATAGCTCATATTATAACCATGTTGATGAGATTTTAGAAATCATTGTTTTACCTGTTTACAAGAGGCAATTTAAGACAATTTTTAGGGTTGCGTACCCCAAGGGTGCCAACGGAACCCTAACTAATAAGGCACCGCTGTCCGACCGTCCGTCCGTCTGTCAGCGGGCTGTATCTCATGAAACGTAATAAGTAGACAATTGAAATTTTCACAGAGTGTGTATTTCTATAGCCGCTATAACTTTACAAATAAATAAAAATTAAATAAAATAAAAAATTAAAGGGGTCCCCCATACAAGAAACGTGTTTTTTTTATATGTACTGTTAAACATTGTACGGTGATACGGAACCCTTCGTGTGCGAGTCCGACTCGCACTTGGCCGGTTTTTAAGAATGTTCATACATAGGTGTTGACCTGTGTGCCTGTTAACTATTCTTTACTATTGTGGTCTTTTTTGTTCCTTCGCTTGCTACCAAAGAATATGAAGTGACAACGTAGTGCTACACCTATATTACTTCTTATAGATTAGTCAAGTATGTTTGATAACATTGAAAATTAATGAATTTCGTTGAAAATGACTTCATTCAAACCGATTTTCGAGTAGGTAGTTACAGATTAGATTAGCTAGAAAAAGCCCTTTAAAACAGTGATTAATCACACGACACGATACAGAGTTAGTTAAGTAGCCAATAAATTATCGTGTTCATCTTCTTGTCTAGATTGAAATACCATTAAAAACGATGATAAAATAGAGCAACCAACTCTGTCGTAATCAGCGTAGTTCGTAAACAAATGAGGAAGATTAATTCAAGCATCACTTTGATATCAATACTTGTCTATCAACAAAAGGTTAGTTCAGACGGCGAGCGACGCGTCTTGATACCTCGCGACGCGACGCGACAGCTGCGCGACTAAAAATACTCGCCGGACGCACGATTCCGCGTTTTTCACTGTCAGTGCGCGCATCAATTTCTGTCAGCATTTGTTAGCCAATGACAGATGTTTTACGCCTCCAACAATCGCGCAATTTTTGATGTGCATTCACATTAACCCTTCAGTAACTTGAACTATGGATTATTTTCGTCTGGCATGCGCTTTGTCGTTAGGTTGTCGTCGGATAGAACAGGACGCCTTGTAGTTGTCAGTCGGGTAATGACAAGTGTGTAAGGACGTATTTATGTAAACCCTTTGAGAGACTGTTTTAGAATTTAGAAGTGGTTGGTATGCATGCCTAGCTTATTAGTGGGAGTTGTTTAAATATCGTCGTAATGAGTTAGATAAATGAGTGACAGCTCTTGGGCAATGATTGGCCGGCAGTAGCTGGGGATTCCACGAAGCATGAGTCTATTCATGTTTTAATTAAATCATTGAGGAATAGTGTTTTAGAATCAGCTGCACATCCACACAATCGATTTGGCGATAAACATAAATATGTAGGTGAGTGCATACTGAAATAAATGAAGTGCCAAAGTGACTCGTTATCTATGGACCGAATGACAGCACATTAGGATCATTTACGATCCTAAATGATTCACACATAGACTTAGTCATATCTACTTCCGTACTGCACCATGATTAATCAATGATTGTTGGTCAACGATCCTACTTCGACCGATACTTCTAAATACCTTCACTCATCCATCTCCAGCTTACCTTTTCCTCGGAATTTCATAGAATGCTGCCGCTACGGCTAAAATCGCTAGATGACATTTTCATCATCACCGAATGGTTAAGTTCAGCTTTCAAGTTATCTCCCGTTACCTGATGAGGTGCTAATCTGCAAGCCGATCTTAAGCCTGAGACAAATGCAATTGACTCATCGTATTAATACCCTCTAGACTCCAGCGTCAACCTACATATTAATATTAATCCGCATAGCTCAATAAATCAGTCGTTTCATAGCTCACATAGCTAGGGACACTGGATCACTCACAGAGTGCCAGTGTCGCCGCACCGACAACTGATATATCACGCGATTAGCGACGTTTTCATGCGTGCGCGCACCGAGCAAGATGGCGGAAGAGGGATAATGGGAGATGATAGGTTATCTATGTTATAGCTTCCTGAAATGTGAAATTGCGTAATGCAGTGAATTAAAACTAATTTAAGGACAGAATAGCGTTGATTTCGTCAGTCAGAAAACTTCCTACAGCAGTAGCCCATTTGCATCAGCAACAGCAACAGGGTACAAATACAAACTACCTTACATTAGGGTCCAAAAGAACATCCTTATAAAAGTTTCTGTATCAAGGCTTGCCTGCATTCTGCATTAATTTAGTTGTTAAAAGAGACCTAAATCAACTAAATTACGCTGTTCATTTGTCTAACCGTATATCGTTATTTAAGCAAAACCCGTCTGAAGAAATGATTGCGTTGTGTTTAGTAAAAACATTCTTCTTGAGACTTCTAGGGACCTAAAGACCATGTCTCTTTCACATACTACAAAATAACCCTACAATTTATAAATAATAAATGATCTTATTTGTGTAAGTAGATTTTTACAAACACGTTTACACGTCAATCATATTTTTATAACAAGATGAGGTTAGCGTTTCCTATCTGACTACTCTGAGAAGAAAGGCCGTAACAAACTTAAAGGTTCACAGGCTCTTTTGAAGTCCGGTCATAATCTTGGTCAGATCATGTGAAGACCATGTATATTAAATGGTCTTTTGAGAAAAGAACCACACAGCTTGAGTGGACCTGTCCAATCAGTGCACGCATTTGTCAGTAATCGTGCAGCTCAACTCAGAACTTAAGGAGCTCAACGATATGACACGTATCATTCTCGTGCTATTTCGGTAGCTAAGAGACGCGGTTTATGTTGATAGCTTAATCACTTGCAATTTCAACCTTTGTTTATGACAGCTGGGTGTAGGAGTAAGGTGGCGATGATCTACAAATAAGTTGTACTTATTTCTGAAAAAGATTGGTACGGAGGGTAGTGTAACCTTGGAAGTAGGTTTCTTTTCACTAAAGGAAATTTTTGGACATAGACATCGCGCGTAAGTCAAGAAAGGCTAAGTTGTTTTCTATGACCGATGAACGACTAGTACTTAGTTACAATGGAAAAACCTTTTCATTATATTATCACAACCACCTTCCGTAACAATCCTGTTTTAATTATTTAGCATTAATTACGAACTAAGGATGATTAATATAACTGTGACATGCGTCCAGTCATCAGATAATGACAAAAACACCATCTACACAGTCTTGGCACAAAGACTGGAAACTGACAAGTGAGCTATTGAGCGAGATATGACGACTGTGACACAGAATATATAGGTACAGAAGGCCGGCTACAAACAACGAACATAAATGGGCTCACGCACACATATACGCGAACGTACGGCGATCTCATACAAATGCCAGTCGCGAGTGCGCATGCTCTCGCGACTCTCGCTGTAGGTGAAGCGTGTCTATGTGTGCGTGCGTGTTCGCGCGTTGTAGGGAGCCAAGCTTCTGTACTAATGTATTTTGTTACTGTGACTACATTCACTAGTGATTCAGCCTATTACGTATAAATAGATAAGTAGATGGGAGACATTTTCTTTTGATTTAGTCTGTGAATAATGGATCCACACGGTTTTTGAAGAGTGAGCTAAAAAGTGCGTCTGTCTACTTCAGATTAGCTACTTAATCTCTTTTGACACGCACTTAACTCAGCGTAATGAAGGTAGAAGAAAACTCTTGAAGAGATCCAAAAGGTTTCATTGATGACATCTAGTCTAATCTTTTCACTATTGTATAATTATGGTGCAAACTTGATGCAAACGTACATGTTTCATGTTTTTGTTACAAATACACTTAAACTCTTTCAGAAAAAGCTTTTATATTTCTTTTCAAATATTTCATATTCCTATGTTGCCTCACAGTTAATCCTGAATTAAGCGGGAACAGCATTTTTGTGGTAAATTTCGTTTCATTTGCCGACTTTGATACATGGGGATTAGCCTCATTAATATCTTTTGGGTTGGTTCTCTGGGTTTTACTAATCATGACCCATGAAATAAAACTAAAAAGGAGGGACGAGAATCGATTGATTTATAAACATCATTTATTTCAAATCGATTTAAAGGAGGTTCTTATCGGACTCATTCATTTTGTTTTTTATCGATTTTAAAAGGGGTGTTTCTCAACCGTCCCTGAGAATATATTTTTATTTTTACCCTTTAGAAACGGAGGAAGTCACCGATTCGAATTTAAACTTTATTAGTAGAAAACAATCAGATAAACAACTGTTTATGTAGCATCGGAAGGACCAACTGTGAGAACTGGGTTGTAAATTTTGGTCCTTCCAATTTATTTGGCATAGAGAACGTCCTATCTGTTATATCCCAAAGATATAAGGAAAACACTGCATGATAAACATGTGACACTATAAGTGTCCCGGTATTCCTAAATCTATATCCCGAATTTTCTTCTCAAAATTTGTGACACTGATGACATAAAGTAGTTCATGCTCATGCACAAGCTATACATAGTATTCAACGCTAACAGCCCAAAAGATAAGTCTCAACAAGACTATAAAAAAATTAGGGAGTCCAAAGACCACCTGTCAAAATGATTTACATGACTGACAATACTAAAATGATTTATTATTCTAATGTTTCCCGCGAGTTTAATACAAATAAGGTGTCTGTTAATCCTTTAATAGATATAAAAAATATAATTAATGAAATCAAAGTCCAATCACGCAGAACTATTTATCATGGGCATCGAAAATGAATAAGTAATAGTTTTTTTTGGTTTGTTAGACACTGAGATTTCCTTTGCTGTGAGAAACGTTTAATACTACCCCAAAGAAATATCAATGAGCATCGAAAAGAGAAACTAAGTACAAAGGATGTGGGTACACAAACAGTAGAGAATCACCCATTTTCAGCAAAAAAATGCCCATAGAAAACTGATCAAAGGACCAAGATACCTAATGAAAAATGGTTCATAAGGACCACCATGATATCAGCTGAATCGGTGATGTGGGGATCGTCTAGTACAGAACCGCACAGTAGTGGTATCACTCGCACTGCGAAAATCGCTTTTACTGCAACGACATTTAGGCGCTGTCAATGTCAATTTGTTTGCACTGATGTGCAATTGACTCAGTTGACTGTGTCAAAGTTTGAGCATGACGCTCCCTCCATGTGAAACTCTTAGCAAACTTTTACGTCACCCAATGCCAATCAATCTGTCGATATTATTCGGTATTCTTACTAAAATTCCACTGCCTAACGATCGTTCTAATAAATCAAAGATTCGAAAAAGACCATGGCTAATCCACTGTGGAAAAAGTCTTTAAAAGTAACATGGATCGACTTAAGCTCACGGAAACATAATTTCATAATTCGTTATGAATTTATTGGAAGTAAACTCAAACCATCAGCACCTTGGGGCCACTTGCACCACTAATCACTAAACACGTTTAGCGCTAAACGAGTTTAAAACATTATTCTGTTTCAGTCAAATGTTTGAACATAACAGAGAAATAATGTTGTTTAAAACTCGTTTAGCGCTAAACGTGTTAAGTGATTGGCGTTGCAAGTGGGCCTTAGTTGTCAGATATTCACGTTTAAGTTATGGTCTGCATAAAATGTCAATTTTGTTTTCGGTATCCTTTTTAAAAACAAATACAAATAAAAACCTTCCTGTAGGGACCAGCTGTTTGTATGTCATTCTTTCAATTCGGAGTCTAGGCACAGATGAACATTGGCAATCCAAAAGGATACCTAGTGGTTAATGAAAGTTAACTACCTGGGTAAAATAAATACGTAATTATAGTGAACTGCATTTATATTGGTAGGTATCGCACCGATACTCATACTTACTTTCGATCGTATGGGTATCAAAGCGGTATCAACAATGCAGCTGATATATCAAAACGAAGCACAATTTGTAAAAGTTAAATATAAAATTAGGTCATAATATAGGCCTCTGGCGATACAGCCTAATAAAGTCAGCTGTCATAAGCTTAAAGCTATTTGATCCAAATATATGTAATGCAGTCAAGCTATTTGTAGTTTATTTGACGTTGAAAATTCTTTATTGATAGGATTATTTCAGAAAAGGTCAAGTATGTAGGCACTCTCCACATAAAGGATTTTTTTTTTTGTAGAAGTTATACCTTTGCGGGTTAATTAATTAATTTAAGTAAAAATGCCTGTGGAGAGTAGAAAACGATATCAAATCAGCCATTTTTTATCGAAAATTAGTAGAACTGACCCCGATGATCCCGTACGAACTTAATTGCCCGAATTTATGATGGTAGAATATAAGGTCTTATAATTATGCAAGATTTTCGTCAAACCGGTCACGATTCCAAAACCGTTAATTTATTAATACTGTTAAAATAGTACTTTGGTACCTCAAAATGTTCTCAACAGCTCCAAAAACAATGTGGCGTTAGTAATTAAAGCAATTAAGATTCCCTACGCAATAATATCAATCAAAATCATTAGGAAAATTACAATTTTCAAAGCAATTTAAAATGCCATGGCTCTTATCGAATCGTTTTATAAATTATCGTCGGCAATCATTCAATCGATTAGTTCTACTAAATGAAACAGGTACGGAGTTTAAACAATGCCATTAATAATAATTATTATAACTGTATTTATTATAAAAGTATCTGTTACTTCACGCTGGTAATCCTTCAAGGTATGAGCAGACTCCTAAAGAAGCGTTGGTATTTTGGAATCAAATGTGAGAGCTTTTAGATCTCCAACGTTGCTTAAGTCTTAAAAGAAAAAGTCAGAAAACAGTAGCTAACAATACCAATGTATCTAACACCTAACGATGGCGATTCGTTCCTATTGGACCGCAGGTTTTAACTGCTTGTTCTCGTATCAGGCTGCGCATGATTGTTGCATACGAAGTGCTTAGTCGCTGAATACGATCCTACGACTTCTACTGTATAGCCTCTGTAAGTACATATGATTAAAATAGGTTTTACCATGTTGCGTCCATTGTGGAGGTTGTAGGATTGTCTCTGAAAAAGAAAATTGTCTCTTCTGTGCACCAAAAATATGACTTGGGATAGAAGATCTTGCCAGCACTTCTTTTCTGGTTGTATGATTTACATTGCTTTACGAGACTTGAGATTAAGCGGACGTGTGTTTTGTATTGATTAAGTATAATGAAATAACAACAATCACAAAAAAATAATTTAATTATTTGCGCCGTCAGTATAAAAGTAAAGTGTGTTGCGGGTTTGTACCGAGTTTCATGGAGTACAAGGAGATTTTTTTTTTTTTTTATAAACATATAGAGTGTTTCTGCTAGTATGTCTAACCCAGGATCGAGCCCGCTTAGTCGTAGTCAATTACTACATCGAAGTCCTCCACCGTCGCCTACCAAACCATTATCTCCAAGCGACCCAAATCCACAAGCACCCGCGGAGGATGAATTCTCGAGTTAAGTCATCAGTACGCCGGAGAGCTAGAAATGGTAAGGATCTATAGATGCCATTCTGAACGAAGTTTGCTCTATTGTCGGTGAAGGGAAAATTAACTCGGACCAGAAGCTTCGTGTCTCCACTCTTTGCCGAAAGGTCAAGTGGGACTACTCAGATGGCCGTCTTATATCAATCGTTGAAGCAGAAAACCACCCGGGTCCATACCAGAATCCACCACCTACAGATTCACGAGAACGTTGTGAACTCTCTCCAGCATTTCAAATAAGTCGTAGAAACAAAGCTGAATCCCTCAGAAAATAATTCTTATGTTAGCATGGTGAAGAAAGATTCCGATAACTTCGTCTGTCCTGCAAATTTGAGATCAGTCGCCATCTATCCTAGCGATAAGGATTCTTTTATTTATAGGCCTCCTTCTCTAAATATGGACCGATTATTAGACTCACTTGACACAAACTTAAAAATATAAAATCTTTTAAAAACATAATAGGTACTTTTGGGCGATATTAACATTAACATTAACATTGCTTCCGGGAAAACCGATACCTATGTACATAATTATCTGAACTTTGCTCATTGTACATTTGCTCATTTTATAGACTTTTACCAGCTCACTGCCACCCCACACATCAGAGCGGCTCATGCATAGACCATATCATTCTAAAATCAAAGAATCCATCTAAAACATTGGTTACTAATTCTTCGCCCACCGATCATCAAGCTGTTTTACTAACATTACAATTAAGTTCACCTAGACAAAACTGCATGCGTAGCTACAATATAGTTAGTACGACATTGACCTTGAAAACGACATATGCGGTATTAATTTTGACCCTGTTTATAATTAAAACGATGCAAATATTTCTTTAGATTATTTCATAAATTCGCTACAATATGCAATGAGGAAAAACACATTCACTAAGACAATGCCTAGAAAGTATAGTTGTATTAAACCCTGGATCATACCCAGTCTCGTTCGTTGCATAAAACATAGAGACAAACTTCACCTAAATTTGAAACTCGCGCCTGATAACAAAATACTTTCTGATACTTATAAAAAAAGTATCAATACTTCTGTAATAATCTCTTGAAAAAACTAAAAATTCAGTACGATGAAAATGAATTACAAAAGGCGGGGAAAAATAGTAAACTTGTGTGGAAATATATAGAAACTGATACATGTACATCGAAATCCCGAACCTCCGCTTGATTTACTATCAACAGAGATAAACCCATCCGAAGCAATGAATAAAGCAAACAACACTTTTGCTAACGTTGGTAAAAACTTGGCTGAAAAATCTTTAAATTCTAGTATTTTTTCCATCAAATCTCAACTGCGACAACCTCTACACTAAACTCTTTTGTTTTATTAGATACCGACGTAAACGAAGTAATAAGACTAATAAACGAGGTATTCCACTCAGCACTGATTTCAACAGCACTTGACAGAACCGCACCTGAGCACTTCTACTAACCGCACTGAAACTATATTTTGAAACGTGCGGTTTGGTGGAACAGTTTATTAATATTATTTTCAGTTCCCGAACGGCACCTGCATACAGTTTGTAGTGATGGGATGTATGTATTCCTCGTTTATAACATTACCAAAGGATGTTTGTGCTACTGGGAGGGATGACATACCTAATAATATCCTTAAAAGATTTAAATACCTACTTGCCCCTCGGCTAACCTAAATTTTTCTGCTATGTTGATCTAAAGGAATATTCCCTAAATTGCTTAAAAAAGCTGTGGTCTACCTGTATTTAAGTCTGGAGACAAAAACTGTGAATAACTACATACCCATTTAACAGGCTTCTTTTTTTAACAGGCTTCTCAATATTTTGAAAAAATCATTAACATTAATAAAATATCTGGAAGATAACGGACTAATTTCAGATAATCAATTTGGTTTTAGGCCCGAAAGATAAACTAGCCAAGCAATACACAAATTAACTAATTATATAACTTCCAATCTAGATAATGGTACGCATATTTTTTATTTCTAGACCTTACCAAGGCCTTCGACACTATTTCTTGTACTTTACTTCTGCACAAACTTGAAACACTTGGGATGGGAGAACCACAACTTCTACTCTTTTCTGATTATCTCAGTGATCGTCATCATAGTCTAAAAATAGGTCAGTATACAAGTTCTGAACTTAAAAACAGTTGTTTTGGAATTCCACAAGGGAACATTTTGGGCCCTACGTTATTTTTAATTTATGTAAATGAATTATGCAGCCTGACACTCCAAAATGGTGTCATAATGTCTCATGTGGAAGACACCACTCTATTGTTCTGAGCTAAATCAAGAATTGAGGTCTATAAACATGCTTAGAATGGTTTTAACACTGTGTCTAATTGGTTCCATAATAATCTCCTAACATTAAATGCAGATAAAACAAAATACATTTAATTTACAATGAGAAATACTAATATACCACTTACTAATCTAAACATTTACGTACATAACTGTAGCACGTACGCCGACAATGCATGTTCTTGCCCCAGTTTAGCTAAAGCTGACCATTTAAGTGACCTAGGTGTCACTATTGACTCCAATCTAAGTTTCCGTAAACATATCTATTTACTATGTACTAGAGTGCGCAAATGAATATATGTTTTGAAGAATGTACGGAACATAGCCGACTATTAATTAATTAAAAAGGTTTATTCAACTTTGTGTCAATCCATTCTTACCTATTGCGTAACTTGCTGGGTTGGTGCTGCAAAAACAATTTTACTCCCTCTAGAGCGTGCTCAACGAACAATTCTAAAGGTTTAGCATTAGCCACCACCACCACCAGCAGCACCACCAGCTCTACATAGCATGTAATGTACTAACAGTACGGCAATTATTTATTCTAAGCTAGGTACTACACCAGCACACTGTACTTCCTCTTGCCCCAGTACCTTCCGACAACAGAAGTAAGGACTTGGTTTGCATAAAGCTTCAAACTAGACATGCGTTTGCTAATTGATTTTATGTGTTTTTAGGACCTTTTCTCTATAATAGCCTCAACAAGTTACTAAGTTTCCATAGTGTAAGTTATATAAAATGTAGTAAAATGTTATTTACCGATACTCAATTACACACACAGAAAAACTTCTAGAAACTTTAGCATGATGATAATATATTCCCTCGTATTTACTTTTGTATATTTACATAGGCTGTTTCAGGTACTATTGTACCAATATGCTTTTTCTCATAGTTGTTAATAGATTATTTTTATCAGTTCAACTTAAATTTTACTGTCCCAATTGAATTGAAATGTAAAGTGATGGCCTGAAACACAGGTTTGAATTAACCTAAATCGGGCGGGTCGCTACCTTACATTGTAATTCCGAACCATCATTACTTGCACATGTAATAAAATTTTAGTTTTAGTTTATTTTTAGGCACTATAACTGTGTGGGAAATCTTACTATTGTTGGCTAAATGTACACTTGTTGTAAATGTTTTATTCAATAAAAATTATTATTATAATTAAAATGATTTAAACCCAGGTAACGTTGAGCAAAATCTTCAGCTAAGCATTCTCTCACTATTTTGAACTTCCGCTCTAATGTTCCTATGGATAATAGGAATTTCGTAACGAAGCACTTATACAATGTGTAACTGAATTAATGCACATTATGAAAGTAGTTTGTTCAGAATCGTTTACTGAATCGATATCTGTCATTTTTAATACACGTAATTTTTTATCCCAAAAATAATTAAAACTACGTAAATTACACTCACACTTCTACTGTACAGTCAAACCAAACCAAAATGCACGAGTGCCTACTACGCTTGTGCGACTGTGTGCGTGCGTAGATTTGTAATGTGACCACATTTTTTTCCACAATCAGTATAACTAGTTTAATAAATAAACAATGTTTTATACATAATAGTAAAAATTCATATGTATTATGATTAAAACATAATATTCTAATTGGGGTGTTTGGTGGTATGCGTTAATTTCAGGACATGTTATATAGTAAATTCCTAAAAATTGGGCAGGCCGATCGATCTGTTGTGGGTTTGTTTTATAGTATTTTTTCTTTTTGCTACGGTTGCAAAATGAATGGCATTGTAATTGTGAGTGAGCTACGCAATCGCCCCCTGCACCCTCCATGCAAGTAAGCAGCTTTTGTGTGTTGTCGAGATAATCTAGGTAATGTTTTTGCGACATGTCATTAACATTGAGATTTTTGTGCTATATCAAAGTTCAATATTATTGTATTATACACATACCCCTTCGGAAATAAGTTCTCTAAATTATGGTGAAGAACTAGAAACTAAGAACAGTTTCGAAGAAATAAGCGAACACACACAGAGAGACACGAAAATCGACTTTGTTTTATACATGTAGATAGAAGATATAGATAGGTACCTGTGTAACCGAAATGTAGTTGTACATGTCTGTCTAACTTGTATGGAATGAAGGCGTGTTTTGTTATGTTAATATAATAATGATGATGTTTACAAGTTACTGTTTATTAGTTGGTTAACTTATGACGAGAATTAAGTTTTGATGTACAGTCAGCAAAAAAGATAAGTATCCAGGTTCGCCGGGTACAGTTGAAGTTTAGTTAAAAACCGATGAATGTTTTCGAATAAAATTAATAGAAAATAAACTGGTAATTTATCAAATTAAATTTCATTCGAAAATATTCATCGGTTTCTTACAAAACTTCAACTATATCCGGCGACCCCGGATGCTTATCTACTTTGCTGACTGTACACACATCCATACATAGATAAACTCACGCCTTCTTCCCATGGCGGTAGGCAGAAACTACAGAACGCCACCTGCTACGATCCTTACATACACCTTTTGCCTCGTTTACGTTTAATTCACGTTTTGATGTTAAATACACATTTAGGACGATTTAACGCCGAATAGACTTATAATTCGGACAAGTAGTAACAAATGTTTTTCTAAGCGCGATATTTTCTATGAAATTCGTCTTAACGGTATTGGGACGTTAGACAGCATCCTAATTGCGTAGCACACTATCAACAATAATCTGAATAATTTTGAAGCCTATTGCTAATCCATTGCTTCATATGTTCGAAAAATGTATTTGCTCAACAACGTAAATAACGCAATGAATGTTGTTCAGCTGTCAAAATGAAAGCCATTCCTACTATTAGTGTGTTACGCAATTACCCCGCTGGTTTAAAACGGCATCTATGAGGCCAATGTTTTAAAATGAACGTTTATAGACTTAAAATATGATGTTTGTAATGCACAGAATTAATGGAAGTTGGAGTTGGAGAATTGACGAAATACTAGAATTCAATGAATACTTAATTACTCACATTTATAGCTCTGCGGATCCTCGCGTACTAACAATTGGAAGAAGACATCATAAAAAGAAATATTCGTCTTGAAAATGTTTATCCATTAGTATACATCTTAACGCTATTGGGTGAAAGGAAAGATTTATCCAATATTTCTATGTTCTATATTTCAAAAAGTCATAATTTAAATAAAAAGGTCTTCAGTATCACGCTCAGTAATTATAAAACGTGTCGTCACAAATTACAGATTTAAAATAAGCCCAATCACGAATCATTAAAATTTATGTATGATACAAAGATATTAACTTCTTTTAGAATAATTGTAAGGTGGTGTACACACTGCGCGAATGACGTGCAAATACGCCACGCATCTACTAAACGAAGCTTTAGTAAGCTTTTTTTAAAAGGTTGATATAATTCGAAGGGTTCTGATGCTGTCCCTTTTTAAACAGAAAAAGGAAATACTTATAGTAAACTAATTGGCTTTGTTCTTACACAAACCGTACGCACTAGTCGTTCTTAACGCAATCAAACGCTAAAGTTGCATAAGTATCGGAAAATTGCATTACAAATGGAGCTTCGAAGCTAATTTCCAAGTACGAACTGTGTTATCTTCTCACACGTGTAGGATAACACCGAATAAAACACAAGCCCCACAAACCGCGGCACACCCGCGTGCCCAGTGCGGCGACGGCCTTACGCGCTCCAGTCCGCATTTAGACGGTGGTTATAAATTCTAAATATTACGATAGGGCATTAAGATTTGAATAAACATGTCGCGTTGTCGCCGCTCGTGACGTCGCGCGGCACACATTATTGTCGCTTCACGCGTCGTGTTAACTTGTCACAACTTACGCGATAGATGAAAACCGCGTCATATTATGTTTTGTTACTCTCTTTGGGTGAAAACCATGGGGTATGAATGAATATAATTGTGGGCTCAATATAGTGTTATAAGTTGGTGGTGATGAAAAGGTGACTAATGGAATGGGTAAGAAAATGGTCGTAAACTCACATCTTTAGGGAGTCTTGTTCGTGCTTCATCATCAGCCTTAAATGCAGTCTAACGTTGGAAATACCCGCCTAGCAGGCTCCTAACCTAGACTTAAGTCTAACGTCATAGCATAAGACTTTCCCACACAGCGCTTACCGATTTACGGTCTGCTCTAAAATAATACGTCTAGTCATAGCCTGTAGATACCATGGCCAGCCTATTGCCACTTCAGCTTAATTCTGAGCTACTGTTGCACGAAATGCCTTTCAATCTCCACGCCTCATTGAAAGCAACTAAAGACAACACCGACACAATCATACTGCAATCACTAGTCCACTAACAACTGACCAAAAGGACCGCCGTCCACCGCTGGACATCTAAGCCCATTGTCTGCCTAAAAATAAAGGCATATACATACAAAAAAATCGGCCCGTAGGTGCATCACGAAATATTTTAATACAGTGGACGGCCACGCGTATATCTTAGTATCGCGGGAAGACAAAAGCGGGGATCTCGTGCTATACCACGGCGGAGATTTATTCCGACGATATCATTGAATGTGGACGCGCGTGTGTGCGAATGCGCCCGTGTGAACTGCGCTCGTGGCGCGCCGGGCCAGGGCTGGCAAACGCGGTTTGAAAATCTTACAGAGGGGTAAGAAATGATAGGAGTTTTTCTATGTGAGCGAGTAAGAGATTCGCTTCCATGAAGGTAGGTACGCAGTGGAAGTAATGTCATAGTGAACAAATTCTCCGCCCGGTTATTCGATAGCATGCTGACCCTGTGACAAAGGTAGAATTCAGAAAGGCTAGTTAACCAAATAATGAGAATAAGCATGGTGTATGGCAATTAAAGTAAGATTAGCTGTTACAAAATCGGCCATTGTTTGTGACATAGTTGACATAGCTACAGCTACATTGCTTTTAATTTAATATTTAGCTCTACATACTTAGTAAACACGCACATAAAAGCAAGTGAAGCACGTAATATTAATTTCAAGGACAAACATGTAACTGTAATGTCCCTCACGACCAACAAAGTAACTCATAACCCTCAGTTGAGTCCCTGAAATTGCTCGAGATTACAAGCGCTTGTTACGAGAGTTGATGTACTTTTACTTTTTATTGACTGTCTAATCATCAAATGTGTTATTGTAATACAGACAAGTAACAGAAAAGAGACAACGACAATAAAAATGGCTTTCCACTATCTGTCTAGTCCGGAAAAACAAAGCGTGAAGATACAACAGTACACTAAATGCAGGTTTTTAAAGAAATAAACTGCGTTCACATAAATCACAGTATCAGAAGCGAGTCTGCCAACCCTATAATCATGACGAAAGTAAGCGATAGTGCACACAAGCGAGACTCGCGACCGCGACCACAAATCGCGAGCGAGTAGCGACAGCCAACAGGTAGCAGGTCGCACGCATTGTTTCCTGGAACCAAAACTACGAGACGCTATCGAAACGATTGATATACGATCAGACCCCGGAATGTTTTAGTAAAATGCACCAGCTTTCCGTTTTAACCTCTGAATATCTAATAGGGACCCGATTTAGAATAATTTATGGACAACGACTGAGACAAAAACAGAACACTATGGGGCCGGCACGGGTCAGACTGGCCGTCCGAGTGTCTGCCGATTTCGTAAGAATCCTTCGCGAGACCATTTATCTGTCAGCCGCGGCTGCGCAACTATGACGTATCTGCGTTTTGTAAGTGAACGCAAGTTTATCGGCAACCTGTCCAGGGAATCGACGAGAAATGGGCTCAGTTGAGCGCATTAACAACGGCTTACCCATACAAAATCATAATAGCCGGTAAGGAAACTACGATTGAGAGCGATCATTAATTACGGGTGCCTAACAAGCGGCGAACGGGGAAAGGCGACGTCGACAATTTATCCGCGAGATCGACTCGTTACTTAGATCGGTTGGGGCGCGCGACGATAGATGGCGTGCTGCGGCGCGGGCGCATATCAGATGCACGACCGGCGCGAGCGACGCGGTATCGACCGATTTACGGACAGTGTGATCATATTAGAGACTCTCGGGCTATCTAACGAGCGTTTAGAATATGAGTGTGCGTGATAAACACCCACAGTCGTGTAGATAGCCTTCTGTTAATGGGAAGACGATTTATGATTTTGTTCGATTAAATTCGATTTGCGATTCTGCTGCCTAAATTGGCAGTTAAGTTTGATGTACCTACTAATCTTTATTGTCAATCAGTGCCTAACGGTGCAATCGATAGACGCTATAAATAACAAAGGTACGTCAATGTATTTTATTGCTTAGAGCAAATTCGCGGCGAGCAAATTCCTGTAGGCAACACTGCATAGATAACTAGCCCTGTAGCTTATAAAAAGTCGCACACCATAAACTGCGCTAACACTAGAAAACAAAAGAAAAGCCGTCTCACACGCACCACGTCGCGACTCGACGCGACACGCGCGATCGCGTTGTCGCACGTTGTCCCCTTAATTAGCCGGCTACCCGAGATGGAATTCATTAGACTCGCTAATTAAAGTAAAGGACATGATTTTCCGGTTAAGGTACGAAAGTGAACGTAGGTGCACTCCAAACATGATTAATTAAGAAAAGCGAATAGGCTTAAATAGTAAGTAATGTCTGTTCTAATTAAACGTAAATCGCGTGCGGTTCCTTGTCGATGCTGTATCTGGGCTGGTATCGTAACTGATACCCTTTTTTGTTTTTGGTTACCTATTGTTCGGTATCGCTTCGTTTTATAAAAACAAAGTGCTAAACTTTTTCATGTGTTAGCTATGCGTGTAACGAACCTGAGGAACTTTTAACGAAAATGAAAGCTGCGTGAATCTCCGGCCACAACAAAGTTATTGTTGTTTTTTAAGTGTAGTCATTATGGTTTGCTAATCTTATTCTCAAACTCAAACTCAAATCATTGATTTCAAATAAACCAATTACAGGCACTTTTGAATTGTTAAGGGGTCGGTCAGTCAGACAGGTGAAGCTAGTTACCCATTCCATAGCGTGGTAGGTACCTATAGAGAAGAATGGGCAAGAAACTCCATGGACACTCTTTTAAATCAAAATATGGTTACAAAATATTGGTTACATCATTCATGTTGAAATTATGCATGTGAGAACGATGCAGAACGTTAAAAGCGTCCGTAATAAAAAGACAAAAACACTTCAAATATTAAATTAAATTAAAATAAGCCGTGGCAGCTAAGAAATGACCAGTCCCTACTGACGGCGCCCGTTCACGAACATAACGCATGGATTAGCACCATTCAGCTCATAGATGTACCTTATCTTTCTAACTAGCTTCATCTTTCTGACTGACCGACCCCTTGACAATTCAAAAGTGCCTGTAATTGGTTTATTTGAAATAAATGCTTTGAGTTTTTGAGTTTGAGTTTGAATTTATCACGATTAGGTATTCATACCAACAGAGCAACGACATCCCATATGATAAAAAGGGGTATATTATACTCCTTTAGCTTCACTGGTACCAATACACCGAGGTCATTAATCGCTGATGTGCATGATAGCTTTAATTCAATAATTTTATAACCACTTCTAAACCAGCTATTTTAAATAAATCCAGCAACTATATAAAAACCTACTTATTAAAATTTTATGATCTATAAAATAACACAAATTATAATGATTTTGCTCCATAAACTATACCAGCAGTAAACATCTATAATATTATTTCTATCAAAACGTATTTAAATTCCCAAGTCAGCTATAAATTGTATGATAAGTGTAGTTTCCTTAGAATGACGACTGAGCGTACCTGTCGCCTTGTTATAAACTACTGCCGCAGTGAAACATCGAGTGCCAAATGTTTGCCGGAATATGTATTTGGTAGTTGTTAAATGTAGTGTAAAATCCTAGTTTTAAATGTAGGTTAGACAGGAGTTACATTTTTATCATTTATGGGCATCAATTCCGAATACTACAGCTCACATAAGAATATTTCCCGGAAATTACTGATTGGAACAAGAATTAGGAAATTCAATAGAGAATCAATAACATGTTACCCATTGTTGATGTGCGACTATTGTCCCGTTGTAGTGGAAATATTGGGATGAGGCCTCCCTCCGCGACTTTCAGTTTACATCAGTCACATAAACAACTCAAAATAAATAGCAAACAAATAGTATCTACATGCTTTTTATTCCCAAGCCACTGCTGAAATTTGCTGCATTTATAGAATTTTCTTTTCTAGAATTCCAGGTAAAACTATCATAAATATTATACCAATTTTTCTTTTAATTCATATCAGAAGATATCGCTGGTGCATCTATCACCGACAAGGACGTCCACTCGGGTTCGTTCCCGAGCGATGATTGATGGCAGACCTGATAGATAGCTTGCATGATGCACGGCGTCTCGAGAAAATTGCACCCATTCGACACTAACCTGCAAAGGATACACAATATTTATTGCGATATTCCGTATATGGCGATAATGGGGCACGGGAATTATGATGCGGAAAAATAGGTTATGTAATTTCGTTTTGAAACGAGCTGTTAGTCCTTTATTAGCAATTCTTGATAATTAGAAATTAAAAGGACATTAAAACTCACTGTTACTAATTACTTTTCAAATGTAATGTCGTGTACCAACTTCATTTCTGATAAATTGTATGAAAGTAAACGAGGCAAAAGGAGTATGTAAGAATCGCATCAGGTGCCGTGCTGTAGTTTCTGCCTACCCCAATAGCAAGAAGGCATGAGGTTATGTATGTATGTATTTAATCGTCAGAGGTATTTCTCTCTCGAAAAGAAGAGTCCTGTGTCCTAGCAGTGGGGATATTATAGGCTGATTATGCTAGTGGCATTCTCAAAGGGTAGACTTATCATTTCACATTATTACTTTTGCCTCAAGAATCACGTGCAATCAATCATTCATCAAAAATAAATCAAACCCGACACACGAACCTTACCGACCACATTCAAAAACGCGCACGAACAACACATAAATCCGTATAATAAATTTCAAAATGCTATGATAATTACATGCCTGTTCGCTTTCCCTTATGAATAAGTAAGCCATGTCACGGCGTGTGACACGTGTCGCGCGTCACGCGTCACGATCGACGCGTCATGCGGGGTGACGTCGCGGCGTGTCGCGCGGCTGACGTGACGCGCGATCGTGTGTGACAGGGCTTAGAAAATATCGCGTATTAACATAATTTTATTGATATTTACGCTGGATTATGTTTTTAGGAATTAACAAGTGTGATTTTTTGCGGTTTTGGATAGATTTAAGTTCATGCGCAATACGCTTTATCCCAACCTTTTGACCTTTTACCATGTTTAGTTCATAACATTTTACGAATGTCTCTTATTTAAACAAGTTTTCTTCAGCTTTTCAAATCCCTATTAGCAGATCTTTCTGCTACCCCTTTGATGTAATGCTTATTGCTTCATTCCTGTTACAATAATTTGTAAGACTTTGAAATCATGTTGTCCTTAGCCGAACTCTCAACATTCATTGGTGAAGTTCTCTGCTTCTACTGCGTTAGATCTAGCGTAAAGATTGTTGTCATGATTCTGATCTAGACATGCGAGAAATGTACTACATGTCAGCTACCAATCATGCCGCATAATTTCTTAAAGGAGAGCAGGGTAAATAGGACACCTCAGAGAAATGAAAAATCAATCATTCCGTTTTGTTAACCATACATTTATGTTTCTACTATTGTAATATTTACTAAAAACGCAAACGTTTATGAGCAACAAAGAAATAAGTGATGGAGAAGCTTTTATATTCCCGTCTTAGCTTAATTAATTGTTATTAGTATTATGATAATTAACTTTCGTAATTTCTGTCACTGTACTGCTGGATCTATATTCCCTAATCCTCAATCACCATTAGAATATATAGGAGTCTCTACCGATATCTCATTCAGCAGTAACTTGGCAGACGAGAAAGTTCCTAAAACATTTTTCAAAACAGAACTATAACCGTATCTCAGATCGGTAAAAAGCGACTATATTATATTTTCAATTAATGCAAACTGCATTTGAGGAACTGCCCCCTCCCCTCCTCAACCCTCCCTAACTCGCGCCAACTCTCATAAAGACGTAGCTTAAAATTTTATTCTGCGTAGGGCTGCCTCTCTTGCCGGATCAGCCAAGAGGACGATAATAAACCACCTTTCCACTTTACAGGTTGGGTTCTGAACATTTTGTCAGAAGTTCGAGAGAGTTTTAATTTCTTATTCAATATCTGACTGCGATGGTACCAATTATTTTGATGTATCTGTTTCATATTATCAACAAAAATGAATAAAATCACTCCTTTTTCTGTTAAAACCCTGTGGTTTACAAAATATTTTTTTATATTAATTAATATTTTCACACATTTACATATCAATGGCGTAGGTCTAATTACTATTGATCTTGCCAGAAAATATGTGATTTAAGAACGAATTAATTAAAGTTTATCAGTGAATTGAAAGTACCCACACTTAGGTGGGGGTACTCCGATAAGCTACTTGCGACTGTACTGCCACATCGCAAACGATGCCACAGCATTTGTCGTGCTCTATGTGCAATAACACCTGCACTATGTAAGACCTTTGCAAGGCCAACGATGACTCTGTCAAAGTGGCCGAATTCTGATAGAAGCTTATTTAAAACATTTAAACGGAATCATCGATGCGACGAAAAAGAAGAAGAGAATGGAACTATTAAACATAATCAAAAACCATTTGTTTTGGATACTATAGATACTTATTTAGAAACGTGCCAACCCTAGCTTGTGCCCTATGTGGGAGCACAGTTTATGCTCTTGTGCAAGTCTGTATGTCTGTAGTTTCATTTGGTTATCGTATTTGTACTATCTGATTAATTCAGGAGTTTTGTAAACTTTTTGCTGCATAGTGTTTTTATGTAAATAAGTACAACTTCGTAATGGGATTGGGACGGATGAACGGAGATGAAACTTTGCAAATGATTGATATAAATAAGTATGATTGTATGACAATGACATTTAGCATTTTCTGAGTTTGATTTGTTCAGTGTAAGAAAAGTTTGGAATATACATAGAAACCCCACCCAAAATCTTCATTAAATAAAAAAAAAAGATAAATCGATGCCAACGAATAAGGTAAGTAACAAAATAGTTAATACCACATTCGTTCAATATTTTGCATTTCATTCTGGGCAAAACACTTATTTTAAGTTACCGATCCAGTGACCGAAATGAAAAACACTGCACCATTTAAAACAAAAGGACAGTTACTGTGGCACTTAAAAATATATTTGCGGAAAGGGTATGAGATAGATAATTAATTATACCTAAAAATAAATGTGTAAGTATGAGTTTTTATTCACATTTTTGTAATTTTCACTCCCTCTAACTAAATCCAGAATGACAAACAAAGACCCTAGAAGTCCGTCCAACACACCTAGTGTTACCACTGCACCAATAAGGTGCTCAAAATGTAAAAAAAAAATAAACCAATAGGTACTACAATTGAAGGTGCTAAAAGGAAAAAAGCATAGTGCTTATTGTTCGAGGAAATTTAATGAATATTTAACGATTCTCGATAGACCTGTCATTAACCACTCGAGTTTTTAGTAGAAAAAACGATATTTCATTTTTCTATTTCGTTTTATGTTACATTTAGGTTGTGTGTGATGCAATATAGATCAACTGATATCATACAATTACTGTCGCAGGCCAATCGAAAGCTTTCCCCAAAATATACCATTGTAATATCCGTAAAGATGAACAATGACATCACTCGGTAGATACTCTTATTATCCCTTGATCTAAAGTCCTAAGATTTAACAACACCCAGAGCAAAAGAGGGATAAGCTTATACTCCTAAAGCTCAAACCACACGTCAGATCAATTAGTTCACTGAAACGTCAAACACAACAAACCAAGTACACTTAACGTCCCTAATTCAACCAACTAGATAACAAAGTCACCAACCCTTTAACTTAACCACAAAAGAAAACAAGCGTATATACAAAATGTACCCGGTCCAAGTGGCCCGCACACACCCCTGGTTTATCTTTATTATTAGTCTGCCAAGCGAAATTATGACGACTGCAAAACGTCGTTGTTCTCTCTCTTTCTGTCTTTCTCTATATTGCTATGTTCCATCTCGTTCTGGCACGAGCATGCAAGTCTTGCAGTGATTCCTTGTGACGACCGCCCAGGGACGGACGGACTGATGTTTATAAGACCTTAGAGAAGCGAGTTTGGTATTTAGTTTAGTCTTATCTCTGGTTTTATATGTCCTGAAGGGGTTTCCGGAATTCAGATTAAAAAGAATCAAGTTTTCGTTTGAGTTTTAAATATTTTTGTCGTGTTTTAGAGTGACGAGCTTTTGCGGTTTGTTTCAAATTATCTACCTACGCGAATTGTGAACGGAAGTAAGTAATATTTTCGTGAGCGATATGACACCTGTCATTTGATATTATTCCAATCTAAACGTGTAATATTGCCACGTTTAATAACAGCCAAAAATGGTAATACGTTAATAACATGCTTGATTTATAGAGTTTTAGAATGTGTCCGGTTTTCAAATTCTTATGTACTATGTATGAGTCAATGCAGCAATAGCAGATATAATTAAATCATTCGATATTTATGTTTGGTTTTCAGTTAATAACACAATCTTTCAATTAACATTAGGAACAAAATTAGCATCATCAAGTAGGCAATTGAATTATGTTTGTTAAGCATTTAATACCGAACTAAGTCCTTTCTTATCTTACTCAAACTGCAACCTTATTGATCAAAACTAAAACGTAGATCAATCGATATAGAACAACTGCACACAATAACACCTACAACTCTACAAACGATACATATTTACAATATCAGTTCTTACAAACAAACTAACTATCTAAGGCCTTCGCCACACTTGACAAATCGCAGGCAGTTTGCCCACACACTCGCGATTATTCGCTGCGATCGCCCGCTTTATCAGACGCAGATTAAAATCCGTCCGACTGTCGTACGTGAGTAATAAGCCAATTTGCCATAGATATGAGTAATTGACATGTCGACCTCATATAAAATGCATTCGAGATTTCTTTAATAAAGTTCTGACGATTTTAATTTTCTATTGATCATGGTTTTTATGGTGTGATTTGTCATTGCAAATTGAGTGTCAGTCTGGAAATATTACTGTTTCTTCTTCATTTGCATCTATAGTACCTAAATAGTATAAAACAAACTGACTTTTCGTGTCTGTCTTTGTGACTGCTTATATCTTCTAAACTATACAATGGCTTTTGATGAGTTATTCACTATCCTTTAGAGCATGTATTCCAAAAGGTGTATGTGTATAACACATCAATATTTAACTTAGGTACAGCGAAGAAATATAGATTTTTTTTTCATGTCGCCATTCCACCCGTACAAAACAAGGGCGGGTCGCCACTAAAATAGTATTTTAAAAAAAGCTCATGTCGTAGACAAAATAATATCAACCAGTCCCGGGTGCTCCGGACCTACAGTTTTGTACACCAGAGTTCTGGGAATTAATGAATTTGTTGACAATGTAATTATATCCATGGCTAAGATTAATACCTGTCTCACTGTGGCAATGAAGTGGCCAGTTAACCGGGCAATCGATATGAGACCCACGGGGGTGGAACGAGATGAATTGTTATTATCATGAATGTGGTCAAGATTTTCTTAGAAATAAGGAGGAAGATAGGGTAGGTTTGAACTAAACCTATGTCTTCCCCAGGATGTCATATATCTCGTTTCCAAATTTTGTCGAAATCCGTTCATGTAATCTAAATCCAAACCAATATTATAAAGAGGAATTGTTTGTATGTGTGTAAGAGGTAATCTCTAGTGGTACTGAGAGCCTAGACAAAGTAACATTCGATTAGCGATGACGCCAGTAGAAAAGTCAAAAAATGAATGGAGTTTACATAAGGTATCGAAACGTCAGGTGATCATAGGTCAACGAATAGAAATTAGCTAGACAATGTTAACATCATTCGATTCTATGAAACGAATCGACAGCGTCGAACGATTACTTCTACAGAGTCGCGTAGCCAAATGGCATTTTTTGACAAGCGTTATCGCTAGTTTTCGATTCGTATGATGGAAACATTAGCATAAGCGATAGCGATTGTAGAAATAGAATCGCTCCGATGCGAATTCCATTTGTGTTGGCCCTCAGATCCGATTACAAAAATTAAATTATAGAAACCTACAGTATTGCCAAGCGCCCTAAGATAATTATGTTTTATAATATAGTTGACTTCCACGCGGACGAAGTAGCGGGCAGAAGCTAGTTAAACATAACTATTTTGCATAATCTGGCAAAAAATTGTGTCCCCAAGATCCCAGGACAGTATTAGCGAAAAAAAAATTTCATGTCAGGTTAACCTTTGGAACCGGCCCAGGTACAAGAAGGACATTCAATTCAGTAGCTAGTTACTAGTGCAACCCAGTGCAAGATGACGATGACTAATCACTGAGATACGTCAACAAAATGTAGATACCTAATTGACAGATGTCAAACGGTCACTCGTATGACGTATACGAAATGTCAGTCTAACATTTCACTGTTATTTTCTTTTTTGACGACCGGAAACTGACACCATTTTTTAAAGGATCCTAACTTTGAAGATGATTTTTTTTAAGTGAAATTATTAGATTATTACCCAAATAATATCAGCTATTAAGGCAACATTACACAGTGTATTATGGAGCGTACACACAGCGCGTTTGACCGGCGCCCGGCGCGGACACCAGTGATTTGTGGTTACTTGCAAAAGCGGCGACCTCTGGCGGTGACGTGCCAATTGTCTCCGTCTTGGATGGCTGCGTAAGGTGGGAGAGGTTAGCGGGGAGGACAGGGGTCAATTACAACAGGATTTTAGGTTGTAGGTTGCCGAAATCTGTTTATTATGATTATAAGGAAGCGTTTCAACAAAAGCTTTATCTAAACTATAATAATATGATGTTATAAAGAGAAAATTCTTTGTTTGTTTGTTACGCTTTCATGCTAAAACGGCTGAACTGATTTGCATGAAATTTGGCACATAGCCATAAACCATGACCTGGATTAGGACATTGGTTAGTTTTTATCGGGATATGTTCACGGGATCGAGACTTATGCGGGTGAAACCGCGTGGCGCACCTAGTTAAAACTAAAGCTTTTTTTATCAGTTACCTTTTCGTTAGCTTGTACAAATAACAAACGCCGACCTCATCTAGTTTAAAAATATAATTGATGTGTGAAAGTGTTTGTACAAACCCACCCTCAGAAATAAAATCATTTATGATTTAAATAACATGACGCAGGCATACGGAATCTGTTTTTGTTGAGCTACTGCAGAATCAAATAATGTGAATAATGCGAATGTAACTCTGCCTATCTGTCTATTACGTTTTCACGCCTAAACCACTGAACCGATCCTTATAAAATTTGTCAGATAGGTAGCCTGGGAAAAGGACATTGACTACTTTTCATCTTAGTTAATGCTTCCCTCAGACAGACGCGACGCGACAGCTCGACGCGGCTTTTGTAAAACAATTTCCATGAAGTTTTCATAGAAATTGTTCTACTAGAGTCGCGTCGCGCCTGTTTGGAGCCTTTATGATAAAACAAAAAGTACACGCAGAAAAACTCGCTGGCAACAGTTAATATAGTTTATTAAGTACCATTGGTCCTTAGCGTATGTCTGTAAAAATTACTAAGTTCAGTAATCGTTCACAATTTTTTATTTTTTGGTCTGTTTGTTGACATTACGCTTGTCAACACAAAAACACAAGTGGAAGCACCTGACAGCTAAGAATGTTTGTTATAACACGCTAATCTCTTATAACTTGCACTACACTCTATTCTGTCAGCCACAGCGGCTTGTGTAAACGCTCCTTGATACCATGAGGCCTTACTGCTCCGTGAACCAACAGACGTATAAATCAATTTATATCATCATTTATTACATATATTATTATTTTATAGTGAGAATGGGGCTAATAGACTTCAGACTGTTAGACTTTTTTTAAAGGCGAAAAGTTTTTATAAGATGGAGTGACCACATTAAGAATATTTGGTAAGGACAAATAATAGTAAGTGACAAATATTTTTAGTAAAAATATAGAAAATATATATCTACATATGGTTTATTCGCAAGCTACGTTGACAATTAAGTACTTATAAAAAGTTTAGACCTGCAGGACCAAAAATTTGAGTCGTAACTTTAATTAAGATACTGAAACACTACTGTTTGACTTGATCTGATGGATTCTGATTTCTGATTCTCTGCTAAACTACATTTTTCTTTCGCCCTGGCATAATTATTTTACCAAAGTTTAAAATGATCCCGAACACGAACACTTGGCTTTACCTAGGAGTCAGGTTCAACAACCTCACTGAAAGTGAGAATGTTTGATCCTGAAGCTAAACTTTACTTCGGACCCGAAACAATGAGCTCGTAAAACAAGTGAAAGCTTACTGCGTTGCTTGTAGTAGATTTAAACCTTTCTTAGTCACACGGTTATCTATCCTCTGATCGGTAGAAATACGAAGCTTTTAAAGTTGTTGACCCCACAGCTATTTTGGTTGCCAATTGCCCTACTATGTATAAAAAATCCTAGATACTCAGATCATAGATTCCAGGATCTGAGGTAGCTATATACGAGTATTTTGTTTATATTAGGTACCGTTTTATAGAATAGCAATGTTGTGATATCTAATGGCTCACTTTGTTCCTTGATTCTATAATAATAATAAATATAAAATAAATATTGGTAAAATACAGTATAAATCTTCGAAATAATATAGGTATTACAAAGTATGATGCCTGTACTAGGATAAACCTGTATCACAGGCGGCGCGAGATCTTACAATTACTATTAGGACAACTGATTTCTTAACAACATTTAACAATAGTTTGAAGAATAGTGACATAGCTAGTTAATTTATTATGATATTTACGGAAAACGGTTGTTAGCACTTAGTTACACGAATATGAATGAGACAGGAGTATTACTATTACACACTACTACTACTTATGGGCAACTTTTCAAAATTAACAGCTGCATATCCGCAACTGTAGCGGCATCTACAAAACGCCACATGCGAGCTATGCGTCATACTGACGTCACGCAAAATCCGCAGAGCAGCAGAGTTTACCGCGCAACTAGCATATATACAACATCCCGACATCAACCGTTGGGCAGTTGCCCACCAGACACAACACCCGTCTGGTCGGAGAATCCTCCCTTTTCCATAGAGTATGAGTGAACTTTACACCCTGTTCCTCATACCTCTATACAACAAAAGAAACCTAGAATAAAAGTTAATTACTAGTAAGCCCTTTAACTACGTATGAAAGTAAAGCTTTATATCCTTTATTTTACTGCATGAACACATTATTACATAATCTTCATATCCACTCCAAGTCATAATTAATTTAAACCGAAACACTCAAAAAATTCACTAGCATCACAATCATTATATTTTCCGATACATCGACTTAATAGGTACAGTATAGATTACTCGTCGACAACTTAATGCGCCTGCCACAGGCCTCTGCGGGACGGCAATGTTTACCGTCTAATTAGGGCATGAGTATTCTCATTAGGACTCACGGCGAGTAGGATTATTACAGAGATGTCTTTTCTTTTGAAGTGTGACGTCAGGTATTGGCGGTTCGTGATTTGAATGCCAATTCGTTAAGGAATCGACATGTCATTGTGGTCCTAAGCTACTAATGATGTTCCATTTTCTTATAGGGTCCTGTGGGATGACCCCTACCAGAGGCAAGGGTAGGTAACTCTGAAGGATTCCCAGTTTGCATTTGCTCGGAATGCAAAATATTATATTTGGAAGTAATTTTAAATCATTCATCGATCCACCCTCTTTATCAAATTATTGGCGCTAAAGAAATTTGTGTATTGTTATGTCCAACAACAACGATCCACACTACGCAACTTTATCAACTATCATAAAGATAATCTCAAGAAATGCAGTTCGTAATCACCATGATTATAAAAGCCAGTTTGAAATACAACGTCCGTAATTATACACCTTAATCATAATAAAATCAAATTAATCAAGAGCCTTGCGCAACATAAATTTGAACCCACGACCTTATCGACAGCGAACTATCAACTAAATGATAGTTTATAATTTTCACAATAAATATGGGTAGTTAGTTACATCAAACAATGATGTCACACAATTTATCATTATTCGTGAATCGTGGCACAACTAAATAATATTGAAGTTATGCCAATTGACGGGCGATGCATGCCGGTAGATTGGCGATAGTAACTTTATAGAGAAGACACAGAAGGTTAAAGTATCCGTACCGAAGGACCAATTAATGAAACTAAAGGTTTAGTTTATTTGTTACAAAAGATTGGTAATGATCCTCAAAATGATAAATGTGCTTATCGATTACTTTTGTACGGCAAAGCCAAAGCCTACTCGGTAGCACTAGATGCTAATGAGCTTTTCATTGTCAATCGCTGAATATAGGCCTAATTTCCTGCAAATTAAACTACCTTAGGCAATCAGTTTAATTCACGATTCGCCAGCTGAAACTTCAGTCAAAACTAGAGATATAAACTTCAGATCCCCATCATCAACTGTCTCATAAACTCTAATCCTCCATTTTGGCTATTTATTCGTATTGGTCCTTCGGCCCGCGCCTCAATGACGTAGGCGTTATGACGTAATTCAGCTTGTCGCGCTTATCGGTGACGGGCAGTGTCGGTGACGATGTCGCTTGCAATGCGTAGTGATATGATACGATATGTTTGTACGATGGGCTATTATAAGTTACAGGGGATGCAATTAACAATGGACGTAGGTTTATGTGAGTGGTGGCTATTTTTTTTGTTTGTTTGTCTTCACAGATTTTGGACACAAATGTCATGGAGATTATAATTATGATCTTTAAGATCTACCGCTAAGCTCAACTGACCTTTCAACTTTTTAATACAATTCAGAAGCCATTTTGGTGCAATATAATATAAAATCTAGGGTAATGGAGCTATCAACGGTATTCAAGCAAAGTATAATCCTCAAAATCACCAAATTTAATTCCGCCTTAGTAATATTAGTGGCGCCTTCGAAACGCCCACTAACACTCTAAAACACACATCATTTCGACCGTTTACAAACCAATGAATTATGTAGCCATCTATCTACGCACCTCTGACCTCAATTAAAGAATAAATACTTACACATACATACATAAATAAACTCACGCCTTCTTCCCATGGGGGTAGGCAGAAACTACAGAACGCCACCTGCTAGGATCCTTACATACTCCTTAAAAATAAATACTTTATTAAGCAATTCTCATCTCCCATGTCACCTCTGACTCGACTTAACCAAACTATTATTAAACACAATAACACTCATTATTACACAAAATATTGATTCAAGCACCACCTTTAATATCAACAGAAATATAAAATGTCATATATAGAACATGATTTGCCATAAAACCCATATTTCCACCGTATAAATATATTACAAGCGGTATTTTGTCAACAGTCACAAAAAAAAAACTGATCATTAAAACATAAAGTTTACGATAATGTCGGTATAACTCATAATACTTTCATTACTGACTTGTCATAATAGGCGATGAATTCTCGAGTATATTACATTATAAAATTTGAATCAGAACTTGTTTGGTCAAGAGAGAATCATAACGACAATCGTTGTAATGGACTCCCTATAAATATGTATGTGGTTGGATGGGTGAGGCCTCAGAGTCAGTGGTTAAGCCGTATTAAATAAATACATTATAATAATGTCTGGTAGTTTACTATCGTATTCATGTTGATTTTGCTTGTAGGCATGCTAATGACGCTAGAAAAGCATCTTCATCGGAATGAAGACTTTTTACCATAATTTAAACTTTCAGTGCTAAAGCTTAAGGTTTTAAAATATTCCACGATTGAATAAGCTTTAAATTTTATTGAAAAACCGAACTATAAAAAATTGTCAAAAAAATGGACGGTATTTTAAAGCTATTTATGCTATAAATCGTTGTGAAACCGTTCCGCTCATATGACCGCTAACACTGTAGCCCAACACAAAAGTGAAGAGGCGTTATACTCTATAGAGTGACTATAAAGATCTTGTAAAATAGCTTCCGAGGTGCGTAGGCGCAGGTCGCGTCACGAAATTAAGAAATACCAATACACACACGTTTTGTGACATCGACCGCAAAATAGAAATGTACCGAAAGACCAACATATACAAAAAAAAAATCTTAGGTACAAAGTAATAAAAAAATAAAGACTGGGACCTAGGACCATGTTAACTTGACTTGGCTTCGAAAGCATATTCACAGTTGCGCAAATGCAATGACGTGCTACAAAATTCGTAGCAATAAGTTTTGTGTGCTACGATTTTTGTAGCACAATAAAATTACTTTTATTTGCTACGAGTTTATGTAGCGCATACGCATGTAGCACAATAAGTACTTAGCCGTCACGATATCATTGATTCAGTTTAGGTACATTTTGTAAACGCTTTAAAATGGTTTAAGAGAGTTTTGTTACGCCTTATAGTAACCGTAGAAGTTAGACATCCAAATTTATCGCGAATTGCTACAAGTGGACCTACGGCACTTTCTTATCACATGGAACACGTTTTGTTACATTTATATAAATAATGGCACTTCTTTTATAATTTAGACATAAAATTCTAAACAATAAAAGTTGGATTCACTAAAGCAGTCACGAATCTAACAATGTATGTAGAATCGTAAAAGCGATGGTTTTATATTGTTTTTATTTAAACAACTTCGTGAAGATGTCGATTTTATATTTATTTTATTGCGTCTATCTGTCTGTTTAGTTTTATGGGTTTTTCGGCATTATTAATAACATTTTTGGGGCAAAGTACGACATTTTCTAAAAACAAACGAATAACAAATACCGTTTTTTTTTTCGTTGGGAATGCGTCATGGATACCCACCCTCCGTCTGGGAAGAACGGAGGATTATGTCGGACTCCTACCGACTAAAACACCATTGCACTGTTCCTTCTAGTACTATGAGTCGGGGATCCGGGAGATACTTGTACATTCGCCGCACCCCCGACTGGAATCAGCCCACCATCCCTGGCGGGTCCCATCACCAAGTGTTGCCGATCCTACGACCGCACGATCTCCCACCAAGGCGCGCATACTGCTTGCCACCTCTTTGAACCTGACTGCTCGAGGGACGACACAGCCCCAATTTCGCCGCCCGCAAGCCCCTCATGGTGGCCGAAAATTGTTAAGCGGCCTTCGACACCCCGCTGCTCTTCTGTTGCGGGTGGAATGAGAGATATGCTCTCTCTCCCTCTCCGCCGCCTCATTTGCATGCAATCACCTCCTCGCAAAAAGAGGCGATAGCATCCCACGCGTTTTCGCATCCAACCATGGACTGAACCACGGCCGGAAGCGAGAGAACAGCCGCACCAAGTGTCGCGACCAGTGCTGTTGGGCCCAAGCTGAGTACTCCTCCAGCGTATGTTGCGCCGTGTCCTCGGGGCAGTCCACACAGTGATGGCAAGTGGGCGTCCGCTCCCGACCTATATGACTCAGGTACTTCCCGAAACATCCGTGTCCAGTAAGCACCTGCGTCAGCCATTCCTCCATAAAAGCGTTATCACCACTATTGTAGCGAGCCCCCACCTCGGTTGTGCAAGTCGCTCTCTCCATTCCGCCACTAGGTTCTGATGGAGCTCGGTCCTTCGTGCCTTGAATTCCTGGGGAACTGCACGCTGTGATCACGCGCTAGCTCCACCTTCCGCCAGCGACATAGAGACGGAAGGATTTACGTAGCGCCTAAATAATTGCGGCCTTCGCGACGCGATTGCGACGTTGCGGGCCGTCAGGGTGTCCGCGCACACGGGCGCCACATACAGAGCCATGGACCGCACGATCCCCAGTTACAGCCTCCGGCGGGAGGCGTTGGGCCCCTATATTGGGTAGCAGTCGCGCAATAGCAGCTTATCTAAGTAGGTTCATAAAAGTCAATGCTCGTAGATGCTTTAAAATTTCCAGAATCTAGTTTTGATTTAAGCTCGTTGTTATTAACAAGATTTTAAACTTATTTTTAATTACGAGAACTGGCCTTCTGGTTTTGACGATTTGTATGTTTTTTATTTTTTGTTTCTGAATAACTGCAATAAGTCCTTTCAAGACTTCAGTGTTCAAAAGATTTCGATAATCAAAAACTACTTACCATCTGCAAAGCAACCACCACACACCACTACTCACACCTACAATGCACGTTCAAACTTACCTGTAAACAATAGAAAATCAAAACATAAGCAAAATTCAACAGACTCAGCTAAAAAACACACCCACTTACAAAACCAAGCATCACAGACAGACAGAACCCTTCACCCTTTGTACATACACCCTTAATCTTCTCCCTAATGCGAGCAAAAAAATCTCAATCCAATCGCATTCGCCTTCAAAGGTAGAGACGTGTTAAAACCTTACCGGCCTTTAATTAAAGCCTGCTGAGGGTGGGAGGGGGCCGGAAACGACGGAGCGGGCATTTCACTCCGGCTGTCCACTTCCGGAGTAACGTATGGACGAAGGTACTTCATTTCGGACTGACGGTGGGGAAAAAGAAAATCGAAGGCGTCTCGGGACAGAGGAGTGGAGCCGGTGTTGGGATTAAATGTTTTTGGTTTTATTATGTGGAGGTATACGTAGATGGTGAATTTCTTTAGCGGTAGTGTCATATCTTGTATTGTTTTAAAAATTTTGTACCACCCTAATTATTTACATTATGTTCCTTGCGTTGTGTTGTTGCATGTAATGTAATAACCACAAAGCATTTGGTGTATCATAATAGGGTTTATTTATAAATGTCGATTAAAGTTACATTAGATACTTTTAAACGTCAAAAAAGTCAGACATTAATAATTTTGTTTAGTAGGTATACTAAACAATATGTATGAATAAACAAATAAGCATCAGATAACTTCACCGTTACTATAAGTAAAGTACTTTAGATGAAGATTCTGCTAAATTGCAATTACTAAGTTCTGAGGTTCTGAAGGTAATCGAAAGTGATCTTCGCAGATATTTTAGTATTCCAGAGTAAAGCTCAAATTATGTAGGAATGGCCATTGCATTACATTTTATAAAAAAATCTTAAAAATTACTCCAACTATTCGACTCCACTTCTTCTCCGATCACGGTAATCCGGTCTCACAATCGCGGACGTTTAATTGACTAGCATAACTTACTAGGTAATTTGAAATACGCGAACAAAAATGTCGCATGTCTGATTTATAATCGGGAGAGACTGTTTCCCTTTTAATTGTATTAATCTACTTCTCTAGTTGCTTTTGTGTGTGGATAAGGCCTGGTATGGATGAGGAGACTGATTTTCTAGGATTAAGTAATTTTTTCTTCAGAGATGTATGATGTTTGGTTATATATGTAAAAGTGATGAGTGAGTGTTTATAGTGATGTTGTTTCAATGCCTATGTATTTAGATTGTTTAAATGTCACCCCTGTGATTCACAAAGGGATAGATAGGGGTGCACTGGTACCCTGTAATGTGGACAGTTTCCCGAATTGGTATTCCGGAAACTATAAAGTACTGTAGTGTACTATGTTTTGAAAAGTATAACCCGATACAAGACCTTGGAATTTACTTTTCACTCCCAAGGGATCAAATAACCATATTTGATACCTTGGGGGTGAAAGCTCAAGGTCTTGCATCGGGTTATGCTTTTCAAGATTTTACAATAATTCCCTGTTTTCGAACTTGGCAAAAATAACGTAAATTTTCTTACTCCGCAACGTAAACTATGTGTACGAAAAGAGTAACGTAAGTATTTCTAGTTACTGACACAGGGATAAGTGCTATTAAGCTCAGTTGGAGTTTTAGCACTCAAATCACTTCACCGTCAGACCAATCGCAAAAACGTACGACAAATCGCACCCCTCCGCCGCAGTCCGGCAAGACGTGTAGGTGGTCTTCGCCATTTTTATTTCCTTTTATCTCTTGAATTGTTAATGTGCTGCAGAGAAGGACACTCGCGTTTTATTGGTGTCTCTTAATGAATTGATTTCAGCTCGGAATCAGGAATGACTAAGTATAAGGGGAGATTTAATTTATATCTGCTCGACTCAGTATAAAGTTACGGGTGAAAATCGATTTATATTAGGTGTCTGTAGTTGTAGTTTTAAATGTTGTCATTAGATCCTTGGTGATTGTAGTTTCAATGTTAGTAATTTTTTTTATACCTTGTCACACCTTCTAACCAATCAAATTACGCGATCAAAATTAAGTCTGACGCAGTCTACGATTCAAGTCTAGTCTGCTTTCATCATTTCAATCTAGGAATAAGTACCTATGTAAGGAGGGTAGCCTAGCTTGACATAATTATTTACTTCGTGCAGGAACTAAACCCACGACTCTTAGCAGACAATCAGTCTACGACTTTACTAACAAACTCTACTTATGCTTATTAGAACTATGTGGCAAAAAAATACCTCTTTTCAACGTACGCACTATTTATGTAATTCCTTTGAAAGTTACAGCATAATAAGTTAACGACATAAACATTATTCGCCATGAGTGACCGGCGTCATTACTCTGTCAAGCACGCTCAATAAAACCAAGTTCCAGCCAGGTGCGTATGTTAGTTAGCACTTCCTCTAAGAACAATAGACATTAAACATTATAGGCTGTGTACACACTAAGTATACACAGCCTTGAATGAGACGTTATAGAGCGGTGACCTGCGTGACTTGTGATTTGTGTAGCATTTAATGTAGTGTCAAAAAGAAATGCGTATTTTTTTTAAATAGTTTCTCATACAATTGTTCTACAGCACAATTTAGGCAGCCCCGGTAAATTATAAGGATACTTGTGTTGTATACCTACTTGTGTATGTATACTTATACTAATACAAATGTAAAACTTTGTGAGGATGGATGTTTGTTACTCCTTCACGCAAAAACTACTGAACGGATTTGGATGAAATTTGGAACACAGATAGTTTATAACCTGGATTACCACATAGGATACTTTTTATCCCGGTAGAGACCTCCATGCGGGCGAAGCGCCCGGCAAAAGCTAGTTAATAATAATTATTGATTGCGTTTCAAGATAACCTAAATCATTAATGTTTTGCATTGCTATTTTTGGTTCTTATAGTCGCCGAATATTTCTCTATCACATCGTTGTCATTTTTATTCTTAAGGGATTGCATTCCTGAAGGTTTGTAAAGCATCTTTGATATTTTCGCCTTAAGATTGGTCTGTAAAACCAATCTCGATTACTAGGTTTCTTCAGTACATACCTATTTCTGTGCAGTTAGCAATGTACAGGTGCACTCACAGTACTCCATAAATACTAATATTTCAACAAAAGTAAATTCCAAAACTGAAATTCCATTCTCAAGCTATTTCGAACTTAGCTTAAGACTGATTACGCACTGTCGACCGGTCGCCGGCAACTTGGTCTCTTGGCGACCAAGACTACATGCCTAACCTAAAACCTAGACTGGGCGATCAAGCCGAGCGACTGTCAAGCCTATGTTTTAGTCGCCGAGAGACAGTCGCCGGTGACCAGTCGACAGTGCGCAATGGCTCAAAGACTGATTAAGCACTGTCGACCGGTCGCCGGCAAATTGGTTTCTTGGCGACCAAATTATAGGCAACTAGACTAAGTGACCAAGCTGAGCGACTGAATTAAGCATATGTTTTAGTCGCCGAGAGACCGAGTCGCCGGTGACCCGTCGACAGTGCGCAATGGCTCTAAATCTCGCCTAACAAACCACAGGTAACAAACCTAACAATAAGTACTAGTTAGTACTAACACTAACTGGTTCAACGACCTCTGAGCTAAACACGGCGGTTACTCTAAATGTTATCGTAAGCGCCCATTGTGTTCTGATAAGACCTGTTAACTTATTCGTAACTAGCACTAACTCAGTTTACAACCTGCGATATTTGACGGATTTGTAGTAAGTACCTAAAGTTTAGTTCAGTAGCATGGCTGCAGATTTTTATGACCTTAAACTATTTTTAAAGTTTTAGCTAGCGTAGGTACTAAAGCACAATTCTGTCTACACTTATTTATGTCTATGATTTTTTAGAGACCGACGAAAGAATAGGTCTATTCTTTTGGTCAGAGTTCCAGTTCATCTCACTATCGCATTTTTTTAGCTATTGTGAACTTCAATCAATCAATCGACTCAGCCTATCGCAGTCCACTGCTGGACATAGGCCTCTCCACGCCATGCTGCGCCACAACACACTGTCCTCCGCCTTCCGCATCCGCATTGTGAACTTGCGATGTCGAAAACTTATATAATGCTTCAGGTATTTTGAAACCGCACAGTTGCCTTATCAAAACATTAAAATATCAGGAAAACTTATAAATTCTAAATTATCTAACTGCCAGGTATAAGCTTTCTTTTGTTGCTACAGCTTAAAAACTTGAGTTCCATCGCGTTACTTTTTTAAACGTCGATGGCAAGCATCATGTATGTAGGTTTAAGCTAAGCTAGCTCATCCAGAAAATACACGAATAATCCCTTTAACAAAATTTCAAAGAATTAGTTCACTTTAACACAGAAAATATGATAAAAAATCAATCTTAATAAAGCTCATTTCTGCATCGAGCGTCTATCGTATAATTTCTTAACGTCGGCACTGTGTCGAAGTAATTGGATTCGATACACCCACTCTACACTTTGTAACAGATACATCTATAGAAGGGGGGGCGTTTCAAATTCAAATTCAAATTTATTTATTTGCAAAAATGTAGTTTTACAATGTATATTCTTAAAACTATAATGGCCCCTTTACATTCTACCATTATGTAGTGTGAAAATATTTAATTTTATCTTTCACAATGCTATTATTTTAATTATTTAAAAATAAAAAGACGGCAACAACAAATAAGAGCCCATTCGTCAGGATTTTTAAGAAACAAATGAATTAAATGATGTGAAAGTTATACCTATGTCAGTTCAAGAGATAAAGTTTATATAATCTCAGATTAAGAATGTTTAAATATGTTGACTTAATAAAATTTGAACATTAATTAATTATTATAAGGTACCAATATTATAGATTTCAGTTTCCTTCTCCGCGATCTGACATATACTCATTGAGATCGAAAAAGCATGGGTTTTTTTACCATTACGTTATCTTTTTATTTAAAATGTCAAAGGTAAGTCTTTAAAGGCGTTCGGTAATTTGTTATATACCTTTACAGCATTTATGTACGAGTTCCTTTTAGCCTGTAGTTTGAGCCTGCATTGCGGTAAGCAGAGCTCATGATTAAATTTATTTTAACTTCTGGGAGCTACATTTTATTTGGTTACATCGTTGTGTTTGATATAATATTCCGGATGTTGCTGCACAAATAGGCATAGGTAATTCTATAATGTACATACAGGGTAATGACGGAATATTGTACTTTTTAAACAAGGGCTTACAGCTATCCGGATACCAGGCCCCACAGATTGCATGCACAATTTTTTTTTTTGTACTCTAAACCCTTTTATAATATCCACCGAATTACCCCACAATAAGAGACCATAAGCGAGTACGGACGGAACGTATCCGTGATATGCACAAAAGATGCTTCTATTAATATCGTGACTCTTAATCTTTTTATCGCGTAGACAAATCCGTCGAGTCTATGACAAACGTAATCGACGTGTGCTTTCCAGTCGCAATTCTGATCCAACATTATACTCAGAAATTTAATACTTGCAACTTGTTCGATTATAGTATTATTATATTTATCGTCAATAGTTTTCTTTTATGCGTTTGGAATTGGATCATATTAGTTTTCTGCATATTAATTTGTAAGTTGTTAGAATGTAAGCTGCATCTTAGTATTTCCAAGTGTAACTATATACACTTTACAAAGAATAATGTTATCCTCAATTTCAACTATAACCTTAACTGTATCCCCTTAAATAATATTTCCATAGTGAAGGATCTAGGTGTTCTCTTTGATGGCAAACTGTCCTTGAACCAGCATATTGAAGCCATAGTCAATAGTGCTTTTAAAATGTATGGATTTGTAATGAGATCCTCAACAGAATTTAAGCGTAACTCAACCTATCTCTATTTGTATAAGACGCTTATTCGCTCTCAATTAGAGTACGCGGTCCCTATTTGGAACCCCTTCTACCAAAAGTACGTAGTTGGAATAGAAAGGGTCCAGCGCAAGTACCTCCGTGCTATGTGCTACAGATGTTATGGGACTAAGACTAATCTGTCGTACTCCCAACTTCTTGACAAGTACAAGCTTATTAGCTTGGAGAACCGGCGCAAATACCTGGGGCCAACGTGCTTCATGATATTGTTCACAGTAATTTTGATGCCATTGATCTAACGAGTAAGCTATGTTATTCTTTCCCCCGAACAGTTCATGTACGTCAGGTGCGAGCACGTACTCTGTTCGCGTTAAATTCTTGTCGTACGAACTCTGGCCTACGCTGCCCTATTCATAGAATGTTGGAATCCTATAATTCAAATTTCATTGATATTGATATATTTGCATGCTCGAAAAATAAATTTAAATCTAATATTATAAATTTTTTATCCTAATTGTAATCTTATTATTTTTTATTTATTGCATAATTTAAGTAAATGAAATTGTTTCTTATCTGATTTGGTTTTGTAGCTATAGCTAGCTTTATAGTAACTTATTTATTTATTTCAAAATATTTGTTAATTTTGGTAATGCTTGTCTAGTGGCAACCACTGATCTCTATATATGTCTTATCTGCGGATAATGCAGTGGACTGCAACATTACTACTTAAGTTTTGTTAACCTTATGTATTATATATGTTGTAGTTGTTTATTATCCCTTAATAAATAAAATAAAATAAGCAGTGTATTATGTTGTTTATTGCGTTGTTTATTTCTAGTTCATATGCGTCTGTGTTTTCACATTTCAGAATGAGGGTTGTGTCATCAGCAAACAAGATTGTGTTATAGTACGTGATATTTGGGAGATCATTAATGTATATGAGGAATAAGAAAGGTCCCACTACACTGCCCTGTGGCACTCTAAAATTATTATTACTCCAAATCAATACTTATTATTATTTATTTTGTCAATGATCTCCATCTTTATTAAGCAGACAACGTCTCATTTTAGAGCTAGTTAGTCTATGTAAATTGTTGGGTTTTTTCTTTTTGGTTTTAGTTAGTGCTTTTATTGGTAATATATGTCGTTTTCAGTAAAGGAATAGAGTTTTGATTTCTTTAGATTGGGGGCAGTAACAATAAAGAGTGGTCTATTCCATATCAAAATGAATACTGGAAGTGAAGTTCTAATTTGAGTGTTTTTCAAAAACAGATCTTGCAACAACTTCAATCATTTGGCAAGAACCTGTTTAATTTAGAAATCAATGCTGCAATCTTTGACTATTCTGTGCTTTGGCCAAAGTAACGCCAAAAGGACAAAATCAAATGTAGGTATGGTGAATGCAGAAGAAGCAAATACATCGTTAAGTTTAGACCAATGCCTCAAATAAATTTACTGACTCATCTGAACCAAAAATCATGGTAACAGGAAAATTTATATTGACCACGAAGCATTATCTTGTAGTTTGTACCCAGTAGCAGCAGCATGATTTTTATCAATAAATGATACCACTGACCACCCAGCCACATAACTGCCACTTCTAACACATGCGCCCACGCAACTCGTAGGTAGGCGACTGCGTTAACAGAGCTTAATTACTGGTCATCAGTCGCTCGTGTGCATTAAACTTAGTTGTTTATGGGCGATATAATTTTTTATTCATATAGGTTTGTTTTAATAGCATTTCGATGATGTTTCACGTTGGTTTCGTAATGTTAAGTAGTTGGCAAGGTTTTTTAAAGTAATTGAATTGAGTTTTAGTGATGTTTGGAAATAAATTCCGAAGTATGCACTAACGATTATGGAGATTTCAAGACGAACGTTCAAGGGTGAAATAATTGAAAAATGTTTTCCATCCCTGAATTATTGTTGTAAGCTTTCAGTAATTCAGAAGTTGTTTGTTGCTCTATGGGGCTCTAGTAGACTAGAAGTACTTAATGTAGTTTTAACAAAATTAACAGTTTATAACGTACAGATATCGGTCAAAATCATCACACAACATCACAGAACAAGTAGGTATTTACCAACACTATCCAAAATGATAAAACTACAAAGCTTAAACACCTATTGTAATATTAATAAAGCTACCAACACCACAGAGATGGCGATACGCGCCACCTAGCACCTGTTGAACATAACCTGCGTGCGCACGCGCATAAGTGTCAGCTACCATGACGAGTGTCAGTACACTAAACATGTCTATTTGTGTCGTAAAGAATACAATCGTAAAATTATGAGATATCATTAAAGTTATTGCGTTAATTTGAAATACTTCATACGCTGTATAAGTTGCTAATAAAGATAATACGACAAATTGGAACACGAAAAGCAGTATGAATGTAATTTTTTGACACCGAGTGCGTTTCTAATTATTTTATTGTTTCTATTTATCACCTAAGACATAATATCCGTCTGGTCGTCCTCCACTTCCCTTTCAATAGATTCCTCCATTGAAAAGGAAGGATCCTTCACACCTCGTTCTTCCGTCTAAAAATGATGTGTGCATGTTTAAAACTATGGTACAGTCGCCAGCACTTCAAGTTACGACAAAATGTCAGATTTAGTCATTCGATTTTGAACTTAACCATCAACATTTTAAGGTTTAAAATCTTTTGGAGTAATTTGACGGTTTCGTGTAGGTTGACCTGGTGGTGATTGTACTAGAAAGGTGGTGACTACCGAATTGACGAGTAATAGAGAATATGGAAGTAAGGAAGAAAAAGACAAAAATTAAACCGACCCTTAATATATTAGGATAAGAGTAGAAGAATGATGACGATGTTACAAATAAGTTTTTTTTTTAAACTGCCGTGTCTCCTTTGAAAGAAGGTGTAAAACCGTAATTTCTACCTACACCTTATACAATATTGGTATAGATTACGGTTTTGCAATAAAAGAGTCAACCTCACTCGCGGGCAGTTAGCTACGCTTCCAATCTTATTGATAGGCTGAAATCATTTCTCCATGTCAGTAGCCATTCTTGTATAGCTCCTACCGACACACGACGCCTACAGGGATAGATCATTCTTGTCTTTCAACTATAATTACAAATTGCCACAGCAACACGAGTACCTATCGCAAGCTGTTCTACTTGTATGGGCTTGAGCAGGATGACAGCATCAGTCTTGCCGTCTTGCACCACAGAATGCCCAGTTTATAGTTCTCGGTTGCAAGATAGGGACCTGCTTTTTTATTTACAGAATTTTACATCGTTTTATTTATCTCCAGTATAAACATAATTTAACAGTCTTAAAATAATAATTATAATATGTACAAGTTTATTAAAAAGAGAGGGGAAAGAATCATAGGACATCAAAAAATTCGTCCGCATCGTTGTCAACAGGAAAAGTGCCCAAAAGGCTGGCAGCATTGCCACGTTGTATGGCGATGCAGATGCTTTGGCTAAAAATAGGCCAGCCCTCTGGTCTCGAAAAACTAAGTGGGCACTTTGACCCCATGGCCCTAGAGTTTAAACCCCAAACGGCTCGAACATATAAGTTCTAATAAGGTTGGAGTATTTGCGCCGTATTTTACATATATTTGCTTTTATAACTATAGATAGTATAAACTGCCTAATAATCTTGAAATCACGATGTGTCCGCCGCTAAACAACATTTCTATTCGAACGGTGTTGAGGGGCGCATCAGCTATTATTTAATTTAATTTAAAAAAATGAATTCGCTTTTCCATTGTATGCGGTCACTTGAGTGAGGTTATAGAACAGAGGAAGCTTAAACTAAGTAGGTACTGTATTTTGCGTATCATTTCTAACAATCACTTAACGTCTTAGGATCAAATTTTGCAAGTTACAAACAACCCAGTAATCTGAAACTGTAGCAAGCACTTCTATCCAACCTTCTGACTCCATGCCCACATAAATATCAAGTCTATTTTCTCCCACAGTGTCAGTGCACACTGCGATGGTCCTAGACACTATGACATCGACACATGACGCGCATAGTAGGAGGCTGGTCCTTTGTCACAGCCTCACATTTTATTAACGCCATCAAGTCGCTTGTGCGACGCCTGAGTTATCTGACATGAGAGCTGTAGAGCGAGGTGCCACTGCAAGCGAGACGTATGATCAAGCTATACCTTCTGCTGTAGCAGTATGACGTAGACACATGACAAGTGCATGTGCATGAGCGGCTGGTCTTTTGTCACAGCCTCACATTTTATTAACGCCATCAAGTCGCTTGTACCACGCCTGAGTTATCTGACTTGAGAACTATAAGACGAGGTGCCACTGCAAGCGAGACGAATGATCAAGCTATACCTACTGCTGTAGCAGTATGATGTAGACACATGACAAGTGCATGTGCATGAGCGGCTGGTCCTATGTCACAGCCTCACATTTTATTAACGCCATCAAGTAGCTTGTGCGACGCCTGAGTTATCTGACATGAGGGCTGTAGGACCAGGCGCCACTGCAAGCGAGACGTGTGATATGAAAATAGTTTACTGCAGCACTATGACGTAGACACATGACAAGTAGGTTAGTCCGTTGTCACAGCCCCACACTTTATTTACGCGTGTATGTCTCTTGAGGTGCACTGAGTTATCTGAGGTGGCAATGCATTGGGTATGGTACCGCTGCTAGAAATTTAAAAATATTTTCAGGGAGAAGCTTTACAAAGTGAAAATTAAACAGTGTGAAGGTTGAAAGACAATACATAGCTGTGATCACTAATTCCTCCCTTTCTAGATGAGTTTTCCATGTTCCATTTAAGCTGGTTTTTCTACTGTTAATAACGTTATTTCCCGTATTCAGGGCGAAAAACAGCAATTTAGCGTCAGGTTACAAGAATGTCTAAACGTCACTTCAAGAGGATACAAGCACTTGATACATATAGAACTTATTTGATGCCAATTAGAATAGTTAAGATTATTTATGCGGAACTTAGCACCATTTACTCGCTTGTCACTCCCCGCTCTCAAACATACCAGACCTTTGACATCTTGTACCTAAACCGTGGGTGTAACGCATTCGTTTTCTTTACACCCTTTCAAAGGATTTTGATTTTATAATACTGGAAGGGCCTAATATTGTAGTTAGGCCCATTCTGAGGCCCGACGTGGTTTATTGCTGAAAATACAAACGGATTGATATGGGAGGCTTCAATACAAAGAACGTTGATTTTTGTTTTTAGTAGTATTCGAGCAGGCAGGCTGCGTGGTCCGCTTTATGGACGCGTTTCCTTAAACGATACTTTAATGGTATTTATTGGTGTTACTGGTATATGAATAAGGCTCTTATTGGAATTTACATAGCTTCCGATCTATGGTGGAGCGTTCTCAGTTAAGAATAGATCATTCTATTGCTTTCTAAGGGTTGTTATATGATTTTCTACTTTATATTGTCTACTCCATTGCCTTTTAACAAAATCTATACGGTATCCTCATCCCTTTAGATGATTTATGATGACTATGTATTGGGGAAGTGTTAAAGTCTTATTAATAAAAATAAAGGGGGGAAGTACAATTAACAACAAGAATTTCGCGTAAAGCTACAGCTACTGTCTGCAACAATATCCAACTTTCAGATCAACGCGCTGTAAACTAAGTTAATATCTTAATCATCCAACAAAAAAGCAATTAACCAGCCGTTAGGCACAGCACCAACAAATTGAAATACATCACGTCTCCTTAACTTAAAGTTATTGCAGAAAAACTGGCGCGAAAGCTGTGCGGGCGCGTGGGCGGGGCGACGCATAAACATGTCGCCGTCCCGCTCTAACGCACAATGTGGACGATCAACGAGAATTTATTATCTCTCGTCGCATTATGCGTTAGCGCAGGTTGCGAGGACTGCTAGTGTTCGCAAGTTCTGCGGTATTTGATGGGTTAACTGGGGATGGTTGATGGTTTTTTTTGTACCGGTAGTTATGGACGGTTTTGTTGAGAAGTGAATATGGTCATATAAGAAGAAGAATATGGTCTCTTATTGGAAATGGGCGGTGATTCAATTGAATATTGGGATCCTAAGTGTCTGTAACTTAAATGAGCTTAATTTGATGTACAGTACCTGATTGCTTAATTTCAAAACTGTCTTCTACATTTGCTATTTTTCTGTCTAGCTACTCAACTGACCATTTTAAAATTCGCAACAACCTGCATATCCTAGCTATGCGAGCAAAACCCTGAATAAAACCTACTACAAACAAAAAATCAGCACGCACAAAATCACACCTAGTTAGAAAACATTCCCTAGCACGGAAGTCAGTAACAACAATGAGCACAAAGTATGCATTATTGCGTAGAAACGAACACAACTCACTAACTCAGTCATACATCTCAGCCTTGAATGGGAGTATTAATGCACCTTATTTGTGGAGGCAGCCGCACTTAACTAGGGGTTATCAAGATCTAGAAATTGTTGGGGCAACTACACTACCTGTTATTTTGTGGAAGGTAAAATACAGATGACGTGTGCTACCTGTGAGTCAGTGCAGCGATTGAAAGGCCGTTGACAGCGAATGACGCGGAAGAGCGAGCTTTGACAGGCAAGTATTGTAATGTAAGTACATTGTTACAAGGATCTTTAGGCGCTCGTCTTATGACGGTGACAGGGAGGCGCTGGTGGTAAACGTTTGTAAAAACAAGATGGCGGCTTATGTTTCGATTTTGACAACGCGCCAAAAGATCCTTGTACAACTATAGGTGCAGATTTACGGGGAATTTAAAAGACAAAGAGATGGCGTCTCTTGTTGAGACGGTCATAAATTCTGTTTGGTTTTGAAACTATAGGAAAGTAAACAAAGTCAACACGTTGTGTATTTTATTGGAATGCAGGTTTTTTTCTTGTTGGACCAACTGTTAAGACTAGGTACTGCTTTCACTATTTGCTATACAATATTTTGACTTGTCAATGCGCGAAAACCCGAGGCTTACTGTGTTTTAAGGTTTTACTATGAGCTTGCCTGACTTTTTGCTGTCGTAATGAGGCATTTAGGTTTTAAAATTAAATAGCTTCTTCTAAGGCTATTTTTCCAATATATTAAAATAAATGTAATTCTAGACTCTGATATTTTTATTTATTTCTTTTTCTGTGCCAAAATAGAAACTAAAATCCTGTTTTATATTCTAGAATGCCAAACGCCTATTTTTAAATAAATCTGTCTTCAAAATTATGAAGACATTTAACATAATCTGATGGAAATACTAATGCAAATCCTAATGCTAATGGTATTAATTGCATTAAATTAAGATAAAATGGCAAGTTATAGGTGAATTAATTGTTTAAGTATTCTAATTAGTGGAAGTTGACCTTTAATTAATTTGTTAACTTGTTATCTCATCCTGTGGATCAATCATTATATTCGCATAAATATTATTTTGATGATCGAAATAATCTTAATTTTTGGGTCGACACGTGTTATTACACTTTTTCTATAATTATTGTGTCACGGTTGTGTCAATTTCGATAAGATTAAAAAGCTTCTAGAAAAACTTTTCCACAAGATAATTATTTAAAGTGAAATTTATTATCTGTAAAATATCTTCAATAAGCACTATTTAACAAAGCCTTTTCAATGATTCAAGTGAACCTTTATAATAAATACACTTTCTAAATAAATGAAAAGTGATGCTTAACACTTAGATGATTATCAACACATTAAATGTATCAACTGCTAATAAATAAGCAAGACTTCCATCTTTTTCAGAGTAAAAATATCTACTTATATATACCTTCAAAAACATACAGAATTCCAAATAAAAACCAATCAGTGAACCATCTCGTTGTAACGAAGCGTCGATCGAAGACAATGGCGTCCTTTATGCTAAGATTCGGTTCTGAATGGGCCAGCGGACGGACGGACGGACGATCAGCTTTAGATTACTTTGTAACCGCTGATTAAACTGGAATCAAGCGTTTTGATGGAGTCGGACCTTTTTTGAATTAACTTCAGTGAAAAGTGTAAAAGTATCTTCAGAATAATACGAGTGTATTTTCGTAGGAAGATTCTAACATTACATAATATCATGTCTGTTCCCCTGAAGGGTGCGGCAGAGGTGCAGCAATAGTAACTACACCCACATAAGATTCTATTATATCATAGTGAATTCCCACTACTCTTACTAATAAGAAAATGGTTCAGTAATAAAGAGAGCGATGGTGAATCTGTCCGTCTGTTTGCAATGATCAAACTCCAAATTTTGCATTTTTAAGACAGTTTACCTTACACAGAGGTCTTCTTATTCTTTGTTGGCTCAATACTGTTCTTGATAAGTTGAGATTTGATTGCTAACTGACTGACACTTTTATTGCTAATTAGCTGCGCCCTGCGGTTTCACCCGCTTAAAGCTCGATCCCGTGGGAATATCGGGATAAAAAGTACCCTATGTCCTAAGCCAGGTCATGGTCTACCTATGTGCTATATTTCATCCAAATCCGTTCAGAGGTTTTAGCGAGAAAGCGTAACAAATAAATATACAAAAAATCTAATATGTTCTAGTTATATATTAGTTTAGATAGACAAAAAAAATCTAATGAGAAGATACGAGTGGACTGTTGTATGTCATATCCTATAATCACATCTCAAATTAGAAACTACCTAGGAAGACCAAACAAAAAACAAAACCCAAACGCACTGCGTCGGTAATTGAAATCGGTAAAGTATAGTGGTGTGCGCAGGTAAATCACGCGGGTAATCGGTAAACCGGTAAGTCGGGCGGTAATTAACGATAAGACGCACCTCTCCGTGTCCGAGTAATGGACAACGTTGGCTTGTACCGGTAATAAGGGAGGCAGGGTGCTTCGCGGTAAGGCGGAGTACATACTGGAGTACTTGGAGATACAAAATTGTGTGTGGCTGTTTATATCTGACTAGACCACGTTTCATGTTGTTGTCTAATTCAGAAATGGCATATAACTTATCCTAGATAACGTTATGTCATCGTTAGATACAAAGTTGCGAGTGTTAGGTCTTATATTCACACGTTACATAAATAGTAAGATTATGTTGTAGCCTATTTAAAAAAAATTGATGAGATTATTCATTAGATGCTGTAATTTAGAAGATAAAGGTTTAGATTAAATACTAGTGAAACAGTAAAACTTCCTACTTAAATTAATATCCTGATTTATGTCATTAATAACCGAATTAGGGAGCTACCACTTTCCAAATTCGGATATAACTCAAATAAATTAGATGGCAATTAAATGGCAATTAAATATCGTATTTGGTCATTAAAGTTGTGTAGGTGTTATTTGACACGACTCTTCTTTTTTAAATAAAGTATTTAAAAACCCATAATTAATTATTTATGAGCAGAATTTAAAAAATTAAGGATATTTTATTCGTCGATGTAGTCGTTAATTTTCTGTATACTGTCTGCCTGTAAAAGAAGTAGTCAGTAGGGTCACTAGACAAAAAATATTTTTGTAACGGGCCTCAATAAATAAACAAACAAAAAAAAAAAAAAACAAACAAAATAACAAAAGGGAAATAAGAAAGAAAAAAATACTAAAAGTTGGTCCTTCCATCTGATCACAAAAGATCACAAAACGCCCAGTGTACACGCCGCACAATAATATAATAGCAACTTTTATCGATGCGCGTACGCACCGAGCTCCTAAGATCGTTTACCCGCTATAAATTATATCGCGAAATTGTCGATAATCATCTACCAGCGTCGACCGATTTCATTATTCTGTCCTGTACTTATTAGCGATATCGTCTCGTACCGTGTGTTCAGGGCTTTATGTTTTAGATCGAGGAGTATTGCTATTTAATATGTGGAAAGTAGGTATTATTTATTGGTCGTGCGGATTAAGGAAAGGGCCACCCTGTATAAGCTTTTGGTCTACGATTAAAGGCTCGTGTACACCGGCGCGATGCGACAGCATGACACAAAAGCATCGCGTGTCACGCGACGAGCGGTGCCTTTGTGTCGCGCTGTCGCGTCGCGCCTATTTGTGGGAACCTTAAAAGCGTCTTGTCACGACTACGTGAAACGTCAGGAAGAAGCAAGCTTCTATTATAAGAAGAAGCATTATTACTGAAATATGTTCAGGATTTAAAACTTCAGTTAGCAGTTTTTGGTGTTTGGGTTTGGTTGTTAGGTGTCGGGTGGCGCTATCACCATTCTTTCTGCTAACTAAAACGTATGTTTTTAGAATGGTGGTATCTGTCAAGCCTTCGAAGGTTTAAAAGTAGGCCAGAACAACAATGATGATGATGATTTTTCTTACGACTAGCTACAGGGACAATCTAGGATCACATAAATCTCATTCGTACCTAATCATTCTTAAATGACATTCACGCTGACGGGACCCATCATACCTCACATTGGGTCTTATACGATTCGTGAAATGCCAAACTCTACGACTGCACTGTGTATTTCCCATTAAATTAGAAGCCAATTTTAATACTAACCCTGTATGGCGTGTGACACGATCTTTCAGTAATTTGTCTTAAGAACTAGAAAACGCTTAACACTTATGTTTTTAAACAATCTAATAGTCTATGCTTCCGCACCCGTTATTCTTTTTCAGGGCTGATAAATACCCTTATGTCTTTTCAGCAAGATTTAAAGTTGTTTTCTGTAAAAACGTCATAAATGGGCTCATTATCACAATAGTGTCTTACCTCCTTAGTATTATAATAAACGTTGTGTAGCGTCTGTATAGTGACACAACGTTTTGTCTTTTTCTTTCGAAAGTCAAATTACTGACGACTGAAAGAGAGGAATCGGTGTGTAACTATTCACCTGAAATTGTCAATTTTTTATAGCTTGAATACGAGTCTTTTGGATATTTTGTATGTGTGTATTAATAAATGTAATTTATTTGTAATGCGCGTTTTGTTTGTGCAGAATAAACTATATATCTTTATTTTTCTTTATATAATACGTTTATTAGTAAGGAGGTTAGAATATAATTAGTTTGGACACTGCAAATAATTTATCTGCCATCGCCCACATGGACCAACAAAAACTGTCAACCCTCAAACGTCGGCGGCGCAACAAGTCGCTCCACAGGTGCCTGAGACACCCGCGCCCCTGTCTTATTAACCCGCAGTAATCACACGAGACAAGGTTGCCGAGATAGATTGATTGGCCCGTTTCAGCTGGAACACTTTGATGGGTTTAAGTTGGCAGAAGAAGGGTAAGGTTCTGACGTGTGTTTGTATAAGATATTTGTTATCTAGAAATTTAAATGCAGTCTTCTCATTTAGGTGTCGATTCGATAAAAATTTTGTCCAACCAGTTTGTTGTTTGCGACCTGGATAGCTTTATCAATGGCTTCGTTTAAATTCTTTAAGGTGCTGGTGGTTGGTCAGTATATATATGCATATATATGCATGCATGTATGTTTTAGTGGTTTTGTCATAGAACTACGAAAATAAATGTCTGATTGTGCCAATTATGACCCCTTTTTGACGCCACTTTAGAGAGCCTTATTGTCAGTTGTAAATGGGGCAGCTTGAGTTAATTGATATCAATTACTCATCAATTAGCGTAAGTAAACCTTCACTTACTAGTTATCATATTTTATAAAATAACGACTTTCATATAATATTATGAACAACACTTGATCACCCATATAAACTTTCGTAAATACGCTTTTTTTAATGAAAAGGCTAAAGGGCTTCCACTCGGAAGAAAAAACCTAGCTTATAATTTACTACGACACCTTGCCTCAGAAGCCAGTAAATAGACTGACTCGAGGTGATGAAAGTCTTTTCTTTTTGTGCTGAATTACGGACAACTACAAACCCTAATTACAGGACATATTAATAATAAAAACAATCAGCGCACACCTGTCAATAATAAGTTAATAACACAAGGAAATTTCAATACGCGCTAATTTGGTCCGACATTGCAATCATGCGCAGTTCGGCCGATTTACGGCGCCTAATGGGGAGCGGCGCAGGCGCAGACCAAACCGCAGCTGTCATTACAGATCATTACGCGAAATCGAGAATTTTACTCAACTAAATTGGTAGTATGATGTTAAATTGACACTTGATTATGAATTAATTTATGTTTCATGATAAATATGAAGAAGAAATAACGTTTATTTTGGGGGTATTCGAAGTTTATACGACAGCTAATTTCACATAAGTAGGTGCATGATGAAATTATGTCTGTAATTTGGATACTAATAGCATTACCTGTGTTTGCCACCAATTCACCTCAGGCAAGTGGTTCCTAATTTTAACAATAATTATGTTTTCGGGACGTTAATTATGTTTAGTTTTTTAAGTTTAAGCCGACGATACGAAGCAACTATTTTGTACCCATGTTAAATATCTAAATGCAGTAAAAGCTCTAGTAATACTTCTTCTTCGTCTCTTAAAACACCAACAAAAATATGAACTTAAACTCACTCAATTAACAAAAGCTATCTTCACCATCAGCAACAGCCAAAAGGCACAACAAACGTAATAACAAACTGTCGGTACTGTCAACGAATTAAACCGTCAATTTATCACAGTAACAGGTGAAGTCGGGGCGTGTCGTGTTATAGATCAAAATGGCGAATATCGAAATGTCGTTGCGCGTACGCAGTCGTAGTGAGTTATTCGTTCGTGATAGTTCACGAGGCGATGCCGATACGATATTTATCTGGTATCAGGGTGAAGGCGATTTATCTGTCTTCCTATTGTTTATTGGAGATTAGTTTGGTTTAAATAGGTATTTCTGAGACGCATTTTGTGAATGTAGCTTTTGTGAAGTTATGGTGACTGTAGATTTCCTAGGTGTGCTAGTTGCAATGTTTTGACTTTAATTGTAATGGAAACAGAAAAGCTTTGTCATGAAGCAACATAACGATGAAGTGTCAATATCTAATAAATAACATTTTAGCGATTTTCACTTTATTGCATATTCGTATGTAAAATTGAACATTTACATCCCTAACCTGAAATATTTTATTGAAATCATTATCACCATCACAAGCGTATTCTACTATTTTTAAAATATGATTCAAATGTTATATAAAAACTATAGAAATTAAACGTTTTTTTCGCCTCCTATAAAATCATGGTTTTATAGTTCTTAGATATTGATACTACACCGTCGATAAGTGGGTGAGGCATGTAGGTATCGAACAAGAGTAATGATATAGCCTTTCCCCCATGAACACAGAAGGCACGCATTATCCAAAAAAAAAATACTATACATGATCTAATTTGAAAACGTGCTTTGAAGTTTTTATCACAAACACAGATGACGCCAAATATTTTCAGAGGTAGTGCGTATTCACCACAAAAGCCATCACAAACCTGTCTGCTCGTTACCAACTGAGATAATAATACTACAATACCCAGTAATACATTCTCAGTCATAGTGACACTGTCGGAGACACCTGTACAGGGTCGGCAGAACTGGTCACGACTTACCTGTACCTACAGTCCCTACCTAATGTACTGAGTTAGTGGGACTTTGTCGAGCGGTGATTGATGTTGACGTAAGACAAAGTTAAAATGTTTAATATTGTGATAATGATGGTGGCTGATGTTAACTATATACAATGGCCTTGTGGTAACCATGAAGTCAGTCGATGGGAATGTAATAGTTTCTGGAAGCAGCCAATATAAATCCTTTGGGAAATGCGAATGGATTTTTTGACGTAACCGTAAAACAAGGATAGAAACTTTTAATAAAGGATGAATATTTAAAACTTTCAACAAAGATGTTCCAATTGGCAGTAAAAAAGAGACCTATCAGTTTATGATGTCAGTTTAAGATACAATGTAAATATCTGATAGAGGCGAGAGAGATACAGAGAAAAAAGGATGGCGGCAACAATATTCAGGAAACAAAAATCTAAAATTCACTTTCCATAACTTGATCAGACGACCCAAAGCCTTCAGAGGCCAGATCAATAAATCTACTAAGGGAACCTCACGACAGACTAGCAAACTTTAAAAAAACCAATATCTCCTTTTAAACATTCTTAATACGAAACCACGTAATACGTTATGAGGGACACAGTGACATTAAGTATCGTTAGTTGTCGAAGTCGTGGCGCTAGTCACGAGCACCTTGTACGGCTGTACTCGTTGTACCTGATGTACTGACAACGACGTGTCGGCAAGATGGATGCTGACAGGAGATAGGTGCCTGTAATTGAGATATTTTGACGTTATTGTAGCAACAAGGTGTTTAAATCAAGAGGTGTTTCCGTCAGACGATGAAATGTAGCTGTGTATCGCAGTTGGGCAAACGTGAGGCCCGTGAGTGGTAATATATCCAGTAAGACTAAAAAGTTGATTATTATTTATTTAAGATCTTTTTTTTTCTTCTTAAAATTCGAAGAATAAAATTTAAAGTCAAAGGAATTGATGTTCCTAATTAGGTTATAATGAGAAAGGAAACTTCACAGAGATTATAGAGAGACGCTGACAGAAAACGCAGGTTATTTTTAATACCAAGAGAAATGACTCAGGCATTATATCTATTATAGTAGGCAATCAAAATAATTATATTTGCTATAATATTATGGAAGTCAAAGGGGAATTCAAGAATATCGTAAATCTTTCAACAAACACCGTGAGAAAAATGTTATAAAACTAAAACAGTAAATCACTCGCGAATTTATAAAAGCGATGACTTTTTTATTATAAATTCAAAATGTCACTCTAGGTGTGTGCCAGTTTTGAAAACCTTAATACCGATGCAATGCGTCACTATTTGTAAAAGGAAATGTCGTTGAAAAACCCACGCTGCTATAAAGTGCGTAAGGACCCAAGTAGGCAGCCTTGTCACTCTGGACACTGGACAGAAACAAATAAGGTAAAGCATAAACAAGGTGAGTACTAAAACTTTGACTAATAACTGTAACTTGGACAAATTTATAAATGATGAATCAAAGTGGAGTGATTACAAACGAAACGTGCAGAAAAACACGACACGAAAGAAGCAGATAGTGTCATTTGATCGATTGACGTCACGAATGTAGAAGTGCCAGGTAGTACTGCCATAGAATGAAAAACTACTAAATATAACCCAAAGCCGATACACAACATGGAAGCATTGCCATTAATGCACCAAACGACAATTTGATAGCTTACGTCAATCCAATAATTAACTTTTCTCGGAACATTATAATTCTGTCCACAATGGACTTGGTACCATTAATACACCTTAAGCATCCGATCGATCTATGCCGACTTAAAATATCCAACTATCGTTTTATTTTTAAATGTCACTTATTATTTAGGTCACTTTATTGGTACCTTTAAAGTAACTTCTCCACCAATTGATGGTTTAGAAGCCGTCAGAGCTCATGACATGGGAGACCATGACAAAACCATAAGAGCCGCGTTATACTACACGGTTCTGGCGGTAAACACTATTGAAGGGCCCCGACGTCTTGGCAAGATGTTATTGATAGAATTTATCAGCGATCGAGTTCAGTGGAAGGCGCGAGAAATGAGCGACAGCGGGTGGGAGTGAAGCGAACGCATATTATGCTTATTTTTAAAAGAGTAACCGTTGAGTTTCTTGCCGGCTCTTCTCCATAAGAAAACAACCAATTGGAACCGTGCACCTAGCTTCTGACGTTTCATAAGTGCCCATGTAGGTTTATGTAAAATAAAATATTTTGATTTGACTTGATTTGACATATGAGTCGCATTCTTAAGAAGAAGAAGATGTTAAAAGAAAACAAAAAAAATAAAGAAGCCAACAGAAGCAGAGGCGTTGACTCTACGATTAATAAAGACTAAAATGCAGTAGGACTTAGGAGTAAGTGCATATTAGAAGAACGAAAAACGTATATTTTTTTAACAGAAATAAGAAATGTAAACTCAACTATTGTAAAGCTCAATATAGTAATTTTTGATAAAATGGGTTTTGAGTAGAGAGAGACCTTTTAAATGGTGATAAATGGTAAAAAGAACATCTCTAGGTTGGTATATATTTGTTTGAATTATTTCTAGCATAATTTAGCAGGGTCCTAACATTAACAAGAATATTGTTACTAACATATTGAGGTTTTGTTACTTGTAAAATTAAGTACAAATAAATAAATGAAGGACAATAAGTAAGTAGTACGAGATCATAAAACAATAAGAAACAAAAAGCACTAAGAAAAATCCATGACAACATTGATAGAAATATGTAGTAGAACAGAACAATCCAACCCCGCTTCCCGCTTCTCCATTGCGCTATTGACACAAAGTTGAGCTGAACATCGGGCGTCAAGACGCGTTACAATCACGCTGTAAGCGAGTATACCTGGGACTTCAAGCGCCTTGTGGTCGAAGTCCCGAAGTCTGTTGGTGCTCATTTGGTATAGTGGCGTCCAAAGTGTTAATCCTTGAGGTTTCTTTGGCTTTGGATTAAGTCTCGAAGGTGTTGCAAGGATCGATGTTGTGACATTGAGGTAGAAAGGTTTTTGCAATATTTATGCAGTTCAGAGGTCAGACTATGTTTTAGTATTTGGCACGAGAGTTATGAACTTTTTGCGTTTGTTCTACCGAGTTTTATTTGTGCACAAGAGCTTTAAATGATAGGTGGCAAAGTTCTTATCCAAATAACATGCCTGTTCTTAAAATGCGTTGTATTTCTTTTTTGGTTAGCCATATTGTGTTACTTCTGCTGGGCAAAGGCCTCCCTTTATCGTTCTTAACCATGTCTTGTGCGATCTCTGGCCATGTTGCTAACATTATCAGAGCGTCACACCTTCGCCGTGGTCTACCTCGACGGCGATGTTCTCCCTCAAGCGACCAGTTAGTGACGACCTTTGCCTATCAATCCGTGAGCAGTCGTGCTACGTGTCCGGCCCTCTCCCACTTCAGCCTGACTTTAGTTCCTAAATTAATATAATTCTTTGCTTTCAATTTTTATTAACGACTACCGGTGACGGATAGTCAATACAGATTGGCCATGTCATGAGAATTTACACCAAATTAGTTAATAACCTTGTATTACGTAAAAACTAAACAAGAAATAGTATCAAAATTATGTATCAACGCGATAGGAAATAATAATTCACTAATAAATCGTGTGTATGTATGACGCCATGAGAACGGGACAGTTAGCGCCACCTGTCGGCCGCTGCGTGAGTTACGACGCGACAGCCACCGACTGTTAGGACACCTAGATTAAGTAAGTACTTCATGTACATGCGAGTACCTCTGTGGAACTGTTTATTATGAACCCTATAAGCATGACTTAGATATAACTATAATACCTTTCCCAAAAAGTTTAAAAACGGTTTTCTGGAATTTGAATTGCAGTTTTCTCGACAGCATCGAGAGCATAGTGCACTGCATTAAAAACAAACAATTCAAACATAACCCCGATCACTTACATGCGCGCAAACATTCATTCGTTCGCGCACTTTGATGTGCGTCAAAAGCCGACACGACTTGGAAAACCATGAATGTGGTAAAAACTGTGCATTATTCATTTGCGAATGTCGTCGTACACTTGCAGGTTCGCGTAATCGTGCGAATGTGAGTGACCGGCATAAGGTTAGTTGATGAATATTGTTCATTGGTCGCGCCAATTAGAAGTCGAAAGCAAAATGACCAAGTTTGATGAGAATCTTTGTCTCTATTCGATTTACCTTAGGATTTATATAACCATGAACGGGATGGCGGAGTCTGAAAGACCCCGCCATCCCCTTCTAACCTAACCTGTCCGAGTCGGGGTGCCCCAAGTCCCGAGGCATACCTGGATGATTTCATTTCTAAACCGAATCACATTTCGTGACCTAAGACAAAGAGGCAGTTTGGGATACCTTGAAAAGCACACAGCATACTTTTCATTAAAGAAAATTACTAACTATAAACGCAAGCAGACCCACGACCACAGCTAGACTATTTAGTAGAATCAATCCCTCGCACTAACCCATGTAAAGTTATAGCCTAACCCACTCTTATCGACTCGCACGATATAAATAGTGACGTATGTAAACACTAAAAATAAAGCGGTCAATAATTTAGTTCCACATCAGCGGCCGCCGATCAATCTGGCAGGAATGGCAGGCTACTGGCATCAATCTGGCAGAAATGGCAGGGGTTTGGCATCCATCTCGTTGGTAACTAATCTACGAGTGTGATGACTGGACCGGGCAGTGAATGACTGTTATGTGAGGGGTTCAAATAAGGGGATTTAGCTGTCTAATTTCGAAACACACTCGCAATCGCTTTCAATAAGCAATATAACAATGTTCATAGTGTTGAATGACGGACTGAGTCCTATAAGAATAGTTTTATAACTACATATGTACAGGGTGGCAGGGATATCGACACGCAAACTAAAACCATGAATTCAGCACAGGATTGTAGACCCCCCCCCTCCTAGCGAATAAATTTTTAGTCGGTTACAAAAAATACTGTTGTTTCATAGAAAAATGAAATCCCTACGCCGTCAAAAGGCGAAAAATTTCAACGCTCGAGGATTCAGAATCATGTAGTGAGTCCACGATAACAGGCTGTGCATCCATGTCCGAGCCACCCTGTATCTCTATAGTAGAGCTAAAAGAAAAAGCTGAAACAAAGGTTTTTTCCCAACAAATCTGAACTGATCACTCTATGGGATACCAGCAAATGGCATTATTTGTCAGATTGAGTTGTTTGGTACGCATAAGAAACCGCACTATACTATGCTTAAGAAATGAAACATAGGTAAGTCATAAAGTTATTCAGTATGGATGAGGTTCAAAAATGGAGACAATCGCCTTTGTAGTAGTAGTCTGTCTATGAACAGTAGGTGTATCTAGATGACTTTATTATTCTCGTCTGTGCCTTACTAACATTTCCGTACAGTACCTGTGCCTACATGGAGTAATATTATTTTAGCACCAATTGTAACACCTAGCCGACATAACATTCGATCACGGCGACATCTATTACAAATAAAAGGAGCATCACCCACTCAAGCTATCAACATCTCTCCATCACCGATACCGTATAGAGATAAGCCTCATTCTATATTTATTCCACTGTCCGTCTGTACATCGCCATCTCCGAAACGGTAACTCACGTCGCCAATAACAATTTATATCGATACCGAACGGTTATTGAATAGGCCATCGATAAAGATTCTCGAAAATCGAGAATCGAGTTAAGTGAATATGCCTGCCACGATCTATTTTCGTTTTACATAATCGTTTTTGCACCTTATTATTAGAGGTACAAGTTCGGATTTTATTTGGCAGTTTAGCTGGTGATGGCGAGAGCAAATTGGTGATTCTCTATTAATAGGTGTTTTCTAGGTATAATTTAAATAATTTATTGGAATATTTGCGTCGTGCTAATAAACATGTCGAATCACCGAGTGTCACAGTCTTTTAAACATGTATCTATCTGTATATCGAATGATAATCGCCTTGTTGAAGAATTAATCAGACTTATTTAGCTTGGCGCTTTCGTCGGCCGATTTTTACATAATATTACAAACGAGTTTGCACGGTTTTTAATCGATTATGATCCGGTTCAACGGTTGCGGAGCTACTTGATGTATTTCTTTGTTATCAACGGTTAGACAAACTCTTCTCGACGATAAAGTTGAACTTGAACGGAATTTGATATACTTACTAGAAAGTCAGCAAGTCTGTCATTTGAAACATTAATTGGTGTTATCTGATCAAAAGGTGCTTGTCTGTGCACTTATTATAGCCCCTTATTAAACTTTTTCATATAAGTAAGAGAATGGAGAACACGAATAACGACAAGCTCTAAGATGACATTGGTAAGTAACTTTAGCCTTTTAAAATAACGTGAAAAGGCTCAATTTGAACACATCATATTTCGTACTGATTAGCATGGAAATAGGACGCTAAATACTTAGATACGAAATGTTTTCTGTGAAAGTCTACCAAAGATCCTATTTCATCTTAATCAAGACACTTTATTCACAGTAATATTATAACATAATTATTGAATATTCATTAATTAAGTCCTTATTCAATTAGCGAGGAACAAGAAGCATTTCTTCGTCTCCTAAACCCATAACCGTTTATAAATATAGATATAAAATCATAATCTACTTTAAATACCGATAAATCAATCGATTTCGAAATCGATTAGCATTTTAAAACACACAAAATCGAATGATCGCTTTATGGTTGTATCGATCGAATTCTCGTAGAAGGCCTATTTGAATCACAGTTTTTAAAATACGAATCGAGTTTATCGGCGATTTGGATTCCGTTTTACATTAAAAATAATCGGCTGTTAGGATTCGATTTTATTTCTGTAATAGCATATTTTGTTAGCGATTAGCACGATATTAATATTATTTTTATTTGATGTTACTGTTACTATAATTTCGCTCCTGAATGTTAGATATCGTGTTAAAATGCCGTTGGTGCGGTGATAGGCCGTTCGGAGCCGATTATCGCTATATTTGGCTTTGAATATAGGTCGTAAATTAATAACACAATGTAATTATGTATTTCTCGTGATTTTAGTAATTACTGTTTACTGCTGTTTTATGTAAAGCTATTTCGTATATCTGTCAAACTAATTATGAATCAAGTGCTAGGTTCTTTTCAATTATAAATACCTCGTTTTGAAAACATATCACAATTTTATGTGCAGCTAGCTATTTTTATCAACACTCATCTTTCGAAACCTAGATAAAGATAGACAGGACAAATCTCTTAAATAAACCGAATCAATTTATCGGAATTTTAAATAAATTAAAATTATACATAATCTAGATGGCATGAAACAGACACATAACCTGTAAACCAATAAAATTCTCGTAAAATCTAAAATTGCTGAATCCACTAAATTACCTTGTGACTTATATGATCTCGACGTCTATATCTTACGGTTCAATATGCTTACGTCCGTTTCTCTCAAGCTGTGCTTCCATCACAGGTTTCCATATTTTGAGCTGCACGATTACTGACAAATGCGTGCACTGACTAGACAGGTCCACTCATTTTGTGTGGTTTTTCCTCAAAAGACCATTTCAGACACAAATCTACATGGTCTTAAGATGATCTGACCAAGATTATGACTGGACTTTAAAAGACTGTGACCTCTGAATTTGTTTCGGCCTTTCTTCTCAGAGTAGTCAGATAGTAAACGCCGACCTCATCTAGTTTTAAAATATGATTGACGTGTAAGTGTTTGTACAAACCTACTTACAGAAATAAAATCATTTATCATTTATCATTTGGTGCAAAAAATTACGTGCTGTCAACTTAACCGTTAACACTTGGATACTTACAGGCCCCCAGCATATTTAAAGTGATGCATTCTAAGCATAACATAATACATTGAAACGCTACCACGCGACCGGATTCCGCCATGCAAATATTAAGTGAATTATACAAGAATCAACCATCACGCTACCGTTAGGCGGACTCAGATGTCTCTGCTAATAAATTTATGATGTACAAAACTGTAGGAATTCTATTTGATGGAGCTAATTAAGTTACGTTTTGTGTGGCTATTCATTTACTTAATATATTGCTGGTTTTAAATACTGAGGAGCGCCAAAAAGAAATGATGCAACGAGCGTTTCCTAGTGTGCTGCGTGCAACTTCGCTACCCAAAGGGCCTTCTGGGCTGATAACATTCAACAGTTACCAGCTAACTCTATTTCTGATCATGCACACCTATCTGCATCCCAATTCCATAACACATTTTCTTTCACAAACCAAAGTGTTTTGAAGGAAATTCCCAATTCATTGTTTCATATGTTTGAAAAATTAGTTGCTCGAAAACTTAAATAACGCAATGAATGTTGTTGAATTGTCAAAATGAAAGGCATTGCCACTGTAAGTGTGTTGCGCAGTTAAACCGCTGGTTGGAACCTTTGAACCTGGCTCCAACAAGACACTATTAAGGTGAATTACTGGATTAACCGTTTGGAAAACAACATTGTTTTATTATTCTACCACATAAAATAAAAGATGACTTCTAACGGATTCCCCAAAACTAGAACCAACGCCTGCATAATAAAACAATACTTCCAAATTCTACGTTAGGGTCGGATGTCATTAAGTCTAAAATGGCCGCTTGATGTCTTATCGACACCGAACTTCCGATGCGAACATGTCAATACATATAATTTCCATAGATTAAAGAGTTTAGAACTGTCCCAAAATCATTAGAGAATTAGATCTGACATGGTCTGACGACACATCCAGTTGACATTAATTAGTTGAAACGTGTTCTTTTTTTACGACGGATATAAATCTCACATTTAATGTATCCTAAATTGATTTTACACAACGAACATTAATATTTCTACGGTACATATTTATCTTTATTCAAGTTGATGTTAGCGTGAAGCTTTTAACTCAATTTTATTTTGATTAGATTGATTGAAATAATGTTATAAAGCTGTTATTGGGTATCTCCATTTTCTAGTAGCTTTTTAGTACCAATTTGTGACTCATGGGTACGTCCGATGAGTCATTACAACTAAAAGATGTTAACCTAGATGTTAGCCTGGCTTGAGAAATTACTTAAATAGACCTGTCTTTACCAAAGATCTCCTTATAAGCGTTTTTTATGACTTATCAACTTTTGTTGGTTAAAATGCATCCGTCAAACTCGTTTCTACATTCATTTAATATTAAAGCATCGTCGTCGTGTTCATCCTAGTTTTTGCAATGGACTAATAAGTCTTGACCAAAATCTACCGATTGATTCTAACCAACTTCGATTGGTAACGACCCGTTGCACAGACGAGTATTTGATCTAAAAAACCGATCAAAAGTCGAAAACTCGAACTTTGTTACATTGCTTTACAACTATTGTATTTTGAGAACCCAATAGCTATTACGTCACTAAACGGCCAACTTGGCCACGCACCGCCCCTCCACCAACCGTAGCAGCAGTCGGAACCCAGTCGTTGCGTGAATCGAATGTCTTTGTTCTCGGCACTACAGTTAAAACATGATTTTTAAATTGCATTTAGTCTGTGTTTGGTGAAATTGTGTGATAACCATTATGGATATTTTGGAAGAAGATATGTAGTTACTTTATAAAAGCATTTTTATTTTGTTATTAAACTTGATTTAAGGGACATTTTGCACCTTAAATGTAGTCCATAAAAAATGCAACAATTTTTTAGTAAACTCTGTAATTAAAGGTGTTTTTGTTTATGAGTTAAACCCAGTTAACTTATGATTTTAGATGTAACATATAGTTTTATTATTCTTGATAAGGTTTTTAAAGGAAAATGTTCCGCATATACACGCCATTTTTTTATTTAATTTTTTTACGGAATTAATCGAAATCAGCTTTTATAAAACAATATTATATTTTTATTATTTTTCTATTCCAGAATCTCCAATGACGTCGATGGAGATGACTAGAAAATCACTCTATGGAGTCATAAAACAATGTTCAGACAGAAAAATAGACCAAAAGTTTGAGTTTTTAGAAAATCGCCTTAAAATAATCACGAAATGCCCTGAAAATAAACAGGGATCATTGAGAAGTGCCTTAAAATAGTTAAAGTACCAATTTAAACAAAAATGGACAGCCGCCAGTAACAAGGAAGAACGCTTCTTAACAAGAAATGAACAATGGCTCAATACTTTAATTACACTGCCTGCATGGACAATAACAAAAGCCGGCCGACCAACAAAAGAATTCAAGGAATTGAGCGATCAAGCAAAGAGGCGCAAAACAAAGGATTTAAGGGAACAAATACCCTGTGAAGAGTTAACCTATGCAGCCAAAATGAGTCAAAGTGCTGCAGGACATGGTGACGCGGCTAAAGTTATGAAAGATATGACTTTAACGCCAACAAGAGCCAAAAAGTACAGAACACGGTATAATTCCACACAAAACGTGGTAGTCAAAAAGCATACACCATCACAAGCATTGGCTATTTTCGTGGAAGCTGATTTGACAAGAAATCAATACGAAGTTATTCATACTGCAAACAAGAACATTTATCCGTGTTATTCACTTGTTAAAAAGGCCAAGAAAGACTGTTATCCGCGTGACGAGTCGATGAGAGTTACTGAAATATGTGCTGAAATAAACTTGCAGGATCTTTTAAATCATACGTCTGCACGGTTATGTATGTACTTAGATGAAGTACTAGAAAGTATAAATCAAGAAGAAATAAGCTCTTTAGAGCTATTATCAAAATGGGGTTGTGATGGTTCCCAACAACAAAAATTTGGTAACAGTACAGACAGTGATTCATCTATATTTCAGAGTTCATTTGTGCCCTTACAACTGATTTGCAATATTGGTGACCAAAATAAAATTATTTGGCAAAACCCAGTACCTTCTTCTGCAAGATATTGCCGACCCATACGAATCCGTTTTGTTCACGAAACAAAAGACATCACAAATGAAGAAATTTCCTACACAGAGAATCAAATCAAAAACCTGAAAAAAAGTGAAATACCGAGGACAATTGGTGGTATATTGAAAATAAAGCACACATTAGCCTTTACCATGATCGATGCAAAGGTTTGCAATGCTGCGACAAACACTTTATCTACCATGAGGTGCTATATATGTGGGCAAACATCAAAAGACTTCAACAACCTGATTAAAAAAAACATAGAGAATCCCAATACTCTTAAATTTGGGCTGTCGGCACTACATGCCAGAATTCGATTTTTTGAATCACTTTTTCATTTGTCATACAAAATACCTTTAAAAAAATGGCAGGCAAGGACTCAATAACACAAAAACATAGTGGCAGAAAGAAAGAAGAAAATTCAAGAGGCTTTTAAAAAGGAAATTAGGCTAGTGGATATTCCGAAAGCAGGGTTGGGGAACACTAATGACGGGAACACCTCAAGGAGATTTTTCTCAAATCCCGAAACTTCTTCCCGCATTACTGGGATTGACATCAATTTAATAAAAAAATGCAGTGTCATATTAGAGACTTTGCCAAGTGGGCTAAAAATTGATACACAAAAATTTGAAAACTTTGCTGAACAAACTGTAAAGCTATATGTGGATTTGTATGAGTGGCACCCCATGTCGCCTACAATGCACAAAATTTTAAGACATGGGGCCACAGTAATTGATCACGCTATTCTGCCTATTGGCCAGTTGTCGGAAGAGGCGGCTGAGGCCAGAAACAAACACTTCCGTATGTATAGGCAAAATTTTTCCAGAAAGTTTTCCCGTGAAGACTGTAACAAAGATGTGCTAAACAGACTTCTGCTAACTTCAGATCCTTTTTTGAGCAGTACCAGGCAAAGGCAACGGAAAAAAAGTAAGCCATTTTCCGTTGAGGCATTAGAACTCTTACTCCCGGAGACATCGTACGTCACGTCTACAGAGTTTGACAATGAGGAGGACGATGGATCTAGTGAAGGTGATTTTGACTAGAAGATTTTTGTGTAAAAACTTTTTATGTAAAATTTTATGTGCGTATGGTGTTTTAAATACAAAATTATCACCTTAAACTACGTTTTATTTTATATCCAGTCGATAATTATCACAAAATAATTTTGATCGAGTTTTTTAGTCAAATACTCCTCTGTGCGTTGTGAGGAATAATGAACCAAACAGAGAACTATTCTCAGCGTTCTCAGATGCAAAGTCTATGTCTTCAACATTCTCTTGAACACTAACAATATTACTGACAACTTAACAAGTCTCCTGGTCGCCGTCTGTCACCATAATTACACATAGCAAGACACAGTACGAACGCAATGCATTATTGCGCAACTTTGACCTCTGAGGTCGCGTATCATTGACCTAAAGTGTCTAAATCTACTAGATACACGCATTATCATCACATTGAAATGACAACCATTCTAATTTGGGACAAATATGGTTTTTAATTTACATTTTAATAAGTTATCGGTACTTAATGTTAATCTTATATTCTGGTTTAGTATTACTACATTTTTTGTATGTAAATTTTCAAAAACTCGCTACAATAAGGTCAGGTAGCGAATACTATTGTAGTTTTCGGATTCCTCTTTCTTTCCTTTTCCCTTTCATAATCAACCATACTTTTGGATTATGCTTTGCAAAGTGAGTTTACTTTTCAGAACTTAAGACTAGAAAGAGAAACACTCTACACTTGTTTACATTGCTATAGCAGCACAACCAATACTGACTCACCTGAGGAAAATAACAGCTAAAACAATGCTCTTGCGCACACACTAGATAAAATTCACATCCACACAATATATCCCCGTTCACATAAGCTTGCAGAAACTCCATACGCCATAGACTAACATTTCAAAATACCTCTTCCCATAGCTATCTAATTTCTAGAGAAGATTAGCTATTTATTTGACAGCTACCTGTAATTTACTTAGGCGCCGCCCAAAGATATCTGGCGACACTTAAATATAGACAGATAGGGATGCTGTATTTACGTGTTGACGATAATTTTGTAAATACATGCTTCAATAAATTTTGATGATGAAAATTACAAAGTACCTATGTAGAATAAATTTTGTCAAGATTTGTCTTCAGTTTTACGTGTCCTGTCTTGCCAAGGTGTGGAGGATAATTTAGTAGGAGTCTATTTGGCTCAATATCATAACTAATTAAATTAAATAATTAATTTCCAGTGCAGTATCAAGGCCCAAAAACTACAGGACACATGCTTGAATACGAACCATTCAACCAAAGTTAAAACAATTAAGTCCACATTACCTTTGTAGACGTTTGTGGATTTCAACGCAGCATTTATTAAGCCCATAGCACGGCAGTCCCCACGGCTTAGGACAATTTTGATACCTTTAATTTAAGCTCAAAATATACGTAGACACTTCACCAAACCTATGCATATATCTAAAGAGTAGTAGCTCTTGAAATTCAGCCCAACACAAACGACCTTTGTCCTTAGTCTAACCATCCTTAGACACCTATTATACTTCTGCCAACTCCCGTAAGACTAAAGAGCATGATAATACAGTATTGAAGCGTAAAAAACTGATGGGCTGACGTCGGTCACCGCCGGGCTGAGCGTAATCAGCCGTAAGCGTAATCCACTACTCGTGTTACAGGCGAGGGGTCTGTTCACACCGGAGTCAAGCAGGTAGTGTATTATGTATTTTAAATTGTGGTTGTCTGGAATTAAAATCACCCCCTCTTTTGCATGTAAAAATTCTCATGGCTGTCCTCAGCTCTATTATGTCAGTCTTACTGACTAAAACTACACGGTGTTCTTCAACCTCTTTTGGCCAGGGCGCTGGAAGACTTGCGCAGCGTGTCACGCTCCTCCGGCCAAGATTAAAATTACCCCATGGCAATCTCAATATCAATAATTTACTATTAAGCCATCTTCAATAGTCTATCCGTAAAACGTACCAAAGAGACAGGAAAATGTAAACATTTCGCTTTAATATTCGCACATTATTAGTAAATAGGTACCTGCCTATGTATGAAGTCTGAAAGTAAGTCAAAAGCTTTGGCCTCAAAATCTATAAGGCAAAAGGTAATACATGAAATTACACGTAACTAAGCTGTATAGTACTTACACCTATGGATGATTTTCAGTGTAACTTGTTTCAGGTTTTGTCCCTAGAGCTTTTGTTTTTTTGCCTGTTTTATCTCAAAAGAACTTTTAATATAAACGTGTATTCCTATAAACCCTTACAAAAAAAAACTACTACAAATCGTATGTAATCACCAGTACAACCGCGTCCTAACCTCCTGCGCTCGCGCATTCTCCAGTTTCATTCATAAAGTGGCGTACAGCAGGATGTCGGAGATGGCGGCTCGCGTTACGAGGTCGCCGCCGCTACTTACGATAGTGTGTTACAGCCTCAAATTATTGATTAAATTCAAGTGTGCTTGTAATTGTGGGAGGGTATTGATATTGGGATGTTGGGAAGCAAAAATCAATCAATCAATTCGGCCTATCGCAGTCCACTGATGGACATAGGCCTGCCCCAGGCTGCGCCACAACGCCCTGTCCACCGCCTCCCGCATCCAGTCCGCCCCAGTCACTTTCTTAAGGTCATCGGTCCATTTAGCCGGGAGACGTCCCACACTACACATGCCGATACGCGTTCTCCACTCCAGGACTCATCTGCTCCACCGGCCATCGGTCCTTCGACAAACATGGCCAGCCCACTGCCACTTCAGTTTGCTTACTCTGCAAGCTATGTCGGTAACTCCGGTTCTTTTCCGGATAATTTCATTTCTGATTAATTAAGCAATCATCTTCGAAATCGAAAAGGATTGATCCGATTTAGATTTTGAATCGTATGTTAAGTTACACTTAGGCCGCTTGCACCAAATGCGTTTGGCACTACTATAACATAATTGTTTAAGACATCATACTGTTTCTGTCAATCGTTTGAAGATAACAGAAACAGAACGATGTTTTAAATAAGTTTAATACCAACGCACTTAGTGATTTCATGACCTCGATTCGAAGGAAGTAGTCGAAAACGTCCTCGAGTTGATGAGAAAAAGACTTCAGTTAGGTAGGGTAAATTTTCAGTCTTTCTTTTTTAAAATTCATTTCATCTATTAGAATATCATTTAGTGCAATATGGGGCTCCAATATTTCTGTACTCGACCACCAGAGATCGTAAACATGTTGCTACAAACACATAAATGCCTCGCTGGCTAGGTAAACAGCAACATTAGTAACACATCAACCACTACTAAAATCCCTAATTACCAAAATATTTAACAATATGCAACGAATTGCAGCACAATTCATAACCCCGCGTAGCATCGTGTGGGGCCACGCAGCCGGCGATTACACAGTTAACGATCTAACGCCAACCCGACAACTGTTTACGCGCGTTTATTGACAACTAAACTCACTTTACGGCCTTAGGGCAGGCCCTAAATCTATTCACTTAATGATTTATACGTAATCGTCACTTTTTATGGCCCTATCCAATAATTGGACGAACTTTACTGAAACCTGTTCAAACAACGGATGTGTTTTGACACGATTATATTTTTATTACGAGTTTTAGTATTTTACGGAAATCGTTCATCAGAAGTTTATTGCGAATACTATGGGTTTTTATCGTTCATAAATATTTGACTGTGGAAATAAGTTATTAAGACAGTCCAAAAACAATAATTTTGTTAGCAGAAATGTCATAATCGTTGCGTCAATCGATATTTTTGTGGGCTTTAGTAGCTATGAGGTGACTCATGTACCTATTCGATTGGGTCCCACGCCATCGCTACTCCAGTCTCGAGACTATAATCCAGAAAGCGTCTGCACATCAGCGCCCTTAATGAATAGCGACCAAATCGCCTTGTAAAAGTTTACGACTGATAAAATCAGTTATAAAACTCTATGAAGCCGTAAATTCAGCGGGCATCGGGCCGATCGTTTAAAAGACGGGAGCTATTCCGAAGTCTATAAATCAGGCGATCGGGTGTATTCGGGCCTATTCGGGGCCGATCGTAAAGATTAACCGCGCTCACTGTTTGTAAACACTACTTTTATGCGGATCCGACAGTTTTTTTTTTTTCGATTTTTATTATGTTGGTTTATGAATGTATATGCTTGTGGTGCGATTGATTCCGTTTTATATTGTTCATATTTATTTGCGTAAATTAATGTTGCTTTTCGGGATACCGTTTTATGGGGAGCAGTCAATTCTGTGTTGGATGATGATGGCATAATAGAGTGCTTTTATGTCACCACCACCCAAATACAGAATTGACTACCAAAACGGAGAACCAACAAACAGAAGTCCTAAAGCGATCTCAAAGCCCACGAGCAACATTGAAAGACACTACTCTAATATGCATAACAAAACCACCCACAACTTTAACAATTCCAACCGCAAATCTTCACACAATTCATCAATAGCCCCACGAACAAAGACGAACCCATCACCCAAGTCTTCCGTCAAACCAATAAAGGGTTCCCAATAAAAACTTAAAGACTGGAAGTCAAAGTTAAAGTCGTTAAAACAAGGAAAGTGCTGTGCCAAGGTTTATTGTGCCTCGACATTATGTGGCCTAACAATTGTTTTCTCACATACATAAAAAGGGGTAATAAAACTTCTGTCGGTCAAATGATTACGGAAAGCGTAAAAAATGGGTAAAGGCCCGAAGTACCGAACAACTGTTCGAATTGTTCGAGGGTATAAGTTATTCATTAGCTTTACGGTAAATCAATATAATTGGAAACCTACCTGAGGTTTTGTATACCTGGGAATGTATTTTTTTATAACGAGTTATTGGTCGGTGAAAAAGTATGTAGTCTTGACAATAATGTGACAGTATATTACAAGGACCTTTTTATGTGAAAGGTATTTAGTTATAGATCGCATCTTTAAGTATTATTTTCTTTACTTCAAGGAGTATGATCAGGTGGACTTGTTCAGAGTTACATGATACCATAATTTATACCCTGAATGCCCATTGGCAATCATGCGCAAGCTTGAAACAACAGAGTGATCGAAAAATTCAGCACTTCCCCAATTCGATTCAAAAACGCCTGAATACCTGAACCTTCTATTGTTTTAAGCTGTAGTTTTGCTGTGATCTCCTTTAACACTGTCATAAATTCTTGACCTGCACCAATATCTTTTGGCCCACTTGCAAGGCCAAAACCGGAAGTGACAACGAGACTTCCCCACACAGCTATCGCAGCACCATTATATTTATGCTAACTGGTCCACAAATTGCCAACAATAGGCCAGGAGAAAGCCTGTAAATCAAGCCAGGAACGAGCCATAAATTCAGCTAAACTATGGACAGTTTTTTTAGTTATTTTATTGCATAGTTGTCTGTGATTGCGTCACGGTAATTACGGGCAGCTGCAGTAGTTGTGTGGTGTCACTTGTCACTCGTTGGCTTCAATGAGGGGGCTAAGAACAGGTAAACTAGCAGGTAAGGTATGGTAATTAGATGTTGGTATAATATGTTTCTAATTATGAAGGTTTAGTTCAAGTTTTAGCCCCCTATATTTGAGGAGGTTAATCTGAAGTTATTCTGAACTCAATCGACGGACGCTAGCAGAATAATTTTAGACATCTTTTCATAACTATTTTTGATGCCACTGAGGCACTTAGAAGTGTTGAAATTTCACCTAATGTAATGTTTTCAAGGGTTTCAGCGCCGTCATAAAAAAATATAGGGTGGCAGGGACATCGGTGTGCAACCTGTTACCATGGATTTACGATAAATTCATCGCAGGCTGTTTAGAATCATGTACACACGGCTACATATCAAGCTATAATTTTCCAGTATAAGCTGATCTCGCATTGTATAGGATTACCGTACAATGAGAGGTGAGCTTATACTGGAAATGTATAGCTTGATATGTAGCCGTGTGTACATGATTCTAAACAGCCTGCGATAAACTTTTCGTCCTTTTAAAAAAAAAATGCTTTTCTATACATTTTGACACTTTAGAACACTTTTCTATGAAACAGCAGATTTTTTTTGATAATCGACGAAACTTTCTACGCTAGAGGGTCAGTATAAGAAACTACCTAATTCTCTTTGACCCAAAAAGAAAAGCTTTGTCAAGTCAACTTCAACATTTGTCTATTCTAAATATTTCTGAATAATTCCAGTCTAATAAATAGCGATTTGATTTAAATATTAACGCGAAACTACTGTAAGTATCTAAGTCCTAGATGAAACTTGGTAACTATAATAATTGATCAATCAGACCAATCCTGCTAAGTTTGTCTGTTAAATCCAGCTACTAATGGTTTAGTCAAGATGATCGGACAGTGTTATCTAGCGCACCTGTAATCATTCACCACTAAGTATTGTATCAAATGTTTTGATGAATGGTTATTTATTATTTTGTTAGTTTTGCTAGCAGAAGACAGAATTGTGTAGAAAAGGGAGAGGGAGGTGTTTGCCCAGCAGTGGGGCAATACAGGCTAGTAATCTAAGATTAGATAGTTTTGCTAGTGATATAGTTATGTAGGTATTAACGAGATAATTGGCAATTTATTGAGATAGTTATGTAGATATTAAGTTTTTTTTTACATTTATATTTTTTAGCTTAAGTATAGTTTGCATTGTATTTTTTGGTATAATTGGCGTGGCTAGCTGACATATGGCAAATAATTTAATTTAATGTTCTGTGTCTCGTAATGTTTATTACTTTGCATACCTACTATTGTATAGAATCAAGTTTTTTTTTACTGAACAGACAGCTGTGCTGCAGGGGAGTTTGTGGCGCCACTTCTTCTCCCCAGCTAAAGCACTAGGAAGTGGTGAAGGGCGGACGTTTTTGGGGGACTGTCGTATGTAATTAAGACGTTCGAAAAGTGCTGATTCTCAGCCTAATTTGAATAAATGACTTTTGATTTTGTTTTAATTTTTTTATTTTGAGCAAGTACTTATGTTAGTATAGTTTTGCATCATGGGAATTAAAAGCTGCTAATTCGAATCTTAATCTCAAACTTCTTGGTTCAGTTTAGGAGTGCGTTTTACTACTACAAAGTTTATACAGTGCACTGTAGTTAAGTTACTGAATTCACACAAAAGTTTCGAACAGGATGCTTTATGAAACTTACCTAAACATATCACCATCTTAATAGGTCAGCCAAAGGTTTTAAATCCAGCGGGGTGATTACGTAACACACTAACAGTAGGAATGGGTTTCATTTTGACAGTTCAACAACATTCATTGCATTATTCATGTTGTTGAACAGACAAATTTTTCGAACATATGAAGCAATGGATTAGCAAAAGGCTTCAAAATGATTCTGATTGTGATTGATAGTGTGTTACGTAATTAGGGTACTGGTAAGTAGCAATGGAACATTGTAAAAATATTGTAAAAATCTCGCCAACATCACAAATACTTTCAGGAAATACTATCAAAGTTCCGCACAAGCTGACAGGTTTTTTCAACTTCAATTAGTATACAAAAAACCGTAAGTAGAGTTACGTAGTGTGTTTATAAATATTAATTTCGATTAATATACACGATTGAGGCGCCGCCGCATATGTGGGGAGCTTTAGTGCAAGGACGAATGAGTTGCATGCTGGGCCAGAGAGACAGCGGGGAGCAAAAGTTGTGAGCTTGAGAACCGCTTGAGAAAATTAGAAATAGGATCTTTTAAGGTGTATAAAGCATTATTAAAGATGCAGTTTGTAAGTATCGTAGCAGGTAGCGTTCTGTAGTTTCTGCCTACCCCTATGGGAATAACGAAGGCTTGAGTTTATATATAAACTAGCTGCGCCTCGCGGTTTCACCCGCATAAGTCTCGATCCCATGGGAATATCGGGATAAAAAGTATCCATGTCCCAATCCAGGTCATTTTCTATACTAGTGCCAAATTTCTTCCAAATCCGTTCAGCCGTTTTAGCGTGAAAGCGTAAAAAACAAACATACAATCATACAAAAACTCAAATCTTTCCTCTTTATAATAGTAGGTTCAGATGTATGGGTTTGCATCAAATTGTTTAAGGTTGTTTCTTATCTACTGCTAAGTTCTTCATAGGGACGTAACATTTTGAAAAGCAACATGAGTTTATTCAAAATATACAGGGTTACTGGTAACTCGACGTATTCCTTGCAGGACGTCATAGTAGGGTTAAAATGCAACAAATTAAGCCACCAAATGTTCTACCGAAATTCGGTAGTTTCTAAGTTAGTTAGATTTTTATTTTTTTAAGAAAAATCCAATTTAAAACGATTTACGGCGCGACTTTACTGGAATTTAAGTTATTATCATAGCTGATGCTATACCAGATCTTTGTTCATAATTAAAAGTTCAAAAATGCCTAAATGTTTGGCAAAGATCACTAATTAAACATTTTATTTTTAATTATTTTTATTTATGTCAGACAAAACTTACCAAAAAAAATACTGAATTTCGGTAGAACATTTGGTGGCTTAATTTGTTGCATTTTAACCCTACTATGACGACCTGCAAGGAATACGTCGAGTTACAAATAACCCTGTATAATAACTTTAAGCTTCAAGCTCTCAAAGAATCTCAACAATTGTCTTGTTAAGAAATAATATGACATTAGCGAAAGCTCAGAAGAACGTCTTAAGGTAAAGTTAAGACGTTGATGTCATCTTAATCTCGTCTTTACTAATGACAGTGACGTCACCATGGTAAAGCAGTGACGCAGCCGCGGCTGTCGCGGCCCCGCACCGCCCAACCCGCTCAGCGCTTTACACCCATTACAACTGACAAAAACCCGTATAATAGCGAAAATAAATATTATTTATCGCTTCACGGTGGCTTAGTTTCATACAAAAAGACCTATGAATTATTACTTAGTACATTTGCGTTTTGTATGCCACTTTTTTTTCTATGGTCATAACTTAATATTTATTGCGAGTTTTAGTTGGATATTCAGAATCGTCACGTCACGGTCCCGGTTTCAATTGTTCGCTGCGACAAATTATTCTGGTATAAAATGCATGGCAAACGAATTTCGACTTTAAAACAATGGGATAGAGTCATTCAGTGTAGAATCGAAGCATGTATATCTTTGTGACATAGTGTAAAAAAGTAGCGCTGTTGAAAACAGTAAGTCAACGTATCTATCTGCAATTGAATATGATTAAATAAGCGTGAATTAACTGATTATGTAATGGCCTGTGGCGTGCACAGTGTGAGAAACGGTGAGGTCTGTAGTCATAATTGAGACCTCAAAACGTTTGGATGACGTGGCCTTGATTTGCATCAAATTGATCGAGGTAATTGATATGCAATTTTAATATGTAAATCCCAACAATGAGTAATCGAGCTGTTTAAGCTTTTATCTCACCTATTATAATTTAAATTTATTGCATTCCTGTATTATCTTGGGCAATACGGTTTAGTATTTGATATAAATATTGAATTTAATGTAGCAAATATTCATTTGATGCCAACCTTAGAGACAAAGTTGAAATGTCGTTGCCTCTAATTTCACAATAATTTAAAAACGGAGGAACAGCATAACTTCTTGGCGGCAAGACCAATATGGTGCGTGGCACTTTCCTAGTCGAGCCCTTCTAGAGCCTTCTTAAAGAGCTTTACGGCGGCTAAGGGTAAGTATTTGTAACTTACACTTATGCCGTTTTCACTTACAGTATTTTCATCTCACTATTTTTAACGCTAGACTTAGCACCAAAAGTTGAAAATCCAACAGAGCGTTTTTATTTAGGCATTCATTTCAGTGTCGCCTATTGTTAATGAAAACGGACATTAACAGCTAATCTATAGATACTCGTACACTTTTATTGTTTAAAGCCAGTTATAATAATAGTAAAAGACTCACCGTTTTCGTTCGTGTTGAGCCAGCGGTAGGACGGGCGCGGCTGCTGCTTGGAGCGCATCTCTACTGGTCGCTCCACTTTCCCTCCTGGTCACTCTCTGTCATCTGGAAACGGAGAAAAAGGATATTCAATACTTTATTTCTATTCAGAGAATTCTTTAACAGGTCAAACGGCCTCGGACTACTTTAAAAATAAATTTAAAACCACTTGGGAATATGCACATTGGACCGTGTAAAATATACAGGACAAAGTTGAAATAAAACCACCCTAATAAAATTAAATAAGCTCGCTTTTTAGTTAATTTTTTTATTACACAGGCTAAGAGATGTGTCAACTAACCCAGTGGTTTCACATCGAAGATTTTTGGTCAAAAAATGTTTAGTATCGTATTTAATTGACTTTTAAAAGATTATCTCAATCGCCGCCGATCACTTCTTAAAACCGATGAGTAACATCAAAAAATCCAATGGCTCAAGTCACTAAACACATTCGAAAATATTCACGATAAATTAAAAAAAGAACCGTCATTAATATGAGGCAAGACACGACAAGATATCGAGAGCAAAACTGTGTTTGCGGCTGTCAAAATGTAAAGTAAACCTTAATCCTTCATTGTTAGGGTTGTATGTTGGCTTATCGGAGCGCATAACATCGTCGACAGTTTTATACAGAAAAATCTCGGAACTCGAACGATATGTCACACAATTTATGAGAGCCGAGCGATGCCGGCTGACGTGTTCCGAGTGATTCGAATAAGCCCCTCGTAATAAATTCGATATCAAACAGACAATGTCGTAATGCGATACAGTGATGTGCGATGCAGTGATAGGGACCCTGGATTTATGACGGACACTGTCTCTCGATTACCATTGTTGGGCGTTTTTGATTAATTTTGTTTTGTTTAACAAGATACGTACACGGGCACGATATAATAAGTTGTGATATGTCCCAAATATAGTGTAGGTGTGAGCACTGTGGGCCCACCCAGTGATTTGTGATGGGCGACTTTCAAAAAAATGTTCTTTCTTGTGTACTCAAACTTTCATGTCCAAAAATGTTAAAAATATGGATTCGTGTGCTGTGAAATAACATAAAACGGTTCGTGTTAATGTGATTCAAGAGACCGGAAATGTGAATGCATACTAATAAAATTCTTCCCTCTAATGTGTATGAGCTTATTTATGTTTATGCCGAGACATTCAATAAATTGCACACACACAAGTACTCGCCAGGTCTTGTCGACTCTATTTATGATAATCATACCAATATTATAAAGAGGAAAGTTTTGTTTGTTTGTCAGGGACGTGTGGAAAACGAATTATCTTATTGATATGTCACATTGGTATTTTTCCAATTTGTTTTCTTTTATATCACTTTCAGTAAAGTCTGGTCTACTTTAGTTCCCGTTTACAAAACTAACAACTGTAAGGAAATATTTTCAGAGTATTTTGGTGTTTAACCATCCATTGACCAGAGTTAATTGAAACTTCACAACACCAATGAACTGAAAATGACTTCGAAAATTGACTGACTCTTTAAACTCAACATAACTCGAAAGTTTTCCATCTAAGTAGCTTAATTACCTCAACTTCCTTCAACCCACAAATCCCACTTAATTCTTTCATAACAGACATCAAACTACCCGCCATGCAACATTACCATGGACCGTATCATAAACCAATTGTAGACCCATCAATATGTGGAGTACATTTTTTATCTCGCAAGGTATTAACGCGCCTTGTCTTAACGATTATTGGGCCGGTGGCTGTGAGGCGGCGGTGGACAGCCAACGGACATATTCCGCTAAAGCCCTGTAAATCAGTCAGGGTAATGACGGAAATATACGGAGTTTGATAAGGAGCGGCCGAGAAGCGGTTGATTGAAGATTTGAGTACCGAAACGAATAAAAAGTTTATCATCAAGATATTTCTTGGGGTTATATCTTTTTTTTCTTTGATTAGAATGTTGATCACACAGGCAAAATAATAATAATAAAAAACACAAGTTTAATTGTGAACTTTACACACACATTTTACGAATCAAATAAAACTTTTTTCTTTCGCTTTTATACTTTTGTAAATAATCAAAACTACTATCAGATAAATACGGACAAATAACTCCAACAAAACGTATACCAAGTATCGAGGTACTTACTAACCAACAACTCCCGACTCAGACATTCGTCCTCACACTTCACTGTCATTCTGCGTACATTGTACCTGGGAACACGTCCCGCGCACGGCCGTAAAACCTCCCCGTATGTTTCCCACATTTATAGTGTCAATAAAGAATCGTCGCCCGATAACACGCTTCAAGGGCAGTGCCATAAACTCCACACTATAGTGTTATTGGTGACTCGATTTATACACTTTTTTTTTTCTCCATACAAGTCCCAGACAATTTATTAAGTGGTTCCACTGTGATCGCATTTTTTCTGTTTCTTTGATTAAACTTATTTGATTTGAGTAGGTATTAATTGGTCGTAAACACTCATGTGGATATTTAAAAACTAGTTCATAAAACTGGCGTCTCATACTTTTTAATTTTCCTTTGTTTGAATATTAATTTGTCTTGTTAATGTGTCTTTCGTCCTTGCAAAGTCGAATACTTAGTTATTTGTTAAAAAGAGATAAATTCGCGCATCAAGCTCTAAGTTATATTTTATTACTGTAATAAAACAGTAGGAGCCATTACTTGCCGTTTATTTTGCTAGCAACCTAGCGCCATCTAGTTTCCAAGGCGAAACTATATGAAGGACGTTGAAGAAAACTTTGAAGATTTAATGAACATTAATTGTGATTTACGTGAAGACATGCTGCGAATCTATATTCTAAGACTTAGATAAATAATAAAACGGTAATAGTATAAAATTAATTATGCGTCAACACGACTTTTTATGTGGTAAGAAAGAGCGCCACATCACATGCTCACCTATTACTTTTTTATGGGCATTTAATGGTGTGCGCATGTACAGAATGACATTTCTGAAGGAAACACATTAATAAAATTATAGCTCAACTAAAAATACTTATATTGATAAAAAAGCACACATTTAATTAAAACTAATTTTAGAATAACATACATGGGTTGAAATAAGAACAACATTTCTACAAATGTTGCTGGTTAATTAACCAAAAAGCAAACAATTTTTGGCCGAAAGCATTGGCGATCAGCCATCAGCACACAGTGGGCAGGTGCCGTTTAGGAAAGCCATATCGGCTGTCAAAAACTTGTAAAATATCGCCGTTCCTCGTCGGAGAGCCGCGGGCGTCGCGCGTCCCTCACAAAGATATCTGTAAGATTTATTCAGCCGTCTACAATAGGGAACGTTTTAATTCTTTTCATATGCGACAGATTTATGTACGGACAGATGCGGTGGGACCACTATGCCGACTCGAGATAACGTGTTGCCACCCTTTACGTTAAAAGTGAACGAATGTTTGTGCGATAGTTCTGTTGGGTTGGCTACGGTGGGATCGCACTTTATTGGTGCTTAAGTTACGTTTTGTGAGATGTTTTCGTTTAAATTTGAGGCGATATTTGATGGAATTTTAGAGACACATTATGCGCTAGTAATTAACAAGAGGTTTGGTTCCATAACCACGTTTTACTTACGGCAGCTGCCGTCAGATGTCAAGTAGCCGCGTATAATTTCTCGTAAGTACGTTATAGTCATTGACAAATCTAGATAACATTATGTACCTATATGCATCACAACAAAATTCAAGTTTTGAGTAAAAGTGCTCGGCATATTTGTTCCATTATTCTCTTCTACGTAGTTCTAAATTATTGTTACACATTGTCCCAAGTGACAATAGCATAATTTATGACGGTCTTTGTCTAAATTTGTGCAAATTGAACACATTCCATAAACAAAAACCATTCAATTTTTTGTCCGGATTTCGCAAAATTTTGCAGTGATTTTCGCAGTGTTTCATCTTGTGAATGAGTCGAATAGAGATGTGACTTCTTTGTTTTATTTGAATATTTTGTTTTAAATTTATTAATTTATTTCTAGTAATAGAACTAGATTAGGCACGTTAATGTTCAGTTGATAAACGATAAAAAATTCGAATGTCAAGCGACCGATCAATTTCAAAATGGCGCTTGAGTGAAATTCTAATACCGATGCTAATAACTGATCATTGGTATTTTATCGCAGGCTCTATCAGGCTGTCATTAAATATATGGGTAGTAAAATTAGAACCGTGGGCGACGTCTGTGGTCAAAACATATCTCACGTTGTTAAAAATACATAAATACCGAGCATACCCAGGAGCGGGGTTTAGTCGTAAACGTGTTGTTTTAGTTCTTTAGAAATACATCTGATTGGTTGGGAACACTTGCTCTTGCGCCGATTAATGGTAATTAAATAATTGTGAACAGCATTTACGCTGTTGAAGCCATTTATCAACGGTTTCAATAGGTAAAACCACATGTTTTTGATTTATGGCTGCGAAGAGATATATTTTTAGATATATGACACATTTGTTTATGAATAAGAGAACAAGAAGAAATGATTTAAATATTATTGACTTTACATAATACTGACAAAATATTGCCGTTCTCACAGTTGGTGATATCGATTCCAACGACGTGAGTTTTATATACAGCCCATACAAAACTTTAGATATATCGTCGTTATAAGCGGAGGCGCCTGTGTGACGCGCGATCACCGCACATACCCGCGACATATCGTCGTTGATACTGCAATACCGCGTAACTAACAGTGGATAATACCGCGGAAGTACAAAAGTATCAAATTTTAGATTTGGCGGCAATGAGCCACCGATGCCGATTGGCTACGGACCACAATCACAGTTTGGCTTATCGATCATTCAATACGCGACCAATCACAACTAGTAAAAACCGCGTGACCGAACCTGTCAAAATAATTTAACCAATACCGCGTATTCTCGCGATCATAACAAGGAGACGTGTTGTTTTTGTGTGGTGCTCCGGAAAATAAAAGACTTTTCACAGTAATACGAAGCTGATCGGTAAATTTGTAATATAGTTTTAATGCTTGTTTCTTAATCAATTTGGTTACATATTAGCATCTATACATTTACTTATTTTACAAGTAAAATTTGCACTAATGTTGTGCTGGTAGTTCCACGGTTTTGAATTTTTATGTTTTAGTTTATATGTTAGCTAGTTATGTGTATTTGATTTGGAAAATTTTATCGTATCAATGCATTTAGAAAATACATTAACTCCAAGTATTTTTTAAATCTAGAGCAGACCAGTAGCGACTGGTATTTAATTATAATTACAATTTGTGGGTAGCTTTCGAGTGTTTCTCAATATCTATTACTTTTGTTTTACACGATCATGGAAGAAGAGTCAGGTGTTGACGAGGCTGTAGTATGGAAAAATGCCGACGTCAGTAGTAATGTTGTCACATTACAAGAGCTTCAAAATCGACGCCAGGCACTTCTAAATAAAAGGAAACAAATTTAGGATCAAAAGCGTGCAGGTAATCCACTTATATTTCAAAAACCTGTCGAACAAATTCCATATACATCTACGAATATCAAAAACTCTATTGCTGACTGTGATAATTTGACCACAGTTTTAGAACTTGTTCATAGCTCATCAGGTCTTCCGGAAGTCGTTACCGAGTCACTGTTGGATTTTTCGTCAGATGACTCTGTTGTTGACCCTGATTATGTTCCATTATCTCAAATTACAAATTAATATACAACCGATCGAGTCATCAGATCATATTGAATTGTTTCCTGAGAGAGATACTGAGGCAGAAGTTGGGAGACAGTCAAGATCGAGAAAAAGAAAAGCTGACAGGTTAACATGGAAAAGAGAACATAGCAGGAAAAATAGAATCTAGCATTCTATTTTTCCTGCTATGTTCTCTTTTCCATGTAAAAGTGGAAGGAATATCTTGAATACAAAAAAAAAAATACCGTCAAACAGAATCTAAACCTGAGAGAACCATGGGTCCTCTCTGCAATTTAATTTCGTGCTCGTAGCAAAGTATTGTTTTGCTCACATCTAATGCAAGAGATGAGAGTAACTGACTCCAGACGTTCAAGTTCCAAAGCGTATTATTTACAAATAGAAGGCAAAAAAGAAAGAGTATGCTTGATAACATTTATAAATATACATGGTATAAAGGAATGGACGGTTCGCTATTGGCTTGGTGATGGAGGTAATAAAGAGAATCATACAAATGTGAGCACGGCTTCTTTAGTAAGTACCGAGAGTAAGCGAGATTCTATTAAAAGCTATTTATCAATCTTGCCTAAATTACCATCGAATTATTGTCGCAAATCGAGTACAAAGCAATTTTTGGAACCTCTTATTCAGTCCAAATCACAGCTTTACAATTTAAACGTGGCATTTGCATCATCATCATCAAGGAACCTTTTTTGTGACGTTTAAGAAGACGCTTGTGACCTTTGCTGTGCCGTCTTAGAAGATTATCAGCGTCATATTGAACTCAAGAACATGGCTCGAGAGGAAAAGAACTGGATAAACAAGCTGCAAAAAATGGAATCATTCACACTGTGACTCCTGCTATTTCCTTTAATTATTTGATTTGTAAGCTCTTTGTTTTGTTATGGTTGTATTAATCATACATCATCATCATTTTGTTTTGGTGGTTGATCATAATAATTAATATGCTAATAAGTAACTAAGTACCAAGTTTTTATGACGAGACTGTTTAAGATAGTTACTACCAAAGTTAAAATGATGAGACTGTGATTACTTGAGTAAATATAACCTCTATAAACTAAGATAATTCTGTTTTATTTTCCCTCCAATTCCGCGTAAATGCCAAAAAAGCTTAAATAACAAATGCCATATAAAATGAAAAACAGCGTAAGTGTATTTTCTAGCTAAATATTGATTGGACTGAATTAAATAATAAGATAATAAGTTAACTAATACACATTTCTACATAGCTTAAAGTTCAGACACGTATTTGATAAGTACAGCAGAAGTTATTTAGTTTTTTCGTTCTCCTGTAAAATTTGCCACATCTAAGTTACGCGGTATTGTCTGTCGTTAGTTACGCGGTATTGCAGTATCAGCGACGATATGCCGCATATCGCGCCGTCACGCGTTGACAGTTGAGAGGATATAGGACGAAATTTATACCTAGATGCCAAAGTTCTACTAAAACATACCTTCACCCATGAATGAACCACAGAACCAAAAAGTATTTCTCGAATCGGTCTACATGAGTTCAAGACTTACAGCCAGTATCTGAGACTTGCGTGACTGACATATTTATAAGGTCATAAATCTGCTGGGGGAGCCGACTGGAGTCTTAGACTTACCTATCACGATCAAATAACATGCAGCTAGAATGTCATGTATGCTGCTCGTTTATAATGATGTTCTAGTTGATAGGGATCAGGCCGTTGGTGTACGTACCTAAGTATGTACTAATAGAAGGAAAGCTGTTGAGCATCTAGCATATCAGCTGATAGAACGTCATCTTCATGAGATTTTGACCTACAAAACCATGACAGTTCCTCTCTTCGCAATTAAAAATCATTGGTAATCTTTGAGTGAATTTGTGAAATACAACTGTCGTACCTATTATTTTTTTGTTATTAACAACATGCCGATTAGGTAATGATTATATAAAAAAATAATCACATTTTCCGGCGATGTTTGCACTAGTAAGGGGCTTAAAATCTCCCTTAGACAAATATTAAAAGAAAAACAAGACACAACGAAGTGAACAGACATTATAGCTATGAATATCTCGGTAACAAGCGACTAAATGTAAGAACAAACACGGTCCATCATACGTTTAATTATTGTATACTATTTTGACTTGATTTACGAGTCTCGGGACCGACCCCCCGAGTCTCAAGTCTGACGTTTTTGTTAATTAAACGTTTACTACGTTCGGCCATTTTATGGAGTCAAGAAAAATACATAAATTCGTTACTCGGGATTACTTAGAACGTTACGTTAACATTTTTCTTCTTTTTTTTGTGTAAATTTTTGTAAAGAGGAAAGGAGTTTTTAGTGAAACACTTTTTGTTTCAGAAGGGTTGCCTAAGTGAAAAATGTATTTGCTTTTATTGTTGGGTTTTGTCTAGGAAATTTTTCGTTTGAAACACTGGGCACCTCATAAAAATCACGTTACATTAAATAATTTTCTATTACTGCCCATTACACATTACATGGTCAATTTACACCACTTTTCTGAAAACACTGGCGCACCCAAGGCCGAATTGACATTACATCGACCCCTAACATTTTCTAAAATTACGTCTCCTCTAAATCCGGCCCCATACCACACAGCTACAAACCATGTACCAGTCAACGTATTCCAGTTATTTCAGTGGCATAATTTTTTGCCAAGCTCTGGCAACAAATCACTCAAGATCACATTCATAATTTAAGTCGCCGCGTCACGCCTGATGGATTTATGACGTTTCTTTCATAATGTCTAGAGCGTCCGTGGACGTAACACGACACTTGCTGGAGCCGTCTTTTGACGTATGAGACGTGGGTTTTGCTGTTGTGCATTATGGGTAATGCTTGCATTTTAGAAAAATGGAACCTTTCATGAACTACACACCTACAGCTGCATTTTTGTAAAAGCTTTCATTGCATTTTGGTAATGTAGAACCTTACTTCTACACGGCCTACCTGCTGGGATTCTTTTATTTTGATAACCTACTATGCCATCCAGCATCCACTCCACCATCTACGTGTGTTTAGGTATTTGGTTTTTTATTGTTATATTATTATTTGCACACAAAGTGAATAACCTACATAAATTAGGAATTTTCCATAGCAACCTAATCTTTGATTCGTGTCCAGTTGATGGCAATAGATTTGCCCTCTATTACATAAGTCGATTCGATCGTTGAATTAGGTGTCCATAACAGCACCCTTGCCTACCCTTTTAGTAAATACAAGCGTGAAATTATTACATAAATAATCACCCAAACAAACTCCATAAAAAGAATAAATTAATTAAAATCATTTCATTTTAAAGTTCGAAAGTCAACATCGACCGTACGTCAACTATTCGCCAGATAAAAGTAAATCCTTCATATTTAACGGGCGACTGACGTCACGGCCGCCATTTTGATTATGCATAATTTGACGTGGCGACGGGTTTGACAGAGGACATTTAATTACCGACCCCTCATTACCTTGATATCGGATATTGATATGGCGACGTTTTGTAGTCACGACGCGGGTGCGATACGTGATTGTGTATTGTAGTTGGTGTGTATGCCATTTGTGAAGAGTTGTTCTAGTAGATTTAACTTACGACGATATTTCAAGAATACAAGATACAATTCTAACTAATTATCAGTGATCGGAATAGGTAGAGCTAATATACCATAAGTTCAAAGAAAAGAGACAAAAAAGTGGAGACTTCCTTATGACATTTTTTTTTCGGAGTATTTGTTCCGAGTTTCGGGACATCACTTAAGTACATTTAATATTAATGTTATTAACACAGTAAACTAATTGAATTCATTTTCTTTTTTAACCGACTTAAAACACGGAGAACATTCTCAAAAAACCAGTAGATACATTTTCTATTATACCTTTATTTTTTTTTAACAATATAATCGTGCATACTCTTTTTTTAAAACAGAAACAGGAAATGAATTCGATAGTTGTTTTACTTTATTAATTTCAGTTGTACTTAAGTAATGTTCTGAAACCCGGGACATTAGCCCCGACAAAATATTTTGTCAAAGTCGAAGTTTTTATTTGTAAAACATAGGTGGATATAAAAACAGGTGTTGTAAATAATATATGTATACGAGTACGTACACTATGTTTTGCCGTTGACGGCGTTCTGTCTTAAGGCGTCTCCACTTTGTCTCTGTTCTTTTTCGAACTTTAGGTATTTTAGCTCACCTTTTTCCGATCACTGCTAATTATGTAGAAGACAATATAGTTTACACGAAGACATCAAATTGTAAAAATTTATATACCTGACTCAGTAAATACATCAGTTCTGACTTTACGAATGAGAACCTGTAATTGAGTACGATGTCAGCGAAAGCTTTCAAAAATCAACCAAGCTACTTTTGAGACAAGTCCAAATATACAACAAAGACATAATAGACAATGATCGTGTTGCTCTCGTATCGCCACCGTCCTCACTAAAACCAACACGTACGAATTTTCGTTAAAAACGTGCAGTTTATTTGGTCCAATGGAGTTTATTAATAAAGTTTTAATTAAGATATCGGCGTGACGTCACTGGTTAATTTGAATGATCAGCAGATAAACAGGTGATTAAAATTATGTCAAATGTGTAATGGAATGACGTCGATTGCATATTGGATGGCGATTTTCACTGTTCTCGATATTATTTGGGGACGAAACTGAAGTATAAACGTTAGGTTCGGTTGTAAACGTAGCAGGTCCTGAATTTGGTTCCCGACTGGAATGTGATGGGTAATAAGATTGCAATATTGCATTGAAATTAATACACACACACATACATACATAAACTCACGCCTTGTTCCCATGGGGGTAGGCAGAAACTACAGAACGCCACCTGCTACGATCTTTACATAGTCCTTTTGCCTCCTTTACGTTAAATACATCTGGTCATACACGCACGCCGGTTGCGAGTACGCACCTGACCTTTAAATGAAAATAAAATAAAAAATAATATTATTTGAAATTAATATTTATAAAGATTAACTTTATTACCTCAGAACTTCAGCCGTTTAAGCTAAACAACTGTTCAACAGGAGATTAATGTATGGAGTTTGACGTTAGACTGACAGTAGACATGCGTTGAACTCGTATCTAAGTTTTTGTGGTAAGACCCCTCGACTCTGATAGCCCAATTGTGTTAAGTTTTTCTGTTTTCTACAACCAAGTTTCCCAGTATGAATGATTTCTCAGCAAAACTAAAGTGCTACAAAGATCATTTGGCGCCTGATCGACATTGGCAGGAGGGCGCGGTTGGTAATCATTTGTGATAATGTTTTGTTAAATTTTATTGTAAAATCAAGATGGCGGCGTTAGTTCTGATAACTGATAAATGATAAATAAATAAATGATAAATGATTTTATTTCTGTAAGTAGGTTTGAACAAACACTTTTATACGTCAATCATATTTTAAAAACTAGATGAGGTCGGCGTTTCCTATCTGACTGAGAAGAAAGGCCGAAACAAACTCAGAGGTCACAGTCTGGTCAGTCTGGTCTTCAGCCACATGCCAAACATCATTGTATTTGTAAAATTTTGACTCTTCACGTGACCAGAGGGCTGGCCTATTTTTTGCCCAAAGAATCAGCATCGCCATACAACGTGGCAATGCAGCCTTTTGGGCACTTTTCCTATTGACAGCGACGCGTATTTTGTTGCCATATGATTCTTATCCTTCTTTTTTATATACATGTACATATTAATAATATTATTTTAAGCCTCTTAGCTTATATATGTTATCCAAATAAATGTAGAATAATTTGTACAACTATAATTCACTGACGATTTTAAAAATATTCTTCAATATCGATAATACACACATAAAAGTAAAAGTGTCTAGGGATCAACGTTTTTTTTTTAATATTTTGTTGCCCTATTGAAATTAAATAAAAATGTCTATTTAGATTGATTAAATAAAATGTTTTCGTATGTGTAGATCAACGAAGTACTCTCGGCTTTTGCATAAATAAAGACTTTTTACGATTTTTGCTTATCCAGCATAAGTTAATCCTGACATTAAAATGTGATAAAAAATAAAAATAAAAGTTTTGAAAGGTTTTATTACGTGAAATAAACAATTAATTGTCAGAAATGAAGCACCAAATTGGGTCCGCAAATGAATGACAACATCTGTGCATTGAGATTGTCTCTGATCCAAATCAGTTCGGTTCTTCTGCCAATCCAAATACCCGCCCATATTATGATTTTTCCACCACTGTATGCATGGACTTCCTGGCATGAATTTAACCGTTCTTGGCGTCCAGGGATCCTCCGATACTGCGTACGTCTAGCATCTGGCCTCATACCAAAGCGAGATTCGTCAGAAAAACACACAAAACGCCAATTTTCTTCAGCCCAATTTCTATTTTTACGAGCCCATTGTAAACGGGCTCTGCGATTGCGGGGTTCAATAGGTGGTACACGCAGAGAACATTTGGTCGCTTAATTAGTTGCATTTTAACCCTATTATGTCGTCCTGCAAGGAATACGTCGAGTTACAAAATAACCGTGTAGACATTGAAGGTCTCTATTACCTATTTGATCTATAACAAGAATTTCTCAATAAACTGCATCGGACGTTTGAAATTGAGTCCCGGTACCTTATTGATAATAATAGTCTCAACAACACTTTGTTAGTTTCTTGGAAAATAATACTTTAATAGTTTCTCTTCTTGGAAAGGATCGATGTACGTTGAAGAGTATTGACCATCGTTTACTAGTCATAAGAGGTAATCAAGACAAGTGCATCTGTATTGATATGAAGGTGACGTAGGTAAGCGTGATGTGTGGTGTGTTGATACATGAGCAACTAGTCTATTCTGTAACAATCTCACCTTAGAAACTTAAGTGAAGTTAGCTTCAAGTTAGCTGTCAATAGTGTCAAACCCTAGCATCAGGAAGGCAATTCTCGCGTTTACAATCGTTGTTGACGGATTCGTCTCTATCGCTCGTCTCTCTGTGTCGCTTGTAAAATGGTGACATTATCCCGTTTCTTCTATTCTCACTACAAGTCGATCGGAAATCCCGAGTCTAGGGACAAAAATGTTGCCATTATGGGTCGTACCAAGTAATCCATTCTACATAACGATGCTACTTTTTTAACGCAATCGTTCATGCACTTTTAACCACCTTTATAAATGATTTTAAGTCAAAAACATGGTTTGAACAGCATTATATACGTATTTCATAAACATTTATCAATATCATCATCATTATTGATTTCATAACTCCATTTTTATTTTATTATTAACATTAAAATAAATTCTCCTTAGTATTTGCTACAATGGAATGCTCATTTGTCAATGCTATCGATATTTGTCAAGTCAAATTAAAGTCATAACTTTATTGTTTACATTGGATAAGTACTACTAACTTCTGATGGAAGGACGGGTCACTTCTAGCTCACTTCATTCAAGTTTTCACGATGAGATTTTTACAGCATAAACTGACAGGTGTACGAGTATAAAAGACAAGATAATCATCAGTATTGTTTAGTTTCTCACACAAGAAATAATGACAATATCTCTGACTATGCCGCGTGTTAAGTCAGACAGACCTACCTTACAACTCTGACGCATTTAAGTAAATTAATCACAAATAACTTACTTACTATAGGTACACCTCTGCCTAACCCTTCGGGGAATACAGGCGTGATGTTATGTGTGTGTAACTTACTGCTATAAACCATGATTCAACCAAAAAGTTCAGAATCCGACCGTTACTTTAAAGCACATCGAGTTTTTGAAAAAGAAATGTATGAGAGACAGAGAGGCTTTATATAAAACCAAACTTTATTTTTTCAATTTTTTTAATAAGTGTTCCTCCTACTATATGTACACCTCTGCCTAGCCCTTCGGGGAAACAGGCGTAGTGTTATGTTGTGTTGTAATAAGTAAGTATAACCACAAAATTTCATGGGTATATTTTGTCCTTATCCGGGTACTTACTGATCAGCCCCAGCGATACAGTTCGATACTTGATTCCTTTTCCGTCACACTTTATAAAGCTGTACACACAACTTAAAATACCACTCAATAAAACCCTAATTAACACTCAAAACACATAAAAATTAGTTGAAAATAAAATGACAATGGTGACCACTAATGAGTAAGTACTCTACGCACTAGGTGTCAATGGCAGGCCGTCATCACACAGGTACAATCGCGAGCTGTCATCAAGTATTGACACTTGAATGGCTGACGCAAATGATGAAACTATTCATAAATAGCTATGGGTTAGGTAAAACAATTGGTGTTTGTTTTATGTTGGTTTAAATTTGGATATTAAAATTGGATTTATGACTGAAAATCGTGGTAGTTGTAAATACTGCAGTAATAGATGGCATTTATCTATAATAAGATACTAATCTATATTATAATTAACTGCGCCCCACGGTTTCACCCGCAGCGGTATGAAATATACTTTAAAACCTACCAAATATACACAAAAAACAATATAAAAATCGGTCAAGCCGTTTCGGAGGAGTCCGATAGAATAGAATAGAAAAATGACAAACACTGTGACACGAGATTTTTATATATCCTAACTATCCTAACTGCCTAACTAATATTATAAATGCGAAAGTAACTTTGTTTGTAACCTTTTCACGCCTAAACCACTGAACCGATCATCCTGAAATTTTGCATATACGTTGTCAGGTGAACAGAAACGGACATAGAGTACCTTTCATCCCGCAAAAAAGTACTGTTCCCGAGGAAAACAACAATAACGTTCGTATGATAATAGATGGCGCCACGTGTCTTTCGAATCATGATTCAATTATAACCCGAATTGATAGTCAGAGTCTAAATTAACGCGAGCGAAAGCTAGTTATAAGATAAAGATGTAAATTTTGTTTGTTTGTAAGTTTGTACTTACGGGGTAATCTCGGGAACTACCAGTTGGAGTTCAAAAAATATTTTTGCTGTTGATAGCCCAATTCTTGAAGAAGGCTATTTAATATCACGCAAGGACCTTTAGGAGCCGAACAAAAAGAAAAAAATCAGCAAGAACGCTAAGCGAAAACGAAGTAATAGCGCGGGCAAGCCATGGGATGCCAGAAATTTCACGGACGAAGTCGCGGGTAGAAGCCAGTGTCATAATAAGAAAGAAAACAATATGACAATGACCTTTTCGCATACAAATAAAAACCATTAATTGGTCTTCAAGTTTGAGATCACTAAAGTCAAGGTTTCCTCGGTTCTCGAGGTACACGATGCACGTTGTTTCGACAGTAAGACCGAAATCTTCTTTTCTCATGTCCAGACAAATACTACACAGGGTCAAATTTAATTAGCTAGGGAAACCCCGCAGACCTGATGGGTATCGATATCTAAACACGATGAAACAAAGAAAAAAATGATTTGATGTTTTTTTCTGGGGTCAATGGCCACTGGTACCTAGTGTAGTTACTTGAAGTAGTTGAGAAAACCTGTTTTTTGTTTTTGTTTTATTGTATTTAGATATCGATACCCATCACGTCTGTGAAGTTTACACAGAAAAAAACTGATTTTGAAACTGATATTTCAAGTAATTACAGTCGTGGATCACAAAAAAAAAAACAATTAATCTTTTATTTTTCGTTTTATCGTATTTAGATAATATCAATACCTATTACGTCAGCGGAGTTTCGCTAGCTAATTTAATTTGACCCTGTATAAAAACACTATGACGTGGTCAGTCAGCACTCCATGTTCAACACTGCCTTAGAAAGTGAATATGAAAATTATATAGAAGGAAGGTTTGAAACCCACTATCTGATGAATCAGATCTATAAGCCAACTGACTAATACAACTAGTCCAACATAAGTCTCAAATTAATTCTCTCAGACACTAAAATCAGCGTCATTTTAACAAGCAGAGACAGTTCGCCATAGAAGGTGCACCTATCAGATATGCAGACAGAATGGTAGAGAAACCTATGGATTAGCGAGACGAAATCCTTAGTGCGTCTAAAATCAGCTACTTTCAGATCAACAGCTTGCGGAACTGGTAACTTCAGGGACAGAAGTGGATGCACTAGGGTTTATAGTTTTTTGGAGACTTCGAATTTAAAGAAAATCTAAATTCGTATCTTATTACAGTCGAATCATACAGTACTGGCCGTTAATGGACAATATTTGGACTCGCCTGAAAGGACTAGCGAAAGGTTTTGCGATAGATATATTTGTATAGGCCCGTAACTGCAGTTAAAATTAGCTTCGTATCGATGATCTTTGAAAAGTGTAACTAAGTCTGTCTTATATCTAAGGACAGTAGTTCCAATTTTAGTCTGTTTGTAGTTTCGTCCATATTTGACCGAGTTACGACTTCATTTCGTAACAATTCATTACAGCCATCAGCAATCGACGACATTCATTTTGCATCTCAAATCTAACCATACCAAAAAGGACGTTAGTGTCGGAACAAATCGTCGAGACCTCCTCCTCTCAAACAAACAAGGAAATCAGTACCAAAACCGCAAATCACGCACCATAAACGCCAAGCGTTTCCTAATCGATAGTTAGTTATATTTGCTCGTTCGTTTTATACGATACACACTAAAATTTGCATCATCAGGTTATATTCCCACTTCTCCATCTAACTGTACAGCCTACGCACTTAAAAAACAAATTTAACACACCGTAAATCAAGCAGCAAATTGTATCTTAAGACCAAAGTAATAAAAGTGATGTTGCCTGCACACATAAAGTTGCTTTGAATATGAAAATATCGCATCGCGCGGCTGCATTACAAAATGAGGCGAAATTATGATGGATACTGATGCCTCGTTGCTCGGTTAATAAGACCTGATTCTATTCGCGTTACATTCGATTGTAAACTATATGGTTGTTGGAATAAAGATGAGAATGGACTGTGTATCGATCAGGAATCAATCGCGACGAGTGACGCGATGCAAGTGCACAAACGGTGACAACTCTAAGGCTATTTGCATACAAAGCTACCTAGAACAAACTCATAACTGCTGATCTATAGGCTGTTAAATATTATTCCAGTTTAGAATTGCACAAGTTCCACGCCTGATTGACAAGTCTGCAACATGTCAATAATAATTAGCCGGGCTCAGCGAAGCATATTATGCTGTTTTGACTTAGAAATTGTGAATAAATTTACATTCCGACCTCGTAAGGCTTATTTTATTAACATATCAAGTTGTGTGCGACATTTACGCGAAGCATAGCAAAAAGCAAATTTTATCAACAGTCTATTTATGCACATGTTACAACTTTCACAATATTTATACCATATTGTATCCACCGCCAATACCATTTAATGCCACAGCCAGGTAAATATCCGTGTATATTTATGTGTATAATATGCACATAACAGCATGCATCAACAGAAAACCCAATCAAGCACTGTCGATAAATTTTAACGATGCCAAAACACACATTCGAAACTTAATTGTTATTGGGTATATACCTAAACACTAATCAGTATCTCTTCTGTGGCGTCGTGTGCAAACGGCCTTAGTCTCAAGTTGCAATTTTAATTCCATAGGTAGACGTCAGTCGTTGGGTTCACCACAGGACACCTAATAACAGTGGAATTCATTATCATGCGAGCAAATTGAAGGGATTTGATCTCCATAAGATGAGCGTATGCAGCCGTGATGCGGCGATCAAACAGAGTGGCATAAATATCACATTTAATGAGCGGTCAGAAAACTATGTGGAATTGTGTGGCGTGAGAGTGAAGTTGGGATTTTTTTGATGGGAGAGATGCAGGTGGGTGTGAAGTTAGTCATAAGTTTAACTGGAAAGTACTCTCTGATTTCATGGACGAGGTCAATGGAACTACAAATGGCACTCTATTGATAGTATCGAGAAAATGATAAGAAAATCGATGATTGTGATTGTCAACATGCAATTATAGCAATCAACAAGTAACTCATCAAAACGTATGTCATGCTATGCCTATATTGACAGATAACTCAATATTCTAATCAACATCATTATTTATTAAAATCCCAATAATACTAACACTACGTTCGCAAACAAATGCCCCAGTCACGATCACCTTTGTACGATTCAGGGCCCTAATCGACACTTAGTGCGTTCAACATGAAATATTAACGCAGTGAAAGGCTTCAAATATATAGCAAGCCATACTTTATCTATCGCTTGAACCCTCTGCTCTCAATACCATAACTTTCTCGATAAGATACATATCTGACATTATAGTTTCCTTGCCTTCTCAGATAGGATGGAAAGTAGGTAAATTCGTGTTTAATTTAATATATTACAAGTTGACCAACGCCTCTGCTTGGGCTAGCTAATCGAGAAAGCTACTGCATAGGTTCTGAAGAGATGCTTTGTATAACATTTTGATTGGAATTGAACGATGGTGACACTGAAATTTCTTCGGTATTTGTGTTTTCGATAATGTACGTAAATCAAGGCGAACTTAATGCCTTGTGGCATTATCTACCGTTACTATATATCATCATAGGCGAAGTCTCTTTACAGAATCTAATCTCACATCGAGCAGTGCAAGCAGGTCTGTCTCCGTAACTGCGTCTATCACATTTGACAGTTTCAAGGGATCCTAATTCAGGAGGCGTGGATACCATCTGAAATCTAGTTCACGTACATTAACATTATAGTACATGAGTCCTAGAAAGTCCTTCCAATACTCATAATTCAACCATCCTATTCAACCATTTCATGCAGACTCCTGCGCTTCGCGACATCGATCGTCCCCAATTATATACCTACGCAGTTACGACACAAATCACACAGACAGACAGACAAATTGGCCAGCCGTTGGCATTTGGCAACGCCGAGATCCGTCCGTCTAGAATTATGAGATATTTATGATATACTGATTTATTTCATCGTCGATTAGCTTATAATAATGTATTATAGATGGGCCTCTTAATAGCTGGATAAAGATTTGATTGGTTTTTTGAATGCATTAGTCATAGTCAGGTTTTGGATTGTCCACTCTATCATTGACTGTGGGTGTCGTGAAAGGTGAACTCAGGATTAAGCAAGAGCAATTAATTAATGTAGCACATCTTCTTTATGGGTAGTTAATACCACGTTGGATCTACGGAAACTATGGTCTGTTCCAAATGTATCTGATTAAAATGTAAACAAATGGATCAGAAAATGTACCTGTGGATGCCAATATTTAGTGCCACTTACAAATTGATTCCTTTGATTTGATTATTATTTGAATAATTTAACCCGAAATTTTAATTTGAAATCACCTTAAAGACGTTTTCTATTTGACAATTTGGTTTTGTTTTATAACCTAAATTTTCGTCGAAGATTTTTCAGTTACAATTTAATAATGTGATTCAAACAATATTTTTGAAGCCGAGCTATAAAGTTGAAACATTCTAAATACAGATGATTGTATTACTAATTCCCTTAAGTGGGTGATTTCCTAAGAATTTAACCTGAACAGGGTTTGTTTACACTTTCATCAGATACTTTTGGAACAGACTATATCTTGAATTGTTTTCCTAAGGGTAAAGCTCAAACGCCCAGGTTCATCCGGTGATCAGAATAACATGATCGTAACCCGCGTTCAGAAAGAACTCTGATAGAACAGAAAGAAATCCTTCTGATGGTTTTAGAGCAGGTTCAGGAGACCACGCTGAGATGCATGCAGTGAGCATCGCTTTAAACAAAGGCAGGTCAATAAGTGAATTAACAAAACTAGACGATGACATTGACAACTTGGACAGCACCACCAATTCAGTCCATGACACAATCATAAACCGCGACCAATCTAGCTTGACAGGCACGCTGTCAATAGCAACTATGACAAACAGACGGACTGCTCGGCGTTTATTAGCGACCTCATGAATCACAGGCCCTTGGCTGGACATGAATCTCAATTGTCCACAACTGATCGTGACGGCAGGACACTCAACTTGCTGTTTTTTTTAATTCTTGTTGGTGATGGTGTTTGTTTATCTGGCTGAGTTTGTGACGTATTGTTTGTGGGTATGGTTAAGGTAGGTCATGTTTGTGTAGGGTACTGAAAAATGTCTTCTCCAAAGTACTTTTAAGTGCCTACCCTACACAAACATATACGTATTTAAATTGTAATTTCTTAAAGACTAGCCTTTGATTTTCACTGTCCTGGCTGAGTCATTGGCAATACTTAATGAGGTGTTTGCTCATGAGTATGACCAAATTCACTATGACACCAGCTCTGAACGTCTATACCCATAGTAAGAACATTGTTACTGCCGATATGAGTGAAGATGAATAGAATAGAATAAGTAGAATACTCTTTATTATGTACACCTTAAAAATTACAGATATAAATGTAGACATTTTACACAGGGTGACACAATGGGCGGTCTTATCGCTAAAAGCGATCATCAATATAATCTCGATTGCAGGGTATAGTTAAGGTGTTCAAGATAAAGATAGAAATAATCAGATATAAAAAAACCCTTAGTGATAAGTACAGCTAAGGGAGTTAATGCTTGTGCACACATAAAAGTCTAAAAGCTTTCCTCAAGACAATTTAATAACTCGAAACCGAATCCCCAATAAGTTCGATACCCACCCGTCAACCAACCGTCATTAAAACGCAATACATAACATAACTTATGTACTTATCTCCATACGTACCTAACAAATCAGTAATAAAAGAAACGAATCTCCTCGCAATAAACACCAAACGATTTTATCTCACTTTAAAATATCGGCGAATGCGAAAAATGTCCAGCCTCAATCATATATTACCCGGCTAATGTCAACCGGTGACGGACGAACGTGATTGGCTGGGCGGTACGCACACACGCGCGTATGGGCAAGCTTACACACACATACGAAAGTTATGGGACTGTAAAAGTTTTATAGTTATCGTATGATGGTTGTACACTTAATGCAGATGCGCTTTATTCCGATGGTTACAAAAATGTGATCAGGATCGATGTGAGGGTTTTATGGCCCACCAGTGGCTTTTAGGGTCAATGTACCCAGAATTGCTTACCCTGTCTTCCTAGAAATTTTATGTGGTTATGACAGGTACCGCAAATAGCTGGCTTCGGCGCAAATCAAAGACCAAAAGAACGTTTAATTACGTTATAATAATAAAGTTGTAAATGGAGATCAAGCAGCGGATTAAAGTTAACATGTTTAATTAAATATTAAATCACCGGCTAAGTAGTGGGAAAATATGTATTTTATTTTCTATTAAGGAAATTAGAAAAAGATGGTTATTAAATCGACAAACTCAAGCATTTTAAAATTACGAACTAACCAATTTCATAAAGGCCACACTAAATATTTTCAGACATAAGGAAAACTGAAGTAATAATGGCATCAACATGTATTTCTAGTATTATGTGATATTTAGGGAAAAAAACTATGCAATTAGAAGAAAATTTTCATAATTGCTAATAAAATCATAAATACTCATCAACCCTTTACCTGCCTCCGAAGGTCACAATGCTTTATAAACAATGAAAAATTCTCACACTTACATCTTAGAGTTCTTGTTTTCTTTATACAGTGAAACCTGGTTAAGTGGGACCTGGATAAGTGAGAAACCTCTATTATTGAGAATTTCAATGAGGTCCCGGCACTTTTTCATCCAATTACCTCTGTTAATGGGACTTTACGAACCTGGTTAAATAAGATTTGATTTCTAGGATTTTTTCGATGTTTACCTCTATAATTGGGAGTCTGTAGCTCAATTCCCTGTATAAGTGAGACATTTATCAGGTTGGGACAGGTTTCGACACGTAACAATAACAAATATCACCAAAAATACGCATTTTTATTAACCTTTCCACCTCTATAAATGGAATAACAGTACATTTCGACCTCTATAAGCGGGGGCCTCTGTAAATGAGACAACGATAATTTTAAACCTCTCTAATTGGAAAACTGGATAAATGAAAACCTCTTTAAATGGTACAAAATCCTTGGTCCCTTGAGATCCCAATTAACCAGGTTTCACTGTACATAACAATCAGTCGTCGTAAACGCCCGGGGTAATATCGCCCAGGGTAATATTGCCCAGGCTATATTATACGCCTGTTTCGAACAGTAATCGACTGGACATGTCCACGTCTGTCCATTGATTTTATTGTACGTCATTATTTGTAAATGAATTTTTATATTTAATATTACAAAACTTGTTTGTAGGAATAAGATGGGTTGTGTTGCGATTTGCAAGGATGGCTGGGCTTGTATGAAATCTGAACCAATTCATAAATATTTGTTGATTTGAGAGAAAAAATTTGTCAACAGTAAATCTGTCTTTTAGAATACAAGGTATCCTAGTCTAAGAGATTTATTATTTTATACATCTTGTACAGATTTTACAACTTGTAATGAATTTTAATGTAAATTATAAATGTTTCTGTATTTTTTGTGAATATTTTTTTATTATTATTATTAATGTGACTTCTTGGATATCCTTCCACATAATCCGTAACTGATAGGGGTAAGGTTACACATAAGGGGTCATAACAGGCTGATACGTAAAACTATCGAGCAGAATGAATGTAGGTTCAATAAAAGCTTTGACAGTCTACCTACGTCATTAGTGCAACCAATTTTGATACATTTATAAGGCCGTTGGTAATATAATAACTATAATAAGCCAATTTAACAAGAGTTTAACCAAAATAAATGCACAAACTATAAGTAAATTGACAATCGATAAAACGCACTTTATCTCTGAAACTGTGTAGATAAATCAGTGTAATTTAAATTTAAATTGATTTAGTTGCAGTTCAACAATAAATTCTAGAATAGAATAGAATAGAATAGAATACTCTTTATTATGTACACCATAAAAAATAACAGATATAAATGTAGACATTTTACACAGGGTGACACAATGGGCGGTCTTATCGCTAAAAGCGATCTTTTACAGACAACCTTTGGATGGATTCAAGGGAGAAGGAGAGACAATAATGCAGGTAGTCAGTGGTGTACCATTTACATATACAACAAATACATACATACATAAAACATATACTTATCTACATATAATATATACAATAATAAACATGAAACAAGAGCAAGGAAAGTTCTAGTCCATTATCCAGGCAGAAAATGACAAAAGTGTCGCGGAATTAGACGAAAAGTTGATAAAATATGTTCAACTAATAATTCAGGTTGTAAACCTGCTGTAATCTGCATAATATCGTGTTGTGATTACGGTTCATTATTTGGTTAATAATGGCTACCTTATAGAGATAGTTCATGCCGAGATTCAAGCAATCTTAAAAATTCCTAAATACCAGTTTTGGCATCTAGCAAAATGGTTAGTGCTTGATCTACATAAATTCAGCCAAATGTATTTCGCTGGTACACAGGCCAGACAAGGAACGGTTTTAGGCAACCTGTCTCTAACACAAAACTTCAAAAATCAATTTCATTTTTCTCTGCCTGCCAATTTGTGGTCTCCGTTTGAGAACCTACCTACCCAATGACACTTCCTTTATCTTCAAACACACCGCTCATTTTTAAACTTACTTGTCTATAGATTACCACTCAAAAAACAGACCCAACACATTTCTATTCATCATCTCACAACAGTCTCAAGCACAACACCCTACGAATCGATACAGCGCACAAAAGACGACAAAAAAACGCGGCTGCGACAAAACGTAGAAACAAAAAAAAGTCGCAAGAACAACGTACAACTGAGTGAGTGTACGCTTTCGTTTTTCCGAATGCTATCTTCATATCCGGACGTGTGCAACTCCTCGTCCGTAGTCGAGTAGTCGAGGAGCTAGGGAGGCAAAGTATGCGGTTAAATTGGAAATTTTTGATGTGATGTGAAAAGGTTCTGCTGGGATTGGATACCGTGTTGTTTGAGCGTGTTTTGTGCTGTAAGTGTGGAAGGATACTTCATTTGGGTTGGGTTTTGATTATGAGTATACGTAAAAAATATTTGAAGCATGCATCAAATTAGTCTGAGAATGAGAAAGAAAAATGGCATTTTATACGATTCTTTTTTCAAACTTTTATTAATTCCAAACCTAACTCCAAGCCTATTCTCAGACAACACACCCTGGTGTAGTCCTTATCCGAGTCGTTTGGACAGTTGCGTCTACGCCTCACGAAAACTCACGAAGCGCGACGGAAAAATACGAAGGGCGACGCCGCGCTTGAGGTGTTCTGATTTTGAACTGATTTGAAAAGAAACAACAGTGAATAGTGTAAAGAAAATCATGAATTATCGTGTCTCATAGACACGATAATTAATATGACTTGAGAAGTTAAAACAGTTCTATTTGTGCCTATTTGTACGCATAATGCAAATGACATACAATGATATTGACAACCGCTTATCATCCCGCATGTCATAAAAATCAACTGATGACAGCAATGGTGATATTTTTACCATTAAACTCTGTTTTACGTACTTATCTGTGACATCCTGACAAATACGATATCTGTCGCATCCCCTGTCAAAAAATAGGAGTATGATGACGAATTGACCATTCATGGTGAACATCTTTCTATGTGCTAAGCATTATTATGACGTCACTAACCCATCTGTCCAGCATGGTGAAACTTCTGAAGACAATATGGTTTAGCATTGTTAAGACTCATTTAAAACAGTATCCTTCGTAGGGTCATCCAGTTAAGAGCGTCCAACCCGTCATACTTTTCATACAAACGCTCGTCCGTGATTATGGCGCTGTAACACATCTTTCATTGAACTTTTTGAACTAATAGGTATCTAGTGCACTTTGTCTAGGTTTCTATGCAAGCAAACAATCAAAATTTGGAGAATCATATTCAGTATAAGCCTCCAATAATTTGCGTTTTTGCACAAATTTTACCTGAACTTTAGCCGTTCATAATGTACTCATAAATTGTAAAAGTAAAGAAAACATTTTCATAGAAACTTCGCACATGTAACGGAGATTCTAAATGATAAACATTTTTTCCAAAACTTGTAACGCTTTTTCAAAAACGCGTATTTCCTGGAATAAGTTTTGTGAAATCTCCGCGCGCAAATTTTCCTTCGATGTGTGATTTGATTCGATGTTATCGTATTCTCACTCTTGCTTCCTTTTCAAACATTGCGTTGGATGAAACAACAACTGTTTCAATCATGCTCGCGTTGACGATAGACGGACCGGGAAGGACCCTCTTAAGTCCCAAACTATCTCTTCTTTCACCAAAAAGTCACTGGCGACATCTAACCAGTCTCCACCATCACAACAGACAGGTTTTTATCTCTAAAATTTGGAATTGCATTTGAAATCTGCGCAAGACGCGCTTATCTGATGCGCTGTGCACCTGCCGTATCGGTTTGAACGACAATCGATATTCGAGCGTTACCGATTCGTTCCAAGTGATTCTAATCGATTGTCGACTTGATCTACCCCTTTTAGTGACGGGAACGTTGGATTAGGTATTGAAAGTCGAAGAGATAAGATGACATCTTTGGCGAAAGCTATTTTGAAGCTTGCAATCTAAAGTGACAACAGGAAGATAGAAGGACACTTTATTAAAAGCTCTAATTTGAAAAGAGTTAGTATCAATCGATTGATTTGAGCCGTTCTAAAGAAATGTGTTGATGTGGCCATCGACCATTATGTACTACGATAGATGGAGTTAATCCCGATCCAGGAATTCGTAATGTACTTCAGCTGCTTAAAACACTCCGGTAATTACGAGTGTCGCCCGAGAAAAATGGCGCCGCTCAAAGCAGGTTGACGACATGTGGCATTGGATGGGTCACACTCTTGCACCTGGTGTTACAACCGCTAGCCGTTTACTTACCATATCAGTAGAAACATTAATAAAGAAACAAATCTTAGGCAAGTTTATATCAGATAACAAATATTTCAAACAACGAGCCTCCTGTCGGCCCAATTAAACTAAATCGCATCAAAATCGATTACAATCGGGACAATACTGAAGCAAACCGGTTAAAATCGGTAGCGGCGGCCGTCAGCGGCGTTTCAAACGCGCGTCGCGTGGGCGCATACAATTTGCATAGCTTCATTAGGGTTCGACCTCACCGCGCGATAGTAGCGTTATCGACGCCGCCTCTGAATCGCGCCTTACCTTTTTTTTTAATCGACAGTCGTTAATTAAGCGTGTGTGAGGTCTTACGCCTTAATTATAATTGCGCACAGATACTGAATTAGCTCGCTTTTAACGAAGGGAGCTAAATAAAATAAAACAGATAAGTAAAAACCTATTTATTTGTAGCCTTTTTAAAGATAAGCATTACTGTCGTGAATAGTTTTAATTGTAGATAGCATTATCTGTTGATTGCTTGAGGTGGTTACTGACCGATAGTTTTACTGACAATAAAATTATGTCAATTCGCGCAGTTAATGTGAAACACTTGTAATATTATTGTTGAAATATTGCGACGTTAATTTTGAGTACGTACTTGGTCGTATTTGTATGGATTACTTTTACGATTATAGCTAAGATAATTATGTCTGCTTTTTATCTTTCGTATTTTACAATAATTAGTCAATCAAATAATATATTTCAGAATATATTTTAGTCGATATAAGATCTTAGATTCTTCGTATCGATAGCCGAGAATCATCTTCGGAACATCACTAGTACAAAACAATAAACAATTGCTATGTCAGTGCACAGGAGCGCATTTGTATGACCTCTTACATGCTGAGATGAATTAATTTGAAATCATTGATTGTATTACTTATTCATACTTATGAATAAGTAATAACGTCCATGATTTCATTAACTTGACTTCAACTTAAACAGCGGGGTAATTGCGTAACACACTAACAGTAGGAATGGCTTTCATTTTGACAATTCAACAACATTCATTGCGTAATTTACGTTATTTAGCAGACAAGTTTTTCGAACATATGAAGCAATGGATTAGCAAAAGGCTTCAAAATGATTCAGATTGTGATAGATAGTGTGTTACGTAATTAGGATGCAGATAATGGTTAAAACAAACGAGTAAAAGTAAGCTAATTGATGTAAGTTAATTAGAAGATAGTTATTGTTTTGTTGTTTCCGGTCTCTGGAACTGCAACCGGCAATTTGCAAAAATTAAAAATACAATTCATTTCAGTTTAATAACCTCATATCATAACACGAAATAATCGTATATTTTATGTGACAAACCTTTCCTGATCTAAACCAGCACATTCAAACTTCCTATAGATAAGTATGTCAACGTATGAAAATTATGAAGTACCTACACGACATTCAGCACGAACTTACAAGAATAGACGTAGATAAACTTGCAATAATGACTCATCAACCCACCTCGCCGACTTTACGACTTTCCAGAAGAGATAACCACACATACATTCACAATTTCCTTATCATCCACAAACATGGCATTTCCTTCATTTAAAACAAACTAAAAACTCTTTAAATAATCCTTTCGCAAAGCTAATTCTGTGCTCGAAGACTCCTCCATATTAAAAAGCAAATAAATCGTAGCTCCGGTTGACGAAGCATCGACATAAGGCCGAGTACATGAAAGCGCAACATTTCGCGACATCGCGTGTGTCGCAATGCAAATACGACAGACCACCGGCGTTCAACCGACACTTTTATGTAGCAGTTGAAGGAACCTCTTTTATCGAGAACTTATTTAAAATTGCAATGAAAAAATATTCGCTCAATTATGTTAATATTTTATATCAAATGCAATTCGTGCAACCTTGCCAAGTTATACGAGTGCACATTGAAGTAATTGGTTGCGAAAAAAATATAAATTTAAATTAATTGCTGTAATTACTATCTACAGATCTAAATGGAGTAATTAAAAGAGGAACATAAGTATTAAATTATTTTTATAGAGGACACATTGAATTTAATTTCGTACAGTAGCAAACAGATAAAGCTTTAGCACCTACTACCCTTCGCAAAACGATCGTAAATTGGCGTTCGCAAATTTCGTCCGTATCCCATCGAAACTACATCCTAAAACTGTATTGGCTCTGGTCTCAGGCGTTAGTGGCCTTACTGGCCGTAAACGCCTACGTTTCGGTAAGTTCGCCGCACTCGGATGAAGACATTTAAATACGTCGAATATGTTAATATTGCGATCGGATCGTGTACACTGCCCTTAACAACGGGGACTGTGCGTTGGCGGACAGCGGTCTATTAGTGAGGGAGCGCGAGTCATAGGAGGGAGCGGGAGCGATTGAGTTAAATGGTAGCATGGTCTGGCTGGAGTTATTTAGTTACATAGATATGTGTATGTGTGTTATGAAAGGCTTTTAATCAAACCAGATGCCGCTGAATGTAATATGTAAGTAGCAACAGCTGCCCTTAGACCCTCAGAACCAAATATGTAGACAATACGCGTAGGTGTTAAAAAGTAAAAACAGTTCTTCGATTTAGCCAAGCTTAGCTGACTCTAAAAGCTACTGAACAAAAATTCACATGCCAATCAACAGCTAAACATACTCTTTCAACTCATGATATGAATAAATCTGTCACACATCCAAAATTTACACATTACACAACCTCGTAGAGCATTCAATCTACGTTGAAAGCCTTTCTTTCACAAACACCATTGACATAAACTACACCCAATTCTTTTTTTCGTCGCTCCCACTCCTCCCTCGCGCCACAGCACCTAGCGAGCCACTCATACGCATACACAAGCGTATATTACGCAGTTTATTCCACAGGCCACACTGCCCGCGCGCCGCACGTCTCCTCAGTTCATACTATGTTATTTTAAATAGTTAAAAATTATATCCCAGTAATGTTACGTTATATTGATTCTTTACTGTGGGCTCCCGGACTTAAGGCTCCTACAAACAGACGCGACACAAAGGCACCGCGTATCTCGCGACGAGCGGTGCCTTTGTCTCGCGTCGCATGTCGCGTCTGTTTGTAGCCTTTAAAATGCACCGATTCTCATTGTGCTTTACTAAATCTTGTCAAATCCCGCTTGTATCCATGGGACTATTCTACTAACATCTGTAGTTAACTAAGGGTATCACTGATTTACCAAAAGCTTTAGAAACAACAAGTTTGATAGAAGGATTTAGAGAAAAAAGGGGTGCAAGAAACCATGAGCTCTCAAATATTTTATGAATTAAAATCGTCCAATTCTGTAAATTTTTGGTATAATATCATATTAAGTACATTATGTATTCTGGCTTTCGTTTTCCCGGATCGGATCAAACATTCCCCTATTGCATTTATTACATCGTACATTCCCTAAGAAGAATTAATTGAGAAGCACTAATAAGCAGTTAAAGCCATCATCAATATTGACTAATTACCTTCGATGAAGGGGGAATGAATCATATAGTAATTAAATTACCTTGCAGTACCCAACCTACATGCTTTGAAGGTGATTAAAGACCCCCAAGTCCTATGTAAAAGAATTGACGATTTATAGTTCAAAAAACTTCAAGCACATAATAATTGCACATTGTAAGTAAGCCCAACAACCCAACAGCTCAGACATAAGCACAAAAAGTAGATAAACACATAATAGCTACTTTAAACCGATTACGAAGATCGATGATGCGTATTTTACGAGTGTTAATTACAACTGAGTTGATTGAAATTGAGTGTTGTGTACTGTCAATAGCACGTCCATTGTAAAAATTGCACGTTTACAACGCCATTTCGTCATAGCAATAAGGGAGGTTTTCGTAGTCCTCATACGTGGGGTTGATTGTACCAGCACATGCGTTGTGGGTGAGAGGAATAAGTGCTGGTTGTAATGTTACTGCTGCCACGCCTTTCCAAGGTGTAGACTAGACAGAGGTATATAGATACCGCATTAAGTGTAGAATTTACTACATTTATAATATTATCGATAAGCTCACGCTGCTATTGATTTTTTTCTAACATTACGAAACCCTGTGACAGTTTAAAAATGGAATACAAAATCGACGCGCGCACCGTTGCACCACACGAAAGAGTAATGTTAATGAGATTAATTCTATTTTATACACAAAGGTACTCAAAAAATCATAACTCTCCTCTTATAAAACGCAACATAAATGAAGAAAACAAGTCAGTTCTCAAGATCTTAAACTGCACACAGTACATTGTCACAATATCTCAAGACAGTACGAGTGCATCCGCGTCCTTATTAGACGCGGGACGGAGTGACGTTCGCGACACAACGTCGTACGACGTCGCCCGACATCGTCGCGACGCGGGGCCGACGACGCGAACGTGACGCGACGTCGCCGTCACAGCGAGATATTAGATCTCGTTGTTTGTACGTTTTCAAATGAAAAATGTTTGCAGATTATTTCCAAGACGGTGTTTGTGTGGTATTGATTATTATAATGTTGTGTGTTATCTGAGAGAAATTATGTTTCTGCTTGTACAGGAGCCATGATTAAAGCCTGTCTAGTGACTATTAAAGGAAATGAAAAAGTCAGTCACCACGACTGGAGTAAGCGTATTAGTATAACGACTTTCAACAAGGTTGAAATAAAGTTTTCGATACCATATGTCAATTCAAAACACTTTTGACTTTTCCATAATTGTTATCGCTAATAGAATGTCACTTTGTCTAGGCCCTCTGATTGGTAATCGCAGTAGACAGAATGATTGCTGCTGAATTTGGTGGTTACCCTTTTTGACATCCTCTGGAGGACACAGTGCCTCACAGGTCACAGAGGTCTGTTTCACTGAGGAACAAAGTATGTTTTTTACCAAAAATAAAACAATGTTGAATAAGGATAAAAAAGAAAAGCTAGCCGTCCTGTGAACACTTTCTGAAGACTATTTTACCTGCAAAATCTTCAAAAGTATGAGATGCTGCCCCAATTTGCAAAGACTTGAGGTATACCGAACAGGAATCAAGCATAACAGGCTCAATTTCTACAAGTTAATTATCTCTACGTCCAAAATTCCAACTGAATAAAACTTCGCTCAAAATGACAAATAACTGACAACAGCTGACACCCAAACCAAATCTCAAATCTCAAAGTCCCGCTATCTCCAAAAATTACTAATGACGTCATCCCACGAAACGGAATATAAAGAAAAAGTCACGAAAAAACAACAAATCATTACTATCATCGGATCAGTGGGATTTCAATAGGTCCGTCAAATACACAGACAATGGCACAATGCTGATACCCAAGTCATTATCAGATCAAGTTAGGTAACACTTCAAGAGACAGACGGGCGCACTGAGTGGGTAAGGTGGCGTTAAACGTTAAACGCTAGTTGGAGCGGTTGGAACGCGGATAAGAAGTTGTAATCATATCTTTTGACTACAGTTGGCTGATGAAATACCAAAAATAAAATAGCAAGGGCTGTCTTAACCTAGTACATATTTGAAAACTAAATCCTCGAATACATATTTTGAGGTAAAGCTGCTCACTGCTGTTTTCTGTTTTTTGTAAGAATCTTGTACTTTTTCATATAGCTGCCAAAAAACCGCAGCGTTTACACCCACCAAGTGCGTAACACAATCAAAAATCCAGAGTGGATCTTCCAATAATGAGTTGGTTGCGTTTCGCGGCCGACAATAGTCCGGGACAATGGTTGGATTCAAATCATCGTGTACCTATCCTTGGACGATTAACGCGCTCTTTGTCATCCCTACAATGGGGGGTCAGCCGTTATACTACGTTTTACGTTTTTCCAATTACGTTTATTGAAATTTTGTTATGATACTCATTTTTGTGTACCGTTGTTTGCGAATTTCTGTGATTGCTTTTGTGAAGATGGAAAATTACGAGCCTATGAATATCTTTTCTTAATAATATAATGAGACTTAATTCTAGCTTCAGTTTGGATTTCTAAGACTTTAAATTGATTATTTTCAGGTGTTCAGGTAGATGCTGAAATAAACTAAGAAAGTGGGATAAAATTTTTGGCAATTGTGGTATCGCAGTCGTTTCGCAAATAGATCATTCATTATTGTTAACTGATGATGCAGTTGCACATAAGAGTTTGATATCAAAACAAGTATTGGCTGTAATTAATTGATAGCAATTAGCTACATTCAGTAGCCACTCTCCAGCGGACTCCACTTTGCCCTTTAAAGATTCACAAGTCGTCACAAAGGTATTGCCACTCAGATATTCCTGCCGTGTGATTATTATAGATTTGTCCCAAAAAGCTAAAATATCGAAATCGATTAACCTAGACAGGGCTATATCGGTTCTAATTCTGTACCAAGTGGCGGTTGCAAACGACCACAAGTTTACTGGACGACGGGCGTCACTCTCTATTATTTCGATTCCAATTTTGAAGAATACAATTTTGCAGTCACCCTTGAGATGACCTCAATTACAAAGGGGGAAAGGTGGGTCATCTAAGAACAGATGGATTTATGACCGTGGCGAATGACTCAAAGGTGGACAGTTAGTTTGTTGTAGATTTTCCTAGCATCATAGTACAAAGAATCACGTTAGCTAGACAACAGTAGTTTTCATTTTGAAAAATAACTTAATAAAAGCTTGATAGCATAGAATACGAGTATACGTTCAGTTCAGCCTGTATAGGGGATAGTTTCTATTGAAGACCTAAAAAGACAAGAGAGAGCCATTGGAAGCACAAGCATAAATCGAATTAGTAGACCGCTTAGAAATATGACAAGCTGGTCCTAATTTGTCCACCAGCACTTACAATATTTATGTCCCCAGATAAGCTATTCCATGTCCCGTCCCAAATAAGGTTCGGCATCAATACATACTCGTACAAGACAACAAATAACCGTCACAGCGACCTATTTGTACAATTATGTACCTTTTGATTTACCGCCGAGATATTAGCCATACAACTATAAAAGTCATACAACGATTACACGCCTTTGTACAGCATTAGGCATTAATTCAACTCTGGCGTTCGAAACGCGACGTCCGATTTGATTCATGCGCGGGCGACGATTGGAAAAGCGACGTAAGTGACGAAAAATTTGCAATGTAAAATATACTTTACGTGTCACTTTTTTGGGTTGGAATTTGAGCGGGAGATGGTTTATCATAATGAGTAGTGTACCAATTGTCTTTGCTGAGGAGATTAAATTGATTTATAAGACGCCGTTTCGTCCGTCATTCGTTCCCAGTATCTGCTCGTAAAGTTTGGTGCGGGTCGCGATCGTTTCGCGTGTTTTATGCCGCTACCCTTTTGATGTGATGCAATATTACTAATGATTTATTTGTTGTTAATCTAAAATTATTTCCTGGTTTTGGACGTATGTCTTATTCATCTTGAACCATGAGAGCGGATTTCTCAGGATACTTTTCCGTCACTCAATTCTTTCGAAGTTTTTATTGAGTTGTAAACGTATTCTATTGTAAAACCAATAAACTGTACCAATTGGTTGCAATCCATTGAGATGCGTTAGTCACAGACTGACACAGCTTTTATAGTCAATGAGTTTGTTCTAATTACTGTTACAGACGTTCTTAAGTAGAACCAAAACACCATACGTTACACTGCTTATTACAGATTTTTTTACGCTCAAAGGACCAACGTCGCATAAATTGGTAATTTTAGTCTCAAATGCAAATTCACCATCACAGTTCATAATTAACTCAAGACAGACATCGACACAATCGGATTCGTAAGGTAGAATTATCTCATTAAAGGGAAGACACAAGACGTGTACCATGCATAGTTCAGTGCTTCTGTCTATCTGTACCCAAGTGTCCGAGACATAATTGGTTCAATGACTGGACACACGTTACACCGTTCACTACTTGAAGCTTGTACCGTTGTGGGGTATGCAGACGTATGTTGTGTCTTGTAGATTCGCAAAATAACTACAGATGCAATTTGCTTCAAAGTCAAAATGATGAGTCAAAGTAATTTGTTCTGTTTGACTCAACGTCGCATGTAATGATGCTTTATTATTTAATACTGCAAACATACTCCTAGACTAGACATTCCTTAGCAGCATGCGATATATCACAGGAAAGCTATTGCTGTCAGCAATAATCTACGTCATACCCATGAATAAGACAGCAGCAATTAATATTTGTCAACTTTAATGTCCTACTTCATGAAATACTTTCTTTAAAATATGTAAGTACATTACAAAAACCTACACATATCCTTATTCCTTATCGTGGCCACAAAGAAAAACATTCCGAAACATCGGCGACATTCTCAGCCTTCGCCCAACAACCCTCAAATGTGTAAGCCTGGACTGTCACAGCGCACACTTGACATCCGAACACGGGCCATCAGCGCATAAATCATAAGGTAACAACAGACTGAGGGCTACAAGGACCGAAGGCGCGGCGCACACTGGAGTAGGCCCGAACTTGCGTACTTGTTCGCTGAATAATTGAGCGGAGTGCCTCATGTTGGCTGGTGACATTTGTAGTTTGGTCTTAGCGGAAATAGATTGATGAAGTAGTGTTTAGGAGATGGATGGTATTGGTTTTTTGATAAGGTTTTGCATAAATTAGTTTAAGTTAGAGGAACATGTGAAATATTGCCCATCAAAATTGTATTAGGTATAACGAAATACAATAAAAATTACCACAACTCAATAAGTAGTTTTGATTAAATCCACCATTAATATGACTGCAGGGTTGTATGCAGACCGGTTGTTATGAGTTTGGAGAAATGGTGGTTGGTGCTGTCAAAATACGAAATTATTCTGACAAAAAGATGAACCTAAAGTGAACACTGGACAGCCAAACAAAACTATGAAACTAAAATAACAACTAGGTTCCAAGTATGTATTAAATTATAATTTCTCCGAGCTGAAATGCCTAGCAGACCACCAGAGTCGCCAAGCTATGCCACAGCCAAAAGGTCAGACAGCGACTTGGACGCAACATTTAACGTTAATATGAAGCCATAGATCAGGCGCACATCTGTCGCCGCACGCGCAGCGCTGTCGATCAACAGGACGCTAATAGATCATTAGTATTTACGCATGAGAGGTATTCAGAATTGTTTCAGGTCTAGAGAGGAAGTAACAACTGACTTCATGATCAGAATATACTCATTACAATGCCGACAGAATAATGCGATAAACCCAGAGAATGTGGAGATGAGCTGCACATCTGACTAAAGGATTGGCAATTGATAGGTTATATCCGCAAGACTTCAAGAATGATAAAAGGGATCCCATCATTTGTCCAACTATGGAACACCAAAGCCTTCAATAACTAACATGGTCGGTTAGCAAAGAAAGATCGATCTGGTTTTGAATCAAGAGATCAACATTGATTAAAGCTTTCTAATTACGAGTTAAAAAGTTTTTTCACTAAAACGTTATTTGCCACTCGATACGACTCAAGCCAAACGCTACCGAAGAATGCCAAAATCATGCTTATAACTCAAGACTGATGGTCACATTAAGACATCATTAATACCAGTCCACAATGAATCAAACAATAATCCCCTTTCCTCATAAATTTCACTGAAAGCTAAGCAATAGATCACGTGTACATGCAGTACTCTTTGCATGCGCGTGCGCACCGCGCTGTCGATCAACGATCCATTTATAGATCTTTAACATTCGCAGTTGTCACCACGCTTCTTGAACTTCGGAAAATATGTGTGGAGGATATTTAATGAAATAATAGAGGGGCAAAAGGTGTTAGACAGGACTTTAAGTAAGTACAAGTCCTAAGTATGGTGCAAGATCGTATCAAATAAACTTAGTTCACCCGCTGAGAATATTAAAATAGTAATATGTATTGTTTATTTCGTTGCTAGGGCTGCCATTCATGCGATATTTCTCTCATTCATAAAAAGCCGTAAGGCAATGGTATTATGACATTTTTTACAGTAGATTTATAGTTTAGGCATGGCAAAATCAGATATATTTTCAGTAACTTACGTTGTTCCACCTTTTTACGCCATAACTGTCACAGCATAAAAATCTGAAACAAATGATATATAAAATTAATTGCACGCTTTTAAAAAAGATAGTGTAGCTGCGAAAACAAGATTAATACTGCAACTTATCATGAATGAAAAGTGTGAGTAGTTTTTAGACATATGGATGCGAGCAATGATGCGGGCAAAAGGACCAACATTTCTTAATCTAGCAAAACCTACTAATATCTACAAAGTATTGTCACCCACAAAATAACACCCCGAATATTATTATATCCCAACACGAATATCGTAAATAAGATATCGAAACGTGCATTAGTTCGTCACTCATATTTAAATTAATACAGTAATCCTACTAAAGTTGTAAAGAAGCGTTTTATGAACCGCCATCACGCGAACGCTTTGTAAATCTCAGCACAGATCATAAACAGATCCAGATGTTATAAACTGCTATTATAAACATTGTTATATTTCTCATATATTTGATGGCATATATTAATAATGAGTAATTTAAAGCCGCCATTTTAATTAAGTACTAGAAGTTATGGAGTTATGTTTCGTTTTATTGCTCAATTTATTTTATACATCTTTGTGATAGAATGGTATTGTATTGGGAAATTCATGCTTGATTATCGTTTATGGTTTTTTGGATCGCTCTTTTATAGGTACATAGTTCGGTTTCAAATTTGAATTCTTTGGGAGCAATTCTGCTTTTTGTTACGAGGCGATTACCAAGTTTGCGAATGAAATGTTAACCTTATAAAGTCGGAACTCTTTTCGTTCTTCTTTCTAGAGTCAAAACTACTGACTGATCTAAACAGATTTTTAGGGTTAGAGGCAAATCATACTTTAGTCCGTAAATAACATCCATGAGGTGGCTTAGCTTTAACGCTTCGTAAATTTATTCCGGGGAATTCTGTCCAACATAACACAGTTCAATAAACAAAATTCAAACTAATTGTGTAATTTTCAAATATAATTTAGACATTAAATACAATCAAAATAATTCCAAACACATGCGACGTCCTATAAACAACACGAAAATGACATTCATGCATTAAAACCATTATAATAAAACAATGCGAAGAACCGGCTGGCTTTCATTCCGTTTAGTTCCCGCTCTAAAACTGAGATGAAGATGAGCGTATAAACGTCAAATGTTTGAATATAACGTCTGTTAACGTCAGTGTAAATATAAGTGTAATTGACAATAATTATCGTGACCTGGTTGAAAGAATAACAGCGTCAGTTGTGACCGTAGAGAATAGGTGAGATGTTAATGCTCCAAAGTTTTTGAGGGTGAAATTAAACTTAATGAAATGAAACGAGAGATGAGATGAGGATGAATGAAAGGCGACCAACAAAAGGTATTTACAAGGCAGATATGAGCGGAAATGTCGGGAGGAAACGCCCTAGGAGGACATAAAGTGACCTTATTGGTGGTTTTCTTCAGAAAGGTCAGGAGCGTCGGACTCGCAACCGGCGTGCGTGTATGACCAGATGTATGAAAGTCAACGAGGCAGAAGGAGTTTGTAAGGATCGTAGCAGGTTTCGTTCTGTAATTTCTGCCTACCCCCATGGGAATAAGGCGTAAGTTTATGTATGTATGTATTAAACTTAATAATTCTGGTACACAATTCATAATGAAAGGAATAATTATATAATAATAATAATAATCTTTATTGAAATAAGGTAAGAGTTACAAAAACTTATGAAGCCTCTGAAACCCAAACTAGGTAAAAACCTGTATGTCAGATTTCAGCGCCTTCTCCCAATTCATTACATTATGTTTTTTATACCAATTAAGATTTTTAATGAACACGATAATTTTGAGCATGCAGAAATCACAATACTTAGTACTTTAGGGTGTTGAAAATGTAGTGTGAAAGTAGTGTGTGGATGTGGAGTGTGGGTGTATGTGTGGGTGTGTGAGGGTGTATTCACTTTACCAAATAAAATATTTTTCCGTTTCTTCGTAATTAAGAGTAAGAAGCCAGTTCTTAACCTTATACTAGCATTCATGAAAAGAGAGCGGGTAAATGTTTAAGATTTTATTAATTTGATTGTAAATATGCACAGAAAGAAAACGTCTTTGACGTCTAGTGCTAAGCATTTCTGAATATTACTTGCAGCAGCAATTATTTTTATTTGTTACATCGAGTGTCTCTGAATGAGAACAGGCGTTTGCCCTGCGGTGGGACAACAATAGACTAGTATTTTTTTTAGTGCATCTATTTCAATGTTATTGTCAGGTATTGATGATTGTATCTGGTAGTGATTCGTCAAATCAGTACTAAATAAAAAACAGCATTAAGCACAATAAAGAGCAATTAAGCTTAAATTGCCAAGAACCAGCAGCACTTAAGGCTCTCCCAATCGGCACTGCCAAAGAAATTCCAATATTTGCTCAAAGAATATTTACGAGCCCCGCTATCGGTGCACATCCAATATGCCATAAGTCATCCCAGTGACGGGAACACATTACTAATTAAAGCCCAAAGTTGATTGCAAACGATACTGGCGATTTAATTAATATTTTGAAAGAAAGCCGCTCGTAAAAGCTTGTAAGTGTGATGGATTTACGATTGGCTGACCATGTAACTTCTAATTTATTTTGTTGTCTATTGTTAATTAATAAAATATGCTTTTTCAATATTATAATTGTAGCACGCATGGTACTTGTTTGACTTTTAAATGTGCTGTAATATTATTGCCACCCACGCTATGCTAAATTGATTCGCTCGCTATAGCTAATTTTGAATAGGTAATTTCATGAGAGTGTCAAACTTGAAAATATTACTTCGCAGAGAATGATTGTTTTGCAAAGTTGAGAGAGACACTACTACAAAATATAGAAGGCAATCGTAATTTTAAGTTGATAGACTTGTGAATATCGCCATCTGACCAAAAGGACCAAATTTTAGAATCAATTCGGAAACAATCCTCTTTCACCTGCAAATAATGATGGAAGGATGAAATTCAGAAACAAAATAAACTATTCGCATAACAGTAATTACGATTATCACAAAAAACATCGTTCATCTCAACGCATTCTCGATCTCTTAGCTTTTTGGCATCAAAACTCCGTTCCGCTTCGTTCTATTTAATTAGAGCCAACGAAAATCGTGAAGACGGCCACAAAAGATAAATTTGTTGTGTATAGATAACGATAGAGATTTCCGTGAGGTTTAACAAAGCGTTTTGGTATCAAATCACACAATTAGACGATCGGCTGTATGGATCGGCGGCTGCTTTGTCGGTGCCTGTCATTGGTTGCTCGGCGCCACCTAGCACCTGAGAATCGATGCTGTGTTTGGATTCATTTTTGTTAAAAACTTTTGAAGTGATACCTCGAAAAAACATTTGCATGATTTAAAAATTATATTTATATAAATAACATTTCTTTTATTTAACGTAAGAATTGTATTTTTAAATGATTAGGACATAAAAATAAAACCCACTAATCGGTTACATTTTTATTAAAACGTCGTGACCGTTATTTTGACCAAGATTGCCGTTGTTTTAGCTAAATTAAATTATTTTATAGGTTTATTAGAATTCTAAAGCAGGAAATATTAGCTCTATGAACATAAGAATTATTAAAAAATATGCACATATTTCTTTCTAATAATCACTGTATTATCAGTTTTTATTGGAAAGAAAATACCGTATTGATATGCTCTGTCAGAGACAACCCACACATTGGACAACAACTAAGGAATTCAAATGATGATTTATCGTCTAGTATATTGGAATGCTTTTTTATTTTGTTCACACCAGCCCGTAAACGGTTCCTTCTAAAAATACCAATAACAATACCAGCGTATTATTGCCCCACTGCTGGGCCTCTTCTCATACAGGCAAGCATTGACCCCATGATTGCTCTACAAACATACCAAAATATATTTAAATGATTTATTCAAAACCAACTACAAAGAAGACCAAAGTGGAATATACCAGCACTGTTTGCCGTCACCCGGCACGGACAACCGCTGTCGTCTGAAAGGAATCACAATGATCCACGTCATGACACTGCAGTTTTGTCTGCCGGCTCTGCCCGCGGGGTAGCCTGGTGATATCTAGCTAATAAAGTGCTAAACGTAATTTACAGGACTGTTTTCCTTCTTTACACTTATCAATGTTCTACCATCAGTTATTAGGGGACGAAGGACCAGCACTCCAATTGCGTAACACACTTTCAATCACAATCCGAAGGATTTCGAAGGAAATTCCTAATGCATTGCCTCATAGGTTTGAAAAAATTGTCTGCTCAACAACGTAATGTATGTTGTTGAACTATCAAAATGAAAGGCATTGTCATTGTAAGTGTGTTTCGCAATTACACCGAAGATTTAGATAGAACGTGGATAGCTGGCCTGAGGACCTATGCAAATCAAATCATTTGTTCGCATAATATTATGGGTTTTATTGACTTTCCTGACAGAGCTAGGCTTCATACCTGCTTTATTCTGGTTGACAACCACACAATTTATTGAGTTCTAATTGATACAATGCAGCAAATTAGAAAAACTAACTGCATATAAGTAGTAGGTAGACATTAATCGCTTATAACTAGTGTCCTACCGAAGGTCCGGTGTCAGTTTCGGCCAAAATAGCAGATTTCGGCCGCAGTTTTGGTTTTGGCCAAAGAGTGGCCGAATCTTCGGCCCGACCGAAACTGGTGTATGGCGTTTGTGAGCTTTTGTGAGTTTTGATAGAATACGAACAACTTACAGATATACAGACACCGTAGACTTAGTAACGTTTTCACCCTTTTTGTACAAAACCCAAAAAAATAAGTTTTTACTTATAAATACTTAGAAGTAATTTAGGTTCTTACCAGACATGCTGCTTTTAGGATCAGCGAGTAGTGATTTGTTCGATTTCTGGAAGATTGCTACAAGCTCTGTGCGTTCGGTCACAATACCAAAATCAAACGTTTCAGCTATTACTTCGACGCTGTATCGCGTTTTGGCGACTCGTTTCGTTTAAGTAAGGTTTAAAAATTGCGTTTTCTTTCGATGCAGAATTGTTTAGCGGAGATAAAGCATTGTCACTAGGTATATCGAGCTTCAGAAAAGCGATAAAATCTCTGATTGCTCATGCTAAAATTATGCGGTGTTAAAAATTGAATCTCTCATCTCAAAAACTACTAAATCGCTAATCGTAAAAGCTAACAGAAGCATATCTGTAAAGGCCGTTATTTCAGTTAGGGCAAATTTGTCAATAATACCTAATTTTGAAACTTTGACAGTTTTTCGCACTAAATCTGGCAAGTTATTGTTTATTTGGATAAAAGAAATCTGATAATTGCAAAATCAGCCCTTAGTCAAATTATTTGTCACAAATCTACGAAACACGACGGGTCTCAGGAAATAATGTCATGTAATTAACTAACTTTTCTTAACTTCACAAATTTTGTTTTCGGTTTCGGTTTCGGCCGAAACTAGAAGAGGAGCCGAAAGTTCGATTACGGTTCCGGTTCCGGCTGAAAATCATGTTTCGGTCGGACAATACTTATATATTTTATTTTTGCTATAATTTCTCCAATTTTGGGTAACGCTGTCAGTCATTTAACGTGCTTTTCCATCCGAAAAATTCAAACAAATAAAATAATTAAGCTGGTACTCAAATCAATCACAAAAAAGCCTTTAAGCATCTCTTTTCTACAACTCACAATGATCCCATCATTTTTTATGCGTCGTCAATCACCATTGGACACTCTTGATTCACCATTGATGATTTTTAATTGCTATTCATACAATTCTGTATTTTTTTCACAATTAAAACTTTTGTGTGGGCCCCTACCATGAGTTGCAAAATTTTCGATCGATAATTTCTATCGAGAAACATTCGGTTCGATGGTTTTCAATGTTTTGGTCGATTGGTTTTCTATTTTGGAAGTAGTGTAGGAATTGTTTTGTTGCTATTGTTATTAGGAAACTATGATTGTGTAAGTAGCAATCTGAGTAGGTAAAGGAAATAAGAGAGGGCTGAGTGCATTTGTTGAACTAAAACTTGTTGCTTTTCTATTAAAACTAAAGTAAAAACTTTAGTTTCAATAGAAAAGCAACAAGTTTGCTGGAATTGTTTTATTGTCATGTTTCAGTTGTCCCCATGCTTTCAGTTGAAGAGGCACTGTAAGTTCATCTTAATTGCATCAGCTTTAGCCGATACAATAAGTAAGTACTAATGACCTAAGTATTTTGGAAATTAGAGATCTTTCTTGAAAGATGTCTAATTGTCAAAATACCCAGGAAATCTCGACAAAAACAATTTTAAATCAATTAAAAACATTGTGATTGAAATCAATAGTTTTCCAAAAGGAAAGGCAGTATTATTATTTTATTAGTCTTTTCCTTTTGGAAACAGATGTTTACAACAATAACGCACTCCATTGCTGCCGATATTTGTGAAGTCATTGCGCTAATCGATTTTAAGACAGCCACGTATTCTGCCCTAAGGTATGGCAAAATTAACAAATGATAGTTTTGTAGAAAAAATATGAGATTGTATTGTGAATTGCTTGCGTTTGTGTTACTTGATTTGATAGACGTTGACATTTGATTCTGCTCTTGATTTATAGTTAGGAGATGAGTCTCCTTGTAGTCTCTTTAAAAATATATCATGTCTGCGCCAATAGAACAAACATGAATTCTCGAATTTACTGTTAAAATTGAAGTGTAACTAAATAGTTTTACTAAGTTTAAAAGAAAACTATTAATTTACATCAGAGACTGTTTTACCTACCAACCGAAAATATATAATTCAATACGATATAACAGAACACCTCTTTTCAAAAACATCATCAAATCCGCTTAGCCAACTATCTACACCTTAATTGCACAACCAAACATTATAACCGATTTCCCTAATAACATTAGCCCGATAATATCTACACAAGCTAATCTTCTAAGCAGCTGTGGGCGCAGCTCGAAGCGTCAGGTGTGAGCTGTGCCGTCAACGCGAACTTCGCACAAGTCGACACTACCTCGGGCCGTCGTGACTCGACGACTCAACCCTGTTGAGCGCTAGGGGGTGTGTGAGAGAGGTGACGGGCGGGAAAGTCCTGAGACCGGTTTTGAAGTGCAAGAGGAAAGAGTAGCGAATTGATTATGTAGGTAACTAGATAACAATTAAATATTTTTGGTCATAAACCTGCATAATTTTAAAGAACTGTAGATTTCAGCATGCACACGCATGTAGGTAGACATGGCATGTGGTGGAAATAAGAATAATTCGCCTATAATGTTGACTGCTCGGACACAGGCCTCCTCTCGGTGAGAGGGAGTGGGCAGTAATCTACCACGCGGGGTCAGTGCGGGTTGGTAGATGTCACATGTCTTCGAATTTGTTGGTTCTAGAACATGCCGGTTTCCTCAAGGTGATTTCCTTCACCGTTTTGTGAGCAGTGGTGATGAAATAATTTACACAAAGTAAAGCGCCTGTCCGGGTTCGAACCTACGACCTACAACTCGTAAGTCGCGGCCGTTACCACTGCTTCATTGATTATATAGGTAACTACGTAACAATGAAATGTTTTTGGTCACCCCGCCAGCATAATTTTAAAAAGTGCAGTTTTCAGCATAATTTAGCAGGTACACAGGGCATAATGTGGTAGAAATAAGGTGGTCAATGAATTAATTAATCTCTTATTATCGCTCTAGTAAAAGCTTCAGTGACCTACTATTAGCAATTAAAAATAACATCAAGCCACTTCCACCAATATCACACGAAAATTTACATAAATCTTTGATCAAAACACCTCACCTGGAAAATCCCCAATCCCTCAACCTCATACGCACCCTACCGTTAAGTGACGATGATCCACAAAAACGAATGAAGTGCGATTTTATTAACACTACGCTTCCAATTCGTATAGAAAAAATATAACACTGACTATAACAAATGATGTTGTTTGCCAGAAAAGGGCCTGAAAAAAGGCCTCAGAAAAGCCTGGAGTGATGTATTATGGCCTGACCCATTGATGAGACGTGACGTCATCGGTTTTGGATCAGATGGTGAAAGATGGTCGCTGAGATTTGACTTGAGTGCTCCTTTTGAGTTGAACTAGTTGCTGTGACTTGAATGGCGGTGTCAATATTGGATGTGATGTGTGCGTACACTGGGATTTGATTTGATTTCTAGAAGTTTTTGAGAAAAGTCGAGTTTGTTTTTGCTACGGTGAACATTTAAATATAAAAAACATCTGATAATCTCTGAAACTAATAATATTAAAAAAATCAGTTAATCACTGAAACCAATTTTGACTGGAATTTAAAAAAAAAAATTTGCATCGAAATATTTTCAAATTAAACATCTTAGGTAGGTACCTATACTTAATTATTACAATGGTGCACAGCAAAAAAATTAATTAAAATTCAAACGAAAACTATTTAATTTTTAATTTACTTTCACCCAAAATGAAAACCGTGGATCGTAAGTGAATTTGTCACAACACTAGACGCCATGTGATCGGGTACAGACGGCGGCGGAATGTGCTGAGTCACACTGCTTAGGGGAACACCCCTGTTCAAGTGGCGTTTAGGGGTCGGGGTGATTTCTATACTGTAGATCGAGCAACGGAATTGATTATTGAGTTGATGAAATGTTCGTCTGAAGTGTATTTTAGGAGAGAGAATAATAAAATCGATTTCTCAATACTATCTAGTAGATTATCTAGCTAGTCTATTAAAACCAAAAGTTGTTTCCATGTAATGCATCTTTAAGATGAAAAGTTGTATTTTGTAACTTTATTAATCTTCAAAAATCTATATACATATATACAGGGTCAAATTAAATTAGCTAGTGAAACTCCGCAGACGTGATGGGTATCACCATCTAAACATGACACAACAAAAAAAAATACCTTTTTTTTGTGGCGTCTTCGTCTGCTATTTTTGTATTCACTTGAAATATCAGTTTACAAAATCAGTTTTTTGTTTTGTGTAATCTTCATAGACGTGATTGGAATCGATATGATCTGAACACGATAAAACATATTTTTTCAACTTATTCTCCAGGTGACAACAACATCAGCCCTAAAAAAAAAAAATCTTTTAATTATATCGTGTTTAAATGTCGATACGCCTCACATCTGCGAAGTTTCGCTAGCTAATTTAATTTGACCCTGAATATTTTAAAACATCAATATTTTTAAATACATTCTTATTCAAATAAGTAGCTATTGATTTTAGATATTCGGAAGTCATTGAAATGTTGATTCTATGAAAGAACCGGTAGGAACAGTAAATAGTTGTTTTATTAAAAAATATTATTGCATTCATAAAATAATGGCCCGCGGTAAACTTCAATGAAAAATAAATGTCAAATGTAACTTATTTACAAATTATTAAATTTGAAAATGATATCAGCATACATTCAATAAATTTATTTTATAAAAATAATAGATTCCATAAAAAATCGAAACCCCCTTGGAGTTTATGCCAATATTGGTAATAAAATACAAATAATAATAACAAGAATTAATAAAACCACAATTTTCATCCTTTATTGCCATAAATCAGCGATCGAGCAGCTATTTGTCAATTATTAATTATTGAATTATCATAACTTCTTGCTAATATGGAAGCCAACCGCTAAATATTCTAGAGCCAGTTGGGTTATTAACTTTACAAAATAGTGTTGTGCATATAATAATAAATTAATAAAATAATAGTGTCATAATAAAATAGAGTTTTACGACACTAATAAAAATCACAAAACAGTGAAGAATGACGGCGTCAAATAGAGGAGGTACCTATCAGTGGGACCAAATTAAATTAAAATTGATTATAGAAATAATTCATTTACATAATTTAATATGTACAATGGAGAGCCTTAAACTAGAGGTACTTACGTACGTAAACGTATAATAATTGGATTCTACCTGAGCTAGGAATGAACCTGTAAGTATCTTAAGTATCTCACCCAATTTTTTTTGTCAACATTTCCGTAAGTAGATTTAATTTACGTTTTAAATTACAATAGTATTTACAATAAAAATATAATAACCTAACCTATTAACAAACTAAAACTATTAACAAACTAAAAAATGGCATCGAAAACTTCCTCCGCATCGCTGTCGACTGGTAATGTACCCAAGAGACTGGCGGTATTGCCACGTTGTATGGCAATTCTTAGCCTCTGGCCAAGGTGCCAAAAGCCAGCCCTTGGGTTCACCTTTTTCTTTGGTTCTCACTCAATTGCTTACATATACACAAATATTATCTATGTTTCCTTAAACGAGAACAAATAGCATGTGGATGATATTGATAATAATTATCCTCTTTTTAAATTGAGTTTATTCATTAAAGATCCGTAGAAATGCTTCAAAACCTATTTTTATTCAAACTTAAAAAAAAAAAATAACATTGCAATTTACCATGTTATTTCTCCTTCGCGAAAATAGCCTTCCTTATCTATGTTATCGCAATTATGTACGTTACTTCGTAACTTGATTAAGTGTCATTTAGTCGCTTAAAGCGCATGTCACAGCACTTATTACGATAATGACACTTAGCGGTGACCTTTAGTGCATGGCTACTGTTAGTGCACGTATGTCGGTAGCAACCAGCAGGCTCTGTGGCGACGTGACTGGATAACGATGATTGTAAGATATATCGTAACTATGTATTTCTAAATTAATAACAGAAATGCGTGTTTAGTTTAACTTTGTGTGACGTTTTTAATCAACACAAACAGCCCTACATAATAACCAAATAATATCGTAAATATATTAATCGTACTCTGCCGAAAAAATTACATAGTCTGGCTTTGTTAAAGTCGGAAAATATAATAGTAATTTGACCTGCACTTAAGTAACAAAAAACTCTAGATAAAACTTCAATCAAATCAAATACAGATTGCACTAGCACTACATAGAAAAATAACTTCACTTACAAATTATGACACAGACTGAACAACAAAAACTTGTTTCAGACCAAATATTTACAGAACCCAAAACTCATCTAACAATAGAGTCCCACCCCTAGCCGCATAAGGGCTAGAGGTCACCGCGGCGCTTCCGTCAACCTGTTGGACGTCCAGACATGGACGCGGCGATTAATGCGTCCCCACACTAAGATGTATCGATACTATACGCGGCCACTATCCATTACGTCGGTACCGGTTTTTTAGATACCCACATGGTGTACTTGGTATGTAGCTGAACTATTCGCAATCACTCAGAAAATATTATTACAGGGTGGCGGGACATCGACGCGCCAACTGTAACCATGAATTCAGCACATGATTCTAGACCCCCTAGCGTAGACAGTTTTCGTCAGTTATCAAAAAAATAAAATATTATGGTGTTTCCTACAAAAGTGCAATACCTACGCGGTCAAAATGTACCTTTCGATCCAGCCTGTCCCACCTTGCTGTCCTCCCCTCAGTGACGCCCTAAGCCGAAGTTCGTACCCCACAGGGGGTGCCGTTAGCGTTCAGTCACCTAATAATTTTAGTAATTCGCCCCTGGCCTTTGGACGCTTTGAGTAAATCTTAAGGCACCCACAGGATAGTCCGATTAAGTAGCCATGACCTCTGAGAGTCAAAACTACGAGATGCCACCACAAAAAAAAAATGGTCAGAATGTATGGAACGGCAAAACGATCGGCCTACGATCTTCACAAAAGGTAGCTGATTTACTCCCAAAATAGGAACCATATTATAGAGAACATTATCTACACATTATCGGAGAAGATGATATTTGGCTTTATCATGGAAATAGGTATGTATTGTATAATTGATACTGATAGAAATAATTTATAATCTCAAACTCAAAGCATTTATTTCAATTAAACCATTTACAGGCACTTTTGAATTGTCAAAGAGTCGGTCAGTTAGTCAGAAAGTTGAAGCTAGTTGCCCATTCCAAAACGTAGATCTCTATGGAGAAGAACTGGCAAGAAACCCCAAGGACACTCTTTTTAAATCAAGATATTACAAAATCCTGGGTACATTATTCTTGTTGCTTCTATATGCGAGAACAATGAAAAAGAAATATAATGATAACGATGCAAATGGTAGGTAGGTAAATAATTGCCAGCCTTTACAATCTGTAGAACTTAAATTAGGAACGCCAATTAGGAAGGTAATCATTGTCTGATTGAATTCTTTGTTGTACATTAGTGTTCAAAGACAAGGGACAAGACATTCGTCCGATGTACACAAGGAAACTTCTACCTTGAACCCACTTACCTAGCCTATGTCTACGCAAATTTAACATTAATATTTATGTTAACATCTATTGTAATCTAACACCGAATACTATGCTAAGCAAGTGGCCATCTCTGAGTAATGGATATCCTTGCATCGACTCCGGCTATATTCTATTCATTATGATAATTAATTAGTTACAATGAACATTTACAGGCTGTTCTTCAAAAAGGTCATGTAGTACGTATACCGACCTAGGTACTTCAAATTGTGATCAGGGCTTGAAATTCCGGTTTTTTTTGGGAACCGGTACCATTGGCCTTAGTGTGCTACCGGTACCATAGTAGTACATGTACTAATGGTACCGGTACCAGACGTAGTACCTACACTACTGGTATTTCTTATCAGTATAGGTACTGAACCGGTACCAAACGAATGTTTACGTAAGTTAGAGTGAGAAAACAGATGTAGTAAGTAAAAAGGATAGTTAATAGGCATTAGAAAAATAACTTAAAGATTGCCAACCGTACGAGGTTCCTCATACAAAATTAAGATTTGTGGTAGGTAAGCACCCGCGGGTACCTGAATTTGGTACCGGTACTTGTTAAGTGGAGTACCGGTACCCGTCTGGTACCTGTACCCGGGTAAAAACCAACGGGCAAGAACCGCTAAGTACTGGTACTTTTGGTAACGGTTATTACATATCATTATAATTACATTAGTGTATTTAGCTTTAATTTTGTCTGCTTTATAATGTTCATTTCAGTGTTTAATTTCAATCAAAATGATCATGCTAAGAACATTGTTCAACTGACAAATGCTGTAGAATTCAGGCAATTACAATGACGCTGCGGATTTCAGTAAGTTAATTACACAATTTTTTTTTACTATAAATTATCAGATAATCAGACTAACGTACAACAGTTCAAACTTTAAAATCGTGTCAAAAATCAAAGCTCCCAAATGAAAACCAGCGCTATTGTATTAGCTGACCGCCGTTGACGATCCAAATTGCGTTCAATGATTGACGGCGTATTATTTGGCCAGACATGACGGCAGCCGCGGCATACATAACATACTGTATAAAACACCTCAATGTAAACCTCCAGAAGGTTCACATAGAAACTATAATGGCTCAACTGCAGCTTACCTACGCCCGCACCAAATTCAGAATGTAAACAAATCCTTATGAGTCTCAAGTCTTAAGTTAAGACCTTAACACACACACACACTGGAACAGCCCCTAGATATGGTTTTAACTTTGGTTTTTCCTGCATTTCGGTGCATTTATCGACCAGCGGGGTAATTACGTAACACACTAACAGTAGGAATGGGTTTCATTTGGACAGTTCAACAACATTCATTGCGTTATTTACGTTGTTGAGCAGACAAATTTTTCGAACATTATGAAGCAATGGATTAGCAATAGGCTTAAATATGATTCAGAGAGTGATACATCGTGTGTTACGTAATTAGGGTGCAGTTTCTGAGTCTGATTTCGACACAGATGTCAAAGTCAGAGCGATGTGAGGATAAAGACATACTGCTGACCTCAACAATTTTTCAGACTAACAATTGGAAATAGAGAAAGAATTTGGAACTAACAGCTGGAAAGAGAGAGAAAGAGAAAATCGCTCAGTTACTCCACTTGTGATTTCGACAAGATTTTGGAACCGCTTAAGTTGTTACTAAACGTTGATTTGAATTTGCCTTCTGTATCTTCACTGTTGCTTGACCACCAATATTGTCTAGCACATGTTGAAAATATTCAATTTGTATATGAATAGAAAATGTAATCACAAACATTGCATCGTTTATCTAACTGCAACGAAACTAAATATTAAAATTAAACAGATTTTTACAATTGAGCAGGGTGGAGATGCCTTATTTACCCTTATTATCTAGTTAGGGTTCACATCACTTCTGGTGACAGACATCTTGAACCTTGTAAAGGTAACCTTCTAGGGGTTAGGTTCTTGTTGACAGTCACCTTATAAGGTGACTGTCAACAAGAGCGACTTAGCAAGTTATTTATTTTGCAGGCAACAGCTTTGTATGAATTTATTGTAACGTCCTATCGTCCCAAGCCATGTCAACCAAACTCACCAAAAATCTAACCAACTGAACCATAAAAAAGATTTTAACCAATCGGGAAGCCCAATAACAATAATTGTCATCATTCCATATTACAACGAAACTTTATGTTAGTGTTGTGATAGCAATTCATTCGATTTGAAACATAATAGTGACGTAGCGATCGGCAATTAACATAAAATATAAATTATTGCCGATATATCGACGCTTCGGAACTATTACCGATTATGATGCAAATTTTAATGATGTCTATTACAGTTTTGTTTAATTAATAAAAAACGTATCGAGACGAATTTTTTATCGAGGTGCCGGTCGCGTGTGTTTTTATTATCTTACTGAGGAAATAACAATGCTATAAAGAATCAGTTGAAACTGGGAAAAATTTGAAAAAAATATATTGAAAACGAAGCCATTTTATAAATAGCAAGAATAAAAAGGGATACTCAATGTTGGAGCTCACGTTCTATGAAAGACTGGTAGAAAAACATTACCTTCTTCTGAGGCAGTCAAAAACAAAGGTAAGTACGTATCAGAAAGAAAAGTATCAAATATGGCTTCAAAAGTAATGGAAATATGGACAGAAAGTATCCACTGTCACATCTCAACTAATTTTGTTTTTCAAATATACAAACTTATAACTTGGAGAGGTCGAAAGAGGAAGGAGGAGTTAAAATACCAAGTGCAGATGCCTATCGTGCAAGTAATGTTACAAGGTAAAGTTATACGAAGGTATAACTATAGGTAACTACTTTCAAATATTTCATATTAAATTCATTACATATAGATAGATTGCAGTGACCAAGGAATTCCTAAGGTCCCTACTACTTTCTTCAACAAAAAAATATTACAAACTATTTGCAACAAATAACACCGAATTAAAATATTTAATGAAATTATCAATAAGCTCAGCCAATTACCGTCCAGGTGTGAAAGTCACCATCTACCATCATTTACCTTTTTTTTTATGCAGCCCGTGTCCTTACAGATCCAACGTTTCAAGCATTAGTATGCGATGTACGACCGACATTATTTGCATATCGATAAAGGTTAACAATGCAATTACGCGTGTCGATACTCGATAAACAATAAAACAAAATCGACAGCACTAAGTTTCAGCGGTTTTACTGGTGACGATGTTTTTGGTCGGGTCGGGGTCGTGTCTTTGACAGGAATAGGAATGTATAATGTATACTCTACTTTACTTGCATACGAGTATTATGCAGGTTTATGTCATGTGTGTGTCAGTGTATAGATTAACAATTTAACATAGGTAGTATGATAGTATCAATTACTTCCTTACAGCTTAACATCTTCAGTGGTTTCCAATTATCAATTCAAGATCTTTTCAAGCTAAACCAGTTATTTAAGTAATATAATAGATACAAACTTTTCAAATAAGTAATGATTATAGAAAATCCCTCAAATAAAAGGCAAGAATCCAGATCAATAGACACAAGAGTGGGTTTGTTACAGTTACTTATAAATTCTTGGTATTTTAATACTTCCCAAAAACACGAACAAACCTATGGAATTCACATCCCAACATGAAAATCATCAAATCGTATCGCACTCGTCTCGTGAGTCCAAAAAGCCGTTATTCATGAGCCATCCGCAGTGGACATGCAATAATTACAACTAAACACTCCAACATTCACGGTAAGCAAATAATAATTCAGAAACAACCATAATTATTACAATAATGGTCCTATTAAATTATGTTAAAAACTTACACCTATTCGGTATGCGGCCAACTATTTTAATATTAAATAATGTAATTCAATTACATTACAAAATGATGTTGGTAGATTTATCTACGGTAAATTAAATTCGTGAGCTTAGTTTTAATTATTTTTATATAATATATCAGTGAAAGGCGACAGTGAATTGCTAAAAAATGTGAAAATGTGAACAACTAAAATGTTAAATTAATAACATGGGTTTATCAAAGTTGTTTTAACATTGTCGAGCTTTCTGTTCATACTCAGGGATTTCATTACATGCATTTTTGCGAGATTTTATTGCATCAAAGTTGCAGACTGTGTTTTGATTCAGTCCTTTTATAATAGAAAATACCTGTCTCTTATTCTGGTATTTAGTAATACTTCAATCATTATCTGTGAAAAATTGGCATACCCACTCAACCTTTTACAAATTTCCGTCTTTGAGTGAACTATGAACGAAACGTGACCATGAGAAAAGATCCAATTTCTTGATCTGCACTCAGTTCTCAAGGCGATTAGAATATTTCTCGCAATTCGCACCTGCATCCACCTGTATTGCTACTGATAACCTCTGACTGCAATCACCAATCCCGTCTCTGACCTCGGCTCGCAGGGCTAGCTCGTGATCTCTCACAATCCGTTATCCCTTTAATGTCACTGGTGTCAATATCGTCACGTCGACGTCAGACGAAACATTACTGACATTTATTATTCAATATTGCCTAGTGGATTTATTGATACTGAGCAGAGTCCTTGGGTTCGAGTCCTAGGTCGGGCAGTTTTATTGGTTTGTTGTTTTCTTGACTTTTGCGCTGTTAGTGACATTAGACTCATCTTACTACATGGGACTTAAACACAAAGAAATGTGATAGTAAATACTTCTGCCTAACTCTTCGCGGTCAACAGGCGTGATGTTATGTTACGTAATTAATTTAAAAAAAAACCGTCTGACCCATTTTTTGCTTCAATATCGATCTATTCGTATCTCCCGATCACTGATCCAGATCTCTTCAATGCCAGACATGACGTTTGATTGACGGATTGACGGACAAACACGCTGATTGGATATAATTACGATGCATATTTTGTTAATAAACAATTGTCTGAACATTTACTGTTGAAATCTATCCTACTCAGCACTAATAGGGTTGAATTTCGTATGGTTGGAGAGTAAAAGTAAATTGGTAAAGTATCCTTAGAAATTATTAGTCGTGGCGGTAGGTTCAGTATTTGAAATCATTGTGTTGTGATGGGATCAAACAAGATCCTTATTCAAGTCAGTTTGCGGTTATTCATAGAAGATGTTAGATGGAAAGGTTATACACAGCAATATTGATAGTCTAGCCAATTTAGTACTAAATTGACTGTTAAAATGTGCTATTAGCAGATTGACTTGCGTTTTATTTTCATCGCTTAAGTTTCATTTGCGAAGTCAGTCTTTCTAAATAGGTACTATCCCTGTTCTGTATTGAAGTTCTTAAAGAAAAGCTCCTGCCACACACTATTTAGCATCTCAAGATAGTTTTGTCATAAGAAAAAAAGCACGATTACACATGTCAGCACGGCAATTTCTATTGTCTTGACAAATAATGTAAATACGTATTACAAAAGTTGTTAAAGGATAAGTTAAAATTACGGGCAGCAGCACTTTATTTGCCAATAGTATCGTTCTGCGATAGCCAACTCGGCTTAAAATCTCTTTCTTCTTTTCTTTGGTACCATGATTTGGGTCGGGTCTCCTTTCTCTTCTGCGTCATGTTGTTCGGTCTTGGGTTGTCGGTTCTAGCAATTGGGTTAGCTTGAAGTCTCTTCCTACATTGGAGTACCAGGTCAATGGTAGGAAGCCTGTACCTCTATTTGTCCCGGTAAGTTCAAAGCGATTTGAAATTGTACCACATTATCCTCACTACGTCATTTGACATGATAAAAATAGAAGAATTTCTTATGAAACAGGAGCGAGGTTCATCCCAAGATGGATCGACTATCTATGCAGATCCAATTCTGACTGTAGTCTACTGAATACAAAAATTTATGATCGTATATTTATCTGTAAGTGCGTAATCAACAGGTGTATTATCTTATCCAACTTTATGTAAAGCTTACAAAACTATTCATTAGATTGAAAACAAAACTCATCGGGATTGCGTCGGCGTTGGACGGCCGTCCGTCTTGCGATCTACGATAGATGTTCAATCGTACTAATAAACAGAGTAGTATAGTTAAACAGCATTGCATACGTTTAATAAAAATAAAATTGGAGAGATAAAACTGAAGTTGTTTGGTTAGCAGAGACTACGGCTCCTGTTGTAAAGCTTCCATAGATTTAACTTGTGATGCCTGTACAGTAGTCGATTGGATTTTTGTAAAAGAAATGAATCAAGTGAAAGAATGAGGAATAGTAGTTAATTAACTGTCGAATAAGGAACCAGAAATGAAAGAAAGACGTCCATGACTGGAAATGTAAGACTAGTCCTAAATAATGGATACGCCTTTAAAAGATGTTGCAACATGTTTTAGGGCTACTAATAATATCTATCACATGAAAATTCAGCATAACTGAATGACCCAAAACCAAACTGAAGACAGACAAGAACCGTCTTATAACAAAACAAGGATTATCTTCAGACCCAAGTTAAAACCATGGAGCCATTTTTGAATTTTGAACTTTATTCTGATTATGCAAAAATGTTTAATACAAAACTTAAAACTGAAATAAGTTGTCAGTATTGTATACACAATATATACAACTGTATTTGAATCACAGTTACGTTCCTGCTACAAAACCAGGCTCGATGGTTTTAACCATATTAAATGAAAATCCTTGTTCGGTATTATGATCGGAAGAAATTACCATACAACAACAAGGTAAGCACAAAAAATTACCAATACTGAAACAAATGAAAACTAACATGACTTCCCCTAAACATTTCAAAATGATTTCATTTAAATTTCAAAATCATAAAACGATCACCCGGTACAGTGACGCCCAAAAATATATGCAACGCAATATTATTTGATATAGGTACATGGAGTTAACACTCCGCTGCATTCATTCCGGCCTGATTGATAGAGTGATTGATTGGCACATGACGTGAACACTCCCGATGTAATAGCCCAGTAAACAGGTTCGTGATTCGCGACCAAATACTGTACCTCTAAATTGAAATTCATATTTTTTGTGTAATCTGTATTAATTTTTGGTTGATTAGGTTTTTTTTGGGTAATGATGTTGTTGTTTAAAAGGATCTATTATTGATATACGATTATGTGTTAATTGATATATATTCGATATAGTTATTTAGGGGACCGCTTTGTCAGTCACAATAATCTATTAAGGAGAGATGTCTGAGACAAAACGCTCCACTTGCTACACTACACCTCATTAAAAACTTTCTATTATGAAATAAGCAGAATTCTACGACTCAATGACACACAAACGCAATTGGCCCTCCGGTACCAACTTCCTTGCTCCCGAATCACACAAACAATCACACATCCATACTCAATAACGCTTCGCAACAGCATCTTTACAAGTCATTAGACGTGCCACCCCCCCCCCACACTTCCCCCTCACCCCGAGGGCCCCGCACCCGTTTGTAATTAACTGAGGGCCATAAATTGACCGTAACTGTCATATCATATTGATTTAGTCCCGTGAGCGTACCTACGCCTTGCTCGGAGTTTTCAGCCTCGCTGGGGTAGGGGAAAAATTAAAATTGTTTGGATTGACGCTATCGGGGTGCGGTGTATCGGGGGTTGATGCTCATGTTAGAGCTTCAATTCTATTCTCTTTAGATGAATTTGTAACTGCGCAATTCTGCGTTAGAAGTAGAGGTCATTTTATTCTTGCTCTGTGCACGTCATACTGTCTCGTACTATGACAATGTATTACGTCTCAATGAACGTTTACTGAATCGTATCTTGTCTCTAGTTTAAAGAAAAGCTTTACAGAAAAAATCTTTAATTAGTTATTGATGCCTAGTAAAATTACGAAGTGTTGAAAAAATTACAATCACCCAATTTTATTTTCGTTCATCTATTGAAACAGATTAATTCATTATTTCATTCGTTTCATTCATAACAACTAATTTATCACATTGAACGTTTCAATTGCATATCAGAATTCCGTAATAAAACAAATATTGGGCGATTCGAAAATAGTCGGATATCAAACATGACACGACTAATTTAAATCATATTCACATACAAAAAATTCGTTCCGTATGCATATACATACGTTTATGCCCACACAGAGCCGTGAATGAAGTGAAGACAGCATTATTACCGCTTTGCAACGATTGAGACTGTCAAAACAACGCTAACTAGCGAAATCGAACAACATTTGGCCGGCGGATGATAGAAAACAAACATTTACTTGCCATTCTTAAACAGATGATCCGATTCAACAAACATTATTGAACGAATTTATGAGCCATCGAGATCAAAGTCGTAATACAAAAATATCAACAGCAATCACGAGAGGGGCGTCAGTTTCTTAAGAGCTGTGCTTAAGGAGCAATTTTGTGCGTGAGTTGACTTTGATGAGTGCGGATGCAAATGTGGACGCCATGTTTTTTTCCCGCGCCAACAATCGCGCGCTGCTGCCGCATCGAAGCTTCTTTTTTCTACTGTAAGTTCCTGATCGCGCTAATTCTGATTGAGAAGCATTTTTTGTTTCGATTGTGTAACATTTTAAACACGTTCTCGATATTTCGATGATTGGTACAGCTATGGTTGATCAAAGACGGCCTGGATCTCATTCAGCCTTGATGTGTGAAAGATTAATACGTTTTTACAAATATTGGAGCAGTTGTTTGGACAATAATTTCATAGCTGATAGGAAACTTTGCAACTGGACCGATGACATGATTCAATCTTCATCGATGATTCTTAGATTTGATGCTATTTTCATTATTTGAATACTTGTTATGAATGAGTTTCATACATTTATTCTTTGCCTTGGCCGAAATCCCTACAACCGTTTAACTAGATTAGATAAAGTTATCGCCATACACTTTAATTGATATAAAATATTTTGTGTAAAACAATACTGTGCAGAATTTTTTCTTCAAAAAGATTATACACATATTTGACCCATCTATATTTTTCAGCAACAGCTTTATCTCATCTCTGTTTACATGCTCTTTATTTCAGTGCATCGCCGTTGTTATCTCTATCGGTCACATTTTCACTTGTCAGTTGTCAGTCAAGCTCATGATCTTCAGTGATTGAGATATGTAGTGTGATTTATGAGATAAGCCAAAAACATGAAGTTATTAAAATTGTAGATTCTCGTGTATCTTTCTGTATTTCGATTCTTTTACAGAAGTTTTCATGTAATTTTTCGGAAACATTTCATCTATCCTTTAAATGAGTCCAAATCTGATACACGCAGAGTCAAACATGTTAGCTTCTTCGAGAAAATATATATTCATAGTAACGTCTCTTTTACATAAACTAGCATGCATTTCTTCGGCACTGATCTAGTCACGAAATCAGTACATCAGTCTGTTGGAAAGCACACTACTGTAACTCCTTGCCTACACCCAATTTGACAGCAGCCATTAGAAAAAAAACGGGTTTTATTTATCGCCCCACTAAAATTCCTAGTGATTTCACATCTAGGCAACTTATCTTATAAATCGTGAAATGTGTCAATTAACTCCAGTTTAATGTCGTATTTATGTTAATAGACGTCTGACGGACATTTTTGGGCATACACAAAAAGAGACTCGGCAGGATGCGATGCAACCGACACCACGGCACCAGTACACTCGGGTATTTTTAAATGTCAAATGAGTTAAATAAGTGTTGCGGCTTGAGGCCGCGTGACGGCTGATTGATTAGTTGATTGACTTTTCGCATTCAAGGGTTAATGTTATTTTTTTCGTTTTTGGTTCACCAAAGCGAAAACTGTCATTGGTTTAATTAAAGCCTGATAATCAGATGAATAAACATTTTTATTTTAGTACTCATAAAATTGATTGCCAAAAACGACTGCCAATTAATCGATATTCAAACACGGAAATTAGTTAATTTGACATAAAATTCTTCTAATTTATCATTACTATAATAACCATTAAACGAATTTAAGAATCAGCTAAAAACCTGTCAGAATTTATGTATATTGAGATCATTTAGGTAATTAGAAAGAATTAGTGAGAGCTTAGCAACAAAACTGATTATTAATAAAAAATCTAATTTCAATCACTACTTTAGTAGATGGGTGTCATAAAAATAATATAAATAACGTAATATAAATTATTGGGGTATCGAGAAACCTCGTATCGATGTTAATAATCGTAGTGGGATACATAAAACGTATCTGTTAATACATTCTTGATTATCAAACCGTGGGACTGTTTGTATGTTATTTATGTATCTTGCTTCAGTTAACGCATTGATCGGAGCTACAGCCGACGTAAATTTTAATGACGGAATCCGAAAAAAACTATTTTTATAAATAATGGTACATCAATACATAAATAATGGGACCAGTCTGAGGAACTAGTACCAATAACGCGAATAAAAATAAATATTACTTAACCATTCGAAATAAATATGGCGGATGATTTATGGCGTTATTGACATTGGGTGCGCGGGCGCAGGCGGCCATCTTGGCAGCTAATTGCCAGTCTGTCATTAAATCAGTCACGCATCGACTATAGACGGATGTTCGAATATTTGTTTTGTGGCGACACCTAGGCAAATTTACATTTTTTGTTATTTTTTTATCATTAATGACTTTCAAGTCGTCAGGCCAATCGTTTTGATACCACTCGGTGGTCTATGCAAATATCTAGAATGGGAGGAACGCCTCTTTAATTATTAATTTGTTTTAGCATTGTTTTTCCAGAACGAAGTTGTTTTAGGCGATTTATTAATTAACAAACATGATGGAGCGTGATTAATTTTGGATCGAGTTACTGCCTATTAGCAAAGATTAGTTACTGGTCAAAGGTATTTCCTATATGAAATAAATACCTGTGTAATCATTCAATAAATTTTCCTTTGTTTATATGGGAAAAACTTTTTCATTTCGAATAAATTTGAGGAATCGACCAGTTGACAGCGATCTGGACTTTGATGACATTTTGTAATTTTTATTTGAACATAATTATTTATTTTGGTTTTCTTCTTTTAATTCTAGTAGTATTATTACTAATGCGCTTTAGGAAGGAGTAGTTGTTACGGTTAAAAGTATCAAAGTGTGCGTCAAAGAAGGAACCGTTGCGGTACTGGGTACAATGTACTTGATACCGGTACCGCTTGAAGCTATATAGTCTATGGTAACTTGTTGCACATAAAGTTACACATGACTACGTAATAATATACCGTTTAGTAACACTTACGGGTCCAATAAAGTTTATATCGGAACAAGTGGACTACTTAGTACTTAAGTTAGGTATAAGTTGCACCTCTGGTAGTAACATGTTTTAGTACCACGAACATTTTGATTTTCATCAAATATATAAAGTTGGTATTTAAAACAACATGGGAAACTAAAGGGAAGGCGATTGAAAAAACTGGTTCTTTGAAAATATGAGAAGAAATAAAATATATATAAGAAATGTGGCTTTTTAAAAGCAAAAGTAAAAAAATAAATATGAATGAAAATCAACATTTGGAATTTAAATACATGGTCTTGGGAAAAGTATTAAAACTTAACTAGGATTTTAAGCTGGTTATGGGATAATTAAGCTGCCTCTTTTAATGCTTCCCTTATGAAATGTTTATTCATTGTATTTTACAATTTAATTAGCGTACTAACACGCAGGAAATAAGACAAGAAAAGTACAAAGGTGCTGTTTATTTCTATAGAAATATATTCCAGCAGAAAAGTTGGGAATAAAAAGAGTAGTGGATAGGTACAGTGTAAAGGAATTAAGTTATTTCATGAGTCCACAAACATAGACAATCGTTCTAGTTTCTATAACCTGATTTCAGCCGAATCCAGATGATGGTTTTTTTTTTGGTGAAATGGTGGGTTTTTGGATCAAACTCAAAAACTTTAAGCATTTATTACAATTGAACCATTTACAGGCACTTTTGAATTATCAAGGAGTCTGTCAGTCAGAAATATGAAGCTAGTTGCCTGTTCCAAAGCGTATTAGGTACCTATGGAGAAAAATATGAAATAAGATTAGAATAGATATAGTTATTTATTTGCAAAGAATGTAGGTACAAAAATCAGTATGGATTGCAAGTAAGAAATTTTCCTTTGTTAATTCATGGTTAGGTTATTAGTTACAAAGAAGTTCCCAGAAAAATAAAAATACGCTTCTTATTGATCTTGGAACCAACTTTCTGACTATCAACATGACTTTAAATTCTATAAAAGAAGAAAACAGAATTAGGTAAGTAAGTAGGTAAAGTATCAAGCAATCTGCCCAACTATGTTGGGGTCGGCTTCCAGTCTAACCGGATGCAGCTGAAAACCAGTATTTTACATGGAGTGACTGCCTATCTGACCTCCACAACCCAGTTACTGGGTAACATGAATAAATGGAGTATAGTAACACGGTACCGAAGTTTAGTATACTTACTGAAAAATCAAACTTAAGATAGAATAGAGATTGGGTAAGAGTAGAAAAGCACGCTGGTGAAGATAGCAAAAGTTTATTCAACACATTGATGGAAGCTACACCAATCATAGCATATCCGATTAGACTCGTAGATAAAAAATCAAAAATAAAATAATTACACAAAATTATGATTATGACAATATCATCTTCAAATCATGTCAATGGTATGTAAGGATATTAATTTGTCTATTGTTGTTGTCTAAGGCACGTTGAGATCATCTGAGGTGTAGTGTAGGCGTAAAACACTTGGGAGCAGTGTTCAATATGACACTAGAGATAATACGAAATAGAGGCAATAAAGAATGACACTAGAAGTAAATGGATCTGGTTATGATGGAAGCTGACAAAAACTGCTATATTTTTTTTTTTTTATCGATACCTGTATGTTGTTCCAAACCAACAGAATGTAAGGCGATTTTTAAAGTGTCTTGACGATAGATATTCCTTCGTTGTAAAATGTCGTGTCTTTAATTGTATTATTTAAAAGAAATCGGTCAAATGTTATTCCTACACAGCTACCACGGCACGATTAACTGTCATCATCACCTGCCTAGCGTTTTTCCGACTTCGTTGGTTACCCGAATTCTACATAGAGCGACTGCTTATCTGACCTGCACAACCCTGTTACTAGGTAATACGATACCCCTTGGTAAGACTGGTTGTCAGACTTTTGGGCTTCTGACGACCCGTAACGACTGTCAAAGATCTACAAATGACAGCCGGGACCAACGTCTAAACGTGCTTTCCAGGGCAAGGAGGAGTCTCAATAAGTAATGGATGGTCACCCGTTCAATTAACATGACATTTAATTAACTGTCATCTGCGATCATGCTTGTGCAATTTGACATTATTCTGACTTCAGGAACCACTAGACAAAACTGGAAAAGTCTGTTGTGAAACTGTGAAAATCGCTACAACATATTGAGTGAGGTGTCTAATACGCAGATAATCAGTCCATATTCATAATAGTAGATAGTCGTAAGAAATATTTAAAACTCTATGGTGTTGCCAAAGAAATATTAATTAACAACTATTGCATGGTTATCAAATTATTAATACAAATAATGAACACTGCTTAATAAATTACTTTTATTAAAATGTTCTTACTTGGATAATGTTTTTAATATTCTGAATATGTATCTATAGAATGAGCGATGGATCCGGTAAATAAAATTGCTGTTAAAAATATATTTGCGACAGATGTCCTGCAGGTAATTGTAGGAAATTGGTTATATTTCACAAGCCATGTGAGTTACAACCGACATATTAAGTTAATTGAGTAAAAAATAAGTTCAATTGTAATAGTAGCTTGTCTTATTAAATATTACATTACGGTTGTTAATAAGAAATAACATTCCTAAGTAAAAAATAATATTTGCTGTCTCTGAAATAATTTTACAACAATATTTTCAAGTAAAAAAAGACTCATTTTGGTAACACAACTTAGTTTTTACCAGAATTGGTTCTTTAAGCAAATCATTCAGAATTAATTAAATTAATTTTCTTTATTTAGGTACCTGATTCTCAAAAGAAACTGTATACCATAAACTAATTATAACAAAAAAAGATTATTATTGTAATTGAATCCCTAAAATATGAACCATAAATATAATATATTCACGACCATAAACAAGTCAAAGTTATGGAAGATCTAGCAGATGTCGCGTCACATGGCATCTATAAATTTTAACTTGTCGTATTCAAAATGTTGGTTTCAAATTGTTTAATATTATATCCACATAACTGATAGGTTTCGTGGCAGGAATATTTAAGATAGGAATCAATAGTTTATATAGTTTTGTTTGGAAATTAGTTGACGATATTAAACAAAAAATACAATCGGGCAAAGAAAATTTAAGCGCAGACTGCAATTGGGTACCTCATACTTTTTGCTTGTTTATTTAATTATTAGTATCAGTATTTAACAATAGGTATCATTTTTTAACATTCTCACATACCGATTAAAAATCCATAAGAAATTGATTCAAAATATTCTATGTTCGTTTCACCTGTCAAACACAAAGGAGCAAAAAATATTTATAATTTAATTATTTAAACAGAAAACGTGCAGTAGAAATTTAAATCAATTTGTTAACAGATTTACAAATAAGTTCTTATAAAATAATAATAAATAATGAAAACCGCTAACCATTGTTAAATAAAATGTTTGCTTAATAGCTTATGAACCAATATTAAAAGATTATTTACTAATAAAAATACAAACAATGCAAATGCAAGTTGCCCATAAATTTTCCATTGGGTATACATATAGTAATTAAAAATTTCTTAGTTTTCAATCAATTATTAATCAATGTCATTCGTGATTGCGACACTAGCAATAAACCTTATTGACTTCTATTGTATTAATTTATTATTTATGACATTTGATTGTCAGGTAATGCAGCGCTTGCGTCAGTCGTTACGTCTTACTGTTTTGTTATTTGAATATTTATTCCTATTTTTCTTTTCTGAGTAAAACAAGTAGGTTGTAAGTACAATTATTTTCTAGTAATTATTTTTAGTACCAAGTACCAATGTGACTTTTTCAATTCATATGTACTTTCTGAGTTTATCTTGGACATTACTGAAATGAAGGAAAACATCTTGAGGAAACCTGGACTTATGTATTTAAGTCTGAAATCGCCACCCCGTCTTGAGCAAGCGTGGTGATCAATGCTCGTGCCTTCTGTGTATGAGAAGAAGCCTGCGCCCCGCGGGGGGACAATAATACGCTGGTATTATAATAAATTATGCCCTTTATGTTTAACGCAACGCAATGGAGAATGTTACCAAAGTAACAGATGCGACAGGTTTTTTAGCAATGCGCATAGGACCACTTTAACACTTCCTAAGTTGTTGACCTGTTCGCCAAGGTCAGGGTAGTAAGCAGTTATGCTATGTATGTACGGGAACAGGTACCAGTACTTACAATGTTATTAAAAGAAAATTACCTAGCATGTTTTTTGTTTGGAATTAAATGATAAATGATTTTAATTCTGTAAGTAGGTTTGTACAAACACTTTTACACGTCAATCATATTTTAAAACTAGATGAGGTCGGCGTTTCCTATCTGACTACTCTGAGAAGAAAGGCCGAAACAAACTCAGAGGTCACAGTCTCTTTTAAAGTCCAGATATTACCATCACATCCACTCAGTATTCAATTGTATTACTTGGTCCCATTGGTTGCTACATTTCAGGACTCAAATGGATATTTCATCTTTAAAAAAAATGTAGGTAGGAACTACAGAATCAGAAATGAAATGCCTATTAATTATTGTACAACATCTGAGTAACGTGTAAGTTTATCTTTCAGAATAAAATTCTTGAATCATTGCTCAATAATTAAGCAAATTACTTATATTGCAGTAGATTATAATTCCTTACTTAAGGGTTCTTCACTAAAATTGTATCGTCAATAGAATATTTAAATACCCGCATGACAGGCACTTAGTGGTTTTTGTAATGTACTCAAATATTAAAAGTGATTAAAACATTAATATACAACATGTACACAATAAAACTACTAACATTTCATTTTTAATTAGGTAATTATTATGCAATTAATTTTTTTTGTTACACTTAAATATAATATGAGTAAGTAAAGGATAGGACAAACTTTGAATAACTTTTAAATATTCCGTAAAAAAACTGAAAAAAAGATCTTCAAACTCTTCATCACATTCCTTCCAAGTTAATGTTGCACTAGGCATATTGCGTTTTCCAAAACGTCTTTATGTACACAATGTTTATGATGCGGCGTCCCGCTCTAGCGCCCCGCCCCTGCCCCGCATGCTTGCCCCCCTCCCCTTTCGCTCCCAGCATAGACGCGTTGCAGACGCTTGGGGCGCGCGCCACTCGACTATTTAAAATGACGACTGTGTGCATTGCTTTACAAAAATAAAGATGGCGGACTGGGGAAAAGGACGCCAGTGGATGCAAAAATATTGGACGCTTCTTTTGTGGTTTGCTACTTTTTCTGTTCTTTTGAGGGCCTGATAGATGCAAAAGTAATGCAGAAGTTTTCTTCAAGTTATGTAACTTGTATGAAGGGTAAACTTGACTCAAGGAACCTTTTTGCATGCAGATTTCAGAGTTCGATGCAGGTTATTGTATCATTATTTTAATTTCCTAAAAATAATTAACATTATTTGTTTAATTAGTTAGATCTTGACCATAGTAAGTAGTATTTTTCTAATTTAAACCTAAATTGAAATTACTACACAATTTCCTCACTGTTTTTACAATTTTCTATTTTTAAGATATCTATGGTATCAATATCCCGATGACCATTAATAGGTATAGCCATCGTTTAGAGTTTCTATCGCTTGGGAACTACCATAATTAAATTTTCTATACATATTTTGTAAATTGTGTTACATAATCTTTTCTTGGAGTAAACAGTAAAAGTCCGAATATCTTCAATAACTTTTCCCAAACTTTATTCGAGACCTTTCAGACACTTGAAACTCTTTTCATAACTATTCAACAATGCTCTAAGCTTGAAAGCATAATGAAAAACAAGGTTATTCACAGTGAAAAGTGTTTATGTAACACTTTATAAAAATTTCATGTAGTTATTCCTTTGTTATAGCATATTTTATCAGCAAACGCCCGGCACAGTACCGTCGCGGGCCGTCGCCGCATCCTCACTGAATTCAGCAGCCGTCACAAAGTTTTCAGTGCCCACCACGCATTGTGAAACTTAACATACTACACTAAACTATCTACTTCATCTAAATATACAAAATTCCGGACATGTTTTTCAAAGAAGCAGTTTAAATGCGTGAAATATTGTTAGTAAGCGATAAAATATTTAAATATAGTGTTAGCATTTGATTGTCATCTATACTAAAAGTATGCTCACCTTCGTTTTCCAATGAATATTCTTATTTGACAGATAATAAGAACACCGCTCCAGCTGTCACAACGAGCACCTAAGCAAGCAATGCCACTCGAGACCCTCTCATATAACCATTGTTTTTTAAACTTCTATTTGTTTTCGAAATACGTGAAACGAATTCCTCAGCACATCAAACACTAAGTACGATGTCGTTGAACCTCTTTCCAATCCATCAATAGTAAACTTAAACAAATCAGCCGTATTTGAACAGATGGGCTGCGACGGTGTGTCGGTCGAGCAAATACGTTGAAAATGCTTACTGGAATCACACAGCGTGGGTCACTTCACACAAATAACTGGCACTAAGTTAACTGGACACAATATTTGGCACAGCACGTGAACATGTCATTGGATCGTTTGCGCGTGTATCGTGGCGTGTTTACGCGGGCGAGAGCGAGCGCGGGTGGCAATGCGGTTGCGTCGCGCGCCGCGGCCGGAATGACGCGCGGAGCGGACGCCCGCCGACGACAGCGCCACGCGGCGCCGAACAGAACTAGCGCACTCAATCAAACGTCCAGCCGTGATAAGATGCAACTGCTTTTTTGCAACCTACTGCATTCTTATTGTGATTGATCTTGTAAATTAAAATAGTTGCTTATTGTAGATAGGTGTCACGTCGGTGTTGAATTAAGTTTTTACTTTAGTCTAAACAGCTCTATTTACATAATCTGAAATTGACTTAAAAAATCTTTTACTTAATTTCGTTTAATATAACCTGCAACTGTATTGATCCAGTTGCATAACAAAATCATTATTTAAAGTACTATTTTAAACGTCAATTAGCATGATTAATTAAGTTTCCAAACAAAACTTTCTTAGAAAACTAACTTCAAACGAGAAATACTTAAGATTTCCTGAAGAAAATAAAAAATAATCGAAATACACCTGAAAAGTCGAAACTTATAAAAATATGAACATGTCAAAACATTGCAAAAAGTCAGTGGGTCTGACGTGACCTTGCACCGTGCAGGCGGGCGCGCGTGCAGTGTCGCCGTCCCGCTCGCGGGGCGCGGCGACTAGGCCCCGCCCCCCGCCCCCCGCCCACCTCACCGCGCCGCCTTTTTACCTTTTTGCCCGCTGCTAACTCACTTTCGTTACGATTGTACCTACGTTACTTATGCTACATTTTATTAAAATAATTATTCAAATTATATATTTTTGATTAATTATATTTTAAATAATGCTGCTTATTTTAATTTTGTAAATTGAAGTTTGTTTGATGAATGAATGAGTATGGTCAATTGTTGTGTGGTAATTATTAGTAATTTTTATGCATAAGTAAGTTATTCTGACTAAAATTTAATTAGTAATTATTTGACGAGATTGATTTTGACCTATATTTTAGAAATTATATAATCTCATCACTGCTATTTTCTTTTTTTGTAGAAAGAAGAAAATACTTGGTAGTAATAAAAGGAGTTTTTTCTTTAATTGGGTTTGTTTAGGTTTGTTTTCACCTGTGACTTGTTAGTCAAAAATTTAATAAAAAAATGAGCTTTTTTTCCAAGCTTGTTTACCTTTACCTAAATAATAAAGCTGGCGTATTTCAGTTTAATTAGGCATTCAAAAATAAAAAGTATCGAAGTAAACGCACAATAAATCATATTTTTTCTTTATTTTTTGGAGAAAAATGTTTTTCTCATTTTAAATTTAGGGATTTAAAATCGATATTTTCAATGGTACCTAAATTTGTTTATGAAGGAATTATACCCTAACAGGTAGATAAAATAACGTGTAAAAGTTATAGCCATCAAACGGTCTTCGATATATTTACGTACAAGATTTATTAGATGCACGTAATAATAATAAAAAAGTTTGCACATTCAGTGTTCTTTCCTAAAACACGTTATACCATAAAAATTTCATATTTTCATTATGTTCTCACATAACATTACCGGCTACTTTTACATAGCACCAAGTATGTTCCTTCACATAGCACTTTACCGTCTTAGAAATAAGTCCGAGAATCGAATAAACTTAACATTTCAACAATAACCCGAAACGCGTAATTTTACGATCAGAATCGTAAAAATCCGTTTTTTTTTTCCGTCAATATTATTTTATTCGCGTTTAAGTTCGCTCATTAAGCAGAGATGTGGCTATTTTCGGTTTTTACGAACGATTTTGACGAAGTTCTGATAAAGATAAGGAGTCAAGTGTGAGGTTTTTATTGAGTTCCTTTTAATTTGATGTGATGTTTGTGCTCCGGTCTCAAGAAACAGGTACTTACCTACCTGCTCTCTCCTGCACCCCATAAACAAATCTTTAATTATACCTACTATCTTTAAGCTCTTTGGGACATTATCTTAGCTCACAGCCATGAAACAGGAACTGAATTTTCGTTACAAGATGGAAGTATGTACTTATTTGTTCCGAGTTTATTCATTATAATTGAGAAATACAGGTCACCTTGTATCTACACGTAGAAAGCGTAATTTTACATCAAAATGCAATTTAATAAAAAATGCATTTATTTAAAAACTAGAAAGTAGTTGTACAGTACGGTGAAGCAAAATTATTTAGTACAATCTACAATTGCCATTTGCTACTTTCTATATTCCTCCATACAAAGTTATATTAAATATAAAACTTTTGATAAAGTCATACATACAGTAGGTTTATAAAATATCTCACCTCCTGCATGCATCCATTTATAACTTTAAAACATATCAACCCGTTATTTACTTATCAACTACTAAGTATTGCATTCCCAGTTTACTGTATAGTAGGTACCTACTTACTACATATTTATGTAAATCGATAACATGCAACTAAATAAAAATGAATATAATTATTTATTGACATTTTTAAACAACTTTACAGGAACTGTCATAATTTCATAAAATACAAATATTATTTCTACGTCTGAATAGAAACATAAATATAAATAATATATTTTTATGAATCTTAAATCGCTAAAGTTTGAAGTTCAACGAATCAACTAGGTACTCGTAATGCTAGACATTTTAATACAATTATTAAGATACAATGAATTATTTAAATTATATCTACAATTCCAAATATTTTGTAGTTAGTAAGTATGTACTCGTAGGTGCTGGTTCCTAGACTTATCACCTGGTGTAACATTCATTAAACTATTTTTAGTCATCTGTGAGTAAAAAAAAGTGTAAATAGGTTGTCCTACCGATCATATACTTATCTTTACTTTCGATACCGCCTTTTTTTTAGACTGACAAAGGACGAAAAATAGTTTCATGAATGTTTATATTATAGTTAATATAAATTTATTTGGAATTATAATTTAAAACCATACTTTTTAAAAATTTCCATTTTTTTTCTTTTTTTGATACAACAGTTTATATATGATAGTATAGTTTTTATTATGATTGTCACATTTTTTATAAGTAAACTATCTACGTAAATAAAAACAGAAAATAATAGTTTTCAAAAAACAACCACGTAGTGTTGCCATCACCATCATCACAAACGCGAACCCTAACGTCAAACCTTAGATAGGTACAATAAACCGTCATCTTTATCCGTCCCCCGCGGAGTAGCTCCACAGCTAAATATACACACGATTATTATCATCATAAATTTTAATATGTATGATAAGTTTTAAAAAATCGGATCTTACCATAACGAACACAGTTTATGTTGATTCTTGACGTGTTGGCAACATTTGATTGCGACTTAATCGCCCCGCGTTTGAGGGTTAGAGGTTAATGAACTCGCGTAAATCTTTTTTTTTGTCGGTTGGTCCTTTTGTTTGTTGTATGAGGGAATAGAATATTTGGTTTCAAAAATACTGGCAGTGTCATTTGGATGATAATGTGATGCATAATGTTTGTTAGCCCGATGCAAACAAAACAAAAAATAATTTTACTATTGCTCTAAATTTCATCAAGCCTAACGTACGAGGTGCATTCAATAAGTACCTAGCCTCATCGCCAGAGGGCGCTGTAGTTTCAAAAGAGTTTTACCACAGTGTAGCACATTCTTTTTTAATTCTTTTTTCAAATTTTCATTCCAATCCCTTCATTTGTTTTAATTTGACAACTTATGGAAGCGAACGTGTCGATCGGTTTTACAAAAATGGAAAAAGAGCAATATCGTTCGGTGATTCGATTCCTATTTTTGGAAGGGAAAACGCGCATCGAAATCAAAGAGCGCTTGGATGCTGTGTACGGTGACTCTTCTCCATCGATGGCCACCGTCAAGAATTGGTTCAACGAGTTTGCACGTGGCCGTACGTCGGTTTTTGATGAACCACGTCCAGGTGCACCGAAAACAGCTGCTACGGAGGAAAACATTAAAAAAATCCATGATCTCGTATTGGCAGATCGCCGATTGAAGGTTCGGGAGCTAGCTGAGACTGTAGGCATTTCAGAAGGAACAGTGCATCATATTCTTCACGAGGAACTCGGCATGAGAAAGCTGTCGGCGCGATGGGTGCCGCGTTTACTCACACCAGAAAACAAGCGCAACCGTGAGACCACATCGGAGACGTGTTTGGCGCTGTTTAAGATGAATCCAGCGGAGTTTTTGCGTCGTTTTGTGACCGTCGATGAAACCTGGATCCACTGGTACACACCAGAGACCAAGGAGCAATCAAAACAATGGATCCAGACCGGGGAACGTGCTCCAAAGAAGGCGAAAACTGTAAAATCGGCCGGAAAAGTTATGGCCACCGTTTTCTGGGATTCACAAGGTGTGATCTACATCGATTACCTCGAGAAGGGTAAAACAATTACAGGGCTTTACTATGCCGATTTATTAGGCCGATTCGACGCCGAATTAAAGAAAAAACGACCCCATCTGGCGAAGAAAAAAGTGCTGTTTCACCACGACAACGCACCGGTTCACACGTCTGCCGTTGCCATGGCCAAATTGGTCGAATTACGCTACGAATTGCTGCCCCATCCACCGTATTCTCCAGATTTGGCCCCTTGTGACTTCTTTCTGTTTCCTAATCTGAAAAAATCACTCGCCGGGAATAGATATGGATCGAATGAGGAGGTCATCGCCGCCACGGAGGCCTATTTTGCAGAGTTTGACAAAAACTATTTTTCGGACGGGTTAAAAAAGTTGGAGCATCGCTGGGCTAAGTATATCGAACTAAAAGGAGACTATGTTGAAAAATAAATTGCCACTTTTCCAAAATTTTCGTTTACTTTTTGTAGGCTAAGTATTTATTGAATGACCCTCGTATGTTCCTCCTAAGTGTGAAAGGAGTAGGTACTAGCATGGGCAAGTAACAAGCAAATAATTCGTCAGGTATTAAGATAATCATCGAATTGAACTGACCTTTTGGAATCTGAATCGTATAAGTACATTTATTTTCTTCACTGACTTGAAATTATCGAACCACCAACTAGTTCAAGTACCTACCTACCAGGAAAATGTTCGAAAGTACTATATACATGTTAACAAAAAAATAGAAAAAAAAAGAAGGAAAGAAAATACATTTATATTTACTATTTTGATTATTAAGTAGCAATATAAGGGCCCTATTTGGCAACAAAGATCTAAGCTAACCTTTATAAGTCTCCCAATACTCCTGAATAAGTTTTTAAATTTTGAAAAGACTTTCCCTGTAGATATTTGAAACATATGAAAACAAACCTGAGAATTTCAGACAACATATTCAGTCATGCCATCAGGTTGATTCACCTTGCAAATTTACTTTAGTGTCATAATAAAGGCTTCGGGCAAGGTACTAGAGACATGCACCGCAGTCATCTATCAAAATGACTTCACGTCCATCTTTAGTTATATTTTATTTATTACTGTTTTAGTGCCAGTGTAGCACAGTAGCCTTAGTAGTTCAATGCTCTGTTCATTAATGAATTAAAAACAATGAAAATATAATCTACTTTGAAGGGACATTAGCCGCCAAACGGTTTCGTTGTCTGAGTGGCAAGCAAGAGGTCATAGGTTCGAGAGGTTAATCGCGTCTGTTTGTCTAATCTAGATATTGTTGTACGGCATAAGCTGTTACAATTCGGTACGGTGCCTACAACAAAGTATATTCTTGCTTCTAAAGTCTAGAAGATAGCACTTATCTACTGCAATTGTTTAAAACAATCATGTTTCTACCACAGCTCAATGAAGTCCTTTGGGTGCCAATCTCTTGCAATGGACTTTGTTGAGGTAATTTAATAAAAATAAAAATTATATTAAAATATTTTATTTCAGATATCCATGATCCATAGATATAAAACATTATAATATTAAGATTGAGCAATTACAAAAATGCAAATTAAAATTAAAATTGAAATGAATATTATTATTAAAATTAAAATTATAACGGTTATTAGAATTAAAATGGAAATTAAAATTAAATTACTGATTTCACAAAGGACTTCCAAAGCGGGGATGAGATCCTGTCAGCCACAGTGTTAAAAATTTCATTGCGGCTGCCACGCATTCTGCAGATCAGGGATACCATCTTTCTGCGAATGATGGCATGAAAGCCATCAGTGCGAAACAGCGCGAACATCTCCGATGCACTACAGAATCGTGGCAACCCCAACATCATCCTGAAGATATTATTACTGGATGTGCAGGGCATCCAGCGACCTTTTGGTGTGACAGACCCACAGACTTCCAGTGTAAAAGCACTGACAATATGCCTTAAAAAGCATAACCTTCACTTGTTCAGAGCAACGGGAGAATCTGCGGGCCAGCATATTACCTCTGACCGCTAGAGCCCTACGCTCCCCCTCAATGTCTACATCGTCCTTAAGGCCGTCGGTAAAGAAATGTCCCAGATATTTAAACTTCGCGACACGATTTACTCTCAAGCCATTTAGGGTAATATTTTGAGAATGATCGAGACATCCACCAGCGGCCCTAAAGACCATGTATTCACTCTTCTGTACATTGCATAAAAGGCCATGTAAATCTGCATAGGCCTCACACACTTTTAATAGCTCTCTGAGACCCCCACGGTCGGGCTTAGCAGCACAATATCATCCACGTAGCTTGTGTTGTTGATACTAACGCCATCTATCGAGCAACCGACGCGCTTGCTACTGAGCTCGACCATGAGGTCATTTACATACAGGTTGAGGAGCTTGGGAGAGTCCTCCCTGTTTTATCCCGCTCTTCAACCTGTAAGCTTCAGATACTATATTAGCCCACCTCACAAAATCGGTTTGGTTTCTATACCAATATGTCAATATGCTGAGCACAGCCACCGGTACACCAATTACAGTGGCCGTGGCGCACAGGCAACTGAAGGAACACGGGTGGGTTTTAGTCAGTAAGAGTCTGACACGCCCTTCCGCTCCGCCCAGAGCGGGAGAGGTCATTTGATGATTACCCACCCAAAAAAAAATGAAAAGCCGCCAGTACACCCCTGTTCCTCAATTTTCTCCAACGCACATCGTACGACACGGGATCAAAAGCCTTGGAGAGGTCAAGGAAACAGGCATATACCGGCGTCCTACTGCAGCATAGTACTGGACAGTATGCTCGAGACTTACGATTGCGCTTTCAGTGGATAGCCCGGGCCGAAATCCGAACTGAGCGTCATGTAGTTTTATATACTTATCCAAGCTGGAATCAAGCAAACCGTCCAGCACCTTACCAATCACAGTTGCTAGAGATATGGGGAAGTAGTTCTCCTTATCGAAGATATCACCAGTCTTGTTCTTCACAATAGGCACTACGATGGTTTTCATTAAATCGTGCGGTAAATAAGCGTGATTCATGGACATTGTGAAGAACATGGCCAGGACTCTCTGCAGGTGAACCCCAGTGTGCCGCAAGTGCTCAACACTTAGCCCATCATGACCGGGGGATTTAGCGTCAGTCATTTTCCCTAAAACGAATCAAGCCTTTGCAAGAGATTGGCACCCAAATAGAGAAGAGTTTAGCTTTCAAGCCCTATACACATCTCTAGAGACAGGTACCAAAAAACCATGTACCAATAATAATACAGTGTACAATAATACATGTTCATTTGTATTTCATAATAAACATTACTGCTTCTTTTTGAATCAAAAGTCGCAAATACATAGGATAATAAGAGCTACAGCTATACACCGCCGCCTTAGTCCCTAATCGCTAAACTTCGCTCTTTGCATCGATACAGACGCGATTCAATAACTATTAATATATTCAAAAAGACGAAACGTGATACAGTATTTCTGCAAAAAATCCTTTCAAACCTAGGTCTGAATAGCTTTGTCCTTAATCAGTTCTTCCAGCAAGTAAGAGTACATATAGGTACCTGTAAAATACAATTTGTATTCTCAATACAGATCAACATTATTAGTATAAGATACTCAAACTATTGTCGTCTTATTTTCGCCAATAAATAAACACAACACCCACAAAACCAATAAAATATAAATAAAACCACGTAGGTTGTGTTTTACAACCTCGTAAACTCACTTCCCTGGTTCAAATCTTAATGGTCACCCTAACACCTACACTTTCAACCAATTTAAAATGATCCAATAAAATATGTAAGAGTGCATAAAGCTACATGTAATCGATATAGTAATCTGACACCAGACGTACAAACAGACAAACAAGAGTGGCCGTCAATCAAAAGCAATCAGTCAACGGTTTCATGACACGAACGCACTCCGGCAAGCCTCTCTGCCACCACGATAGCACCTCCTTACTCTTATTACAGTCATATAAGGACCAAATTTGGACCGAAGGACCGATTTCTAGGTATACCACAATAAGGTCTATATGTAATTTCGGATCATAAAATTGGTAATTTTCGCGGTTCGCCATGTCTGCGCTGTCATCACGCGGGATCCTTTATGGCGCTAAATTATACACGCTGCGCAGGCGCACCGTTTTTCTTGCATTGAACCAGTTGCACGCAAATTGGGTTAGGTTTCTGCGCGGTTGAAGACAATAATGAGTGTCAATGGGTCGGGTTTCATTGGGATTTTGTTAGTTTTGCTCTGTTTTTCGTTGAGTGCTTGTTTGTCGGCGGATTTACGAAGTTTTTTATGGTGTTTAAAAAAAGTCGGTGCAGGAGAAAATTAATAAACCTGACGTCTGATGAGCAATGGTGGAAATAATGGGATGAACTACTAAGTACAAGATGATGCATTACTAAATTATGCTAATTGAAATATAAATATAGTGTAAAGAATTCATACGATAACGAGAAAAACATGAAAGTTTACTTCACTTGAATAGTACTGGCTCAACGATAGCCATTTAATTTCCCCCTGACCACCTACCACCATCACATCTCTGAAACCTAACAAAAAACCCATTCTCTTGAATAAGAAAAATACCGTCAAGCTTCATTTGCAAGCGCCAAGTCAAGCGCGTTTCCTCCATATGATAAATAGAAATAAAAGCATATTTCCAATGCAACAGTTACCCGCGGCTGTCCGGCTGAACACTGAACTTCTCGTAAAGGAAGCCATGTCGGAAGGGTGAGCCGAGCCGCATGCAACCCGGTTTTAATTACCCCTGCTTACCCCCTGCCCCCTCGCTCAGGTAATAAATATGGTCTTCGCACGCACTCATAGTAGTATTGTAATTGATGAATGTGCTCCAAAGGTTATGCATATCTGCGGTCTTAAAAGTTGTTGACAATTTTTTATTAGGCTTGGTAGACTGCATAATGAAGAATTGTTTATGACTTTATGTGCTTAAGTTACGCCTATAATTAATAATTTATTGCTGTCAATAATATTTCAGATCTAAAAGAGTCTAGCGAAAACTGAGAATTGGGACTAGCTCATTGACAACCTCATCCGGACCTTAAGACCAAAAATTCTTGCACGAGAATCGAAAAATTTGTAATTTTTCTAAACTTATGATGCCATAAGGCCCATAAGGTATAGTGAAAGGGCTCATGAACAATTAGCGAAACCTTCCTATATGTATTGTATTCATGGGGTCCGATGAGTAAATAATAAAAATTCTTCAGCATCAAACAAAGCAGTATAACATCGACGGACGGTGATGGACGACGTAAGCGCGATGCACATAACTAGTTAACGCTCCATGCGTCGCCCGCTGTAATGATCGCACGGAACTAGGAGCACCAGATATGCACAAGATAAATCGGGATATTATTTGACCACGGTATTAGAATTTAGTAATTTCAAGGTGCACCTTGCCTATTACTAAATTCCAAGGGACCAAGATACAGTCTTAATGTCTAATTGGCATAATTAGCATCACCAATTGACTGTGGGTGCATACAAATTACATCCTAAGTAGAAGTTTAACTTGGGCACAGTAGTCCCAAGTAGTCTTCTGGGCTCATGTGATAGACACGATAACCACTCACTCCAATCGAGGTGTGAATTTTGTAAACCCATACTAGGTTTACAAAATCGCATGTTTTTGAATCTGGACTAGCTTTGGCAGTTCCTAATATATTCAAAAATGGTCTGCAAATACTGCCAGCATCAGGTATCTGATTGCAGAAGCCTAAACCAAAAGCATGCCTACTTAAAATCCTCCAAACGATAGAATAAACGCTTTAGAGAAACTTAAGAATTTAGTCTTACTGAATCCTACAGAATTTTCAAACAAAATCCTTTGAAAACAGTAGAAAATCACGAGGTCCTTCAGAAAAGGTATTTGTTCGTCATATCATACAATTTGGCAAGGAGATAGATGGCATCCTGGGGAAGGACATAGGCTACTTTTTTATCCCGGTAGCACGTTCCTGCGGAATGATTTCCGATATCCACGCGGGCGAAGCCACAGGCAGAAGCTAGTCAGCCTACATATAATATTCCCACTGCTGGAACAAAGGCCTCCTCTCTTCGAGAGGGAGTGGGCTATAATCTACCACGTGGGCCCAGTGCGTGCGTGCTTTCCAGCTCGGACAGTCCTATAATAACACACAAACATAGCCCCTCTACTAATAACCCACAGTATAGTCTAATCAAGCTCGCATATTCATTAATGCCTGTCGAAAAACCACTAAGCTAGTAATAACGTGATCAGTCCGAACTGAAGATTTATATCAGTCATAATTATTTACATACTTATACAGCTACGAGTGACTTGTGTGAATAATGATCGAGAAATCGATGGGTTTTTTTAATCAGTGGTTTTTAAGGATGAAAGGTCAATTAAGAAATTTAAGAGCGGCTGAAGGTATGTATCTGGCTACGTAGTTTTGTCATAGGCTGGTTGCTAAAAGCTGGACTTTAGGTCAGCTTTGCTAATGTTGTTTTTAGAAAAATCTGTAGTGAAATATATTGTGGAATTTAGAAAACTTTATTAAAACATTACAATAGTGGATGGTCCTTTTTCGTGAGAGGAGTTTTTCGAATCAAAAGTAGTTTAAGAGCTGAAAGTTAGGACGTGTAAATAGTTGCTTACTTTTAAGATTTCTGTAGAAAACAAATATGCGACATTCTCATCTCAAATAACTTTAGCAACAGCCAACATTGGCTCCAAACTCCAACAAGCAATAAATAAAAACATGTTAGCAAAAATGTGACTCACGAACGCATTCGCTCCACCTAACCCCACTAAACAAAGAAGCCTGTTTAACTCCGACTGCGTTGAATATTAAAGAGACACTTTCACTTAGCTGGGTTACATCTTTCATGCTAAGTATGAAATGGTTATGGAGAATTACGTCAGTAGCTAATCGAGATGCGATTCATGTTTTTATTGAATACCTGCAGTTAGAAAATTGCTTGTAGTTTTTCTTCTTCATAGTATAATAAAAGAAAAGCGATAAGGATTTCCGATGCTATTTGAAAGTTTCCGAGAAACTAATCGGAGAAAAATTGGTCCTATTATCCAAAGTGAGATTCATCTAAAGTTCTCAACCAATAGATGATTCATATAAGTCAAGTTGAGCGGAGTTTCCGACTGTTCTTAACCTTCCGCCGGTCAAGGTTAAGAGGTTCGAAAGAGGTTTCGCTAACAAAGACTTGTTTAGCCTTATTTGGTTCATAAATATTTACCCACTATGTGGTACAGTCACGCGTATAATAAGTCTGGGTATTAGGTACACAGAAGAATAAAAAAATGATCTTTAAACACATAGAAATCTATGATATTAAAGGAAAATTTCTATTAATGCTATTTGCATAGGTACTGATATAACTAAGTTATAATGAATACGAAATATTGAAACTATTAACAATTTTTTATTCAATTCATCGATCACTATTAAAGAACTCAATTGCCTGACGCCATCGAACCTTCATTTTAACAGTAGGTACACAAAAATAAACCTTTCCATATAGGGATCCGTTTGAAAAATGTCGAGTCCACATTTTTGGTCCTTCAGTCCGCAACCCGTGCGCTGCCCGGGCGCGTAGGTGCGTCCCATTCAGTCAATTTATGAATGAGTTCACTCCGTTCAGTCATTCACTCGCTCGCTAATGTCAAGGCCGAGGCGACACCTACGTTTACGAGTTTACAATATGGACATTATGATTTTTATACAGTTTGTTTGTAGCGACTAAGCTACGTTTAATGTGTATCCTAAATGTAGTGTCATTGACTTATTTGGGTATTTTCTTGTTGTGCTGAAAATATTAGCCTGTTGGTAATTAAGTACTATTGACACTTATGGTGGCTATTAATTTAATGTACCCTATCCAGTCCATTCCATTGCTACTCCCAGTAAAATCTCCATAGAGTAAATAAATTAAATTGCATCTTGTTATTAATAATTGTATTCCAATTCTGTCTAATTTTATCAAATCTATACTATAATATTATAAAGAGGTTTTTTTTTTGTTGTAAGTTTGTATGTAGAGGTAATCGCTGCAACAACCAGCCGAATTTCAAAAATTATTTCTGTATTTGATAGCCCAATTCTTAAGGAAGCTAAAGGCTATTTAACATGCCACGCTAGGACCCTAAGGAGTCGAACAAGAAGAAAAAAAGTCAGAAATAACGATATGCAAAAACGAAGTAACAGCGCGGGCATGCCGGCCGCGATGCGATGCGACGGGGTGGGTCGGGGGAACCAGAAATTTCATGCAGCCAAAGTCGCGAGTAGAAGCTATAGTGTTTTCTAATTTTACTTTTTTTTATCTACTTTTGTCTATTATTCGTTTAATTTCATGAAATTTTGTCTAGTTTTATGTAATTTAACCTAATTTTATGACTGTATGTGTAATTACTACCTAAGTATTGACTGTAAATATAAGTTGGTTATTATTTTTTTTTTAAACTGTATGAGTTAAATTAAAAGAGAATTGAAGAACTACCTAACTAGCTCACCAAACAAATACAAATGTATAGAAATGGGAAGTCGGGCAACAGTTTACACTTAGTGTTACAGTTTACGCAGTCCATTATTTTATACTCATTTTATGTATGTATGAATTATTCCACATACAAATAAAAGTTTAAATTCGTTTACATGTTAATTAATGTCGAGTGTCAACACTAAAAATATTTATTGAATTTTTATATCCCTGCTCACAAAATAATTGAGAATGTCACCATTTTAACGAATACGTTTTTATTTTTTATTTGCACGTTGTTAGGCACTGCGTCCCACGCAGAACCTACAAGTCTATAAACTGTCCATCGTATGATAGTAGTAACTCGTAATTTTGTACTTCTCCTTAAATCGCGTTGTTTTGATACTGAATGACACATACAAGTGTTTTTTTTTTATTTGGTGTAAAAGCCATGTAATTTTTTTTGTCCTTTGAAAATTAAAGGGTTACGGTCAACGTCACTGTAAGTTCTTATGTGTGTTAAGATAACATAATTGCGAGCATGTTTTGCTACTGGTTATCATAGTAGGCATAATTATTATGTCTCTTGACATCTCGGGAATCTGGGGTCGGGCGGACCTTTGTACGTGCGTACGAGGGACGGAAGCCACCTCGCAGAAGCCCGTTAGACGTTTTTAATTAAATAAGGCACCAACCGAGGATCATCCCTGTTCGGACTATGCATGTGCACCCAAAGACAAACCCCTTTTGGTGTAGGACTATTGCAGGATATGGAAACAAAGATATTGACTATGAATTTGGGTAGCTTAAGTGGACTGCTTCTCTAGGACTATGGAAAGACTATGGCCACTACATGACCAATGTTTTATATAAAATACACAGATAAAATAGCAGGGGGTGACTTGCACACTCAATAATGTGCCCCCAAAAACGGTCGCTAGCACATAGTGTTGTAGCGAGAAGGGGACAAAATGTAGGCATAATTATTATTATCAGAATATATTTAAATATGTCGTGACTGCCAGTACTTTCGAGCAGACAGAAAGGTGCTAAAAATCTGGAATCTGGGCGAGTAATAGATTTTATTGGAGTTACATCTTATAACTTGCTAAAAGGTTTTAGCGGTAACCTTCAAAGATGCACTTCACACCAAACCGTGTTCTAATTAGGCGACAACTTACGACAAGACACTAATTCAAACAGATTTAATTCTAAAAAAACACATAAAAAGGACACAATTCAAGTAAATAAAGATCGAATCTCACCCAATATTAACCCTTAAACGCGTTGTACGGTCTAATGGAGGGCCATAAGTTGGTGCAAGTTAGCACCTTACTTCGGCTTGGTCCTGCGCGAGCGCCGTAATGTAGATAAATTGATCGCTTCAATCCCTTATTGGATTAATATATGGTAATATGTTCAGATCGCGATAGCCAGTGCCGAGTTACGATTAAACAGTTTTTATGTAAGGCAGCCATCTTTGTTCGCAGCAGTCGGTATGTTGGTGGGGTGGTGCAAGGAGGAAAAAGAAGCGAGTTTAAAAATCTTATCTCATGATTCATTAAATCATTATACTTAATTATTATCCAGCAAAGAGACGAGCACACGTGTTAGTTTTAATGTCATAAAGTGAAAATATCGGTTACTTCGGCCGAACCGGTCGAAGTGGCGGTGCTTGGCGGAGGCATAATGTCCAGCAGTGGACGTCTTTCGGCTGAAATGATGGTGATGAATGTAAAAATAAAATGTATCGTACACAGTAAGTCTTTCAGCAAGTCCGTTTTGAAAGCTGTGGTACTTTCGCTTAATGATGTAAGTATAAAGTACCTTAGTTCAAACATGGTTTAGGAATTTACTCATTAAATAATTATATTTCTGCACATACAAAAATACGGCAGCATCTAAACAAATACACCATACTCTAAAGTGGTCGAGATACAACTGGCATTCGTTGTAGTCTATTTTGACTTTAAAATTCGCTTCCACGCTTGCCTATACCCAGATTCCCGCTTCCGCCTATGACATGTCCCACCCCACACGTGTTAATCATACCGCTATGGTATTCGTGATTTTATGACAGGCCGCGAGTCTGCATAATGTGATAGGTTTTGTTTCTGAACGTTCGTGCGGCGAAACTATTTGAACGTGATAGATGGATGCTTCAGTGAATGTCAGGTTCTGAGTTAAAGCCGGAACTCGGAAGTTATTGTATCAAAAAGATTAACGTGTAATTTGATTCTGACATTAATATTATTTTTGCAAGTAGTGTCTCGTCTGTGTGTATATGGTAGATATGTGCTAGCAGTAATTTCAGTGAGAGTGCACTAAACAACGTTTTCCCGTTAGGACCAAAGAATGTGCAAAATGACCAAAAACAGTAATTTCAAGTTGCCGTTCGTCAGTTACAAGTTTCTGTGAGTAATTCAGATATTATGTTATCTCTTACATCCTTACAAATGTTTTTACATAAACCGTTAAAACATTAACAACCAACTTCCAAAAAACAGTACAAAGTAAAAAATTGCTTTAATTTCGGAAGTCAGTGTCTTTGGATCTGTATTTTAATTTTTTGCCATCGACATCCGAAATTAAAGTTATTCTTCACTTTGTAGTGTTTTTTTTTTCACTTTTTAGTTATGGTACCTACCCCACACCAATTCATATACCACTATTTGCTATGTAAACAACAGTGACAAGAAGTATTATAACAACATCAAGATACACAAAGTGGATTAAATACGTATTATCGAAGCTAATGGAAAAGGACCCAAGCAAAGTTAATAAAATTTATGTGGGACTACCGCGCAAGTTAACTCTTCCAAATGCAAAAAAAAAAACAAAATCGCTCCACAATTGACGAAAATATCGATAAACAAATATTTAAAAAAAATACATACACACGAACATATAACCTCCTTCTTTTTTGACGTTGGTTAAAAACGATGGCAAATTTTACAACATATCTGAAAAAATTCACAAAGCCAGTACGAGATTTAAAAATGTTGAATGCTATAGGAGGTATTCCATGAAGCACACCCAAACGAAGCACACCCAGACGAAGCACACCTAAAGTAGTCCACTTAGCACACCCGTAGGTGGGCTTCAAATTAAAATTTAAAATAATTAATTTCCTATTCCACGAAGCACACCTACGAATATCACTCGCATAGTGCGGGGACTAAGAAATAAAAATGTCGATAGGAGAAAATATTTATTATTTAAAAGACTAACTTAAATTTCTAACATCATTCAGTTTCATTATAATAATGTGACACAATATTTGACATTTTTGTAATCTTACTATTTAAAATCACAGATTGTTTCATAATTATCTTTCCAAAAAAAATACTATTTTTTATTTTGTAACTATTTTTCTATTATGTCCTTTTTTTGTGTTCTTAATAAAATCACAGATTGTTTCATAATTATGCAATAAAAACTTGGACAAATATCAAAAACATTGTAAATATAGTTTTCCATACAGATCTATGTTGAAATTTTCTTATACCTGTTGAGTGGATAATAAAAATACTCTAACATAAACAATCACAGATTCTTTCATAATTACAATAAAAACTTGGACAAATATCAAAAACATTGTAAATATAGTTTTATATAGAGATCTATACATAATTAATAGATGGGTTAAAATTTCTGCTACTTGGACCTGCCATCGGCTCCATTATTTTGTTTGAATAAATTGCACGAAAAACAGAAAAAATAACAATAACACGACCGGCGCACAATTGCATACACTCTAGCCCGTGACGTCGCGATAGTGTAATGACTTAATGAGAACTAAGCATGTAAACAAGTTCCGGAAACGCTCGGCTAAATTCGGGTTGGCTCGGGAATTCAGTGGCGGGCGCACGCGTTGACTATTAGCGCATCATGTATACGTCTTATCTATGGGATTTATATATGAACACTATGAAAATGACAAGTATTGTATCACATTATTATAATGAAACTGAAAGATGTTAGATATTTAAGTTAGTCTTTTAAATAATAAATATTTTCTCCTATCGACATTTTTATTTCTTAGTCCCCGCACTATGCGAGTGATATTCGTAGGTGCGCTTCGTGGAATAGGAAATTAATTATTTTAAATTTTAATTTGAAGCCCACCTACGGGTGTGCTAAGTGGAATACTTTAGGTGTGCTTCGTCTGGGTGTGCTTCGTTTGGGTGTGCTTCATGGAATACCTCTGCTATAGGACCAAAAACAGAAGAGATTGATAACGCTTTACCTAACGTAGGTCGCAATAGAAAGCGTGGACTATGTCAAAGGTGACTTTATGTCACTTTATGAATACTTGAAACAATGCTTGTCTGTCTGTCCAGGGGGCACACCAAACACAGAGGCGATATTAATAGATTCATACAAAACAATATTATCATGTTCTTTTTAGTTTTAATGGGCGGAATTGAAATGTATGTGTTAGTTTTAGACCCCCGGTAGTGTTTAATATGGCTTATTTAATGTTGAGGTGTCGAAGAAAGTTGTCTAAGAAATAGCTGAGTATTTAGGTCAATGGAGTTAATTTGTGGATTATTGTTTTATTTTAAAAAAATAATATTACATGGCGTTATAGTGCCCATTCTCATTGTAGGGTTAATTTCTTGGATCGTGTCCATATTTTGACGACCGTCTAGTAATTTGTTCTACCTAGGTATTAGTGTAGGTATGGATTATGATCAGAGATCGGATATTCTGATGCATATTTACCTAAAGTTAATTTTTAGCTATGAAAGTATGGAAGTGGCTTCATAAAATATTTTTCTTGTAAAAAAAACCCGACATGCCAGGAATACCGGAAATGCATAACTAGTCGGGTGTATAGTATGGAAGCGACTTCTAAAAAAATATTTAAAAAAACCCGGGTTTCTTGAATTGCATAACTATTCAGATACATATATAATTATAATTATTTTTTTAACCCCGATGTAAATATGTGTATGTAGGGTGTAAGAGGAGGGATGGTTTGTGTTAGTCAAAGATAAACAAATTTCGATACAAAAGCGTATTCCATATTAGCCAACATCTCAACTATAGGTGAATATGCATCCGAATATCCGATCTCTAATTATGATTTATGACATCAAAAGAAAATCCAATGATAAAAATCTACTGAGAATTCGTAAGTTGGTACGAATTTGTGAGCCAGTGGTAATAAAAAGAAAATTCATACTGAGTAAGTAAGTGATGCGCCCCACAAACATTTCCATACAAAAACAGGTAACAAACTGATAAACGACTTGATACACTTTGTTCCGAATTCATGAATCCAATAAGAGAAGCCGAAATAACCTCAAGAAGAAAAGAGGAAAAACGAAGAAATATCCTTAAAGTTTGTTCAATAAACAAAGCGAGGCGAGATCGCAGGAAAAACGCTTTCGAGCCACATTGCAGTACATTTTATACAAACGATGACATAAATACTCATTTTCGGCAACAATATCCGATATTGAGTGAGGCCTGTCTTCCGCGGAATGAGCTGATACAATGTCGGCCAAAAATTGGGGTATAGCTTAATTTTTTTGTTCGGTGAACGTATCCGATATTTTCCTTTTCGATATCGTAAATTTTTTGGCGATTGCGCCATGAATATGTGATGGAGGTTTCTGTGTTCTATTTTTGAATTTATTTACTCATGTGGTAAAAATATAATAAGGTGCAATATTCTAATATTATTAAAACCTGCTAAAAATTCAATATCGTCTTAAAAAAAAAATTGTTTCTAGATGTTAGCAATTTTGTATATTTTTGTTAAATTTAGCTTTTTTGACGAAGAAAAAACATTATAAAAAATATTTTACGTCTATTAAATTCCTTTTTATGTTTTTTTTTCCTTTCTTTCAATATTTTTGTCAATACACTAAAACAAGTAACCAAGTAACTGAAGACACGAACGAAACAGTACAATTTTCGCCAAAAATATCCCAAACAATCGAGCTACGGGAGTAAATTTTCGTTCCGCCAGTGTACTCATTCATGTTTATTCACTGCCTCACCCCATCCTATACATTTATCGGTTTGCATCCCAAACCTACGTGGAATATAGTAGCCGAGCAATGAGTCTTATTCGTCTTGCATTTAACTTCACTCTCTTGCTATAAGTTAGAAAACTTAGTGGTGGAAGTAAGAAATATGAGTGATGGAATGAATGGGAGAACGAATTATTCAGGGGTTGCTGTATTGCTGGGTGCAGGAAAGAAAATAATTTATTTGCAGCGTGCTTGATGGTGCATAATAAAAAAGTAACACTAGGTTACTCATTTTGACGTCAAAATTACGAAGCTGTGGCCTCATCACATTAAGGGACTTACCAGAATTTCTATAAAAAATTGCAATTTTATAAACCTTTGTGTCTGCATGCACCATTTTCATGTGCTATGAGGCACTCAGTGTTTTATCGATTTCAGTCAATTCTGACGTTAGTGTAAATTGGAGACTTTTTTCCCAATTGACAAAAAAAAAACAATTTACACTGACATAGCTTTTTCTGACTGACAAACTGTTGTCCATCAAAAAAAAACTAAACACTGCTTGCAATAATATGGAAGCAGTTTTCTCATAATTATGTCATAAATAAACCCACCAACTTGAAGCACGTAAGCACGTTACAGCGCCATCAAGCAGCGACCTACATAGTGTACCACGCGACCCGTCCAAAGTATCGCCATCGGGTTGGTATCGGAAAACAATAGCAGACGACCGGTATCTTTACTTATTGCTGGCTACGCTTCCACCGCACTTGCTGCAGTTATCGACTATTTATGTATTTAGGTGAGTATGAATATCTGTAGCCGATCCAGAAAATGAATGATCATTCTGATAATTCATTTTACGGATCGGCAAGTGATCCAAAAGAATATGGTCCTTCGAGTCGGATCCATGATTTGTTTTTGTATGGTTACTGTCATAAATATTTTGTATTTTTGTCATCTTTACATTGTTAGCTTGACTTTACGTAGGTAAAGCAAAACAAGGCCTACAAACCCCATATTAAACTCAAAGGTCCATTAATAAGATGTAATATTTTAAATAACAAAGAGAGTTGATCTTTATTCCCTTTAATAGGTATACTTTGACAGCTAAATTAAAGAACAATTTGCTGTTTAAAAAAAAACAGAATATATAATGATACCTGAATGAGCATAATATATCCTAAACTAACTTTAATCTCAGTCAATTAAACTCATATCACGTGGACAGAACCGCGGACTAACCTAGTAATTATTAATTAAATTACGCTGAACCAAGTCAGCGTACGAACGGGAAACGCATGACACATATGATTTACTTGCAGTTTTTACGTCAGTGAGAAGCTCAGGCATGCTATGATTGACAGCAAAATGATCGTACGGTCCCACAGTTGCGCATGAGTGGCGTTATACGTCAAAGTCAGGCGCATCCGGGCGGCGCGACTATCTCACGGTGTGCCGTTATTACTGCAAATGATGGATTTGAGATATGTTTGTAATAAATGTTTGTGTTTGTTTAAGATATGTTATCACGATGTGGTTGAATGAGTTGGTCAAATAGCATGGTACAATTAATCTACGACAGAATTGCGACTCTGCTCTTTAGGGCGAATTTCACGAAAATTTTATACCTAGAATAAGTCTTATCCTGAGAATAAATTTTGAATTTTTGACAGTTTTTCCAAACTAGAACTGTCAGACGTCAATTTTGTTCCACGGATTAAAGATATCTGACATTGGTAAAATCAGTCCTTAGTAACAGAAGATAGGACTAGACTGGGTTCTTTCAGTAAAAAATTATCGATCTTTTTGAAGATTTTTTCTAATTTGAATGCTCAAACCATAATTTGCAGTAATTTTTACCTTTATCTACTTAGACGGCTATAGGTACCTTAGTCATTTAAAGTTAAAATACTTTAAAACATTTGAAATACAAAAACTACATCAACTATTTTATCATTCTTTCTGCCTTAGTATACAAAGAGTATAATAAATAAATATACCCAGAAAAAAAAACACACTGCTCAACATTTAAAAGGGCATTACGTAAATGCAAACAAAATTCACTGAAGTCTTGTCACAGGAGTTAGGTCTTATTTTCGTAATTACCACCTGTTGTAACAGTGTCATGCATTTTGAACACTGCAACATAAATCCATAATAAAATACTGCAACACGTTCTATAAGAAATGCGCTTCAATTGTGAGCCATCGATCATGCGCCCGCGCATACAATCATTCGCTTTTTATTCGCGCTCCAGTCAATCATAAATCAAGCCGATGATTGAACCCTTTGGACGTGTATCTTCACGCTATATCCTTATCAGGGTAGGTAAGTTGTTGAGTGACAGTAATTGTGGTGGTTGGCAGAGGGTGGATATCCTTGCTGATGCACTTAATGGAAACAAAAACTATAATGAAATTATGTGTGTTAGCAATGATAAGTTCGGGCTCATCGCTACATATCGTGTATCAATCATTTTCTTTATTTACTTTTTCGGGTAACTGTTTATGCGAGCTTACTGGATTTAAATATTACTTAGTGAAGTCAAGAAATTAAATAGTTGTCGTGCATGCCGTATAAGCCCAAACACTAATCATCAATCCAATCTATTAATTGTGAGTGTGAGTTTATTACTAGACAAATTAAGTGTGTCGATTTGGTCAACTTACATACGTAGTGAAACCTGACAGATATAGAGCTGACAAAACGTAGCGAGGAGATCTATCAAGAGATGTTTATAACTACTGAAATAATGCAATATTAATGGACTGCAACTGACCAAATACCAAGTCAGAAAATAAAAAATAGTGTTTCACTTGATAACCAAACCTGTCTTTCTGCGTTTCGCGTTTCTATGACCTCATAAAAACAGGAAACAGTAGCATATCAAAAAAATTATGAAATTAAACTTATGACCATCAGCTGACCCTTAATAGATACTCCTTGTTCCAGATACACCATATCTTAATTAACCTAAACATTTACAAATATGTTTATTTTTTACTAAAACAACGTTTTATCTGCAATCGTTTGAAACTAATGTTGCGCGTGCGTCTGTGTGGTCCGACAGGTGTGGGTCCTAAAGGTCACAGATATTAGCGGTCCTTTGATCCGAGTTTATCGGATATAGTCCTGGATAGATGTAATTGAATGTGGAAGTTGATAAGGCTGGTATAACTAGGTTATTTAGAATACTTTTTTTTTGTTACGCTGTACTATCCCACTGGTGAGCAAAGGCCTCCCTCAAGTCCTTTAGCATTCGTACGATTGGATATTTATAAGGCAGCTGAAGAGCTAGTGTGAGAGTGCACAGAGGTCATGGATTTGAAACGTCGTTGAACTATCGTAAAGTTATTGTCTGATAAGGTTTATCATATTACTAAGATGATTGACTTTTGTATGTAGGTAAATACCTACTTGGAATGGGGAGATGACGGTAAGCGACAACATGAAATGTCGCCAAAGCTAATCTAAGAAGCAGGTACAATAGATAGCACAAAAATAATTAAATGATACAAGCATAGCCAACATCACTGAAGGCACAGGACAGAGTGGAGTGGTGTAAGTTGGAAGAAACGTTTCTAAACGGATTGACATTCAATCTGATCAGAACCAATAGATCGATTAAAAAACAACGCTTGCCATGTAAATACAATACACACCAGAATCAATCAAACAATTTGTTCAACGCACAAACCTGCGCACTAAATCGATCAAAGAGACACCATCTATTACTATGCGGCCTGCGCGCGCGCTGCAATTATAACGCGCGTAATTGGATCCCGCGGTAATACGAGACATTGTAATACAGTTCTGATTGCTTTTCAACTTGTTTCTGATGTAGATCTATCCTGTGGTGAGTAACGTAACCTTATATGTTGTCAGCTATGTTTAAGTCCCATGTGATAAGGTGTGAGTCTATTATCATCAAAAGTGCACAAATCCTGACTGCGAGGTGCTAGGTACTGAGAAATCAGCAGAAAAAAACGAATAACACTTTTTTCGATCTCGGAATCGAACATCGGAAGCTCATGCTCGGATAAGTCAGCCAATAGCTCTCACTTTGCAGCCATGAAAATTTATTTATATAATAAAATTTGTGCAAAATAAAGGTCCAAAGGTGGACTAAATGCCTGAAAATTCTTGTGATTTAATTATGAGCTGAATTTGACAATGCCTCCTTTCAGTTGAGGGAATTATTACAATTTAGTTATTACAGGAAAGTAGAAATCGACTATTTGCTTTGCTTGGTCTGCATGTATTCCTCATTGCAAAACTAAGATATTAAGAACAACTTCTATGCTTCATCATTGTAGTCCTAATAAAGATGCGTTGCTGTCTTTTACATCAAACATTAATTAGTATGCCTTAATTGAAAACTTGTAAAACCGTATAAGGAAAGCAGGTCTTAAAATTAAGTCATTACATTTTATGATACTCAAACAAGAAAGTATTACCATGTAAAAAAATTAACAACGCGATCAAAGATCCAAGGAATGAGTGAGTGTTGCCAGAACAAAAACGGAAGTACTAAATAAGTTTCTTATCTTAATTAATGGCCGTCCTATTCGTGCAGTTCTGTTCATATCATTCGTCGTATTTTATCATAATATATCGTACATTTGATAGTTTCGCATGTCAACTGCATATCAGTGCGTACGGTCGTAAGGACCAAAAAATACATAAATAAGCCTTATAAGGTGTAGCCATAAACTGAACGATAGTGATGCCTTAATTTAATTTGTTAATGTCGTAAGCCCTTAAATGGATTACTAGTTCAAGTGGATATTTCTAAGTTAGAAGATGATTACATTACAAAAGCTTAATTCTATCAATTTCTGAATCAACGGGTGTTTAAATACCTAGTAGTTATTTATGATACTAGTGCGGTAAATTGGTTTTTACAAACGAGTAGACGAATGTAGCCCGAGCTGAAGTCGAGGGCTTACCATAGTCATAAGTTTGTAAATACCAATCGCACGTGTGTCATTCGTTTTTCAACATATTTATGAGAAAACAGTAGGTACAATATTAATATTGGATTCCTCACTTGAACTCATTTTATTATTACTTTGTTTATAAATATCAGTCGGAAAGTCGCAACAATCTTTGCCGTTTCTAATATGAAAATGGCGCGAATTGCAAATGGCGCCACGTGCGCATGGTGAAAATTAGAACTACATCTTTCTTCTCATTTTCTCTTTAGTATTAAAGTGAGACAAACGTATTGCACAAAAGCGCTTCCAAGGAGGTTCGGTTATTCAGCTTATTTACTCTCGTAATGTGAAACTACTTGGTGGAAATCCTGTAGATATATTTGTTATGGAAATTAAAAATAAACCATAAAGGATACGCACGGCGCTATACAACGTAGTATGCGGTAAAACAGGTGCTTAGGTGTGAGTACCTATGTTACCGCACGTTCCGTTGTAATGTGCGTAATTTTTTACTTTCGAACAATGTATACAGGCATCATAAATGCATTTTTTGAGCAAATGTGTTGAAAAAGTTTTTATTTTTTCTTTGGTATTAGTAAGAAAGAGAAGCTTGTCCATAATTCATAAAGATAAAACTATTTATTGACTGACTAGAAATCCGAGCTCTCACCAGTCGGATTACGAACACACCTATCACTCTTCGCAAGCACGCTATAACTTATCGCCTATAATCTTATTACGTCTATAAATTCAATCTGCTACCATCATGATTTTCATTCCCATAACTCGCGAATCATAATTATTAATTATAGCCTGTTCAGTGTACGGGAATCGAACCCGCTACCCGGTTCATCGACCGCCCCCGCCGCTGCTGATCCGCTATAGATCAACGTCGACAGTTTGGCATCTCATCGCTACACGAACAGAGGCCGCTACTAGCCGCCGACTGGCGCTGCCTCCGTGTGAAGCTCCATTATATCACGGCACGTTAGATTAACCGCACGTCACGAGAAAGGTAATGTGTACTGGTTCTTAGGTATGAATAAACAAACACGTTATGAAAATCCTAGGACAAACTTTTGAGAGGACACACAAGATTCAGGCGTAAGCAAATCAATCGAAAAAGCTTATCTACGGGTGGCAGGGACATCGAGGCGCAACATGTTACTGTGGATTCAGTACATGATTCTCAACGCCCCTGCGTTGAAATTTATCGTCGGTTATGAAATAAAAATCAGCTGTTCCATAGAAAAGTGCAATACCTACGCGGTCAAAATGTATGATGAACATCAATTTTTTTTATTAACCGACGTAAAATTTAACGCAGTGGTGTTCAGAATCATGTTCTGAATCCATGGTAACAGGTTGCGCGTCGATGTCCCTGCCAACCTGTATATCTGCGTGCCACGATACAGCCTAATTTTGCTCTTTTATGGGCCTCATGAGGAACGTCGCGACTAGCTAAAGAAAACAAAAATTGGAAATATGTTCGAACAACATTTGTCTCTTTACAGATGATGAGACCAGTCACCTAGCACAGGAAAGTCGCTAGAATCCTTCAATCCATATTCAAGTCTGTCATATACTTAATTTACACAAACTCCAACCTAACAGCCAAGCACCTAATACACCGCAGCACAGCGGCCATTACCATGCTCTCTATAGATCAAAGTCGTTTAGCATCTCATCATGCCATAAACAGGGGTAGCCGCCGATCAGACGGCAGTCGGGACTAGCGTTAATATTGAGCACCTTAATATACCGCTATCGACTGAACACTATCAGCCGCCTATGGATATCTCCGAGGTTGGTGTCCATTGTTCTACGGCAAGGAATGACGTGAGATCGGGTTTTCAATAAAAAAAATCGATGAATCGCGTCTCGTTTTGCTAACTGACTGGTTTTTGGCAATGGATTATGTGTAAGAGCCTTGGAAAAACAGTTATTTTACGGCTTTTTTCGTTAGAACGGAGAACAGTTTGTGTCTGTGGAAACGGAAAGGAAGGCTTTTGCCTTACAGTGTGACGATATAGGCCACATAGATCGATAAAGCAGTGTATTTAAATATCTTGGTTTATCATAACTGTGATGCTACGAGCATACTAAAATGTAACAGACTATAATTATTTCTATCAGAGTACGAGTATATCCAGCTGCAACCAGCAAACATGTAACCTACATATCATCACACTTTCCCTATTACATCGCGAAAATTTCCTCCAAAAATATAATTTACCCGTTAATACGGCCACTGTTCCCAGAAGCAGAGCAATCAGTATGAAGAGGGCTTCTTGGCTCCGTGATCGCACTTCATTACAACAAGCTTCTTAAGATATCGGCACCTACAGACGCGCAGTCATTACTAGCAGCCGCCTGTCGATGGGGCGGCGATTGTCCACTGTTGTACGGTATTGGGATCTGTACCGATTTTTCTCGTGACAATGTTGGACAGTATTATGCTTTACATTTTGCTTTGACGTCGACCGAAGATCCATATGACTGTTGTGTAGGTTGCTTCTGATGTTCTATTCTACAGTGTTACTTTAATCATCATTCTGAATGCAACTTCAAGAATTTCTTATAACAAAAAGCCCCATAATAACTAGGACTGTAGCAGTGGTGGCCCAGCGGTAACGGCCCCGACACGAGTGGTAGGTCGTGCGTTCGAAACCGGGCAGGCGCTTTACTTTGTGTAATTAATTTCATCCTAATGCTCTCAAAACGGTGAAGAAAAACATCCTGAGGAATATCTCCAAGAAAAAATTCGAAGATATTTGACATCTACTAACCCGCACTGGGCTCGCGTGGTAGATTACAGCCCACTCCCTCTCGAAGACAGGAGGCCTGTGTCCTAGCAGTGGGAAGCCTGATTCTGCCATCATAACTAAAGACAGGGAAATTAATTGTTTAGCAGATTGACTACCAACTTAAATTGCCCGTTTATTCAAATCACAACTGTCATTCTTTGATAGTTGTATAAAATGGCCGTAACATGGCAAAAGATGTAGTGTGTCAATCTGACTAACAACTAATTTCTGGCTGCACATCCGTCAGCACAGCAAATGTAATATCAGTTTTAACTTTAGGCAACACTTACATTGCATCGTAACACTTACACCAACAAAACCGTGCCGCACAACAATGGACACCCGCCAAACAATGTCCGCGGTATCAGATGACGAGGTTAGCCCGACGCCGCATGTTTATGGACACAATCTAATTTATTAGACGCCGTGCGCAGATTACGGCCTGCCTCCTTGCCTGCTTACCATCGTTTTGTTGTAGTGCTGTTTTATCTGCGATCGGATTCGCCGGTACAGTGTTCAAGAAACTTTTTTTGCGCGAAAGTGATTTCAGTTGCACGCGAAAGGGAAAATTGTGTGCTTCTATTAGTTGTCGTTGACTCGTTTACTTGGTTCAGGTAGGACAGGACTGGTTACTTGTGTAATGGTTCCGGAGTAAATGCAGTGAGGAAACTTAAAGCGCACACAAGGACAAGGACAAGGATAACGGCAAAAGTATGCTAGTTATAAGAAAGCATTAACTTTTTTTAGGATAATAGACAACAGATATTTTCTGTAATCATAGCTTGAAGTTATTAGTTAAAATCAAACTCGCTCTATGTTCTTTTCAATACTTGTCTCGGTTATTTGTAGGTTTTGCCAGTCAAATCATTAGTTGATTTGGCAGGAATAAAAAAGATTACTATTTCTACCGCTTCAAGAGTTGCTGCTTCATTACAAGGAACTACATAGCCATTAGTGGCGATATGGTATCTTGCACAAACCATCAATCAATAGTAAGTTGACGTCCTTGAAAAGATTCTAATCGAAACCCACCAGGCAATTCGAATTCGACTTCCCCAACTATTGATCAATCCTATCTACCCAACCAATATCTTACTAATATTAATTCACACCCGAGCACAGCCGAATCGACATCCAATCAAAACAATGCAATAAATAACGACAACAGTAGTCTCAATTCTAAAGTTAATAGTAGAGACTTAATTCTAGCAAACAGTTAGAACACGAACCGGTACCAGGAGTCCATGACTATCGTAGGATTTGATAATTAATATGCTAATGGCACAGCTTTGCCCACCCTTGCGTAGGTGAGAAGCATGATGATGGTTGGCAAAGATTATGTGTTTTTGAGGAAGTGACAAAAAAAAATACCAACCTATTACTGTCCCACTGCAGGGCAAAGACGTCTTCCCATACAGAGAAAGCACGAGAATATGACGACGCTTGTTCAAGATGGCTGAGCTACCTCCTAGGGGTGGCCATTTCAAAGCCACATTCATAGTTCTTCTCCATAGGTACCTACTACGCTTTGGAATGGGCAACTAGCTTCATCTTTCTGACTGACCGACCCCTTGACAATTCAAATGTGGCTATAATTGGTTTATTTGAAATACATGCTTTGAGTTTGATACGGACTGGCTTATTTTTCCCGAACGAAGATTTTAGCGCAGTGTCGGATTTACATCGAACATCTTACTTGATTTAGTTACTACTTCTCAAATGCTCTACACTATAAATAATTTGTCCTAAGTAACATGAACCATATTGAGGAGCTCGCAAACCTAAGTGACTGTATTTAGCTCATTCAAATGTCGCTGAATCTTGCATCTCTGCGACATCAACGAGGTAGGCATTATAACTTCCTGACTGCATACATCTATCATATTATTATAGATCTATGGGCGCTGATTTGCGTGCGCGCGCGCAGAAAAAACGTCATAATTTACGAGCCGCACGCTGACGTCTGACTGACAGACGATGTGTAGTGAGCCATGAGAAATGAACACACAAACAGCGATGTTTTCTCAGCATGGTGCATAATTGAAATCTAATAACAAGTGCGGAAACACGGAAATTGGTAATGATTGCTTTATGATTGTGAGATTATGATTTATAAATCTCTTTTCATCCGGAAATGAATTAAAATTATGTGGCACGATTTGATTGCTTGGGTGCAGGTTGGACCAGTTACTGGTTGTTACAATTATAATTAGCGGCCCGCTAGGGCTGTTATGACTGACAAAACATACACTAGCCTCTTGATATAGTTTTCTCAACAGCCTTTAGCTAGACAGCTACACAATTATAACCGTGTTGTTTCTTGCCGGCTCTTTTTTCGTTTCTTAAGTAGCCATGTAAGTTTATCCTAACTAATCCTAACTAATATTATAAATGCGAAAGTAAGTTTGTTTATTTGTTTGTTACCTTTTCACGCCTAAACCACTGAACCGATCATCCTGAAATTTTGCATATACGTTGTCAGGTGTACAGAAACGGACATAGGGTACCTTTCATCCCGAAAAAAAAGTACTGTTCCCGAGGAAAACAACAATAACGTTCTTATGATAATAGATGGCGCCACGTGTCTTCCGATCATGATTGAATTATAACCCGAATTGATAGTCAGTCTAAATTAACGCGAGCGAAGCCGCGGGCAAAAGCTAGTATTCTATATGCCAAAGTAAGTTTGTCTGTTTGTTACGCTTTCACGCCAAAATGGCTGAACGGATTTAGAGGAAATTTGGCACACAGATAGACCATGACCTGGATAAGGACATACGCTACTTTTCATCTCGGATCGCAGACGTAGTCACGGGCAACAGCTTATATGAAATAAATCATTTACAATTGAATTGAAAACTAGGGCCTCCGATTTTAAAATTACTTAAGTATTATATCAAAGGTATCACAATCTTTTACCATGTTGCCTTTTTGAACTCTTAGGAAAGTTTTCAGTCCAGAAAACGTGACTGCTACCTGTTCTTAGCAATCTATAGTAACAGTAGAATCGTGATATAAGTATCTTAGGCTTTCGATTTTCAGAACTTCCCCTTCTAGCTACTCTTTAAGCTCTAAAGACCACCGTAGTCATTGGTCTGTCTTCGGAAACTATGGGATTACAAGGTAAAGCCTGCCTCGGTGGTCTATAAGTGGTCACCAACGCTAATGCTAAGCATGAGGTCCTAGGTTCGATTGTTAGGTCGAGCAAAGTGTTTTTCTATTGGTAATTTCTCAGTAGAAACCCGGAGTCTGGATTTGTTATGCCCGGTTGATGACAGTAGGGTCACCCTCTATTACTGGCGAAAGGTGGGTGTATCGTATAGGCCACATTGCCTAATCCTACGGGGAAAGCAGACATGGTGTCATTTTATGTATCTTCTAGGTACTCGTAAGGACCATGATAGTCATTGGTCTGACACCAGCAACTAGGGGCCGAGAATGAGAAAAACATGGATTTACCTCACGGTTTTATTCAATCAGTAACTTCATACAAAAAAGAAGTTCCGAAATGTATGGAGCCTGGGACAGGTCCATGTACACTATACTTAAAAATAGGAAAACATATTTAAAACAGTTTTCAACTGTTCAATTACTTTAAAATAGCTTTGTTTGCTGGTAAACCACAAGAAATTAAACTTACACACAACAAAAACCCGTCATGGCGGTAAGCTGTCATTTTGATTGATTAATGACTTTTGACATGTTTATTGACACTGTTGTGACAGCTGACAGTTCTCTTTCTATGATCAATGGTCAATCTATGGTTTACTATCATTGTTTTTAAGCAAAGAATAACTAAATTCGTGCGACGCCATGTTGAAAGTCGATAAAAATAATTGATAAAAAAATCAATTAACTACCACAACAGTATACATTAAAATGAATTATCTGTATTTTCCCCGAATTCTACGGATTTTTCTCTTTTTTTTATGTAGTGTACATAGACCTGGCAGATTTGAACCATCTCCTTTGTTACCTGACAATAATCAGTTATGTATCTTCAGTTACAAAACTGATTGTTGTCATGTTTCGTGAAATCGTGACACGAGTCTTATCTTGTATAGACAGCTGATCATCGACGTTGATACAAGTAATCCTATTTACATAGTATTTATAAATAGCTCGCTTATGTAGAGCAACGGGGCAAGGTATTTGCGGTAATTTATTTGGTTTTATCTGGTTTGTGAAGTTCTAGTAAGGATGTTGTGTAAGAATCTACTGATAAATTACTGTGATAATACTGATTTGACGTTACATCATCATAACATAAACCTTGTAATCTTCGAAGGAGTAGGCACTCGGCAGAAGCACCAACATTTCGCCAGTTAAGCTTTAAGTACAATGTAATAAGGACCATTATATTGGCAGTAACCAGGCATAAAACCAGACTCCAGGCTACAACTGAAAATTGACTAAAGAAAAAACTCAATGTCATTGACCGACACCGACCCGAGGATGGAAATTAGGGCCCCACGTAAGTACAACGCATCGAGCCATGAAATAAAAAAAAAATGCAACAAACATTTTCATTTCTAAAACAGTTGACTAAGCTGCATACAAAAGCTAGTCTTTAACACTTCAATATGTATGCTAATTACTTCGTAGAATTATCAACACTTCAGAAATAACACCCACAATAACCCAATCGATTTAACTGCAAACTAAACAGTTTATAATACACATTAAAACACATATAGTCTGTTCCAAATGTACCGGATGAAAGTGTAAACAAACCTAACACAGTCACATTTAGAAGGTTTCAACTTTATGTCTCTGCACTTTTTCCAACAATTATTGTCTGAATAACATTATAAATGTTAATAAAAAAAATATAGAAATAATAATATTATTTAAAAATAATTGACGAAAATTGAGGTTTTAAATTAACCGCAATACCACACGCCTACACTACAGAACGTAACCTCAATAATCAAACGAAAACATCTTTAAGGTTTTACCGAGGGGTCCACATTTCAAAAGACCTCATAACTTGGAGACGCGTCGTATGTGGACGCGATCCTTAGCATTGAGCGAACGACGAAGAAGCTGATTTAAAATAAAATTTAGGGTGTATTCAAATAGTCAGTTTGTAAGGGACACTACAAATTGGCATCCACAGGTCTGGTATGTTTTGTGATCCATTAGTTTACATTTTCATCACATACTTTTGGAACAGACCAAACATATAATACAGTTTCTTTTTATTTCCAATTAATAGATATAGATCATACCACATAAAGATCAAATTCCCTCATTACGTTTTAATTGCCGTGTGTGTGATTAGTAGGTTAAGTCTTGATGGCGGTGATAAAGAGGATAAGTCGAATTGTAATTACGTGTATTCAAAGTTTCTGCTAAACAGTGTAGCTCGCACCTGTCATCATTACCCTATTCAGTGTGTTGTTTTAGTATTCCTAGGCAGGTCTCTGGTAATTCTGAGCGTACACCTTTTGCTATTAATATAAAATCTTTTAATGTCGGTGTGGAAGAAAAAAAATTAAGGAACAGGTTGCTTATTAAGTTTTTATGGACAAAACATTAAAATCAACTAAGGAATATTGCTGGACTTTGAGGATGACGTAGTGTTGTCTCGTATGTTTTACAAGCTCTTAACTTGTGTTTTTTGTTTACATATACAACAACACAAAAAAAATTTAAAAAAAAATGTGGTTACAATTTTTTGTGCCTGTTTCCTTGAAAACAGTAACAATTATATCCCAATTGGCATTGTAATTAATGAAGCATAACCATAAGAACAGATACCTACACGAAATAGTTGCAAAGTTAAAATATGAAGTAGGTACCTACGACGAACTACCAATCAAAAGTAAAACTGGACTACTGGATTACGTTTATTGTTTAAAATTTTCATTTTTATTTTCACTTTTCCGTGTTGAGCACTTGCGATGGTGGTTATGGCGAACCATTCATTTTAATGGATAACGCACGTAAAACCGTGTAAGTTGAATATTTTTATGAAGATTATTTACTGACAGAGGTTTTATGTCATGTAGAGCACTATTTTATTGTTCTTTATTCGTGGATATTGCAAAAAGTCAAAACGTTAGCTATTGCCTTAGTGAGTGTGCAGGTTCACACAACTTTACCTTTAAGATCATTTATATCTCATAATCTTCCAAATTAAAAAATAACATAATATTTAAAGTTTAAAGTAATAAAATAAATAAAGCCCTTAACAAAGTAGCCAACATCACAAGAAAATAATAAAACACACTCAGTTGGTCGGTTTGCCCGCTATGTAAATTACAGTAACTGACGATATGACCTTTTACACTTCCATAATTAGTAGCTGCTGTAAAATTAATGTCATTTCAGATGTCTTGATAGAACACATTCCTCAGTTTATTTAATTATCAAAAGATTATTAAGTATAAGGACTAAATGCGCCGTACATAGTACAAAATTATGTTTAAATTAATTAAAATGAAAAATAATAATCTGAAACTATAAAGATGGAAGATAGTGGGTTTATGACGTTATATCATTATGATTTATGTTTATAAAAAGTACTAATTGCTACCGTTAATGGTTACTATACAGAAGTCGACATCTTGATCACAGTCAACAGCGAAAGCAAAGACTAATGAAAACAATTAGTATTTTGAAAGAGTTTTATGGTATCTTAAAGCTTGTGACATTTTGTTTTTTAGTCTGGGATATTCAGCAAGGTGAATGGTATTACCAATCATTGCCCGATATTGTTTTATTTAGAGTAGGTATTATACATAATTAGTCCAGTCTGGTAGTTACCAGAGTCAAAAATTGTGGAGACAATTTGTTTGAACCCAAATCACCTGTCCTCGAATTAAATCATCACCGCAAAGCCAGAAAAAGCCCAGTTAAGAATGAAAATGCAATCTACATTGTCGAAAGTATACCTGTCGTTCGGGTTAAGACATAATATTAATGAAATAAAAACTGAATAAGATTATATACTTAATTTCCCTACTTAATAGTTATTCAGGCCCTTCTAGCTAGACTGGAAGTCGACCCCAACTAAGTTAGGAAAATGCAACGAAGAAAGACAGGCAACCACATTTAACGTCGAAACTAATTTCTTCATTTCTGTTAACCAACGTTTAGCTACTACTTACAGACAATTAACTTCTCAAAGTCAACACATAGACATACCTAGAACCTATATTAATAGCTCTCTTGCAACTAACTGCGACATTCACTACAAACGACACGAAACATTTTATTCCGCAAAATTAAACCAAACAAAATACTATCAGCATTTTAGAATTCCCCGATGGACGTTATCGGCAGGCGTCAATTCGGGGAGCCGTCATTTTGATAGTCCTACGTCATAACATATCCCTGCAGAAGGGTCACTCCACAACACACCACACATATTGGGGCGAACTAAGCAGAAATACGCAAGCAATCTGGTACTGGAAACTTCCGGGTTATTTGTAGTGCCATTAAAGGACTTTTGCAGTTGATGTATTGCTGTATTATAAGTATACAATACAGCAACTGCAAAAGTGACCAGCATTAGCTGGTCAGTCAATAACGAATACTGAAAACAATAATTAGGTGGTAAAAAACCAGGTTACGAAGCCAAAGTATCTATGTGGTCGCATGGCGCCTCTACAGTTTTCTGCATGTTCCTTATATATACGTAAGTTATAATTATTTTGGCAGGCTTGATAATCGCCTTTTATACGTTTTCACAGGAACTTCTTTTATTTACTAGTAAGTTTGTGTTTGAGAAAGTAAATAATTGCACCTTGTTTACTGAGACTACGTCTGCAGAAATTCGTAGCTATTAGAATTTTAAGCCATACCATCATACGACATGCCACTGAAACGGGTGGAACATTTTAAATAACTAGGACATAATTATGGTGTCCTCTGATCTGAAAGACGGTGCAGACATAGAGCGAGAACGCAGGGCGTTGTCTGTAAGGGCGAATATGCTGGCCCGCAGGTTTGCTCGTTGTACCACCGAAGTAATAACAATATTGTTCAGAGCATATTGTACATCTTTCAACACGAGCAGCCTGAACAACGCCTTTTTTTTTTGGGTGGGAAGTCGTCAAATTACTTCTCCCACTCTGGGCGGAGCGGAAGGGCGTGTCACTCTTACTGACTAAAACCCACCCGTGTTCCTTCAGTTGCCTGTGCGCCAGGGCCACGGTAACTCTTTCGAACAATCCGCGACCCCGGCAGGCACCGGCCCTTTCGAATCTCTTTGAGGCGGGTGTGGAACACGACGCGCCGTGACCCAGGCCTAGTCCATACCGGAAGAGCTGCCCATTGCTCGCCGTCCGCAAGCCAGCGAGCGCGGTGGCCGGGAGACGGCAATCGATTCCCGACGCCCAGGGTGTCTCCTCCTGCGGCGACTAGGGGCGTGAGGGCGCAACGATTGCCTCTCCTTCACGCGCTCCGCCTCCTCCTTCTCAAGCATTATTACGTCGCAGGAGGTGACAGCTTCCCACTCCCTCTCGCTCCGTACCATGGCCTACACCAGGGCCAGACGCGAGAGATGCCGCCGATAGCCTGTACAACGCCTTACGTGTGCAATATAATAATGCATTCAGGGTGCTGATGGGGCTGCTCCGATTCTGCAGCGCATCAGGGATGTTCGCAGTCTCGAGTAGCCTGTTTCCATTCTAGTATGCGAAAACGATGGACATCCCTGGTGCGCGGGGTTCGGGCTAGCTCCAAACTGAGGGCATTCGAGCAGAGGTTCCATTTTCAGTACTTGAACAATTGCTGTATGGTTTACATACTGAGCAATCGAAGTCCGTAATATGTATGTTTATGTGATCGTTTTAGTTGTTTTTTTTTTTAAATAAAATTTTCAATTTCTGTGCATAGGATCCTTTGTTGGTGGAAATAAACTTTTTTTTAAATATAATATGTATAACGTGACCATGCCTTATTTCCAAGTTGCCAATAAAATGGTCCTTTTAACCCTATCATTGAATAAAGTAGTCCTTCTGTACGCAATTTAGTTGTTATCCCGTCAAAATTGTCTGACGGGCGCCATCCAAGCGGCGTTCGTTCTAAAATTTATATAGACGATCGACAGTGACGCGATATGGCAACGTGACGACTGTGTGACGTGCCCGGTTGTGACGCTGACGACTGTGTGACGGGCCCGGTAGTAACGCTGACGATTGTATGGAACGTCAATGTGAGAGGATTTGTCTGCTGTTACATGATGATTTGTTTCGGACAGTCTGGGTAGTATGTTTTACGACGAATATTGAAGTGATGGTAGAGCCGAGTGTATTGAATGTATCTTTAATACTATTAAACTATTGAACTGTGAATCCACTGCTGCTGCGAAACACAGGATCATAGATTAAATCAGGATTAAAATGACAAAGTCATGTGGTTTGCTTAGTGATTTCCTGAAAGATTTTCCTATTCATATGTGATTGATTGGTTACATCCCTGAAATGCGAAAGCGACTTTCAATTGCATAATTACTTATGACTGTCTACACGACACTATTGTGCCGTGCACAGATGCATTGGAGCTTAGGCGAAACCTTTTTTGTCTGCATGGTGATCATACTCTTTCTTTCAAAGTGTATAAGAAGATGGTTTTGTCCTAAAGTGAAGTATAGGGACAGTTATTAGTTGCTAATTAATACGTGACATCACGCCCGTAATCTTCGATGGGCTAGAAAGAAGTGTACCTATAGATAGTACAGCCTCATTTGGCACATTAATAATTAATAGATATTATACGAAGAAAAAAAGGATAGTCTTCGAAGATCATTAGCCCTTAGTCAATAATCATTATCATTAACATCTCAAATAGTAATTAATGTAACTGTTCGACTATAGAACAGGTTCGTATGTTATTCGAAGACAGAGCAACCTCTCACTGTGTGCACATTTGCACAATAGTAGTTATGCATGACATTAACATACAATACTGTATGCTACTGGTTGATTTGCAAGGGAACCAAATGCCATAATTATGGGTAAAAAATACGAGAGCTAGAATAGATATTTGACTTGAAGATGTGTCTCTTCAAGTCAAGTGTAGTAGTGTAACTACAGGGATCTTTTTGCGTTCGAATGACTGTGACAGGGAGGCGCTGCTGGTAAATATTTGTGCAATTGTTTTGTAAAATGACCCTTGAAATGTATTGGAAAAACAAGATGGCGGCGTTAGTACCGATTTTGGCCACGCGCCAAAAAAAACTTGTAGCGCTTTACATACAAAAGATTTTCAATGTTTTTAGTAAATTTAATAGAAATACAGCCTCTTGATTTCCCTATGTTTAACCTAAATCAGTTGTCTAATATAATGTCAATAAGATTGGTGGCTGTTGGTTTGATCAAACAATCATATTAGTTAACATAAGATTTACTTATTAGATTAGAATCTAAAAAAAAACTAAAACAATTAAACGCAATTTTTTTTTTAATTTGTATAAGATTAAGCTTCAAAATGTCTTTTAATAAAAAGACGCTTAAAGTCAAGATATTTTATTAGAATTTAATTAAGTAACAACCATTACTGTAGAAATATCCATACATTTTTCACGAGTCGCAGTCGCCAGTTCGCCACCTAAGCATGTACTCCTCTATAAGTCAAGAATACCTTTGGAACGCCACCTTACCATAAAGGCAGGTACCTACTTACTAAACAATGTCATCAGAAACGCCATTGATACCGCATCATGGTGTTCGCAGGGTGCCCGCAGGGGGTGCAGAGGTAAGGGAGAGGGGTAAGGCTGCGAGCCTTAAGTGAATGCGAGCAAAACGAGGGGGCGACACTGTGTTGATGCTGATTTACGCGCTGGCCCGCGTGCTCTACTGGCCCGACTGACCGCTCAACATCGATGGAGTGGAGTTAAGACTAGAAAAGTTTGTAATATTTGGTACTGTTGTACTTGAGTCTGTGCCTTTGAAGAATCAGTCAATGTAAGGTCGAGATTACTACAAGATAATTATTGCTATCATCATACTGTCTTTAAATTATGATGTAACATACTAAGAAATTACTTCTTTTTGTTAAATTTTTAGGTATGAATCGAAAATGAAAAGGGAAAGCAGACAGAAGAATTTTAACATCCAAGGACTAAGACCACATTAAAAGTAACAACATTAAAACTAACATTTGTAGTTAAGTACATTACAAGTACCTAGTTAATAAGTTTTGGATGCCTATTCCGCTACACACAACTTGGTACGATTAGTAATAAAATCAGACGCATAACTGATGCGGTACTGATGCGTCATAGGAATGTCGTCCACTTGGAAACTGCAAATTACTAATTAAAACTATTTACATCTTTATTATAAGGTTATTCAGATTCGTAGCATTACATAGGTATTAATTTTATAGAACTCATTACATGGGTAGGTACATTAATTATCTCATTAAATACGGGACCATAACTTCACCTGATCTTTAATGTCCACTACCTACTGCTGTAATTGTAATACAGCCTAGTGGAATCATATGAAACTTGAGAAAAAAAAACGGTTTACACACACGGTGCGATTTAATTGCCTGTGGCAAACCATAACTTAAAACAACAATAAAAGTTGCACCGTCTAAACTGTATTAAGACGATGAAAGTCATTTGTTGCTCCAATTTATTGCCACAGGCAAGAAATTTGCATCGTGTAAATGAGGCGTTACTTTTAAAACTAAGAGGGCCAATTTTATTGCTCTTCTGAAGACACCTTTGGAGGAAATATAAAAAAATTAAAAATTACCAAATAATCTCCGTAAAATTAAATAAGTATAAAAAATCTTCACCTCATCGACTCTACGGCTTCCTATGTGCCATTATTTGAGACAGGATCGCGAGCTGCAGATAGCGCGGCGGCAGACATTTTTTGCATCTTTTTTCGTCTGTCTGTTTTTGTTTTGTGTCCACATGCGCTAATACTGAGACGATCGGCTGACTCGCCCATACAACTGCTATTTTTACGTTTTACCCTCTAATTAACAATAAAATAGCACAAAAAGCTACTAGAATGTATGCTTTATTAGTCTCCGTAGCGAAATCTGACACTTGATTATTTTTACCTGAAGCATCTGCTGTTAGCAGGTGCGTGCTCCGTCCATCTGTTTAGATACCACTATTTTTATACGACACTGTGTCGTTGATGCTCACTGATAAAACCCTTTCACAAAACGAACAATAATTCAGTACACCAATACAAAATTATACACTTGCCTTATATAAGAATACAACCGAATAAAGTCGTCGCACACAATCCAGCCTGACACACAAATAATTCTAGAACTATTAACTAAAGGAGCAACAAAATGACCGCGTTAATAGCATCGAGTTGTAATTTACATAAACAATTTTATACAAACGGCTCCCTGTTGAGTGAACTAACAAATATTACTCGCTAATTATTTTGCTCAACATTACCTCTCGACACTAAGTAGACACGCCGAGTCGCGATACGGTGCTCACCTGCTCATTACGGAATTTCAGCGAGAGATGCGCGTGCGCACGCATGCCCACGTTCCAATTTTAAAATTTTAAACGCATTTCGTCGCTATCTGTCATCGGGAACGGACGCGGCGACTGTATTGGTCCGGGGAGGGATCGATTAAATCTGCCACAGTGCGGTGGCCATTAAAATAAAATGTCCCTTAATAGTCCCTGATAATGCTGAAATTGAAGAATTTTATTTTTATTTTCACTTACAGCTGTACCCGATAAGGAATGTGTTATCTTATGAAATATCATAATTTGCATACGTTGCTAATGTTGAAAGAAAATTAATCGTCTGCCTGCCTTATTGAGCATTAAGTATTCAGTTTCGGTTATAGAATATCGATAAATAACGTATGTACGTCTTTACATTGTGAACACGCGATATTTCAACCAACATTGTAATAACGGGTAAGGGCTCAGCGGTATGCAATAATTGCAACAGATCTCGACGAAATTACTATTTACTTCATTCATATTATATTACCGATGATAACCCAATGGTTTAGGATATCTTGGGGGAAGTAATTACCGTAAGTTAAGTCGAAATCAAGTTTAATAATTTCCACGAACGTGTAAGTTGTGGAATTTATCATCTATCGTTGAATGGTCAAAGGTCATGTTCAATGGAACGTAAATACACGCTCTCACATTGAATACTTGGCATTCAACTTATTGACTGATATTACACGCTTAACATCGCTTTACATAGCGTAGCTGCGGGTACAGGGCAGGTTGCGTGACCATTCACGTGTTTTACATTTCTTGTTAATACAACTTCCAATGCTTTAATTTCTTAAATCTGTCAGCAAGTTCAATGTTCCCGATAAATACCACATACGTAGAGGTACGTAAAAGCAGCAGTGAGGCTCTCAAAGGGCGTATAATGTGCCGGTAATAGGCCAAAACGGGCACAACGCGTGTAAGGCCGGTTAAAGGCCACTTACTACAGCAGCTAATTAGAACTAACGCACACGTTTACTGCTAAGTTTTAGCTTAATGTGATACTAACGTTTGAGTGGATGTTTGGATGGAAATATATTTTTTGGGTATTTGTTTGCAGGAATTGACGTGACGGTCTGGGACCAAAGGCTGATGACAGAAATGTTTGGAAACAACAGAGTTATAATCTGACCGTTGAAGATATTAACGAAGTAAAGACACGGTACAAAAAGGCCATGATCTCACAAAGTGCACCACGCCATAAAAAGTTACGATGGTTCTGAGAAAATTAAATTAAGATAGCTGAATGTTACCCATATTGATATTATATTGATAATCACATCGAAAACATCAACTCCAAATGATGCTTAGTTACATTTAACACCACCATTAATTGTTATCAAAGGCTCGATATCTAATATAATTATACTAATTAAAGACCAATTTCAGATATAACAACAGTTGGCACTCAACCCAAAGGTCCCTTGCTTATGAGCACCTACACTAGGCGCATCAGGGTGGCACTGGCCTAGGCCATGGCTATATAGGACGTGGCCCTAAGCAGATTTCATTGGGAAAGCATCATAACATAAGGTTATTACTGAACTTTACATTACACATGACTAGAGATTAAAAATATGGCATGCACTCACAAATGGTTTCAGTCATTTCGCAAGTAGAATGAAACGGAAAAAATATTTCCTCAAATCCCTAAATATGCTAGGTCAGCCATTGACACGCAGTTGCGAAGATGGACTAATGAGCTCATAATCCCATGATACTTAAAATTCAAAAAATATATATTGCGAGTGAACCTAAAGAATGTCCAAGAGGAACAATACCGAAATAAGAGCGGATATATCCGGATTCTGGACAGTTAGCTTCGATACCAACCTTGCTTACTGGCTATTCTTCACGACTTAATTCTGGAAAGCAGAAAAATTTAAGCATGGTCTTTTGGAAAAATACATCTGCAAGATTTACAATGAAGCTCCTAAGCATGTCATAGAAAGAAAAGCAATATTAGGTACCAGTAATTTTCCTACTACAAGTGACGGTAAAAAATACCATTCTATCACATGAACTCGACATATCACGTGTGCCAGATTTTTCTACAATATCTAGACATCAGATTCTCACATTGATTGATTTTTTGATTGACATAATGACATTTGACAGTATCTGGTTGAGTGATGCTCATATTATATGATGTGCAGAGATAAGTGGAAGGTCGAATGCTTTAGTACCGATAGTGGATGCATTGGAAGATTTATTTGTTTTTTTTTGGAGTAGCTGCCTTTCTTTGTTTGGAGACTTTTTTGTTTTTGTAACGTTAGCTAAGAAATTTGTTCTTTAGTTTTATGTTTTGTAGTGATTGCTGGGAAAACATTTTGAGTATGAATCTGCTATAATAGTGGGAGAAGACCAACGAAATGAAGGATAGATTGTGTGAAAGATGATGTGGCTAGAAAGGAATTGACTACTGAGATGACGACTAATGATCGTATAGGAGTATGTATGAGTAGGAAGAAGACATGCTGCGCCGACCCCAAATAAATTAGGATAAAGGTACAAGAAATACATAGAAACCAGTAGTGTCGTGGCGACACGTCGCCTGCTGCTGCTGCCTGCAGTCGGCTACGAACTTGTACCTTAAGGGCGAAGGATGATGATGTCTGAAGTCTATGTTACTGTACTAATATCCATGTTTACCCCTCAATTTAAGCTTCAATATGTGGTGGGTTTTAAACTAAGAGCCTGTCCCTCGCCAGTTATGACCCTTATGCTCAGCGGTGGATATTCAAAGGCATGTGTGACGATGTTAATTTCACTGCAGCTTTGCAAAAACTATTAAACCTGAAAGGGAGAACGATCGTACCTACAAATAAATAGGTACTGTTTAATGTACTTGTGTGTGTAAGTTAGCACTTAAAACCAGCTAATGATTATTAATGATGTGGTATAGGCTTAATTTACTAAATACGCAATGTTTTTATTGCCATTTTTATAGTACCTAATTACTTTTGTACTTGTTACCCACTAATGTGAGCGAGCTTAAGTGTACTGCATTAAATTATTTGTATATGTCGTTTATATGTATAGTCGTGCACACTATCCAATGGATATAATATGGATTTACAGTAGTTGTTTTGAAGAAAACACGATTTTTTTAAGTGGTTGATTGTGATAACCCTATTTGCATTTGTGAATGTTGGCACTCGCCCTGCAACGAAGGTTTTAGGATAAATGAAAAATGAAAAGGCATCTTCAGAGAATAGCATATTGAGAAATACATTTTATAGATGAAGTCGAGGTGATCTTAGTATGATGAAGAGGTTCATAGAATATGTTGATATGCTTATCAAAGAACTGCTGCTCTGCTGGTAACTCGAAAAAGCGAGATTCCCTCGTTTCTGGTGATCTGGAGTTTTTAAGTGGTTTTTCCAAAACATACACGCAACATACGGAGCCAAGCCAACCAAGCTTGTATTGAAACCTTTGTCATTCATAGCCTTAATTTATTAGTATCCATTAGTCACTAGAAGCAACATAATTTAAGGAGTTCATGAAAACATTCGGCTATCTCAAAATCATAAAAAATACTACTTATTATCTCCATCACATACTTTAAAGTATCGAATAAAAGAAATAAAACTTTAATATTTCTAATTAACAACTGGCCGGCAAGATAAAGCTACCAGCAACAACCTATGAAAATAAATGTTGCCATGTGGAAAAAACTATCGTGCGAAATATGACAGACGGCTGTAGTGAATTTATGTATGTTATACTTATAACTTTAAGTTCATTTGGTGGCGATAACATAGGAAATTTACGACTTCCCTTCAGTAGAGTATGGGGGTTGCCAGACGGAGTAGGCTTTTGGATAAATTATTGTAATATGACGCGACCTTGCTAGGCCCAGGCTGGTACCAACTAGAATAGAGGGCCTTGAACCAGCTTCGTCTGAGTCCCGTCAATTAGCAACTATTTGGTATGTGAGTTACTGCTGGGGTTAATTTTAATAGATAGTTGGTTATGTCAAAGAAAACTGCGTACTGTCGTTATGCATTAAATCGATACCTACTGGGTTTAGGTTTGACGTCATTTTATTAATCTGGTTTGGAATTATAATAAGTAGGTACTTACTACCCAAGATAAATGCTTGTAAATTATTCACTCGCATCTAATTTATTCTTCAAGTAAAACTTGAAGTTATGGTCAGTCCCAAAATTACTGAAATATAAATCGGAATATTAGATTTTTACGACAAACTATTTTAATAAAGACTGGTACCTACTCTACGACTTTCTCGAATCTCACAAGTTTGGCTCGCTCATAAAAATTGCAACGAGCTCACAACTAACGTGCCGAAATGAACCAAACAAAAACACAGCTCATGCCAATTCATTAAAACTTTCCCGCTGATGACCTCCGTCGCAACACCTACTATTTATACCGGGATGGTAGAATTTTCTCCCGACTGGCAACACTAACGGCGCGACAACGAGCCAAAGTTAGATTGCAAGAGGCCATAACCCCGCTTCTCCACTTCAATCTCCCCTATAAGATGAGAGGTGTTTGCGAGATGTCGGCTAGAATTTTTTTTCTTGACGCGGATAATCTAATTTGGGTAGTAAATGTTTTTATTAATAAATAAGGCGGGGATGAAAGGCGACGTGGTGTCTTGAATGTGTAAGATACAGGAGATGCTTCGTGAACTTTGGTTCTAAGATACGAGTAAAGGGTCGGGAAGTTTGGAATGGACAAATTAATTCTTAAGTAATTTTGATACTGGGATCCTTTAAACTGCTTGCGTCATCGATAACTTTGGGACCTAAAGGGGCCCCAGTAATGGTCCTTTGGCCCTTGTTATGACGTAGATGGCAATGATATCGTTCTGCAGCAACAGTACCAAGCTTGAATGAATTGGCATTTGCCAATAAATGAAGCTTAGTACGTAATTTGTTTTTTTTGTCTTTACCATGATATATCACGTGGAAGCGATCAATAAAATGGACTTGTTTCAGCAGTGGACAATTCGGTCAAGAAACTAATCACGTTCGTGTATCAAATTTGTTTAGATTGTCTGTAGCAACGGGGTATTTTTTCTTTTGTTTTTGTTATTTATTCAAAATCTGTATTAAAAATAACATATATAAAGTCTGCTAAGCTGCATAACAGTTTGTCGGCAGTTGTTCTCGTCTAGCATTGGATTACACATTATGAAATTTTGAAAATGAATGTGCTAAAACTTAATTATGCTACTTGCAATTTGGACAGTCAGCCCTGCTAATCAATAACCTGGTTCCACATACCTACCTACGTATTATGTAGGTAAACGTTTGTTCACAACGAACTATTTTAGTTCTTATAGCAAGCACCTCTAACCGAACCCTTCGATAAATATAGGCGTGATGATATATGTTAGCACGTGCAAATAAAAAGATGAAGGCAAGAATCGAATTATCAACAACTCATTGCCTTAATAAACTTCTCAGTTACATTAAATGTAGGACGATTATTTGCGAATTACAATGATGCAGAATTAAACGGAAAATGAATACCTGTCTTCTCTTACCCTCAAGTTTATGTAGGACGAAAACCTATCTAGTGATCTACGAAAGTTGTTCTCACGAGATCTTGATACTGATTTATTGATGGCAAGAATCAAAAGTGTGTATCGCACTGGACACTTGTATCAAGACGTGTATCGCGATGTGTACCGATCCCGACGTGTTCGCGATGCCATTCCACTGGACAAGTTTAAGGGCTAGCTCTTAGATAAGAATGGGCGTTAAATCTGAAGGTGTTTCGGTCTCATCACCATTTCGTTTCATATGTTTATTGTTATGTGTTTGATGTTTGGGTTTGAATTGATGAGCCATTTGTTGTAAAAGTTTTAAAGGTGCGTTGCGAATTTATAATTTACCTTAATTATCAGCACACAATCATGTCTATAAAGACAAACTGTTAAAGGAGACGTTATCTACTTTCCTCCTAACGTCAGTTTTGTTCTCAATTTTCAGGAAATCTTAACAAAAATTAAGTTTTTCATTTTAATGCCTTAAATACCTTAATGATTAATTAATTAAAGAATGACTAAGTATAGCTAATTATAATTTTAATAAATACCATTAAAATATCGGAAGCGTTTAACGGAAGCAGTAAGCGACCCGTATCGTTACTAACGCTACGTTTCGATACTGACAGCGCCATCTATTAGTACAGGAAACCAACTAACAGTTCTGATAAGCTGAAAACAAATAGTAAGTTAAGAAGGCAGTTTGTTTTGATATTACCTTTAAATTTAATGAACGTAGAAATAGAATTGCAGAACTTAAAAAACAAAGTTTTTTTTGTAAAATAAAGAGGATTCCTGAAATAACCTTCAGAAAACTGAATAGGTTCTCAAACTTGTATGGATAAATACATCTAAAACTAAACTAATTAGCTACTCTAAACAACAGGCAGACAACAATAGTTAAGCAGGTACTATTAATTGACCCTGTGGCCGTGGGTTCGTCAAGCAAAAGAAAAAATCATGATCAATCTTATAGGCAAAAATCTGCAAGCATATTTTTATTTATTCATGTTTAATTAAGCGAATCGTGGCTGGATGGCCATTGTCCGACTTACCTGCTCGATTTAAATCGCCAACAACCGGTTACCGGCCCGTCAAAAGACTTTTATTCTCAACAAAATGTATTTACCAAAATATCACGACACGAATCATTCATCACAAAAAGAATACCCTCAAAATATCACCTTCCACAATATCCTTCACACTTCTCTACACTTTTACACAATGTTTTTGATAGTTTACTGAAGTATTTTTTTATTTTTGACAAATAACAACAACACCAGTACCAGCCATCTTGTTTTTGTCTGACATTCTTAATTATCGTGATATATGGAAAAGGTATACCTACATACAGCCTAGTTCAAGTTTCGTTCATTCCGTTTCGATTACATTTTATCGCATTGGAGACGTTCGGAATTCGCGCCGCGCGTACTTATCATAGAGCGCGGGCCGCGCGTCTGCTGCCGAAGCTAACGTTGTCCGTCAAACACCGGGGGCGGGCCAAAGGGACGGGCCTCGGAATATATTCGGCTAACTTCGGAGCGCACCTCTCTCTCTGTAGATCGCGAAGTGAGCTGAGTCACAAACAGACAATACGCTCCCGTACTGTTGTTTTATTTTGTGTTTCTGCAAAAATAAGGACTGGTAAGTGGTTTTGTAATCATATTTTAGTGTTTAATGTGTCTGTGTGCCTGTGTGGAAAACGCTCATTGAGTAATAACAAGATGTGGCGTCAAACAAGATTGTGTTATTGTTCATCTAGCGTCTGTACTTTTTAAGTGTTTTTGACAAACTTCTTAACCGTGTTTTACGACACCAAAACTTGAATGATACTTAGGAAAATAGTCTGGGTCATGATTAGAACATATAACTTCTTGTAAAGGACATTTTAATAAGTTGACTGGAAAAATATTTAACATAACCTCAAAGTGACATTTGCAATTACTCTACTACTCAATAGATGGCGTTGGGTGCTGGAGGCGGAGCTTGCTAACTGCCACACTAGCTTGGACGTATGTCATTTGCGATAATTGAAGGTTAGTTCAGTATTGTCGAAAATTTTAGATAAGCTTTGTTTATTTTATGATCACCCCCGTTCACCCTCGTCGGGTTGTAAATATGGGGTTCTGGATTGGCAGGCAAGTATTTTTAATCCCTCTATTTACTGGTTATAATATATTACTTAGATAAGTTTTTGTTTTAATGAAATGCAGTCGGCGCCATAACTTTTGTATTTAATTTTTTATCATAAATTCTATTTTTATCTAGTAAATAAACTATTATGTTGCTATTTATTGCTCTTATCATATTTTGCTTGAGTACCTATAGTTAATAAGAAAATAATGTTCTAGAACAATTTTGACTTGAATTTATGGTTTTGGTGCATTTTGCTGAAAAAAAGAGAAACTTCGTACTACATTTCACTTGTTCGTTGTCAGCTATGATATGTCGAGAGTGCGTACAACGTTGATCCACTGCGCCTTTGTAGCGTCGTCAGAGAAACATTGAGTTATAAAAATGTATGACGCTTCTTTTTGTAAGTGTTTTTTGTAGTGTTTGTAATAAATGACTTGATCTATATAACTTGTTTTTCTTGTTTACAGCTTATACTTATTGAAGATGAAATTATTTAAATTTATTGTGCTGGTCTGTCTTGGTTGTCTATCAGTTAGATTTCAAGCTGCTGATGTATGACACTGGATCACATTCACTCAAAATAGATCTTGAATCTCTAAATTAACATAAAATAGATAATATTTGAACAAAACTGGAATCATCTTAACTTGTTTTTTATCATTCAAAGTTCACAATAAGTCAGCAGTCCCACAGGTAGACCTAAACATCTTGATACGAAATATCCAAAAGTATAAATTATTATTACTACTTAACAAAAAACTGTCGGTGCCTTGCGGACCGTCCAAGGCGTTGTTGGGGGCCGTCTCTTGACAGATTTATAGCGTGCGTGGCTGTTACTCGTACGCACTCTGTCCCCCCTTCCCCCCTCGCCTGCACCCCGCGCCCTTCACGACCCGCACGCCATCCCCTTCTCACGAAAATTAAATCGTTCCATATTTGAAATTCTTAAATCCCACACCGATTGAATTTTTGTTCCTTTTTTCCATTTTTGATATTTTTTTTTTATTTGTGGCACCTGAGTTTTGTTGGTGACTGTCCACTGATATTAAGACCTCTACCTACATATTTACTATCTCATTTCTTTTCTTCCAAAATATTACACTATAGCACTATAGTAATGTTGAAAAGGTGGTTTTAAAACAAAAATATCATCCATTGACTTACTTATTTTTCGAGATTATTTGTTACAGTTGGTAGGGTATATTTTTTACCTACCTAGTCATTAATTAACATAATCCTAGTACCTACCTCAAAACTATCACTTAAGTTCGCATCCTTTTAAAAGCAAAAATCCCTAACAAGATTTATGACGAACCGATCCGACTTTCTTACACGAAAAAAAGCCACCACTTTTTTCTAATGAAAGCAAAAACTTAAAATTTACGATCGTCACAAACAATGATAGTAATGCATCACTCGTCATAATGGACAGATTACGTCTGTCTGTACTCGACAGATTTACGAGTTGTTGCATAATAGCTAACTGTTCATGGACAAAAAACGTTGCATTCATTCAAACATTCATAGAAACGGTGTTAGTAATTAAAACTTGAAATTAGATTTGAACTAACGGTCTTGGATTTGGAATTATAATTTGATAAAGCGGCCAGTTTTACATTAATGTAGGTACATTATAAAAGCTTTAATTCTTTTTGAATTTAAAGTAAATTGAAACGTCAACATATTTGACCTTAGCTTTAGGAATCAAAAAAATTATTTAAAATGGTATGTACCATTTATAAAAATCGTTCTTGTCAAATTCGAAGTTGTGAACGGTTTTCCCAATAGAATGGCGCCTTTAAAATGTTGACGAGTCTTTATTCAAATTAAGAATTTCGATATGAAGAAGACAAAGATTCGCCACAGGTCAACTTCAATGATAAATCTTTTAGATTTATTGATTCGTTTCTACGAATCTTAAAGTAATATTTGTTTCGGTTTTGTTGTCTTTCAATTCTAAATTGGATGTTTAGATAGAAGAAACTTTGAAGAAAACTCTAAACTTTTAAGATTGAAGAAACATCGTTTACTGACTTATCATTAGATATATTTTTTTAGCAAATATTATCTAATAGAAAAACACTAGCTTGACTCGCTGACATCTTAAAACTAGCTTTGTCTGTTTTCATGCCTGCGTAGGCACGAAAACAATGTAACAGCATTATTACGCTATCTGACGCTCAAAAAGTCAATAAAAATCTATTATTTTGACTTTATTTGAACTTCCCTCACTTAATCGCATTCAAATCATAACCTTCGTATTCCGTCTTGAAAATTATGTGAACATTAATACTCCCAAATACTCAAAAACACAAAACATTTTTTTAAATGTCAAAAATCTAATAAATCAAAATGGCCGACACATAGCCACCATAATATACAGGTTGTTCAAAAACAAACGCACATTTATTTAGATACATATTAAGATAATTAATAATAAATTCAGTGTCCCGGATTACGGTGACGCGCCGGGACAAATGTTTCCGGTCGCACACGGAACGGCTTTTATTTATTTTTATTATTTTTATTTACGAAATAAAAATTTATGGTCGTCGAGACCGCCTTCCGTGAGATTTAGCGAGTGTGTCATAGACTCGGGGAGCTGAAAACTCGATCTGAATTGAATTATGTACGTTTTTAATGGTTTCGCGGTTCGTACGTCGAAAAAGGTTGTGGTAATGTATTGGCGGGATTGTGTTTGTGTGATTTAAATTCATATTATCGGAAGACAACTGGATTTTAGGTAGCACTTAATTTTTTTTTGCAGTGTTTAGGACTTATTTTTTTGTTACTGTATGTAGGACTTTTCTATGCAATCTTGTGAAATGGGAGAAAAGTATTAGGTATTGATTGTAAAAAGACTCAATATTTTGAAAACATTAAATGTGCCTAACAGTATAAATAATAATGAAATGATTAAGTTTCATAATAAATTTATCTCGAAATTGATTTAAATATCAACTCATCGAAATGGTAATATTATTTATTTATAATATTCAATACATATGTAGCATTTATGGACATCTATTTTTAGTTTTCCTATTTTATATTGGATAGATAGTCACACTAAAATTTGAGAAGGCCTTGGACCAGCAACTAGTTTCTTAAGAACAATGTTGTTTATGCAGGTTCTTCAAATAAGTTTTTTGGGAAGTCTGTTTGTACAAATCGTAAATAGCAGATATTGAGTGTTTATTCAAACGGTTTTAAAAACCAGGAAGCTTCAAGAGTATGTATAACGTCAGCTATAAAATACAGCTTCAAGTTAAGACCTTAAAGAAAATAGTCCTATAAAGCCGTAACTTAATTACAACACATCTAATGATTTATTTCCGACAACACTTCACAAATGTACCTCCATTTACTTTCCTTACCTTCTTAATATAGTCAAACAGCTATTGTTAAATTACAAGAAACAATCAGCTTGTTAAACAGAGAAAGAAACACTATCTACGTCAATTTATCTGCAGCCGTACGCTAGGCTGACAAACACACGTGCACGCAAACAATAACTTGTAATACAAGGCTGCGTACAAATTTAGTTATACACCCACTCAGGACCGACACGATTATTTATAATAAAACCCTTTTTTATACGATTTTGTTTCCGATTCAACATAAATAAGATATGTTATTTAAAGTCAATATATCACTTGACAGGTGGTAGGCAGCCATTTTTGATTTTACATACTAATTAATACTCAACAGCCTCAAGAATAAAGGTGTTATTCGCTTGGCGCGTGCATGTACTCGGGACGGGCAGACGTTTCATAAGATTTATACATATATCAAAGTAAGGCTTTGTGTGAATGTAGTGAGAGATTTTAATCAACGTCCGAATGCAACGGCAATAAGGGGCCGGGTTCGATTCTCCAGCTCGTCCAGGACGGTTGATGCGATTAATTGAGTTTAAACGATTAATTAACGATTTCTTCATATAGATGTGTATCAGTTTCTTGAAGACGAGACGTATTTTTGAGTGAAAATTAAAATGTCCGAAAGTATTTGTAAGTCGAATTGTATTTAATACTTTTACGAATTGCTTCCGACTTGTTAACTGTAATGAATAAATCTCGTATTTAATTTATTTTATGTTTCGCCGTCCATTTTTATTCATTGGATAATCCATTGAACTAAGTGGGCAATACATCGATAAACAAAGTACAAGCATTCGTCCTTTGGGTCATGTAGATGACGTCATAGCGGCGGACATCTTGGATGAAAGCGAAATAACAGTGTTTACTATTAATAATAAAGTGAACTACCCTGTATATAAAACACGGCCACTAATCACAGGATATCGTCCACATAATAGCTCCAGGAACAACATTACCACAGTAATGATGTTGTAATTCATTGTAATAATTGTAATATAATGGCCGCCACCCGTACCAACTTATTGAATACACGACTGTAATAAAACATCGAATAGCCGCTAAAAGTATATATTTTCCAATAATATATGCAATATATTTATCTTTAAACAATGTTTGCAGTAGTTCGAATACTAAGCTAGACCATCTTATCCTTAATAAAAGTATTTTACCCATCAGAATACATAGACGGTTATCGACTCCAAGCAAAAGATCTTTCGTAATCCGTGTAATATTTATGCAGAAACTACCAACTTTAGTACTTGTAATCATAAAATAACCGCTCTTATTCGAAGCCAATGTGGCTACTAACGCCATCTAGTAATGGCAATAAAAAAACTAATGAGTCGTGACTCGTTAGAGTTGAGCTATAAATTAGTATGTTAGTATACTGGGGTTAAATAGTCGAGTATGGATTTTTGGGTAGTTTTTATTTTTTTCTAAATAGTGTTGTCAGTAGTGATGGGGCTTCGTTTGGGCAGCGGAGTGTTAGTGAGGCGCGTTGCGTCGGCGGCTGACGCGGCGGCGAGCGCTAATCGATGCGCGCCACTGCGCTGTCTTCCGACGGCGGCCATTACGCACCTTTATGGCCACCCAGCCCCCGTCCCCCGCGCCGCTCTAAGGCGGCACATGACGAATCAATATGCCGCCAACCGACTCAACACTTATTTATTTGACACGATTTATTAGCCGAATGCCTGTAAACTTTTATGCGCCCCTCTGTTCTCATCCCCCCACCCCGGCCCGCGAGGGATGCTTTATGATGGACACAGCAGTGATAAAATTCTATGTTTCGGCTGCCGTCTACATTTATTGGGAATCGGAACAGATGTCTGGATGAGACCAGAGGGAGCGAAATTACTATTCGAACGCCAAATAGTAAACGTTCCTCCTGTGTTGCTTTTAAAGAGGTTACCATCTAAGCCATAACAATTTATTTTTACAATTCGCTTCATTAATTACCATTTTATTTTGCCGGGCGGTGCAATTAACATTAGTTACTTTTTTACCGTCGCAAGCGCTCAGCGACTGCGGTGTAGAGACAAAATGTCGGCAGGAAATGTGTAATTTTTTCACAAATATTGCGGAAGGAAGACGCTGGCTTCCTCTGGGCTGTTTAGATGGTTTTTATGCTAATCGTGGAGATTTGCTGGGTTTTCTTTTAGCGCGACAATTATTCACGGTGTGCGGTCGCGGCTTGCCCTTTAAGAAATTAGCGGTAGGGAGACCATGCTGCCGCGGGAACTGACTTTCATCCCTCCCACTTACTATTATACGCTTAATCGTCAGCATACTTATCCGGAACAAAATACAGGAATCAACTCTGCCAGTGTCTGCAAAGAAGTTTTACTTTCGATTGAGGGCACTTTCTGTGTAAAAAAGAAGGAGCACAATAAACTAATTATCACCTCAATACGTAAATGAATAATTATGATGTAGGAACGATTAAAAAATATTAGTTACAAGTTGATTGAAAGTAACTACTTAATTTTACGCGAATGTATTTGCATATTCAAATAATATACCGATTCAAAAGGAAATAAACCCTTTCATTGAACTTATAGTTATGGCACACAATAAAAAACCAAGAAACTGCAAACCATAGAAGGACTTTTAAACTACATAATTAGTGGCGAAGCCTCATAAATCATTCATAATGAGTAAACAAGTAGAAAATTACAAATACCACAGTACCAACCCTTTCTAAGCCTAAGTAAGAATGCCATAAGAACTTATTAAAACTATTTACAAACGCACCAAGATCGCAACGCTGGCAACATTAGCTAACGCCGCACTTATTTTTTATGTCCCCAACGAATACTAAGCTTGGTCGCCGTAAGTTTTAATGGACGATATACATGCATAACAGTACTTTTACGAGTAAGTAAAGACAAAGCTAACGACTTAGCACCAATAAATTAATTTTCCGATAAACACGAGCCGACCGGTGTCTCCTCAAACGGAAACGTGTACTTTAATTAAAAATGACCATCCCCTAATGACCTTTGGGTATTAGATAAAAAATTATCCATGCAAATGATGCCGTAAATATTTTCTGTTTGTTTGTCGCGTGACATTTAATCTAACACTCCTCATGTAAACGCGGCACAGGATTTTTTCCCCTCGCAAATTAATGAAGAGTCGTATAAAACACTGGCCCGTTCGACACAGTCAGTCATATGGTAAGCATGTAATTATTTACACCGCACCAAGCTCGTATCGTGCCCAAACTCAATATTTCACTTAATGGAACTTATAAACGAGTCGATTACTATTGGGCAACTAAATGAATCGCTTTATATCGATTAAAATTTAACAGCAATTAATACAATAGTCGATTATAAATATCGAGCGTAATTACTCATTAGTTCCAAAATTCGAATGGACAGTTGAAAGTATTTTTGGTTTTTTAAGTGGCAATGGGTTATTCTTGTTAAGTGGCAAGAATTTTATAACTGCAAGATGCTTTCAAATTCTCGTCGCCTTCGTCCAGAACGTCGCTGTCCCTTTGATATTGATAAAAATGTTTCCAGCAGAAGCTGTTTACGTCAAATAAAAGTCGGAAATATAAGAACAGGAAGTGTTTTATAGACCCATTGACCTACATTTTATTCTATTCTGCCAATGACGATGCCAAATGTATTTGATGAAATGTACGAAACGAACGAGCAAGGAAGCATTTGAGTAGAGTCAAGACCTTTGTACACGCTCGGTATTATGAAGGCGCGTGTCGTGTGCATGTAAATGTAAAACAATTTCATCTACCCGTTTGTGAACGGCGGACGGGAGAACCCGTGAGCCGTTCCGTTTCACACGTCGACATTGTAACTCCACCCGCTCCGTTCCATACTCGAATGCATAACAGACAAACAGGCTAATCCCGGCGTTATCGTAAATTGTCAGTTTATGACGTGCGGAACGGCCGCGGGGCCGGTGGGGCGCGGGGAAAGGGGAAGAGTTTTCTAATTTCGCCCCCTGCGCCCGTTTTGATGCGCTAATTCGTGTAAGCAGTTTCTGAACGTGCTTGTTTCGAGTTCACTTCAATTTGCCAACGATGAACTTGCTAGTCAGCCGCTCTTACTGGCCCACGCTTAAGGTCGGGATTGAGGGGACTACTCGCCTGCATTACTTTGCAAGGTTATCGTCGGCTTTTACATAGAGTTGCGCAATTTACATACATTTGTTTGTTCGGTTTTTAAATTGGGGAATTAACTGTGTTAATCGCGATGTTGTTTTGCCGAAGACCCCCCCCCCCCCCCCCCCGCCCCACCCGTCCTTAGCAAGTTTCAAAGTTATGTTACTACGCATAATGTTATTTATTTATCATATTCCATAAAAGACGGACGGACGGTCAGTTAATATTACATTACAACAGAACATATCAAAGCGCGGCGTGCGATGGGATCTCGGCCTGCGCGGGCGCATCAGCAATTAATACTCTTCATTTAATCGATTCCTTCAATTATTCCACCTTGATATATGTTAATCCTTTTCGGTCTCGGCCTCCCCGGGATATTGTTGGCTATAATTACGTGGGAGGCGACCTCTATTGACAAGTATTGATGTTTTTAATCTGATGTTAGGATAAGACGTTAGTATGCGTTCGTCCGTCCGTCCGTCCGTTGATTTGTGGCCGGCCGGCTCATTGCCTCGTAATTATTGGATTTCGGCGCGATATTTATTGGCATTTCTTCTCACAGTCGCCTTGATTTATCATTGGGCTGTCACACGGGAGAGAATTATTGCGATGCGTGCCCGTCCGGGGAGAGCGTTCCATAATCGAAGTGTTTTTTTTTCCGTTTATTAACGCTGAATCCCCAAAGGTACATCCAATACGTCATATTTCAATACGTTACGCGTTAGGACACATGATCACCTCCATTAAGGCGCGTCTTCTCCCGACGGATTAGCGCCGTCAGTGCGCCTCGAGTAATGAGATGGCGAAAAATATTGGAAATAACACGCGACAATAATAAACGTATAATAGGGGAATGTTCGGTTCGCAGCTGCGGCCCGCCGACGCTAGGGGCGCTACCGGCGCGCTTTATCGCTCATCGATGATTAAAACCGAGTTAAATCGATTAATTTATTTTAGTCGATTAATTTTATTCGACATTAATATTTGTATGGTTGCTGAAAAATTAATAGTAGGTATTTATTTTAGTTTTACAACTTTATAATGATGTTGGAAACTAGTTTAGTCATAGATTTATTAATAGTGAACAACACCGATATAACGCTTTATTTCACGGAGGTGATAAAACTAGGCCGTGATTAACGACTCAATCAAGGTTATTTATAACTTATTAATTTGTAACATGAGCTTTTGCTAACAGAGCTAACACCTCTTTGATTAAGTGGATACAAAAGTTGACGTACCTAAGACAAAAAATCCTTTACAAATCTAGGTACCTTGCAATAGGACAACTTCTTAGTACGTTGAGTTTTGAAAATAAACCCTACATGCAATTAGTACCTTTTACACACCTACTAAAGTAAGAAAAAGATCGCAAACCGACTTTTTTTTAACTCTGTCACTACCTCAGATTAGTTTAAAATTCTACAATTTCAAACTACCAACGCCATCTAGTATCAATAGCTTGAACTAATTTATTACCAGTCGTAAAACCAAACATTTATTTTCACTGCCAAACAAAAACACAAAAGTAATCCTTATTAAAATGTATAAGAAATAATAACACGTCTTTCACGCGACATAATTGACTATAAAGTGGCTTGCATTTTCCCGCGCAAGCAATGGCGTTCGCGCCAAAATGATGGATTAACGTCACACGAGTATTTTCTTTTTAAAAACGCAAACAAGAGCTCGCAGGCAAAATTGCATCCAGCTAATATTCCCTTGCCAATCATGTTGCTCAGTCAATTTTCAATTTTCCCGTTAATAAGGACGTCAACTCCCGTCTTGAACAATATCAGCCGGTTTTATTGAGGGCATAACAGTGTTGGGAATATGGAAGAATACAATTTTCATTTATAAAGGAATTTTGTTTTAGCTAATTGGTTTTAATTAGAAGTCTAGGTTTTCTGGGAGATAATTGGGGATCAGTTTGATTACCTATCTTAGCGGTAAAGTCGGATCGTTGTCGGAGTAAGCAGAGAAATTTAATTAAGTAATTAGGTAATAGCGGATACCTAATTTAAATATTAAGTAAATAACACCCATTTCTTGCTTATAAAATTATTAGGTTATTATTTTAGGTAGCCTACTTACGTATACACACGTATTACGTAGACACATTTTAATTAAGTACTTATTCAGAAAAATATTACGCAATGGTATTTTTCTATCTGGTTAGTTCTTCTTAGTTAGTTCTTACTGGGTACATAAGAATGTTTATCAAATGACTTGACCAAATAAACAACATTAAAAAACTAGGAATCGATAAACTCAGCGCTACCAAATGAATAGCTATTTCAATACGTTTTACACGAAGCAGAGTGGCGCAGTGGAAGCGTGCTGGGCCCATAACCCAGAGGTCCGTGGATCGAAACCACGCTCTGCTATAAACACTTTTTGAGTTTTTATTTTTTTCAAGTATTTCATTTTCTTGATTTCTTGTCGATTGTTTTAATATTTAATATATTTTTGTTACCTAAACGATAGTTTTAATATTTTTCAACCATTTTTTACCAGCGCCATCTACAACATAATTTTACTTCTGTATCTATTTGTCTTTGAGATTTAAACTGTTTGATTTCTAACATCTTGTAGCAAAGAATATCGACTTTGCTGTCCTTTTCCGTCCTACCTAACTTTTTTGATAAATTTTCTTCTACAACTTCAAGAATACTAATCTCTACAGTAGGGTGTCAAAACTGAAAAATTTTTTTTTTTTTTTGTCTTTTCGAATAAAAATTATAATTTAAAACTTGCGCCAAGTTTATTACTTCGTAAAGGCTGTAATATCCAAACATAAGAAACTCATAGACGTATCAAGTCCATTAGCCGACCGTCACAGGAGATTTATGTTTAATTGAAATCGTCGAGTTTATTGTGGTGCCATGATTTATTCCATTTATTCGAAGCGGACGGCCGATAGCGGTGCACTTTCAATTGCCATCGCTCACGGCTACGGGACTCAATAACAATAGACATTGTTTGATTACGTGTTTAAAAGTTGGATGTTTGTTTTTGTTGATTTTAAACGGTGGGTGATCGTGTTGTGTCGGTGACTCGTGGTTGCCCTGATGGCTCAATTACGGCGCTGTTGTTTTAGTGGCTTTTATAGAATTTTGATGGGATACGGGCAATCGATTAGATACATCGTTGCTATCACAAAGTATACGTAAGTAATATAAATAATAAGGTGAATGTTTCTAATCAATTTATGATTAGAATCATTCACCTTATCATTTGTAAGAAAATTATTGGAAACGCTTTGTGTTGGTACCTACGTCTATTGAAATCACTCACTAAGTTAACATAGTCTAAGATAAATTAATAACCGCAGACCATTTTACAAAATACGCAAGTAGCTGTAGGAGCTAAGAGGCTTATAATTACTGCTTCGTCAATAGCACTGGCGTATCGCGTGTCCACGGTATTGAGTATTAATTCCCTTCAAAGTGAATGGGCAACATAATTCATTCGTTTATTTGGCATTTTAATTCATACATCTACGCAGATATTGATGTCGTGTGCGACTGTAATTCAATCTTTGTGTTTCGCAACCAACAATCCCTTGATAATCTCATACTAAAGGCAATAATTTATTCACTACCAACGTATACACACCGCGTATCTATATATTGACATCTCTTTATTACTCCTACATGAATAATATTATTATGAATCCCTACACGCGCAAACAGAAAAACAAAACAGTTTCTGCCTCGCAAAATACACGCTTAACCCAACACAATAACGTCTCAAATAAACAAAACCTAACTGTAGGTCAACTCAAAAATAAACGGACGCATACATTTCCACAAATCCGTGTCAAGAATCGAAGTCGAGTTTAAAAAAAAGGAGCTATCCTACTGACACGAAGCTTTAATAAATAATTCCTTTTCACATGTTATTATTTATTGGACGCCACGCAAGCCAGCCTCCGACGGGACTGTAACGATGACGAATACGAGATACGTTTGTAAAAAACCCTTTTGAGTCTTGACGCGTGATATATTCCTGCGCACGAGTGTTATAAAGAACGCGGCGGGGTGCGCTCGCGCCGAGCGCTGATTGGCCCGCGTAATGACTCCATGCGCGGACGTTCCGTTTTCGAAGTACGACTGTGACGTAGACTAATGACTGCTGTATGGTAAACCAATGACGGATAGGCACCTCTGAACCTATTGTGTATGTGGTATATAGGAGTTGCGCCGGCGTTGAAATATTACGTCGATTTGCCAGTTCTGCGCACAACGGCTAGCTCAAGACTAATTCTAGGTCATAATTTATAGCAAAAAGATTGCAACTCTGTTTGATGATAGCTATGTTGCAGAGCTATTGAGCTGCCACACGATTTAATAGAAATTAAACCTTGTAATATTGCGTCGATGCTGCGCAAGTATACCTACACAAACTATAAGTAGGTTATTAACAGCATTAATCAATTGGTGTGACAGGTAATATTAAGCAAAAATCAATTTATCGGTCAATCCGCTCTGAATCCGCAAAAAATCTGCCGCCAACAAACTAATAAAAGACGATTATCCACTTTATCTTATTTCAAATTATTGCAATCTTGAATCCGATAGCATGTGATTCTTATTTTACCTTCGTATGGACAAAATGACCTGCACCCTAATTACGTAACCGATATCTATCACAATCTGAATCATTTTGAAGCCTATTGCTAATCCATTGCTTCTTAAGTTCGAAAAATTTGTCTGCTCAATAACGTAAATAACGCAATGAATGTTGTTGAACTGTCAAAATGAAGCCCATTCCTACTGTTAGCGTGTTACATAATTACCCCTCTGTAGCGCCAAATTCAAGTACAAAGGCATAGAAAAGTAATTAAACATAACCTAGAGCTTATGATACCCAAAACCCTCTTACATAACAAAACCACAGTAGCGTCACTACTACTGTTCTGCGTTCAATATCTTAAGAAAATTAAAACGCAGTTGCGGCAGTTGTTGCAACTGTTCACAAAACTTTCATTATATCAATTCAGGACAAATGTTGGCAGGTTTATAAGAGGATAGCTCCTGCTGTGGTAACAAAAAGAAAACACATTCAGGCAAGTTTTAAGAAGCTGAACTGACTGGCAAGGATCAAAATATTCGTATCCTCGTATATAAAGGCTTTTTCAATGCACGCCCAAAATGCTTTACTCTAAGTTATTAACTCATTACCATCTACAAGTCTCCCAAACTCCTCGAACCCAAAATCATAATCAATCTTCAGGAGCCTCACCTCAGTCCAGTTAAAAACATGTGTGTCATCGTTAGATTGGTACTAATGAATCTATCAATCCCCCGGGAGGCATACATTGTCCGGCTGGACGGCGACGTGTGGCCAACTTACCGGCAAGATTGATTAGTTCGGAAATTTGCTTGTATTTTAATTGATCAAGTATACAACTTGGTCCCCGTGTGATTTTATATGTTCGTTGATAGGTGCGTTATGGATTTTGTTTTGAATTTGTTAATTAACTTGGACCACCCTGGTTAATAATAGAGTAGCCACACATATGGTAGGTATGTCTGACTGATTTCGTAAGACACTGGGTTATGTCATAGGCGAAGTTCACTTATATAAGTCCAGACTTTTTGAGGTTTGAATTCAGCAACGTTATAACAAACTTTACAGCATCCATAGCTGGAAATTGTGTCCTCATTAAAAACTATTAGCTAGACAGAAGACGGGCCGGTACCAAGTTCCGCCAGAGTGGTACACTTCATACAACAATCTTACTCTGGCTCACGTAAACTAAAGAAGTCTTTGGTTTCTTCAAATAAGACAAGCCAAAAATAAGTACTACATTTGTCAACCAACTCTTTAAAAAACAACTCAATATTTAAAGAAACACCTTCCATAAAATAAAAATGCAGCAGCAAGCTCCCAAGTCCGACCACAAAGGCATGGCGCCATCCATCTACATATAGGAACATTAGTCAAGGAGGCGGCAACAAGTGCTTTGACCTAGTTGAGACCGTCTTAACGTAGGACACGGATTTAGTGTTCACACTATGAATTTAGTATTTTTATTTTATAGAAAAATGTAACGAGAAATTGACACAAATATTTTTAGTGTAGATTTATTTTTTCCGAGATTTTCTTGACAAAAATTAGGACACCCTATGTATTTCTGTGATTGGTGAAAACTATAGCAATGCTGTCAAATACTTAAATCAGCAGGAGCTCTCTATGGAGTATCTAAAAAAATGGTAAATATTGCCAATCAAATCACCAATCCTTTCGACAAGCTTGATGATAATGCATATCAATTACCTCTCAATCCCTTTGTCAAAGTCACTGTCAAATAAGCTATTTTTTCTGAAAATACATACTTTCCCTGGAAAGTATGATCAAAATACACAACACGTCTTTCTCCAAGGCAGTAAAAAAAAACTTTTTCTCCATTTATAGTACCTACACTAGCACTTTGACCGCGACTGAGTACGCGTGAAATTCAACTATCCCAAAAAAAAAAATAACATCGCCTCCACTCCCTTTAAAAAGTAGTTTTTATAAAATTTATGTCTACGATCATTACCATTTAGAGAAATAAGTATTCGGACCAAATTTTAAGTTTATATATCAAAAGCATACGATTTTTCAAATAAACGGCGTCCACCCTTTCACCACGACAGGGCTTGTTTAAAAAAAAGTGTTGGATACTTTTCCATAGTACGCCCAAAGAATCAGCATTGCCATCCAACGTGGCAATGCTGCCAGCCTTTTGGGCACATCCCATTGACAGCGATGCGGACGAATTTGTTGAAGCCCTATGAGCTCTTCCCTTTTTTTTATTATATAATTGTAATAGTAGGTAGGTACATTTTAGTGTTAGCTTGTATATTGTAATCTATTTAGATTGATATTATGCATATATTATATATATTGATCTATTATGCATATTATTATTTAGATTGATTAAATAAATAACTACATTAACAAAAAAAAAATTGTATGACTTAAACAATATTTATACTTACCCATTAATTCACCCCTTAAACTTTATTTTCTTTTCTTAGTTGATTTAAAAAATCCTGAAACACATACCATTTTTTTTTTGTTTTAATTATTAATAGGTAGGTACCGAGTTTTGAGTTAATCCGACAGCACGTAAAAAAAATTTCTTACTAACCTAAATTCTCTGTGATGAGTCGTTTAAAAAAAAAAAGTTGCAATCTTTATTATTTACCTACTGAGGCAAATATTGCCAAGTTTCAAGTTTATTAACCCAATGAATAATATTTTCATATAAACTGTATCCCCTTTTTCACCCCCATAGTGGAGGAAATTTTGAAAAATGGTTTGGGATGTTTTCATAGCTTGATTATTTATGCCAATTTTCGAGTTAATCAAGTCACGCAGTAAAGTCCTCCCCTGTAAAATGTACTAAGTACCCTTTTTCACCCCGTTAGGGGTAGATTTTCGAAAAACCCTGATATATTTAACTATTTATTTTTGGTTTTAAGAATAAATACTGAGTTTCGAGTAAATCGGACTGCGCGTTAAAACTCTTCCATACAACCTTTGAGCCCCTCCATTCCGCCTTTCGGGGATAGATTAGAAAAATAAAAAATGACAAACTTTATAATTTACCTAGATTAGTATTTGTTCGAAATTTCGAGTTTATTTACTCAAGGAATAAGATTTTTCATACAAACAAAATGCTCCCTTATCACCCCTTAAAAATCCAATTTCCAAAAACACCCTCTTAGTGCTTCCCTAATGAAAGGAAGTCGTGTACAAAATGTCACGTCCCTAGTCCCAGTAATTTCGGCTGTGCGTTGATATGTCAGTCAGTCAGTCAGTTTCTTCTTTATATTTAGATAACTTCATACTTCATAACTTATTACTTCCTACACGTGTATTCAGCCATTATCAACCACTCACGATGATCACAATATTAGTTATGACTTTCTTTGTATGCATAAATAACGACATTTACCTTCATATTAATAGTCAAGAAGTCATAACAACTATTTACCAACCCACCTTGACCCAGTTACCGAGCCGACCTCGGACCCACTGCACTGGTTTCCCAAATCACTGCGCTATCCTGAAAGTCGCATATTTCTTGGAAGTAAACACTATTTAGTGTAAGAAAGACGCACTGGCGGACGCAGTACCTCTACGGGAAATTCGCTTTGGAAAATACTTACTTACTAAAAAAGAAAAAAACTGTGCTGAAAGAGAGATTTACTCGTCGTCCACTCTAACTTCTTGGTCGTCCGTCCACAATAGTAAAATATATTAAAAGTAGGTATAATACATCTATAGTAAACAGAAACAAACTTATGTTTTCTATACACTCTACAAAAAAAGCTCTATCTCAGACACGGTATAAGCAAACAAGTAATTGTGTATATTCTTTTAATTATCATGATCTTAACAATAACTAAAGTATTTGCCTTGCACTAGTTGCACTTGACCAATTTCCTTTTGTCTAGGCACCTGCTATACTTTAATAACCCTTACATTTCACTGCCATTCCAACAACAATCTAGATACAACCGCATGCTTAGCCGCATTAATCTGCACTCACACGTCTTTCCACCGCGGAAACAGAAATTATAATAAGCAATTATCAGCGAGCCTTCAATACAAGGTGCACTTGCAAGCGTACGTAATTTTTTTCAACTACCCACATAAATCAAAGGGCCCGCCCCCCTCTAATGGGAATTATAATTGATTCCCTCCCAAGCTAGGTAGTTTTTGTGATCGTAATGCAGGATTTAAATTTGTTTGTCGGTGTATCTTTGTACAAATATTGGAGTATAATCAATGTGAACTAATTAAATCGCATTGTTGTTTGATTAGTTTTATATGTCAGTTAAAGTTATGATAAGGTAATCCAAGGTAAGGTTTGTAGACTATTTGATCAAATAAGAATAGAAAAGGCCATGCTCTGGATCCTGAACAGGGTTAACTCCACTGGGATAGATTGGAAAATGTGCCATATCTTGCATACGTATTTAAAACATGGAAGAAACGCATGACTTGCGTCCCATCTTTTAATAATGCGGAATAAAATAAATTTGTCAAAAGTAAGTCATTAACAACCTGGTACTTATAAAACAGAAATAAATACATAATTACTAATGAATGAAGCTTTAGCAGATCCAACACAAATCGCACACTAAGACAATCAATAGTTAGTTAGTGTCGTACTGTGAATTCCCTTAAGTAACCATTCACCCAAGACCAAGAATATCACCAAAATAATTATTCCCTTTCCTATGCTTTACTAACTAAAGCAAAATCAACTACACACGAGAAAATAACGATTGATAAACTCAACAGTGAGTAGCGCTACAGTAGATTGCGATTCGTATTAAATATTAAAAGGACCCAGGGCTATTTTCTTCTGTAATAGAAGTTCTGAAATCAAGTACTTAATAAAACCTGATTAGTGATCGATCCTTTGTTTGAGTAAATTCTAAAATGCCGCTGTGTCACGTGCGTTTTTTGACTTTGGACTATCCGAGAAGAGTGCATGTAAAACCCCTTCAAAATCAATTTTAATATTAGTTAAGAATATGTATTAGGAATATTAAGTTGCTATGTCTACCCAGTCAGAATCGGTGATCGGGTAAGGCAGAATTGACCATCCATTTATGAACTGAAAGTTGATAAAATTAAGAAAGTGGAGGTTTAGAAATGTCGTAGGGTGCAGGTATAGTGGAAATCAAACCGTTGTGTTTCTGTTTATCTATCAGACCTACAATATAAAAAATACCCGCCACCCAGTCCATGTTTTATTTTGGCATTAACAACCATAAAAAAAACATTAACCACTAATATGCCGATTCAAGTCATTTCGGTGTAATCCTAACTCAGTGCCGCTCTATTATGCAGCTGTAACGTCATAATAAGTTCCAACTTCAAATCAAATAGAAAACAATAAAAATTGCGTGCACCTCCAAGCAGCGACATGACATCACAATTAGCTCGAAATTCAAACGAAATTCGAAATAATGAGACCGCGTTCCATGCTAACCAGTGACATGACGTCACAATTAGTTCCAAATTCAAAAGGTGTTGAAAAAGCGTATCGTTTGTATTGCACGTGTAAGGTGGCTGCGGGGTGCAGCGGGTCCGGGGTGCGGGGGGGGAGCGGGGCGCACCTCGATCGATGGCGACGTCGTTATTCGGGCGACAGCCTTTGACGACGTCGCGGATGCGTTCCGCTTGCGACCGTCTTTAATTTCTTCATTTGTATGCTGATTTGTGATTGAGGGAATTAGGTTGTTGGGGTATTTGTGGTGGAAAGCCCTGGCACGGAGATTGCAAAAGTTCTTCTTTCAGCGTGTCCTTATTTCTTGTCTGAAAAAACTGGAAATGTGCACGATAATATAATGTTGTTGGGTGTAGTTTACTTTGATGTTTAACGCTCAAAGTTCACCAACACTCAACCCCTCATTGACTAATTAGAGGCCAATGGAACAGTAACTACACAACTGCCCCTCTAGCTAGGGACTTGGTTTACGCGAATCCTGCCCACCCTCACACGTTTTCAGTTTCTTCATAATTATCTACCGCAAGGAGCTTATGGGCCGCGGCGAAGCCAACCATCTCAATAAACCAAAGTTTTGAATTTTGGCCAGATGTTCAAGGATTCCTGTTTAAAAAGTGCCATTCTGACTGTTTGCTATATAACTGGTACAATTTCTAACAATCATTATTAACCTTGCAATGAAAATAGCTTTCCGACCAGTCCCAAGTGGAGCACACCCGGGCTAGGTCCACGCCTCCGCGGACGCGTGACTGACGGACGTCCGCACACTAGCACACCTCACCCACACATTAACACAACATCCTCTATACACACTACTCACTCACACAACATTCCGTATACACAGGACGTTTTGACACTTGACAGATGTGTGCCCAGAGTGATGGGTGGCGCGCGCCGTGAAAAATACGAGGGAATGTTTGAATATGGAATACTGAGAGAGTTTTATTTATGCTCCTATTTGTGATTGGCAGTGCCAATTGATTCTTGGGTCTAGAAAGTTATTGAATTGCTTTTTGAAAGTAATCCATTTTTATAGTTTTTTTTTATCAGTTATGTAATGGATGTTGATTCTGCTGAGGCATTTTCCACTTGCATTGACAGATTACCAACTCACTTAGTTCGTTCCTTGAAAAATGTAAAGCGACAATGATCTTTGTCCAGCGAGTGACATAGGAAAAAAAAATATGCATAAATAATAATATAGCGACCGACAAGTGATATCTAGACTAGATAGTAACTACAATAGTTAAGGGAAATGAATCTTTTACTCGTATATTCCACTGAATAACAATTGACAACAGATGTCGATTAAAGTTTTGCTACCAGAATCAGCAGATCAGATACCAAAACTGACACATTTGATGAAAAACGAAAACGAAAAGTCCCTCACTTGTTAGTCATAGCACCCAAATTGTCGTTGTCAACTGAAGGACCATTCCCACTCACTGGCATGATTGTGTCGTCCGCACACGGCGAGCCAGTTATCTGTCACCAGTTACTAGCGCACTGTCCTGTTGCAGTATAGTGATCTTTTGTAACTGACACGTCTCTGCTACGTTTTGGTTTCGCCCAGTGTTAGTACTCGTACGTCAGTCGAGTTTATGTTTTCAGGATGCTCTGATGAAACGTTTGTAGACCATTATCGTGATCAGAGTAGGTACCTACAGCCTATTATACAGGGTTACTGGTAACTTGACGTCTTCCTTGCAGGACGTCATAGTAGGGTTAAAATGCAACAAATTAAGCCACCAAATGTTCTACCGAAAATCAGTAGTTTTTGAGTGATTTTTTAATAAAGTAATGACAAAAATTGCGAAAAATAAAATGTTTAATTAGTGATCTTTGCCAAAGTTTTAGGCATTTTAGATTTTTAAATATCAACAAAGATCTGCTACAGCATCAGCTACTATAATAACTTAAATTCCAGTATAGTCGCGCCGTAAATCATTTTTAAATTGGATTTTTCATAAAACAACTAAAAACCTTATTATCTTAAAAACTACTGAATTTCGGTAGAACATTTGGTGGCTTAATTTGTTGCATTTTAACCCTACTATGACGTTCTGCAAGGAATACGTCGAGTTACCAGTAACCCTGTATATAGGTACCTATTATTTATGTATTTAGGGGTTGGGAAATTCATATTTTTTTGTTAAAGCGTGCTTATTAGAGTTATTAGTAGGATTCCGCATCACCATAATGCAATATTCTATTATTTATGCCATAATTACTTAAATAGTGATGTGACATAAAATATAGTGATGGCCCCAGTGGGTAATTATTAATTAAGTATTGCATTTCATTTTTCCTTAGTAGTATCTTTGACATACGGTTGAGGAGCCGTTTTTGTTACCATATTCTGAGCCAAACGAGCGGGATTCCTAAACTGCTCCCATTTTCCACAACCCATCAAATCACACTCGAAGCAGACTATTTTAAAACCCAACAAATCAATAAACAAATCCGTTCAGCTGCGACTCCAATAATTAAAAAGTTCCCCGAACAGCGGTGTAATGACTGCTGTGACGTTAACGACATGGCTGACAGCGAAGCCATTTGTCAGCCGTCACGTGTCAACTGTTTGTCAGCCACAATGGTGTCAGGCGGCGCGGGGCCGATTGACGCATGTCACTCATGGCACGAACTACCAGTTGTCGAATGCAACTCGACTATATTCCTGTAAAAGAGGTCCGATTGGGTTTTGCACTTTGTGACGCTTGTGTGTGCCATAAAAGGAAATTCTCGTTTTGACAGATAAATTGGTGGGATTCGATTGTGACAGCTGAAAAAAGAAGGCGGGATTCTAGTATTTTAAATATTTAAAGGCATCTTGTGTTACATTATGCAGTGGAACATAGAGCTGCTTCGTGCATATGAATAGCATTACGGTCATGGACTCACGGTGTAGTCTTAGGCGTGGAGCTCATGAAGCTCTGAAGACCACTTGAACAAGGCAATCTAGTATTGGTAAGCAATGGATAGATCCATAGGTTTAGCATTCCAGAGGTCGAAACACTTGCCAAAATTGGCTCGAGGTGTTTTTAGAAACTACGCCAAATTTGAGAGAATGTCTATCACATCCATGGTAACTATCTTCATGAAATCGAGTAATTTTGTGTAAGTACCAATGGTAAATCAACGTTGTATGTGATAGGACAGGTGCGGCAGAATTATTAATGATGGCTTGATTCACACCTCGACTGTCCCTGACGCCCTGTCGGCGTCGCACTGAAAAATACTTTTCATTACTGTATGTTCAAACTTGTTAGACCTTATAAGGTTTATAGAGTCCTTCCAATATGTTCTGATATTTATCTACTTAACTAAGTTCTTGATTGAGAATGATTGGCTTTAGATTGGTTAGATTTCTCTCAATTGATGAGCGCGACATGCAGTTCGGTGCATTTTTTTTTTGTTGCAAGCATAAATAGGTATATTTTAAAAGTTTTGGGAGAAAAGGTTGAGGGATTACATTACATTATGGCACTAACAGAGGGACATAATCCCACCCAAGCGCACAAAGCGAAAACAATTGACACACAATTTTTTCACCATTCCAATAGCAACTTAAATCATGCACAATCATTTAATTTATGGGCTCAAGTAAAAACAATAGAAATACTTCCATAACTCAATCGACTGCAGGTATGCGGCGTAAACTTATCTACTTATTACTGCCTTCGTTGCATACATTATAGATCTGAACAACTATTTACGGTTAATTCGCATCGGAGGTATATTTATTGGTCGGCGGTGACGGCTGACGTCACTGGTAATGTCTGTGCACCACGCGATTAGCCCCGACGTCGCCATAACACTTTAAACTAGGTTGTGAATCTTCCAATTATTAGTTTAGTAGTTTGAATACTCGTTTGTATTAAAGTTTTGTAATGAAGGTTTTTGATGGTATGGCGCTTGCTTATTTTCTATTATAGCACTTTCTGTACAGTTATCTATGATCCTATTTGGTTCTGCTTTCAGACGTTTTACAATAGGGTCCATCTGTAGCCACGTTGATGGTTCTTCGTCATCTTCTGAGTACCCCGTGTAACCTGCGAAATAAAAATATTAATTATAGGTTCGTCTAATCAAATCTCGTTCACGTTATCTTTCCAGATGTTGTCACCAAGGGAAGATGATGACGACGACAACCACCTCTGCATCAAATGCAACACCACCATCGTTGGATTGGATAATTACGTGAAACACAGGAAGCAAAGATGTGCGAAACTGAAACCTGAAGACCCGAAACCTGAACTACCAGCCATAGATACTTTGGAACCGTCTTACAGCCTGGGAGCAGATGTGTTCTTCCAGTCTTTGGAGCTACAGAGCAGTGTCAAGAAAACTTCCCTTTCGAGACTGACACCACCCATTCCTATACCCAAACCCAATTTAGATAGAAAGAGCTCCATTGTTGTGCCATCCACGTCAAGAGATATCCCACGTATGAGTCCTTTAGAAAACAATCTCAGAGGCGAAGATTGGATCGGAGGACACAGTTTAAGGATCGGAAGTAATGAAGACAATCAAACAAAGCTAATAAACGCAGTCGCAAGCATCAGCGGTGCAGTTAAGAAAGAAATACCAACTTCATCGTACAGCATCAATACTTATGATTACAAAGGGGATGAAGACAGTGACGAATCTGAGGAATCGGAAGATGATGATGAGGAAGAACATCCTAGTGGTGCTAAATGGAAGCCTCCTCCAAACTATACTGGAGGAAAATGGCGACCCGCTTCTCCTGAACATGAAGACTGGGATATGAGAGAAGAACAAGAACACACTGGTGGGAAGTGGAAACCTATCATGCCTGATACTAACGAACGTGATGAAGATTATGATGCACCACCACCTGGACACACTAAAGGCAAGTGGGTTCCGGGAGCAAATGACAAGACCCAAATAATGCAGACAACAATACAGACGAAGGGATCAGTGCAGTATTGGTGCGGGCCCTGCAATAGGAGACTTAACTCCAGAGCGATTTATGAAAAGCATCTTCGATCCAGTTTACATCTGAAGAAAGTTCTTCCGGAACATGAATTAGAGTTCTCGGGCCATTTAGAGCCGATGAAGAATGTGGTAGACAAGCGGATGGCACGTCCATCTAGATATGTAAACGATGAAATTTACTCTCTAATCGAAAGGAAAAAGCAGAATAAGATTGAGGGAAAAATAAACGTCAATATTGAAAAGAAAAAAAGGAAGAGGAAGCCTAATTTTGTACACTGCTCCGGCTGCAAGTCACGCGTAAGACAACATTTGATGGGAAAGCATTTAATTTCCCACTATCACTTCAGAAAAGCCACAGACACAAATACAACCCTGTACCAGGAGCTTATTTTGGAAAATATGGATGCGATAGTCCATCAGTCCCCTTTCCAATGCAGTCCATGCAAGTTCTACACAAACTGGCTTTCTACTTTCATGCAGCACTGGTATTCTGAAGAACACGACCGTAAACTGGCTTTAATTGAAGGTAGACTGTGGTGTTCTTTTTGCAAATTCGATTGCGAATCTTCCCAAGAAATGTTAGAACATTTATCCAGTTCTGACCATAGCGAAGTAATTGCTGTTATAAACAGATCTATGCCGATCATAATAAGAAAGAAAACTGTATTAAAATGTGATGCTTGTTGCAAAGAATTTCGATTAAATATCGAGATGAAACGACATTGCCAGAAGACTGGGCATCCATTGGCGGTTACAGCCACTGACAATTATCAGGAGCTTCACAAATGCCAGTATTGTAAAGCTAAATTTAAATCGTCTCTGACACTTGCTGCTCATTTAAAATCTAAGCACAAACAGAAAGCTTACCTTTGCCTTGTTTGTGCAATGAACTTCAATTCTTCGGAGGAAGCTAAGCGTCACCGACAGACTTCGGAACACAGGATCAAGAGGAAGGAAAACTTGAGGGAACAAGGAGTGCCGACAAAAGACATGAGCAAGAAGTGCCCGTACTGCACTGATAATGTTATTTTGAGAAATGTATTAGTTTTGAAGGATCATATTCGTAGAATGCATCCTAATATACGAAAAAAGTAAGTAAATAGTAAACAATTAGAAACAAATTCTGTTTGTAAAATAAATTACATGAACACTTTGTTTGTTTCCAGGTGCCCGAACTGTGGGATGTCTTTCATCCTCTCCCAGGAAGTGACTCGGCACGTCAGAGACAATGCCTGCCAACTATCAAAAACCGCCGAGATCACCTCCTCCATCTTCTGGAACTGTAGCCAATGCCTCTTCACCACCGACTCCCAAGCCGAGTGCTTCTTCCACGAGGTCTTGCACACAACACCCAAGAAAGAACTCCTCAAAATTGGGAACACAGAGAAAGTTATCCAGAAGTATCCTTGCCCTCTTTGCCCCAAGAGTTTCAAGAAGGCGTCGTTACGCCAGCATTTGAGGCAGCATACTTTTGAGAGACCGTTCATCTGTCAGACTTGTGGGGCTAACTTTACCAGACAGACCAGCCTGGCAAATCATTCCAGGAGTGAGCATAGTACTGAAGTGGCCAAGATGCCGAAGTTGCCAGTTGTAGTGGATAGGCTTGAGGAGTGGGAGTGCAGGAAGTGCAAGAACAGGTTTTCTAGCAAGTGAGTCACATTTTTATTTACTTGGCGGATAGATTAGGAATAACTTGCTTCTTTTCATTTAAAAAATACAATTGAATAGCTAAAGTTTTATATATCAAAGTCGGACCTCAAGTGATCATAAAAATGTACGTATGTAAGTACTTATAATAAATATTTGAATGGAGAATATTCATGGGCTCAAATTATTTCTATTACTTTTCAAACATCTTTATTAAATATCGGGCATTAAACAGACTGACAATAATCGACCAATACTCGAAGAATAGAAAGTCAATTTGAATCAATAAGCGATCAGAATTTATTAAGACGGAAGTGCAAACAAAACACATACAACCGAAATAAACGGCGCATCAGCGCGTAGTCGCGTCGACATCAATTTGCGGTAATAACATGCATGCGCGCAGCGGATGCGTTACATGTCACACGTCACACAACTCCTTCACAAATATCGGGATACATTCATAATTTGACAAGACCGCTTTGATTATGCTCGCGCGCACCACATTCCCGCCCGCGGTGTTGCCAACGATGACATTTTTATACTCTGTGGTAATAAATTTGTGCCCGGATGCACGGTATTTTGAGAGAGTGCTGGATCAAAATATTAGTGTCGGAGAGAGATAGTGGACGTTTGAATTTTATTGTTAGCACGTGTCCCTGTAACGTATTGGGGATTTGCATTTTGATCTGTCGTTCAGTTTGATGGCGCTAAATCGTGTGTGGTTTATTTGCTTTGACACTTGCGCTGCGAGCGTTACAATTTATATGTCTAACGTCACTCTATAAATAGTTAGGATCAGTCACGAAGGATTGACGACGCCGATTTTAAACTGAATGTGGTTCGTTAAAATTAACGGCTGTTTGTCCTCAGTGTTTAATGTTTTAGCGCAAATACTTTCATAATAGCTATTTCAAAGATAAACCTTTGTACTCGCCGTATCTGAAACACGAACAATGGTGTCGTGTCTAGAACGACCAATTTTGTAAACTGAAGCTAGACTAACCAGACATCTGAATATCTAATCGCTCCGTATTTTATAACATAATTAAGATCAAATATACTCGGTGGATTCAAACGCCAATATAAATTGAAATTTCCAATCCTCCATCCTCCATTAATGCTAAAATCACAGCAGTAAGACGTTGGAACTTCACCGCAGACCGCATGAATCAAGTCGGCGCGTCATTAAGGGAACTTTCAACGGATCTAGACAATTGTAGGACATAGCAGAGCCATTGGGGGCGTCTAACAGCGCTGATGATCTAACTTGTGTAATATCTTACGCGTTATTGCGACGCCTTGCATTAATGCAGTGCAACTGTAATGCGACTGAGCGAGTTAACTGTCGCCGCGGTGGGCCAGTGTTGCCAGATTATGTGCGCGAAATTATTACTGTAATGCTTATTAGTTTTGAAAGAGTTTTTGTGGCTTTTCGTGGCTTAATTTTAAATTAGGTACCTACTACTACTTATGCACCGTTGTCAGAGTAATCAGATAGGAAACTTCGTAGATTTTCCATATCCGTCTGTCTGTATGTTGATGTTATAAAAACATATTCTATGTGAGGAAATGGAAGAATGTAATGTTAATGAACCAGATTACACAATTAAGGTGCATTTCTCAATAGGACATGATCTCTTATTTCAAGAGAAGACACACTCCGTGGATTGTTGAGTTAACGGATCGGACATAACTGAGTAGAACCTATACTCTACAGTACCTACATGTCACGTAACAAATTATACAATTATTCAGTCAAGATCCGGGACAGAGTCACAGCACGCGTCTTTATTTATGTTCAGTCCAAATATGAATGTTTCGGAAATCGCGATCGTCTGTTCTTTTGGGAAATAGCCCATTAAATCTTTAATACGTGTCGGATTTCTTTGAATTTTGGATATTGGTTGTGGTGGATTAGCATCTAAATAGCCGTAGGTAGAAAAATAACGAAATTTAAGACATTTTCCATCAAAAAAGCACTCGACATGTGAACTGTATGAAGTCAATTGTTAAATTGACAAAACAGGGTATTTAGCATCCTTCAAACTCGCTGTCTGTGGGGATCAATATGAAAAAGCACAACAACAGTGTTGTGTTTTATCATAATAATACCTACAGAGAAATTCAGGGCTACTAAAACATCGGTGCATGAGTTGTGTTGTCACAAAACATTATCGGTAATAATTGATTATGCAGTGTTTTGACAAAACAGAACCTTTATTTTCTTTGGACTGATAGTGTATAAATACTTATTACTTTATTCAAAACAAAATATTTTATTTTACATAAACCTATATGGGCACTTATGAAAAGTCTGAAGCTAGGTGCACGCTTCCAATTGGTCGTTACCTATGGAGAAGAGCCCGCAAAAAAAACTCCTATAGAAAACTAAGGAGCTGACTATATTTAAGACTTAATCAAAATTTTGCTATGCCATCCTATGTTATCATGCGCAAGGAACTATTTCATACATGTTACCACAAAAGTATCTTAAGATACAGTGACAGATACAGTATAATTATGTTGTCGGTGCACGGCAGCACTATCAAACTCAAACCTCAAACTCAAAGCATTTATTTCAAATAAACCGATTAGGTACAGGCACTTTTGAATTGTCACAAGGTCAGTCAGTCAGAAAGATGAATCTAGTTGCCCATTCCAAAGCGTAGTAGGGACCTCTGGAGAAGAACGGGCAACAAAGTCCACTGACACTCTTTTAAATCAAAATATGGATGCAAATATTGGTTACATCATTCATGTTGAAATTATGCATGTGAGAACGATGCAGAACGTTAAAAGCGTCCGTACCAAAACGACAAAATTCAAATATTAAATTAAATTAAAATAAGCAGCTAAGAAATGGCCAGTCCATACTGACAGCGACCGTTCACGAACATGACGCATGGATTAGCACCATTCAGCTCAACCATATTATTTCAATTGTTATAGACTAGGTATATGAACATGGGCATCGGCAAGTTTATTTTCATGAGGGTGCACCTCCAGCTCCATGAATCGAGCTCGATCATTTCTGAACTTCACCTCGGATATGTTAGGTTATCGTTTGTCCATTACTTGACTTAAGTATGTATGCTACTGCTATGTTTGAAAAGCTTAACAATTAAGAGAATGTAGGGTGCATGAGCGAGCAAAGCGAGCTCTATAATATTAGCACCCCGCCTAGGGTCGATTAGATTTTCGGAAATAGGAGTTCAGAACGTTGTTGACTAATGCACAAAATCTTTAGAATTGAGAGATTGTAGAATGCAAGAGTGAGCGGAGCGAGCTCCAAAATTTTATAATCTCGCCTCGAATAGGTTAAGTTCTCTATTATTTATATTAGGCGTTTACGGATATGTTTAGTTTTTAATGTTTTTCATCTACTTACATTTTATTTCGAATCCAAGGAGGTGCGAGTGCACCCTCTTGCACCTCGCTGACGGCGCCCATGTATATGAAATGTTGTCAGGTCGTCAGTGTTGCCAGTTTGTCAGTGCGTGCGTCCTCAAACGCAATCCATTACTTCTATACTTAGCTTGCTTGCAAGTGATTCATTAACGAACGGAGTGAAATAGCGCGCAATTGAAATGTGACCGAGACCATATTTTACGGTCTAAATTAAATTACTTCTTTAAATAGTTGGTACTTATAATTGTTTTAAATGAGACACTGATTTCAATCAACTAAATAGTGCAGTGGCAGGGCAGACTGCAGTTTATGCTCTGCTGGTCAAAAATGTAGGTTCGATTTTAGCATCTTGACTTTTTGTTTTTTTTTATTAATCTTCTGTAACAGATCGCCTACACTATACTTACAATACAGTCAGTAGAATAAGCATTTAATACACATAGGTACCTACATACATACATAAACTCACATCTTCCCATGGGTAGGCAGAAACCACAGAACGCCACCGGCTACGTTCCTTAAATCCTGCTGCTTGTTTTGCCTCGTTTACGTTCATATACGCACGCCGGTTGCGAGTACTACGCACCTGACCTTTCTGAAGAATATCACCAATAAGGTCACTATACGTCCTCCTAGTGCGTCGTTCCGGCGTTTCTACTCACATATGCCTTGGAAATACCTTTTGCTAATATTAATAATCAGCCTATAATGATCCCACTGCTGGGACACAGGCGACTCTCTAATGTAAGAGGAATAGAACATGCCAGTGTCCTCCCGATGTTTACCTTCACCGTGTTAATTAGGTAACTAAAAGTCTGAAAATGTATGTAGGTACTGGGTAGGTATTTGAACGGCAATTACGAAACAGCAGCAAATCGAACTTAAAATAATTAATACATAAAATATTTTTTGTAGGTTCCTATAACAAAATTTAGGAAAACGATCACTATATTATTTTGCTTGCCTAAACAAAAACATGGGTAGTGTTTATACGCATTAATTAACCGCCTTGGCCTTCCCTTCTTTCACTAGACCAGTATAAATTCCATTTTGACGTCGCGTCGGTTAAAATCAGTAGTTCCATTTTCCGCCTCTTCCGAAGACGATGTTTGCCACTGCACATTTGCCATCGTCGCAATAAATACAGTCAAATGCGTCCCATCACATGCTTGTCCTCGCTAACTGCTAGCAGACGGCATTCTGAACGTCTGGAGACTGCATGCAGTAATTAGTACCCACTGGACACTTCTGGAATGAAACGATACTGGTTAATGGTAGGTACCTACAGCAACTTCGGGGTTGAATTTTGATGACACAGAAATGTTGATAGGAATTTAATTAGGTAAAACAACTACATGCATAAAAAAGTTGAAGTTATTGCTATATTTAAAAAAGTTCTGTTAGTGTTCCGTATCTCGATGGCGACACCATCACACGACGGAACAATACGATTAAAATTACAAGAAATCAATAGCTCAATCAATCAATCAATCAATAGCAATTGCATTGCTTTTATCGCGGGCTTTGAGCGCGGCGACCGAATCAAGAAATTCCGTAACGAAAATAAAACCTAACACCCCCCACTCCGCCTACCATGTAGCTCGGCCGAGCGTTCGCTTAACGTGTATGTATATGGTACGACTATACTTGAATTAATATCAAAGAAAAAATAATACTGCATAAATAAAAAATAAATAAATAATTATAATTGCATAAGTTGATCAAAAATGCTATGCAATAGCTTTACCGCGGCAGTCCCCGAGTGCCACACGTGTTTTTTTATGTCATAAAACTGCCGACCTATAATTCTCATTATTTATGTAGTAAGTATTACTTGCTTTGATAAAAAAGGTTCAATATCTTTATTTCATTTCTATACACCATAATGTAGGTATATTTTCAACTATTTCTACAAAACCTTACCTATAAAATACGATCCAACTGCCTAGTTATAAATACATGCTTAAGTAAATACTTAAATTGTAGCCAACACAAATGTTTGGTACGTTAATTAATTACAACTTTTAAATACTGTGTCATGTCATCTAGAATAGAATACTCTTTATTATGTACACCATAAAAATTACCGATATAAATCTCATCAATCTCGTTTATAGTTGCATATATCTGTATTTACTTTTTTCAGGACTGCTTTATCGCGCCACGCCAGTAGCTGCGCCAATGCTACCACTGCGCGCCATTGTCCACATGAACAGTGCACATTCGTGGCCACTAATTCTAGTCAACTTGCTAGGTGAGGAGGAATTATGGATTTAAACAATAATTAGTTGGTAAATCTAATAATCTTAGAAAAAATATTAATCTTTTTATCAATTGTAAACACTGCCATCTATGAAATTGTTTTGGAACCATCTGCTTTCTAGTGATCTATGATTTTAAAGCATTGTTTTATTAAATTCTGCAAAGGATGCTTATTTGGAAAGACCTCAAAATAGATGGCGCTTGTGTACATAATGAAAACAAAACAGAGTGCCTTTAGATTTAATTATTTCATACTAGAATAACTCTTAGCTAATAAGCTAATAACAATAAGCAATATTCTTAGGATAATTATCATGTTTACATTACCAAGTTACTTTGTAAAAGAGTTTGCTCAATTAACCTAACCCTCAACCACTTTTTCAATTCTAACTACTGGATAATAGATGGCGTTGTTATATGATAAATATATTTTTCAGACATCGCAGAACCCACGGGGAACATATAAAACATCACGAGTGCCATCTGTGTACGTTTAAGAGCGACCAAGCAAGCCATATGAAGCGGCACATGCTGTGCCATCAAGGAATTAAACCTTATGCCTGTCCACATTGCTCGTTTACCTGTGGTAGCTTGGTAAGTAATCGCTACGGTTAACAATATGGTTGTGTTAAATTAAGAATAAAAAATCATTAAATCTTGCTTTCAATGGCATTAGTACACGACGTGCCAAATAATAGAATAAACAGACTATCTGTTATGCTTTGGTTGTAATATTTATTCACTTCAATAACAGAGAGCGCTAGTAACGCCAATTCGGTATTGCCATTTTAAATCATGTCACGCTCTAAGCGTCACGCCAAATTATTATTGAACACTCAGACCAAATAAAACATCAAATACCATATTTTTTATTTGGTCTGAGATTGAACTGATTATTTTCATTCCTTTTCTAATTTCTTCATTTATTTATTTTAGGAGAATCTTCGCAAACATGTTCTTCGAAGTGGCCGCCATCCAGGTTTATTTCTCTACCACTGCCGATTGTGTCCATACAATACTAATACAGCAATGGAGCTCCGTGCTCATCTTACTACGGCTCATGCCCACAAATATGACTCCAAGAGCGCTGTTGAAGCTGTAAAAATGCACTTAAAAATAGGCGATAAAAAAAATGACATTATGCTTTTTTGATTGTTATTTTTAATAAGTTTTTTGTATTTTTTTGGAATAAAAACTGTCACTTGCTTACTTCAGATGTCCTTACTATCACTAGTCTAAATATTTGGCATCTAGCTGTCACTATCCATTGATTTTTATCAACAAGCGACTTCTTTTAAGTATATTATTATTTGACACAAGCTGGTCGTGCCTGGCGTCGTCCGAGGTGAATTTCATACAAAAATAACATCCAAAACTTTCGACTTTCCCGGTGGATTTCACAAAAAAAAAATCTTACTTACAAACCTTGTCCTGACAATTACAAACAACAAAAAAGATGTAGCCAAATAGGTGCAGCCGCTTTGATGCGAAAGGCGGACAAAATTTTTTTGGCAATTGATTTTTATTTCCAAAGATTCCGTGTTGCGCGGTTGAGCCATAAGATGTTAAAAGATGAAAACTGTGGGAGGAAGCTCTCCGAAGGAAAAATTGGAAACCCGATATTTCGTCGAGACTGTCTCTTCTTCGTTGTATTTTTGTTAAACCTGAAGAGTTTTATGGGAGAAATTCGTATACAAGAGATACTTATACCAAGAGAACTTAGTTTGTTTTTATTACCTACAGGGACTTGTGGGTATGTGTGTTTGTATTATCATTATTAGATAAGTGCTAGAATTAACATCTCTGAAATTCTCCAGAGTAGGATGTCAGGAAGATCATCCTCGAGTTGGTCTTCAACTCCGTTCAGGCCATTCCTGTCGTATACCACCAGTCTTTAACAAAACAAGAACTTAAAATTAACAAACACAAAACAACTTATAAATTACAAGTAATGTGTTCATATTTTATTTACCTTCCCACTAAAGCTGCATTTTTACCAGTGGTAGGCACTTCTCTTTTCTTTATCTCATCTTCTAGTGCTATACTCCAAGTCGCACCTAGATTTCGTTTAATTTGTGATCGACACAACAGTAAACACATACATAACAATGGCTGTTTGTTGATGGACAACAGCGCTGCCACCTATGACGACCTTTCAGTTTTTAGCCTTATTTCTATTTTATTTTTCTATTTTTTTTAACTGGCAATGAAAGCAAAGGATTTTGTTTGACAACAAAAGCAAGTCATCGCTGGAACGCGTCTACTGTCATTCTGTCAAAACGCGCGCAACTCCGCGAGACTGCCTACGACTGCGAGAGCGAGGGAAAAAATCACAGAGTAGAAAATACGGCGGTATCTTGTTGACGTCTGTCCGTTTTCCGTTTCTTGGCTATCGACAAAAATATTAACCAACCGTTTTCAGTTGTGAAATACAATAATATTAAGACAAACAATTGTAAATAAAACACAAAATATTTAATACGTTATGTAATGCGTGCTACAGTATGTTTTAGATAGAATGTGTTCAAATAATTCTCGTACTAAAATAGTGAAGTGTTTTTGAAATTGTAATTTTCTGAAATATGACTGTTTGAATACACGTGTGGTGTTGGAAATTGATTTACAATCATAATGTCACTGAAGGTAAGTGCTGCTAATATTGATTTTATGTAATAATGCAGATTCCTGTCCGGTTCCTGCTATATTTAATTTTCGCGTGGGTAGCTTACCCTTTCGATCTGTTATCGAGGGTCGGCTCATCGGAAGTTTTTTTTTGCATTATCGCGGTTTTTATGTTTTATTTTCGTCATAAAAATTAATAGGTAGGTATATTATTATTATGCCTCGGATGGCCAGGCTACAATATTTTTGTGAACGTACTGCGAGGGAAACCCTTAGCACACAATTTAATTTTATTCCCTACTTAGTATCAAACAGATGGCTGTCTTGTATAATCTTAGGACAAATACCCTGGTTTTACCTGTACCTTTGTCTAATTTTTTCTCTGGCCCAAGATGCAGACATACTGTATAATGTTTATTTATTTAAAATAGGTATGCCAACATTATATACATTTTACACTAATTAGGTAATAAATTATTAGATACAAGCTCTTATGTATAGATCAATTACAGGTGTACGCAACATCGAACATTCACATACTTAATAAAAGCAACATCTTCAAATTTTTTTAATGTGAATTAAAAAACAAAATAACCTTTGAATAAGGTCACATGTTTTATCATATGAGGGTAAATAGAAAAATATTCCTGAACGCATTCTTTTCTCTTTTTTTTTATTGGCTACTCGTTCTTACCTGTTTTTAATTAAAGCAATTTACATTTATTACCTTCCTTTGTATTAGTTATGTTGAGTCAGATAGTTGAAAAATACACTGTCCGCGACCACAGTTTAAAATGCAACAATGCAATGTACTTTGAAGGACTAAATCAGCATTACAACAATAAAAAAAATGCTCTAAAAATAGAAGCATTTAATAAGAATTGCTTTAGAAACAAGAAACACATTTATATATTTTTTTTATTGCAATCAACAGCAGTAAAAAAATATAGGTAATAACTAAAAACAAAAAAAGTATAATACTAATTTCTTTTCTTGTCTTTAGTCATTAATAAAAAAAGACATTCAATCAATTTCTTTTGGATACTGTACTACAAACAGGAAACATAAAAGTATCTACATGATTTGCTTTTATTCCATCGCTGTAGGTCAAGGACATGATGTAATAATGATTAGGTATCTGTTGCCAAGGACTGTGCTTACTAAATGTTTGGCTAACATTTTTATAGTAAGGCTTTTACAAGTTGATTTTTATGATTTTTGCAAAAGAAATGTACATTAGGCCCTTGTGTAGGCAAATCTTGTGTATTCATTTCTCATTGAATACTCACTGTGCATTAGTTAATAGTTTTCATGCGATTTTCTGATCACTCCAGTCCATGTTCAGCTGTCCATCTAGTTGGGCCATGCCTTACATCAGCTGCCAGCTTTTGGATAGTCAATTTTAAAATAACCATCAGCACTATACCCTTTTCTCGCGTTATAAACAATTGTCCTACTAAATATATTGAATTAGCGTCATTGCCAACTTCCTTCTATTAAACCTTAAAATAATAAAACTCACCTCGAACAATTAACTTTTTATTGGCAGTCGCCGGTTATAAAGTAGGTATAACCGGTTGGAACAAAGTCGTGATGGAAAATGCATTTAACGACATATTTCGTCAGCAGATGCACCTTTGCAGCTAACATTAAATTTCGCAATCACTTTCGTTCGAGGTAGTTATCTATCGATCTCTACAACCTTTCGGGCATCAACTTTACATTCTTGAATTGGCTATTATCAAAATCCCTAATTACTAACCCGTATTGGGCCCGCGTGGTAGATTCCAGCCCACTACCTCTCGAAGAGAAGATACCTGAGTTCAGCAGTGGGAACATTATAGGCTGATTAGGCTTAAAGAACTAAGTATCTACTAGGTACTTACATTTATTCTTACCTTCTTGGTGATCCATTTTTGGCCAACCACCATTATGAAATAAATTCGTTATGCTTACCTACAATATGCAAGAAAGAATACCGTACTTATACCATTTATACAGAGGAAAAATCTTATCTTTGGGGTATTTCGGCGAGTGGAATAAAAAATAATTAAGTATCAGGAAGGAAATGGGAATGGGAGGTAAAATTATGAAGGCTTCTCGGATATTGTAGTCTCGGGGAGGATAAAAAGTAGAAATATGTCTGTTTCTCTATGTAGGTACCTATAGTAATAATCCCTGTCGAAAAGTAACCGCGTATTCTTCTGCTAGCGAACTACTTTCCTCCCAAATCATCAAAATCAGTTGGGGTAGCTAAACCGTTAATACGTGCTAGACAAACGAAACAACGAAATTTCGCATAATCACTTGAATCATAAAACTAACAAGGATGTATTGGGAAGTGTGAAATCAGCATGTTAATCCCAAACTACAATCAAAGAATAAATGAACTCCCACATTTCCTCATAAAACTCGCTTGACAAAGCTTCATCAAAGTAATTAATACTGGCTGCATTCAAACCGGTCACCGGTTGCAGAGGATAGTCCATATTTAGCGCGCCGGCGGCAAGGCTCGGAAACCAGTTGTACCAGCCACGGTGTCACTGAACCAAGGGTGGTCGAGATTCGCTATATCATACCAATGACGTAAATTGAAAGGCTTGTAAAATCTGAGAAGATGAAGTTTTTGCACCTAAACCGAAAAGTCGTCAGTTTGGCCAAGTTGGCATTTTAATCCTTAAAGACGAGGTTTTTGCATTAATATCGAAAAGTTGTTAATAGGTACAATAATTAAGAGAATATTGGACTAGATCCGGATTAGATCTGCGGTCTGTGTTAAGCAATGGTTAAAATTAGCCCTGCATCTTAATAGCCGAAAGTCATTCGTGGAGGTCTTTTACCAGCAACGAGATGTTTTTTTAATTATTTATTTAAGTAATTAGGGACTTTCTCCCTTTTTGAAAGTCCAGTCCAGTTATGGCAGTCCAATCATACCCCGAAGATACTATACTACGAATTACATTTGGGCTATGAACCTGAACAGACTCTTCGCATCATCACCATTTAAAATTGTATGGAATGTGCCTAAATCAAGTCGGTCTAACCACAAGATCCCAAACAGATCATTTCTATCAGACTCATATCGAACACAGTCCATCAATAAGTGATGTAGGTCTTCCACAACTCCACACTCTACCAAACCAGATGATGATGCAGACTGACAGTAACCAGTAACAACATAAAAAAATAAACCTTTTCACCGCCACGGACTTCAATAGAAGTTCAGCTGCCTTGATATTTTAGTTAGATTTACATGTTTTAATGGCATGACGCCTTTAAAACAAAATCAATTTCGAAAGGACACAGTCTTATTTTGTTTCTATTGAAGTCCGTGGCGGTGAAAAGGTTAAAAAAGATTTTGTTTGTATGTGATTAAATTCAACCGACGCCGACGTTTTAAACTCGTGTCTGTCATACATAATTCATAATCACCCATGCAAATATCACGACAATCACAAGTCACGACTCCAATACACACCTGATCTCAATAGAAGCATGTTCGGATCGGATCAGTTGGTCCTTTCCATTCCTTGACCAAGTTACCATTTCCAAGGATAATTTAAAAGTTACAAGGAAAAAGACCACCTCTTTATAAGCGAAACATTTTGTACCCGTACCTTTTTTCCTTAGCAACTACTTATTACGAGTTGCAAAACTAACTAAAACTTCACGTTCTAAGTGTGTTACCCTTTTACTTCCTCATACATAAAACATAGAAAATATATTCTATTACGTTTTGTTATAATTTTAGCGTCCATAACATGTCCATTCTACATTCGAGCAGCATCATTAACTATCATTATCATTGTGGTGTAATACCACAGAGCACAGTGAAGTAAATGACATAATGTCTACTTTTAGATTCTAGCCTTGTTTTCGTAGCGAAGTAGTGACTTGTAAATCAAAGTTGAAGTTACAATGGTCTAAGGAACTATATTAAAGGTAATTTAGCGAAATTGAGCAGTAACCTATGCCAATTTAAAATAGAAAGGATAATCAACATGATAGACGGTTGTGGGCATGCACAAACCGATTTGCCGTCAATTTGTTCTTGCCCTCTCGCAGTTTCGCTCCTAAACTATCCCAACTTTAAGTTTCCGATCTCTTTAGTTCGAAAACGATCTTCACAACTTCCTCGCTTGGTATCTCTCTATCGACACCGTAAATACCCTTATTTATCCTTTTAAAAGTTTCATTGTATCGCCAACTTTCCGCTACTGGGACTAAATTTAGTTCAAGTCCTGGTCTGCATATAAAAAAAAATAAAAAAGACATCTTTTACCCGGCAGTTGTAAAAGACGAAGAAAGTGGGTCACAGTCACAGCTGCTAGTCTGCAACGCAAGCCACATATCACTTTACACTGCGACCTTTAATGGGAACCGGCCAGACATCGCATGTTCACATTCTCAACATACATAATATCAGTCTATAAAAGTACACCTTGCTGTGTTCCTCTTTGGGATCGCAAGTTGTTAGTATAACCGTAAGCCGAAAGGTTGTTACTGGAGGTCAGGGGCAGTTTTTCCCCATCATTACATTAGGTCTTACAACTAACAACGAAAACCAATGGTACATTTCCGAAGTTAATAGAAGTGTCCGAAATGTTTTTGTGCTGTCTTCATGTTGTAAAATGTGATCAGAAAGCTGGTAGATTGAGTGGCTATCAAGATTTTGCAGAGGGAAAGGTGGCAAAAAGTTAAAGACCAAAATTACTACAAAAGTTAAAGAGCTCCAAAGCTTGCTAGTTAGTAAGCTGCTAAACCATGCTTTACTAAACAGATGCTTTATTTAATTAACAAGACTCAAAACAAGCCTTAACTGGAATCTTTACGTTCAAATAAACACTTCACTGCACCGCTCATTCACTGCTAAATCTTCAATAAGGGATCGCCCGACGAGTCTATTTCCACCACATTGTGAAATACTCCCCCATAACTGCGACATTTAGCGTCTGAACTAAATTTAATCTGTTTAAGTATTCATCCGCTGCTCTGCATCCCAGCCTGTCTGGATTTAGGTCTAGACGTTATAAATAAAGACTTTAACTAGAACTTTGACTTATGGATTGCATTTTTAGAACGATATTTCGAAGAGAATTTTGTTGAGGTTGAAATATTTTTATAGTTCAAGAATAATGGATCATAATTTCAAATTTCGTATAACAATATTGATGAAATGTCTAATGAGAGTGACAAACTGGAATAACACAGAATTATATAAATTTTTCTACGTAAAGCATTTTACGACCATCGTCTTAACGGCGCTTTTCTTTTTCTATGCTAAAAACCTTCTTTCTGGCCTCGAAAACTCACAAACTGGCCAACGAAGAAGATCATATCATGTACAATACGAGGTCTTCCTAACATAATCATTTTATCAGTTATCATGTTTGCCCTTGATTTCTCGCAATTTCCTACTGAATGCCACTACATTTTGCGACTAAAAACTTGTCCGCATACAAAATGTTGCCAGTTAACAAGATTTATATCACTACCGCGATAACAAATCAATAGTATAAACTATGACGTCACAGGCGGCCATTTTCATAAGTTATGGCCCATTAAAGCTATAGGCAATTACAAATGTTACGATCCTAATATAATGGCTGTAATATATAAGTAATCTTAGCTTCGTTTTGCAAATTAAACCGTGGAATTTTATAGTTTAAATCTGTGACCTACTGGTATTGTTTATGTTTTCATGGTGATAAGATTTGATTGAAACGATTTATTTTCCTTTGCTCATGGTAAAACCCTGAAATCATTATTCTTCCAGAGTTTTGGGTGCCCAGTCAAAGGAAAACGCCGTTTTTGAACCTGTTATCCTAGTTGTTAGGCAAATACAACATGGCTCATCATGATCCACAGGCCTTACCTACTCAGTCTAACTCAAATTGCGCCACGACACGGTTTGGTATTCCCGTTTTAGTCAATTCCCGGTCTAGTCGCACGTTCAGTGGCAGAAGTTAGAATGCCATAACTTTTACAGTCACTGAACATCACCAACCACCATGTATTCGTATTTAGTAGATCGATTCTAACAAGTGCATCGAAGCAAGCAGCGGCTACAGTACAGAGATTAGAACCACATGGTGCAAGTTATGTGTTGTTGTTTATAAGACCATAACCCGGCGAGACGGCTCCTATGGTGTTATGGAGTGTAAATAAGTTATGTGTTTTGACCCTCTCACGACTAGAAATGTGCTTTTAATGTAACCAATTGTTTATTTTGCTAGCCTTTTTACTATTGAAATTTCCGAAACTGTACCTTCTCGGATAGAGGATGTTAAAATCTTCGTCATCTTCGTCTTTATTTACTCTTGTCATCGTCGATTTTCAATCTAACGTTTGAGAGATTTTGTGGTATCTCTATTTTTTTGTGCTCATACTAATAAAACCATCTTTAATGCGTCTTTGACGTGCTTGAGTGAGAAATTTAAACTAAAAAGTAACTGCATGTTTTACACGTAAAACCATTGAGGTGTTTATAGGCAATTGTGTTATTTATAGCCTGAACTGTTGTGTGGCTTCAAGTATGACTTAAACATCGTACCTAAAGACCAATACTAGACTTAGGCTTCGCTTAAAATGCGTCACAATGCACAACGTGGTGACCTTTGCTTTCCGCAAAAATACATAAAATGTATCGTCATCATCCACAGCCCAACTTAACACACTGCTGGGCATAGGCCTGTCTTTTTCTTATATGTTGGTCGTCCAGCGGTGAGATATTGCCATCGCGAATAGAATTTGGGTGAGACTGGTACAAGATCGTAGATATTGGTGATAAAATATACGACCATGGATTGCAGTGTTTGCCAGGGCGGAAGAGCAGTTCCAATGCCTCTTACCGGATGCAGTAAACTCATGTAATTGACATGCGGCTTGTTAATTAACTAGAATTAGCCAAAGCACTTTCCCTAATTACTGGCTGACATGCGAAACGGCAGAGGCGCAGAACTTTTGTTATTTATCATAAAACAACGTTACGCCTTCTGTTCCCTGGGGTCAAGAGGTGTAATGTACTTCGCAGTAGGCTGTATTAAAGTCCAGCGGCCTGCCAAAGTCTTTTAAAAGTCAGTCTCACAGAAAGTCGAAGACACCATTGAGACAGAATAACTTTTATTTTTCAGCCCATATTGTCCCACTGCTTGGCACAGTCCTCCCTCAAGTCCTTCCAAGAACTCTTTGCCCCTACCTTAGCAAGGAATACAGTGGACATGGTTAGGATTTCAAATAAAAATGTTCAGACGAACGGGAAATTTTATATAAAACGCCTTCGAAGAGTTGTCAATTTTCGAAAGACATTACTGCTATTCCTTTAGAAATGTTTTTAAAACCAAAGCCTATGGCTAGCAGTGCGAAGCAGTGCTAATGACGAACACGTTAATGAGGCAATCTTTAGCCGTAGTTTACAAGACACAGTAAGGAAGCCATTCTAATTGACCTGCAGTTTAGCGCAGCCCGTTTAATTACAGCAGTGTACAATTATGAGTATGTCGCTAGCGAGCATGTTAGCAAGACATTGTTAGGAAACATTAGGCCCGTTTATGTTCGAATTTGCGTCGTATGCGTATACTTAATTAGTGCCCTCACCATCTATCAGACACTGAAACAATGGGTCAAGCCCTTATGAAGTTCATGCCTTGTCTAGTTCTTTTATCCCAGATACGGCTCCCAAAGCAGCCACATTCTGATTTTACAAAGTTTCAAGGAAATCAGGTCGCAATCGAATCAATCGCAAATACCTAGTCCAATGAAAATGGAAATCTCTGGACCCGCCCATACTAAACATGTTACAAAATTGCACAACGCCCGTCTAAACGCAGGTAAACGCAACTATTACGCGGGTTGGCAAACCGGTAACAGTGGCAGTTAACTTGAATAACTAACTTTATGTACCGTTTCCCAGGTAATGATCTTTTACATGAAATGATGCTGTTTCTTGGAACAGGAGTACCTATAACGTTTGCCATTATGCTGTGTCTTACCTAATATTTGCCAACTTTGGAATATTTAGAATTCTATTACAGACTATTTCTATTACTCTTCTCTTAAAACTATTTCTCTACACAAGGTCAAACTCTTAAATAGCAATCAGCATCCACTTGCGTACTCTGCTCCCCCCACAGATATAGTTTTATCTGTGGCTCCCCCAGAATGCTAGAAAGACTAGTAGATGTACTTACAATGAAGACTACTAAAGACTTTGAAGGGCTGTCCAGTTTAAATCCTTGTTCCACTAAAGAGATATTTAATATAATTACACACCTTGACCCGAACTGTAGTACAGGCATAGATGGCATAAACACCAAAATAATAAAATGTATCAAAAATCTGATTGTATATAACCTAAGCAAATGCTTTAATAAACTGCTAGCCGACGGAAACTTTCCTGAAACACTAAAGATAGCCAAAGTAACACCTATTTACAAATCAGGTAATGCTACTGATCCTGGTAATTATCGTCCTATTTCAGTCTTACCAGTAATTTCAAAAATATTAGAAAAAATTCTCCATAACCGACTAGAAACATACCTAAACTCTATAAACTTTATCATTGAAACTCAGTATGGTTTTAGACCCAAAAGTAATACCACCTCAGCTACAATTGATCTCGTAACTAAAATTAAACACAACATAGACTCTAAAAACATATGTTTAGGTATTTTCATAGATCTGAAAAAGGCATTCGATACGGTTTCCCACAAACTACTCTTAATGAAACTAGAATCCATTAATATTACTGGTAATGCACTAAAAATGTTTAAATCATACCTAACCAAACGTTCGCAAGTGGTTAAACTGGGCAATCATCAAAGTGGCGCAAAACCTGTTACATGTGGCATTCCACAGGGATCAATTTTAGGTCCCTTGCTCTTCCTTATATATATAAATAATATAAATGACATAAAGTTACGCGGTCACCTTACCTTGTATGCCGACGATACATCTTTATTCTACTTTGGGTCTTCGATTCATGCCATCATCTCACAAGCTCAGGAGGACTTAAACGCCCTACTTACCTGGTTTCAGTTCAACCTTCTAACAATAAACACCTCCAAAACATGTTACGTAATATATAAGGCAAAAAACAAACATATTCCTCCATTCAACCCACTTACAGTAAATGATGAGCCGCTACAACTAAAAACTTGCGAAAAATATCTCGGGCTTAGAATTAGAATAGACAGCTCCCTTTCGTGGAGTGCTCATATCGACTATATAAAAAACAAGCTCTCGACACAAGTCGGAGCTCTGCACAATTTAGTTCGATGCGTTCCACAAGGATTGCGACACACTATCTACAATTCCCTAGTAAAGCCACATCTCCTATACTTGGTCGAAGTATGGGGTAGTGCTCCAAAAACAAAATTGTCACAACTACAAATTTCTCAAAATAAACTGGTAAAAATGCTCTTCAATTACCCGTACCTAACAGCAACAAAAAAAATATACAGCGATACAAAAATAATGACCATAAAACAACTATATATATATAACACATGCATCTTTATCAAAAAAGTTCTAAACAAAACCATCCACTCAAATATCACACTTACCCAACACAAACAAGTTAGTCAACGAAGCACTCGGCGAGCAAGTTTATTGGTTTTACCAAAAACTAGGACCAACTATGGCAAAAAAATGCTTACATTTGAGGGAGCACAGCTATACAATAAAATACCATCACGCATAAGGAACCTGCACTCATTTAATGCATTCAAAACCCAGCTGAGCCATTACCTGATTGCAAATCAAATATTATTTGAAAAATGAATGCTTTGGCTGGGACAGGTTTTTAGTTTTAATTTTAAGTTTAATTAGTATTTCTGTTCATGGATGTTGTCGAACCTAAATTTGTTTATTTATGTGTTAGTTATTGTTCTCAAGTAAGTGACATGTAATTGTTTTTATTGAGAATAAAGTTTCTTTAAACTTAAACTTACAATGTGAATTGTCATCACGTCGTCTTTAAGGCCAACCTCGCGAAAAAAACTAGAACAATAAATACATATAAACCGACTGCACCATGAATTGGACAGGATTTTTCTAATTGCTGAACTCAAACTCAAAGCATTTATTTAAAAAAAAACAATTACAGACACTTTTGAATTGTCAAGGAGTCGGTCGGTCTGAAAGATGAAGCTAGTTGCTTATTCCAAAGCGTAGTAGGTACTACTTATAGAGAAGAACGGGCAGGAAATTCCACGGACACTCTTTTTATTCATAATTCTTTTTGTTACAAAAAATTGGTAACATCATTCAAGTTAAAATTATACATGTGAGAACGATGTACAAAAACGTGCACTTTAAAAGTGTCCGTAATAAGAAAGATGAAACAAAAAGAAACAATTCAGAAATTAAAATAAGCTGAGGCTAAGTAAAGCCAAATTATCCTAAGAAAGAAAAGCTATTGTAATTTTAATGGTCTCATAGACAAACCAAGAAATGCTGAAAGAACATCCCAAACCAATTGACGTGAAAGCAATTCAATTACCAACCATAACGTCACTGATCTATTTGTATGCAAATACTAGAAACGTGTCTACTAAACCGATTTGTTACACAAATTGTTCAACTCAAGCTGGTCATAACCCGTAATCCAATTGACAAATGTATGCTAGTTATTTTTAGTAGTGACAAGATGAAGTCATGCTGTATGTTGTTAATGTTGTTGTATGTAGTTTGTTATTGACCCGATTAAACGATGTCCCACACGAGTGTAGCGTACTATTCGTGTCACTACTGCTCCAGTGCTTGTTTCAGATTGTAACGCAGGTTTTTTGTTCCTTTTCTTCAGTCTCATACACTGATTTTCCGTCGTCCGTTATTGACAGCCGGTCTTCTAATGTTACTGTTTTGTTTTCCTTTGACAAGCTAGCTTTCGCATTACTTACCTCTCATTTCCCTTATCCATTATCTTTTTTTTTTCTATTATATTCTATTTCTATACTTGTCCATGTTTATCGGAAACCATTGGTGATTTCGTTCGTCCATTTGGAAAGCGGCCACGATTATGTCACTGCTCAAAACCGTACCTGTATCAAACTCAAAGCATTTATTTCAAATAAACCAATTACAGACACTTTTGAATAGTCAAGGGGTCGGTCGATCTGAAAGGTGAAGCTAATTGCCCATTCCAAAGCGTAGTAGGTACCTATGGAAAAGAACGGGCAAGAAACTCCACGGACACTCTTTAAAATCAAAATATGGTACATCATTCATGTTGAAATTATGCATGTGAGAACGATGCAGAAAACTAAAAGCATCCGTATAAAAAGACAAAAACGTTTCATATAATAAATTAAATAAAAAATAAGCCGTGGCAGCTAAGAGATGACCAGTCCCTACTGACGGCACCCGTTCACGAACATGGTGTATAATAGAAAAATGCTATTTATTTCATCCATTAAGTGCTAGCCTATTTCTGAGCCCCTGCATTGGGGCATCCCATAAGACAGGGGCCAGAGGCCAAACGAACGGCATTCAATCGTCATGTGAACGACCGTGCGTTTGCTTATTACAACAATATTCAAGCGAAATAATCTTGAAGTAGGCAAGAAAAGCGATAGGATTCTCCTAATGATCCGTTTTTTTTAAATAATTTGGCCGATTGTTGAAAGTTGCCGATTGATTTGAAATTTGAGCATTCCTTTCATAGATAGTTCAGTTCTATCGTTCAGAATATTTGTGGCGACGAATATCTTACATTTTTGTCCCAATGTTAGTCTTTCGGCCTTAGGCATTTAATATTGACAGGCACAGTTGAAAAACTATTTCTCATTGGATACTACACGCAATGCGGCGTAAAGGTCTAACGACTTAGGTACCCTTTGGATGGAAATTAGAAAACAATATCTACATTACGTGACGGAGGACGGAAGTGGCTTTGTGTCATATAAATGGTAAATGGCATTTGGCCCCCACTTACCCTCCTAAGACCTTTCCGGTAACTGCAATGAAACTGCGAGAAAGTACATAAAATATGCATTATCTTTGTGTATTTCAGGATTAGGGTTATTACCAACATATCCCAGAATTTCTCCAAAAATCCTCTAAAAATACAATAACTGACGATCTAGTAGGGGAAATGCTTCGTCCACTACTTTTGAATGCCTAAAGTACTTTTCCAATAGGCAGGTAGATTATGTTACTTATTTGAAAGAAAGAAAGAAAGAACATACATAAATATATGAACACGGAAAGAGAAAGGTCTCGGACTATTCTTAGCGAGAACATCAGAGATTATGAAAATGAGATGAAAATTATGCAAGCATCTCTGATTTACATCACTTTACATTCATGCACTGCACAATACAGCTTGCCGTCGTCCATCACAATCAATCAAGATCACTTATTGCAAATTAGCTTTTACCTACATGTCTGCACGTGAACACAGGAAGAGTTATTATACTCTATAGACTATACAAACTTGTATACACAACACAAACTCATAAACGCGTACCTACATCACAATTCCTTTCGGCTTCCCTTTCTAAACATGGTCATAATTATTGTCATCATAGATCTCTATGAGCCTTTGGACACAGCCTTTAATTTCCCCAAAAGATTGATTGACACTTCGCACTGCTTCTTGAAAATTGTGTCAGTAGCCATTTGTCATCATCATTTCAACCCGGAGTCAGCTACTGCTGGATAGGTGGGTCCAGGTATTTCTCGCATCTTTGACGATATCGTCAACAGTTGCCCAAGTTGTAGATGTCCCGGGTTTCTTTGAATGTAAACTTGTTTTGTGTACATACTCCTGCTACAAACCTGTCGCATGATATTTGAGCCATTCCAGTTTGAAGAGGTCAAGGTAATGTCGTGATGATTGAAATTACGAGTATATCTCGATCGAGAATCTGCTTATTACACCTTGATGCTTGTGCGTGTTAATAATTGCATAGCTACTTAAGTTTTTATGAACCTTTTAAATTGCACATGCCAGCACATGACAGAAAATTATATGCGACTGTAAATATGTGCGTGTAACAATTTTACTCACCAAGTATTATATTATCTACTTACCGATAAAGGTTTACAAGTAAGAGCTCTTACAAAAAAATATGTATCTTGACTAATAATATTAGGCTCTAAAATCTAATTAGTGAAACTAACCGTGTAATTGGTTTTGCCTACTAAATCTGTTATGTTAGTCTACAAAATCAATTAGGTACCTACTTGGGTTATTTTTTGAAATACCGTTTCCAAAATAAAATCAGTGTCATGAAGCTTATTAATATTATTAACACTGGTGTTCTTGGGATGTTGAAAATTGTGTTGACATGAGCAGTAGCCAGCTATAATCTTGGGACAAAAGAATAGAACGTTATTCATACATTATAAAAAAAACACGCCAATAATTGCCACCATTAGGTAACTACTACTACTACTGTACTATTTATTACTGAGATAAATCTGGCAGTCAACAAACAGATTTACACCAATCTAGATAAAACCAAAGCGCAGATAACATTCGTTCAAAACAAGTCGATCAATATCAGCGACATTATATATTAGTATATACAGAAACAAACATGGCGATTATAAACTGCAACATTACATGATGACGTGCAACATTACACGATAACAACAAACTCGCGGTAACATAACTTATTAGGTTATTTTTAACCTACACGTCAACCTTGGTTGTACCTTAACCACTAAACATAGATCATATGTGGCTATTAATGTGGGATTTTCCGCAGTAATGTCAATGTCAGTATGTTTTTCACGATTAAATGGGGAAGAAAAAGTTGTGGCCACAAAGTAATTAAATTGAAGTAAGGTGTTTAAATCTGAGTTTGTGTGGAGGTCAAATGTCATAAAAAGTTAATGTTTGTTTTGTTGTCGTTACTTAGTCGTTCCTTTAGTTTCATCATAAATGTTTTTAAGAGATCAAAACAAATCAAAAGACAGGCATTGAGATTTAAACTTTTCAGAAAGTGGCTGAGATTTACGAAACTGGGTAATTTCTTGGTCTTGTAAACAGGCCGACCAGTGACAACTTGACAAGGCATAATTTTATTTAATACTAGCTTTTGCCCGCGGCTTCGCCCGCGTAGATGTCGGAAATTATCCCACGGGAAAGTATTACCGGGATAAAAAGTATCCTACATGTTAATCCAGGTTATAAACTATCTGTGTTCCAAATTCCATCCAAATAGTTTAATAGTTTTTGCGTGAAAGAGTAACAAATATCCATTCATCCATCCTCACAAACTTCCAATTAGTAGGATTTTAAAGGCTTGCATCTCAAAACGTTTTTGTCCCAATATCGTTATAAGAAGAACCACATGCTATTACAATTTTTAACAAATGGTCCTTCTTTCCAATGTACTTCTTCAAAATTCATACAGTTTACCAGCTCTATAAAAGCACGCTAATGCATTTTAAAGCGCCACTAGTCAACAAAGGGAACAAAAGCGCAAAGGCCAACTACCCCTTGGATTTCCCCTGTAGCCTAGCTATGTCGCGCTCGCGCTATGGTAAGTAGCGGTCGGGTTCCACTTGACCCAAGCCAGGGTACTTTTCTAGCGCTTTGTCACGTTTATTTTTTCTGGGCCCTTTGTAAAGTGCTATGGAACTCGTTTACCATATCACATCTTTAAAATAATCCGAAAAAGCAATTATAATCATTGAAAAATTTAGTTCTGGGCGTAGACATAACAATTTTTTTGTACTAACTACTGTACCAATTGTTAGTTATTTGTCCTACCTACCTGAAGTAGGACAAATATCTACTTACTAGCTACTGCCCGCGACTTCGTCCGCGTAAAATTTCTTGTTTTAAAATAATTCCTATAGCAACGCACCGCTCGCCCGCGGTTTTACTTCGTTTTCGCTTCTTTCAGCCTTTTTTCTTTTAGCTCGGTTCCTCAAGGTCGTAGTGTGATGTTAAATTGCCTAAAACGTTCTTTAAGAATTGGGCTATCAAATGCAAAAATAATTTTTCAATTCCGAGGTATCCGGGTAGTTTCAGAGATGCGTGCAAACAAACTATTCAGCTTTATTATTAGTATAGATTTGGACATACCTACCGAACTGCCTACCTACTGCTGTAGTGAACGCAACGTATACTTTTCAATTAAGTATGTAACTTACGGGTTTCCCTTACAAAACCGCTGTCGAGCTGCGGTAAGTAGCAGTCACAGTACACTTGACCCTGCCTTTGTCAAACAGCGGTTTTCCTTCGAAGAGCCTTGCTCGCTAGATCGAGTTTCATCACTAAACGTGTTTTTGTTTAGTATTCTTTATTTAATGCGATTAAATTCGTGTACACGACGTAATTTAAGTGTAAACTGTCATTACTTTAAGGTTAAACTGAGTTTTCCAAAAATAATTAGGTAATATTTTTTTTAACTACTTCTATACAAATAAATAATCAAACATACAAGAGTACAAAGAAAAGCACTTCCTTTTAAACAAAATATTTTGGAAGTTTTTCAGTCTGTCTTTTTGTTCCGGCCTTAAAAAGAAAAACGGATCCTTTATAAGAACACTTTCTTACTCGTCTGTCACAGAAGCTTTTATCATCACAATCTTTGAAATACTAAAACAGAATTCTAAAAAAACATACCAACTAAGCGCTGGAAACAGATTCAATCCGTGAAAATCACTACAACGTCTGCAATTTACGTCTCGGTTCTTGTTAACTGCCATAAATTTACACCAACTGCACATGAAGGCTTCATAGGTACAGTTTACACAGTATGCACCTGAGCAGTAAACCTGAATGAATGCCCGTCTGCCGCATTCTAGTATCGACCCGTCTGCTCCTACCCTTTTACGGTTTCAAGGGTATTATGCTTAAAATGTCAGCTATCGTTACGTATTTTCCAGTTTTTTATTTGGCTGTGAGATCTATGTGAAAGTTGTCAACTTTATCTTTCTTTCTAACCCTATTGGGTACGGTTGGCATTCCAAAGTCTTGCAAGGAAATTAGATATGACAAGCCGTTAAGTTCTCGGTAAGGTTAAAACTGATAAAAAAGTACTCCGTGCTAAAAAATTACTCCGTCAGGCTTTGAAGAAGACAATGTGGGGATAACAGGATATACTGGCTTCACTTTACGATCCCAGTGCAGTTATAAATGAAGACCTTTCTCTAGAATGGTCCTAATCTTCAAAAACTTGTCTACACTTGAGGTAGTACCTCATTGCTATTTAAAATAAGTGTCAGTGTATTTCTGTCGCGTGCAAAGTATTTACATATTGGTTTTAGCTTTCAGCCTTTTTTATCTGAAATCAAATTAACAGGCTTTTGACAGGCGACCTTGCCAAAGTAATTTGTCAGCAAATTGGATTTGAGAGTTATTTTATCGTGTTGTTTGTTTTGTGTTGTCATTTTTTGTGGCGTTATTGCTACATGTTTTCAATAAGTAAAGTTGAGCTTTTTTTTTTGCTTATACAAATCTGTGGAGTTGTCCCTTCCCCGATGTGAATCAATTTTCGAAAGGGTTTATTTTGAATTGTTACGTCAATTGTTAATTTTAATTTGTAGTTGGCAGATTCCTTCATTTATGGGAGATTGACGGAGTAGTTTCAGAAAAATATTGTTTGTGTAGTCTACTGATTAAAGTCTTACAGTATTTCGATAAAAAACTCGTTCTTTAACATTCCATTTATCGTGCAATAAATCAGAATTCAAGGCAATCTATTCAAACATCGAAGTTTGCTCCGATCCTAATTAAATATCTGGTTATAATTATGACGCACCACGCACTGCTAATGACAGCGGCGAAATAAAATGTTTGTTTAAAACATTTAACTGGTTTTATGACTTCTGTTCGTGGACACTCACGGTACGGCTGGTCCATAAATTCAAGGTCACTCAGCGAGCTATGGAACGAGCTATGCTTAGAGTCTCTCTGAGGGATAGAATCCGGAATGAGGTTATCCGGCAGAGAACCCAAGTTGTCGACATAGCTCACAGAATAAGCAAGCTGAAGTGACAAGGCTCTATGGCTAATATGTCTCTATTAGCCGTAGAACCGATGACCGTCGGGGTAGATGAGTTCTTAAGTGGAGACTGCGAATCGGCAAACGTCAGGTAGGACGCCCTCGGGCTTGTTGAAGCGACGATCTTCGCGAGGTGGCTGATAGCAGCTGGATGACAGTTGCCGAGAATCGAGCTGAATCGTGTGCCATTGAAGAGATGTCCAGCAGTGGACTGCTGTAAGCTGATGATGTTTTTGATTCTACACGATGGAATTTAAAAAAAAAATCTCCTGTACAGATACACCCATTTTTGGTCCTTCGAGCCAAAGTAACGATATCATCTCAAACGTAATTAAATATGCACTCGTTTGTCAATTCGTCTCCTAGAAATAAATATTGAAAATACAATATTTACGTTTTTTTGTTTATTTGCGTTTTGTCTTAATGGTCCTCACAAATGCAGATCTAAAAAACCACTCTCTCAAACTTTACTACGATTATGCCATTCACGAATCTCCCTAGCAATAAATCACTGAAACACTCTAGTTCTAACATTTTTAATGGTGCTCGTCTGTCGGTCAAACATTTTAACTTTACAACGGGAAACGTTTAGGCAATTTCCTTATAAGCTTTTGTACTATTTCCAAATATCCTGTTTCGTGGACTTCCTCGTAGTTATTATCATGAAGAGTTGTGGGCGGTGCACGGTGGTAACTCAATTCGGCTCAAGTGAGGATGGGAACATGTTTTCACAATTTTATCCTGCTGCGGCCAAAGGACTTATAATGGGTGATTCGTTTAGCGGTACTCTTTTCAAAAGAAAAAAATATATATATATATCAATTTTATCGGGTTACTAGCTTCTGCCCGCGACTTCGTCCGCGTGGAATAGTTACTTTGGGCTAACGCTAACTTTAACCCGCGACTTCGTTTATGTAGAGGGTGAAAATATTTATAAATAATACGTACCTACGTTAAGGAGCTGTTTTAGGTACCAACATCACGCTTTTATCAGTACACGGAGAAAAGATTTCTTAAAATATTCCTGGGGAGTTTATGAATTTTTACTGGGGTTCTGCAGTAACGCGGGACCATAATTATGCGCAAACCTAAAAAAAATTACCGGGTTACCCAGTACAAATTCTAGGACAAAAAACATTTAAGGTCTTAGATCGGATTATATTTATTATCATACAAAAGACGATTCTTAAATTTTTTTTAAGATTATTTCTTTCAAATGTTGGTCGTAACTGCGGTTAACATGCTCCATTCTGAAGTTGGTTAGGTTGGGTTTTTGGTTCATTGTCCCTGATAACGAAGTAATAATGACGAACGAACTGAAATTAATAATTAATTTTTCAAAAAATGTCAAGAATGGTTCTTTTACTTGGGTTTTTTTTGTTTTTTTTTTTTAATAAAGATAACTCGATAAAAAATGTATTTTTATTTTATTTTTACTTTTGAAAAAGTACCTCTAAATGAATCACTCATTACATATACCTATTAGTATTACTGCCTTGTTGTAGTAGTGGTCGCATAATGCTGAGCACGAGGTCCTGAATTCGATTTCCAGATTGGGCAAAGTGTTATTTTATTGGGTTTTTCCGCCAGAGATTTCTCAGTAGCAGCCCGAAGTCTGGATTTGTGCCCGGTTGATAGTAATAGGCTCGCCCCCTACTACATGGGACATAACTAGCAAAATGTGGGTGTACTATAGGTACATCTCTGCCTAACCTTTCGGCGATTACAGGCGTGATGTCATGTTATGTTATTAGTATTACGTATTTTCCCGTGTAGTGGATGTAACTTTGTCGCTGTATCAGTGTATGTATGTAGGTATATTTTTATTTGTATTATGGTTTATAGTTGAACTAATTATTTCCTATATGAAGACAGAAATGCGAATAAAATAGCACCCTTTTATTAGGTAAATTAATGAAAAATTAATACAAAAAAAGAAACACCGGCTTCCAAAAAAAAAACGAAACGACTTGAGTGACAGTTTTTTGCTAGCGAGAATCTGTCCCGACTTTTTTTGTACGTCCATGGTTTTTGTCATAATAATAAATTAAACCAGCATTAAGGATAACCATCTTATATTTGTAACAATATTAATGAAACTGACCACATTTTTTCCTCAAACTTGTTATAATTTCGATATACATTTTGATAAACCTTATTAACATGGTGGCTGCCAGAATTATTTAGCTGTTGCCACGACCTTACCATGTGCCATGAAAAATATACGGCAAAGTTGGCAACACTGCCAAGAAACTAATGTCTTGAATGTCATTGTCAAGGACTCCCAGGAGTCACATATTTTACAGTTACCTACAATTTGTTTCATACGAAACATGGTAAAATATGTACCGCAGCATATTCTTTCTGAAAAATATTGGGAATTTCATGGATCTTACGAACAGACTGAAGGACCGTTTACAGCCGGGAATTTAGGATGCCTTTGCAAAAATTCAACGGTCGTGCAGATAGCAAGGCAAATATTTCCAATTTTACTGACATCAATTTCCGTCTAAGTCGTCTCGGTACTCGTAAAACTTATGAAAAGTCCCTTTAAGATTTATCAAACGTTCAAAAGGATTCTAAGGACGCTGTCTGTAAAGTCGGAATCAAGAATCAATCTCACTTGGTCATGCCCCTTAATGAACGACTTTTTATGTTGATTGCTTTTTTAATAACCACGGCCGTTAGTCCAATTAACGCTTTGTCTTTACGTCTTTTCTTCAGTCACTTCCCTACTTAATGGGTTTCCTGTCGACGAAGTGAAGATTACGAGCACGATTATTTGTAATTGTAATGAATGTAATATACTTAGTGTTTGCATACTGTTCAGTGTTTTAACATAAGTACTTTAAGTACTATTATGAATAATTTCAATAACATTTGCAATATTGCATTGACTGACTATTAAGCACCTTTAAATTTTTATGACTACAATTACCGGTTGTCCTTATCAACAGTGACATTCACAAATTAAAAACGAAAAGACCTTGAAATAATAACAAAACGGAAGCGACGTAATAAATAATCGAACGGCAATTGCAGAAACAATCTGCCAATTAGTTACCGTTGCGCAACCGGGGAATTGTGGTGCACAGGCGCGGACGGTTGCGCGGGAGTTCGTACGATACGGCCGGTCTTACATAACTGATGAATGATGATCTAGCAATCTGGATGGTGTGACGAAATGATGGCTTACTCATTGAGGTTTTTTTGCTGACGGTTTGTGAGAGGAAAACTTTAGAGTAGCTAGCGGCCCACATCCGGGATACTGCTGTGGTTGTGGGAACTGAGTTTCAAAATGCGGCTCAATTGAACCCAGACCTTGTGCGAATTTAAATTAGTGGAACAAAACTCTGGGACCAGATGTCCTTATTACGAACAGATTGGAGCTGTAAGGCTGTAACTAGCCTGTTATATTTTTTCTATCGCTATTTGGAAGGCTTCAATGCTTTACGTTCTCAACCAAGAAGTTTCTAAATATTAAAAGTATAACCCTGAAGTCCGAATTCATATTCCCCTAACAAACTGCTTTGCAAATAAACACCAAGTTCAAAAAGCAAGTCGCACCACAAAAGTCAAGGCCTCGCTCCTAATAGAAATGGCAGTGTCTAGATCTGCATGATGCATTCATCTCAAGGCCGCGCCATTCGTTCCGTTATTACTATTACTACCGCGTTTTTTCCCTTTGGACACGTTGCGCTGGCGCAATGCGTTCTCGACAGCTTTTTTGTGTCAGAAAAAGTTGTTGTTTCGTGTTTGGACTTGATTTTTGGGTTTGAATGGGGAAGCGCGAAGTTTTGGGCTGGCGGGGGCCAAGCCAAAATTTTATATCGAAGAATTTGTATGAATGCTTTAGGTAATACCTGATTATTACCTTTTAAGTTTAAGATTTTGTTTGAGCGTTTTTTTTTTGTCCGTCTTTCCATTTCTGAATGTCAGAGCTTTAAATGAAAATTAATAACTGCAAGCAGTTTTTGGAAGTCAATTATTAACGAACCGATTACGATCAAGTTTCTTCTAAGTATACAAAGTTATGCAAATTAAACGTCGTATTTACAGAAAATAAAACAAGATCCTAACCTTTTGTCGGCATTAAATTATGTTTAATCACAGAGCTGCAAGTTCCTTTAATTTCATAATTGACGCGACGCCTGTCCGTTCTCTTCATGTCAGCTAATTAGAAACGTTGCCCAACAATGTTTTACTTTTGACATTAACACGCTCTAAATCATTGTTACTGAACTGATCATATTTCAGCTTTATTTATATTTTTGAGATTAGAAGTGTTCAAGTGTTCTGATTTGATAATTTGGAGTAAATATTGCTACCGAATTTTGTGTACCTACCTACTCCTTTTTGTACTCCTGGGAACCTTTTTGTCTACAAAGTCATTGGAAAATCTACAAGCTTTAATCTAGCTACTACCTAGCTACTAGGATAATCCCTTGAAGACCACTTTTCGCGCTAGATTTTGGCAAGTAAACGAATCGTCTGACAACTGCATCAAATTCATCGTATAAAATTGTCATCAGATTAGTCTGAATGCTCAAAACCCATTTTGGATCACTGGTTTCCAAAACTTTAACAGACATAAAACACTGTCGGCGCACCCGATCCCTCTTGTACTAACTACCATCAACTTCATAACAATTTACATTGTAAAGGGCTTACAAAACCATTCCCATCGTATTCCATGAACAGTGCAGCAATAAATAAATTCACTTGGCATTGTGCAACTGCATTCAGACAGACGATGCATTGTTGAACAAAAAATTGGGCTTGCCACGCGGCCGTTGACCCGCATTGTACCGAGATGAAGCCTTAAACAATACTTTACTGTTACTGAATGATTTTACTTACATACCCTCGGTTGAAAGGTTTGGAAGGTTTGAATTTACATAAATGAGTTTATTGTTGTGTGAGTGCACAGTGAGGCAACGGTCATTTGTATGTCAAAGGAACCAATTTGTGAAGCTTAAGTACAGAAAAGAAGCTGGTATATTTTGTACATGAGTGCTGTTGGCTGTTACATTTGAAACCTTTAGAACCGAATTTTCTAAATAGAATATATTTTACTAAAGTGTTAAGAAACGTAGTCTTAAAGAAACTTAACCATATAAAATCATTCAGACAGACTATTGCTTAGTTTCTGTTTAAAAACTTTTTGATAGGCTAGTTTACATAGAAGATTAGAGAGAGACCTTCAGCAGCAGCTCAGAAGAGACAACCCTCGCAACATTGTACAGCAGTACAACTACAAGATTGAATCAATCACATCTAAGCCTTTACTTAAGGGGACTACAGGACCTAAATGTAAGTTTTATAATGCCTAAAAGTATATGATCCACTGCACTAAACAAAATCAGAAAAATATATGTTATTCTTCAGGATATTTGCTAATTAGATAGTGTGTTGAAAACATAATACAACTAATTTGATACGATAGAAAAAATTCACGAAGATACCTCTAAAAATTTCTTACAACGATTAAAAACCATACTACTATGCATTAAATCATTCTGATTTTTTGTCAGATTATTTACAAGCAACACACTAACGTTATAGTGTTTTAATTTTTTAATCCAATCAATAGATTTTTTGTAAATAGATAATTGCTTCGTTTTTTGCAATAAATTACCAGCGTTGTGTCATCGCGCTTCTCTTTCTTTTCTATGCAGTCCGACAGTGACCGCGCTTTAGCTGTTGTAAGCCTCTTAAAATTTAATCACACGCGATCCATCAAAGCCCCCTTCACCTCAAACCCGCTGCATCATTCCCAGCTTATCAATTTCTATTTAATATTCCCGCCGTGTATTGAGTAAGCTTTGCATTACCATCGCGATTCATCTCGTCGGTGACTAGGCGACTTTCTCGTGACTCATCAGCGACCTGACCCCACAACTGTCATTATAGACCTCTTTATTGTGGGTTGTTTGGTGTTGTAAGACTAGGTTTGTTAGGAGTGTGATGGATTTGTCTGTTACAGTGATCTAAGCGGACAAGGCATCTAGCTTTCAGTTTTCAAAGCTTCGTTATAGTTTAAGTCTTAGCTTCCCTATGTTATTGGTGCCTAATAGAGAAAACTCTTGAGCAAGTTCAGATTAAAAACAAATAGGTATCTTTACAGCTACCTGTGGCCATGCTTCATCATCATCATTTCAGCCGAAAGACGTCCACAGCTGGACATAGGCCTCCCCAAGCACCGCCACTTCGACCGGTTCTGTGCTTCTCGTATCCAGGGGATTCCTGCGGCCTTCACCAGGTCATCGGTCATGATCATGCTTCAAACTTTACAAAAAGGGACCCTCTACTATCACGGTAATTTAAACCTCGACGCGACGATAAGAACAGAAAACGAACGCTGCACCCCTGTGCTATTTGAACCGTTTCTACGTCGTAAGGTATTAAGATTGTCGACACGCCCCTCAATAAAGGGTAACTACAGGGTGTGTTCCTTCTTGTTATTGCGTTGTACCTAATGAAGCAATAAGGAATTGTAACATTTGTAGCGAATGTGAGCATAAAACAATTCAGAGAACGGTCTTAATTAATACAATGTGTCCAGTGGAGGGTATTCATTATTTATGTCATCATCGTTGTATTTACTGTTTACCCAAAATTTCATAAGCACCAGTCAAGTTTGTTGTAATACAGATTCAACATAAACTCGCGTGTCTTCCTTGCGTGACCCAGCTTCATTTGTACCTCTGTAACTGTGTTGCTAATTGCAATTCAGTCATTCCTAAACAATTCTAACATTGAAAACTATTTAACACCCGCAACAATTAACTGAGGGACAAAACAGACAGCTACTTTCTAACGATTGCAGCGAAAGATAAACATATTTGCACGCGAGCTGATGTCAACGCGGAGAAAGTACATATGACACCGATTGCTCCTTGCGGGTTGCGGGTAGTAACGCCATATATCCTGGGTTCGCCGGGTCAGAATGTATTTATCCCCGTGATTTATCCTCAATGACAATTTTTCAGATGTTTAACATTCTTGAAATGTCAGGTATATTGAACGATTTAGGTCTGCTGTTGTTGGAACTTGAGAACAGACTCATTTTAGAAGTTCTGCTCTGTCCCATATCGTGACCGTTTGTGGTCCAGATTCCAGATAGGACCATCACATTTCGTTGAAATGTTTGGCACACAGATATGTACGAGGGTCATTCAATAAATACTTAGCCTACAAAAAGTAAACGAAAATTTTGGAAAAGTGGCAATTTATTTTTCAACATAGTCTCCTTTTAGTTCGATACACTTAGCCCAGCGATGCTCCAACTTTTTTAACCCGTCCGAAAAATAGTTTTTGTCAAACTCTGCAAAATAGGCCTCCGTGGCGGCGATGACCTCCTCATTCGATCCATATCTATTCCCGGCGAGTGATTTTTTCAGATTAGGAAACAGAAAGAAGTCACAAGGGGCCAAATCTGGAGAATACGGTGGATGGGGCAGCAATTCGTAGCGTAATTCGACCAATTTGGCCATGGCAACGGCAGATGTGTGAACCGGTGCGTTGTCGTGGTGAAACAGCACTTTTTTCTTCGCCAGATGGGGTCGTTTTTTCTTTAATTCGGCGTCGAATCGGCCTAATAAATCGGCATAGTAAAGCCCTGTAATTGTTTTACCCTTCTCGAGGTAATCGATGTAGATCACACCTTGTGAATCCCAGAAAACGGTGGCCATAACTTTTCCGGCCGATTTTACAGTTTTCGCCTTCTTTGGAGCACGTTCCCCGGTCTGGATCCATTGTTTTGATTGCTCCTTGGTCTCTGGTGTGTACCAGTGGATCCAGGTTTCATCGACGGTCACAAAACGACGCAAAAACTCCGCTGGATTCATCTTAAACAGCGCCAAACACGTCTCCGATGTGGTCTCACGGTTGCGCTTGTTTTCTGGTGTGAGTAAACGCGGCACCCATCGCGCCGACAGCTTTCTCATGCCGAGTTCCTCGTGAAGAATATGATGCACTGTTCCTTCTGAAATGCCTACAGTCTCAGCTAGCTCCCGAACCTTCAATCGGCGATCTGCCAATACGAGATCATGGATTTTTTTAATGTTTTCCTCCGTAGCAGCTGTTTTCGGTGCACCTGGACGTGGTTCATCAAAAACCGACGTACGGCCACGTGCAAACTCGTTGAACCAATTCTTGACGGTGGCCATCGATGGAGAAGAGTCACCGTACACAGCATCCAAGCGCTCTTTGATTTCGATGCGCGTTTTCCCTTCCAAAAATAGGAATCGAATCACCGAACGATATTGCTCTTTTTCCATTTTTGTAAAACCGATCGACACGTTAAGTTGTCAAATTAAAACAAATGAAGGGATTGGAATGAAAATTTGAAAAAAGAATTAAAAAAGAATGTGCTACACTGTGGTAAAACTCTTTTGAAACTACAGCGCCCTCTGGCGATGAGGCTAGGTACTTATTGAATGCACCTCGTAAATGACCATCTGATATTTAAACTGTCAAAAAACCTGTACTACTGTATAAAAAATTTTTGGCGACTGTTTTTTTTTTCTTTTCGCCTTTTTTTTGCCAGACCTCTCCATGTGTCTCAATTTTTGTTCGATTGTCCTGCTTTTTCTTTTCATGCATATGGAGAATGTATCCACGGCGTGTGTACGCTTGAGATAAGGTTTGGTACAGTTTGCTTTAGGCTGATAAGAGATCTTGTGAAACAAGACAGAATGTGAAATTGCAGTAAGACTTGATATTGGTTTGAAAGCAAGCGAGAATTCAACCGTTGCTTTTGTGTTGCTTGAGGAACATTAGTTAGGCCTTCAGAATTAAAGAGAATAGTGTAAATGGAAGGGCAGTCGCGCTGAAATTATAGACACTGACTGAAACTATAATCTGCATTTGTGCAAGCATTTGGTTGAACTAGAAGATGACCAATGTTGTATCAGATCTGTAACACACTGTAGTTTTGGCGAATTCACGAAGGAGCATTTATGAAGATCACTAGCAGCTTAAACAATTGTTAATCACTCTCTAATTCCGATTACATTAAACCGTCACAAAAAACGAGTCCCAATTACCAATTTTCACACTTCTTTACTGAGAACAATACGGAACGCTCAGTGCACATGAATGTGGAAACTAGAAAGTCATTATCTGCTAATACCATTAGATAGCGTGCAGTATGTAACTGTTGCTAATCGTTTCTTGATTTCTAGCTGTGGGAACATTTTTGCGTTTCCGTCAAATTCATTAATCTTTTAACTGTCACTGGTGCATATGGGCCTTGAATCTAATAAATATGCAATAAATGGTTGTAAAGAATCTCTGTCCTTACCCGTGTGAATATTTTCTTAGGCTCAACTGAAGATTCTTGCTTCTTGAATGTTGTTCCTGTCGGTATGTGGTGCAGCGTGACCTCTGCGGTTTTAATTTCAACCTATTTTTTCTAGTTCGTAATTTCGTATAACTGGTCATCAATGTCTTATTCATGTTTTTTAATTCTTCATAATTTGATTAAGACGCAATAAAGAAACTTCAGTTGCTGAAAAATATGAATTGAACCCAGTCGATTTTTATAAAATTTCTACTTTTAATTTTAAATTGAGCCAAGTAAATTTTATTGATTATACTTTTCCTGAAATCCTAATTAAGTCTCAAGTTATTATGTTCTGTTATCTGCAGTCAACCAAGTAATATTGTTGAGTTATGCACAAATGTTGTAAGACCGGTTAAGAAGGGTTGCTTCCGGTCTTTTTTCCGGGCACCGGACTATTCACCAAGCTTGCGTGCTTTTGGGTCGCATCCAGCCGCATAGAATCCTTGGAGTTCGGGATCGGCAAGTCCGTTGTCCACGACACATGGTCGTCGTATCACCTGCGATTCTGTCGAGGCGTGTTACGCTTTGAGGTTGCGGTTCGTTAGGATCGACACGTTATTTTAAGCCATCACAGTTAACTAATATAGTTATTTGTACTTTCAGGGTTGAAAGTTGTTAAAGAACCAGGACTGTTTCTATTGGGATAACTTAGGATCATCTTTATAAGATAATATTCATCTGAAAGTTTACGTAATTTAGTAGTCACGAACCTAAATCTGATTGCATTCGCTTCTCTAGTATGGAACCAAATGCGTGACATAGATTTATGTACCTTTTTGGTGCGATTATTTTAAAGTGTTAAAGTGGTGAATTTTCATTTTTATTTCGCTACGGTGGGCAGGATTTAAAACAGGAAAGGCTGTTGTTAAATTTTTTTGAGAACCGCGAAAAGTTGGATGCAGCTTCATTTCTTTGCTAGCGGACTCTATTCCACTGCTGAGCAAAGGCCTCCCCCAGATTCTTCCAGGTTTACTTTGTATGAGCCAACTCGAACAAGCCCTTGCGGTGCTCGTCTTGGTAGTATCGCAACCTCTTGCTGGGCTGGCCTCGGCGGCGCCGTCCATCTCCATCCCCCACCGTGTGGTGACAGCTACATTTGACTTTAAAAATATTCAGCCTGGATCTCGCCTTTCCCATTCTGTCTCACATCCTAAGTATACACTCAATCAACGTCTATTTTCATTAGTCTGACGTAACACTAAAATGGTAACAAACGCAAGTGGTCTAATACTTGTAGGTATTGTACCCAAAAGAACAATGACTGCGTACAATTTTGACACGATCCGACCGCGAACGAAATAGAGAGTTGTTTACGTCTGAACGTTGTCGACAAAAAATATTCGGACGGTATGACCAAAATGTGATTGGTACAGAAGGACCATTAGAATAAAATGCCTAATAAAAAGCTCCCATACTCACGAACACTGTTATACTGCAAACTGCACTGCAGTGCTGCTACTGCTGGCAGATCTGTACTTAAAAAAAGTGAAGTACTGCAGAAGCATGTTTTGTTTTGATCATCAGTAGTCGAAGTTGTGTAAAGTTTTTGTCGCAACATCTGCAAGGTGGAAGTTCTGCGTTTCTTTACTCCGTGGCGGTATAATTGTTTTGTCAGTTGCTAGGATGTTGCGCAACTTTTCAAAAGGATATTTTTTTCATGACTTATTGATATCCTTTACCAACAATTAAGTTTAGTTTATTGGAGAAGACAGGATTTTAATAATGGTAATAGAGTAACTCTATCGTTAAGCTGGCTAATCTTGATTTTCCTGACCAACTTTTGATTGTGCACACAATTTTATTTACTGTGTCGTGTCACGTTGTTTAAGCGATCATAACAAAACATGATGCATAACAACACGAAGAAATACAGTGTTGGTTTTCCTTATAACAAATGAATTTTACTAACACTAGGTGACAACTGACACCTGAATGAATGGATAAATAAAAGCTCACTGTTGGATTTAAAATTAGTTGGATTTAAAATTTTTGGCGCTGAGCTGAGCGTCGAAAATCCAACAGCGCAGGCGGCAGAAGTTCCAATATAAGGAATATTAAAACTTCTGCCGCGTGCGCTGTTGGATCAGTGGCGCAACAGTTGCCCAACAGATCCGTCTCGCACGAGTTCTTAACATATTCCGAGGTATACCTTGAGTGGTTCACAATAAACGGTGAATAACGTTGTTAGTTGCGCTCTAATAAACATTTCATTGTAATGTTGAATTTATTCACTCGGCTCCTGTTTCCGCAAATGGAAATAGAGAGACTTTTTGTTGTTATTGTAAATAAGCAGAGGTGTTGTTTTAAATTAGTCCCCAATTAATTCTGTGTTGTTAGGGAGATAATAATTTTCTTTTTGCGTGTCTTTTAGTGCTTTGATGTTTACCAGTAAAGTTGTGTAACACAGTAACAGTGTTTATTAGTAGAATGTTCGTGTTCCGTAATTGTTTAATTATTGTTATAGTGATCATGTTGTAGCGTTTAACAGTGAATTATATTTCACTTTTTCGTTGACCTTATATCATCCGATAATTTCCGAAATCATGATTCACTTACAAAATAAATTAATAACTTCAATTTTTTTTTACCCAAGTTGGTATATTAGTAAAATACCCTACAGAATGATCTTCTCCATTGTTCGCTCACAGCTTTACATCAACAACTATTGTTTCGAAAAGTACTGACTTATTTTCGTGACTATTACCTGCCACTTTCCACGGCTGGCCTGTCCCTGCACTTCGGTAACTACTTCCGCAGCGCATTAGTGGACAGTCTTCACTCCTCGCTTCCATCTTCGCAAATAGAAAGTGACACGTCCCATCAATCATTGCAAACGGTTGAAACAGTAACTGATGTGCCAACGGCAGTACCTACCTAGTGTTGCGACATAAGCTAGGTAATGCTTATGCCACTGACGGGTCTAAGCGTAAAATGGGTACAATTTTGGCTTTGATAAAGTTGTTAAAGATTCGGTCGTTTGAAAGTGGAACGATACTTTGGGTTGTTTAAAATTGTGTGCGAGTGTGTAGAGAGCCTATTGTGTGTACAGGGTGAACTAGTGGATTACTTACTAATTTTGTTTTTATTTTCTCTGAGTCATCTGCAAAATTTCAAATACTTGTGCGAAAATATTTAGGTAACCTCCCTCAGTTCCTCCAATCAATTATTACGTTGTTCATAATCCATCAACCGTAATCAATTTCACATCTATCACTGGTTAAGTAGATGTAGTACTAAACATAGAAACACCATCACATTTGCATCACATACATCAAGTGCTATCGCCTCTAATCACAATCTAAAGGTTGTCTAACGGCTCGTGTACGTACCGCTAGGGCAATTTCCCGGGATAGTGCAAATGATTGTCGTAACAGTAAGACGGCTATGTGTGGTCGTCGTGGAAACTGACCGCTTGGTTCACAGTCAGAGGCAGGGCTGACATTAGTACGATTTTTGACAAGATACTTAGCATAAGTAGCATAACACACACCCAAGAAACAAAGGTGCTGTATTAGAAAATGTATCATGAGTCCAGTGAACAGATATACTAAGAAAAATGAATATCATTTTCATGTAGATATTGCGGAAGGAATAAAAGAAAACCGGCCAAGTGCGAGTCGGACTCGCGCGCGAAGGGTTCCGTACCATTATCTATAAAAACGGCAAAAAAATCATGTCTGTTGTATGTGAGCCCCCTTAAATATTTATTTTATTGTTTTTTAGTATTTGTTGTTATAACGGCAACAGAAATACATCATCTGTGAAAATTTCAACTGTCTAACTATCACGATTCATGAGATACAGGTTGGTGACAGACGGACAGAAAGACGGATGGACAGCGGAGTCTTAGTAATAGGGTCCCGTTTTACCCTTTGGGTACGGAACCCTAAAGGCTCGTACACACTGGCGCGACGCGACGCCCGAAACAAAGGCACCGCGTGTAGCGCGACCAGCGGCGCCTTTGTGTAGCGCTGTCGCGTCGGGCCTGTCTGAGTGAGCCTTAAAAAAGGAAGACATTTTGCCGCTACACGGCTAAAAGTCGCCGCATATACCTACATCATAACTTCATAAGTTAGTAGGGCGACGAAAATCCCTGTCAGCTAAATGGGGAAGTTGCCATCCCTGACGGCAGAGCAGAGGAAACTTCGTAACAACATGATGGGTAGTTACAGTTATTACCATGACAATGTAGACCTGGTTTTTATGTTAACCTTTTTCTTCTACTGTTTAGCATCTTCAGTAAACTAAACAGAATATGCCTGGGTGCATGCATATTATTATTGTAGAGGCCTATGCTTAGCAGTGGGTGAAGTCGGGCTGTGGATGACGATGTTGTTGACGATAGTAAGAAACCGCTGATGATACATTACATGAGAGACCCTTTGATTAAACTCAAATAAATATCATCATTATTATATCAGCCTGGAATCACCCGCTGCTGGATTTAGGCCTCCCTTTCTTTCTGGTATACTTCTCATGTAGGTATATATTTTCTCTATTTAGGCAGGTACAATTTGCCTATGTTTGATGTAAATTATCAGAAACCGCAAGATGGATACGGGCAAATGTGTGGTTGCAATGTGAAATCTGTTCACAGTGCCAACTTAAATCACTACCGCGATAGAAATGCGACGCATGATTAGTGCGGTAGAAAAATAATAAACGCTTATTACCGGAAAATTATGCTATAGCTCAGAAATAGTCTATGCAATTCTTTCAATTTTCCACGTTTTTCCTGCTCGGTATCTGTAAAAACTAAAAATCAGCCTAGTTAACGATAATGTCCGCTGCTTTTCTACGTTCAGCACATTCTTAGCATTCAATACTTATGACCAATACCGTAAAAAATATTCGCAAGTAAAGCAAATACTATACCTACATAATATATACACAACACATTACGGTTACTGAAGAAGTATATTTGATTCCTTTGTTCTCAAAATAGCCGTACCTATTGTTACATCCAAAATAAACATATTTGCACAAGTGAAAAATTTGGCACAATCGGTAACACAAACAACTAAGTTATACAAAATAAGTAAGTTGGTAATTGGTAAATACAAATGATGGTATAGAAGCTTTTCGCGTCTCTGACTGACCTCATTACAAAACCGATTAAAGAAAAAGGTAAACGGAATCTAAATAATGGGAGGATTACTTTATAATTTCAGAGCACAATGCCATCTTTTGCCCAACATCCGTCGCTTCGTAGGCACCTAAGAATATGTCTACCAAAGCAATGACTAAAGGCATACTTAGCATTCAAATTATTGCACGGCAACTTATAATTACTGCAGAGAACAATCACAATGTTAGTGAACCTTCATCCATCACTCGATTCGCTCTGTCAAAGTAGATACTAATGCTATTTCACCAATGGATACTGTTCTCGTAGGCCCATTAGTTCAAGTTATGGAGGTAGAATAATATAGCAGTACTGCACAAATTGTAGTAACTTCAATTGCCTTTCGCCTACGTGTGCCACCGTAACCCAATTCGCTCCTATACTTAAAACATGGACGAAAATAAGACGCTAATTCTGTCGCATTTAGCAAACATTCGATATGTGCTTCACGTACTTTTGGCGGTATGGGTTCGACAACATCGGTTATCAATATATTTTCTTCGAGGGAGAAAGGATGCTTCAGAATTCTTTCTGTAGTATAATGTTTCGCTACCAGCTAACATCTGTTGTTTTTCTATCACGCTCATTTTATCGTTATCAGTCTGGTTTTCACCTTCAAGCACAACAAACTTTATTTTGATAAAATACTATTCTAGAATTTTTCTTTCGTTTTTATTACATTTTACTTCTATATCATTCGGCACCACATCAATCTGTATCGCCTAATGTAAACTTACAGTAATGCACTAACAGTTACATAAACAAACAATCGCCAAAAATATCGTCATCAATTGGATCATCCACTTAATCAGATGGCTAAGGCTTTCTACTCCATGCTCCGATGTTATCGAAAAAAACACGACTTTGCTCTTACGACTGATGGGAAATGTCCCGATTAGGTTGAATGGTGGACTAGTAATGTATTGCTGGACGAAAATACCATTATTTGATTGTGACTTTAAAACCCAGCTTTTACGAATTGTCCATTGCAATGCACACAACAGGTCCAAAAATTTATTTTCGTTTATAATAATGTTGTTCTTCTACACCATTCGTTTAGCTACCTGTAGACTACTATAATGGTCTGTCTGTTTCCAGTCTGTTTATTTTGTATCTCTACCTCCGACACCCCAGAAAATTTATGGACTAGCCGATTTGCACCTTATTTGTCGTCTATAAACATATTTGTTCTAGTATTCCTTATTATTCCTGTATTCACCTCATATACCTATTCTTTTCAACCCCTTCTATCATCCCTTAAAGGTATAAATAATACAGCGATCCCCTATCCACACGGTGCACGGTAATCGGAGAGCGTTCAGTCATCTAATATTCAGCGAAGGGAACTGCCTCGCGTCGTCGAGCGGGATCGCGTTACCTATCGCCACAGCAAATTGACTCAGAATTGGTGTGTGTCGCTGGGTATATGTTTTGACTGTAAGATGAAGATGTATCGTAGATAACGACTGGTTTTCTGAAAAATCTATACATAATTGGTATCCTCAAAGTATAAAAGGATTCCAAGTTATGGTCTAGAGGAAAACAGACTGACTACGTAAAGTAGGTACCCTTTTGGGAACCGAACTGTCTGTCGTTCTAAATAATTTTTAAATGTTCTATGTTAAAAAAGATGTAAAGCTAATTAAAACTCTCAATGGCCGAAGTTATAGACAAAGCCTTTACAAAAACAAATCCAAATCCCCAAATGTCAAAATATTGTTGATAAATCTGATCATAACCAAAAGAAGAAAAATATTTCTATAACCCAGTTTTCCTCCTTCTAATAAACTGTGATACAATAAATCTATAAAAAAAAACAAGTCTACAAAACTCGTTGCAAGTTGAGAGGTATCGAACTATCGACTGACATTATTTGTGGCAGACTATGTAAACGTTCTTATTTGTGAGATTCAACCGTTATTTGACATTCATACATAATGTAATGTCACCCACATTATTATCCTTAAACAAATGTTGTTTTATAAGATTCATCGTTTGATTGTGATTCTTGTGTTTTTATAAACCTGGGTAGCAACTGGAGATTTTCTTATTGGATTTGATAGATAAAACAATGATTATTGATTATCTTTTATTTTAGTACCTTGCTTGTAACATTGTGAGAAAATAACAAGTAACTAACTTGCGCTTGCGTTGGATTTGATAAAAAATGCTAAACAGAAGTGGTCGTAAAAGTAGACAATAGCTATCTTTTACTGAAACAGTTAATTTATAATGTAAGGTTTTGATGATTGGAAAATTGAGGACGAGTGATTCATAAATTGAGGTTTTGAATCATCTATATCCTAACTTTAGTTCTTGATTTTCTCATTTGCATTTTAATGAAGCTAGACTAGTTTTAACAAAGTACTGTTATTTTTGTTCTACCTACTAGTCTTAATGAATGCAGTTATAATTAAAAGGAATTAACAACGCAAATATGTAAAGATCGAGTTTTTACTGAGTAAATAATTGCTGAAGTTTTGAATAACTATTTTAATTAAAATTTTAATTTGTTTACATTTTTCCAAGTACAAGGTCAGTTGAGAACTTGAGATATAAACTCGTTTGAATGAGTCAGCTAGATACGACTCATTGATACGAGTTTATATCTCAAATTCTCAATAATATTAGGAATACGGAAGATTTTAAACTATGTAAGCGAGGGGCATGTTCATTTGCACACGTGGAAAACTCTGGAGAATTTGCGAATCTTCTGAAATTCACTCCTCACCTCTCAACGAGCGATTAAAATTAATGAATACACTTCCACATCCGTATCCGTACGTTCTCGTAAATCACATAAGTAATTACAATTAGTTCTCAAATAACAGTTCAGTGTACATAACAATTACAGCGTGACAAACACGCGATGTGTTATCACGCTATATGTATATATGTGGTATGTGCATTTGTCTGTAATCTTCTGCAGCCACCAGAGCTGTGAATGCTGTTATTATGATAGCAATGTTTGCCAATTATTTTTGGACATAGATAACAAAGGATGTTTTGTATGGAAATTATTAGCGCATGGTTTTAGAGGCCAAAGTGTTATTTATCAAGGTTGCAGAGATAAGTTTTGTTAAGAATTTGTTTGTACTGTGACACATATCTGTCGCATGACGCATGTTTCTCCAACGTCATATAGTTGCAAATGAAGATTTTTCGTTACTTATCCGTTGCCTGACCTCCCCAATCCCAACATTCTGGCAAACTGCTTGGACGATAGTCATTTTCTAATGGGAATGTGTTCTTCTTTACAGAAAGAATCTCGCACAGACGTGCAGTTCCACTTAGCAGCGCTGCGAGGAGACTGCGACAGGCTTCGTCAGTTGCTCGACACCGGGAAGGTTCACATTGACTCCAGGGACAGGGTAAGAAACCCATCCTACTAATAACATAACCTCACGCCCGTTTTTTTCCGAAGGGTTAGACAGAGGTGTACCTATAGTACGCTTACATTTCGCTAGCGGCTAGTTGCTTTTAAGTCCCATGTAACAGGGGGCAAGCCTATTGCCATCAACCGGGTACAAATCCAGACTCCGGGTTGCTACTGAGAAATTCGTACTAACAAAACGTGCTGTTTATCGAAAAATGGGGCAAATGGTAACATACAAAAACCAATGTCGTTGTCGAAGTATCGTGTCGTCGCGCCGCCAAGGATTTCCCTACATGGAATAACATTTGGTATTGGTGTATCCCTGGAGACCTGATGTAGGTAACAACAGGTGGCCAAAGTGTTTCAGCTCCCCATGTTAGTGGAATATGTATAGCTTCGTAACGCAAGCGTTTTATTATGGGTAGGCAATATTTATGAATTTCTGACTGATGAGGCCAAGCCTTGAAAGCTTCTTTGAAGAACAGAGCCTAGCCATGTCGCTATGCCAATGACTTCTCAATCATTCAAGCGTTGGTATTAGATTAAATAAACAGTATACGTTCATAATATTATTCAATGTGCCAAATTATCAATTCGTCGCCGCCTCCGCTGACACTTGACTGGACATAAATCTAAGATATTGATATCAATATAGAACATATCGATTTCAACATTTCAGGTGAATGTCAAATGAGTTCAGGCCAAAGATTTGATTGATACGATTACAGACAGCACGTCGTTGCTAAGATAGGGCTTCATTGCCAAAATTAATCTTATAATCTACATTTGTGGTACTATTTAACTACTACAATATAATAATTTCACGTGTTTTCGTGTACCTATGTAGTCTAAAAAACGTCAAAGTATTTTAAATGCTCCATTGTCGCTTTAGCGCTACACTAAAAAGATGAAAACGTGACGATAAACCAAATTATCGAGATCGTTCGCCAAGAATAGCGGTGTCACTAACAGAATTGATGACTCGGCGTAGTTCAAAGTGTCACGCTTTGCCTATAAAACGCGTCGATGACGGGCACCCAATGTCCCCCAATCCCCCTTGAGGACTGAAGAAAGACGAATGGGGTGTTACGTAACCCGAGGAGCTGAAAAAAGGTTTATTTTAGGCAGCCGAATAAATCAATTGCCTAGATTTTGAGAAGATCTGAATTTGTTGCACAGTTTTGTTTTTGGAAGATTGATTATTGCTGTTTAGAGTTTTGTTTACTGATTTAAGCCATGGGATATTAGTCTATATTCCATGGTGAAGCCAGTGTTATTGAACGGTCTGAATATTTTATAGTGTTACGAGCTGTGGCAGGCTATGAAGTGTAAACTATTAATGTGAACTTAGGTACAACCAACCGCACATCAGTAACACTTGCACTACAAAAATCACACTTACTGCTACCACATAAAGGTGCTGTCAATGTCAATTTTTTACCACTGATGTGCTGACTGTACCACTCATCATAATCAGCAGCTTTATCAAAAAAGCATGAAATTATAATATAATAGCTGGGAAAGTAAAGGGAGCTTGTTGAGATTCCAATCTGTGAGACCTCATTTTAATCTTGGAAGGGATCCGTGAGAATATTTATTAAACTAATCTATCAAAACTAATTGAACAATCAGTACGAAGTACCGACGTTACTTGTTCACAATAACTTTGTAATTAATTAATTTCCTTTCAATGTACCAAAGAATTTAATTAATCAAAGCACAAACGACTATGGTTCTTCATACAATAGGTATGTATTCTAATGGTTTTATAGTGACGTTAAATTAGTGCCCCACTTTCGACCAATCTCCATTTTTTATGAGTGATATGAAATTCACATTACCACGCTCAAGTCAAAAGCTGAAGCGATGTCCATTGTTTTGGAAAGTTCCGTTTTTGTTTGGAAAAGCTTGTTCTAAAAATAAAGATAGACACAACATTTAATATAGGTCACCCGTTGGCCGCTACCAAGAACGGGCATAACTCGTTTACGTCTTTTAAGTAATTCAATAGTGTTCATACATTATTATATACAAAAACTTTCGCTTTTTGCCCATGGACTCCCATGGGAAAAAGGCGTGAGGCAGAAACTACATAACGCCACCTGCTACGGTCCTTACAACCTCCTTTTGCTTCGTTTGCATTTATACACGCAAGCCGGTTACTATGCACCTGACATATCTGAAGAACATCCCATCCCCCATGGGTATTAATTTCGTAATTATTATTTATCAGGCCTTATTTAGTAGTACAACACTGATGCTCAAAAGGTTCATAGCCTTTCCAGTTCCAAGTCATAATTTCTGAATATTAATTGCTCTGCTCATATTCGTTCATAGCTTGGCCCACAGTAAGGTCGTGAATTCATAACTGAGTTGCTACCTGTCATGTTTTATTATAAACAGCGAACCCTTTACGTCACTCTTACATTAAACCACTTAATAGATGTGAATGGCAGTTGGAGCAACTCATAAACTGTTTCAGTTATTAGTATCGACATCATGCAATGTGCCAAACTTCGCAAGTTTTAGGAGCCTAAACCACAAAGTCCTGAAGTTCCTATTCCATGAGTTCGCCGCGCACTCTAGTTGAGTTAACTAGGAACAAGAATCGCTTTGCTTGCTTTGGAAATATTAAAGTCAATCTCGAACTACTAAGTACCAGCTGTGACCAAGATTTTATTAAAGATAGGCTTTACAATTCAGCTATTAAATTATTTGCTGAGAAATCAGTCACGAATATACCTAACTTACAATTTCGACAAGCAAGCTATGCTGTATGTAGAAAGATATGAACCAAGGGGACATCTTGGTCATAGAAAAAATTATGTCAATCTCGAGGCATCGCTGTCACAAATAATTTTAGCTACTCTCATATCGTAAAATTCGAATTATAAACTTCATAATGAGTTTATATTGACATACTTTATAAACACAATATCGAAATTTTAAAATAGAATCACATAATAACAGATTTTCTCTAACAAAATAATGTTACAAAACATTTTTTTTTACCAAGACGATACAGGGCAAATCCAAGAAGTTAATATCACCAAAGAGTTTAATTATATTTTTTTTTTTGTTGTAACGCATTACATAAAGTTCTCGATTCCAATTTTTACTTGTCTGTGGCAGCGTCCACTTTAGAGCATGCGCGGTGATGTGCTGGGTTTTGGCGACATTCATACGTTTTGTTGTACTGAATTTTATTCGAAACTTTGATCTTTTATTTAGTAGGTTCAATACCAATGTATGTGAGTACATAAAATAGTGTATGAAACTGCACATAACTAGGTATTAAAACACTCGTGTGCATATTATCGGTGCGGTTTCGGTTTTTAAACATACACTCCTGTTTTATTACCCCTCATTATGCAGCAGTTTCATAAACTACTATTACTAACCAAACCGCGTCGCCTATAACTTGAACTCGCCTTTACTTCGAGAATCTACAACAAAGCGTTAATTCAATAAAATATTATAAACAGCTCCTCACGGTTACATAAACGTGAAGATATAATGGATGTGAAAACACGCGAGTATTCGTAATAACGTGCGAATTGTGACCAAGTAATCCGAGTATTATAAGTTGTTTGTGTGCCAGATTGTGGGAGACTCGGCATTATGTGGAGAAGACCATATTTGTGGAAAACACAAGCGGTGTGCCCAATGCGGGATTTCGTATCTGCAAAAATGACGAACTTCTGTACAAACTTTCATCCCTTATTTAATCCCTTTAGGGGGTGAATTTTCCTTCCTTAGTGCTCAGCTTCTTTATGCAGATTCAAATTCAATTAGCTGGCGAAACTTCACAGACGTGAAGTGCTAATTTAGTTTAATCCTGTATAAGGAAATCTTGTGCAAAATTTCATACTTTTTCTAGCTGAACAAGCGGGTTGGGTAGTGCGTTCTGTCATTGAATTTAAGAGATCTTTTGTTTTCTCGTTTCCTTGATGGATCACTAGATGGTTGTGTGTTATAAGTGGAAAGATAGATGCTATTGAAAGGACGAAATCTACCATTATAAAAGAAACTCTCTTTCATAGAACTCAACCCAATGAAGATAGCTGACCTAACGGTGCCTACCTACGTAAGTTTATATTATCCTTTGGTAGACGCTACTGGGTTTCTTTTTATAGTTGAGCGTTCTAAACATTCAATAAATGATTTAAATCTTAATTAAAACTAATCAATTTGTCACTACATTTACTCTTACATTGTGACTGGAATTCAGCTTTTCTCTTTTCTACGGAATTAATTCGTGTTTACTTTTTCTCTCGCGGATTTACATAACTAAGCATAAATCTACATTATGTATGTAACATGTTACATTCTCAAATTGTTATGTTAATCGTTCAGTAATTACAAGCTGCAATTAACATGGGCGTAGGCTAATACCTGAAATACACATGCTTCTTTGTAGTTTAGTTGGTTGGTTGGTTGTTTTTGCTTATGTTACTGCAACTGGCTTGCCAGCAGATCTCCATAACCTAATAATTTGGCTGTAGCGATTTTCTTTATAATCCAGTCGTGTGCTGTCAGGGTCACATATGTTCAGGTCGATATGATTCGGCTCAGCCGGGCGGCAAAATCGAATATGTAGATATTATGTACGGGAAAAAGGCGCTCGGCTCAGCTCGAACCGTGCTGAGCCGACCCGAATATGATTAAGCGAGTGTCGATGCCGAATGATGTTTGCTGATCGGCACGAGCCGAATGAAACCGAATTTGTGTAGTAATTGTTTCAGTTCGACTTTTGTAAAAAAATACCGCGGAATCGAATGTGCCAAACCAAACATGTGAAACTATGGTTTGACTCCCCATAATATGCCTTGATGATTTCTTAGAAAATAATGCTTACGAAAAAAACAAGTTTTTGTAAAAACTTTTCTAATCAAGCGTGACTGTTCCATATTGCATAGCATGTGTATTTCCAGCCTAAAGTCGCGTGTACACTGGCTACAGTAAGCTAAGCACATGTAGGAATGTAATGATGCTGAACGGACCTGATATATTAGCGGGAAGCTGCGTGCTCATGCCTTTTGACAGGCAGTAAATGTAGCGTGGTGATAAGAGATAGTGTTTTTGATAAGGATGTAAGTGGCGTGATAGTGATCTGTGTTTACTCAGATTACGCAGATACGGCAGCTCAGCATAATATTAACACTGATTTCTATGAGATTTGTGCTTTGACACTTTAGAAGTCATTATCAATGCTCAATTGATGAATGATGAATTTGACGGCACGGTTGGCGCAGTGGTTAAGCGATTGACTGCTGCGCTGCGTGTCGCGGGTTCGATTCCCGCACGGAACAAATATTTGTATGACCTACAAGTAGTTGTTCCGGGTCTGGCTGTTTGTGTATGTGAGTTTAAATGTTTGTAAACGCACCCACAATACAGGAGAAATTCCTAGTGTGGGGCAACGTTTTTAAAAAAAAAAAAAAAAAAAAAAAAAAAAAAAAAAAAAAAAAAAAAAAAATTGGCAAGACTAGGCGTATATATTAGGCTTATTAGGTAAATAATTAACCAAGTAGCATCTGGTAAGTTCGTCTGGTAAGTTAGGTCTTCTGGTAAGTTCGCGGTTTCAGGAACGTTTATTTTTTAAGTTAGATCGTCCAACATTTACTTAAGTCCACTTACATCTTATAACACTTTTAATGTTAATGCTTACTCAATGTAAGCATGGCGCTGCACTACCCGTTAAACAGAGCACAGTTAACAGCTCGTTAGTTAACTGCCGTTACTTGCCGTTAACACTGCGTTGAAAGTAAACAACATTTTATAATTAAACTTAAAGTAGGCACTTGTTAATCACTGAAAACACAGCTTCAGCAGGGTCATAACATGTGGTGTTTTTTTTTTAAGCTATTGCATAGCTTTTATCGCGGGCTTTGAGTGCGGCGACCGAATCAAGAAATTCCGTAACGAAAATAAAACCTAACACCCCCCACTCCGCCTACCATGTAGCTCGGCCGAGCGTTCGCTTAACGTGTACGTATATGGTACGACTGTACTTGAATTAATATCAAAGAAAAAAAAATGTCATAAATAAAAAATAAATAAATAATTATAATTGCGTAAGTTGATAAAAAATGCTATGCAATAGCTTTACCGCGGCAGTCCCCGAGTGCCACACGTGTTTTTTTTTTTGGTGCTCTTACGTAATAAAGACAGTAAAGGCGAATTTCACCAAACCTTTTATACCTAGAATGACTCTTATCTTGAGAATAAATTTTGAATTTTTGACAGTTTTCCCAAACTAGAACTGTCAGACGGCCATGTTAATTCCACGGATAAAATATATCCGACTTTGATAAAATCAGCCCTAGTAGGTTAGCTTAGTAGGCAAGTTATAATATTATTTGAGGCGCTATCACCAATGCGGGATGCAAACGTAACGTGAATTCGAACGATTTTTTAATGGAAAATACAACTGGCATAGCATTTTGGATTATAACTCATGATATGAATAAAGTATTGAAACTAAGTAAATATTACCTATTTACGAAACGAGTATTTTTAAATCGTTCAGACGTTACGTTCACTCCGCGCGTTCGAGCTAGGCCCACAGGCCACAGATGATGAATACGTTCGTGCTAGGCCACCAGATGATGAAAACGCTGTAAAATACTTTTGGAAAATATCCACTAAGCTCGTACTCTGTCAATCAGTCAATGCAAACGACAAGTATTTGAAGTCAAATAGCTGTACATTTCACGGACAATTGAATACGTCATTGCATTGAACAGCGATTAAACGTTGACATACGGACTGTTGACAATATAATTATCTAACCGCAATTAAGTTGTAATACATTGTGATTTGTGATGCCACAGGATTTAACTCGATAGACATTCCCATACATGTGTCAAGGTATTTTTTTACGATGACGCTGTTACTAATTAGAGGGGCTCGTGGCTTATATGACGGTTAAGTCTTCAAGGTTAAGCAATGATTGCCAAGGTCGGTCCGTGGATGGGGACCATCTATTATAACTGGTGTAAAAAGACTTAACGAAGCCGAGAGTCACTTGTACTACCCGCCATTGTTTTCATTTTTTTTTTGTACTAGACCCATACCTGGGAACCTTTTGGCTACGGAGGTATTGAAGTTCAAAATTCCAACTATTACTGACGTTTTTTTACAAAACAGGTTTTTAATGTTATAATTATAACACAACTTTAAATACCCCCACGATACCTGTACCATTGCATGCACCCGTAAGCACAATGTTCTACGTGTGTTACATTGCGCATTAGTCACTACCCCAAACAGCAAATTTTCACACCAAAAGTTAAAGTCGTTTCTCAGCAATTATTGTTGTGCAATGTTATTTAGTTTGATGTACAGAATGCGTAGTTGACGGCATGTGATGGGTATTTTTACACCCTGCATACTGAGACCCTTCCGTGCCTCGGAAAGCTCGTGAAGCCGTTGATCCCTGATGTCTTTGGTAGGCAGAAGCCCGAAAGTCTGACAACCAGTTTTACCAATAAGTATCGTGTTACTCAGCGACTGGGTTGTGGAGGTCAGATAGGAAGTTGCTTCATGTAAATACTGGTATTCAGCTGCATCCAAGGTAAGACTGGAACGAGTTCTTAGCAAGCAATTTTATAATTTCTGCTCCCGTGCCAATGTAATTAGCAAACTTCAAATCGAAACCATAATATGAACATACTAGCATAATACATTCTTAATACAACCTATATTGGATATAATTCATGATTAGCTGTCATCATAAACCATATTTGTATATGAATTAACTCACCTGTAAGGCGGCGGAAGTCTCCATTTTAGTCTAGTGATGGTATTAGTTGTGGCTAATGTGTTTTGAAGAGTACCGCAGGGAACGTGTGTCGATTATTATCCTACAACTGTCATTCCTTGTTGAGTATCTGTGTCAAGCTTTTACAACAAATCATCGTCCGCGACACGAGATTGACCGACTTGGGTTCTTAAGCTAGTGAGCTACGGTGACTCCTAGTTTGAACAGGTACTCTAATTACTACACCTTTGTCTTTTAGGTCAATAAAAGTAATTGATTTTGTAAAATAATAATAAGAAAAAGTAATTAGGTAGGTACATAAGCGAAGCACAATGCGTAAGTAAATGATGGACAAATTTCTTACGAGTTAATCGGGTTACTGAAGATTTTCAGATACCTAACATGAAAAGCTTCTGTTACCTAATCAGTGTTTTTATCCAGAGGGTCAAACTTCGAACAGTTTTTGTCGGTCTCAAATTGGCGCCGACCGACCGCTCACTTTTAGCGGCGTTCACCTGATTGATAGCAAAAAGAGGTTAATGTTTTTCATGGGTGCACATCTCGGATTCACTGCATTATATATTGTGTGTCCGATTCAATCCGCCGGGGAAGCGGGCCGCAGATTCATCTTCATTATTTGGCAAATCACGCATTTCATATTTTAGAAATTCATCATGAGATTGAATCTTGCCAACTTCTTATGTTTGAAAAAAGCTAACTTTGGATTTAATTTAGTTATGATATCTTAGTTAACATGAACTTTACTAAAATAAGTATTATTTTGACAACAGCCAATGAAATAAAGATTTTAACTAACAAACAGACAGCCATATGAAAACTCATGTAGGTACACAACTAGCTAGTAACTACACTCAAAGACGTCTTTGCATCATAATGACTGACTGACAACACAATAGAGTAGGTACCTAAGACATCGTGTGCTACGAAAATAAACTGAACAAGTAAACGATTAAAAAAAGGTTTGAAATCCACGCCATTTAAAACTTCCACTCTTCAAGTGCGAATTCAAATTAACTTTATAATTTACATTTCCCAAGTAAACTTGTAAAAAGTTTACGCTGGCTGTTCCATCAAAGCCGCGTAAAACACAGACGGCCTACATTCACGAATGGAGGCTTTATGTCGGCAAAAAGCGGCAAATGAAAGTTCCTAATGAGTTTTCTTTTACGGCGGAAAATGTGAAAAACGGTGGCGAGGCGTTCATTTGCATACACGGTTCATGTTGTGAAACTGACGGAATGGTAACTATTCACAGTTTAGCACGAGTGGTCATGTTCAATCGCTTACTTTAAGTATTTAGTTATCTATATCCTATTACAGCATGTACTATATTGATATATCATGTACATGATATATCAATTCGTAAGCCTGGAAAAGGTATGATAAAGTTCTAATTTACAGTAGAACATGTAGAGTTCATAGTTTCAGCTAATCTAATCTAAAATATGCAAGTGAGATAAAGGAGAACGGGTACCGAACTATGGATTTCTGTCCTGAAACCCAATAGGCATAAGATATATCAATGGAAAGAGCTATTCAAAGAGAACCTTTGCTACAAACACGACTTTTGCTAATTGTTTGTCAGTTCGGAGTTAATGACCCAAATATGTGTCAGCTTGGGCACCAAAATTGAGGAATTCGTGGCTCCCAATAGCCATAAGACTGATATACATAAATGGAAAGACCTTTTCAAGGAGAAACTTTGCTACAAACACGACTTTTGCCAATTGTTTGTCAGTTCGGAGTTAATGACCCAAAAAGGTGTCAACTTGGGCATCGAAATTGAGGGATTCTTGGCTCCCAATATTCATAAGAAATACGTCAATGGAAAGACCTTTTCAAGAAGAAACTTTTCTACAAACACGACTTAGGTTTTACCAGGTTGCGCCATTTATAAATCCTATAGAGTTTTCTCTTAAAAATGAAATTTGCTCTCCTGAGCACCAAAAATATGATTTTGGATAGAAGATCTTGCCACCACTCCGCTGGTTAAGTATATGATTTGAAGCCACGTAACGTTAAGCAAAATCTTCAGTTAAACATTCTCTCGCTATTTTGAACTTCACTAATGTTTTTTTTGAATATTAGGAAATTCGTGGTAAATACCGGAGAATGTGGCAGGCCAATCACATCTGTTATGTAGTTATGGGATCAGATCTGCTATGGGTTTGTTTTAAAATAGTAAAAGAATATTTTGAGCTATACGGACACAAAATTAATGGCATTGTAATTGTGAGTGTGTTACGCAATCACCCCGCTGCTTTATAATCCCCATTAACAAGTTGATTATGTATGTCGCGACAATCTAGTACCGATGTGGCAACATGTCATAACATCGAGTCTATATAATGTGTGTGTGTATGTATGTATTATACACATAAACCTTTCGGGAAGTTCTCTTAATTATGTAGCACTAGAGCACACTAAGAGTAGTTAAGAAGAACTAAGCGAACACACTTACAGAGAGACACGAAAAACGATTCTGTTTTATACTTGTAGATAGAAGAGAAGATTTTGGCTACAGATGATTGTATTGTTACCTCTGTAGCCGAAATGTAGGTAGTTGTTCAGTATATGTTTGCATACACTTTAGGAAATTCAGGAGTGATGTTTTTTATGTTAAGTACTTAATGTAATAATGATGATGTTTATAAATTACTGTTTATTAACTAGTTAACTTATGACGAGCATTAAGTGTTGATGTTAACGTCACATTTAGGGCAATTAAACGCCGAAAAAACTAATAATTCAGACAAGTCGTAGTAGTAACAAACGTTCTTCTAAACGAGTTATTTTTAATGAAATATATCTTAACGGTATTTGGAGTTTCGGCAGATTTATCATTATGTCCGACAAACTCATAGAAATACTATTGTTCCTAAAACGGCATACGAGTATAGGGAGGCCATGTTTTAAAGAGGACGGTGATCGGCTTAAAAAATTATGTTTGCAAGGCACAATGAATAATTGAGCTCCGTTCTGAATTGAGCTGCACGGTTACTGACAAATGCGTGCACTGACTGGACAGGTCCACTCAATCTGTGTGGTTCTTTCCTCAAAAGACCATTTCAGACACTAATCTACATAGTCTTCACATGATCTGACCAAGATTATGTCTGGACTTTAAAAGAGACTGTGACCTCTGAGTTTGTTTCGGCCTTTCTTCTCAAAGTAGTCAGATAGGAAACGCCGACCTCATCTAGTTTAAAAAATATGATTGACGTGTAAGTGTTTGTACAAGCCTACTTACATAAATAAAATCATTCATCTCAGAACTAATGACAGTTATTAATTAATTGACGAAACACCAGAATTTCAATAATACATAATTACTCACATTTAGAGCTCTGTAGCTCCTTACGTACTAACAATCAAGAGAAGTAGTCAGCATAAGAAATATTCTCCTTGATGAGACCTTTCCATTGGTATATATCTTAACGCTATTGGGGTTTAGGGCAGATTCACCCAATCTTCTTATCTCCTCCTCTTTTGGCTGGCGAATCGTTGAACCAAGTACCTATATTGTCATCACATCAGTTTTGGCAGCAGGAAGATGCTTCCCACTCTCAGAAAATTTCCTTAGGGAAATTCCTCCAAGTAAATGGGCCATTTGCAGACCTCATAAAAAACTATTTTTACGACGCCACTTTGCTTACCAGGCTTAATTACTTGAATCTTATATCCTTCAGCATTAGACAGTAGGTACTCAACATCTTTCCCCGTTTGTCCTCAGGATGGCACGACACCGCTCATCCTGTCAGCTGCGATGGGTCACACGGAGTGCGTGCGGGAGCTGCTGTCGCAGGGCGCCGACCCGGCCTGCAGCAGAACGGTAATTATGGCTTAACTTACTGATACTGATTCTTGATAGCTTAATTAGATTTGTTATGACTTCGTCTACGTTACAGGTGTTAGAAGGAAGAGTAGTCTTCAATATTTATAGCCGTAAGTAAAACTGCCGTACGACCATAGGTTATATTTTACACAAGTAATCTGAGGGCTACTAACCACAGCCGTAGTTAACTGATTCAATTCAACTTTTCCATCAAAACAGATCGGAGGACCAACTGTGTTGTAATTCTTCCATAATCACACTGATCTTTGACGGATAACATTGTTCATGATGGACCAGTGACAATTCCAGATATTATAGGAATATTATTGAAGTGAATATTTGTATGTCAGAATCTTGAAATCTTCTCTGAAGGTTCATCCTTGTAATGAAATCGCCACTGCCACTTTCAGACAGGAACGAGTGCGCTGTTCTTCGCAGCACAGGGCGGTTTCCTCGACATCGCGAGACTACTGCTCGACTCAGGAGCTGCCATTGACGCGCCTAGCATGGTAACATAAAAACAATTTCACTTGTTACGTTTTTATAGTTTATGTTCTCTAATAGAACGGTACAAAGATGTTCGGAAAATCGGAACTGCCGTCGCCATCTTGTTTTTTCAAAACAACTTCTGTAACAATTTGAGAAATGTTTACCAACAACTCCCCTCTGTCAATATCATTCAGGCGCATAAAGATCCTTGTAGTAGGTACTCTACATAAATTCACAGAAAAGTAATTCTTTGCTATAAAAGTTGTGTCTACATTCGTCATGTTGTGATTTCAGGACGGTGGCACGCCATTGTTCGTGGCGTGCCAGTGCGGTCACTTGCCGGTCGTCGACGAGCTCATCCGCAGGGGAGCCGACGTCAACTCTTCTATGAAAGTAAGCTGTCATGTCAGGACTTTGATACCTTGGTTACAATGCTACAAGACGGTTACAACGCTGCCATCTTGTTTTATAAACAAACAACAATGACAGTGACAATTTCACAAATGTTTACCAACAACACCCCCTGTCAATGTCGTTCAGGCGCCTAAAGATCCTTGTAGCACTATATTCTGCTTTCCCTCGTTTAGAAGGTATAGGTAATATTTGTATGGCTGAGGCCGACCACCTTCTTTTTGGTGCCCTAGGCAGGGACTATCTGAATATACAAAAGGATTTGCAAACGCAACAAAACAGCTAGCTAGGTCGTGCCATTTGCCACGTGATAGTGCTGCCATCTCTCGGTTGTCGAAGACAAAAGAAGTTTATTGCCCCTTAATTTTCAATTTGCACATTAAAATAATATTCCCCACGATTCTAGGATAAAGCGACCCCACTCTTCATAGCCGCACAGAACGGTCACGAAGAAGTGTGTCGCGCGCTCATCACCGCGGGAGCTCAAGTGGACTGCGCGCGCGCAGACCGCGCCACGCCGCTGTGGATCGCGGCGCAGTGCGGCCACGAGCATGTGGCCAGGCTTCTGTTAGCGGCCGGCGCCAGGGTCGACCATGTCAGACAGGTATGGACATAATTGTACGAACATGAACTAAAATGGGACTCAAGGGAGTAGGATGAAATTCGCTTCGTCGGAAGAAAGACGGATTAAATTTAAAAAAAAAGGTAAAATAAATTAAATGGGGAAAATATCCCTCAAATCTGTGCAAAATGGTCGGCGTGTTAGGGATAAACTATGTGAGAATAGTTCGTGTCATGGATAAAGTGCTAGCAAGTCAGGAAGGTTAGGACAAAACTCGTGAAGGCTGCACAAATTTTGTCCCGTGCACTCATGATTTTAATGCACCCCAAGAATGTGTTGTTTTTTTTTTGACAAGCTAAATAAATTATAAAATGCCTTTAGGAAAATGTGAGGCCAAATATTATTAGTAGAACATAGAAAATTGTATTACAGTACAAGTAAAATATTTTAACTGGGTCCACTCCAGAGTCAAAATTTATATAACATTAATATTTTAAGAATGTGTTGTTATCTGTTATGAAAAGTTAAATAATATATAGGAGTGCCTTTAGGAAAATTTGAGGCTAAATATTATTTATTAGTAGAACGTAGAAAATCGTATAACAGCATAAATAAAATATTTTAATTGGGTCCACTCTAGAGCAAAAACTAATATAACATTAATATTTTTCAGGATGGCGCGACACCGCTGTTCAAAGCTGCACACAAAGGCCACGCTGCTGTCGTCGTAGAATTGCTCAAATATAATCCAAACCTGGGATTGCTTCCTGTAAGGACGTTATTTTGAACTTTATTGTCTAGTAATGTATCAGTAGCGACATCTAGTTTATAATTTGGTAAAACTTGACATTTCTAACGTTGTGTATTCTACTCACCGTAAGATGGCGTTGTAACAAGGTTGATCAAAATCTAATCTAATTGCTCCTGTACTATTTCGACAGTCGTTTTAAGTGGCACCAAAAAGGTATCCTACTTCTGTGGATCAAGTGACCTAGATAAAATGACAAGTCCAGAAGTAGTATTGCCCATAGAGTCGTAACTTAGCCCTCCCGCTCCAGAACGGCCAGTCGGCCCTGCACGGCGCGGCCATGTTCGGGCAGCTGGCGTGCGTGCGGCTGCTGGCGCGGCGCTCGCGCCTGGCGCTGCGCAGCGCGGCCGGCCTCACGCCGGCGCAGGCCGCGGCCGCGCACCGCCGCGCCGACGTGCTCGCCTACCTGCGGCGGCTGGAGCACGAGCTGCACACCTGATACTGGCGTGCGTGCGGCTGCTGGCGCGGCGCTCGCGCCTGGCGCTGCGCAGCGCGGCCGGCCTCACGCCGGCGCAGGCCGCGGCCGCGCACCGCCGCGCCGACGTGCTCGCCTACCTGCGGCGGCTGGAGCACGAGCTACACACCTGATACTGGCGTGCGTGCGGCTGCTGGCGCGGCGCTCGCGCCTGGCGCTGCGCAGCGCGGCCGGCCTCACGCCGGCGCAGGCCGCGGCCGCGCACCGCCGCGCCGACGTGCTCGCCTACCTGCGGCGGCTGGAGCACGAGCTGCACACCTGATACTGGCGTGCGTGCGGCTGCTGGCGCGGCGCTCGCGCCTGGCGCTGCGCAGCGCGGCCGGCCTCACGCCGGCGCAGGCCGCGGCCGCGCACCGCCGCGCCGACGTGCTCGCCTACCTGCGGCGGCTGGAGCACGAGCTACACACCTGATACTGGCGTGCGTGCGGCTGCTGGCGCGGCGCTCGCGCCTGGCGCTGCGCAGCGCGGCCGGCCTCACGCCGGCGCAGGCCGCGGCCGCGCACCGCCGCGCCGACGTGCTCGCCTACCTGCGGCGGCTGGAGCACGAGCTACACACCTGATACTGGCGTGCGTGCGGCTGCTGGCGCGGCGCTCGCGCCTGGCGCTGCGCAGCGCGGCCGGCCTCACGCCGGCGCAGGCCGCGGCCGCGCACCGCCGCGCCGACGTGCTCGCCTACCTGCGGCGGCTGGAGCACGAGCTACACACCTGATACTGGCGTGCGTGCGGCTGCTGGCGCGGCGCTCGCGCCTGGCGCTGCGCAGCGCGGCCGGCCTCACGCCGGCGCAGGCCGCGGCCGCGCACCGCCGCGCCGACGTGCTCGCCTACCTGCGGCGGCTGGAGCACGAGCTACACACCTGATACTGGCGTGCGTGCGGCTGCTGGCGCGGCGCTCGCGCCTGGCGCTGCGCAGCGCGGCCGGCCTCACGCCGGCGCAGGCCGCGGCCGCGCACCGCCGCGCCGACGTGCTCGCCTACCTGCGGCGGCTGGAGCACGAGCTGCACACCTGATACTCACGTATGTAGGGGGCGCTGTTAGATGGGTGCTGTCTGTATGAATGATGGCCTGAAAATATTTACCACATTTTCACGATGCAAGTTTCTTGCTTGTCACATACAAAAACGTGGCTTTCTTGATTCCAACTTCTATTGTTGCTTAAACTTATGCTTAAATTAAATTGAATCGTGTCATTCAGGTATTGTTAATAGTTTTGTTACATAGCCAATGCCACACGATTTAACACTGAATGCAATATTGCAGCAGGTCTATCAATTTCAGAAAAAAATTATTTGTCAATTATCATAAAAGTTAGATACTTGCATTCATTAGATATTATTTATAATTAAATTATATTTTATAAATTAATAACAGACTGTAAATGACGGCGCCCAACTAACAGATACGATGCATTTGTTATAAATCTCACGTGGTAATCGATCTGCATACAATCTCGTATTCCTAACTATAGTTACTAACCGACTATTTTGTATGATATACCCGCAGCCATACTTGTATAGCTTTACCCACTCGCCTTACGCAATACCTCACTCAATACTGTATATATATTGATGCTATGTAAACGGTAGCAATAATATCTCCAAAAACTCCAAACAAACATTTAATCACAACATTTCAATTCCGGATATGAGAATCCAATTATGTTAATAGAATTTATCAATAACAACTATGGGGCAATCAAATTAGCATCATTTACTTAACGTATTTGTTTGAGTAAGATTTACTTCCTCATATTTTAGTACACATTTTATGTGCCACAAAGTCCTTCATTACATAAGAACATGATATTCGTTAATTCACGAGACGAGATTATCCATTGGCTACCGTTTACAATAAAATATGAAGTTTAAACAAAAAATTGGGTTTATCGTTGGTGCTGATTTAGTCAATAAGCGATATGTTTACATGTTTTAATTTTACACTAGTCAACTTTGTCGCGGTCATGGCAGTAAGAATCGAAAAACTTATTTTAGATAACTCCATTACTAGATCTATGAGGATTTTAAATAGATTTTCACGTCCCAGAATTATAAATGAATCTAAAGCAAAACTGTTAATGACCGCGATTCATCTTAATCACTGTAGCTTAGTCGAAAAAATAATATTTTTCATACAATCACATATACAACTAGTTGATAGAATAACTGTTGTATTGTTGTAGCGTAGGATAAGCGAAGTATTTATTTAATTATTTGTATCGTACGACACGACCTGTAGTCATCGCTCAATTTGTATTTTAAATTGTATCAAAGGTTTGGGCGATATCTCAATATGGAATCTCATGAAGTGTTTCCTAATTAAACAGAGCAATTCAATTGCTTGTTAAATGCAATAAATTGAAATCTAAAGTTATTACTTCCAGTTGTTGCATTCAACGGGCAATTTGATAGCTCCGTATTATTGAGTCTCTACCGTATTTAATATGAATTTAACCTTGGTGGACAGAAATAATTTTCACTAACACTATCACTGTAACTTTATGGAGGTGAAATCTATATAAAATTTTACAATATTCTAGATTTTTTACTTACAATCTTACTTTTGCCAATAGCAAGTTCCTGTAGCAACACAACATAGTTCCATAAAATGGTCAATTATTTAAATTAAAAGGTTTAAGGGTTACTCCACCAAATAAACAATTATTTAACTTAGTTAATAAACATTGTATTAATATATAGCATATTACGTGTCGGTTTAGATATAAGTTTCAACATTGTTGTTATGTTATATGAACAGTACAGTTGTTTTTTTTTTTTAATATAACGTTTTACTTACAAAATGGTGTTTTTATTTTTTGTTAACATACTAAATTTTTTCATGGACTCAAGTGGAAATGGAAATACATAAACACAAGCCTTCTTCCAATAGGGGTTGGCAGAATCTACAGAACGCTACCAGATACGATGTTTACATACACCTTTTGCCTCCTTTACGTTCATACATCTGGTCATACACGCACGCCGTTAACACACGAAGATATTACTAAAATAAGTAATATGGTCAATTTTATCATTGTTTGGAAAATTTGTTATATTATTAATTACGAACTAATATTTATTTCTAGATAAAAATCCTGCTACCTGCAGGATGGTCAAACACTATATGTATAAGTGTACAAGTCATAGAACCATAAATATTATTCAGTCCATAATTTCTACAAATAAATTCTTCATAATCATAATAACTACAAAAAAAACCAAGTAAAATACACATTAGTAATTTTACCATTCCCATGGTAGATATTCTACCCACCCCAACCTATCTAGTTAGCCTAGCGAATAATAGACGAACAGATTATCTGGCGGTCTTCTCGCACTGGTCCAACATGTCTTGCGCGGCGACGCACAGATGCTGCGCGGTCGGACGCATGACCGGCATGCTCTCTGTGCAACAGTAGAACAGGGCTAGTGGGTGCGCGTACTGCTTCTCTGAGACGTTCACTGGTACTGAGGGTCTGGTGCCTAGGAAGTAAAGTTTAATTGTTACCACGACATAACAAGCCTGTAATCCCCAAAGGATTAGGCAGAAGTGTGCCTACAGTAGGTAAGTACACCTACATTTAGTAAATCTGCTATAAAATGGATCTGATGTGATGATTGCTAATAAAAATAACAGCAACCAATTAAACCAACAAACCATCTAAGTTGACATGTATAAATATTAATTGAATAAAAAAAAGAGAAAATGGATAGACGGAAGGGGCCTAGGCATTTGCCTCCCTTCTGTCTTTCCATTTTCTTTCTGTTACGCAATTAGAGCTCAATCCTTTCCCTACCTAAAGGATTGAGTTCTAATTGCACAAGAGAGAGACCACAACCATTTGTTTTGGCATTTTTCTTAACTATCTATAAATTAAATTTTACAGCAGATTCAACTAGACTAGAAGCCACTGGTTTTTAACCGACTTCAAAAAAAGGAAGATGTTCTCAATTAGTCGGAATCTTTTAAACTCACCATATCTATCATTGAAGTAATCTCCAATACTGTCAACACTATCATCAAGACACTGCACGCTGTCGTCCATGGAGTCATCATCAATCTGTGCGTGTGGAGGGATGAGGGCCATCATCTCCCACAGTGTGAGGCCCAGAGGCCATATGTCTGTCTTGCAGGATATCTCGCCACCATGGATCACTTCTGGGGCACTCCATGCTTCTGTGCCTGGAATTTGACATAGGGATTTGATGAGAAAACAGAAAATGAAGATGGGTTTTATTCTATAGGTGTACAAGCTACACACTTTTTAAGTTTCAAGTTAGAAACATTTTTGTGTGTTCATCGATATTTTCGTCAATTATGGACCGATTTTGAAAATTCGATTTTCATTTGGTAGAGGAAGCTTGCGCGGTGGTCCCATATGAATTTTATTAACTTTACTTGGGTAGTTTTTGAGTTAGCTTCAATAATACGTATTTTTTCCGCTTAGAGTATATTGATGTTATTTACATAGCAAGTAGTGGTATACGAATTTTGTGGGGTAGTTTAACCACAGCTAAAAAGTGAAAAATAACTTTAATTTCGGAAGTCGGTGGCAAAAAACAAAAATAAAAACCAAAGACATCGGACTTCCGAAATTCAAGTAATTTTGAAAAATTTTGTCGTGTATTTTTTTGGGAATTGGTTATTTTTACAGGTAATTATTTTCTATGTGGTAAAAAAAGTCCATTAGTTGTTTACTTTTAAAACCATTTTTATGACATATATAACGTATATATGTAGTTAGTTAATTAATTTAGTATCTAGTGTAAAAATACACGCGGACTCCTAAATCGAGCCAACGTGTAATATTATTTTTATAGGCGTAAAACATCAACATAATGATAAAGTCGGAGAAAAAGTTTTTATGCAGTTTTGAAGCTGACATACTGCCCATCATTTCGGTATCACCATTGTTCCAAAATTGAATAGGTACACGGATTTGAAAAAGAGAAGAAATTCGGAGTTTGATCCTTAAAGAAGCAACAAGCTTTGATTAGAGATAAGTCAATGGTTATTTCGTTATTATACGAGGGCTGCACTAAAAGTATCGGGAATGGAATATTTCCACTGTTCCTGTCATATTAAAATCTTTTTAATTGAAAACTCCTTGGTTTTAAAAATCGAATACCATTTATTTATTTAAAAAAAGATTCTCGGTCTTGTCACAAGGTTTTGTCAAACTTGTTTAGTCGTTGAGAAAATGGAATTGACTCGAGAAAATTCAAGAGCGATGATTTATTATGACTTTCGAAGTGGTTTAACACAAAAACAGTGTGTTGACCGGATGGTTTCTGCATTTGGTGATGAAGCCCCATCCAAAACCACAATTTATCGCTGGTTTGCTGAATTTCAACGTGGACGTGTCAAGCTCAGTGATGATCCCCGTCAAGGTCGTCCAAAACTGCAGTCACCCAAGAAAACGTTGATGCTGTGCGTAAGCTGATTGAGGAAGATCGACATGTGACATACCGCGAAATTCAGGCAACTTTAGACATTGGCATGAGTCAAATACAAATAATCTTGCATGAACAATTAGGTGTAAAAAAGTTGTTTTCCCGATGGATACCGCATTCGCTCTGTGAAGAGCAAAAAGCGGCTTGCGTTACTTGGTGCGTCAGAACTCTCGAAAGATTCCACGCAGGATCCTTAAATGCTGTATACAACATCGTATCAGGTGACGAATCCTGGATATCCGCGTACGAACCCGAAACAAAAAACCAGTCACGAGTTTGGGTGTTCGAAAATGAGTTAAAGCCAACAAAAATTGTTCGTTCACGGAGTGTTGCAAAAAAAATGGTGGCCACGTTTGTCTCCAAAACCGGCCATGTTACGACTATTCCTCTTGAGGGACAAAGAATGGTTAATGCAGAATGGTATGCTAGCATTTGTTTGCCACAGGTCGTTTCTGAACTCCGTAAAGAGAACTGCAACCGCCGCATCATCCTCCACCACGACAATGCGAGTTCTCACACCGCGCACAGAACAAAAGAGTTTTTAGAGCAAGAAAACATAGAATTGTTAGACCATCCGCCGTACAGCCCCGACCTAAGCCCTAATGATTTCTATACTTTCCCTAAAATAAAGAATAAATTGCGTGGACAGAGATTTTCATCACCTGAAGAAGCTGTGGACGCCTACAAAACGGCTATTTTGGAGACCCCAACTTCCGAATGGAATGGTAATGAAAATGAAAATAAAAATGAAAATGAAATCTTTATTTGTAGACATAGGTTGTACAGGGGTGTTCCAAGTAGATATTAAATAGCGAGTCCATCTACGCCTTGCATTGAAGCGTACAATGGTGCTTCAATGATTGGTTCCATCGTATGGAAAAATGTGTCAAATTTCGCGGAGAATACTTCGAAAAGCAATAAATACATTTTTAAATAGTAATGTTGTGTCACTTCCTTGATTCCCGAAATTTTCAGTGCCGCCCTCGTATCGTTCACGTTGCAGTATAAAACTGATTTACATCTGTCACCTCATTCTTCAGGTCCAGTTATAAACCAGCGTCAGGCACTAGTTCTCTGGCATTTTTGCCGAACTGGGACTTTTTGGTGCAGCCGTGGGGCACACTTCCCTACTAATTTCTTACATCGCACTTTACACTTTTTATTTGCTTTTTATTCTTTTTATTTTTTATTCATTGTGTGCCTTGTACTCTGTGCTAAATAAATGTATTTTCTTTATTTCTTTTATTGGTTTTGTGTTGCATAAAAAGAGTATTCAATTTGTTCCTTATTTATTTATCCATTCTGGCGTTCAAATTATGAATACTGCACCTTAAGTAGCCGCGCAAGCTGTGGCACTTTTTCAATCTAGGCTTGGTCAGCAAAATGTAATTGCACGACTTTATGTAAGTCGTTCAGCCGTTCAAAGAATCTACCATCGATACCTGGAGACTGGCGGCATCGTGCACCGTCCAGGAGGATCATGAAACCGGGTGACTACAGCACAGCACGACAAGAGCGAGCTAGCCAATGGTCCCAGACACGAGCACATAGAATGGCGCGCGGACAGTTTGCACGCGAACATTTGCATTGGACTCAACGTCAATGAAGCTAAGTTCTTTATACGGATGATAGCAAGAATATGCCGTAGGTATTCAGCTGGACGTAGAAAAGCCTACCGAAGACAGGGAGAACGTTATCAGCAATGTTGCATTGAAAACAAGGTGAGTTATGAGTCGGTGGGTCATGAATAGTCTGGGGCGGAATTTCAATCAAAGGAAAAACTGGCTTTGAGGTTGTGATGGGGCCACGGTTGCCACCACTAAATAGCGACCGATACATTTGTCAATGTCTAGAGACTCATGTGATGCTATATACTGAATTTGTGGGCCAGGATTTCCATTTATCCATGGTAATGCATGGGCGCACACTCCAAGAGTTGTTTGAGAATACCTGTATGACTTTAGTAGCTTCCTCTCCTACTTTCTTTGCTGTGCCAGACGGGGTCCATAATGATCACATATAATTCTATGTTACAACTTAAGTACACATTGTGGAATGCAAATAAATTATTGAGTATCGCAGTAATTGAATGGCCAGCAAGAAGACCTGATATGAATCCAATAGAGCACTTATAGGATGTTCTAAAGAGGCGTGTTCGAACTAGACGACAGTTTTCAGCTCCTGCTAAGTTTCTGGAGCTGCCGGAAACTTAGCAGGAGCTGAAAACTGTCGTCTAGGAAGCAAGAGAGAACATTTCACAACACGTCATAGTTGCATTACTTAATTCCATGCCGAACCGCATGACAGCTGTCGTAAATGATCTTGGAGGTAACAACAAAAGTTACTAAATAAACGTTTCCTCTACGTAGTCTTCTTAAAAAAATCCACGCTAATTTTGTCCCTGAGAATTGCAATCAAACTCTTTTTTTAAGATTCCGATTTCAAATTTGGAACAATGACAAACCGAAATGATAATGAGTGATAGGCTCCAAAACCACATCTTATTTTTCTTTGTAATACCATTATTTATAAAGATAGAGACCTCGATTCAGGTGTCCGGGAGTGTAGTTGCATGTGAATGTTTTAAACTGAGATTGCAGAAATTAAAACAATTCTATTTTGCACTGAGAAAAAAAATAGTCAACAAAGCCACAATTAAAACCTGACGGAAATTTCTTGTCGCAGCAACTAAATATTTTGCCACCATCACAGAAAGAACCTTTACGCATTAGCAACTTTTTTATTGTTCGACGTTTATTGACCTACGAACAATTTAACCTTTGTCTACACAAAAAGGGTTAAATATTGTGGCTATGGTGACAGTGGAACGTTGTAGATGTATTTAAGTATAGATTGTTATTGTATTTAGGTGTAAATTGTCTAAACAAAATAACTATAGCTGAAGTGTTTAAATACCTTTTGTCAAATAAACAACGCAATTATTTAGCAATAAGAAAGTTGTCACAGTGTTAATGTTGCTTGGTTGTGTTTTGAGTTCCATTGCCATTGTGTGTTGGCAGCACTTTGCTTCCTTCCTCCTTTTGCGTCGGACACAGAACTCAAAATACATTATTAAGAAAACTGAAAAAACTACACGGAAAGCCAAAAACTGTGATTGATTGAGAGGTTGTGGTCTGTGGTCCCGTAGAAACACCTCCACTGGTAAGGTATGGTATTAGGTATTGTTGTATACAAAGACATTAAATTATTATACTTATCGAAGAAAAAGAACTGATCAAATATATATAATCTTTATAAAAATAAAAATTACGTGTCACGTTGTTTGTCCGCGATGGACTCCTAAACTACTGAACCGATTTTACATTTGATTAGCACACCGTGTGCAATTTGATCCAACTTGAAAGATAGGATAGCTTACATCTCAATTTATAGTCGCAATGTTACTTTATTGCAAATTATTTGTCTATTATTTGACAGTCACAATTATCTGTTAGCTCCAAACGATTCTAACAGATGGCGATATCTGTTGACTGGATTGAGTAAGTATTCAATAGATGGCGCTATGTTAAAAATACAAATGTTTCATATAAGCTACAATTTAATAGCATAACCACACGTGTTGCTGAGGCTAAGGTATAACCTAAATTTATTTTGTAATAAACCGGTGGCCGGGTCTGCTATAACATTATAAAGAAAAAAGATATGATTGTTTGTTTGTATTGAATAGGCTCCGATACTACTGAACCGATTTCAAAAATTATTTCTTTGTTGGGAAGCTACACTATCTCCAGGTGACATAGGCTATATTATATTATGCTTTGCTACCCGGGCGAAGCCGGGGCAGGTCGCTAGTATAATATATAAAATTATTATTTTGTTTTTTTTAAATAATTACTTCGCTACATTATAAACCCAGTTAACTATATAGGGTGGCAGGGTCATCGACGAGCAAACAGTAACCATGGATCCAGTACATGATTCTGAAGCCCCCTGGGTAGAATTTTTTTCGTAAGTTATTAAAAAAAAAAATTGCTGTTCCATACATTTTGACCGCGTAGGTTTCCTCACACACTTTTCTATGAAACAGCAGTTTTTTTTTTGATACTGTGCAAGCCCTCTTGCGTAGAACTTTTTCGTCTAGACACAATAAATGTGCTGAATTTATGGTTAGTTTGCGCGACGATGTCCCTGCCACCCTAAATACTCTCTATACTAGGGTACCAAAAAAAATTGAGAGAGACCAACTATCTTTGTTAGGACTAAGATAGTTGGTCTCGGTAATTTTTTTTTGGTTAGGTATGGTCAAGCAATAACTAAGGAGCATGTAGACTCATGAAACTGTTTGATTAAATATGGAATCAAATCCGAAATCCTGAAAAAAATACTGCTATTTCATACAATAAGACTCGACTCACTGACTACATATTTTCCATTTTGTATGAAACAGCTGGTCTTTTTTTTTCACTATATCAGATTTGGTTCCATTTAGTTTTTTTTTTTTTTTAGTTTTATGAATCACATGCTCTTTAATTACTATCGCTAGACCATGCCTAAGCAATAACAAATTTAGAGAGAAAACTATCTTTGTTAGGGTGGCCCAAAGAGACTTTAATTAGAGTAACCAAAGCTTTAGTACTGGTAACAAAGGCACAATAGTTAATTTGGCAAAATAAAGTTGTTGAATTAATAACATAATAATGTTACTACAACAAAGTAACAGTTACTGTAATTAGTTCCACTGACAATATTAAATTGTTGCAGTATCAAGGCAAGCTGTTGTTAAAAATATTGTTGCACCAACAACTTACTATGTGGCAATAAAAACATTGCCTCACAGAATATTCTCTATGCTCGGCTCCTAACCTTCTGGCAGTATAACCTTCTGGCAGTGCAGGAGAATGATAGGTAAGACGTGGGGTCTATCCCCTAAAATTATACTATGGCTGTATACCACAGTGATCCACCTCATGACCACCTACGGGGCCGTGGTCTGGTGGCCCCACACCAAGTTAGTTACAGCCTCCAACGAACTACCAACGCATGCAAACACTAGCCTGCATGGCGACTACGGGCTGCATGAGTACTACCCCGACTGCAGCAGTCGAAGCCATGCTGGGACTACCACTGCTTCACCTGTTCATACAGCAGGAAGCGACGATGGCGGCGGCACGTTTAAATGCACTAGATCTCTGGGGTAAGAGAGACATACCACACACCGCGCAGCTTGAAGGACTCAACAAGGAGTTCCCTATTACGGAAGCCATAAATGACCGGGTACCCAAACAATTTATCTTCGATAAAAAAATACAAGATCCAACTTTACGAGGATCGCCGATGCCAGGGCTTGTGCCCTGCAGAGCTGCGGATCTTCAAGGATGGATCCAAAACAGGTAGTGGCACAGGTGCTGGAATCTTCTTGGAGGACTTCAACATACACATAGCCACACCATTGAAGGTCCATAACACAGTGTTCCAGGCCGAGTGCATGGGTATTTCTCTAGCCGTTTCGGCCATCATGGCCAGGGAAGTTAAGGACCACTCGATCCGCATACTCTCAGACAGCATGCCTGTTCTGCAAGAACTAAACAGCCAAACAGTTGATTCTGGGCTAATATACGAGTGCCACCAGCGCCTCAACCAGGTGGGTAGCCTCAATAACATAACCATTCAATGGATCAAAGGACACAGCGGTTCGCTAGGTAAAGCATGGCGCCAGTGGGACCTGAACCCATTTTACCACTCCCCGTTGGGTACTTTTGCACTCTAGTAAGGGAATGCACCAGGGACCAACATCACAAACTGTGGGTGGACACAGGTGAGTGCAGGCATGCTAGGGAAGCACTCCCTACAATTGATGGCCGCCTCAAGAAACAGTTTCTCCGACTTACTAAACAACAGCTGCGTACAGTTACAGCAGCTTTAACTGGCCACGGGTCATTTAATAAACACCTCTTTGTCATAGTAGTCACAGACAGTCCGCTGTGCAAGGCCTGCATGGAGGACGACGAAACAGCAGCTCATGTGCTTCTAAACTGTTCGGTGGTCACCATGTACAAGGCAACGTATTTCAGTAACCCAGGTATACTACGTGAGATTGTCAGTAACACCAAGGTGTTGCTGGCCTTCCTCGTGGAGCTGGGATGGATCGAATAATCGTTTTTCTCACCCGTATGCGAAATACGCGCATTGACGTGGAGTTGCAGACACCAGCCCGTATTACCTATTACCTATCCCAACAATATTTTATTCTCACATGTGATAACTTAATTAGCTAACAATAATAGGCTAAAAGCAGATAGGCAAAACATTTAAAGTGTGTTGAATTAGTTATTCCTAGCTGAACAATGACAATCATTTGAAAATAAAGATTAATGACTATTAGGTGAAAAGAAAGAAAGAAAAATATTTTATAATATATCAAAATATTTTATAAATATTTTATAATAGGTGCACATCTATTGTAAAACATTTACATAAATACCTACATTCCTTTATTCCTTATCGTTATAAAAGAACCAAGCAGTTCATAGTAGCTAGACAGGCTATGAATGTATAAAATAATGAAGACTAAAATATCCACACATAACACACATACTCTACATGGCTCTTCTACTGACCCTAGCAACACTTCGGTATCAGCCTTTACTCTTCCACTGCTGGGCAAAAAACTCCCTCCATTCCTTCCAATCTATGATCATCTTGAGTGTTCTTTACCAATTAAAAGAAAAAGTCCTGATTTTCAAAAAATACTTCCTGTTTACAATAATGTCATAAAAATGATCTGGGTAAAAAAATACTTACCAAAATACACAGAATTCCCTGCCTTTCTCTTATCAAACACACCATTCTCGTCAAGCGGCAGACTGACTCCGAAGTCACACAACTTGCAGATTACGAAGTTTCCATTCACGAGGATGTTGTATGACTTCATGTCACCATGCAGGATCTGAATCTTAGTGTGAAGGTACTCCAGGGCACTGGCTATGTCTGATGCTACCTGTCACATGGATTAAGTATGTGGTTTTTACTAAGTTTAAGATAGTTTGTGGCTTTAGCATGTAAAAAGGTATTTCTAGTTACATAAATGCGGCGTTAAGTCCCATATTTGTGCGCTTGAAGTAAGTATTAAATAAATAATAACTGGGTTCAGTTAATCAAGTTATAAAGTAAGTTATTACATTAAGTCAAGACAAAGTTATAAATAATCAATATTTAATATTTTGCCACATCCAACGACTAGCAACTAGTTAGATAAACATGAAATGCGTGATATGGTAAGTTTTAGGTAGGTACACATTTTGTAGTTGACTGTGAATCCATCAGTTTGCAATTGCAATAAATTCGAATAAAGGGCTAGAATCTACAACGTAACTAACAAAATGGGAACATTCAATAACTGGTCAGTGGGTCGTCTTAACTTTTAACTTATAGGTATTAAGACTTACTTTCAAAATTTGCTTTGGCAAGAATGGTTCACCGTCATCTTCAATCTTTTTCTCAATCATATCACCAAGTGACAGATCACAGGCTTCCATCCCTAAGTACAGGATCTTCGCCTTGCTGAACGCGCGAAAACCGACAATGTTAGGATGTGACATGCGCTGCAGAAGATCCGCTTCGGCTTTTATACGGTCGGTGTATACTTTGTTCGGTTTCACACGTTTGTTCAGCATTTTGAGAGCCCATGGCGAACGAATTTGTCCCGCACGAGGGGATCTTACTAGCTGCATCACACTTACACCTAGAAAATGCACATAAACAAGCTTTTAGCATAGGTTTTAACCGCGGAGAAGCATCGAATAAAACAGTTTTCTACCTGTTCCATATCCAAGTCTGTTTAAAAACGGTGAAGGAGGTATTGTAATTTTGTCGTTAATATCCAGGGCTTTGTTTTTGCTAGGCGTCTTGAACTCCGTCATGTTTAATCTTTATATTTATAATTTGTAGAAATCTCACTGCGTTACGAATATGTTGTTAGTACGTTATCTTTTCAATTTCAAACGTTTGTTTTTTTTTTACTTGTTTGGGTGACTTAAAAGCAGTGCTGCCAACTAAGCAAAAGACGACAAAATCATGGCAAAATAGTATTGCTATCTCTTTTAAAACGTAAGACAGAAGAAAGAGATAAAGAGAAAATATCATGCTAAAGATTATGTTTTTTACTGGTTAATGTCTGGAATGCAATACAAATTCGTCCAGAAACTGAACTGGATTGTAAGGTTCTAAGACAAAACAGACAAAATAAACTTTTCAATACTACTACTTTTCCATATTTACAAATTAGCAATTAATGGGATGGCGACGCGGACGTAGGAATAATAAAAATTGTAAGTACTTACTCATTTGAGTTTATACTACTAAACATAAATATTATATTTTTACTTAGGTCAGGTCTTGTCCGCCATCCTACTAATCCTACTTCCTACTACAGTGGACCCCCGGTAATCCGGCCCCTGTCTAATCCGGCGCCCCCTATAATCCGACATGCCCATCACTGTTGAATGTAGGAACAAAAACATTATTTTGAGAAATCTTCACTAATGTAAGATAATGCATGATTGTATGTGCATGATATTTTGAAGTTCTATAGTGTTAATGACGTTAATTTTATAATAAAACGTGGAAGGGGAAAAATGTATTCATTTTTTGTCACATACAAAGTCCCTAGCCCTACTTATTATTTTGAATTGTAATTTAATTTAATTTTTAGTTTCACTTTTATTCTTGGTCTGGCAGTTTAAGTAGTTTATGCGGCCTAGGCCTACCCAAATGTTCTTTCTTTGGAATTGTTCATCGAATACTTGAGCTCCTTAAGGCGCAACCTTCAGGGTAGCCCGCGAAATTCAAATTCTTTTACGTTTTTTGCAATTTGCAGGTCACTGTCAGGTTGTATTTTGATTAAAATATGATTCGCGGCCGTAACAAATATGGCTTTACAGAATTATAATCATTAGAATAAGCAATACAAAGTCAAGTTAAGTCCCGACTTCCTGGGTCGAGCTGCACGATTACTGACAAATGCGTGCACTGACTGGACAGGTCCACTCAATCTTTGTAGTTCTTGCCTCAAAAGCCCCTTTCAGATACCAATCTACATGGTCTTCACATGATCTGACCAAGATTATGTCTGGACTTTAAAAGAGACTGTGACCTCCGAGTTTGTTTCGGCTTTTCTTCTCAGAGTAGTCAGATAGGAAACGCCGACCTCATCTAGTTTAAAAAAAATATGATTGACGTGTAAAAGTGTTGGAATAAACCTATTTACAGAAATAAAATCATTTATCATTAAAGTCGGATTACAAGGAGGAACTCTTTTTCAAAAAAATCCGCAATGCAGGGGTTCTTAGGCAGTACTCTATAATCCGACAAATTCGATAGTCCGAGACTGCCCTGCAAAACGTTTGTCGGATTACCGGGGGTCCACTGTAATCCTATACTACTTCCTACTTATAATATTATAAATGTGAAAGTTTGTCAGGATGGATGGATGAATGGATGTTTGTTACTCGTCCACGCAAAAACCACTGAACAGATTTAGATGGAATTTGGAACACGGATAGTTTATAACCTGGATTAACACGTAGGATATTTTTTTACCCGGTAGGACGTTCCCGTAGGATAATTTGCGACCTCCACGCCGGCGAAGCCGCGGGAAAAAGCTAGTATTATAAATGTGAAAGTTTGTGAGGATGGATGGATGGATGTTTGTTACTCTTTCATGCAAAAACTACTGAACGGATTTGGATGGAATTTGGAACACAAATAGTTTATAACGTGGAGTAACACGTAGGATACTTTTTATCCCGGTAGTACGTTCTCGTGGGATAATTTTCGACCTCGACGCGGGCGATGCTGCGGGCAAAAGCTAGTAATGTTATATTCAAAGCAGGAAATAATAGCAATAATAGGTATTGAAGACATTTTCAATGGCCGTCGATTACTATAGCGACATAACACATTTTTCGATAAAGAACTAGCCACACTCCACAAGTAAATCGAGAGCGCTCATGTAATCATTACGTGTTTATTACACTTGATTACAGCTATGTATCATAATGTTCTTTGGTACTAATGCTCGCTGAACTTGTACTTATGATATATGTACCGCAGATGGATTGTCGAATCCGCTGTTTTACAAAACCGCTAGTTGTTTTACAAAACAGCTCCGTTTCGTAAAACAGCTAAACAACGTTCAGCTGGATTTCCATTGGGCTACATTTAACGAAACTGCTACCCACGTTTAGACGTGATGCCGAATAGCTTATCTGCGGTCACAATAAGCGTTTGGTTTGGCTTCTAATGCCGAATCTTTCGCAGTAACTAAGCTAGGGCACCCTGACCAATTGGTTTAGGTTACAACTGTGACCAACCGCTACTTCATTTACCGCCCCTTATTTTTAAAAGAGTAACCATGGAGTTTCTTGCCGGCTCTTCTCCATAGGAATCAACCAATTGGAACCGTGCACCTAGCGTCTGACGTTTCATAAGTGCCCATATTGGTTTATGTTAAATAAAATATTTTGATTTTGATTTTTCAAGTTGGCCGCAGTTACCTACTTGGCTAAGTATTTAGTATTTTCAAGACTGACTTTCATAAAACTCTGATAATTTCTTTAAGTATTAAATTGTTTTTAATCACCGTTTTCACTTGAGCTAGGGTCATTTTCAATCATATAACTCGATTGTTGTTATGAAATATGACACACAGAGCTACAACAAAATTTAGAACTAAAATCTACAATCTGACGTTTTATTTTATTTATTCAGTAGTAGGTACACATACTACACATACATTTTATGTATTTAAGTTGGTGCCAACATAAATTCATTAGAGTTTTACCGTGCACCAAAGTCGACTACATAATTTAGAGCATTAAAACCACTGAAGTAGGTACCGGTGAAATATGCCAACTTTTCCAATCAAGGTATCTTTTCCCAGCATATATAAGCAAATATAAATTGCTTTTAGGGCAAAGATACCTTGATTGGCAAAGTTGGCATATTTCACGGTATTTACTTAGTAAAAAAGAAACACGTATTTAAGCAAAATATTATCTAATACCAACGAGCGAACATCGTTGACCAATCTGACCGTCATCGTCAGTCCTTACAACAAAAGTGGTGGAGGATTCGAATTAATAAAGGTTGTTCCTAAAAGTATATGTTTTTAGTAATATTTAGTTTTTTTTTTGGTTTTATGTTATTATTGTTCGGTATTATTTTTGCTTTAATGTGTATGTTTTAAACTATTTAACTAGGTACTTATAATTACTTCAAAAATAATTCCTATTAATATATATACCTACCTATAGTTACATATTAATAAAAATATTTATATATAATATATTTACTACTTTATTTATGTATAATATACTTACTTACTTACTTAGTACTTAGGTACTATATCTTAGGTATTCTTATTTCCTAAAAAAATTGCTTTAATTTATATTTTATGTTTTTCCGAGTTATTTTGTGCCATAATGATATATGTAGTTGATTAACAAGGTAGGGTAGGTATTATATATTAACGATCTCTTGGCGTGTAAATTCTTGTACTTTGGAAGTAACAGCTTAGCATTGATGACGCTACGACTCCTAATTTCATTCATATTTATGTTTCCTGTTTTTTAGATGTTCATGAAAAAGTCTTCTTTTATTAGTGCTTTAGTTTTCACGCCATTTTATATAACTTCTAATCGTTGAGCCGCAGCATTAATAAATGCAAAACGTTTATGCAATTCTGCGTATTAAAGTTCAGCAAAGATGAAAAACCGCTAACCGTCATTCAGCAATTTTACATAACAGAGCTGTTTTGTAAAACAACTAGCAGTTTTGTAAAATAGCGGATTCAAGAATCAATCGGCGACATGTGCTTGTCGTGTTTGTGTGCAAGCCAGGCCTAGTACGCGTAAAATAAACAGTAGTACTTAGCAGTTCAACTTACATAGTAAAAACGTATTTTGTGCGATCGAATCGACACAGCACCCTAATTGCGTAATACACTATCAATCACAATCTGAATTATTTTGAAGCCTAAGTATTGCTAATACAGTGCTTCATATGTTTGAAAAATTTGTCTGCTCAACAACGTAAATAACCAGTAAATAACGCAATGAATGTTGTTGAACTGTCAAAATGAAAGCCTTCCTACTGTTGTAGTGTGTTACGCAATTACCCCGCTGGTCGTAGACGTTACGCACTGCACGAATCTAGCCATAAAAGAGACTAACCGGCGTTCAGCGCACCAAGCCGTCAAATAGGAGCCAAAATAGCCACAAAATACAACAAGCCGAACAATCTTCGAAATAGGACCCTCGTTTATCGTATCAATGCTATAGGTACGTAACTTATTAATTCATAATCTGTCTTGCCTTTTCTCAAATATGTTGGAGTCAAGAGGGTCATAATGACCCCCCTCAAAATCATCCATATCATTTACCTACCTACTTGTTTTACCGATGGACATCTAAAATGTACTGAGCTAACTTGACCCCCAAATCTTAACCCTACAACTACGCCTGAGAGCCATTACTTTATTAATGCATAAGTAATCAAAACGAGAACTATAGCTGCATCGGACGCAATACTGATTGTATTCAAAGTTATTAGTTTATTCAGGCGAAAATCTTCTCATACAATAGCATTATTGCAGCTAGATAAACTTTGGTTAAGAATAAGGTCTCAGAAACTTGGAATAGGTACCTAAGAATAAACATCAGTAAGACCAATAGTGCATCGAGAGACGTCTCTTTATCTCCAAATCTCCCAAAATTACAATGTAAAAGTTACAGAATATACATGATGTCCCAGAAATCGACCGACATACGGCGGCGTCGGCGGCCTATTCGAATATACCTATACAACTTTTTTTGGTTACTATTTTTATTTGGTGCCAAACTGTACGGTTCTTTGATATCCTCTCTTTAGTCAAAATGTGGCAAATTCGTTATGCACCATTTAGAAGGCTATGACTGCCGCAATAATTTCAGTAATGTTAACCTAAAGTTCCGAAACGGGTTGAAAAACGACCCAACATTTTTCAACAGTTTAGTAGGTACGAGTAACTAATCCCATTTTGTCAGAGGATTGTTTCGCTTAGTACTGATGGCGATCCCGGGACCATCGTAACTGGAAAACAAAATATCACTATATTCTCCGTGAAAAATGTATCAAGAGCTATTAAGAATATGTAAAGTGGAAAATCACCTTGTCACGATGGTCTCAGCATCGAACATTTTAAATATGCTGGTGTGCATCTGCCAAGAGTGTTGAAGATGTTTTTAAATCTCTGCTTAAGTCACTCATACTTACCTGAGTCGATCATGCGTACAATAGTGTTACCGATAGTTAAAAATAAGACAGGTGACTCGTCTGACAAAACTAACTATTGGCCCATCTCGCTTGCGTCTGTAACTGCCAAAGTACTTGACAGTGTGCTAAATGGCATTCTCGAACAACATGTGGACTTACATGATGCTCAGTTTGGTTTTAGGTCAGGATTGTCCACTGAAAGTGCCATTCTAAGCTTAAAGCATACTGTCAGGTACTATACTGAGAGGAAGACGTATACGAGAGGTATACGCGTGCTGCCTTGACTTATCGAAAGCTTTTGACCTTGCTTTATATGACCTGTGGGATAAGCTAGGAGGTGCGGGTGTGCCGGCGGATACCATCTCCTTACTCAGATACTGGTTCTCAAACCAGAAAAACCAGGTAAGACTGTTTAATTTGTACGTCAACCAGCTACTTGAGAGACTCAGCAGCACTCATGTCGGATGCTATATCGACGGTACCTGTGTCAACAATATTAGTTATGCAGATGACATGGTGCTGCTGGGTCCCTCGATAAACGCATTGAGGATACTACTTTATATCTGCGAGCAATATGCAGAAGCACATAGACTTAAATACAATTCCAAAAAGAGCGAGCTGCTGATCTTCAAAGCAGGCAAACATCGACCTACCCATGTGTCTGCAGTATACCTCAATGGCTTTGCACTAAAGCTGGTTGACAAATTTAAATACCTGGGGCATATTGTGACGGATGTCCTCAAGGATGACGAGGATATAGAGCGGGAACGCAGGACGTTGGCGGTGACGAGTAATATGCTTACTCGCAGGTTCGCTCGATGTACAACTCAAGTGAATATAACGCTCTTTAAAGCGTATTGTCAACCTTTTTACTCGAGTGGCCTGCGGGTGAGCTACACGCGACGATCTTATGACACCCTGCGGGTTCAATATAACAATGCTTTCAGAATTTTGTTAAGCCTACCGTGGCGCTGCAGTGCCTCTGGGATGTTTGCAGAAGCCCACACGGACGGCGTCAAGGCCATAATTTGCAAAAAATCGACTTCTTTGCTGCGGCGTCTGCAGGGTGCTAAGAATGGCATTCTGTGAGTCATTGCTGCATGATTTGACTGCCCCATTCAAAAACAATGGGTGAGGGTAGTAAATGGTTTTATATAGTCAACATAAAGATAATTACTAACAATACTAACATAATAATTGTAAGCTAATACATACTTTGCTTTTTTGCTTTGCTTTGCTTTTTTACGTTGTGTTGCTAATATATACTGACAAGATATGGATTTTAATTATGTGAAATAAATTATTCTATTCTATTCTATTTTAAACAACATTTTCACTATTTGTGGAGAAGATAAATCCTTGTTGACCCAGGCAGGATCCTCAATTCTTTTTGTCTGACTGGTTAGGTGGAGTAATTGCACTATTCTTTCTTGAGTGACAGTGCTGTTACTGCGACTGGCAATCCCAATAGTGATAAGTTTTAAAAAAAACATGAAATCAATCAGTTAGACATGGAAAACACGTGGTTCCAATAAGATGGAGCCAGGAACCATGCAACAAGAAACATAATCGAAACTTTAAGAAGAATGTTTCCGAAACAATAAATTCCAAGAAATGTTGAATTTAATTGACCCCCGAATTCACTGCATTCGTCTCATCCTGTTTTTTTTCTTTAGGGTTTGGTATCTAAAGAGACGTGTGATGGTCAACTTTGAACACTAAAAGCAGAATAGGTACTTATTTGTGACTCTAATAGTAGAATACCTAATAAAGTAGATATTCGAAAGTTTTGTTGAAAAACATGGTGAAAACCGATCGCATTTTAAACCAGCAAAAAGGTAGAGATTTGGCGGATGTTTCACACAAAATTGCCAAGCCTGTATTGTACAATTATGGGAAAATGTCTGGTAATTTTCGTTTGTACTTAATAAAAAATATATTTTTTTTAAGTTGTACCTTTATCTTCGAATTGGCCACCCTGTACTTAAAGCCTATCATTTACCGATATTAAAATAACTCGTTTCCCTCTTCAGTTCCTACAATTAGCGACTAAGGATGAGCAATGATATATTCTAGTTGCCCCCAATTTACATAAAAATCGCCAGCTTGCACACTAAACACGGCAAAAGTTAATTAACGTTACCTATCCAAATTATGACGTGTACCTATAATCATGTGAAACTGATTCGCGAAGGCCGCTCTCCGGAACTTGAGGAAGAATCAAATTACGCGGCAACAGTCGTCCTTAGCGTTACAACGTTGCTCAATGGAAGGAAGCGTTGTCGTCGATGTTGAGGTAACGCTCGTCAGTAATGGAGCGGTCACCGCGAAGCGCGGGCGTGCATCCCCGGACTGAAGCCAGCATGGGCCAGTACCACACACTCAGGTAGGAGCTGGTGGCACGCGCCATTGGTTCGCGTATTGCGTTTGTGTTGTGTTGCGTTAGCGTAGCGGTTGGTAAGGAGGTAGGTGTCTCCTTGTGCGGCGGGGGTAAGTACAAAAGGTGGTGCTGTGCTGTGAAATGAGAACTGCCTTTTCTGCTCACACACTGTTGTGAGCTTCCAATCAGTTCAATTTCGATACTGAATTTTCAGCTAACAGATAGGGTTGTACACTTCAGGATTTGACTGATCTTGGAATTTGAAAGTGATACTAAGTATTATTTGTGTGTCAGATGTCGATTTGTGGTCATTTCTAAACATCTCAATAGAGTAGTTGGGTCTGGTATATTTGTTGAAGACGGTATCGATACATTAATTAATACCTTTGTAACAGTTTCACATTTTTTTAATAAGTACCACTGATACAATGTTCTGCAACTTAAACATAAAAGTTCATCATTATTGTTCACAAGAGCGTGGGTTCAATTCCCATGTCGCGCAGTGTTTTTGGGTGCTTAATAATATAATCATCAGTGACGACATCACGAGCAGTGGTGGCCCAGTGGTATCTGCCCCGACTTACGAGTTGTAGGTCGTGGGTTCGAACCTAGGCAGGTGCTTTACTTTGTGTAAATAATTTCATCACCACTGCTCTCAAAACGGTGAAGGAAAACATCGTGAGGAAACCGGCATGTCCTAGAATCAAAAATTCGAAGACATGTGACATCTACCAACCCGCACTGGGCCCGCGTGGTAGATAATAGCCCATTCCCTCTGAAAAGAGAGGAAGCCTGTGTCCCAGCAGTGGGAACATTATAGGCTGATTATGCATGACGACATCTTGTTTCTATACCCTTTCAGGAAAATCAGATAAATGTGTGCGAAAATTAACAATATTTCGCATGAGCTTTTTTAGTTTCGGACCTAAAAAGCTGATACGAAAATGTTTTTAATTTTCACACACGTGCGTAAAACAGTACCGAAAATCTTGTTCTAATGTGAGGAAGGTCACACGTAGCTTCCGTAACTACTTATCTACTCTCTTCTTACTGCCATACAATCTACTTTTGCACTTTGACCATGACCGTACTAACATAACGATGAGGTCACTTTTAGGGTTCCAAAATACAAGGATTCAAATGAATCTTGTTTCCGACTCAGTAGGTTGGGTATTAGCCTACCTGTAAGGCCCCCCGGCCCACTACAAGGCAAAGGCTTCCTTTCCGCCCTTCCACTTATATCTATATATTGCTGTCTGTGGCCAATCTAAAATTTTTCCAAAAAAAAACTTGAATGAAAATGAATAACTGACCTACTAAAAAGGGGAAAATAAAAATCTTTACACAAAAAAAAAAACAACCGACTTCCAAAATAAAACACTACAAAGTGAAAAATTACTTTAATTTCGGAAATCGGTGACCAAAAACTAAAATATAGATCCAAAGACACCGACTTCCGAAATACATTTTTCATTTTGTAGTGTTTTTTTTTTGGAAGTCGGTTGGTTTTTTTTGTAAAAAGATGTTTATTTTCCCCTTTTTAGTAGGTCGGTTATTCATTTATCTAAGTTACAATAGCCTAATGTCAACTGCTCATCACTATTTACAAAATATTGCTTTTCCCGATGCAGGGACGTTAATTGTTGAGGAGTTGTTCTGGTAAGAACCAGGAGAACTGGAGCTGATAGTGAAGTCACCATCAGCTCCATTTCACTATATGCTTTGTGACTAGCATAAATTGCTTAGCAACCATTTTAAAGTAATCGAATCGCAACCCGTGAAATACTACCTATATAATACTACCTATATGTATATATTGTGTAGTTCCGGTGGCCACCTCTGGTCTTCATCAGCAGTTGCACTTCACCGAATGGTGCTTTCCAAGAGCAAATGCACAAGTTACTACAAAAAATACCCAAATCACTATAGGTGTGCCTATACAATTTGAGGATTTCCCTCGATTTACATGGGATCCCCTCATCAGATTCTGACTTGCTGACAATGGGACTACCGCGAGAGTATACCCTTTCAAACAAAAAAATATATTTTCAAAATCGGTCCACAATTGACGAAAAAATCTGAGAACATACATAAAAAATAAAAAACATACATACAGCCGAACATATAACCTATTCCTTTTTGGAAGTCAGTTAAAAAAAGAGTAGTGCTCGTCCCGTCATCGGCACCAGAGTAAATAATCAAATAATCTTCTGTTTACTATTCGTTTTCGTCCACAACAACGAACTATTCGCTTTTGTTTTCGTACAATACTTTGCTGTTACAATAGTCAAGCATCACCTCTGGCTGTTGTCATAGTTGATAATGAATCGGTCACGGATGCGGTAGATGCTTGTGATCCAAAATGCTCCAGTAGTCTAGACCGATGATAGTAAAGAGAGAGATGGTGAAGCTTTGCAAGTGCCGTTTTGTCTTTGCCCAATTCAATCTGCGAAAAACTTCACGATGACTTTCACATCGAGTACTATCGCAGGTTTGGCAGCCATTGTTCTTCATAAAATGTTATTCTGATACGTTGTTGTTTTATTTTCCGTGTTATGTTATAGTTGATTGATATTTTCAAACGCGATTCCATTGTATAGATTCTTTTCACACGATTCTGTGTCTATTGATGTTTGCTCATTGTCATTGATGTTAATTCGGAAGTGAATACAAATGAAAGAATTATTACCACATTATAGAGACACTGTTTATCTCACGCGACTTAGCGATTCGCTTTTGTTTTGAAATGATTAACATAATAATTACTCATTTGCACTAGAAGCATCAACACTTTTGTAATGCAACACGTATTAGCGCAGTTCTTAGCTAATTACCTACGTGTTGTCACTTGCCAGGCCATTGCCCACCGGCAACATAGCAAACAGCTAATTGGTTGGTTGGATCTTGTGCATATTACGTAGAATCAACTGCAACAATTGATACCGTCTCCGGATAAGGTGCACCTACCTAGATTGGCGTGTATTATGCTTTTTGTGCTCAATTACAGTAATCGTCCCAATCCTGCGAGGTGTTACAATAAACTTATCAGGAAAACATCCATTTGTAACATGTTATTAAAACATTCGTTTTTAATTCACGGAACTTCTCATTATCGCATTCAGCTCTAATACATTATTCTGAATGCAGTCAGTCACAAAAGGAGTGAAGTAGGAATGTTACCAATTATGTAAAATGATCGGAAATGTTTCACAATGACTTGTAACTGATGTTAGGTCATGTAGCCCTGCACGCGATTGCAAGGAATCCACCGGTACCTGTACCTACCATGTGATATATTCATTGACCCACTTTGAGGGATATCACCTGATGTCCGGAATTGTCGAAAGTGCTGTTCAAGGATGCACGCGAGTTGTGGTTTTGTTGCATCTTGTCTATGATGTAGGTTCAGTCATAGTATCCTCGTAATAAACTCTTCTTTTAGAAATTCGTTTATATAGTAGGTAATCAAATAAGAATACTTCCGCAGCCTTGAATACACGAATCTTTTTTCTTTGTTTTGTAAACTTCGCCGCAATCATTGAGTACAGAGTTGATCCGAGTATCTTTGAGTAGAGAGTTGATCCGAGTATCATTGAGTAGAGAGTTGATCCGAGTATCATTGAGTGGAGAGTTGATCCGAGTATCATTGAGTGGAGAGTTGATCTGAGTATCATTGAGTAGAGAGTTGATCCGAGTATCATTGAGTAGAGATTTGATCCGAGTATCATTGAATACTATAGTGCAGGATGTATTCTTTTACAATGTCAGGTTAGTACAAATTTATCTATTCGTATACCTTCCAAATATTTATTTATAATTATGTACATTGCCAACCAATTAAACAAGTGGTTTTGTGACTTGAGACTGGTCAAAACATTTCTTGATTCCTATCTAACCCTTCTTTCGTCGTCGTAACATAACAGGCAACCTCTTTATCTTCGGGGTCTTTAGGTGTCTACTTACACAGATGAAGTTCAATATCTCAGTGAAGTCATTCTGAAGGTGTTCCCCAAGGCATCATTCTGTGTCCTTTTCTCATCTCAGTGTTCTGCCATCAAAAAGTTAACCATTAACATTCAACTTAACTTTAAATTGGATCTTGATTATTATTATCATCTCGTAGCGGCTTACCACCTCTTATTTTGAAATACAGAATGAAAGACTAGTCATTCTGAAAAATCTCTTCTTTTAAGTTGATCTTGAACGTCTAGGTAGGTACAGACGTGTCAAGCATTTTGACCAACGACTTCTCTTGTCCTAGATCTTCCACTACATCTCCTAGTGAAGATGTTTCCAGTGACTTCATCATAATCACTAAGAAATTCCTAAGCCTCCACCTCTTTCTGAAGCTAAGCCTTACATTTAGGTCATCATAATCATTCTTCTGCCTTTATGCCAATTTATTTGGGGTTTGTGCAGCTTGTCTTCTTCATCTATACTTAAGTCATGGAGCAAATTGAGGAGAGCAAATTATTCGTCGCATTTACAACATTAATTTTCTGGAAATGGTAAAACCTAATCACGAATACTTATTAAAAACATAAAGATAGACCTTGAAACCTAAACCAACAATCGTACAAGCAAAAGTTTAATGTAGCAGCTAAAGAAAAAAAAAAATAACAATGCATTAATCGTAAAATGCTTGCAAAATGCTAAGAAATTAGAGCAATATGGTAATCCGAGGAAATTTACGCATGACCGATGTTTAGGGACGTAATAACAATATTAACATAGACTAACGCTAGTAGGTTCTCGATGTAAGCACGACATTCGTGCCTGTCAATTCTTAATTTGCGATTTTAGGGCAACGCTGCAGCGGACAGGAAAAGGATGTAATAAAAAAACTACATACAAATTACATGCTCGTACATCATTCTGTCGCTGCGATTGATTGAAATTACGAAAAGTGATTTCTTTAGTTGCTGTTTCTATTAATAGAAAATTTCATACTTTTGAGTTTCCTGTCTGAGTACGTATTGTATCTATATCTGGTATCTTCAGTTTAGTAATAATTTTAGCGTATTTACGGCACTTTCAACTTGTATGCAATCCATAAGTAAAATCAATTATGCCGGGCCAGGTTTTAGTAGTTTAGTTAAAATCTACCTTTAAAACAATGTTTTGGTAATATTGGTACAATTTGGCTACTGCAAGTACCTACAGATGCCTCTGAATGCATTATGAAAAGCTAGATTTTATAAACAGAAAAGTCTGACGATAAATTGCAAATTGAATGATAAACGCTCCTCGAGCTCATGATTTTTCTAGTGTTTTTCTTGTTTTTGTATTAGAAACTAATTGAGTGATTGCGTGCGCGCACGTTACTAGCTAACATTATAGCATCCCCTACTTGGCTTGATTTCAAACTCGTTAATTAATCAATGTAAATCAAAGTAAACACATAATAACGACATCACCATCAATGATTTAGTTTATAACAATATTGTAACTTGATAAAACAATGTTGTTAATGACGTATGAGAATTGCGCATGCGTTCAACTAAAGGTATTTACAGTTTGAGTATTCTAGTTATTGCATCACCTATTATTTAATTGGCAACCTGTTCGATACTGTAGCGCATCAATACGTGCACTATTGTTTGCCCCACGCAAGGTCTATGTAGGTCCGTCAATTGAAATAGTCATTACATTCCGATGCAACGTTTTATTAAATTTCTGATGCATGAAACCGTAAGAACGATTTTCCAATCAGAAGTTTGTTAAACATTACAGAATAAATTATGTGTCGTCTGTAACGCTATCATAACATGTCCGAAATACAATTGATTCATCCGTGTGGGTATTATCTAAACATAAATTATGATACAATTTATATAATAACACTCGTAGCGCTTGTACGCAGGCGCTATGTTTGATAACACACCCATTGTCCTGCACCGCGGCACTACCGCACCGTCGCGCATCACTTCAGATACGATCACACGCATCAGACGCAACAGTACCGTCGCGATATGTTGTCTGGGTAAGCAGTCGAGAGCGTAGCACACCGCACTACGTATCAATTCGAATTTTTGCTTTTATCCAATACTTGTATTCTCCTAACATTGGGCGTCGACGCTGTCACAACAAGAGTATTTTAAAATAGTTATTCATGTTTGCCTACCATTCAAAATGGTTACGAACACTTACGTTTTACAAAACGCTCACTTACCTCTTATTTTCTCCTTTTCAGGTCATTCGTGATTTCCTTGGCAATCGCGATAGCAATAACCAAATCACCAGCCAGTGGTTTCACTATACCTCGGGATAATTTGAATTCACCAGATCTGAAAACTGGAGAGAGCAAACAACTGGAAGTGAGATACGATTTGAAGACCTTAAATTATAATGAGACAATCTATAACAACAAGACGAAAGAAGATTCAGATTCTACTGTAATAGCAATCAACAACATCAAAAATAATAATAAGCAAAGTTACAGTGATGAAAAGGTTAGTGAGAAACCGTTGATTGTCAACGAGACTGCTGATACACGAACAAAAATATCAGAAAATAATAAAATCGAAATTCCATCCGATACAACGATAATAATTCCGACCAAAACAGCTAGTTATGCCACTACAGCACCAAGCGCAAGTCCAACTGATAGTCTAGAAACTGAGAGAAGTCAAGATCTTTCAACTACATATTCACCGCATACTTCATTTACTACTGAAATTGATTATTCAACTGTTACAAATAATATTGAGGAAAAAGAAATCCAAGAAAATGAAACAAGTACACCAGAAGATCAGAATTATACGGGCGATATGACTTCTACTACAACACCAGGCACAAATAACGTGAATAATAATAATGCATATGAAAGTGGAAACAAGACGATTGATTTTAACAACTATATTAACAATTTGAGCACTGTAATAACAACTATTGCAGATTTTGAAAGTAAAGTTACAACCGAAACCTATCTTTCTGATCAAAAAGCAGATCAAACAAATACTAAAGAAGAAAGTACGATGACAAAGACTGACGGATCCCTTGATGCATCTACGACTGCTTCATCTGAGTCAGAGACAGATGTAATATTAGAAAATACTTCGACGGAAATGACGCCAGAAATCTCTACTGTTGAAGTTTTTACCACCGACTTATATTCACCCACGTTACCGCCTTGGAAAAAATATACAATTATTGATAGAAAACGCACAAGCACTGAAGACACTACAACAACAGATAAAGATATGGCGCGAGCAGAAACTGCGCAAACTCGTATAAATCTAGAACCCATAACTTCATTAGAAAAATTGAGAAATGATCTTATTGATGCCCAAGAGTCAACGACAAGACAACTTGAAACAACAACTGGGACCGAAACTATTGTATTAGAAACATTGAGAAGTTATCTTATTGATGCTCAAGAGTCAACGACAAGACAACTTGAAACAACAACTGGGACCGAAACTATCGTATTAGAAAAATTGAGAAAAGATCTTATTGATGCTCAAGAGTCAACGACAAGACAACTTGAAACAACAACTGGGACCGAAACTATTGTATTAGAAAAATTGAGAAATGATCTTATTGATGCTCAAGAGTCAACGACAAGACTACTTGAAACAACAACTGGGATCGAAACGATTGTAAGTCATGCTTTGGATTCTGTAACAAACGCAACCACGACAATGATGGGTATTGAGATTGAGTCCGAACCAACGAAACTGGAGATTGTGTCTCGAAGAGCAGGCTACAGAGATAACCGAGAGACGACAACTCCTAAGCCTGAAGAAGCCACTACCACGGAGTTCACTCCTAGAGAGAGCATGAATAATACGGAGATGTATAGTACTATGTACGAGACTGAAGTTGAGGTAGCTAAAAACAAGAATGGTAGTGTTTATGAGTCACAAAGTCAATTGGTAAGTTGATTTAAGTTTTATAATATGTTAACTTTATGACTTACATAGACGTGCAAAGAGACCGCGGTCGATTGACGTCAGCCATCGCCACAATACTCAAAATGTGTTACAATGTCGTTGAACGAACGCGGTCTGGTTGCACTCTTATGTTCCTATATGTCTCAGTCTACATCATTTTCATGTCAACCCGTTATAAACTTTATGGTAACGGTTATAAAACGGGCACCATGGTAAAAATATAAGCCAGTCAGCAAGATTAACCCGACCAGGGAGCGCCGAGCGTACATATGACATAAATAGTAACGTCACTCGTGGATGATTTTAAGCAACCGATTAAGGGGCATTCAAAAACATATTTGTTTTGTTTAAACACTTTGTTCCATAAAAATATCTATTTCATATTATTTCTGATGTCCATTTTTATACCGGGCTTGTTTCTGTAATAAACTGTACTTTTATAATGGCCTCTTTAATTTTGCAAACATTTGCAGGCTGAAGATGCGATTAAAGAAGAGTTGTTAAGAGAGGAAACGCTTAATGACAACGAAGAGAATGCGAAGCTTTTTACACATTCGCAACAAGGGAGGATCGTTGATGGTTTGCCTGAAATTGTTACCGACGACTCTCTTAGCGTCAAACCCATAGGTCAGGAAAAAAAGAAAAATACCATTTTATATGCCATCAGCCCAAACTACAAACCCCTAAAGAAAATTGACGTTCAACCACCAAAACAGTTCATTCGCGACCCAGATGACAACAGCTGGAGAAACGAAAGCATCAGCTCTTTAGGAATCGTTTTCAAACCGAAAAATGCGTCAAAATCTTTCACGCAAGTCCTAAAAAACAAAACTGAGACAGAGTTAGGAAATATGACCGACAAAGACAACAAAGGCGATCTCCCGGACTTAAGAGTTAGGCTAGAAAAGATAGCTGAAGTAAGAAAATCCAAGAAAAAGATTAACAAGTTCGGAGATACTGTGTATAGTGACTATGAGGAATCAGGTGAGAACACGAACCCTTCCAGAGACGACAAGACCACGCCGATGAGCCCCTCCACGGAATCGATATTCAACTTCACTCCACCTCCACCATCTCAATCATCTATGACAGAGTTTGATCTCACGGTAAACGCAATTTCAAGTGAACATGTTGACCTTTTCAAGACCGAAAAGACGCCTCCAATACCAATAAATAAACCAAGGAAATTCTACAACTTGGCAGAATACTACGACGCTACCGACGAATATGATGCTGATTACGTGAATCAGCACAAAATTGATTTAAAGAAATTCACTAAAGCAATAAAAACAAAGGAGACCTTCGCTACGCAACCCCCCCAACTGCAGCAACGTACACAACCGATCATAGAATATCAACCGGAAAGGAAGGCCACTCTTCAGTATTTCCCACCTACACAGAAAGTTGTCCAAAAAGTAAATATGAATGATTATGATACTAATTTCAATAGGAAAGTGAATATGTATACCATTAATAAAGAGCCTCCTAAAAACGTGCTGGCCGCTTCTTTTGGCACAGTTTCTCCCATACCAACAGAAACATATGAACCATTAAATAAAGTAACAATGAAGCCTGCTTACACTCCAATGTACCAAAATGACAACTTGGACAAGAACCTGTACTTAGCGAACCAGCCGCGCGTGTCCGAGCCTCCTCACGGCAGACTTGTAGCAAACGACGGAAATTTCAACAGAGCCTCGTATGTAATCAAACATTACCGGGACTTTATCAACGAGGCGGCGAAAGGCGGCGACGACGAAAGGAGCGACGAGTATACGTATACTGAGGCGCCTGTCCGCGGCGTCACCGTCAATGAGTTGGCTAAGATGCCTCGGGATAGCAACCAAGGTGAGGAGGACTACGAGTATGATGTGAAGTTCCGTAAAGATATTATGAACAGATTCGTTGATAACTTCAATCAGAACAGTGAGCGGTTCAAGGTGGACTTCCCGATCTTGTACAACAGTAGTGTTGTGCACAGACAGACGCCGGAGCACGGGAGAGTGGCGTCGTCTTCTGCGTTCATGAAGAGGTTGTACGAAGTGGGGAACTCGCGGCCGGCCAGCTCGCTGAGGAGGCCGTGCGACCCTCACTGTGAGAAGACGGTGGAACTGTCTCCCGCGTACGAGCTGCACTACTACGTGCCAGACGAAGAAGAAAAGGAAGAAATGGAGCCGCGCACCATCACCGCGCCGTATCGCTACAGGTTATGAGATACGCGTCGCGTGCATGTTAGGTAATGCAATAGTCGGGTCGGGAGCTGTGCGGGCTGTACTTCATGACAATAAATTACAATTTATTGGTGCTTATCGTAGTTAACCGTTGTCGAATGATCGACAGAGCGAATAGTAATTATATAAACAATAATGATTTTGCGAATCAAGTAAGTAGTTGTAAAAACATAATTCTTATGTGACACTGTGGCAGAATTGGGACTTGAATTGTTCACAAAAATGTAATAGTACCTGCCTACTTAATACACAATAGTAATCTAGCTAGTACTCTAGTATAACCTGAATTAAAACATCTGTAGGTAAGCAGGCTTCGTAACAAATTAAATGTAAAGTTAAGTATATTAAAATGGATTTTGTACTTGAATTTTTTTAAACCTAGTGATTAGATTTTTTGTGGAATATTTAGTGTTGGATACCTACTGACTTCGAAATGATAAAGTAAAGAAATTGTGTTCTTCCTTTACGTAAGTGTATTCTGCCGAATAGCCAAAGATGTTATTTTTATGGCTATAATAATTGTAAAGTAAAGATCACATCGGAAATTAAGTTATTGGTGTTCAACAGCCCACATTGGTGTCCAAATTATTTCATGTATTTGTTACAGTACAAATACATGAAATAATTTGGACAATGTGATACATAATTGTCTAGCGTGCTAAGGTTATTTTTCATGGAATAAATTAAAACCGAAATAGTTTAACAATAAAGGCCTGTATTACATAGTAGACTGTTGTGTAAATATTTACATTCGTAGAATATAACTGGAGCATTGCCGTAGTGGTGTTAATATTACAGCTTGTAAGATATTTACTTGCCTATTGGGAAAATAATGATTGATAGATTTAAGTATCATCAGTGTCATCTTAAACTAATTTCAACAATCGCGCTCATTTCATACAAGCCTACCTAATTATCTACTTACATTGAACGTTTTTGTCATATTTCGCTCTCCGTAAACTCGATGTTTCGCGTATTTTGTAAAAATCTTGTCGAAAAACATTAACGCAAGCGTTGTGAGTTTGTGATAGTAAAATACAATTTTATGTAGAATCTTATGGTTTTTATTGTTAGTGCACAAATATCCTTGAATTCACCACCTAGTCAAAAGTGATTACAAGCAAGTACTTACCGAATCTTCACAGTAAGTAGCGCGATGACGTGACGAGGCAGTAGCTGCAATAGGTATGGTCGTGGTCAGCACAAAATACGAGTATTTTGCTTTTTTAGTACCGAGCACGCACCTACGCGCATTACAAAGCATCTTAACTTTCTGGATTCACCTATAACGACACAAATATCAATAGATATTTTACACTTGTGTGTGAAAAGTTCACGAGGTTCCTCTAAGCACTAGAGTCATATCGGTGCATTCCGAGCTTGAAGTACGAACCCATTCACAAAGCAGCCGGTCTGACAATCTGAACATGAAAATGTAGGTGACTAGTATTTCAGCAGTCGATGTTCAAACTAAAACTGAAATTAATTACCAATCGAGAGAGAGACAAATTTACTATGGTGTGCCTCAGGGAAGTGTACTTGGACCTTTATTATTTTTATGCTACATAAATGACCTTCCGAAAACCATACCACATCCTATGACCCTATTTGCTGATGACTGTACTATAGTATTTTCTGGTAAAAATAGTGACTCACATGAAAATGACATAAACAGTAGCTTAAGTCTAATAATTCAATGGCTAAATAATAACAACTTACAGATAAATTTTAATAAAACTCAAATAATGACATTTAAACAAAGAACTAATCCTAAAATTCTTGACATTAATTATGACCAAAATAAGATTATTAAAACGGAACGAACCAAATTTCTAGGTATTTGGCTAGACGAAAACATGACATGGAATACACACATGGAGACTTTGATAAAAAAAATCATCAATTTTGCTATGCTTTACACAATTTGAATAAGGTTGCAAATCGTAATACTGTCCTTACTGCATATCATGCATATGTCTCCACAACTCTTCGTTACGGTATAATATTTTGGGGCAACTCTACCAATAGAGAAATGGCATTTAAGGCCCAAAAACAATGTCTTCGAGCCATATGTTTGTTAAAAACCACCGAAAGTTGCAAACTATTTTTCGTTAGTTTAAAAATACTTACGCTTCCATCCCTCTATATTTATGAAATTTCAATATTTGTTAAGGAGAATCTATCTAAATTTGAAAAACTTAATACTAGACGTCACCAAAGCACACTTAAATCAAAAAAACACAATACTGCACTTTTCTCAAAGAGTTGTCTTGGCATGGGTCCAAAGATTTACAATAAACTACCTAAAACTTTAAAAAGCATGACCAACATAAACCATTTTAAATCGCAACTGAAAAAATTCTTGATTGAAAAGGCTTACTACTCTATCAATGAGTTTTTAGATGATAGAAGCATAAAATAAAATGTCCGATCCACTTGTTATTATATCTTGTTTGAAACAGTTTTATTTAGTTTGTGTTTTTTTACGCCTAATTTGTACGCCTTGCAAGGCAAAACATAGTGACACAACGCAAATTTTATACCATGTACCATATTACCTATGTTCAACAAATAAAATACTTTGACTTTGACTTTGAGGTGAGCTTGAAGCGAGCTGCCATTCCACCTGACACTAGGGACATCTTTTTCTTTAAATATTTTAAACGTTGCCTCACACTAGGAATTTCTCCTGTATTGTGGGTGCGTTTACAAACATTCAAACTCACATACACAAACAGCCAGACCCGGAATAACTACTTGTAGGTCATACAAGTATTTGTTCCGTGCGGGAATCGAACCCGCGACACGCAGCACAGCAGTCAATCGCTTAACCACTGCGCCAACCGTGCCGTCATAAGTGATGATAGCTTACTTCGCTTTAGCTTTCACAGTGAGATTTTTACAGAATGGACCGGCAGATACCTACTTTAACTTTCAGGCCATAATCGCGATAGATAAAAACGCTCAAACTTGAAACAGATTCGAGTTACTGAGATGAGCTATTTGTAATTACCATATCGAGCAAACCCGTAGTAGATGCTAGTATTACATTATCTGTACCCGTAGGTACTTCGTAACTTTCAAATTCAGAAAGTACAAATTAAGAAGTGTCCAATCTTGGAGAATGTTCACTGAATCTTCGCAGCAGTTTTTATATTAACAATAAAACAAATTTCAGAAAGAATGAAAATCTTACACAAGGCTTTGTAGCATCAGGATATTCTTGTCTTTGGAAATTCTGAGAAGCATGTCCCTCAGACCCACTATTTATGAGAAATGGGCCTTCGAATAAGAAAACACAAAACGGCCATTATCCATGATTATTGATTAGCCATGTATTCTTAATCATCGTTAATCAAATGTTTTTTTCTTTTTTTTATAATTTTGAATATTATCATTTCCTAAAAGTGTGCCATCGTTCAATATTTATACTTAGTTTAATGTTGAACACTGTTTATATTACACTCGGATATCTCATAATATTTGCTCTAGCAAGGAAAATATTGAAACACCAAATACTTTTTTAAAATACACTTTATTGACGTTTTTTATTGTAGAATAGTATGCAAACATCACTCTATCGTTCGATCATAATTTGTTATGGATTCTTTACAAGTCACTTTGAGCATAATCATAATAGGTATCATTACAATAACCATATGTACTATAGCTAAATCATACTTGCACATGTTAACTGTAGACGAAATCATATAATCGAGTGGGAAATGCAATTCTGGATCCAATAAATAATTATGTTACAATCTCATAAAAACGCAAATTAAAATATTTTTCATAGATGAACACATTTTCCTCTTTGGATAAACAAAAGAAAAACCAGAACACTGATTGGGTAATTATATACAACAATAAATTGGTAATGAAACTAAAACATTCTCCATTAATGTGTCCACTTTTTGTAAATAAAAATTAAAACAAAAGAAAAAATAATCTGAGTGAAACTAAAATGTAAACATCGCTTAATTAAATAAAATAAAAGTAATTGGTACCATTTAACTCCTTGGCGCCAACTATCCCGATCGGTTAAAATAAACACCAATGCAGACAACTTGTAAAATCTATAACTTTCGTTACATCACTAGGCATTTTAAGATACAAGTGAAAGTGGGCCTTATCTACTACGGCTTTAGATTTATATCGCTAAAGTAAAGTGATCGAGACTCCGACAATTTTCTGAGTAAATCCAATAGCCTAAGTTTATTATGGAATTAGCACCAGTTTTAGGTTTATTTAAGTTTTTCAGAAAACTTGCATCGGTACAGTCGTGTTTAGTGATGACTTTGTAAAATGAACGTGGAATATAGTCGTCGCAGCGCTTTCGAAGTAAAATGGTACATAGGAACATAGATAAGGTGAGAGTTCTCTAAGATTATTGCAGAAGCATGTAGGTAACGTTGTGATGGGCTTCTGAGCTAAAGCCTTCTGCTGGTGAATGTTCTAGTTTGACTGATTGGCCATGTACCTTGTGTCTATGCTTGATACAGAAAGTGAACCATTTACATTTAATTTTGTAATTTGGAAGTATGATGTAGGTAGAGTTCAACATTAAATTTCAGTGCCCAAGCTTTGGATTTTGATAGGTTATATCTTATCGACCTGTGTTTTAACTGACGTTTAGATAAACAAGAAAATACAAAACTACACAACCAAAACAGCCTCGTTGTATTTGAAAACGATAAAAACCGAAATAATATTTAAAAAAAAATGCGAGATACATAAATAGAAGCAAGTCAGTAATCTAGCGGAGTTTGTATGCTAGGTAGATAAGTAGGTACGTAAATCAGTTACAATTACAACAATAATCAGTTACAAGTATAGTTTTTAGACTAAAAGCGAATATTTACAAAGAACACGCCACTTTACTAGCTATATACCTGCCTCCCATGGCGAGCGCGCGGTGTCCGGCTACCGAGTTGTTCCAAATTTAATATTTTTCTAATACTTTATAATTTAATTATATTCCCTAATATATATAAGTAAGCGTACATAATTTTTTGGTAACGAATAAGAAAATTCCCGCACTCTTAATAAATTAGAATCTTAAGACAAAAATACGCGTGTTTAAAAAAGGCCGAGTTGTAACACTTAGCGCAGTGTATTATTTTACAAGTGCGTAATATCACAGAATGGATACGTACAGAAGGCCAAGCTCCATACAACGATCAAATCCGCACGCACACATACACACGCGTCTGCGTACAAAGAGTGCAGGCATTCGTTTGAGACGTCGCCGCCACGCGCCTGCGCACGCTCGCACGCACGCACGCGCGCACGCACACACGCACGCACACACGCACGCACGCACGCACGCTCACACGCACGTACGCACGCACGCACGCTCGCACGCACGCTCGCACGCGCGCACGCTCGCACGCACGCACACACGCACGCACGCATACACGCACGCACGCACGCACACTCGCACGAACGCTCGCACGCCCGCACGCACGCACGCACGCATGCACGCACGCTCGCACACACGCTCGCACGCACACACGCACGCACGCACGCACGCATGCTCGCACGCACGCACGCTCGCTCGCACGCACGCACGCACGCACGTACGCTCAAACGCACGCACGCACGCACGCTCAAACGCACGCACGCACGCACGCACGGACGCACACACGCACGCACACACGTACGCACGCACGCAGACGGTCGCGCCGCACCGCCGCGCCGGCCGAGCTCCGCGCGCCGCCGCCGTACAAACCTAACTCTTTACATTAGCCAGTCTTTCGTTTACACTACTCTAGACTACTGCGCTACTAATTCCTAGCCTTCGACCTGACACGGACTAATGTGTGCCGCATACTTTCTCATGTAGGTTTCCATATTTAAGTGTAACTACATTTCAGTTTCAGAACTTGCTTTGAAATATTGAACATACAAAATACCGGTGTTGACTTATTTTGTAAGACCTGTGCCCTAATTACTTTACTCAGAATGACAATCCCTTGCATTTTCATATACATTGTAAAAACGTAAGGGATTGCTACCCCCATTAAGAATTATCCATTGCTTATTTTTGCAGTCGAGTAGACGGATTTTTCAGGCATAAGAAGCAAAGTAATTTGTTGTTTCATCAAATTGATAGGAATTGTCATTCCGACTGTCTTACACAATTTGGGTGCTAGTTTTTTTTGTTAAAATCTATGTTCATTCCATAAAAACCTACAAAACGCATGCGACACGCAGTCGTCCCACACAACCACACGATGAGAACGTTCCAAATCCAAACACCTGCCGATGTGACGCCGAGCGCGTGGCTCCCGCGCAGGCACACGTTGCCCGGCGAGCGGACTAACCGCGGGGAAAAGGTGACATACTGATGTCAAACTACGTAGCCCCGTATTTATGGTAAACAACATTTTGTTGTTTTGTAGCAGCAACACGTTTTTTTGTTGTTGGAAACATGTTGTTGGCAACATTGCGTGCAATCTACTAAGTGAAAGTGAAATGTGTTTTAGCAACGAGTGGCCTAGGGCTTAAGTCTACTAATTTACAAATGCTGCAAAGGCCTCACCATTGTGAGTTATTGACAGATTTTTTAAACAATTCAGTCAAAAACTCACAATGGAGAAACCAATAATAATTGCAATGTTTGTAAATTAGTAGAAATGGCCTCTTGGCTAATCGTGTTGTTGCAACAATGTTGCGCCAAGTTTGTTCATCATAAATAAATGGGCTTTAGGTAGAAATTACAAAGGTTGTCTCAAAAATCGTTACATACATTATTTTACAGTTGGCATTTACTGAAAAAAGAATACTGAAAACGGACTCAAAAGTCGAACGACTAAAATCTAGCGACGCGAACATTTGTATCTACTAAATCCCCGTGAGAACTATATCGTTTCATTTCTTTCCATCCTATTATAGTGCTACAAGCATCTTTTGGCGCCTGAATGACATTGACAGGGAGGCGTTGTTAGTACCCATTTGGGTCACACGCCAAATGATTCTTGTACTGTTGTAAATGAGGTTGTATTATCAATGGCAAGCCGTTACTTGTGAAATACATCTGAACGTTTAGTAACTAATTTCGTAAACTGTCGTTTGAAAGTAAAATTGTTGGCACCTCGTATTTTTGGCACCACTAGCGTCAACTAAATGTGGAGCTCGCTGTCCGTACAGGTGTAACTAACAAATACGTCCTTATTACAAAACAAGCTTTTCTTTAGACATTGGTTAAACCATCGAGCCTGTTTTTGAAATAAGAACCTAAAATAAAATCGAAATACAGTTTCTTTTACAAATCTGACAACTTAGTCCGGTCTTAGGTTGTTAATTTTGTATTAAGAACTTTACTTAAGTCGGCATAAAGTTCGAAATACAAAAACAAGCTCGAAGGTTATTGTCAGGCTAAAGTTAGATCGTGTTTTGTAATAAGACAGATAGAGTTTCAGCTTGGCTTTGGACTGCCGTGCACTTAGATATTGTAGTCTAGTTGTATGTTAGGAAAAAAAGTGAATATCCATTTACGAGAGATTTTGAGTCAAAGCATACACAATAATTTCGGTTATAATTTACTATGACGTTTTCTCTTAGTATTTGCCCCGTATCCCAACCCAACCCTTCGCGGAAACAGAGCGTGATGTAATGTGTTCCCTAGTATATTCTCCTTCGCAAGTTACACCTACACGAACAAAAGCACAATTTTCGCTCAATAAATTAAAACGTGTTTCAGCACCAAAACATTTTGAACATAACTAACGAACTAGGAACCGATGCCGATGCGTTATACTATGTACGACAATATACACAATAACACAACTTAAATAAGCACAGAAGGAACATTTTATACAACGCACAGTAAAAAACGTACGCATAACTGAACTAAAACTATTGCTATCTCATACTCGCAGAAGGAATAAGGTAGAGACGGAAGATTATTTAGAGCTGTCACACTATGTTGACTTAGAATTCTAGGTAAGTTTAGACGACACGTCGGAACACACCACCTAAAAAAACCCCTGAAGTTCATATTTCAACCAATTTGACAGCTGTTAACTATCACCGTCTCTTTCTGGCTCTTCCTGTTAGAGAAGGACAGCAAACTCTTAGCCTAGTTTAGTTGGTACAACTTTATCGACATTTCGTTTGCTTTTTTATCGCCCGTTGTTAAAGTGTACCTTCCATACTTATGTATGTTGTCGAAATACAATATTAAAGCGAATTTTATACAATGCTGTACATACATACTAGCACCACTATAGCTTTACGTATAATAACCGAAACTTCACCGTTTGTATAAAACCAAAATGTATGTGTAAATGCAAAACTTTCTATTTTCATAATGGGTCTTATACTGATGTGTAAGTTCTTAAAAACTGGAATTTTAGTGTTAACTTGCACTTAATAGTTTTTTTTGTCTGCAATTTGGTGAGATAAGACATGTTATTCTATTTTATTTTCTGGTGGTTTTCGTTTTGTAAACACCAATACAAAGCCCAGTATAGAGTTATTAATTTACATTAAAACATCACAAGTTTGGACAATTGACTTCAAACACGCATACAACAATGTGCCAGGACGCCTGTCGCTCTTCCACTGAAGATGTAGTTTCAGATTTTTGTAAAGGAGTTCTCGGGAAGCCTGGGTAATGTAATATGGCTGGAGAGACCAACAAGGTGAGCCACAGACGTCCTTACAAAACAGAACCTTAATATAAGCGTCTCATATAAAACCTTAACAAATTACGTGACTGCAGTCAACAAACCAAGTCCAGTTTCACCTGTCGGTAGTAAAAAGTAAAAATCGACGCGAGTACAGTACAAATTTCAACCTTATCTTCATAGTGAGTATGTTCAATTTTCCGTATACTTATTATTTATAACCACATCCATAAAGCTCTAAGAGGAAGCCTCACTATACATATAATTAAAAGTAAACGTTTAATTTAAATATTTTTTCTTTTAAATATCATTTATAACATATACACATTCATACAAAATTCTACATCACTAAAGCGGACTCGGTGTTCAAACTATGAACCGTTCCGAATCTTCAATAACTTTACAATTTTTACATATCGTCGTCGTCTTAAAGTGAAGTAATTTTTTACAATTTCCTTTAAGAAAGCTTATCGATTAATTTAAAATGAACGATTCTGCTGATCGGATTTAGATTCACACTCGACTAGTAAGTTTTTGGGAGGTGAAATGCAATATTAGAAGGTACCTTAACTCGAACTTCATCCACGTAGTACTTTGATGAGGAGGTTCTTTTGTATCATCAACTAAATTATGTCTCTGGCCAGCCAGGAGCAAGTGCCACAAAGATTTTTCACGCACCGGATGCTTTGTTATCATCACCGTACTACGCAGGTGACGTTTCGTACAACTGCGCCACTTTAAGACCACACAATACCTTCACCACTTAACAATTTCAATTGTCTGAACTGCCGTTTATCAGTAAACGGTGTGACCAACACGGAAGATTTAACGATGGATACTTGTTTATGCGAGGATTCAGAGTTATCATAGATAGCTATAATATTGGTTTAATTTTATATAAAAACTAAATAGTGATGTTTCGCTCACACTTCTTAAGTTCTAACATTAAAGTAAAAATAAATAACATTCGGAACTGTTTGCGATCCCCGCTTAAACAAGCCTCAAGTGTGAGAGGAAAACTCGCGGAATACAATCAATCGGTACCATACTTATGCAAAAATACATGATACGGCAATACAAAATGTCATCATAAGACCCATCATTTCTACGTATAAATATGCGTTTAAATCTAATCTATAGACTACTGCGGGCGGTACCGTTCGTGACGTGTCGTGTCGAACGCTTACGTCACAGTTCGGAGTCCGGTTCCGCAACTAGTTGACTAAAAACCTTGTTTAAATATCAATAAAAGCTAAGTGCTCCGGAAGTATACCATATACGTACGATATTAGATAGTGCTGAGGGCCGCTTCGTAGCTAGGACTCGGTAAGCGCAGGGCGGTGTTGGCGGGACTGACGACTGTACAGCAGTGTGCGCGGACCGCTCGGCGCACACGACGGGGCCAGTAGCACGGGAGTGGCGGTTGTGCAGGTGAGTGAGCGGTGACGTCACTAGCTGGCCACGTGCGCATGTGAGTGAACGGTGACGTCACTAGTTAGCCACGTGCGCATATGAGTGAAAGGTGACGTCACTAGCAGGCCACGTGCGCATGAGTGAACGGTGACGTCACTAGTTGGCCACGTGCGCATCTGAGTGAACGGTGACGTCACTACCTGGCCACGTGCGCATGTGAGTGAGCGGTGACAGCACTAGCTGACCACGTGCGCAAGTGAGTGAGCGGTGACGTCACTAGCTGGCCTCGTGCGCAAGTAAGTGAGCGGTGACGTCATTAGCTGGCCACGTGAGCATGTGAGTGAGCGGTGACATCACTAGCTGGCCACGTGCGCATGTGAGTGAGCGGTGACGTCACTAGCTGGCCACGTGCGCAGGCGCACGCGGCAGTGCGGGAGGGGGGGGCGAGCCAAAGCTACTGCGCAGGGATTCCTCCATGAGGCGGCAGATCTTGTCGCGGTCCGCCTGGAATGAACACAAACCTATCAGTAATAAATACGAAACTGAAAAAGAAAACGATAATATCGAGTCTTATAGCACAAAATAGATGGGTACAGAAGGGCAACTCCGCACGACCGAAAACAGGCGCACGCACACATAAACGCGTGCACACGGGCGCGGCGGTGTGGTCATGTTAAACCATGTGAAACAAATGCCAGTCGCGAGAGCGTTTGCACTGGCTGTACGTAAACGCGTGTCTATGTGTAGTGCGTTTTTACTCGTTACAATTAAAAAAATATCAACTTTACCTTTATATAAATTAAGCTGATTTCAAAATGACTAACTACTACTACTGAACTGGTAGAAAGCACTATAAAAATTACAGGGAAAACTAAACTTTATAGCAGTAAAAACTAAGTAAGTAGTAGTTTAATAAGGTGCAGTTCCGTTACCTCGTGTATGAAGCCGAGCTGCACGAGCTCGTGCGCGAGCGCGGCCGCGGTGTCCCGCTGCGACACGGCGCAGGTGAGCTGGCGGTTCATCTTGTCGTCCATGCGCAGGAGGATCGTCATCTGGAGGGACGGTACGCAAACAAATTACTGCCTCGGGGTGGGGTTCGTTCCTAGCTAACTTGAAACTATGCACAGTGAACATCTTTTAGCTCATTGTTATGATGATATATTTTAATTTATCAGTAATCAACTATGGTCTACTGCAAAAGTATCTGATGTAAGTGTAAACAAAATCTGTTAAGGTCAAATTCTGACGCAGTCACGCCCTAAAGGGAATTTATAACACATTCATCTGTATTTAGAAGGTTTCAACTTTATATCTCATCACTATTATATTATATTAAAGAGAAAACTGTCTGTGAATGTGAGTAGCATTCAGGCTACATTGATTATCATTTTAATATTGTGAATGTAAAGACTATGTGGGTCATTGTTGCTTTTTTTTCTCTCCTCAGTTAATTTAAATCATGGTCTGGCAGTTTGAGTAATTTTGTGGCCTACCCAAATGTCTTTTCTTTGGTATTGTTCGTCGAATCGTTGAGTTCCTTAAGTTCTGAGTTGAGCTACACGATTACTGACAAATGCGTGCACTGACTGGACAGGTCCACTCAATCTGTGTGGTTTTTCCTCAAAAGACCATCTCAGACACAAATCTACATGGTCTTCACATGATCTGACCAAGATTATGTCTGGACTTTAAAAGAGACTGTGACCTCTGAGTTTGTTTCGGCCTTTCTTCTCAGAGTAGTCAGATAGGAAACGCCGACCTCATCTAGTTTTTAAAATATGATTGACGTGTAAAAGTGTTTGTTCAAACCTACTTACAGAAATAAAATCATTTATCATTTTATCATTTATCATTTATTTCCAATAATTAATTATTGTTCAATAACATTATTAAAATTGTAATTGAAAGATCATCGACGAAAATGAGGTTACAAAATTAACCTCAATAATTGACAAACGAAAAACATTTTTAAGACGATTTAAAATTAGAAATTCGAATTCAAATATTATTTAAATTTAAATATAGTATTAAAATAATCAAATCAAAGCTTTCAATTTGCCAGTAGCACTACAAATTGGCATCCACAGGTACCTTTTCTGATCCATTTGTTTACATTTTCATCAGATACTTTTGGAACAGACTATACCACAATTAAAGTTGAATCGAAGGCTGTGTTTTATAAAAAGTACTTATACTTTACTTTCCTCAGTAATGTTAGCGTTTCATACGAAGATAAACCTTTTCTAATGAAACTAATGTACATAGTTATTCCAAAGTGAATGTGATGTGAATGATCAAACGTTTCATACGAATTTAAAAATTAACTTTTTACACATAACGTTCATATTCGTAAGAAACGTTTAGATTGTAAAGTAGTCTTAAGTTACGTTTTCCTAGAAGAGCGTTTCCGTCATATTTATAACGGACGTCATGAACATCTGTCATATTCGGCAATATTTGACATTAAGGTGTCAAAAAATGCTCTCTGTATTTAAACATTACGGTCGCATGTGACTGTCACCGCTCGTGTAGAAAACCGTAGCTAGTAAACTTTATAAATCTCAATCTAAATCTTATCTAAGAATTAATCACACACGGTGCCGATGTGGTTTTTAACAACCTTCTGTAGTCAAAAGCTCGTAGACTAGTTACAAAATAATGAATTCAATTCTCAATTCTTTATTGCATTCCATAATGTTAGTAAAACAGTTGGTAGGTGTTCGGTGTTTCCACCGAACACCTTAGTCAGCAATATCGGCGTGACGCTTTGACCTAATTTTATTACTTATTACTTACTTATTATTTTATATCCATTAGATTCAGTGCACTTTTGTCTACCGCGTTAGCCGGGTGTATTCATCAACATTTCATCAACATTGCATTAACATTTTAACATTAAGAACAGTTTAAGAGTGAATCAATTAAATAGTGTTCAACCTAAACATTTGTTTCTCCTCAAAAACCACCCGACACCTTGCTACGTACCCCGACATATTTTTTGGTCCTTCGAACCGGATCACGCGTCGCGTAATTTCGGAAATTCGGAATTTTGGTGTGCGAGGTCTGAACTATCGTAACAAAAACAGTGTGTGTTCGTCGTGGGGCTGTCGGAGCGAACATTGGAGCAGCACAGTGAAGTAGCAGCAAAGGCTGAGTACTAACAGCGTGGAAACAAGTAATAAATTTCCTTATTTTTAGTCAATAAGGAGTGTATTTTAACATCCCATAACAATGTCGGAACTCATTGAAACGCAATCAATGATCTATGATAGCATCATAAAACTTGGCATTAACTTGAAGAAAGATAGTGCTGATAGAAAAACAGTTGATTATTTTAAGCGGAAGCTCAACACTTTAGAGAGCTATTGGAATGATTACCAAGTTAATCATGAGCGAATTGAGGGGGAGGTAAGTAAAACACATCCTTATTTTACCGACCGAGAGTACGAGAAAACATGTACGGTGTATGAATCAACCAAGGCGTTGATTAACCAACACTATCAACTGCGGTTCACGAAGACAGGAAGCCTTCCAACAGGTGAGCAAACAACAAGTCGAGACAGATCACCATCGGCATCGAGTATGCGTGCAGACGATAAAACAGATGAAGAGGCGGGACTAAGTTTCTCAAGGCAACTGAGCGACCGACCAGCTCAGAAGTCAAACATGGAGCCAAACAGTAAGTTAGACGATTTGTTGAAAAAACAGTATGCGAATTTTAAAGCCTTTGTGCGTACAACCGCAAACATAGATGTGGACTCTATCTCAGATAAGTGGGAATTTGAGGACGTATTGAGATCACTACAGGCTAGATGGTCAGCTATCGACAGACTACACTGGGACATCGAGACGGAACTGGAGGGAGAGAACGAACAATACAACAACATGTACGATAAGTATGAGAAAAATTCAACATCCTGAAAAGGGCTATTAACACAAAAATGTGGTCAGTCGCACACAGAGAAAAATCAACACCTCAACTGGAGATACCGAACTTCAACGGGAACTACAACCAATGGGTATCGTTTAGAGACCTATTTACGGAAGTAATACACAATAACCCCTCGTTATCAAGCGGCCAAAAGATGCAGTATTTAAAGGGTAAGGTTCGTGGAGAAGCTGAGAAACTTATACAACATCTATCGATAAGTACCGATAACTATTCGGTGTGCTGGAAGATTCTCACCCATCGATATGACAACAAAAAACTAATATTCTCGTCCCATATGAACATACTGCTAAGCCTGCCAAACATACAACAGCAATCGTTACAGCAGATTAAGCGAATGCATGACACCACACTGGAATGTCTTAATGCCATCAAAAACTTAGGAGTTGACACCACATCGTGGGACCCAATGATCGTACACGTTCTAGGTCAAAAGCTAGACACTGAAACATACACAGACTACATAGAGTCGCTGAAGAATTCGAAAGAACTACCGGTTCTCGCAGAGTTCTTAGAATTTTTGGAAACAAAATTTACATCCCTGGAAACAGTTCGGCGTAAAGATAGTGTGCCCTCGAAGACTTCTCATCAAAATAATTATCCAAATGAAACATTTAACAATAAGAAAAATAATTACAACAATTCGAACAACAAAAGCAACGGAAATAGAGCAGTTGCGAAAACAATGCACGTGTCAAACATAAAATGCCCCCTTTGCAATAACCAACATGGCATTTATAATTGCAAAACATATTTAAAAATGAGTGACGACCAAAGGCTCAAAACTGCAACAAAATTGAAACTTTGTACAAATTGTTTATTTAGCCATTTCGGAAATCAATGCACCTCCAACTTAACATGCCGAAAATGCCAACATCAACATAACACCATTTTACATGACGCATTTGCGAAATTAGCAAATGCATCAACTCCGTCGTCAAGCGGCTACAACGTTGAGAAACAAAACGCAAAGCGCAATGAACCCGTGACGGGTACCGTGAATGCCTCTCAAGATGAAAAGGCGGAGATATTGCTAGCGACTGCTCTGGTGAAGGTCAAAGGTGTGGATGGAACTTACCAAACCATGCGTGCCTTGATCGATCAAGGGTCCCAGATATCCTTAATAACTGAGGAAGCGGCTCAGTTGTTAGGTATCAAGAGACGACGATGCAAAGGAGTCATCTTTGGAGTCGGGCAAAAGGAAAACAGTTGTAAGGGGATGATAAGCATAGAATGTGCTTCTATGTACAACAATTTTGAATTTGAATCTGATGTGCTCATCATGAACGAACTTATTAAAAGTCTGCCAAACCAAACATTCGCTAAACCAAATTGGACTTACATTAAAAACATTAATTTAGCTGACCCGGAATTCTACAAAAGTCGACCAGTTGACTTGCTTTTCGGGGCGGATATTTATGCTAACATTATGCTAGGCGGAATTATAAAAGGGGAACATGTTCAACAGCCGATGGCTCAACAAACACAGCTGGGATGGTTACTATGCGGTAACGTTAAAACATACCAATGTAATGTGGTTCTAAATAACATCGAGGAGATCCAGAAATTTTGGGAAGTTGAGGAAATTTTAGAACCCTCAAATCTATCGGTAGAAGATCAGGAATGTATGGACTTCTATACAAAAACAACAAGAAGAGACAGTCAGGGTCGCTATGAAGTCAGAATACCACTGAAAGAGGAATTAAAACAGCGATTGGGATCTTCCAAACCTATGGCCATAGCTCAGCTAAAGAACTTGGAACGCCGCCTAGAAAAACAACCAACTTTAGCCGAAAAATACAAGGAATTCATGAATGAATATGCTGCGTTGAACCACATGAAACCGGAACAGATAAACAGTGACATAACACTCGAATGCTTCTTACCTCACCACGGCGTGCAGAGAGAAGAATCTTCGACAACAAAGCTTCGTGTGGTATTCAACGCATCCGCCAAAACATCCACCAAATACAGCTTGAATGACGTCATGCTGAAAGGGCCCAATTTACAAAAAGATCTACAGGCGTTACTGCTTCAATGGAGACAATATCCCTTTGCCTTCACTGCGGATATTGAGAAGATGTACCGCCAAATCTTAGTTAACCCCATTGATCAACATCTACAAAAAATAGTTTGGCGTGAGTCATCCACACAACATATAGAAGTGTATCAATTGAACACGGTAACATACGGAACAAAGGCCGCGCCGTTTTTAGCAATTATGACCTTAAAACAGTTGGCGGCGGATGAGCGACGCAAATTTCCAAAAGCAGCTGCCGTCCTGGAAAGCAGCTTCTATATGGATGACCTCTTACACGGCTGCTTCAACATAGAACAGGGTAAACAATCCATCAATGATTTAATCCAGCTCTTGAAATCAGGAGGCTTTAATCTTCGAAAGTGGTCATCCAACAGTCAAGAATTATTAGGGAACATATCAACATGTCAAGAGGAACTCGTTTATAGCTTCAAAAATGATGACATGTTGAAAACCTTAGGTTTGTGCTGGAATCCAAAAGGAGATCAATTTACATTCCGTTGCGATTTTTCGCAAACAACCTCAAAACCAACGAAAAGGACCTTACTATCAGAAATATCAAAATTATATGACCCTCTTGGTTGGCTAACACCCCTATCCACGAAACTAAAATTATTATTTCAAAAGTTATGGAAACATGATTTACAGTGGGATGATAAAGTTTCAGACGACATACATAACGAATGGGTTAAATTGATTACGGAAATTGACAATATCAAACAATGTAAGATTCCCCGATGGATATTATGCAACGATAATGACGTCATCGAACTGCACGGCTATTGCGACGCGTCTATCGAAGCATATGCGTGCGTGGTATACGCACGAACAAAACACCAACAAAAAACAGTGATCGTCGCAGCAAAATCTAAACTTATACCAAGCAAAAAGAGCGTAACATTGCCACGAATGGAGCTTTGTGGTGCTTATCTACTATCTAAGCTCATCGACAAAATCAAACAGAGTATAAGTTGTCAATTAGAAATCTATGGATGGTGTGATTCTATGGTGGCCATAGGATGGATACAAGGCGATTCAGCACGTTGGAAACCTTTCGTGGCTAATAGAGTCAATGCTATAAAACAGATAATGCCGGCAAACTGCTGGCGATATGTGAAATCCGGGGACAACCCGGCTGATTGCGCCAGCCGAGGTTTAACAGCGCCCCAACTATTAGAACATCCTTTATGGTGGAAGGGACCAACATGGCTAGCATCCTATGACGTAGAAAAGGAACAGAAACCGCCTATCTACCAAACAGAGGAAGAGATGAAAAGGATAAAATTGGTAAACATTGTTCAAGACATTAACAGTGACAGTATAATAGATAATTTATTATCGCAACATAATTCGTTTATAAAAATAACTCGTGTCTTGGCATGGGTACTGAGGGCATTGACGCCAAAGTCGCAACGTAAACATTTACCGAAGTACCTAACATTACTAGAACTGCGAAAAGCTAAATCAGCTATTATAAAACGAGTGCAAAGTATAGCATTTCCGTCAGATATTGAAATATTAAACAAAAAAGGTAATGTGGCAACAAATAGCAAATTATTAAATTTAAAACCTTTTGTCGATAAAAGCGGCTTTCTCCGAGTAGGAGGACGTTTAAGAAACGCGAATATGAGCGACGAAATGAAACATCCTAAGATAATCCCTAACAAAAGTCGATTGGCGGAGTTACTCATAGAAGAAGCTCATCAGTTAACATTCCATGGGGGTCCTCGACTGACCTTAGCTACTCTCAGACAACAATACTGGATAACAAGCGGTTACAGTACGACCAAAAAGCAGTTAAGAAATTGTGTAACTTGCCGGAAGTATGAAGCAAGGAAGCAATATCAATTGATGGGTGACCTTCCCGCAGCTAGAACCAACCCCGCTCCTCCATTCTACCATACTGGAGTGGATTACACAGGTTTTGTGAACATCAAGGCAAACAAGGGGAGAGGAGTGAGAACACTGAAAGGGTACGTGGCTGTTTTCATATGCATGGTCACCAAAGCAGTTCATTTGGAATTGGTGTCTGACCTTACCAGTTCAGCATTCTTAGCTGCACTAAAGAGAATGGCAGCCCGGAGAGGAACACCACATAACTTGTATAGTGACCAAGGAACCAATTTTATCGGAGCTAATAGGATGCTGCAAGAGGAGTACAATCAATTACAACAAGTTTTCGGGAATAGTTGCCAGGCAGAAATCGCTGAAATGAACATACAATGGCATTTCAATGCTCCATCGTGGCCGAGCGCTGGCGGGCTGTGGGAAAGAGCCGTCCGCAGTCTGAAGTTCCACCTGAAAAGAGTGGTTGGTGAACAAAGACTAACGTTCGAAGAGTTCACTACTGTACTGACACAACTAGAAGCGTGTCTGAACTCAAGACCGTTATGTTCGCTCACAGAAAACATTGACGATCTGGATTGTTTATCACCGGCACATTTTTTAACAGGAAGATCTGACTTAACAGTGATTGAGACGAAGGAGGATGCGAGAACAAGATGGCATTTAACAACCAACATTTTTAAACAGATATGGCAAAAATGGAAGAATGAATATTTAAGCCAATTAACAGCGAGAGAAAAGTGGTCTAAACCTCAGGAAAATTTAAAAATAGGCAACATGGTAGTGGTGCATGAGGATAACATTCCAGCTGGACGGTGGATTATGGGCCGAGTGATAGATTTACATCCCGGTAATGATGGCTATGTCAGGGTGGTGTCATTGAAAACGAAAAATGGCATCATAAAGCGACCAGTAGTCAAACTTTCTTTATTACCGGTAGAAATCAAAACCAATAACCAACAAAACAGTTCAACTGAAACAGACATTTCAGCTGAACAGGGGTCTGGGACCCGAAATACCAGGAAACGAACAAGAAAAACGACACCAGGCGCGTTATCGTATGTCGCCATGGCATTAACCTTTTTTATGACAATCTGCAGCGTTGCAAATGGCAGCTACAACATAACATCATTAAACAATACCCAATCATTCTACTTTGACCCGATATCCAAAATTAGCCTAGTAAAAGGCAGCTGGGTCCTAGTTGTATACTATAACATGTCACCGTATTGGGAAGGTATGCAGGCGTTTGATAAAGTAACATCATATCTGGACAAAACATGCAAAACAACAGGCAGCGAACAGTGTAACATGATAGTCCCTCAGCTGATCCATGAGTGTAATGAACTGAAATACTACAATGAACTTCTGATGACGCAACACGTAAGTGGACACTCCAGACGGCGGCGAGGACTTATCAATGCAGTTGGAAACATTGCAAATTCCCTATTCGGCGTATTAGACGAACAATTCGCGGAAAAATACAGCCGTGACATCAACATGATTCAACAAAATGAAAAACATTTAGCCGGTTTATGGAAGAATCAGACGTCGATTGTCGAATCTGAGTACAACTTGTTGAAAAGAACAGAAGAAATCATGGCAAAACAACATAAAATAATTAATAAACATCTGATTGCGCTTGATAACATCTCAAACAAATTACAAAGAGAGATAAACAACATATCCTTACTTCAAGAATTTACCATGACAGCCCTAACAGCTAGTAATTTACTGCATAACTTAAAAAGAACTCAAGATATTTTACTTGACATCCTAACCAATGTCCACCATGGACAGTTTAACATTCATCTGCTAACCCCTGAACAGCTCCAAAAGGAACTTAACATTATTTCTGGGCATTTATTCGGTGATCTAACATTGCCTATTGAACCGCACGATATTCGAAAGCTATATTCTCTAATAAGCATAAAAGCACGAATAACTGAAGAATACTTCCTCTTCCAAATAACATTCCCACTTATCAGTAGAGACCGATATAAGTTGTATAAAATACATCCTATACCACACCAGACGAACAACAGTATGATAGAGTTCATCCCGTCTTCAGAATACATCGCTACGGATCTAAAAAGAGACTCATACTTAACAATTACATCGGAAGAACTTTCACTATGTAAACAAGAAGATGATAAGTTTATGTGCGATTGGAAAAAGCCGATATACCATCTTAACAACGAGAACAACTTTTGTGATCTCGACAGAGACACAGATAAGTGCAAGGTACGAAGATCTAGATGTGAAAACAAATGGACATCACTAACAAATCCGTCACTATTCTTGTACTATTGCTGCAACATTTATGCCATAAAAATAATCTGCGGTGAACAGATAAAAAAGATACAACTGAGCAAAGCTGGTATCATTTACTTAGAACCGGGTTGCCTGCTGAAGGGACAGGATTTTACTCTGAACATTCAGAGTAAAACGAAAAACAGACTTGATATGAGTCCGGACATTTTTATACCTGAGATGGATCAGTTAAACTTCATAATTAACAGCACTATGCCTTTTAAAAACGTACAAGACGTAACAGACTCAGGCGAGATGAAGTACGCCTTAAAAAATTTACACAAACGCATCGACAACATGAAAAACAGCCAAGTGGAAGTAGAAGAAACGTTATCCATTCATGACATCCATCAGTATGCAGTAAGCTACATCCTGGTTGGCGCGCTGGCGCTGGCGGCGGGAGCGCTGCTGTACAGATGGCTGCGGCTGCGAGCGCGCCGCGCCCACATCACGTCGGACATGGAACTTCAACCCACCAGAAGTGTTAGTGATGTGAACGTCCATAGAGTTAGTGTTAGTGCGCGACAAAACATGAGTGAACGTCAATCTAGTGCGACACACAATTATAATGAATTAAACAATACAATGGTGAATAGGGCGTGTCCTCGCCTGCCCAGGAATCCTTTAGGAACAATAAGTTCTTAGTGTTATTTCAAATCTTTTTACTTTTGTTTTACTAACATTTTAATCTTAAGTTAGCTTGTTTTCACCATGTAAACATTATTATCATGATCGTTCCATAATTTTACTAACATAACATTGTTACACCTCAGCATCCCTATCGCTCGTGGCCCGGAATATGTTCGGTGTTTCCACCGAACACCTTAGTCAGCAATATCGGCGTGACGCTTTGACCTAATTTTATTACTTATTACTTACTTATTATTTTATATCCATTAGATTCAGTGCACTTTTGTCTACCGCGTTAGCCGGGTGTATTCATCAACATTTCATCAACATTGCATTAACATTTTAACATTAAGAACAGTTTAAGAGTGAATCAATTAAATAGTGTTCAACCTAAACATTTGTTTCTCCTCAAAAACACCCGACACCTTGCTACGTACCCCGACAGTAGGTTTAAAATAATTAAACAATTATGGGTCCTGTCGAGCACAGCATAGTAGGAGAAAGGAGGAAGAGCGCGGATTAAAATTTATAATAACTTTTGTACCGCCGAGTTCTGGATCTTGTATGTGTATGTGTCGGTCACTTATATGCTATGATGGACGCGGATAATCATAAAATATCATGTCATGGCAGACTATTAATAGAGAAAATGAGGAAATGTGATAAATTTATTAAGACTGAGACATATTTTATACGTGATGAAATGTGGGATGATGATCGTTGACAATTTGGCATCGAGAGGCATGTTGACATGTCCCGAATTAAAGTCGGAGACATTTTGATTTTACTGTTATAACGAGGCAATGGAATTCTTAATTAAAATTACAAAAAAATATATAAACATTTATTTTGTTTTACGCATTGTATTCTATTATGGAAAACAAAAGTTGCACAACAATGTTTCAGCAATGTTTATGTGGTTGTATTTGAAATATGTTCCAGCAACCAAAAAATTTGGTAAAGTGCATCCACATCAAAGTTATTTCTTGTGGATCAACGTTTGCAAGTGTTAGTGGGCAACGACGGATAACAAAGTTATTAAGTAAACTTAGTAAAAGTTACAGAAAGTTACCTAATATTATCAATGGTTATCAAAATGTAGGTGGATTCGTCTCGGGCGAGGCTCGGCGGCGCGCTCGGCGGGGACGTAATGTAGTCGTGGGACTCACCAGCAGGTCCGCGGGCGGCGCGTCAGGGTGCGGGTGCGGCTGCGGCTTGAGCGAGCACATCATGTTGACGACGCGGCGCGGCTCCACGTCGCGCGGCTCGGGCGAGGCGGGCGCCGGCTCGGCGGCGCGCTCGGCGGGGACGTAATGTAGTCGTGGGACTCACCAGCAGGTCCGCGGGCGGCGCGTCGGGGTGCGGGTGCGGCTGCGGCTTGAGCGAGCACATCATGTTGACGACGCGGCGCGGCTCCACGTCGCGCGGCTCGGGCGAGGCGGGCGCCGGCTCGGCGGCGCGCTCGGCGGGGACGTAATGTAGTCGTGGGACTCACCAGCAGGTCCGCGGGCGGCGCGTCGGGGTGCGGGTGCGGCTGCGGCTTGAGCGAGCACATCATGTTGACGACGCGGCGCGGCTCCACGTCGCGCGGCTCGGGCGAGGCGGGCGCCGGCTCGGCGGCGCGCTCGGCGGGGACGTAATGTAGTCGTGGGACTCACCAGCAGGTCCGCGGGCGGCGCGTCGGGGTGCGGGTGCGGCTGCGGCTTGAGCGAGCACATCATGTTGACGACGCGGCGCGGCTCCACGTCGCGCGGCTCGGGCGAGGCGGGCGCCGGCTCGGCGGCGCGCTCGGCGGGGACGTAATGTAGTCGTGGGACTCACCAGCAGGTCCGCGGGCGGCGCGTCGGGGTGCGGGTGCGGCTGCGGCTTGAGCGAGCACATCATGTTGACGACGCGGCGCGGCTCCACGTCGCGCGGCTCGGGCGAGGCGGGCGCCGGCTCGGCGGCGCGCTCGGCGGGGACGTAATGTAGTCGTGGGACTCACCAGCAGGTCCGCGGGCGGCGCGTCGGGGTGCGGGTGCGGCTGCGGCTTGAGCGAGCACATCATGTTGACGACGCGGCGCGGCTCCACGTCGCGCGGCTCGGGCGAGGCGGGCGCCGGCTCGGCGGCGCGCTCGGCGGGGACGTAATGTAGTCGTGGGACTCACCAGCAGGTCCGCGGGCGGCGCGTCGGGGTGCGGGTGCGGCTGCGGCTTGAGCGAGCACATCATGTTGACGACGCGGCGCGGCTCCACGTCGCGCGGCTCGGGCGAGGCGGGCGCCGGCTCGGCGGCGCGCTCGGCGGGGACGTAATGTAGTCGTGGGACTCACCAGCAGGTCCGCGGGCGGCGCGTCGGGGTGCGGGTGCGGCTGCGGCTTGAGCGAGCACATCATGTTGACGACGCGGCGCGGCTCCACGTCGCGCGGCTCGGGCGAGGCGGGCGCCGGCTCGGCGGCGCGCTCGGCGGGGACGTAATGTAGTCGTGGGACTCACCAGCAGGTCCGCGGGCGGCGCGTCGGGGTGCGGGTGCGGCTGCGGCTTGAGCGAGCACATCATGTTGACGACGCGGCGCGGCTCCACGTCGCGCGGCTCGGGCGAGGCGGGCGCCGGCTCGGCGGCGCGCTCGGCGGGGACGTAATGTAGTCGTGGGACTCACCAGCAGGTCCGCGGGCGGCGCGTCGGGGTGCGGGTGCGGCTGCGGCTTGAGCGAGCACATCATGTTGACGACGCGGCGCGGCTCCACGTCGCGCGGCTCGGGCGAGGCGGGCGCCGGCTCGGCGGCGCGCTCGGCGGGGACGTAATGTAGTCGTGGGACTCACCAGCAGGTCCGCGGGCGGCGCGTCGGGGTGCGGGTGCGGCTGCGGCTTGAGCGAGCACATCATGTTGACGACGCGGCGCGGCTCCACGTCGCGCGGCTCGGGCGAGGCGGGCGCCGGCTCGGCGGCGCGCTCGGCGGGGACGTAATGTAGTCGTGGGACTCACCAGCAGGTCCGCGGGCGGCGCGTCGGGGTGCGGGTGCGGCTGCGGCTTGAGCGAGCACATCATGTTGACGACGCGGCGCGGCTCCACGTCGCGCGGCTCGGGCGAGGCGGGCGCCGGCTCGGCGGCGCGCTCGGCGGGGACGTAATGTAGTCGTGGGACTCACCAGCAGGTCCGCGGGCGGCGCGTCGGGGTGCGGGTGCGGCTGCGGCTTGAGCGAGCACATCATGTTGACGACGCGGCGCGGCTCCACGTCGCGCGGCTCGGGCGAGGCGGGCGCCGGCTCGGCGGCGCGCTCGGCGGGGACGTAATGTAGTCGTGGGACTCACCAGCAGGTCCGCGGGCGGCGCGTCGGGGTGCGGGTGCGGCTGCGGCTTGAGCGAGCACATCATGTTGACGACGCGGCGCGGCTCCACGTCGCGCGGCTCGGGCGAGGCGGGCGCCGGCTCGGCGGCGCGCTCGGCGGGGACGTAATGTAGTCGTGGGACTCACCAGCAGGTCCGCGGGCGGCGCGTCGGGGTGCGGGTGCGGCTGCGGCTTGAGCGAGCACATCATGTTGACGACGCGGCGCGGCTCCACGTCGCGCGGCTCGGGCGAGGCGGGCGCCGGCTCGGCGGCGCGCTCGGCGGGGACGTAATGTAGTCGTGGGACTCACCAGCAGGTCCGCGGGCGGCGCGTCGGGGTGCGGGTGCGGCTGCGGCTTGAGCGAGCACATCATGTTGACGACGCGGCGCGGCTCCACGTCGCGCGGCTCGGGCGAGGCGGGCGCCGGCTCGGCGGCGCGCTCGGCGGGGACGTAATGTAGTCGTGGGACTCACCAGCAGGTCCGCGGGCGGCGCGTCGGGGTGCGGGTGCGGCTGCGGCTTGAGCGAGCACATCATGTTGACGACGCGGCGCGGCTCCACGTCGCGCGGCTCGGGCGAGGCGGGCGCCGGCTCGGCGGCGCGCTCGGCGGGGACGTAATGTAGTCGTGGGACTCACCAGCAGGTCCGCGGGCGGCGCGTCGGGGTGCGGGTGCGGCTGCGGCTTGAGCGAGCACATCATGTTGACGACGCGGCGCGGCTCCACGTCGCGCGGCTCGGGCGAGGCGGGCGCCGGCTCGGCGGCGCGCTCGGCGGGGACGTAATGTAGTCGTGGGACTCACCAGCAGGTCCGCGGGCGGCGCGTCGGGGTGCGGGTGCGGCTGCGGCTTGAGCGAGCACATCATGTTGACGACGCGGCGCGGCTCCACGTCGCGCGGCTCGGGCGAGGCGGGCGCCGGCTCGGCGGCGCGCTCGGCGGGGACGTAATGTAGTCGTGGGACTCACCAGCAGGTCCGCGGGCGGCGCGTCGGGGTGCGGGTGCGGCTGCGGCTTGAGCGAGCACATCATGTTGACGACGCGGCGCGGCTCCACGTCGCGCGGCTCGGGCGAGGCGGGCGCCGGCTCGGCGGCGCGCTCGGCGGGGACGTAATGTAGTCGTGGGACTCACCAGCAGGTCCGCGGGCGGCGCGTCGGGGTGCGGGTGCGGCTGCGGCTTGAGCGAGCACATCATGTTGACGACGCGGCGCGGCTCCACGTCGCGCGGCTCGGGCGAGGCGGGCGCCGGCTCGGCGGCGCGCTCGGCGGGGACGTAATGTAGTCGTGGGACTCACCAGCAGGTCCGCGGGCGGCGCGTCGGGGTGCGGGTGCGGCTGCGGCTTGAGCGAGCACATCATGTTGACGACGCGGCGCGGCTCCACGTCGCGCGGCTCGGGCGAGGCGGGCGCCGGCTCGGCGGCGCGCTCGGCGGGGACGTAATGTAGTCGTGGGACTCACCAGCAGGTCCGCGGGCGGCGCGTCGGGGTGCGGGTGCGGCTGCGGCTTGAGCGAGCACATCATGTTGACGACGCGGCGCGGCTCCACGTCGCGCGGCTCGGGCGAGGCGGGCGCCGGCTCGGCGGCGCGCTCGGCGGGGACGTAATGTAGTCGTGGGACTCACCAGCAGGTCCGCGGGCGGCGCGTCGGGGTGCGGGTGCGGCTGCGGCTTGAGCGAGCACATCATGTTGACGACGCGGCGCGGCTCCACGTCGCGCGGCTCGGGCGAGGCGGGCGCCGGCTCGGCGGCGCGCTCGGCGGGGACGTAATGTAGTCGTGGGACTCACCAGCAGGTCCGCGGGCGGCGCGTCGGGGTGCGGGTGCGGCTGCGGCTTGAGCGAGCACATCATGTTGACGACGCGGCGCGGCTCCACGTCGCGCGGCTCGGGCGAGGCGGGCGCCGGCTCGGCGGCGCGCTCGGCGGGGACGTAATGTAGTCGTGGGACTCACCAGCAGGTCCGCGGGCGGCGCGTCGGGGTGCGGGTGCGGCTGCGGCTTGAGCGAGCACATCATGTTGACGACGCGGCGCGGCTCCACGTCGCGCGGCTCGGGCGAGGCGGGCGCCGGCTCGGCGGCGCGCTCGGCGGGGACGTAATGTAGTCGTGGGACTCACCAGCAGGTCCGCGGGCGGCGCGTCGGGGTGCGGGTGCGGCTGCGGCTTGAGCGAGCACATCATGTTGACGACGCGGCGCGGCTCCACGTCGCGCGGCTCGGGCGAGGCGGGCGCCGGCTCGGCGGCGCGCTCGGCGGGGACGTAATGTAGTCGTGGGACTCACCAGCAGGTCCGCGGGCGGCGCGTCGGGGTGCGGGTGCGGCTGCGGCTTGAGCGAGCACATCATGTTGACGACGCGGCGCGGCTCCACGTCGCGCGGCTCGGGCGAGGCGGGCGCCGGCTCGGCGGCGCGCTCGGCGGGGGACGCCGCGCGCCGCGCACCGCGCGCGCCGCCGTACGCCGTCAGCGGGTAGATGCCGTACCTGCGAGCGCACGCATGAGCACGACTGATACCAAACCAGAAGACACGAGAGACCAAACAAATCCAGCCATGCAGGCAGAAGTCGTTGGCTTAACCGACGCGACGGCCTATACGTGACTTATATTTAAAACCACAAAACTAAGAGCTCAATCGTTACCTATGTAATGAGACACAATTAATTTTCTATTGTATCCCACGTCTAGGAGGTCACATTTAAGAAAAAATTAACATTATAAATACGAGGGCGACACTGAAAGTTTTTAGAACTGGCCACTTGTAAAAGATATACCTAATAAAAAAATAAGTTCAAATTTTGAAAATGGAACTCTTTACAAATATTATTGTGTACATGTATAGTATTCATTTGACATTTGTTTACGATTTGGCGGCAAATTGAAAATTGTCCGTGTCACGTCAGCATGAATCTAACGCGAACAAATTTTCGTACAATGATTTTTTATGACTTTCGATGTCATTTAAGTCAACAAGAAAGTTATGATAGACTTCGAATGGCTTTTTACACAATGAAGCCCCATCTCATGCCACTGTTTAGAACTGGTTTAATGAGTTTATACGTGGTCGCACTAATCTCACCGATGATCTGCGTGAGGAACAACCTTCTACGGTGACGATTAAAGGTAACATCAGTGTTGTGCGGCGTATGATAGTGACTGACAAAAGAGTGACTCATCAGCAGATTCGGACAAGCTTAGGCATCGGTATGAGTCAAGCGCACATAATCCTGGAGGATTATGTGCATGGATGAACATTTAGCGGTCAGGAAGCTTTGTGCTCGGTGGATACCTCATAATTTGACAGAGGCCCAAAAACACCGTCGTGTTGATTGGTGTCGTGAAATTGTTCAAAGATTTAACGCAGGTGACTCAAATGCTGTGTTCGACATACGGGTGACGAAAGCTGGATTTATTGTTATGATCCTGAAACTAAGAAACAGTCTGCTGTCTGGGTGTTTCCTTCCAAGGAGTTGCGAACTAAAGTGAAGAGAGGTTGAAGCGTGGGAAAAAAGATGGTGGCGTCGTTCCTCGGAAGGACAGGTCATTACGCAACAATTGTTTTAGAGGATCGAAAAACAGTTACTGCGGAGTGTACACTAACAATTGTTTGCCACTTGTCTTGGAAAAAGTTCGGGAGTAATGAAGTCGCAGTAGGATTCTCCTTCACCACGACAATGCCTCGTCGCACACCGCCAAGCAAACAATCGACTACTTGGCGACGTCATTCGTGGAATTACTGGGTCACCCGCCCTATAGCCCCGACCTCGCACCTTGCGATTTTCATTTATTTCCGAAAATAAAAGAAAAACTTCGAGGAAAACGTTTTATGGACGCCGAGGAAGCAGTGGCTGCGTTTCAAAATACCGTCGAAGAGACCCCTAAGGACGAGTGAGCAAAGTGCTTTTCTCAGTGGTTCCATCGGATGCAGCGATGTATTGATGTAAATGGACACTATTTTGAAAAGATATAATAAAACTAATAACTTGCTAGTTTGTTCAGTTTTTGATTTTCTAAGAACTTTCAGTGTCATCCTCGTAGTCCGGTCATAATAGATTCAAGATTACAATAATTCGCATAGAGCTGAAAATTGGTACGATTGTTGGGAACACCATTATATGTTAAATCTAAAAGCCTCCATCAATCCCATACATGGAAAAAGTATTCAAAGTCAAAGGTCACAACACGGAATTTTCATTTCTTTTTGCTAAATGGTAAGCTTTATTAAAAAATTACTTGAAAAATAAATTGTAGAACATATTATCTATAAAAAATGTTCCAATGCTTTTTTCCTAAGAGTCACCGTTTCTGAGATATAACGGTTCAAACAATACAAAAAATGTTGTGTTATCCCTCCAGAAAAATGCAGATGTCGTATCGCAGCCAGTTATTGCGTGTAAAAATAATACATGATTTTGAAATTTTGCAAAGCAGATAAACTTTCAGATGAATACATTTCCGACTGATGTTGACTTTTACCAGGTAATTTTTTTTTATTGTGCACTAATATTTGTTTAAAAATGAGTCTCATGTTGTTATTATCAATACATATTGTAGAAAACTAAAATTTTTTACTTTCCTTATATTAGAAATCAAAAGTAGAGTGTTAAACACGTGTGAAAGTCATCAATTCCTTTCGACCCTTGTATACTATTCCTTGTATTACCGCTTCAGTGGTGTATACACGTGGCGTACTTATGCATAATATGAAAAATACAACTTTTTCAACTGTTTGAACCGTTATATCTCAGAAATGGTGGCTCTTAGGAAAAAAGTATTGAGATATTTTTATAGATAATTTTATGATCTACAATTTTAATCTGAGCAATTTTTTTGAAAAAAAAAAAAACTTACGATTTTGCTGAAAAACGCGAAAAACCTATTTTTGTGACCTTTGACCTCGTTTTTTTTTTCAGGTACGGGTTCGATGGGGACTTTTCAGATTTCACATATAATGGTGCTCCGAACATTCCTACCAATTTTTAGCGCTTTGCGAATTTTTGTAGTTTCACTACTATTTTTAGGTCCAACTAAAACCAGACCTTCAATATATAACATCAGACATCACAATCACTGAAGCCTGTTCATTAGCCTTACATAAGCTACACGCGTTTTACATTCAGTAATAAAATACGTAATCTTAAAGAAAAGTCAAAACATCCTCAGATCACTAAATAAAATGAGTCACCAATATAAGTACACCGCTACAAGAATCTTTTGGCATTCGAATGGCGTTGACAGAGGGACGCTGTTGGTAAGACATTTGTGCAAATATTCTGTGAAATGGATTAAAAAACTAAGATGGCGGTGTTAGTTCTGATTTTTGCCACACGCCAAAAGATTCTTGTACAAATATAAACATTTTAAAGGTGTAACTAGACTAGACTGCGGTCTATCGACATCCACCAGTCGAAATGGATTGCCTCAAAATCTGTCACCTCATTCATAGAGCACAACCTAGCTTTGCGACATTGTGAACTCACTTGACATCCTCGACGAACTTCTCCAGTTTCTCTGCGTGCGGCTGCAGATCCTTGGCCGCGAGCTCCGTGCGCTCGCCCGCGCGCAAGCACCACGCGAGCGCCTCGCCACTGCTGCCGCCCGCCACCTCGTCCGTTATCGTCTCCGATATGTTCGCTGAGACACGAGAAATGAAGACTTAGTTAACAAACTTTGAATGTGAAAGGACCAAATAGAGTGGGCGACTTTCAAAATTCTTCGGATTGTGGAAGAAAGTGTGTTACGGAATTGGGGTGCTGGACCATAGGTAGTAAGGACCTACTCATAAGGTTGGCATTTGTTCAAAATTGCAGCAACTACACTAACATGTTATATCATAAGTTATGTAGGTTATGATACATAACCCATTTCACAAAATGAATGAACCAGCATCATTGTTTTAAGGAAATTAAGAAAAAAATTAGACAACATTTTATTAAAAGTGACAAGACTTATTCTTACAGTCTTATCTAAAAAAATCTCGCTAATTACTGATTAGTGCTTAGCTACTGTTTAGCTTACCGATTAGTTAGCTCTTAATCAATGATTAACTTTTTTATTTATAAACGCTAGTTAGCAGGTGATTAGTAGCGAAACGAATTAGAGGTGAAATTATGCGTTCGGCACAGATTATAATCAAAATAGTCGACTAAAAACAGAATTTTAAGAATAAACTTGTCAAAACCACGATTTTCGTATCCGTCGTGACTTTGACAGACAAAAATTTAAATTAAATTAAATTTCGACTATGTTAGTGCTCGAGATACTATTAAAACTTTCAATACACTTAATATTAAAAAAAAACTGCTGATCTATGGGGAAATTCCGTAGAGGTTACAAAATGTATCATCAACACTGTAGCGCCTGAATTGGCAGTTATTTTTAATAAATGTATTGACTGTGGTTTAATTCCTGACTTAATGAAGAGTTGTAAAATAATACCTTTGTTTAAATCGGGCAGTACATCAGACCTCACGAACTTTAGACCAATTTCTGTGCTACCCACCTTCAGTAAAATATTTGAAAAATTGATGCTAGATCAATTGCAAAGACATTTTAATAAATATAGATTATTAAACAGTAAACAATTCGGTTTCACAACGGGCCGCTCTACTACCGACGCTGGCTTTGAGCTTCTTGCACATATCTTTGAGGCCTGGGAGAAGTCGCATGATGCCCTAGGTATTTTTTGTGACTTGTCTAAGGCTTTCGATTGTGTTTCTCATGATACATTGGTCAGGAAATTGCATCACTATGGTGTTAGAAACACTACCTTGGATCTTCTTATTTCTTATTTGGATAATAGAATCCAAAGAGTGAACGTTAACGGCAAGCGATCCCCGGGTTCTATTATCACTATGAGAGTTCCGCAGTGTTCAATTCTTGGCCCCTTTTTATTTCTTGTATATATTAATGACCTGCCTTACCTTGTAAAGAAAAGTCATGAAATAGTGTTATTTGCAGATGACATATCACTTTTATTTAAGCTTAAACGACAACAGATAGTTACTGACGATGTAAATAATGCTATCGCTAAAATAGTGCATTGGTTTAATGTTAATAATGTACTTTTAAACGAGAAAAAGACTAAATGTATTAGATTTCTGACACCTAACGTTAAGCGGGTGAAAACCAATGTACTAGTAAATGCGGCGGAATTGGATCTCGTGGACACCACTGTGTTCTTAGGTATTACTATAGGCTCGAAGCTACAGTGGGGCCCACATAGGCCACATATAACAAAATTGTCGAAGCGGCTAATTTCTGCAGCCTACGCGGTCTATAAAATCCGTCATTTGACTGATGTCGAAATAGCTCGATTAGTATATTTTAGTTATTTCCATAGTGTAATGTCGTACGGCATTTTGCTGTGGGGAAATGCAGCCGACATTCAGGCTGTCATTTGTGCTGCATAAACGAGCCATTCGAGCAATTTATAACCTTAGTTGTAGGCATTCACTGAGGAATAAATTTAAGGATATCAACATAATGACAGTCGCATCACAATATGTATATGAGAACCTGATTTATGTAAAAAAGAATATTAATCTATATTCTAAACACAGCGATGTTCATAAAATAAATACTAGAAACAAAGATTTACTTATTGTGCCCACGACTAGGCTCCAAAAAATTTATATTTCATTTAATAATAATAATAATAAATACAATGAAGATATAATGATATGAGTAAAAATGTAAATATAAATATGTACAATGATCGCTGAGTCCACATCCCACATGTCGACAACCTCGCGAGCCAAGTCAAGATACTTGATTTATTTGTCTTTCTCGGCTTTCACGAGGTTCCCGCCATGCGGGACCGTTATGTCAACAATCATTGCGCGCCGCTCTAATCGATCCAGCACCACTATATCAGGCTTATTGGCAACAATAGTCCTGTCAGTGATGATTGATTGGTCCCAGTACAATGTGATATTTCCATTTTCGAGAACTGGGTCGGGCACATACCTGTAGTACGGCACTTCCGATTCGACAAGGGTGTATTTGAGAGCAAGTTGCTGATGGATAATCCTGGCTACAAGGTTGTGTCTATGCAAGTATTCTTCGTTAGCTAGACTAGAACATCCGGAGATAATGTGTCTGATGGATTCACCCGGACGGTGGCATGCCCGACAAATGTCAACCGTGCCGTCTTTCACAATAAATCTCCGGTAGTTGTTTGTAATTTAATAATAATAATACTTTATTTCAGACCATGGTGTCCAATTTGTTACTAACAATGTTCTAATAGACTAGTGTTAGTAATACTTAAAACTACCCACAACAAAAATATAAAAGCAAATAAACTGAACAATCATTACTGCACCATTCCATGACAAATGGCGCAGCAATGACTGATGTAACCACAGTGCAGCCGACTAGCGATCATGCTAAGGAAGCTGTTGGCACTGCCACGTACTCTACGCACGCACGCACGTAAAAGCAGTCTACGTGATGTTCAGCAAACATCCCTGATGCACTACAGAATCGCCGCAGCCCCATCAGCACCCTGAACGCATTATTAAATTGGACTCGGAGGGCACCGTAAGACTTTTGAGTATAGTCGGCCCACAGGCTGCACGTGTAGAATGATGTACAATAAGACCTAAAAAGTGTAATTTTGACTTCTGTCGAACAACGTGCAAACCTGCGAGCTATCATGTTCACTCGCACTGCCAGCGCCCTCCGTTCCCTCTCTATGTCATCATTGTCCTTGAGGTCAGAGGTCAGTATATGTCCTAGGTACTTAAATTTGGACACCCTACGTAAAGCTGTACCATTAAGCGTAAAGCTGGGAAACACGTTACCTATACTGTTTCCTCTGGCCTCAAAGACCATGACTTCACTTTTAACTGGATTATATTTTAATCCGTGTTGTTCGGCATATGCTTCACAGATGGTAAGCAGTTTCTTAATGCCACAAACTGATGCACTCAGTAGCACCATGTCATCAGCATAGCTTATGTTGTGTTATGTATATTTAAGTGCCAAAGTATACGTTTTTACAACAAACTCCCAAGTCTTGTTAAAGAACTGAGCCTCAATAAATTTAAATCATTTATTAAACAGAAACTCTGTCAAAAAGGTTTCTATAAAGTTAAAGATTACTTGGATGACAAAGAGGCTTGTGATTAATTAAGCTACTTCAATGTACCCCCAAGCAACAATCCATTTTATACTGTGAATAAGTTTTTTATAATTAATAATGTAATTTTTATTGATTTACATGACATAACTAATGGTATTTTTGATGACATTTAAAGAGAAAACTGTCTGTGAAGGTGAGTAGCATGCAGGCTACATTGAATACATGATTATTATTTTAATATTGTGAATGTGAAGACTATGTGGGTCAATGTTGCATTGTTTTTTCTGCTCAATTTATTTTAAGCATGGTCTGGCAGTTTGAGTAATTTTTGTGGCCTACCCAAATGTCCTTTCTTTGGTATTTTTCGCCGAAACGTTGAGCTCCTTAAGTTCTGAGTTGAGCTGCACGATTACTGACAAATTCGTGCACTGACTGGACAGGTGCACTCAATCTGTGTGGTTTTTCCTCAAAAGACCATTTCAGACACAAATCTACATGGTCTTCACATGATCTGACCAAGATTATGTCTGGACTTTAAAAGAGACTGTGACCTCTGAGTTTGTTTCGGCCTTTCTTCTTCTGAGAAGAAACGCCGACCTCATCTAGTTTTTAAAATATGATTGACGTGTAAAAGTGTTTGTGCAAACCTACTTACAGAAATAAAATCAGTTATCATTCATTTATCATTATCATTAAAAGCAAAAATTGCATCGGAAATTTTTAATTTGAATAAAATAATTTATTATGTTTATTTCATAGTGTTTGCGATGGTAGCAATTAAAATAATATACACCAATGATTGGAGTAAACAGGAAAAGGTATTTATCTCTTGAATTTGTGTCAACTTAGTAATGTAAACAGACCAAATGAATGTTAAAGCAGTAGCGGATAATAGCATGTCCTTTATGCTTGTTAACAAGAATATACTCTTTTAGTAATGTATGTAGGTACTTGTGTCTATTTTTATAACTTGGTATTGCTTATGAAGTTCGGTTTCAGTATCTTTTAATAACAATTATTATACTTGTTTACAGGCACAAGTTTTTGACGGTTGCTATGAAAGCCACTCGCACCTAGCACCAATACTATTCAACTATTCGCAAAAACGGCGAAGATGAAGACCATGCTACGTGAAAAATATGAGGAATGAGAGTGGCATGAGAAAATAATGGCACCCATGTCTTTGGAGGAAGAATATTGGAAATCAAAAATAACGAATTTATAAAATAAAAGTAGCTTTATTATGTATCGAAATAATTTGTTTTCTATAAAATGTCTCTTGTTATTTATAATAATAATATATTTATTTAATTTGACAACATTGGTCCATTGGTTAGTAAGAAACTTATCAACTAAGAGTTAGTACTTATTAATTACACAATATATTATTCACCACTGCCGCACGTGCAACCGGACAAAGCTTTTTAATATTGGTGTATCGTGTTGTTCGGCTAGGGTTTTTAAAATACTGTTGCTGCTAGCCCTCATTCTGCTTGTTAAGGATGCGGTCTTTTTCCTCATAATAGCATAAAAGTCGTCATTTCGTGCTACAGCAAACATGCTAGATGCGCTGCAGACCGGGGCAACCTCAACAGCACTCTGAAGCCATTATTATATTGTTCACGCAGAGCACCTAGAGCCCTCCGCGTGCAGTTGACCCACAAACTGCCCGTGTAGAACGCTTGACAATAGGCTTTAAACAGAGGTATTTTGACCTCGTTACTACAACGAGCGAATCAGTGAGCCAACATGTTGCATCTGGCTGCTAGTGCCCTGCGCTCATGATCAATATCTACCTGATCTTTGAGGTCCTCAGTGACAGTGTCCCAAGTATTTAAATTGGGTGACCCTTTTAAGTGCGCATCCCTTGAGGGATATTGAGGGCTCGTAATTTAAATGTTTCCCAGGAGCAGCAAAGATCATTAGGTGAGGTTAACCCCCCCTGTCTCACCCCACACTCCAACCTGTACGCTTCAGACAGAACGTCTCCCCAACGAACTTGGTTTAACTGGTTAGAGTACCAGTACTGGAACAAACCCGTCAACTCAGGCGGTACACCCGCTCGTCCGAGCTTCCCCCACAGGACATCATATGACACAAGGTCGAATGCCTTTGAGAGATCAAGGAAGCAGGCATACACCGGAGTACTTCTATCCTTATAGTATTGGACCGTCTGCTTTAGACAGAGGATAGCACTCTCAGTGGAAAGTCCAGGCCGAAACCCAAACTGTGCGTCATGTAAAGGTATCCATTTATCAAGTTCCTTGTCAAGCAGACCGTCCAGCACCTTGGCAATTACAGTGGCCAGGGATATCGGTCTGTAATTCCAAATTTTATGTGTGACTGCCACAACGTGGCTTTTCTTTAGTTCTGGGCCTCAGAACTGGCGTCATGAGGGGCACATGGTGTTATCCCATATGCTCCTCATGACGCCAATTCTAAGGTGTGTTAATATTTGATCACTACCTCCGATAGCTTCCTCATGAACTCATTCTCTTCAAACTACCTGAGCACCTACTGAGTATCCTCCTGATTTAGCTTTCCCTATAAATCCTTTCATCACGTGCACTTCGAATGAAGAATATGTAACCATTCTCGTAGCAGATTTAAACGATCTTTGTAGGTCTTTCTCTGTGTATTTCCCGCCGGTGTTTCAAAATCCCATAAAAGATTGTCAAAATGCATATTTACTAAGGCATAACTCGGTATTAGGAACAAAATAACCTCGAAGCACACAAATTATCCTATTGAATCGATGTGATTCAAATAAAATCCGCCATCTTGTCTTAGCATTCTCTTAGCAAGCTTTAAACAATGCGCCGGTGGTGTTTAATGTTGACAGCTACTAATCAACTGCTTAGCGATCTCTTAGCGCTAAATAGCGTTTATAAATAAGAATTTCGCTAATCAGTTAGCAATTGATTAAAATTTAAGAGACGTTAGACGAAAAATAATTTTTTTAACACAAGCATTTTCTAGTTCCTAAATGGTAATATTTGACAGCTTAGACATGTTTAAGAGCCAAATGTACACACGACACGACATCGCATCATGGCACGACGTCGCAACGTGCCACGATGCGATGTCGTGTCGCGGAAATCTACGATGTGCGTCGTAAAAATTCACTTATCGACGTCGCGTCGTACGTCGTTTTATAATTGCATAATTTGCATAGCACACGTGTGAGCACTATGTAACTACTATAAAGCTACCACTTACTGGGTACGACTTTCATTGATTCGAATGTGCCCTGGCGGCTGAGATATGTCATGCTCACTCAATTCTCTCACTGGTGGTGGCGTGTGTGTTGGATCATTAAGTTCCCTTCAAAATGGTGAACGGGTGCTGTCAGTAGGGACTGGTCATCTCTTAGCTGCCACGGCTTATTTAAATTTCTGAATTGTTTTTTTTTGTTTATATCTTTATAATTACGGACGCTTTTAACGTGCACGTCTTTCTACATCGTTCTCACATGTATAATTTCAACTTCAATGATGTAACCAATTTTTTGTAACAATGTTTTGATTTACAAGGTGGTCCGTGGAGTTTCTTGCGCGTTCTTCTCCATAGGTACCTACTACACTTTGGAATGAGCAACTAGCTTCATCTTTCTGACCGAGCGACCTCTTGACAAATCAAAAGTGCCTGTAATTGGTTTATATGAAATAAATGCTGTGAGTTTTTTTGAGTTTGAGTTGGATGCACGGCACGTCGCCGTGTCGTGAAACTACTAATGTACAACTATAGGCCCAAAACACATACATACGATAGATACGACGTCGCATCGTGGCACGCTGTGACGACGTATTGCGTGTATGTGTTTTGGCCCTTAGACTTACCGGTGGTATTGACAAGCGTGTGCGCAGCCAACAGTTTGAGGGAGTGTACTTCGAAGAGTAGCGGGTGGAAGAGAAGCTCCCTCGCCGTCGGCCTCTTCGCGGGGTCCTTGTTTATACACCTGTCGACACACGGCAGTATTACTGACTGGACGGGGGAGAGTCTACACACAGGCCCTAACCCTCACAGAGGGTTACTGAGAAATTGAGTGCTCATTTGTGTATGCCGAGAGATTTAATGGAACAGTGCTAATTGCGATGCGTTGTTTTGAAATCGTTGAGTACTCACACCTCGTTCAAACCAAAGCTCCGCTACATGCGAACAATGCATGACGTTTCTTAGATCACAAGTCTCTATAGTGATACACATGAGCAGTCCATCCCTCACTTCGTGCACCCATACAACAAAAGCGACTTACCGCCACGCCAACCTGTAAGACAAGTACCTGTATATAAAGTCCTTCTGTCGCGTCTCCTCCAACGATTCGACCGTTCGTACGATGTGCTCCTCCGTGACGTGGCTGCCCGAGTCGCCATTGCCCTGAATCTCAAGTGCCGCAGTCTCCAATGCGCACATTCCGAATGAGTAGATATCCATCGCTGGAGTCACCATTTGTGATGCTGATACGGGGGAGAAATAAAGATGTTATAAATGAAAAAAAAATGGACAACATAGTTTCGGTTGCTGTGATTCGTGGACACGTGCACAGTACATACTATACAGAAACTTGACATTTAGACGCGACGCACGCAGTCATAAGCACGGCTTGGTTACACGGTATTCATTGGGACAGCAATGAACTCAACTCACAACAGTAATGAACTCGACTCACAAAGTCACGATTTCAACATAGAATTCCGTGAACGAGCGTAGCATATGTATGCGAGAGCTGGCCAACGATAAGGCAAGTTTCTGCATAGTATGTAATTTGTGGCACGAGGCTGGCCTGTTCTAAAACACTTAACAAACTTCATAAACAAGGAAAAGGCAAGAGGCCGTGAAATCAAGGCAGTCGAAACTGTGTGGTCCTTCCTTGAGAGTCAACTGTTAGTTCATGGTACTTACATCCGTATTCGGGTGCAATAAAGTGCATATTCCTCATGTTCTCGCGGCAGGTCTTGACGTGGTGGTGGATTGCGTCGGGGGCTACGGAGCCGATCTTCACGAGGCCGTTGTGTTGGATGAAGATGGTGTCGCACGTGAGGTTTCCGTGGACTATCGGAGGCACGCAGCCGTGGAGATAGCTGGACGGACAATGATCGGAATGTATTGGGGTGAACAAAAAGTCGTGGCCGACCAGATTGCCATACAACTTTGAATTTATGAACAATATTAACTGTTCTTACTTAGAAGTGGCAGTATGGAGAAGGTAGGATATTAGTATCTTACCTGAGCGCTGACAATATCTGCGTGCACCATCTCTTCCAGGCCTGCAGCGGCAGTCGCTTCACGTTTCGCTTGGTTCGCTTGAGGAACTGCTTCAGAGAGCCGCAAGACATGTACTCCGTTATGAATATTACCTGAAACGACCAGGTATTGAAATTTAGTAGTCATGTATTTCGGTAGTGAAGCAATTCCTATAAAAGGATATATTTGACTGGAATAAGGATCTGTATATCAAATGGAGCATGTCGTCGACGGATTACCTTGAAATAAGAAGTCCCACTAGATTTATAAAGCAAAAATAAGTAGTTACAAAGGTCGTTTCTGAAATATCTTACAAATACCAAAATTATCTCATTTGATTATGACATAATTTTGATAAGATTACACAGACATAGGAACATAATTTTATCTGAAGTTACATTAATTTATTATTGGTTCTACCATTTTGGGTAAACAACAAGTAGTTGTGATCAAGAATTTGTCTGCAAAGACATGTCATGTCGTGTCGTGTCGTATTTCATGATAAGAAGATGCAGAGCATTCTTCAAAAATATAACCAAGCTTCAAACCAACTTTCAAAGGATGCAAATTTTGCAGAACAGATTAAAAAAGTAATAAGTAATTAAAAGCTTAATTAAGTTATTGCAGTCCTTGGCCTTGACGAAAGTGTCTAAATGATGATGACGACGACGATCCTTAAGAAACAGAGATTCCAACGACATAGATAAAATAAATGCAAGTCCATCTTACCCTAGGCTTATCGTTGTGTGTATCCGTCCAGTAGCGGTGGAATTTGACGATGTTGGGATGTTCTAGCCTGGTGAGGTTGTCGAACACCATCTGTATCTTGTCTTCCTGTGCCTTGAAGTTCTTGCGCTCAGAGAACTGCACCTCGTTCCAGACCACCTCGACGCCTTCCTCGGTGTCCATGGCAAGGTTCGCGCAGTCGATGCCCGGAACATCTCGTTGTTCCACCTGGAAATAATGAGATGGAGGAATTAGACATGTTTGTACTGGTAGAGTCCATGTTTATTGATTGATCAATGATTCCTTTTCTGTTGTTAAATGAAGGTTTTAATTCGTAGTGCTAGTACTACGCTAGTGTATGATGGTATGTAATCGTCTCTTTTTCTTGTCACGTTTCCTATACCTAACAAATGTAGCGTTGTTCTACATTGTAACTTTTATGTTTGACTTATGTCATGTTTTTTTTCTATAAATAACTTGTCAATTTATAAATAAACTCTCTACAATGAAACAAGTCAATACAAGTCTCTCTACAAGTCAATTCGCTAGCAAACAAATCCGGAATTCCTCCGGCCACAGATAGAGGGCCAATCATTCAATTGAGCCCCTTGACAGCAGGTTGGAGCGATGCTGACGTGGATCGTAACTATCAGATGTAACAGAAGACTGAAAAAGTTCAGGATTTTGTTTTGGCAACTTGCACCACTAGATATGGATATAATGTTGATTTTGATCAGTAAAAGTATATAGCGGAATACGGAGGAAACGATAACCAATCTCGGAGCGCTGTCAGACGGAAACACCGCAGACATGCCTCAAATCAAGTAACTAATTAATTGCATATGATTAATTAAAATCTACACGAATAAATGCCGCCGCGCCGTGCAGGTTAACAAATGAATTGGCTCCTAAAATACAGGTACTCTACCTAGATCTGGAGCCAAGGTCACACATTTTTCTATAACCTCTGTTTATGGCAATAAATAAATGTATTATTGCGATTAATCGTACAGTCGCTGTCGAGTCGTCGCGACAATCGACGAATGTGCATTACCTTGTTATCGGTCAGTTACCCTCGTTGCAATTGTTTATAACTGTTATCTCGGCGTAATGAATAGCCAATGTTTATTAATTATGACAACTGTGCTATTTGCGTGCGCAGTTACTTTGTGTTGTTTATTGAATTTAGTCGCCGAGGCTATTATTAACTTAGGCCTGCCAACTAATACCTAATATTAGTTGGCAAAGTTGTGACCAGCTATAATTTAAAGAAAATAATGATGGTGCCCATGCGACATAATGTCAAGACCATATGTACATTAGTCTTCATGACTAGCCTTACAAATAAGGATGACCCCAGAGAATGAAATAGTTCAATAATTGGGCCAAAATAAACCTGTCGAACATACAAGTCACTCTCATCAGTTAGTAAGTGTACTGTACAATAATCTACAGTAATCTTACATTTCGATAATTGCACAAATAATATACATATTCAAGTATCAATATCTATTGGTAAATAACATAACTTATTAAATGACCTTTTCACTACACTATCACCACTTCTCACAGAATACACACGCGTCACACCGTCAGTACCCGGGTGCTTGTCAACAATGCGTCCCATCATCCATTTACCCGGAGGTAAATTATCAGATTTGATTAGGACAATGTGTCCTGGGTCAAACTCCCTGACCTTGTGGTGCCATTTTGAACGTTGTTGCATTCTTGACAGGTATTCTTGCTGCCATCTGTGCCAGAAGTCATTCAACAACTTTTGTTGATGCTGCCATCTCGATAAATGGCTCATTGGGATATCTCGGAGGTCTGGTGTCGGCACAGTGATGGGTGTTTCGCCAATAAGGAAATGACCAGGGGTCAGTGGTTGTAGGTGATCGTTGTCCGTGTCATCCAATATGGTTAGAGGCCGTGAGTTGAGGCAAGCCTCAATTTGACATAACAAGGTGCTCAATTCTTCGTAGGTCATATGTCTAGTCATGATCCGTTTTAAGTGGTGTTTCATCGCTTTCACCCCAGCTTCCCAGAGTCCGCCCATGTGTGGGCTGTAGGCTGGGATAAAATGCCACTTTGTTCCCTCGATTGCTAACTTCTCGGCGATCGGACCCTCGAATTGTAATTTAGCTTCAGTCCAATCTGATACTAGTTGCCTGTTTGCACCGACAAAGTTGCGTCCTTGGTCGCTCCATATCTGAGTGCATCTTCCTCGCCTTGCTACAAATCTTCGGAAGGCTGCGATGAAGGCATCTGATGTGAGATCTCCCACCAATTCCAGGTGAATCGCCTTTGTCGACATACAGACAAAGACAGCGATGTATGCCTTGTGCGTTTTTGCTCCCCGGCCTCTAGAAATCAAGACCTGATACGGGCCTGCGAAGTCAACGCCCGTGTTCCAGAAAGGTTTTGCAGGTGTCACTCGAACTCGAGGTAAGTCTCCCATTTGCTGTGGCCTTGCCGTAGCGTTTAGTTTAGCACAAATGAGACATTTTTTGATCTTCAATTTAACTAATGTCCTTGCTTTCAGGATCCAGTATCTAGTTCGTAGGAAACAGAGCATTATTTGAACTCCGCCATGCAGCGTTTGCCGGTGTGCGTCGGTGACAAGAAGAGTGGTAAGGTTGTTGTCGCGATCAAGAATAATCGGATGTTTGCTATCTTCGTTTAGGTCAGAGTGACGCAGTCTTCCGCCCACCCTGAGGAGGCCATTCTCGTCCAGGTAAGGTTTTAAATTGTTCATTTTACTCTTTCTTTTAATTGGTAAGTTTGATTTCAGGTGCTGAATTTCTTCTTCGAAGCTATCCCTTTGCGCTATTTTCAAACAAGTTTTCAACGCATCATCTAGTTCCTCCGTGGTCATAGGTAAGTCTTTATTTTCTATTTTTCTTCCCTTTAAAAATCTTTTGCAGTATACTATTACATTAAGCAATTCTTGTAATGTATCACAATTATCAAAATTTGTAGATATACTTTTTTCATTGTCAATTGTTAGGCTAACTTGTATTGTTTCTTTTCTTTCCAGGTCCGTCATCATCGCGTTTGGTCTGCTGTATTGAATTTCTCCTTCTGTCAGCCACTCTGGACCCCTCCACCATAGTTCATCGTCCTTTAGGTTTAGCAAGGATTTTCCCCGCGAAGCCGTGTCAGCTGGATTTTCTGGTGATTTGACATGATACCAATTATGATTGCCAATGTTGTCCAGTATTTCAACTACCCTATTTCTTACGTACGTGTTCCATCTTGCAGGATCACCAAAAAGCCAAGAAAGTACAATAGTAGAATCGGTCCATGCGAATATCTGACAGGTTGGTATATTCATTGCTTCTTTTATCTGCTTCAAGAGTCCAGCTAGCAGTACAGCTCCACTAAGTTCAAGACGAGGTAAGGATTGGGGCTTAGTAGGGGCTACCTTTGTTTTAGCGGCAATGATGGAGGTCCTTACTTCACCCTTGGATGTTCGTACTCTTAGATAAGCTACTGCAGCATAGGCTCTCGCTGATGCGTCACAGAAACCGTGGATACTGGTGTTATTCATAGTGGTTTCAGTAGTATGCAGCCATCTGTCTATCTCAATATCAGGTAAGTATAGATTAATTGATTCTCGTAAGTTATTCCATTCTGCGGCAATGTTTTCATCTACTTCTTCGTCCCATGTTACTCCTTGCAGCCATAATCGTTGAATAAGAAGTTTTGCTGGCAAAATAGAAGGTGCCAGCCAGCCTAGTGGATCAAACAATCTCTGTAGGTCGGCCAGAATTGTTCTCTTCGTAGTGAGCTTTAACGTAGCAGGTAAGTTTGGGCTGTATTGAAATCGATCATTGCCCATGTTCCAGTGTAATCCTAAGGCTCGTGTAATTCCGTCTAATGTAATATCTAGTTTTACGTGAGAGCTTCTTTCAGATTCTTCAAATTCTTTAAGAAAGTCAGCATCGTTAGAACACCACTTTCTCAGTTTGAACCCGCCCTTCTGAAGTATGGCGTCTATTTCTTTGGCCACTTTTAATGCGTCTGTTACATTGTCTTTACCAGACATCATGTCATCCATGAAGTAGTCGCGTCTTATTATTTCCGCTGCTTCAGGATAGTTTCGTCCTTCATCTTTGGCCACTTGATGCAAGGTCCTTACTGCCAAGTAAGGAGCAGAAGCAGTTCCGAACGTGACTCTGGTAAGACGGTAGTCTTGGACAGGTTCACGATTACCATTTCTCCATAGAATTCGTTGCAGATCTCGGTCTTCCTCTTTAACGATGATTTGTAGATACATTTTTTGGATGTCAGCCACGAAGCAAACCTTCTTCATCCGCCATCGCATGATTAGACTTCTCATGTCGTCTTGTAACTGTGGTCCTACCATCAGTTCATCATTGAGTGATACATTGTTACTTCCCCTTTGAGATGCGTTAAAAACAGTTCTTAATTTGGATGTCTCTTTGTCTTCCTTTATTACTGCGTGGTGTGGTAGGTACACAGAGGGATTGGAAATTTCTTGTTTCGCTACTTCTTCCATGTAATTTAATTCGTAATCTTTCATGACTGTAGCATAGTCGTTTTTAAGTTTTGGGTTATTCTTGAATCTTTGTTCTAATTGATTTAATCTCTTTAAAGCTATTGTTCTCGTATCTCCATGGGTTGATAATAGCATGTTCGATTTCTTTGGCAAGGTTACAATATACCGTCCGTCCTTGTTTCTTGTTGTCGTGGTCTCATAGATTTCCTCGCACTTTCGTTCCTCAGCTGTGGGATGTTGTTTGTCATATAGGTCTTGTTCCCACATTCGTTTCAGCAGATCATTTAGATCAAGATTGAGGTGCATGACGATAATTTCATCTCCAGGTAGTTTGTGTTCCACGTTCCCAAATAGAATCCAACCCAAGGTGGTGTTTTGCGCACATGGTGTTCCTGGGGGACCCTTGATAACTTCACCTTTCATGATTTGGGCACACACGTCAACACCCAGTAATAAATCTACTCGTCCCGATTTATTAAAGCTTGGATCCGCCAGAGCGAGTCCTTGCAAATGCGGCCAGGTGTCGGTGGAGATGGTTTGTGACGGTAATGTGGTAGTGAGTCGCGTAGACAAGATGTAAGTTTTGACCTTAAGGTTGAAACAAGCGTCATGTCGGGATAGTAGTTCGAATTCTGCAGCATGTTTAACGTTTGTTTTGGTTGAGCCGACTCCAGTGATGGTGCCACTGACAGGCGTTCTCTTCAATCGTAACATCTGGGCCGCTCTTTCACTCATGAACGTTGCTTGAGAGCCGTGGTCAATCAAAGCACGGAGCACTGTCACTTGTCCCGAGTCATGTTTTCTTACTGGTACAAGGGCTGTGGCCAGTAATGCAGTGGACAAATTAGCAGCGACATGCGATGATAGTGTAACGTTGGTTTCGGCTGATTTTGCAGAATCTTGATTAGTTTCAACTTCATCTTGTTGTTTCTTGCTGTCTGGTTGATTTGGTGACGTCATCGGCGTGGATTGATGCGTGAGCGTGTGATGACGTTTGTGACATTTTCGGCAGGACATCTTCAGGCGACATCTATAAGCGGAGTGTCCTGGGGCCAGACAATTATAGCATAGATTGTGTTGCTTCAGGTACTCACACCTCTCGGCTGGATTAAGTTTTATGAATTCTTCACAATGACATAGTGTATGGTCCTTTTGGCACATAGCGCAGCTTCTTGGTTTTGAAGAGGTGGTATTTGATGTGGACACGTGAACAGCGTATTCTTTTCCCTTAGGTGTAGGCTTTTCTCTACTTGAAGGCGTGATAAGCTCGAGCGTGCGGAACTTGGATTGTAGAAACTTGTGCAGTGCATCCCATTTAGCTAACTCGTCGTCATTGTCATCGTAAGCAACTTCTTCCCATTCACGATGCGTCTCTGGGTCCAATTTTCGGACGACTAAAAATACAATGAGTGTGTGGGTGAGTGTATCCCATGAGCTGGTTGACAGTTTCAGGTTTGTCAGTGCGTTCAGACATTCAGTAGTTGTATCCAATATTGATTTAATGTTATTTGCAGTTTGCGTAGATACTTTCTTTTGTGAAAACAATCTTTTCAATATTGAGTTGACAATAATACGCTTGTTACCGAAACGCGCCTTCAGCGTACTAAACGCGCCGTCATAATTAACCTCTGTAACTTGCACGTGCTTCACCAGCGACAGGGCTTCTCCCGTAAGACTGCTTTTTAAATAGTGCAGCTTTTGTACCTTACTTAATGTTGGATTGTTATGCACTAATGACATATAAAGATCTTGATAAGCAGGCCACTCATCGTAAATACCTGAGAATGTGGGAAGTTGAATCCTTGGTAACTTCACTTGTACTTCCATGGAACCACTGATGTTATGGTCAGCTTGCATAGGAACCGGCGACTTGTTGTATGAACACAATAAATCATTAAGATCGGCTTGTAAACAAGTATACAAATCTTCCTGAACAAAGTATTCTTCATTAACGAAATATGGAATGTCTTGTCGATTCGCTTTTGGAACACATTTCACTAGTTCTATATATGCACTTTTGTATGTAGACCAATATTCTTCGATGGTTTTAATGCGTGCTTCTATGTATCCTTTTGTTAAACGTTGTTTCGGACATTTCTTAAGGTTTGATTGAGTTTTTCCTAACAACATAGCCGTATCTTCTAACACATTTAATAATTGCTCCACTGTATTTGCCATATTTGTTGTAATAAACCTTCAATTCGTTATAAAACGAAATGTTTCTTCGTATCTTCGTAGGTATAATATCTTGTTTTGATCACATTAACTATTCACTAATGAGGTTTAAAATGTACTTATATTTTTTGTGGCAAATTCCTTCTATTGTTCGTCGCTCGCCGCTCGACTCGTCCTTTTGTATTGCGCCCAGTTCATGAACGTCGTAAGTCGTATAGATATCCGGCACGATGTCGACCAAAATGTTATAGATATAAGGTTCAGTTTAGCTTGTAGGAATTCTGAGTAATAAAAATACGTGCTTGCACTATGCTGATTTATTTGCGACTGTTTAGGTGACAATTTCTTGTTGATATTATGACGACACACACATGCATATGTACTTGCTTCACTCTTTCACACAAACATTGATCTTACTCGACAACAAACATTTGATTAACGTTACTAGTTATTATTGGTTCATGGCGATCGACGATAGTGGTAGGGTAGAGATTTAGTGTTCCCAAAACATAGATAGGAAATTCGCATATGTTACGCTCGCTAATAATCAAACTTCTTAAAACGAGTTATGTAAAAGAGATATTAATTAAAATAACTGCAGAACAAATTGTGGACCTGTCTATTAACATATATCTAGACAAACATACTTGGGATGCCAGGTATTGTGGACTAGAAGGCTTGAAAATTCACAGAACCACACAGAAGCTACAAAACAAACATGGACACGGTGAACCTAAAGCTGCTAATTAGCGGATGCAATCAGCAAGATCTAAGAAAGATTAGGACTTTCACTACGAGTCTGCTTTTCTAGTATAGGTAGCATAAATGTGGACACTATAGCAAAGGAGGAGATATTAAGTAGTCCTGCCAAACAATATTTAGTTTTGTTTTTACAGTCCGGCCGTCGAGAGAATGCGTTCCTGGCACCTGTCAGTGTGACAATTCTAGTAAATAATAAACATAAAATTCGCAAAACACGTATTAGTTTGTATGAAACTGACAGGTGTCAAGAACGCATTCTCTCGTCGGCAGCACTGTAATTGCACATTGTACTGTAGATTTTCTGTACTATTTAATGATAGTATAGTCAAATATTGGCCTTAGGACACGCCAACTGTACTAGGTGGTACTAGTGCGACTGCGCAGTTTGATGACGTCGCCCACTGCACAATGACAGGATTTAACATATCTCTTAAGGCGGAACCTTTAGGGTAGCCCGCGAAATTCAAATTTACTTACGGTTTTTGCAATTTGCAGGTCACTGTCAGGTTGTATTTTGATTAAAATATGATTCGCGGTCGTAACAAATATGGCTTTACCGAATTATAATCATTAGAATCAGCAATACATCTCTCCGAGTTCATATTACTGTATTAAATGACTATTTCATGAAATCATGATATTTGACACCAATTCTAACTTAAGGTGTTGTTTTGCTGATTCTAATGATTTAATTCTGTAAAGCCATATGTGTTACGACCGCGAATCATATTTTTATCAAAAAAAAAACCTGACAAAGACCTTCAAATTGCAAAAATCGTAAGAAAATTTGAATTACGCGGGCTACCCATGCGCTTCCCCCTTAAATAATAACAGCTGTCATTTAGATGGAAATTAAATGTTATGGTTTTTTGTTGTACAGTCGCCAGCACATCAAGTTACCACAAACTGTCAGATTTTTCATTCGATTTTGAAGTTAACTTTCATCGTCTTAAAGTTTAAAATCGTTTGGAGACGTTTGACAGTTTCGTGTAGCTGGACCTGCTGGCGACTGTACAACACAATTGCTATTTTGTCTGATATGTGGTCATTATGGATATTTTTATGCATTTACTTGTCAAGTCGTCATACAAATCTTTTAATTATATTGTATGCATCATCCTGTAGTTTTATGACAGCTGAGGCAATTTGTCCAAATGTAGTTATTATAAAATTTTACATAAAAAAAAACCACCGACACAAATAAAAACCTCTAAAAACGGCTGAACAGATTTTCTTCTTTATTTTAATCTAAGAACACTCGAATTCTCAATCAAGTCACCTTTCAAACAAATAAAAAAAAACAAAATCGGTTCAGCCATTTGGGAGCTACGATGCCGCAGACAAACGTTTCAACACACGTTAAAACTTATAATACCCCTCTCTTCCCATAGAGGGTTAAAAGGGGCATCTGTTTTGTAACCCCGTATTCAAATGTTCCGAAGATGAGATGCAAGAATAATAAACAAATATAAGCAGATGAACACTTAATATGACCGCCACTTAAAAAGTGCATCAAAATAGCTTCAGTAGGTCTACTCGTAAATCTACAATGTCACGTTACGTTGCACGTATGATTTTACGTGGCTCACGTAGAATCATACAAAACAACATGAACAATGGGAGCAGGTGCCGGCAACATTTTATGAATGGAACACTAAATTGCTTAGCTTTATTTTTGACTGTTTTACGCAATATTGCTAATTTTACTGTCTCTACCGGCTCGTTGACAGCCAAGCGTGAGTGCTTATAATAATAACCGTATTATACATGAACGACGTATGTTTAAAATGATAAAATTTATTGCGTTTTCAATTCATTGATATGAACATGACAAGGGTTAGGTAGTACCTATACCACTTTTATAAATGTCAGTTTTATTTATGGTTACGTAAATGCATTTGGCGCTTAACAAATTGCCACAGCATAATGAAGAACATCACACCTAAGTGGCTAAATTTGCAGTACAGCTAGAGAGTTGTAGTTGACAAATGTATCATATGTATTGTCTCAAAGCACGTGCAAACTATCTGATTTCGCCTGGCGGAGACTTTAGATCATATTTGATGGCATTCTGGTCACTACACTTGTCGGGTATTTATGAAATAGTAGGTATCTCGTGTTAATTCGTAACTAGCCACCCGCCCCGGCTTCGCACGGGTTTTACGACTTGACAAACATGGAGATAGTTTTTATTATATTTGAGTTAAATATGGATGTATTCTTCTCAAAATTATGGTAAAAACTAAAGTAAAAGAACAAAGCGGTTAAACAGACAGACATGATAATCAACTATATTTTATATTATGTATAGATACGGTTCGTTTTCATGTAATGGGTGATGGCATTCCCTCTTTCTCTAAGGCTTTTGCAAATGCTGAAAACACGCTGTTGTGTAATCCCAAGATTATGAAAGTGATTTTGATTGCATCGATTTCATTAATCTGTTTGCATTGGCATCGATAACGTAATCACTTATCATATTCTGGTAAAGATTTCCTTATGTTATCGCAGACACAGATAGTGAGTTCACGAGAGATTAATGACTAATTTGTTATCACTGATTAGGTAACTGGAATTTATGATTAAACATGCTATTGTTTGGGTCAAGTCTAGTAGAGTTTACCTTATTTTTTTCCGCTAGGATCTGGTAATAATTTCCTGCTGACTATCATCAAACTGATTATCTAAATAACTGTAGTATATTTTAAAACTAACAAGGATTAAATACTATAATTGTCTTCATGCATAATAGCTACAAAATAACAATCAACTTGGTTCAATTTCACTCTCCATACAAGTCTATCACATGCACTGAATCTTAGCAAAACATAAACTTTCGCAATTATTATCGAAGATAATCTAGTACTCGTTAGTTAGGCGGGCAATACACCGGCCGACAATTTAGTCGTACCGACAGCGCCATAAATCGTGCGAAGAAAGCCGCTCCAAACCGCTCGTTAATGGCGAAGCAGCGAGTGGGCGAGCGAGTACGCTGCAATGAATGATTTAAGTTGCAGATTTTATACGGATACGTACATTTTAGTGTCGGCCGGTAATCGCGAGGTGTGGCCGCAGCCTTCCAAGTTTATTGTTACGACGATATTTTAAATTGATATTATTGTATCTTCCGCAGTGAAAAGGGTTCGTGGTATTGCTCCCGCCATTATGTCGGACTGGTAGTTAGATGGACGCTTTAGGTTTTCAAAGTAGTTGTAAAATGTAATGGTTATTGTTGGTGGAGGCCTGTGTGTGGCGCATGAACATAAACGGCTTGAATGAAACATGTACAGGTTTTAACGTTGGTAACCTTACAGATTTCTGTAGGTGTATACGTTCAATAAAGACCGTTAAGTCCGATGTTTACAAAGTTACTCCAAACAAAAGTTAGAAGCGGTGTCCCCCAAGGCACTATGTCATGTATGTTTGGAAAATAAGAATGGTGGTGGTTTAGTTAACTTGTGGAAAGGGTGCACATAAAAACGATACAAACCCTTCGTTTACGAGCAAATAATAACCGAACCCTTAGTTAACTGAAACAACTTCCGCATGATACGGAATATATAGTGTAAACGACACAAAGGGATTTTTCGTGTTATTTTCATATTTTTCTGAATGAAGAGCTTCCTTTGACGAACCCGAGAACTGGAACCTTATGATCCAGAATATTTTTTACTAGCTGTTGCCCGCGACTTTGTCTGCGATCCAGGATGAAAAGTAGCCTATGTCCTTACCCAGGTCATGGTCTATGTGTGCCAAATTTCATGCAAATCCGTTCGTCTTTACATATAAATATATAATTGATGTACCTATACAAAATATTGTAAAACATTTTAAAAGAGTAACGGTGGACTTTCTTGCCCATTATTCTCCATACGAAACTAACTTTTGGAAGGGGCAACTAGAATCAATTCTATTTTTTTTTAAATATAAATGGTGACGTTCAAAAGTGACTTTTATGTGCCTATTTGCAATAAATGCTTTGACTTTGTTCAGCCGTTTTGGCGTAAAACAAACTTGCTTTCGCATTTATAATATTAGTTAGGAAGTTAGGATGATAAGAAAGTTGATGATAAAGATGTAACATTCAAACGCCGACCAGTTTTTTAAAGCGACGCTAATCGCTGCTTCGATGACAGAGCGCCAGATGGACCTAAACCAGTCACGCTAACCGCTGCTTCGATGACAGACCGCCAGATGGATCTAAACCACCAATAAAACAATAAGTAAAGGCGAACGAGCGACACAAAAGATTTAGTAAGCATGAGAAGCAAGAAGAACATGACAATACTCAACCAAGATATTAAAGAAAGCGCAACAAGACAACAACCAAGTTCAAACATTATAACTCGAACAACAGATAAACATAATTGAATTTTAATAGCTTCTTCAATTTATCCAAGAAAGTAAAAATAAACAGAGGATGTTTCTTAATATAGCCGTTTTACCTAGATAATTGCCCTGGCACACAGATAAGAGCACCGTTACAGTTATCACTGGAAGCTAGAATAAACAAATAATTGAATACTTATCAATGAGTTATTGTAGATTAACCTCGGGGTCAGTTGGTGTGAGCCTGTGGGCTGTAAATATGGAGACTACGAGATGTACCTATAGTCTTTTTACGAGTAATATTCGGGTTGAGTAATGAAACTGACACACGAACGTATCAAAGAATGTTATTTCATTATTTGTTAACTGGAGATGCATCGATCGGGTTAGACCATGCATCGTATGGTCCAGTCTTCAACTTTTAGTTTCTCTAGTTTCGAAATCATTGGTTTGACTTGGTCCTATTCTATGTGTTCAAACTGTTTAAAATTGGTGACAATAAAAATGCACTGATTGCTGTTCTGTTGTATGGAGAAAACGCAACCTATGTTTGCATTTTACTGCAAAATATGAGCAATAATGTTAAACGTATGTGCATCCTAAGTTAATCAAAGTTGGTTATTATAGGTTACCTTGTGTTAGTATTGAACTCTACGCTGGCATAAGCTTTAGCGGGACCTAGCTCGTATAAATAGCTGAGGAAACAGGCTTTATAGTACCTATTTACTTCTGTAATGCTTTTTGATATTCAAACATGTCTCATTGGCAAAGTTTATGGTAATAACCTTATGTAATGGCTCGCATTTACTGCAAACTTGGCTTTATCTATGACCTCCGAGTAACTGTGTGCAGCAATTGAGATATACGAAGAGTATACTTAGGTCCTTTTAGAACATTGGCATTTGTTGAATCGTCAGTAATGCAATGTGTTTAAAAAAGATCATTTTTGTACTAGTCTGAAGAAAAACGATGTTATGACCGGAATTAGCTGAGTAAATTGTAAACATCCTGAAAATAAAATGCGTCGAAATCGACGAGGACGTCAGTAATTCCATATGAATCAGTGATAATATTTCGGAAATTAGCTCTGGAAGTCCGGGCGATTATCTACGCTGAAAAAAATTACTTAAAAGATTTGGCTAGTATCGAGGATAAGAATAACGGCATTATTTTCTACATAAGACTGCAGAAGGCATAGTTTAATTATGTAAAGCTTTTGGATTCTCAAACCATAATCATTACGAGCGGGAGGAGGGACGACTTTAATACATACAATACTAATACGTGTACATACAATTATTTTACATACATTATGCATGTTCATTTTTGTGCTAAATAAAAAGACGCAGAAGTTCCAATCTAAACAATGCTTATAGGACTTAAAGGAGGACTGAACTAAACAAAAATATTGATAAATTGCGAGGAATCTAAGATGTTAAAGAAGTGAATGTTGTGAAACCTGAATCGCACTCACACAGACCAGGGAAGAGGCACAAAAGGAAGGTGGCTTGTACTCAGGAACAAGAATGGGCGAAACAAGGCTGTCAATGATGTTGATCATGATTTAGAATTTAGTTACAGATAAGGCTAACGACGCCATAGCATTGCAATAGCAAAATGACAAGAATAGCAAATAAGTCGTACAAGACGTGTCTACTGTTAAATGGGCCTTTTGCAACTCCTCGAGTAATGACTAGTGAACGAACTCTGCGCCTGCGCTGATAACGTTTATTACACACGTATTACGCGAAACGATAACGAAATGTGTCTTTGTGTAGCCTTTGTGTGAAGGAATGTACTTCGACCTAATGATTTATTTGTGTTTGGACACCACACAGGATGTTGTGGAATACGAGGGCTAACAAACTTACTGTATAGGATGCTACGGTTTCATGTGCAGTCGGACGGAAAATTGATACATCACCGCAAAAACAAATACAAGAAGTATGTAAAGCAGTATTTTTCCCATCGTTTCCATCAATACGGAATACTTTCAACTGAGAGATATACAAACGAAGTACAAATATCTTAGGTCCAGCTAAGTTTTCATCTTGCATCAGAAATATTTCCGAGTTTCAGAGTATTTATTTGTAAACGTAGGTTACAGATACACAGGTGTGTGAGATGTTACATTTTTGTAAGTTCTCTATGCTTTGCCATTAGGCGTACAAATGCTCGTATCAATTTCAGTTATTTCATTATTCATTCATTTCAACTGAAATCTGTTAATTTATAGATGGCGAACACCTATAAATCTACATATATTATACAAAGTTAGCTCAGAAACGTCGTTGCACGCGCACGCTACGATCAATATTTGCACGGAGTGAGCGAGCGTCGCGAATTTTATTAGGAGACGTGAAACGCGCACAAACCATGTCATGGTTTACTGCAAGATGTATGTAATGTTAGTATTTTATATGCATCTAAGAGGATATTTACTTCAGATTATAATATTTATCATCTTAGTGTTTTCAGTGAAGATGAAGCATTCCAAGGATATCATTGAAATGCCTGCTTCTTAGATGCGGCCAGTCGTATCATGAAAGAATCTAGATGAAAAGTCGAAAACAGTAAGTCACATAAAGCAGTAACATCCATCGTAATGAAGTCTTCATGTAAACATGAATTAGACATTCTAATCAAGACAAAGTCCATTAAACAACTAGGTACTTTGCTGAAGGCAATTACCATAAAAGAAGCACCTAAGATAAATAGCCACCTGCACAGACAGGGTGTGCCTTAAAAGCCATAAAGCATAAACTAGACTCAATAGCCTAGAGCTTTTGCCTAATTAAATTCTTTGCCGACCATGTTCGCACTTAGAGCGAGAGGTTCAAAAATATGGTAATAGGATTGTTCAACGGCACAAAATGATTGCTCTGTATAGTCTGTGTAGGCGACCGCATACAATATAATCAAGAGCTTAATTTGAAAGGGTTTCCCAGTCCATAATTTCGGTATTATCGTATCAAATCTGGATTATTCTGGATGGAGATATAAAAGGGGGCTGGTTTCAAATGAGATATTACTAGTATTCGAGGGTTTGGACGTGTTGAAAGTACGAGGGGCGTTTAATGTATGAAAGTGATTTACTAATGATGTGGGTAATTTGACTCATTAATTAATTAACGACATTATCTAAGGGTATAAAGGTAGAATTTTAGATAGTTATGATCATTAGTTTCGAGTTATCCTTAGTTAACAACGACTGGAATGGCTAACGTGACAATGTTGAAGAAAATCAAGCACCGCGCTGTTATTAAATTCCTTACCAAACAAGGAAAAAGTCAAAAAACTATTCACGAAGAGATGGTGGCTGTTTACCAAGATTACCTTCGTTATCTACGGTTCAAAAGTGGTCAACTGAATTTAAAAGGGGCAGAGAGAGTATTAAAGACGAGGGCGGCTCGGTTACTGCCTCTACGGAAAAAAACGTGAAAAAAGTTGAAAGCTTATACTGGAGGATGCCCGAATGACGATGAAAATGACAGCAGAGATGACCCACCTCTGCGTTGGTACCATGCAAACTTTTCTTCATGACCTTCTTTACCTTTCAAAAGTCAGTGCAAGATGGGTGCCGCGAATGCTCACGGCGCCTCAAATACAAGTGCGAATCGAGTGCTATAGAGAGTTTGTAGAGCTCTGTGGTGAAGTTTCATCAAGTATTTTCGATTGAATTGTTACTGGAGATGAAACGTGGGTTCATCATTATGACCTTGAAAGTAAGCAGGGGTCCATGCAGTGGCACAAGAAGGGTACTACGCCCCCTAAGAAATTCAAAGTCGTTCCGTCTGCCGGAAAAATCATGGCCACAGTGTTTGGGGACTCAAAGGGAATTTTGTTGATTGAGTACCAAAAAAAGGTGAACCCATAAACGCAGCATCCTACGCATCCACTTTACGAAATTTACGGGAAATAATTAAATAAAAAGATGGGTTAAACTGACCACCGGTGTGTTGCTTCTTCACGACAACGCCCCGGTCCACACGGCGCGAGTTTCCAAGGCTGCTGTGCGAGATTGTGGTTTCGAAGAAATAAATCACCCACCGGACCTAGCCCCAAGTGATTATTATTTGTTCCCTAATTGGAAAAAAGACTCGTGGGAAACGATTTTCCAACGATGAAGAGCTCAAGGCGGCAATAAATGCGCATTTTTCAGAGAAAGAGTAAATTTTTTTACAGGCTATTGAAAAGTTAATTTCGAGATGTAATAAATGCATTGAGGTAATGGGGAATTACATTGAAAAATAAAAATAATTTTAATTGAATTTACGTTTTTTTCATGCCGATACTGAGAGTACATTGAACACCCATTGAATGAGAGGAAAATAATGGTGGAGTGGTATTGCTTTTCGGCGTTATGTATGGTCATGCTAGGTGGTATGGCTGTAAACCAATGAACTGAGTTTTGTTATGATAAAGCCGAGTATATTCAAAGTTCGGATGAATATTTACAATCCCTGGATGATGATGAAGTTTAAAATCCTATCGACAAGTGTACAATTCTGTAACGACAAAATTAGACCAACTCGATTAAAATTAAAGTAAGTTTATTATCCCCCAGGCTCTTTTAACTGGAAGCATTTAAAACTTGAAAGATCAACTCATCTACAGAACTTTCGCCAGGGCCAGATTTAAGATCAAAATGAACTAGTGATATCAAAAGAACCAAATCAAAAGAACATTCGCAATTTCTTAGGACGTCTTTTAATTGGCCGCTTGATAACGAGTCGTAGGTACTGCATTACAAAGCGGTTTGGCTTGTTAATTAGGCGCCATAATGAGTGGAAATTATGTTTTTATTACATCTGCGTGGAGTTCACATAAACAATGGTGAATCATTTTCTAATCGTTTTATCAAAGCCTAGATCCCATGGCAGATAACTTCACGATAATGATGTAGAACAGTAGTTAGTAGTTACGTGTTTGTTCCAATAACTTGACAACAGAGAATGTAATCACTAAATCGACATTGAGTCACTAGTTCTAAAAATGTCTGATGTCACTTTTTCGAGTTTCTAGATAAATTGCTAAACTGCGGCGCGCATAAAGATAAAGCTGTAACAAATAAAGACTGCAAATAGAAGTTTATAGCTCGACTAACTCGGCTAACAGAATAGCTAACAAACTTATAGTGCTAGCACACGACTTAAAATAGACAATTCGCAGGAACGATTTGGCAAGGTCTGCAAATTGGAGCGTCCGCGTCCGTAAATGTTAGATCGACAATTCATTTTTCGGAAAACGTTTTGCTATTCGAAATATTATGTCTGGCAAATGGATTGTGAAATTAAGACTACCTTATGTCCCACACAGTTATATTTACTTATTTCCCTCTCAACACTTATCCTCACGACATATCTTACAAGATTACGTTAAACTCGTCGCCTTCTGTCTTCCAGTCTCCCCGCCAAGTGCCTTAGGATCGTTGGCAAAACGAACGATCGAAGGGAAATCTAATCAGACGGAGATTCCTTCCCCGTTCATTTGACGAATTACTTGCTAGCAGCGCACGGAGGGAAATGGGACCAATCGTACATGTAATTTGTAAAAATGACAGAGATCCTTTGTACCCTACATCTAGATCGCTTTCTTCCGAAGTACGTCACAGAAGATGGTAATTAATAGTTGTGACGTAAGTCTCGGAGGAAATACGTTATTTTCTGTCTACCTTTGGCCTTTTCTTAGTCCTTATTTGATATTAAAGCTTTGGTTTGTCTATAATTATATATAAGGCAAAATATACTCCTCAAAAAAGAAAAGGACAGGTACTGTCAGTTTTTCTATCGTGTTAGGTGGTCCACAATTTTCGTTACTCGGATCTAGAAGAAATGGTGTGTTTACGAATGGACCATTTATTAAGTCGAACATTTCCCTCGGGGTCTCACCAGTCGTGATAGCGCTCGCCAGAACATAAACATTGAAAGCGACACTGATTGAGTCTTGTGCAGTGTTTGCGCTCGTGTGGAGACAGTAATTAACTTGCCGCGACGACGTCGCGTTGCTGTGCACCGAATTAGATTAAACCGTGGTACGCCGCTGCATTTTTATTTAGATTCTAGCTGCAATGTTTTGAGAAAAATGCTTTTATCGCGAACGGGACCAATTGGCACAAACATAGAGCTAAAGCTTAGGATTTCATCTTGAATCTATTAAATGTTCAGGATTTCTGAAACTATAATAAATATAAATAATGCTGGAACAATTCGAAAGATTGTAATATTATCTGGTAAATGATGACAACAAACTTTTTTGTTGTTTGTAAAACTTGCATGATTTGTGGAAAGGAGCAGAGGGGCTATGGGAAAGGTCGGTCAAAGCTAATTGTAGATGGCGTGACCAAAGCTAGGTCCCTACGGCCTACAATAAATTTGAAATTTCGTTCATTCATTCCATTTCGTGTTCATTCATGAGTTTGGTTTTATTCCACTATTTCGTTATTTACGGTCATTTTAATGTTTTAAATCGATAATTATTCGACGTGGAAAGTGTCAGAATTAAAAACCTTAAATACTGGATAATTCCTTGGAATCACTTTCTTCAAAAAATTTGCCAATATACCCTCGAACTGTGTTTAATTAAAATAATTCGCTGCGAATAACTTTAAGCCACAATCTTCTAAGTTTAGGTACTTTAGGAAAATGGTAGACTCTAATTTTCGAGCATTTAGGAACACAACAACGAGTCATTTTCGCAAAAAATAATAAAAACCACCTCACGCCTTGCGTTTGCTTATTTCGGAACTAGCTGACAGCTTTTTTTTTTGACAGTTGCCTTCCCCATTCCCATATATTTTTAAACATATGCGTTCTAGTCTCAGTTTTAATCTGTCAAAATAAATTCTAATTTACCTATATACTAGTTTTTTTTTGCGTTGGTCAATCACTCAACAGCTGGCCTCAGCATTTAAAAAGCAAACATCAATGACTTACGACATTATGTACCAACTCGATAGGTACACAAGCCAGTGTACTTTCGATTTCAATTCGCAAAACATTGTCGAATCAATACGGAAACGTATCAACCAATCGTGAACAACCAATATTGGTTTCATCCGTCTTATTAGTTCGTCGCAATCTTTGTTATTGTCTGTTGAAATATACGTGTAAATGTCACCTCTCAGTTTTATGTAAAAACTGCCAATATTTCTAAAGTACTTGCAAACAATTTTATTGCAATTTTTTCATGCTCAAGCAGGAACTCAATTGTCAGAACTGAATAAAAATATTGACATAAATGACAACACGTTTTCACATTTATCTCAATATACACAAACATGGATATTTAATTAGTGGGAGACAATAGTGACACTCGCTAATGTGTCTATAATTTGTAAATCGTTTCACAACAAGAAACTGCAAACACTTTAAGTTTAATATAGAATTGCAGATGATTTGGTAAGTACAGCAACATAAAGAAGATTGCGCTGCTAATCGCGTCCGCAATCATGCGTATCCAAATGGCATCATGAACGTCCGCACGATAACATCCACTGATACACACATCTTATAAACGGTCCAAATATTTGAGAGAGAAAATAGCCGTATCGATCGTGGATAGAGAATTATTCGACACGCGACATACAGAGCGAAATTCCTTACGCGTTTAAAATAAAACTGCTGAAGGTCACGACATTGACCTCTAAATGACGCCGGCGATTGATAGACCCCAGAAAGAGGCACGATTCAATGTCAAGTGCGGATCTATTCCTATCGGTGCGTGTATACGCGGCCTGCGTCACGGCGCCGTCTCACGTCACGGGCAACCCTATAGCCCGCTGCATGATACGCCCACCGTTAGATACGATGATTACAATCTACCAGTTTATTAATACACGATAACGCGTACTGTGACGTCGCAGTCGCACCCGCGTCATATGCCATGAGCCATGATTAATGGTGTCCGAGGTGAGGCGAATCTTATTATAAGCTCGTGACGTATGGGTGCTAAATCGCGTTTCAAATCGCAATTTTCCTTTGACAACTTTTCCGTTACGCACTCCTCGCCGTATGCTTATCGAGATACCACTTGAGAACGTCATTCAATATTCCTATATGCTGAAAACGTTCACGCGGGAACCTTGTTACATATTTTATCGATACCCTTATACGAGTTCCACGTTAGACCTTAAAGTTATTTTCTCTTTCGTTTGCTCTCAACGGTAACTTTAGCGCTCCTATTTTAATCACAAATTGGAGCGGATACAAACTGATCGGTCTCATTTACAGTTCCTAATGGTTTCATTTGTCAAGTCAGGGTGACATGTGGTTTGTTTTCAGCAATTTGTGATGTGGAGGTACAGTGAGGTGGATCTGCGGCGAGGATGTGTCCGGTGTCGTCGACCCGCCGCCGGCCCTGGCGCACTATTCGTGACAATACGCTGGCAGCGCTCCAAGCGCCGGATGGCGTCGATACATCGGCTGCACATGCAACACTAACACACGTTTTCACCTCTTCTCTTCCGTCCAATCTTCAACTTTAGCGTCAAGCATGAAGAAATTTAGAGTTTCCAGAACAGCAATATAAAGTTTGTACATCGATAAATTAGCGAAAACGCCTGCTGCGTTTTGTCCTTTGATGTTACAAACGTCGAGGAAGTCATTTGGGCTTGTGGTGTAATATTACGGAGCTGCAATTTCATATTTAAACGTGCGAATGGAAATAGTTTTAGAGGCGGCACGTCGCCATATATCACGTCCCCTGCGGTTATATTACACTACTTGTGAGTGAAGTAGGAAGCAGATCAAAGCCGAGAGTGACTTTATGACGATATCACGTGAGTTACCAATAGCTGTGTGATTGAAGTGAGTGAGTGCAGCAGATGATGTGTGCTAACGATGACCACGCAATGACGTTTCTAATTTGACAACGTTCCTTTATACATACATCTAAACAAAATAGTCATTAATGTAGATCAATTATGTCATTTTTATTATATTTTTTCTTTTTTCGGATGAAACTCCGATTACCAGGTGAATTTTTGTAACAGAAATAAAATTTGAAGTTAAAAATCCTTGAAAACTTGTTGGAAAAGTTCAATAATAGATATCATATTTACGAGGCGGAACAAATCTCTTATTGATCGCTTGAAGATGAAGCTTTGTTTGTTGTAGATGACTAGCCATAATATTTTAAAATTGTGCGCAGTTCGTCGCCGCCATTGACATAGGTACTGGCAAATGACAACAAATATTATTATGTCCAATAAACAACTTTGTACGTGATAAACAATGTTTTCCACACGTGAGATTACAGCCCTTATCAGGAGTTTTGGTTTCACAGCGGTGGATTTTCCATGAATTGGATAATGGAAAATGTATGACGCCATTGGATTTTTCATTTAATTAATCGGCGCTGACGCCTGACGGATACAACGGCAAAGTGGTTATCACATCTCATTGTTGTCAAATGATCAACTAATGGGATTGTATAAAGATGGACAGCAGATTCTACCTTTATAGTATACTAATATTTGATACGAGTAGTTCGTAAAGCTAAGTGATTAATTAAACAACACTTTGAAAAGAGTTGGAAAGCGGTTACTATCTTTTTATCTAGTCTCAGTTGCATATTTGTGAATCCCAATACTTTATTCGTCGTAGACAACAGTAAAACTTTTCCATCAGACGTCCTTCCTCTTTCTAATAAAACGTGAAGTCGACAGATCTATAATGCAGCACATTCCGTGTCCAACTAGGGTAAAAAAACTCCATAGCTTTGGTCTCTGTATATATTTTTCAGGTCGTTTCATTTCGCCCGGGTCAAGGTCCCACGTGTGTCGCCCCGCCAGATGGCCTGTGACGTCACATGATATATTATGATAACTAATCAAAAAGCCATTTCTGGAAGTAGTAGTACGTAAGTACCATTTACTATAATTTCAATAGTCATAAATGCTTGATCATAATGACAGGAAATTTAATTTTCAAACAGAAAAAGAAATGAGTATTTTTTAACATAATCGTAAATCAAAACTGACAGGCTGGAGCAATCAGCAACAGTAAATATTTTCGTCACATTCTGGCATTTCTTAAATTGCAACATTAAAGACTCCATTTCCCTTCCAAATGTAAGCAATCTGGGGACTGCCCGAACGTTTAGCATAGCATAGACACAAGTTATTCAAGTTTATTCTAATAATTCGTGTCCAAATTAATTTGAGAGCCTTTCAAATCAAATTTCGTCTCGCAGAAGCCCGAATAAAGTCCTCAAACAACCGCTACTGACTCCTCAACCATCGTCTAAGCTGTTGAATGTTATTTGAGCCGGCAATAAGTCGGCACAAGAACGGCAATAGGTCGAACTAACAAGCCCTATAAAGCTATAATCTTTCTCTGTTTGATGATAAATTCTATCGTGTACAAAAGCATCTGTTAGCAATGTCGATAGCTGTATGCGCGGCATGCAAGGCAGCTCTTTGTGTACGGTCGATCGCTCCGGGACACCGGGAGACGCACGACGTTTGTCAATACCTCGCCTTTTTGATCCGTTTGCAACTCAACTGCTCTATTCAAGGATAGGAATTGCATTAATAAGAGCAGATGGAGAAAGCTATTGTGTTGGTTCAGGGCTTTGTTTAGGGATGGCTTGAATGCAGACCGAAGGTGTTGACGAAGTTGGTTCTAGAAATAGGATCGATATACGAGTGAAACTCGTTTAATACAGCACTCTACCAAGTCCTACTCCAAACTGGCAATATTTTTCCCAAATAAACACCAACATCCCAAAGAATCGATGGTACAAACATTGCCATAAGGTAACAAGATATCCACAGTATTGACTCACTTATGATTCAATTTGCGGTGTACACAATCATCCCCGTCGGTGACTTATGTCCCGGAATAGAACATCCCTAGTCATCCCGGGAAAGACAATTAAGAAAGTTAACTATGAGTATGAGTCGTGATTTATATCGAGATGTGAGTAACATCGTTCTGGAGTGTAAGCCGCTGGAATTTTAGACAATATTTCGGAATGACATGTGCGATCTCAATCAGAACAGTAATTTAATGAATGTATGACTAGTGCATAGCTTTCTTCTTTAGTAATCGTTTTTGTCACTGGTTGAATTTGAATGTGGGTTGGTTTTGTGTTTTGTAGTGGCTGGGTTTAGTACCTGATGCAAAATGAGAGTTAAGAGCAGCAACCCGTCATAATTTGCATTCAAACGCTCATACGTGTTCATGGCGTTATTACAAATTGTCCTCCTCATAGTTTGAACACAGATATCTTGTGGTTTATATCTAGGTATCTATTTAATTAAAAAAATACTTTTATGAGAAGCAAATTCAGTAAAGACGTCTGAAAATCAGCTTTTTTGCACAAAGGTTATCTGAACTTTGGCCGTTCATAATGTACTCATACATTGAACATTTAAAGAAAACATCGTTATAGAAACCTCGCACATGTAATGGAGATTCTAAACGACAAACACTTTTTCCAAAAACTTGTAAGGCTTTTTCAAAAACACATATTTCCTGGACCAAGTTTTGTGAAATCTCCGCGCGCCAATTTTCGTTCGATGTTATCGTGTTCGCACTCTTGCTTCTTTTTCAAACATTGCGTTGGATGAAACAACAAGCTTTTCAATCATGCTCGCGTTGACGACAGACGGACCGGGAAGGGCCCTCTTAATACGGGGTTATAACTTTTATTTTCAACTAGCTAATGCCCGGCATGCGTTGCAATGCCTTTTTCTTTAAAATCACTTCTTAATTAGAGCTAACAAAACAAACAAACAAGGCGGTTAAGCCCTTTTTGAGTTTTAGCGAGACTAGCGAACAGCAATTGGTTGTTATATAATATAATATAAGATAATTAGGGTCAACGTAGAGTAAGTTATTACTATGAAGGTCGTAAATCACTTACCGTGGGTATTTGAAAGGGAAACCAAGAAATCACGGGTATTGACAAGAGATTCTGAAAACAAATGGCGTCATTTATTTCCGTCTGTCTAGTCACTCTAGTGGAACTAGTTTTGTTAAAGCAGTCGAACGGGACAGTTATTGAGTCAGAACAGTTAAAAATAATACTGAAAGATTTCAATAGTTCACTATAATACTAACCCATTTTACGAATGACAATAATGATTTACGTGTGAACCGAGTATTTAAAACTTTTCGTTCATTCTCAGTTTAACATAAAAACTGCCTCAGGAATGTTTGCCAAAAGTTTAAATACAATAGATACACTCGCGGACAAAGAATACGGGTCAGTACGAAATACTAAAATTACTCTTAGAATAATAGAACCAGCGGAATTAATGAAACCGTATATGGTAGATGATTTACCAGTTATGAAAACAACACGAAATGTTGAAAACATTATTATTTGAATTGTCAACATTAAATAAAAAAACAAAACATCAATAACTTTTACGTTGAAAAAATAATTGTTGGTTTCCACATACAACACAAAAACGAACTTTAAAACAAAATTAATACTTCGTATTGCCTCCACGGGCTCTTCTCACAGCTGTCAAGCGATTGGGCATGCTGTTTATTCAGTTTTTCATGCGATGTTCGGGATATTGGTCCATTCTTCCACTAACGATGTTTCAAGTCTCGAAATGTAACTTGGGCGGGGTTTCGATTTCTTGCACTACTCCCAAGCTCATCCCAAGCGAGTTCAACTGGATTCAGGTCCGGGCTTCTCGCGGGCCAGTCCATGCGATTGAGGCCAACGTCCCGAAAATACTCATTTACTATTTGAGCTGTACTTATGTGTCCTGGCGATGTCATGCATGCTATTGAATTTTCACCCATATTAATTAAATAAGGGCCGACATGCTCATTAAGAATTTATTCCACATATCTTGCACTAACTAGTTAGCGTACCATTTTCTATCAGCACTAACTCCGTGCGACTCTCTGAAGAGATTCCAGCACAAACCATAACAGATCCACCGCCGAACGACACTTTCTCCTCAAAACAAGCTAAAATGAAACGGTCCCCTTCGATGGACCCTTCGCCGCCCAGCATATGCATACAGCATAAATCTGGATTCGTCAGAAAACATTACTCTTGTCCATTCTCCATCTGCCCCACTGTGCGTGTTCGCGGGAGTAACGTAATCTTGCTACCCGATGTTCCCTTTCAAGTTTTGGACCATTTGCGGGTCTATGTAGAGTCAAATTAGCTTCAAAGAGCCGCCTCCTTACAGTCCACTCGCTTACGTCGTCTCTACAGGTCTCCCGAAGTTAATTTGTTACTTGTAACCGCCTTGAGGTGCCGATTTCGGAGCATGGTCGTAATAATAAATCGATCCTCTCGAGCCTTAGTACATCTCGGTCTGCCGGTTCCTAGACTTCTTATGTTCTGCCTAGTTTCTCGGAAACGTTGGACGACTCGCTGCACTGGCTGAAAGTGACACGCCTATTATTCTTGCTGTACTTCGCTGATATCTGCATTTTTGGCGACACGTGTACATTCTTCTGGTGTTAGCGACATGATAGTAATTCAATAATGATGGTGAAAGACGACAATGACAACCTTTTATCATTTTGATTTGACAGATTGAGAACAAAAGTGAGAAATAAAGCAAAAGTAAAACAACCGCGAATTGAATTTATTTCCAAATTCGAGGTTTATAAAATTTCAGTTTTTTAAATTACATCCTAACTAATATCCTAACTTCCTAACTAATATTATAAAGGCGAAAGTAAATTTGTTTGTTTGTTTGTTACCTTTTCACGCCTAAACCACTGAACCGATAATCCTGAAATTTTGCATATACGTTGTCAGGGGTACAGAAACGGACATAGGGTACCTTTCATGCCGCAAAAAAGTACTGTTCCCACAATGAAAACAACAATAACGTCCTTATGATAATAGATGGCGCCACGTGTCTCATGATCATCATGAATCATGATTGAATTATAACCCGAATTGATAGTTAAAGTCTAAATTAACGCGAGCGAAGTCGCGGGTAAAAGCTAGTTGTAGATAATTTAAGGTTTTATTGCATACGATATTAAAATTATCTGTAATATAAAGATAGTTTCATGGATGTACCATCATTAATTTGCAAGGTATAGGGATTTTCGTCATCGACCCGTATTATCTGACCGCGAGTGTAAAAGTAAATTAGCCGCGACAGCTTCGAATATATTAACTAAATGACACACTTTGTTAAAATGACTAATGGCTAGAGTATTGTGTAAGAAATGTCGTATGCTTCTTTCATATCATAATTTTGTGTCAAACTGTCGTATGTTGTGTATTTTTAAATAATAAAGTTGGAATCAGATATTACATGCATCTTCGAATTTTTTGTTTTACTCATAATTTACCAGTCTGATGCGTATCTTGTTTTGCAAAATGGTAAGCTTCTTGTGGCTTTTAAACTTCTTCTTCTTTATGATCGTATAAAGGGTTCGTGAAAGGATCCTTCACCAATATTTTTTCAAGCGTGATGTCAGCAATCTGTGCCTTGTATGATGTTGTGTTGTGCAGGATACAGCCACTTGATGTAATCCTTGGCAGCTCATACGCCCACAGTGAGAGATGAGCAAGTCCTCTTCATTCTATTCTTGTCGTCTAAATTGTATAATTTCGCAACAAATTGCATATCGGCGCCGCGACACCTACGTTGTTTGTATTCCTGACTTGCATATGACTAGTAATTATAGCACGATTGTTTATGTTGTGATTCTCACATAAATAAGTTACGTAATTAATACGAGGTGCGTGTGCCGTGTTGCTATTTTAATTTACTATTTTTATTATAGATCTACTTACTCATAAGACATGTGAGTAGTGTAAGCTTTTTTATTTCTAAATGGTGATGCATCGAGGTTCTTGACTTTTTGTCGTGGATTATTTACTGGTCATTTGATTTATGGTTTGCAATTTCCTGATATAATTGTAAAATTATCCAAATGTTTTGCACCGTAATTTGGGTAGTTGATCCCGCGAGATTGAGCATTGTAAAATACGTGCCAACATTCCCAAAATCCTGACCCTTGAGTTAACCGTGCGAACAGTCGCGAATAAAACCGACGACGTTCGAATCATTTTGCTTTGACGAGATGTCCTGCATTTTAAGTAAGTTTAACGTAGAAATGTAGGAAACTAGGAACGTTCTGAATTCAAAAAAAGTGAAAACTAGGCCTCAGGGACAAACATGCAATCAGTATTTGCTCTCAATGTGAGGTGAATAGATTCTATGAAAACGAACGAATTGGTATCGAAACCGCACTCGGCCTAAAAGCATTTTTTAATCCTTGTTTTTTCTGGTTTAATACTCTGTATAGTATCTTTATTGGACATTTATGCTGTTACTGTGTATCAGGAATTCCCTAAGCTTTACTTATTTCATGCTTTTGGGATGTTCTTGGTTCGACAGAACGTAGAGATAGATGCCACTGCCTATTTCACTAGTAGATGAATTACATAGACTACCTCAGATTGCGAAAATTGTCTTAGCATGAGTGGCTGTAGTTTCAGCAGTACTGCAGCATTCACTTTGGAATTAATATACAGTAAAGCTGAGGACTACTACTAAGTACTGTTAGTTGCGAATACACCATTGCATCCAATTTTCTTGATACAAATCAATCGCAAAGTTACCATACCTCTCAATCGTACAATAAATGGATAGTATTCAATGAAAAATTTCAAATTAAACTATTAAGAGTCGTGCACACTGGCGCGACGCGACACAAAGACACCGCGTGTCGCGCGACGAGCGGTGCCTTTGTGTCGTGTTTTCGCGTAGCGCCTGTTTACGGGAGCCTTTAAACTTTGCAGGTTAATCGAACTATGCATAAAGCAGGTACCATAGGTTAAATTTATTTTTGCACCGTTATACATACTTCCCATAAAAAGATGAGATCGGAAATATCAAGGTTTATAACCACTCACACCATGGACTGCCCTGCCGCCCGGCCCTCAACAGGACCCCGATTCAGTACTTTTCAGCTACTGCTTCAGCATCAAACGGGGAACCCGTGTCACTTCGCTTGCACTCATAAGACCGGATTGACAACGTTTAATGTTCTGAAGAAATGATACATTAATGTAAAATAAAATTTTGACGTAAAAATAAGGCACCCGTATTTTTATTTTTTTCATGTTTTGTAGTTTTCATTCATAAAAACATCTTTGAAATGGTTCAAAATCGTAATATGTCAAAGTCAAAACATAGTCAATTTTTTTGCTAGGTTCTTACTTAGTTTAGACAATTTTTCCAAACGATGACGGTGTTTTCACTCTTTTAACTAATATTTTTATTTGAGAAAGGTTTGAGATAGACGCAAAATATTTCAATTAAAACAAATCCTAACTAATACTAATCCTAACTTCCTAACTAATATTATAAATACGAAACTAAGTTTGTTTGTTACGTTTTCACGCCTCAACCACTAAACCGATCATCCTGAAATTTTGCATATACGTTGTCAGGTGTACAGAAACGGACATAGGGTACCTTTCATCCCGCAAAAAAGTACTGTTCCCGAGGAAAATAACAATAACGTTCTTATGATAATAGATGGCGCCACCTGTCTTTCGAATCATGATTGAATTATAATCCGAATTGATAGTCAAAGTCTAAATTAACGCGAGCGAAGCCGCGGGCAAAAGCTAGTTTATATATAAATAGAGATTAGCTAAACTTTCAAAATATTTATAATTATCTATCGAGAAGACGTCGATGAATATTTCGTAAACTAATATAATATTTGGTTTAATCATTTATAACCAAGCCTACGTCCATCAATATTGTAGTTCACCCTAACTGAATCAGTTTGACAGTGCGAGCGGGATAGAGATACATGGCGCGGGGAAGTGGGGACAAAATATGAACTTGAGCTGAACTATTATTACAAACTCTTAAGTTGGCCAAAAGAAAAATAAAGACTTGTTTGCGCTATCAAAGCTGCTATAACAGCTTTTCCTCGGAGGATAGTGATATAGATATGATATAGATGATAGATATTCTTGTGTCAAATAAAACGGATTCCTTTCACATATTACACATCTTTAGTTTAATGGCCCATAAACATAAATTTTCTTCGTTCCATGCTTGTTTTGATAATAGTGGGAGTTTCAAGGAAAGACGCAGTAAATAAAATCACGTGCTGGACCGAATTTAACTACCATTGTAAATAATCATGTGTTAGATAGCGTTCGTCATGTCTGTAATGTTATCCTACTTGTTCTCGACACGTGGTAGAAAAGTGAAGATGGTTTATCCCAAGCACGTAAACTTAAAGATTTTAAATGCAACTGGATTTTGAAAGCGCTCGTGGAAAAGTTAGCGACAAGATGCCTTGGAAGGAAATGAAATGAGGTTCAGCATTTGCATCGATTGTAGTTTGTAAGCGAGTTATATCTTATGTGTCACTCTGCATTTGTCTATGCCAGAGCTTCTAATAGTTACTTAATTACAGTCAATACAAAGTGGACCTTCTTCGCTTTTTTTCTTTTCCGTTGGATTTTACTATTTAGTTCATAGTTTGTTAGCAGATTGCGGGGGAAGTGTACATTGAACTTGGAAAGCCAAGGGCGGTCATAGACGTTGAAATCTATAAGAAAATCTAGATTGTGCGTACTGTTATTATTTCAGATTTATTCATTTCTGGGGATTGGTAATTACAGGTATTTAAATTATGGCAGCTGGCACTTTTGTGACAATGTAGCAAATCCCCTTGTATACCTACAGAAAGAAATGACGGTACCAAAAATCGGAAAATACTGCGGCACTGTAATAAAAGGAAAACGTGCAACCGATCTATATGAAAATGTGGTATAAATATACGCCAGTGTTTTACGAGGCGCTTCCAGATTGATACGTAGAGGTGTATGCCGTGACGTCACTGAGAAATCGGTGAACCACGTAGAAGGTACGGCAGTCGACTCAGTACCTACAACAAAGCTCGAAGAGGTTCTAAAACAGAAGACGAAAGGCCATCGAATAAATAAAACCGAACAATTTCGTGTTGCACTCGCAAATATGAGAATTTCTGCATGACTTAATTATGTTTTCTGGGTTTCAGACATTGTGTGGAGAAGCCTTTCTGTATCTACGCTGGTGAACGTCAATCGCTAACTGAATATGCATGAAAACTCTTGTGAACAAAATTTAGTTCGCAATCTACGCTGAAGTGCGCAGGTCGTTTGCTATCGGTTACACAACACTCATTAAAATTTGCAGCAAATGAATTAATTTGATATCACTCAATGTTTGGGTAAACACATTTAGAACGCCACTTGAGATGTTCCGAATAAGAGATTAATTCTTTAATGGACTTGCATATACATCATTGTCAATTAGTACTTTCTGCACACAAATAGAAAGTACGTATTGCAGATAAATCGATCTACAAGACGACGAAAACGATTTTCAATCCCAAGAACATCCCATAATACAATACAGAGAAACGTCAGATACAAGCCAGTATCCGCAGTATAATTATATCCGTCAGACAGACGGATCAGATGACACTATCAACGGCACAAAGAGAACATCTGTATTCCGATTATTCGATAACTATTATCGATTCAACGCTATCGGTATCGATAAACAGATGCTTTTGTTTCGACACGGTTGTAATAAAATCGAGAGTCGATAGCGAGATGTGTCTGTAGTTGTTTTTTGATGATATAATATTCGATAATGAAGTCAATGAAGTAGAATTTATAGCTTTTTATAAACAACGTCATGGAAATCGAAACAGAGATATGATACGTGCAGTAGTCAAATAGCATGAGTTTACAAAAAGATAAAAATGTTACATAATATTAAGTAATGGGATAAATAAGACTAGTCTCCGATACAAAAAGTTTTTAAAAGGAAACCTTATCTTTAAAACAATTACAATAAGAGTCATATAAGTACTCTGCTGATCTAAATTATACACTTCTATCCATGAACTCCCCAATGCATATAAGTTCTGCCTAAATAATTACTCAACAATTAATTACATAAATATAATGTAACCGTTAATTCCAGTCTACATAAACGATAGCTTTGTTGTTACGAATCCATTCAATTAAGTAATTGAAGTAGTTATAATTTTTATTGCAGGTATTCAATTATTTGTTTACAAAATCACCGGCGAGGAAACTTGTGCGGTGTAGCTGTATTGATAGCGAGGAAAAAATAATGGAAGAGCGTTTATTCTAGAGAAGAGGAAAATCTACTCTTAGAAACATCGAAAGCCAAATAGTAATCTGGTTGATGTGACATAATTGGCAATTAGCACTAGGTAAGCCTATTGAGAATTTGTGTGTTCGCTTTGGAAACGGGAAACGTGCAACACCTACTCATTTTATTGATCTACAACGTTTGTTACCCTCGTGACATATCAGTCGTACTGAATTCAACTTTGAAAGAAAAGACGTAGGCGACCACGCGTCAACGTATTTTGTGACTTCTGAGTTTTTAGGAATATACTTTTTATTGAATGCCATTCAGTACCCTGATGATTTAACGAGATCGCACTGGAAGATGGAGCGTTAGGCAAATGGGCAAAAGACTCGTCAAAGATCATGGGTCTATTGGATGGAAGATGTCCATATCTGATCTTCATGGGCAAAGCCAATTTCAAGGTTTCCAACTAATATAATGATATTTATACTAGCTTTACAAAAGGTTTCACCCATGTAGCTGACAAGTGACACCGCTAAAACTGAAGCACCACCTAAACCCGCTCGCCTAGCGACCGCACTAGATAACATAGATAAGCACAATTATTAATTCAATATGCTAATTGATAAGTTAATTAGACGCGAGTATGGAAGCATGAAGCGTACCCAGCACGCGATTAGTGTATATGCAGACATAACGCACTGCTATTTGTAAATATCGATTACTTTGTCGTGTGGGAAACTTTAGCTTTGCGATTACATTGTAAGGATTACTTTGCAGTCTGTGTTTAACAACTTTGTTTGGTGCCAGCAAAGTCTCATTAGGTATATATCTGCTTTAGCTGGCTCTCATTATTACCATTTCTTCAGAGCTTCTTTTTTCTTCAATATGTTTGGCTAACGTCGCACTTCTTGGAGCTGGACATGAACCTTGTCTGCGATGAGGAAATGATACCCTACATGGCATTGTTGATAGATTGCTGAATTGAAAGGCTAATCGTTTATAGCCAAGAGCAAGTTGTAAAGTTTAGGACCGGTTAACGTTACTACACTTCAGAGTAAGCTCAATGAATCCCCGAGGGTGGCGAAGATGGTCATCCTTTTGCATAAACCAGAAATATGCCAGGTTTGGTATCAAAGAGCTATTTCAGTAAGTTATGACAAAATTGTAGCGGTAAGTGAAAAACGGGAAAAATATCTCAACAAAAATAACATACAAAGCAATGCCATTTTCACGTTTAGATTCACTAGTATTGCTTATTTAGCACCAACTTATGCTACAATAGGTTCAGAGATACATATTCAGTGCTAAAAAAATACATATCAGCAAAGAACAACACAAATAGCCAGCCAACAAACGTCACATAAATCCTTTGTTTTCGTTTGGCGTAAGACTGAGCGACATAATATCCATATTTAAGATCTCCGTAACCTCCACATCATACGGCGAAGGTCGCTGGAAATCCTGGAAAAGTTACGTAAAGTTATAAACGGACTCAGATTGAGGCTTCGGCCGTAAGTCCACTCAGAGCACTGATTTCAACGGCACTCGACCGAACCGCACCGGAGTACTTCCACTAACCGCACTGAAACAATTTTTTTTAAGTGCGGTTTGGTGGAACAGTTTATTAATATTATTTTCAGTAAACAAAAAATGACAGACCTTGTCACTTTTAGCGATTTCGTTAGTTCAAATCATCCAGTATTTCAACTAGGAACAAATAGTCGAATGAACGCACTCACACATACAGACCGCTACACGAAATCTAAGTATGTTTTAATATGCAGTGAGTCGGGGCTGTCGCATCGAGGCAAGTTTAGTAATTGAAGAAGAAACACCACAATCATGCCAACATCATACTACTACTACTATGATATATCGTCAAAAGCCCATTATTGAGTGAAAAAAAAAAGAAAGCTGAACTGATGACAGCATCCTAATTCTACAGTCACAGACAGATATTCCAGTTTTCATCAAGCAGTGTCAAAATGACAGACAAACCTGTCATTCTGACTTCTTATTGCATCGAGCGGGCCTGTAAAACTATTTTTGGGTCCTATTTTGGATTGCTGGGTTGGACATGGATAAACCGTTCGTCTGATGTCTACGAAAGAAAGAAAGAAAGAAAGAAAGAAAGAAAGAAAGAAAAATAGTTTATTCTGCACAAACAAAACGCACATTATAAATGAATGACATTTACAATGACGATTTCGCTTTATACAGCATAAAAAGCTTTAACTGTCTATCCTAGAGATCTATGTTCAGCAAAAAGGAGATTAGTTCATACATCTGTATGACAAACCTAGTCAAGGACTCCACAACTTTGCTCACCGCATTAGCGATCAGAAGAGTAATGTATACAGAATAAAGGCACAATAGAACTTTTGCCACTCCTGTGCTAACAAACGGGTAGTGGCATTGTGTCGTAAGAACCGTTCAGTCTTCTATACAACGCTTTATCGCGAATAATATCGTACAATAGGTCGGAATCAGTAGCATAATAAGCGTATGGTCTGATTCTTTGATTCACACGATTATGTACGGTTTAGATCAGCTTATTGGAAAATAAGAGAACATGTTGGTAATTATAAAAGTAAACACGACACTGCAAGAAGAAAGGGAAACTTGAAACATCCGGGATTCAAAAAGTTCGATTCCTCATTTTATAATCTTCCGCTTTAAAGATGTTATCGACCACCATTGGTCATGCAATAACAACTCGTCTAAAAGCAGTCTATTTTCTTCATTATTCAATTCCCAAACACAAGGCTTAAATAAGCGTCGAAACATCAAAAAGTACCAACAAAGATTATCTTCAAAATCGAGGACATCGACAAGCAAAACGCACCCCATGCAATTTCCCTTTAAATCAGATAACGCGATAGAATCTCAAAAGGCCGATACATGGTGGCCGTTCCGTAAAACCAGAGTATCGGCCATTCGATCCGCCGACCGCGATCCCGCAACAATGGACGCACTTGCGCGCAGGACTCGGGTTACCGACGCTGCTGCACAATGCGCACCACGTGACTATCGTAGAGTTATTGCCCCATATTCTGATACGTGTTTGTATGCCTTTTTAACAGATAAATAATTTTCAGAAATGCAGATTCAATTGCCACCTTCCATAAATTAGGATGACGCCAAAACATCTCACGTCAATTCAAATAGATTTTGTATATATTCGCCGCTTGCAAGCGATTCTTGAATACTACGTGTAGTGTAGAGATATAAATAACGCATTAATATTACATTTCTAGGAACTAGTTATGACCTACGACAACATATTAATATTCCATTTGCCTACCTTAGTTGTAAGACAACAAGGAAATATCAATATCTTCAACAACCTATAAGGCAATACATAAAAAGCCCGAACTAAATAAGGTACTGTATAGTCTTTCAGCATTTATTTGAGACTCAAATCAGTATAAGACCAGAAGCGAAGTTTATGAGATTAATCTCAATCCAGTTTCAAGAGTCTGGAGCTAAGTAAGGAAAACAACTGAAAATGGTGCAAAAGTTACGAAACCATCCATCATTTTTACACTCTGTAGACAGTCCTTGAATAGAATAAACACCTGCCATAGCCTAACAGTTCGTTTTCGGAAACAGGGAATCTTGGGAATCAGCAAATGAATATCAGAGAAATCAAAATAGAAGGCGTCGTCAAGTTATGAATTTCCTTAAAAGATTATAAGCGTCATACTCTGAAACCGTTCTTTACTGACTAAAAATATTCTTAAGGTTTCCTGAGCTTAATTCTTCCTGTTGGCATGTTGCCGGCTGCTGAACATTCAAATGAAAGTTTTTAATGCACTTTGCATCTTCCGATTCACGTGATTTCGGCTCGAAGCCAGATTTTCATGTTTTCCAGTCAGCGTTTTAAAAAAGGGAGGACCCGCTATTTATTTTCTGAGTCACCAATTATTTGTTTACGAATTTTAGCTACCTTGCGATAGCCACCCTAACACTGAAAGATCTTCGGGGGGATAATCACATGGTACCAACACACACATTTGCCATGTGGCACATCGTGACGTCATCGAAGCCACATCGCTTGGCAAATTATCATTTATGTACAAGTTCTAGATGTGAACCATTGGGAAATATGGTTTGTGACATAGCGTGTGTAAAGCTATGTAGCTGGAAGATCATGTTACAGGAATATCAAGACAAGTTACTTCGTTTTTCCACAACAGAATGTTAGCTGTTGGTATTTATCTTAGACTTAGATATCTTAGATTAGATTTTCTAGGTAGCCACGAAATTGTGTTTCTCTGCATTTCTTATGTAATTAATAACAGTTGCTGCTGCCAGCATTAGGATGTCCATCTAGCTTGTGAACTTCTTCTGCGTTCTTGGTCTTGGACCCATTTGCATCCAATTCTTCATCGTCATCTACAACATCGTATTAATTAAGAACAATCAAGTCCACACAATTTCCTGTAAAGTTTCAAGCGAACACGGCTATGACATTCCAGCGAGTGGCCATAACACCCAGACAACATGGCGGCCGTGGCGTTTGTCGCATTCAATACCTTATACAGGGCGATTTATGTCCGAACGTGTTTATTCGGCTTGTTAAATGTAAATGCGTTGTAACCGAGGATTTCTATCGTAAATCACGGTACGACTGTTAGTGCTTGCTGCGATGTTTTTCAGATTGCGAACCACTTCGCAAGTGGGAGCAAAGTGGAGTATGGATTTGGATTGGGTGAAATTGGAAACAGCAAGGTGAGTTTGTCAAGTTCAGTCAGTGGTTCAAGATTATGTTATTCGATAATTGAAATCATCTGTCATCAATGTATTGTTTGAATCTTGATTCAATGCGATTATACACCTGATTAAACACTATGCCAGTATTATAAAAATACGTTCTTCTCTGACGTATGTGCTACGTGGTGTTGACATCGAAAAAACTGGTGACAATATCAGAAAACCCAATAAAATTAATTTAATACAAAGCGCATAACATATTGCTTCTCCAAAACTTCATAAAAGCATATCTGTAACAATAAATCAATCTAGTCCGTTCAGCAGACTATTCAAAGTCCATTTTCCGAGAACAGATCAAACAAACAAACCTGCAAACCGTTATTGTAATACACGTTCAATGAAATTAATCACACGAATGACGTTAATAGTACAATCATGTGCGAAAATGTAAACACACAAATTGTTCATTAATAAGTATGCATTCCAAATTCAATTTTAGGTATGGTAAGCGAGAGCTTCTCCTTGTTTTTGATAGGACTCTGATAATCGTATTAAGCAATACAAATTCGGAATACGGTCAGTCCAATTAGTGGTTTGATTTGCAGCGTTTCATCGAATTGTGGCACGTTTATTGGATGCAAAGTTTTGCACCAATATTGCCAGGAATCCTATGCGATATGCGCTACTGTCGTATTGGTGAATGGTTAAGTTTGAAAACTAATTGCTACCGCGAATGTGCGTACCTAATTAGGATACTCCTCTCATTTCGCTGTAAAATGATTCCTCATTTCATTTTCGCACATTTAACGAACATGTGTCAACAGGCGAAGTACTACGAAGAATCACACCTACGCGTGAACTCTGGAGATTCAGTCGAGCGTTTCGAATATCTGTTTCTTTTTCGCTTCCGTTTCTCAGAAAGTGCAGATAGCATTACACTGTATGTATCGCTAACTGCACTGGAAATTGAGTGACGTCGTAAAATTGGATGGAGTTTCAGAGTAAGGAAGTGGTGCATTTGAGAGGTTTTAACTTGGAACTCCGTAAAGAGCTCCCGAGGAAAATCGTTCAGGGAAATAATACGCCGGGAAATGTGGATGGTGTTTGCTTTGACTTTTTAAAATATATCGTTCAATCATAAAGTTCTACTGTATGATTTCCCAAGGCGCTATAGCCATTTATTGGATACAGTTCTACATTTGAGCTAGTATTTCTCAATTTGAAAATGGAAGCCAAACTTGATCAGCTTTAACGTCTGAACCGTATTGATATCATTATACAGCGAAATAAACAACTGTGTAACCGACACTGTCCACGCATGTACCAACAAGAAACATGTTTTTAATGACGTACCGAACAAAATGAAAAGGGTGTCGAATGCACATATCGCGTATCGCGATACCCGGAGCAAAACGAATGGAGCTGCACTTTATCAACATTATATAAAGTGTATAATCAGCTATACAGTTATCGACGAACATGCTTGCATAAGCATGTGACGTAACGCCACAAAGGTGAACGACTTGAAAGATAGATTAAATGATAATAAGAATTGATGTTTGTTGCAGCTCGAAGATATGCAGACATGTACGAAAGATGATTGGCATCTTGGGCATGCGAAAGCTTTAACACCTGGTCGCCCTTTATCGGACGTTATAAACCATCAGAGAAATTAGTCTCAGACGACGTTGGCTCATCGAACGTATTTTATTTCTTCTTTCTTTTCTTTTTATGGAATGACTTCAATCTGCTCCGAAGTTTTACTTGTTACGCTTAATCAATAAATAAAGACACGATATAGCTATGGAACAGCTGTTGCAAACGACAGGACACAAAGAAATCTATAAAATGAAGACATAATTAAATGGCTAGAAACTGTATCTCCACGGATTCGCCACGCTGACGGTAAAATCCTGCTTCATCTATATTGTATGGCTATGCAAGACGTTTCCCGATGCATTTCCCGTCATGCTGAACATATTGTTTCCCAGTGACGGAAAGTGCTACAAATGTGTGCCATTTCGTGCAAGCTGTAAATCTTCCAGTAAAATAGGTTACGTGGCTTGCTGGCGATAAAGTTACAAGTACATATTATAATAGTTGTGCACTATTGTGAATTCGACACGCTCTTTACTGAACGTTCAAATACACTTGCACCAATAGAAAAGTTAGGGTAAGGTTTGTGGCACCCTTGTAGGCAGACCACTTTTAGCCTCAAGTCAAGATAGGAAACTGGGAGGGGAAGACAGAATCTATTGAATGTGAATCTACTTGAAAAATATTTGTTTTCAGTCTTGATTGTGGGGGTCTTTATCTGAATTGAAAATGTTGACGGAAGGATAAAATAGAATACTCATTATTATGTACACCATAATAAAGTGCACATGTTATAAATGTAGAAATTTAACACTGGGTGATATAATGGGCAGTCTAGGTATACTAAATAAAAAACGGGGATAAAACCTAAGGTTAGATAACTTTTGTTCATAAGCATAAATGCGATGAGACAGCGATGGGCTAAAACAGACCATATCTAAGCACATTTAAAAGCGCCTTATGCGAACTAAGCCTACATAAATAAATCACCTACAAACAAGTCTAAAGTCCCATAATTAAAAAAAAATCAGCAGGTTTATCAGATTCGTGTGAACGCTGACGCAGCTGTCGTATGTACAGTCACCAAAAGAGATAAGTAACCAGGGTCGTTGATATAGTTGAAGTTAAGTAAGAAACCGAAGGATGTTTTCAAATGAAATTTAATTCGATAAATGAACTGTTTGTTTTCTATTAATTGAGTTAAATTTTATTCGAAAATATCCATCGGTTTCTTACTAAACTTTAACTATATCCGACGACCATTAGGTACTTAACACATTTGGTGACCGTACGCAGGTTCACGATTCACCACACATGTTACAATTGTCGTGCGTTGTCAGCGCCATGCGCCAGCGCATGCGCAATAGCTCGATGACGTCATCATCTGCACCAGCAACAAGCCGCGAAATGCAGTTATAAATAAACAAACGATTTGCGGATTAATGCATCGGTCTGCGGTTTAGTTTTCTTGGCAAGGTTTATGAGATGGGTTTTTTATTTGACAGCCAATTTAATATGACGTATGATCTCGGTCATTGCATCTACTGTAATTTAATGTGTCTGACTTTTCGACAACTCTTGGTGGCAATTTATGAACCTTCTTCGTAATCTTTTGTTCTTTGGCTTTCTTTGATTGGTTTCGGAAAATAGCTCTTTCGAAATTCTCATAATTAGCATTCACAGAAAACTAGGGTAAACGACTTTGGACTTATGTTACCCAGTAACACACATTCAAGAGTTCAAGAGCTTGTTTAGACTTCAAGATAGGTAGTCATCAAAGTTTCTAGTGCTGTAAAAACCGTACTTACATAATCGTATGACTTTAACTCTAATCACTATACGAATCTCCTATCGTTTCACCCGTCGCGACGGCTGCAAAAACAACAATAGCCTATAAAGTGAGTGTATTGTCTTTGAACATGGTATTTAACCATGTTCTCAATCCTTGTTGATTGCTACAAAGCGCTGCTGATAAGAATCTAGTGCGTTTCATTTTGTGTGTGGTTATCGAATCATGAGTTAATGTAGCAATACACTTGCATAATTAAACTCATCAAGAATTCTTTAAGGAGAAAAGTGAAGGATAAAGTTCACCATTACGATCACTTGCCTCTAGACAGTTTTGTACGGCTAATTCTACGGCTAAGCAAAATTGAATCAATGTAAATACCTTTAGACAAGGAAACTGCTATAAAAACTTAATGTAACACACGTTTACGATCGTAAGGATAAACATAAGTATTGAAATAAAGTAAAATCATCGATGGTCCTATGTGTCTGAAATAAAGAGAAATGTAGAGATACATTATTTGAATGCACTTTAGAAGATGATGTAATAGTGAAAAGAAAGAATTGAAAATAAAACAATGCAGAGTTGTTTTTCATACAGCAAACGTTAAGCAAAGAACACATAGCATATTATGCATTTCTGAATAAAATATCCAGAAATAGAACTAGAAAATATCTAGGTAGAGCTGAAACACCCAGAAGGAAAGTCACAAAAACTTACAACGATCTAAGAATGGTAGATGTAGACTGGACCAATGTTAAAGAAATCATAGATATAAAAACATAAAAGGATTCAGTTATTCCTGAAAACATAAAGAAACGAGAACAACAAGCACTCCAATCAACAATAGACTTCAATTTTCCCATTGTATTTTCATTCAAAGCTTCTGACAACAAAAGCATTTACCAACAACATGCATACCTTTATTTCTATCTTCATATCGTATAGATATACGAACCTACTTGATACCACATCGGCGTCCAGTCGAGCGGTAATACGATCGCTCTTCATTATACAATACCGCGGCAAACGGCTTAAGGCTTGCAACCTACTAAATCCTGAGCCGAGGACGGATTAAAATCAAGCAAGCGGAAATTATTTTATTTTTAGACGTTTCAGGAAAAAATTGAGGTTTAGGATGAAGAATGTGACACACTTAAAACGGTTTGGCTTATTAAAATAAGTAGAACTTGAGAGAATGTTATTGTTTGTTTTTTAATCCTAGATAGTAATCTAATTTTGTGTTAGCTTTTTACAATTAGGAGTTTGAGATTACACATGTCACATTACTATCTGGGTTTCAAAAACGAACTTTACATAGAATGAGATTAAAAATCATTTATTCGGAAGAACGTAAGTGAGTAAAGAGAATTTACGTGTACATTCAACAGTGCGAGCTGACAAATATAAAATAGATTTAAGTACAAAAGATACAAGTTTTATGGTTGATTGTATTGGAAATCTAGATACGACTATAGAACACACTAGCAGTACGTGTGCTTTGGCAATGGATAAAATAGACTGGCTTAACTTCTACTTGAAGTTACTACTAATGCTAGGCCAACGGACAGTGACCACATCAATGACGCTAGTCTTACCTTAGTCAAAGCATCAGCATTCTGTTTGTCTATATCAAGCCATATTTACTCAGGCCCTTCATCCATTACTTAATCTTGAAGGAATCTGTCTTCAGTTTCTAACAACTATGTATTAACGCGACATAGTGCATAAGTAATGACAAGTTGCGAGCCAAGTAATAAACAGTTTCGCTCACTTAGATGGTTATTACTAATTGTGCGGGATGAGCAGATTTCCTCGAAAGTCTATCAGTGTGGAAGTATATAACGGTTATGAAAGTTTCTACATTTCTATTATACAGAAAGATGGTCGCCGTGCTGTCTCAGATAGCCAAGATAATGATATTATTAATTCACTTGAGATAAATCGATGTAACTTTGTTTACGGGTAGCGAAATGTAATTGATCAGAAAGAACAAGAAAAACGGTCGCTGACATTAATCCTCGTAATAACATTGACGGAACTGAGCTTGCGGCAATGAAAGCGGATCCAGGAAATGAGCATGATCATTAAACAGTTAATTGCAAGGAAGACAAAACTCAAACTACATGCTATTAAAACTTAATATAGCTTGTGAAACTATCTAATAATCCCAATGGGACGTAAGCTTTTATGAAGTAGCTTCATAGACGGCGAGTTGTACGGATTCGCTTAATATTGGCTCCTCTCAAGGAGATTCATCATAGCTTTCTGTACACAGTATTAATAACAGCTATGCTCGTTGCTTTATTAATATTTTTTTATTGGAAAATATCCTCTCGTTATTTATAATTAAAAGTTTCATGAGAAATATCTAATGTAGTTTTCTTTTCGTTTTCAAAGTAAATACTTTTAATTTCAAAATTCTAATGAGCAGCCTTTGGGCTTGTTTGTTAGTAAGTTATATTTTCTTGTTGCCTTTGACGATCGTCAGGCAGGACTATGGAGCTTACAATATTATAAGGAGCTTAGCACTGCGCATATTATTGAAACGTATTCGTGGACTCACGCTTTGCTTGAGTCTTATTTATATGTGTAATATTAAAATCAACGGTGCTAAGTGGTTTTACTTGGAAGCTCGAAAATTGTTCATTGAATTTGATGTCTATTTTAACTGTTTAACATTATAGCATTTTGTAATGCCACATTTACATTTAAGATTAACAAATGTTTAACACCATTCATTAGTTATTCATAGAGAGCCATGAAAGTTATCGCCTAAACGAGATCCACATAATTGTTTAAAAGGCCTTAGAAGAAACCGGCCAATTGCGAGTCGGACTCCCACTCGAAGGGTTGCCTGTCACCGTACAATATTGAACACAATTTTTTTATGAACCGGTTTCTTGTTTCGGGACCCCCTTTCATTTTTAAATTTATTTTATTTTTATTTTTTGTTGTTATAGCGGCAATAGAAATACACACTCTGTGAATATTTTAACTGTCTACCTATTACGATTCATGTGATACAGCCCGCTGACCGACAGACGGACAGCGGCGGCTTAGTGAGAAGGGTTTCGTTGGCACCCTTTGGGTACGGAACCCTAAAAAGCGTGTGCCACAGTGCCACCGTGTTCGTATAGCGTCGCTTTGTTGGTTGCCACCCATCAATTTTTATCATCTATCACCTGACATTAGATGCAAGGGAATCATGCATTACTCTTACTTTTGATTACACGGGAATGCAAACTGAAAAAACCTGTCTGTATGCTTATAACCCTAACGATAGGTGATGCAACGAATACGAGTATTCGTATTCGCCGAATATTAGACATGTACCGATATTCGTATTCGCCGAATATCATCACGAATATTGAAATATGTAGTTAACAAAAAGTAAAAAACACGCTTTTAACACGCACGAAAACTTACAAAATAATTAAATTGACTTGAATCATACCAATATTATAAAAAGTATTTTATGTGAAAGTGTGTGAGGGTGGATGGATGGATGTTTATTACTCTTTCACGCAAAAACGACTAAATGGATTTGGATGGAGTTTGGAACACAGATAGTTTATAACCTAGATTAAAACGTAGGATACTTTTGATCGATACTACGTTCCCGTGGGATAATTTCCGACCTCCACGCGGGCGAAGGCGCGGACAAAAGCTAGTTATTGTATAATTGTTAGTGCGTGCTAGAAGCGTGTTTTTTAGTTTTTAACCGACTTCAAAAAAAGGAGGAGGTTCTCAATTCGACTGTATTTTTTATGTGTGTTTTAGCTCAGAATTTTTTTCTAGGTGAACTGATTTGAATGATTCTTTTTTAATTTGAAAGCTGGTGCTTTACATGTGGTCTAGTGTTGCCCAAATGCAAGACCAAGACGAGACTTAGCGAGTCTTGGTCTTTGTCTTGCGGCAATACACCTGGTCTTGGTCTTGGTATTGCGCTCTCAGTCTTGGTCTTGGTCTTGCAGCAAGAGTCTCGCAAGTCTTGCAAATACCTATTAGCCTATTGCTATTTATTAAACACGTTAGTTTAGATCTTAGAACAACGTAAATGAGTAGGTACATGTTGAGCTTTTAATTGACATAGGCATAGTGAACCTCAAAATAATTAAATTTGCTTGACAACAATTTACAAAAATTACGCAATTTAGTACCTAAGCGTAATTACTAACTTCAGGTAGGTACCTATAATGATTTTCTGTACGTGTTAAGAGGCTATCCTAAACTCTTGACAAACAGCTAGCGGTAGATAGTTAGGTACGGACGACGCACGTACGCTGCGACGTAGGTAACTAACTCGTGGCTGTACTACTGGATTCATGCATTTTGCGAATACTACGTTATCACTCCCAATTTTTTAAATCAAGAGCTACATAGCCGTGTAACCTAAATAACTTTAATTTCGGAAGTCAGTGGCCAAAAACGGAAATACAAAACCAAAGACACCGACTTCCGATATTTAAAGTTATTTTTCACGTTTTATAAGTATTGTTTTTGGAAGTCAGTATTTTTTTTGTAAAATGGTTTTTTTATAACTACTTACATATTTATTTATTTATTTTTAGTCTAGTTTGTTCTTCATTTAGTGAATAAGACAAAAGTCAAAGATGTCATGACTCGAGGGTTTTACTAGTAGCCACTTTCCACCTCCTGGCTCCATCATCAGATCAGCTCCAAGACACCAAATTATAGTCTTGTCATCCGAACTACATATACATACAAAGTTTCATTTCGATACGACAATAATTAGAAGTAGTGTAGCGGTATCTACATCGCCACATGCGAGCTACACGTCACACTGACGTCACGCAAAATCCTGAATCGCGCAAGCAGAGTTTACCGCGCAACTAGCATATATACAACGTCCCGACATCAATCGTCGGGCAGTTGCCCACCAGACACAGCACCCGTCTGGTCGGAGGATCCTCCCTTTTCCATAGAGTATGAGTGAACGTTACACCCTGTTCTTCATATCTCTATAGTAGGTTAAAATTGACTTCTACGATTTTATTACTTTGTTAGTTACAAGTGAAGCTAATAAAAACGTGTTAATAAAGTCAAACTAGGTATTTAAAACTGAACGCAACGCAAATTATGGTTTAGCTGTGCACCCTGTATTCGAACGTATCTAAGCACGAATCTATTGACTGGGACTCCCCTAACATTGAATGAAGAACTCGACAACTTCATGAGTTCTCAAGTTGTCAATGTCAGTCAGTGGGGAAGGTCGGGCAAAGCTAATTGTAGATGGCGTGATTATAGCCAGGTCCCTACGGCCTACAATAAATTTGATATTTCGTTCCATTTCGTGTACATTCATGAATTTGGTTTTATTTCATTATTTCGTTATTTTCGGTGATTTCAATATTTTAAATCAAATATTGGACATGGAAAATGTCAGAGTTTTAAACCTTAAATATTTCCTCGTCATCACTTTCTTCAAAATGATTGTGACAGAACCTCGAACTCTCATTTAATTTTAAAAAATCTCTACAAATAGCTTAAACCACAATCTTCTAATTTTAGGATCTTTCGGGAAAAGGTGGACTCCAATTTCGGAGTACTTACGAACACAACAACGCGTCATTTTCGCAAAAATAAAATAAAACCACCTCACGCCTTATATTATTAGCTTGTGTTGGGAACTAGCTACGACAGCGCCATTTTGACAGCTGCCTTCCACATTGGTACTTGTTTCATAGCATAACACGAGTTCTTTCCTCTAGTTTCGTTATTAACTTATGAATAATTGTATGTGCTTATTAGATGTAGTTTTTGTTTTGTAGTACGTATTGTTCGTGCTGATCCATTAGTTTTCTGGCGTGAAGATATATATTTATCGAAGCTGAAAAAGCTGGCCCAGAAGTATTTTTCATTAAAGACGTCTACTGTCGCCTCAGAAAGATTATTTTAGACCGCTGGCAATATCCAACAGAAAAAAGAATTCACTTAATGCCTACGAATTTACAAATGTTGTGCTTTTTGAACAAAAAATTGTCAGTGGTAAATTTTAATTGTTAAATCGCTTAGTAAAAAAAGAACATTGGTGTATTTACCTTGTTCAATTATTCGTATTCGCAGAATGGTAGGTTTGATATTCGTATTTATTCGCTAAAGTAGTATTCGTTGCATCACTAGTTACTATATATATATATATAGCGAAGATGCGGCTTGTAATATTTTAGAGATAACAATATTATTATGTTATATCTACCCAAGTAAAAAATAAGGTAACGTTTACGGAGCTGCGATGACATAACGTGTCGTAAAAAAGAAACTCCCACAAGAAAAGACCCCCGACCAACAACTTCCACACGAGCGGAGTAACAGGAAAAAGTATGGAAACATAAAACAGCCGTTTACACGATACGTTTCACGTGAGCTTTTGATATGAGTCAACATAAAACCCTGGGCTTCCGTATAACAATATGTAGCTATGTAGACGGTAACAGTAGACGAAATTTAAACTGGCTTAACAGCTACTAAACTACCGAATCATCTTCCAAACAAGATCCATTGAATTTGAAAACAGAGGGACAAAAAAGTTCGTGGCATCGTGTCCTATGTCACGTAGACCATGACAATGCGTCCCGACTGACATCGTTTGTCACTATCAACTGACGGGATGCAGGGGGACATAATGAATGCGAGTGTCGAGCCCTTGATTCTATGCATTGTTTACGATCGATCATCAATTTTGGAAGGGAAAGAAACAACAGAAGACTAATGGTGAGCAGTAGGTACGTTGAACGGAATCTAACCAAAAGTTTGTTTTGGATGAATTTGACGATTTTGACAATTTGCAGAGTACGAAAGAAATATACCTTAAAATACGTGATAATAGATGCCTATGAAGAAAACTCTAAAGTCAAGGCAAGTTCCGTGGGTGAAGTTAATATGAAAATTTAAGCGGCACGCACTTGCAGTTTTATTTGAACACAACTTTAAATAACAGCTAATCTCAGTATTGTATGAACTTTTTGCAATAGAGTTGTAAGAACGAAACGCCTGTCGCACCTTCGTCCAAGTTTTAACATATTGCCAATACCGTAAAAACATCGGTCTCGAAAATTGCTATCAAGGACATCATGCAAAAGCATATATACGAAGACGTTTAATTTGTAAAAAAAAGCAATTGGAATGAGTCATACATAACTTCTTAAGTAAATATTTAGAGAATTTTAAAATGGCTTTGCTTAAATCAGAGAAGAAATTTAAACTACTACGCCCAAATGCATGGATTTATTATATACACCATTTAATTATGTATTAAAACTTTATGCACACGTAAAAAAATTCTGTGCAAAGGCGGACTTAATGCCTGAGGCACTTCTACCAGTCAACCTTAGGGTGATGCAGACACAAAACATGGCAGGTTACAACGTGATGGATAGATAACTCGAGAAATACTAGTACATAGATATATAAATCCATATAATGAAAATTGTTGTTGTAGAAATAACGATAAAAAATCGATAGAAAAATCTGCGCTGGGATGATTCTGCCAACTTCTTCCGAATATGATCACGTGGCTTCACTTTAAAAGATTACAGTGTGGTTGCCATCATGATGTTCAAAGACAGCGTATTCCAAAGGAAGAACGCCTCCTGGACAAAGAAAGAAGAGTGAATGAAACTAGAGCGTTGAGAAGGACATCGTAGAAGACGATTGTTGGTGGAACGAAGAATTTTACCATGCTCAGAGTATAAGTATTGAACATGGGAAGTCAGATAAGAAGGACAAGTGGGTTTGTCGAGCATAGAAAACAACATAGAGCCCTTAACTGTCCGCGCTGACGAATGGGTAACCATTTTAACAGTAACCGGTGCGCCGACAGATGATCGTACTTACGAAGAATGAAAACGAATCAAATGCAGTTATTTAGAAGGCGGTCAAGTTTATTGAGAAGATCTGCATTCGGGTCATAGTAACACACATCACCATAGTCAATCATGGGAAAGATTAGGCACTGTACAAGCATTGCCTTTACGTGTAATGGAAGAAGGTTTTTCAACGAATAGAGCAATCGCGTTCCAGTGACTTTTTGACTAACAGTCGTGATCTGCTATCGCCAGTCAAGACAAGTGTCGACATGTAGACCAAGATCCTTAACATCGGAACTAAACAGGATAACTGAGTTGTCGAACATTACAGGTGGCAAAGTTAAACCATTCAGCTTCCTCATACTGTGGGGGCGCCCTACAATGATAGCCGGACACTTGGTAGGGTTAACCGCTACCCCAAATTGATCAGACCAGTTTTCAACTACTCCTAAATCCCGGTTTAGCTCCTCAATCGCATCGGATATGTGGGCAACTTTTGCCTGGCAGTAAAGCTGCTAATCGTCAGCATTTAATTACGGGATCTCCCAAAAATCAATCGACCCCAACAGGTCGGCTTCCAGTCTTATCGGATGCAGCTGAATACCAGTATTTTACATGGGGCGACTGCCTATCTGACTTCCACAGCCCAGTTACTGGGTAACACGATACCTCTTGGTAAGACCGGTTGTCAGACTTGTTTGTCTTCTGACTACCCGTAACGACTGTTAAAGACCTACGAATGACAGCCGGGACCAACGGCTTAACGTGCTTTCCGAGGCACGGAGGACGGAGGGGTCACGATATATAATGGATGGTCACCCAGCCACGCACTGACAGGGCAAGCATAGCATATCTTCGATCTACCCGACCCGTACGGCTGTTAGTATTTAGCCACGAGGCCCTCTACGCTCCCTTTAATTACGGGATCTCCCACATCCTGTAAAAACCAATAGATAAGGTCCTACACCCCAATTTGTCAAAGAATAGAGAGTTGAGAACATATCGGCGATCGTTAACACTGCAAGGTGCGAAGCCGGAGATGCCATGATGAATAATTCAACAAACAGAATGCAATACACATAAATGGAAAATTTATTGATGGATGTTAGATGTCTACTCAGGTAACGTTTAGAAGGATGCATGGAGGAAGTTAGATCCTGTTTGATATTGATGTAAATACTTAGTAGTCTTACTATTTAAGATTGTCTAGTCTTTAATATTGATGATACATTAAATAAAGAAGATTCAAATTACATGAAAATAGACGATGAATTTGAATGAAACGTAGAAAGACAGCATATTGTGTAGCAAATCATAATCGACTAGTACATAATTATGTGTATCGGCATTAGAGTAATATTAAAATGTAGTGTTACTAAATCAAATCCGAATGGACCCATTTTATACAGAACATATTCAGCAATTCGTTTAAACGATTGATTTGTAGAGACTTGATTGAGGGCGTAAATCACTCTTGTGCTCGTAAATCAATAACTTTTTCAAATGAAATGCCAATGCGAGGGAGCAGCCGGTAAAACATGAACAATTGGTGAATGAGTTTTTAAAAGATTAAACTTCACACAATCGGGGATGCTTAATGAACTATACGTATTCTACGCTTGGCCAGCTTGAATCTTATTACAAAGTTAATTCAGTTTCCTCAGGTCTTTAGACTGATTAACTCTCTGAAATGCTAGCCTTAAAATCCTGCAAACGCGGTCGAATTTGTCATTTCCGTGGAAGGTTGCATATTTACGTAACTCCTACGCTAACATTGGACTAGCGTTGTTAAAACTAATATTGTAATTGCAAAAGTTTGCTTGTTTACTTCACCCAAAGAGCTACTGTGTAAAATTGTAAACCTTAACAGATCAGATTTATAATTATCACTTAGAGTATGTACTGTACAAACTCATTTTGCGGACTACAGAAGCAGCCCAAAAACTAAATATTAATATCCTTGGGGAAATATCCCTCTTTTTTGGTCAATTACTTTAGGGATTAATAAGGTTACCAAACTTGGCTCCTGTGGGATTAGAAACCGCAGGTAAAATGTTTCAGGCTCCTAAACGTTATTACATTATCAGGTTAAATAGTGACCACGGTATTTTGTGGCGTGCGTGTCATAAGACCCCTTAGCTAGTCCCTAAATGATAATACCAAGTGTTCATAATAGCAGCATGGTAACATAAACAAGGACCTTAATTCTCTTTCGGAATTTCTGTTTTTCTTTCTTAAATCTGCAGTTATCCTATTGCCTTCAATCTACTTCAGACCGAATCATTTGACCATGAATATAATCAAAATTAGATTTACAAGTAGGTTGATGCGCTCTAGTGCGATGACTCATTGTCCTGATTACCGTAATGGGTGTATGAAATCATTGCAAATGGCCTTACTGCTTTGAAGATTATCGACCTATGTACGGTTGCTATTTTGTCCTCTGTAGTGGAAAGTGTTACATACTGATTTTCTGCGGCATTTTCTTGTCTGGAATCTGGATTCGATATGCTTACCTGGAAAAGAAAAGGAATGGTGAAAATTAACAGGTACTTCAACGTTAACGATATAAATTCTTAGTTTAAAGACAATATTTTTCTACACATAACTTTCATCAAGTGTTTATCAGAATAAGTTCTGTTTCAAGATCAACAGGATCATAAACAGACTTAAAAATACTTCCTGCTACACTTCTAGGTATAGTGACAAATATAATTGTATGTCTCGAGAATTTTAAAGACCTTAGATGACTTAACGATTTACGGCGCCAATCTGCACAAAACCATATCTAAATTAATCAACTGCGTAGTTACTTTAAAGCTTCTACTTATAAAGTAACTAATTACTAAGGATATTATCGATTACTTTAACAAGACATCGTAAACATTTTCTCCAATGATGAATCGTTTGATCTCTAAATAATTTTCACTACCCACACAGTTATCTTCACAAGAAAGCGACTGACGACAGATGATCAACGGGGACCGATTAATGATCGTAATTAATGACTCATGTCAATGACTGGGAACATCAATATAAGAAAGCACAGAAGACTTAATGTCAACAACTTGTAATACTTATATATAGTACATGAGTAGTAGCTAAAGTGAAGGTAAAATGGGTCATTCTGAAACCATTGGACATTATTTATTTATTTATTTACGCAAATCTTACCAACAACTACCATTAAAGATCAGCGATCCAATGCAATAGAGTGGTGTTCGAAAGGCTTTCGGAATGTGTCTGGGCTTGGTATAGTAGTGATAAATGATTTTATTTCTGTAAGTTGGTTTGTACAAACGCTTTTACACGTCAATCATATTTTTTACACTAGATGAGGTCGGCGTTTCCTATCTGACTACTCTGAGAAGAAAGGCCGAAACAAACTCAGAGGTCACAGTCTCTTTTAAAGTCCAGACAAAATCTTGGTCAGATCATGTGAAGATCATGTAGATTGGTATCTGAAATAGCCTTTTGAGTTTAGTATGTATGATGTATAAGTGAACGTTCTGTCACAGTCTAATTTGGATCGATACGCTTCTCATGCGCCGGCGCCGACTTTTTACTCACGCCCAAAAAGTGATGTTATTCAATATGATATGAGAAAAAAATTGTGGATTGAATAGACTTGAAGTTTTTTATACCGAATATGATATGCGTGTATTGTAGGAACAAACCAAATCATTACTGGTTAAGTAGCATTGTACTTTGGCCGTCGAACTCTCTACGATTGACATTTGATTGAAATTTGAAATTAGTACCTACGCACTATTATAAACAAGGTGCATGATCTTGATGTAGCAAACAATATTGGAACAACTTTTCATTTTCAGTAAGTAATAGAATAGAATAATCTTTATTAAATACACAATAAAAATTACAGATATAAATGTAGAAATTTTACATCAAAACAAATCAAAATATTTTATTTCACATAAACCAACATGGGCACTTATGAAACGTCAGAAGCTAGGTGCACAGTTCCAATTGGTTGTTTCCTATGGAGAAGAGCCGGCAAGAAACTCCACGGTTACTCTTTTAAAAATAAGGGGCTTTTAGAATGTTTCAAATTACAGTGTTGATAATGGGAGGACAGTGTAGGCCTGACAACAAGATACAGACACTCAATAAAATATTAAAATATAAAATATAAAAAGGTCTACTAATCTACAGTCTACAAGTTAGGCCCTACAACGTTCTCACATACACAAAAAATAGAAGAATCTATATAAAATAAAAGCCTATTTAAAACAAATAACTATTTAACACATAGGGTGACACAATGGGCGGTCTTATCGCTAAAAGCAATCTTTTACAGAAATATACCTTTCCTTCTTCCTTTACCTTTCTTCTGTTCTTTTCCTTTACCTTTTTAATATATCTTTTATTTTTTGTTAGTATTTGAATTTTTGAAGTAGAAGAGTATTTGTGATTACCCCGAAGTTCTTCAATATAGATTATACAGACGTCAGATTGTTATAATATTGTTTGTATGGAAAAATACCACAGACCCATACATATCCCACAAAAGTTCATCGTCTCTTACGTATATGCTGCGATTAGTATTCACCTACCATTGTATGGAACTGAATCATATTTCAATTTGTGTTTCAATCCCAGTCTGTTTGGATAGGATGTTTCCGTTCATACCATGTGCTGTTTGTATTGCAAATATTAAAAAAAATCGTCCAAGTGTGTGTCGCACGCACAATGAAGGGTTCCGTAGTTGGGATAAATTTATCCCAAAAACAAACTTAACTTTATACTTAGTTGAAAAAATGTTCTGACTGTTCTGTAGGAACGCAAGCGCAAAAAAAAAATATTATAGAACTACAAATTAACGATTTTTGGACTGTTTCCTATACCTGTGCTGTGCGACCTTGCTTCTTGCTAAAGTTTTGATTTATTTGCGAGTATCAAAATATGTATGTCTCATAAATGGCCGTATTTTTTATTGCGTGGACTTCATCATCATCCACAGCCCGACTTCACCCACTGCTACGCATAGTCCTCTCTTTTGTTGTGCCAATCTCCACGCTCCTGTGCCAGCCTCATCCAGGTTCTACCCGCGATGGCAACAATATCATTCGCCCATCTCGCCGCTGCCGGACGGCTGACACTTCATCTTCCAGTCCTGACACCACTCGGTCACTGCCTTACTCCACCTACCATCACTGCGCCTTGCCAGGGTTCCTGCCTAACTCCATTGGAGTTCCATAATTTGTTTTCCGATAGCGAAAACCTTCGTACGTCTTCAGATCTTGATGCCTGGAACTCGGTTTATAAGCCGTATGTCAAGCATGGAACACTCAATGGCTCTCTGTGCAACTCTCATCCTATACACAGCCTCTTGCGTGAGCGTCCACGTCTCAGCGCCGTACGTCATGGTGGGCAGAACACACTGGTTATTGAGACTTCAGACATTGTGGAATTTTGGCTGATTTCAGAATTTCGTCCAATTTTAAAAATGCGGCCCACCCAAGCTGTATTCTTTTCGATATCTCTGTATATTGATGCTCTTTGCCAAATGAAAGAATATGGCCAAGATATATATACTGTTCAACAATCTCCAACGTTTAATTTCTGACTTTAACAGAAGTATTTCAATTGCTAAAGATGTTTGCCATAACCTTCGTCTTGGCCATATTCATCCTAAGTCCTACCGTAAAAGAAGCATCATAAAGGTCTTGAAGCATTTTCTGGAGATCATCGAAGTTTTCAGCGAAAAGAACAAGGTCATCTGCAAATCTTAAGTGGGACAGGAAGGCACTATTGTTGTTAACACCGTAATAGTCCCAATCTAAACTTTTCACTATGTCTTCTAGGAGTTCTGTGAAAAGTTTCGGTGAAGTACTGTCGCCCTGTCTTACTCCCCGCTTGATCAGTACGGGTTTAGATAAGGTATTCATGCGGATCTGTAGAGTAGCCGAGGTGTAAAGTTCCCGCAGCACATCCACGTAATGGGAATCGATGTGGCAGCGATGGAGAGCGTGGAACACGGCCCGATGCTCGACACTGTCGAAAGCCTTCTCTTAATCGACAAAACCATGCACAGGGGCCGGTTATACTCTTGGCAGTTCTCCATCAGTTGTTTCACCGTGTTGATATGGTTGATGGTCGAATATCCGCTGCGGGAGCCGGCCTGCTCGATGGGCTGGGCTTCATCAAGCTCACGGGTAAGACAATTAGTGAGGATTTTAGGGAATAGCGTGTATATCTGAGAGAGGAGGCTAATGGGACGGTATTTCGTTAATTTTGAAATGTCGCCTTTTTTATGAATGATGGTGACTATAGCGGTGACTTTTCAATAGGGTTATGTACGATGTTCGTACTCCATTGTTCTGAGGTACGGACATCATACATAACCCTACTAAAAAGTTCCACGAGGACCTCTTGCACTGGTTTGCCACCTGCTCGTTGTAGTTGGACAGTGATTCCATCTTCACTAGGAGACTTTTCTGTATTTACGTCGTGCAGGGCTTTTATGACCTCACCTCTGTGTGAAATGTCGTGTCTCTTCTGTTAAAAGTTAAAAGTTTCGGGCGATTACTTCGTATGCTTCTTTTGAACTCTACCTAGGTGTTTTTTAGAAGCTTGATTAATTTTAGAGCTTTAAGTGACCGTAGACCTACGTATTTGATATTAATTTAAACTTGATACCTCCACGCATTCCTGACAAAAAGGGTGTTGACATACAGACAAACAGACGGACGAACATCAAAGTCATCCTATAAGGGTTCCATTTTTTATTTGTGAGGTAGGTACGGAACCCTAAAAATATGGGGGATAGATGTGTGATTACGTGTGATCCGCTTGGCTTTGTATCAATGGCTGATTTGTTTCGGACCGGTACCTAGTGGTTTTATGATATCAGAAAGTTCGAAAAATAAGAAAGGATAAATCGATGTAAGGATACTTAGTAGGGTCAGCTAGAATATGGTCTGACATAAGTCAGGAAGATTGACAGCCCCATTGAAACTGGCGAAAATGTAAAAACTAATCCAGTAATTCCCAACGAGATAACTAAACGAATCCGACTCGTACGATTTGGTACGTCAGTCGACATCCTGGGTATATTCTTAAGAGCAACTAAAGGAAAGAGGTCGTTGCGACACTCGTAGGCAATAGAGCAATTTGTTATCGTGTTTTTGTATTTGACCTTGGCAATGACTTCTTCTTTGGGATTCTTACTAGGAATATAGATATACGTACATTTCCCCACGTCCATTCGATTTATGAGATGCTCAAAATTACGCGCTTCGTACGTAGCCGTGAACTTTAATACCGAGTGCGTTGGTACCGTCGAGGTCACGAGCGCAATAAACCGACGGGTTTCCAGATCGCTAGTGAATGGTAAAACACTACTAGAACTTGAATTTATTTACTTTTCTAATGTCTGGTTCCTGTGTTTAACTAGTACAAACGTAAGACTTGTGAATGTCTATAGAATCTATAGAATCGAAGTCCGTGCATGGATTTGCGAAGTAGACCCCGATAGCTTCTGACGCTGCTAAAGTTTGCAAGTTGAATTCCATTCAAACTATCCAACCACTTAAGACTACTATCTAGAAGTTCAAAATACTCTATTATGTTGAGAGATTGTTACATGTCTAATTATCAGTTACCTCAGTAATCGTTCTACACTTCAATCTTTACGAGTGTTTGTAAACCTTCGACGTCGGTATCTTTAATGATTCTATCCACTCCGTCATGGAAAACGAGTGTGAAAATTAATATTTTCCAAACATGGTTGATTATAAAAAATCTCCATTTACACGTGTCGTCAGATCGTAAACAATACAGTTAATGGTGTGAATCATGAACACGCCAGGGACGGTGACGGCGAATCAGACACATGCCTTGCTGGTGTAAACTGTAGGTACAACTCAATTTATATTAGGTATAGAAGCTCCAATCGATAGAATGCACGATTATTAGGGCTAGTGCAACATATATTCAAGTTTCGTAGGGATTGTTCTTCTTGTGCCTGGTCAGTTGCATACAATTGCATGTGATATTTATGCCATTATAAACGCACCCACTAAATTTTGCTTTTTAATTTTTTAGGTCCATTCATTGCATGAGGCATTTTGTTCTGTTAAGCGACAGACTGGGGGATTTGGTATCTGTGGTTCATTCATAATGCTTTCAGAGTTTACCTTTTTGGTACTTCTGTTCATCTTTAGTTTAATGGTTGCAGGTAGTTGATTCAGTGGCTTAATTGCATAGGTATTATTGTACGCGGAACTAGCCTTTAGATGTAAGCTATCGGATTACCTAATAAGGTGAATAGGTTATATGCACCTTAGTTTATACGACCTTAGAATTAGCATTACCATTAGGTTACAGTACTTTATGTTGCCTGTCATAACTTGTGTTTGATTTAAATCTATATTATCCCATAACCATCTCATTGCTGATCATGGAACAATTTGCCCGTTCATCCAGGCATGCAGTTTGTAACTTACTATTCATAGCCGCTAATAATATATTAATCTATGACATTTGTCCAGATTTTCGGAAATTTTGCATAATCATTATAAAACCATTGCGAAATGCAACATAACGAGGATAAAATGAAATTATTTCTTGCATAGCTTAGCTGTAGGTAGGTCCCTAATCTGTTTGCTTATGCTTTACAATGAAGAACAAATCGTATCGAATGGATTTTTTGTAAAAGCAATTAGGTTCCATAAATATCATGCTTTAGCAAGTACACGGGTGCTACTGCAATACAATTTTAATATCCTAACATAATGTGGCTGGCCTATCTTTCGACCCTTGATATATCTCGTCTCGCCGATATTGAATATTCTTGGAACCACGAAGCAATATAGCGCTACCAAGTACCAATAAAGCATACGACAATTTGTATCTACTCTATTAAGCAAATTAGATTAGTTGTACGCCTGACCTGCCACGTCAAAGGCAGACGAAATAACTAGACCGAAAAATCCATATCAGTTGTCCAATTGTTATTCATAACAAGACTCGGAGCTAATATCTAGCTGCTGACGATGATTCACGAGGTGACGACACCTAGCTTTTACACCGACAATGAAGAAGTGAAGAAGGCTCACACGTGTTGCATTTTGGTCCTTCGGTACGCCCTATAATAACTGTTTACGTGGAAGTACATTAGGAGTTGATGATGTATCTGCGCTAAGCCAATTTTTTTTGTGACACAACTTTTGCTGTCTTAAGTCTGTCTCTTAGTCAGTAAGAGTCTGCCACGCCCTTCCGCTCCGCCCAGAGCAGGAGAGGTCATTTGATGATTTACCGTCCAAAAAAAAAAAGTTTGTCTCTAGAAATTATTTGACAGTATATAATTCAGGTGTACTGCCGATAGCTGCTATATTGCAACGATCGCCTGAATCAATAGCAAAAACGGTATCCGCGAAATTGGACATTCTCGCACTACAGCAGTCGCATATGCATCAGATTTAGATGATTGTTAAAAAATGGTATTTGAAAAATTGGAAAGCTCGTACCACAGCAGTCGCATTATACCTACATCCGATTTGCTCGATTTCTACAGCACAGAAGTACGGAAGTATAGGTGCAAGGAATGAACCTTCTGCACCTCTCTATTCTGTTTCTAAACGACTTAGCATTCCCAACACGCTGAAGGCGATGACTGCTTAATGGCGTCTATACTTAGACAACAATTAATAGGTACAATGAGAAAATTCCGTAACATTACCATGTAAACGCTTCATTGGGAGCTAATGGCGCACAACACATGGATATGGCTTCTTTTATGGGTGGTGTGGGGGTGCGCCAAAGTTCACCTAAATTTTCAACTCCGATAATTGGAAATCCGAAAATGTTCTTCCTAACATTTTTCATCCTAACAATCACAATTCCTAACTACTCTGTCTCTAATGTTCATAATTCCGAAGCATTCAACTTCATAATGTCAGTAGCAATAAACATCTATTATACTTGTATTTGTTTTCCTATATTTTCTCAACATAACCATCTTATACACTATTATTCAAAGTCATATTTTTTTTGTTTAGATTTCTTTTTATTCATAATAATCAGTATTATATAACTTTATTTTCACATAACATGTGTAACATATAAGAATAAAGCGTATTCTTTAATTTTATTTATAGCGGTGTGTACCTGCAAATATATCCATAGGTTAGGTTAGGTTAGAACTGTGACCAACTACGCGCGAGCCGAGCGAGCGAAGCGAGCGGTGCCGCGGCAGCGGCCGGCGAGCGCTACCTCGAAATTGGTCGCGAAATTTTTCTAAGTATTTTTTTCATAGTGCCCCCAAGACGACACTCTGACCTGAATTTCATTCATTTAAGACAAAAATCAGTCAAACGACCTTTAATCATTCTAAATAGTTGGTTTAAAATATAGTGGGTAGGTTATATATAAGTTGGGTGAAAATATTATGGTAATTATGTTTAGGGATATAAGCGTTATGATAAAAAACAGTAGGAGTTTAAATATATTTACATTAATGATATTATTAATTACAATTTTCGGAAACATGAGTGTTATGAACATCGCCGGTAGCACTACAAATAGTATGGATGAAAACTTTAGGATGAAAAATTTTAGGAAGAGTGATCATTCGGATTACAAATCGTTAGGAAGAACAATTTCGGGTAAAGAACTTTAGTTGAGCCAATATGGACCCGTGGTGTGGGGCCAGGAATGGTGGATTTTAATCGTTGAAGATTCTTGCAGCCAGATTCTTTACAAAGAAAACTGACTTTATCTTGTAGTACATGTCTCGGTTTCATGCTATGCATGCTATCTTCTAGTGATATGTCGCAAACAGTGTCGTCTCTATCATGAAACCAAATACCTTTTTGCCTTTTAAGAGCGTTTTCGGTGTGGAGTTTAGTAGTACCTTACTTAACCTGACAGGCTGACGTCTCTTGTTTTCTTAATAAAACCTCTTAACCGCTTAAGGAAATACCACCAGCTGGTAAAGATAGGTATCACGGACAGACGTCGCGCTATACAAATAGCTCAGCGCCCTAAATACAAATGTCAACACAGAAAGGTTAGCGATCGCTTAGACCACACACATAGACCGTGACAGCAATTAAGGAAATAGCTGTGTCTTTAGTGCATCATGTTAGTAAATGTCAACATCACTTCTTAATCGACTGTCTCGAAGTGCGTCCTTAAGTTAATGTCATGATTGCTAGGCAATTACAGAGCGCTTAGGATGTTGCTACGCAGCTGGGCACTGCTATCCATTACTTAGAACCATAATCTGTTTATAATATGACAAGACCGTGTCAGTTAAAGGGTTGGTTTAATAGTATATAATAATATCAATTTCATAATTTGTTCTGAAGCTTTCTAGGATGTAAAAGATCTTGAAAAGGAAGAATATTATGTACTTCGAGGGAAAACAATGGAATCTATCATACTAGGCACAAGAGCCATTATAAAAGGAGACGAAAACTCGCCCATTTAATTTCACCACTGATTAACGTGCACTTTTTTCCGAGTCGCGTGTCCAATTAGCAGTAGCGATGGACAGAACATCATTAATTGTAAGCGACGAGGTCAAACTGTCTGATGAGCAGGCATTTAGAGCGTTTATAAATCAGTTCATGTTTCCTTTGAGCTGATGCAAATTATAGCTGATTGTCACGAACCCGTCGCACGCCAGGATATTGTTAATCGAAGACAATTTTGAGTTGCGGTTTAATAGATTTTTTATGGGTTTTACTGCTGGTTTACTTTTGGACTAATCATCTTGCATGATAGGAGTTGGCTTCGATTTGAAGGCCGGAAAAGTAAAGTTATCTTTGTTCGGGTTGAAATTCAAAGTCAAAGCCAAAACGTTTATTGGAAACTTAGTGTACAAATAATGGTTGTGACAGATGGAGATAACAATGGGCTCGCTCGCTATGGCAAAATTATGAATACAACATTGAGAAATTAATGATAGAGCCTTTTTTGTTTGGTATTGTACTGGCAGAAGTTGTGCAAGTCCAGTCTAGCACAACCCTCACTATTCGTTTTGAGCAAATTACTGGAAGACGCGATGCAAATTAGTTCAACAAGAACCTCGCCTTGTCTGGAACCCTATCGTTCACCTTATTTGCATGTCTGCCGCCATTACTTCAGCTACGCGTACAGATGTTAAAGTAATTGCAATTTTCATGACCTTGACATTTTAAAATTGTCTGTTGCAACCGCAAGAAGTTTGTAGACTGTTTGAATTAGATAACAAACAGAGCTCATATTTTCGGAATCACGAACTACAGCTGTTGCTGAATGTAAATAAATGTGTCTTCTGAAGTTTCAACCCTGATGTTACTGTTAGGTTCTTTAGGGTCCATTTCATAGCTGCTGAGAACTGAGGATTGGCAATGGTAATTAATATCTTGACACACAGAGATGACTGATCATTTCAATACCGACACATCCAAGCCTTATAAACATGTCTGATCCACAAGTGTGCGATTCGTCTCATGATTTTTAAAAAGGTTATACTGTGTCGCGTGGAAGGGAGAGGCGAGGACGCTAAGGCGTACTATAAATAACTCGGTTTAAATAAACGGCGACTACAAATCACCCCAGAGTATACTTAATTAGGATACACTGCATATTTCGCTCGTTAAGATGCTCTGAGGGAAGCCTGAAATTGTGATTAGTGAGTCAGGGTGGTGAATCAAGGGACATTGTGGAGGTGCAATATGAGTTGAGGTCTTGACTGTATTTCACGAAGTTCACATGGGAAGTAGTCTGTTGTTTGCAGTAATACGTGATCTTGCAGATACTTTATGGTGAATGACAAGAGTTCAAATATATTTTTGAGGAACGAACTGGGGTATTAAATCTAATAATGTTAGTAGTAAGAGTAACCATACTGCCGCATGAAGATCCGAGTTGAGAAATTCCAAACTGAGTAATCTCCTGACTGCACTTCGACGAAAGAATTTTTACGGAGCATTAAAACGGCGAGGAGTTATTTCAGGCTTGATTGTGTTGAATAAGATATTAGCTTTGAGGGAGTAGTCTGAGAGTTGAAGATAAAAATCAGTTTCGCAAGCCACGCCTTTCCTTTAGCTTCGACTAATATATGGAGGAGAACAACGTTATTTTGGAAATACAAATAACTTTATTAGATAGATCTACAAAAGAAACTAGTAAAGCTTATGATGAATTACTTCAAAACTTTGTAATACAATGAAGGCAATAACAATATAGAAATAGCGAAGCAATCATATATCTATGTATCGAGAAGCAACATCGATAAATTACAATAAAGAAAATGTACCGGATTCCATATCTAGATAGCGTGCACAATGCACGGACGAGTCGTGGGCGCGTCCGCTCCCAATCGCTCCCGATAATACGAATGGGAACTTTGACCAACTATATCTTGTAACTTCTACTATCTATTCAATAAATATGTCCAAGAGTAGAATTGGTAAAATATACACAATGATAAGAGTCAAAAGAGAAAAAAAAGGTAAGTCACAAAGATTGTGCTGTAAATCATTGCGAGATTACTCCTTCACCAGTAGATAATATTCTAACTACAATCAATAAAGATCGACATTATGTTATTGAAAGTAATTACAAAAGCTATAAAATTGGGCTTTAATGCTGACTAGGAAATACTTATAGCTAGGAAACAAGTAGAAAGTGCACTAGTCATACTTGTTTTTACAAAGCTCTTAAAGTGCACTAGTCATACTTGTCTTTAGGAAGCTGTTAAAGTGCACACTAGTCATACTTGTCTTTGAGAAGCTAAACTCGACAGAAGAAAGGTGGACTGTTACACAGCTAACACAGCGGTCCAGTGGAAAATGTTTACTGCTTAGTGCTAATCCAATCAACTTGCAAATGGTCATATTAATACCACCGCTCTGAAATACTTTAAGGTAGTAACTATAATTACTTACTACCTTGAAATATTTCAGAGCGGTTCGCAACCGGTGTATTTTGAGAACAGACTTATTAAAGTTCTAAATGTCGCTGGTGCGTTCCAAGCGTGACTTTTTAATTGAGATATGAATTATTTGTGTTGAACATAAGTTACTTGTACATTTTGTAAGCAGTGTATGTTCAAGCAAGCGAAACCAGATATCCAGAACAAGCATTTCCCTTGTGGGGCGAGGTACGGGCGCAAAGCGTTGAAACTAATGAAGTGGATTCTTTATGGAAGTAATTTTCATCGAGGCTTACTCCGACCAACAAGTTTGTAAATGACAGTACCTAGACCTAGTCGACTTGATTGGTGTTTGTGTTCATCCGTATAAACACATCGTGCAAAAAGTGATCGACTGCTTAATTTTATCGCGCTTATAACAGTCTGATCCCAAAACTGAAAGCTCAGATAGAACTTCAAGACGCTTTAGCCAAAGTGCTTTAAAACGAAGTCACCCCCCTAAAAAAAACGTGCCCTCCTACAATATACACCGCAGGACATGTAAGGCGATGCATCGCCTACGCTACAATTTGCGCGGTCAGCCGCCTCGCCGCCCGGCGATTTATCGGTGTCTTCAACTTGATCTGTAACGCAACCCTTCGCTGGCCGCCGTGCCGGTTTGGAATAAACAACCAAACCTGCATAAAAGTAACAAAGAAACTGGTTTAAGGAATATCTAACCCAATTATAGTTGGTACAGTTGGGGATTTGAAAAGCAAAAGTTCATGATTCACGGGATTGAAAGGAGTATGTGTACAAATAACTTAAGACCAGCTATTATTGCTGGCCTTAAGTAGTTCCAAAGGCAAATAATAGCCAAGAAAATCTTAAACTAAAGCGCTCGCAAACCAGGCTTTCAATTTTCTTTGTCGACGTGTCATAGATTTAACTACATTGAGAATTGGAGACAGGAAAATGCTCATCTGTCAAAAGCGGAAATGCTTTTGATCCCAGTTCCGATATGTGAAAAGTATCCCTAAGTATACTCGTCAAAAGTAGGTTTCAGAAAGTTAAGTGGTGCTGATCCACGCGTCATGTTCGTGAACGGGCGCCGTCAGTTGAGACTGGTCATCTCTTAACTGCCACGGCTTATTTTTATTATTAATCTTATATTTTGAATTGTTTCTTTATATATTTTTTTCATTGTTCTCGCATATAGAAGCAACAAGAAAAATGTACCCAGGATTTTGTAATATCTTGATTTAAAAAGAGTGTCCTTGGAGTTTCTTGCCCGTTCTTCTCCATAGAGATCTACGTTTTGGAGTGGGCAACTAGCTTCAACTTTCTGACTAACTGATCGACTCTTTGACAATTCAAAAGTGCCTATAAATGGTTTAATTGAAATAAATGGTTTGAGTTTGAGTTTAAACAAGTCACTCTCCCTTATGAAAATTGAATTACTCAAATGTGTGAA